>OX387356.1:10221983-11470874 GCA_947563465.1 Archips xylosteana
ATCTCAATTTTTGTTTTAAAAAAATATTTTTATGTGTAATGATAAGAGCTAATGTTGTTTCGTCCAAGCCAACACTTTGTGTATTTTTTAGCAAAGTTTTATTTCATGTTTTATAGGTAAAGGTAAGTAAAAGCCAGGCAGGAGCGGTGTAACATTTAAGTTTTAATATTTTTTTAAATACGTTGCCATGTATGAGTAATGTAGGTAGATAAGTTTAATTTTACTAAGGACATATTACTGTTTGTAAAATATTACAGATAAAGCGATTTACTAAAGGATTTATCTATTGTCTTACATTTTCTTACCGATCGAATCCCTCGGATTGTCCCGGAAATGAAATGCCTGAATCTGGCAACCCTATGCCTGAGAGACATTTCTCTCCATGGTATTGACTATTTGTTGATTTTGTTGTTGTGTGGGTTCTGATCGCAGCCAGTATCGCAACTATCGCAGATTTTACTTGAATTTGTATTTACAAAAAGTTGAATTTCAGATCAACCCAAGTCACCTTGGTATCTTCAACGAGTCGTCAATATTACACAGCTGTAAAATACTACAATGTCTTCATATAAGGTGCGCTTTTTATTTAATACCAGTTACTATCTAGATAGTTACGGTTAAACGATTTGTTATTACGAATCTATTACATTCTAACATGCTGACTAGATTCCACTGCTCGATTTGATATCACTGAGATTCAGTGTTAGATTTTTCTAAAACAAACGAAGTACGCATGAAACTACCTTCTTTCTACTTCTTCAAAAGTAGTTTTACACTTTGACATACTTTTCGCTTTAATTTAGCGTATTTGATTGTAGCCAATTGATTCAAAACGAGAAGAATTCAGAAGATATCTGGAAAGAGCAGGTGTGATGGATGCTCTTACCAAGGTCCTTGTAAGTCTCTATGAAGAACCAGACAAACCTGAAGATGCCTTGGAGTATATGCGAAAACACCTGGGCCAGGACGGAGGTGAAGACGAGCTGGAGGCTGCTAGAGCTCGTATAGCAGAACTTGAAGCTGAAAATGCCTTGCTTAAAGGAGAATCAGCCCCAGCGGAAGGTTAATTTATAATTAGTTGAATAATTCAATAACATGATCTCGCAAACCTGACTGTACAATGATCTCAGATAAAGATATCCTTGTTGATTCTGAAGAAATATAACTTATGTTATGAGAGTATTATTTTTGTTACTTATGATTTAAGAACTTTTTGTTTAAAGTGCAGGAAGCACAATAAAATTTTGGTTTCTTTTGTACTGGGTGATTTTATTTCATTTTTACCTAAATAGCTTGTAAACCAAGTAGTTGAATGGTTGTAAATATCAGATATGAATAAGCTATAATTAATTAATGAGACTGAAGCATCTCCACCCACACAGATTTTCCACTTTAATAAAAATGAAACAATTATTCTGATATACTTCATTAGCATTTCAGAACTGGTTGAGAAGGGAAATTAAATTAAATTAAAGACTTTTTTTCATTGACATCTGGTGAAAGAGCAACCTAAGCATGTTATCCATATTAAATAAAGCCTAAAATAAATTAATATTTGTAACTAATTTGCTGAAATTTTCTTCAGTCGCTTCAAGAGGGTAAATAAAGGCCTCTCTTTTCCACTGAGTACTTGCAGGGCCATCTTTAACCCATTGAGGGCCCTAAGGACATAGGATAATGGGGGCCTCAAAAGTATTTTTCACTTGACTGTCGAAGGAGGGTTGTTTTTCGAGCGTATGTATGTATAATTCTTTGGCACGCCCTGCAGCCTAAACGGCTCAATGGATTTTAAAGTGTGAGGTGTCGTTAGATTCGTCTCGGTTCCGCGAATGACATAGGATATATATATTTTCCCGGAATTCCCGCGGGAACGGAAATTAAATTATACAGGTGGGTTTTTCATCTAGTATTGAAATTAATTTACTGTTACGATGCAGCCCTGTACATATACCCAGAGTGCTTAGTGTGAAAGAGGGAGCTTGGCAGCTGGTGCAAAAGTGCTCAAAGCTCTGCAATTTGTGGTGGGCCCTCCGGTTTTCAGAAGTTTTTTTTTCTGATTATAATAGGCAATTTTAATGTTTCCCCGCTAACACTTTATTGCCCAGGGCCACCACAAGGTCAAACACGGGTATGTAAGACTTACTGACAATGTACCATGCACAGCATGAACCAAGTGCGGTAAGAAAATATGGTAGAGAAGATAGCTGTATATGGATGCAAGCTTACATCCACCAAGGAAACCCAATATTTGATCCTCATGCAGTCAAAGTTCAGTCAAGAATCATGCCAAATACTGGACTTAGGCTGTTTGTTTAAATAAATATGTACCTAGGTACTAATTCTATGCATATCTGAATAGGGTTGCTCTGAAATGCCCATACATAACTAAATAGTATGTTGTTGTTGTATGTCCATGGTTGCAACATCAAAGACCTTTTTAGGGTTCCGTAGTCAACTAGGAACCCTTATAGTTTCGCCATGTCTGTCTGTCTGTCTGTCCGTCCGCGGCTAAGCTCAGAGACTGTTAGTACTAGAAAGCTGTAAATTGGCATGAATATATATATATATATATATAGGTAACGCCACCAGAGTTGAGGCCACGCACACAACCACATCTCATGTAAACGTCAACACAACGTCAAAATCCCGCTGTCATTACATGAGATGTGGTTGTGTGCGTGGCCTCAACTCTGGTGGCGTTACCTATATCAGTCACGCCGACGAAGTGATTAAATAAAAAAAACTAAAAAAAATTTTTTTAGGGTACCTCCCATAGACGTAAAGTGGGGGTGATTTTTTTTTCTCGACTAACCCTATAGTGTCGGGTATCATTGGATAGGTATTCGAAAATAAATAGGGGTTTGTTATAACCATTTTTTGATAAAATTAATATTTTCGGAGATATTCACTCCAAAAGTTCAAAATAATGTGTCCCCCCCTCTAACTTTTGAACAGCAAGTCTAAAAAATATGAAAAAAATCACGTAAGTTAAACTTAATAAAAACTTTCTAGGAAAATTATTTTCAACTTAATCAGTTGAGCAGTTTTTAAGTTTTTGTAAAGAAATATTTCTAAACTAAGATTGTAATTTAACCGCCATTGCAAGCATTTTTTTTTCTTTAAGTACCTATAAGATCACGCTAACAGTATCTTCTTTCAAATAAAAAAATAAAATTGAAATCGGTTCATATAATAAAGAATTACATCTGAAAAACCATCAACATAGACAACATTAGATTAGTTACCCAATTCGCCGATAGATGGCGCTGTACCGCCCATGTTGAAATTCTGCGCGCGGTGGGAGTTGGGACCAAAACAACACATTAATAATGTATGCAAAGATTTTTTCGTACCTACCTGCTACGGAACCCTATCTTGGGCGTGTCCGACACGCTCTTGGCCGGTTTTTTTCTAAATTGATTTAATTTTAAGGAACTTATTTTCTTAGTTATGAAAATCAATAACAAAAATGCAAAGATTTCTGATCAATTTAATTTAAAGTAAACATCACTAGATTATTATAACATTGCTATTGGTTCAAAATTTAAACAGGAGTGTTGATGAGTTCTGTGTACATCTTGACCTTGCTGGCAACACTCATGTCTACATATCTGTCGGCGATTGAGACAACCATGCCTCCCATCAGGGCAGGGTCGACCTTGGCAGTGAGCTGGAGGGTTTCATTGCCTTTCAGGAATTTCTGTGGAAAACAAACATATTCTTCAGCTCCTATCAGATATTTTGCAGAAAAAAAACCATGTGAACATGATATTACAAAAGAAGAGTAATTAGATATCTGGTGAAAAATTTATAGAAGCATCATGTTATCATTCAATTACTGACTTGATGTAGGTCAGTAATCTATTCTAACTATCAAGCATGCAAATAAATTCCATACTTTAGATGAGCCAGTTGATCAGACATTGACTGATACATAGTCAGAGATTCTAATCAAGTTCTACCTAATACTATATGAACTATAAAAGTGCTAATTGGATGTGCAAGTTTATTTAAGGACTGTTTCAAATGCTGTGCTATTTTCCTGTGTTTACTAGGTACCATAACTTGCTTTAGTTTTTACAAATTTTTAAATTATTGAACTTAAACCACACTTACAGATGTACTTGGAGATATGAATTTATGTTTAAATTGTTAGAAATTGGTGTTGATTTTTAATATAAGAAAAAAAAATGTAATTGGGCCTGATGTAGATTAGGTTAGTGTGATAAACCTTTTGAACGCCACATATCGGTTTTGTTACAAACAAAATTGATTTTAATGCAGATGTGGGTAGGTTAATGTGTGTATTAGCGTATTGTTGTATGATGCTGGCGTTCAAGAGGTTAAAACATAACCTGTATTGTCGGCCCAAATTAATTATCAAGTTGTGCATTATAATAGTTCATTCCGGGTTAGGGTGAGTAGATGTCCCTTTTTTTATTGATTGTCCTGTATTTCAAGCACAAATTTTTCATTGTCCTGTAATTTGGCAAAACCAATAATGGCATTTAATAATAAAAATACCTATTTGAAGCAGAATATTTCAGAAATTGAATCTCAAACAGCAGCAGAAGTTTCATTAAGAAACTTAGCATTGTATAGTTTATTAAATTGATTATGCTAAATTTTAGTAATAAAAAAATGAATGTTGATTTTTAGTAAAAAACAACCTATCCCATATTTTAACCTCAAATCCCGTATTTTTAATGTAGTTGTCCCATAAAACCAGAAATAAGATCTGGTCACCCTATTCCAGGTCCATAAATACAGAGTTCTGATTTAACTCACCTGATTAGATCAAAGTTCTTACATTTATTTTGATGATCAGCTAATTCATAAATTAAGCTAGTCTGATCTGAATTAAACATAATCCTAGTAACATTATAGCTGCAAAATTTGTGAATGTATTTTGCGGCATATTTAATTTTGACACTTTTTCATGTAAAAAATAGTAATTGATCTTGATGAAATTTTATTATTATTATTATTATTTATATTATCAGGCAGGCAGTTGAGGGCAACTGATAGGTGCCTGTATCCAGCTATTCCTTGGTCAAGTATTCTTTGTACTGCTAATGTGTTGGTCTAATCTCATTGCACAAAGTTCATTACCTGAATCAACACAGATACTTTTTGTTTCATAGTTTGGAACCCATGGATTAGCTATTAACAAATTCTTTACAACAAAGTCATGGTCAACAGCTAATAGGTACATTTATAAAGCCAGCTTAATCTCTAATTAGTTTAAGTCTCTTATTAGTGATTGATCAGAACAAAGAGTCATTACCTTCAGAGCAGCTTCCAAAGCTTGCCTCTGAGCTTGGTCCAAGGGCTTGGCAGTAATGACCTCGCAAGTGACCTCTCCACGGTGGGCAGCCATTATGATTTTGAAGGCATTGATGACAGCCTCCAACTTGTTAAGACGCCCATTTTCAGCCAAAAGACACAACAAGTTGCTTGTATTAGGGGACAGGTTTATCTACAAAGGAAAAAAATATAATATAAGAAACAAATGATTGAAATTTATAGAAGGAAAAAATTTCAATTTCAGCTTTATTTCAGAAACCAATCCTAAACTCAGAAATTAAAATGATAGAATATGGAGAATATAACTATATGAAGTTGCATTTATATGATCACATTGCATACTTCCCCCCTCATTCTGAGAGGAGGCCTGTGCCCTGCAATGGGACGTTTATAGCCTGGGATGATGATGATGCTGATTGCATACTTGATTTCCTAATCAGAAAACCCAATACCTAAATCGTTTATTATATATCTAAATAAATACTAGGTATCCATAATGCATACCTTCGCAGCAAGATGTTTCAGAGCATCAGATTTATGGTTTCTCTTCATAGATGGGTTGATGATGAATTCCTTCAATTTAGCGTCAGTTTTCATCGATTGCTGGAACGAGGAAAGTTCCTTCTCAACCATATCCAAGGACTTGTTCTTGGTGCCTGCCGAGTACAGCGCTGACGCATATCGACCCTCCAAACCAAAAACTTGTACAGGAGGCTTAACGAGCTGGGCAGCAGCGGATGAGGTGCTCAGGCTTCGCACCTAGAAACATTACGTAATTTTATCGGTGTCATACAGGTTATAAACATATTTTACTTTTACTCTCAAGAATAACTAAAAACATACCAGCATATTCGTCTTCATCATTGCCATGGTTTCGAAGAAAAATTTGGTAGAATTTGATAAATAAATTCACCAAATGAACGATTAGCAATTTACCGAACAGGTAGGTAGGTGTTCGATCCGTCCACAAGCTGTCACAATTTGACAGTCTTCGTTTTGCTTAAAACTAAACGTATGAAGAAAGTCCGCTCTTTTATCAGTGACTGGAATAGTTCGACAAATAAATAGGTAATTAAAAGATTTTACCTACGAAAATTCTTTGTTGGTAGGTATTAGATGAATATAAATTTAAAATAAACATTTGTATAACTTTGTTTGTTTTTTTTTTGCCACACCTTAAATTCCAATGAAACTCGCCTCGGGCCCTCGGGCCATTTGTGTGTGATATTTTGTGGACACAGATACAGGGGGGTTACCACGAAATCCGAAGTTCGAAGTTACGGGCTTCGAATCGAAGATTTGCTACCACGAAGTCACTTCGTTTCGTTGACGGATTCGAAGTTCGTTTCCATTCGTTCGATTCGAAGTTAGTCACGTGTTGTCTACTACGAAAAACGAACTTCGAGATTGATATCGAATTTGGCCTACCACGAAAGTCAAACTTCGTGAATGATTTCGGAGTTTGACGTAAAGTTTTTCGCGTAGAAACGTCAAAATCACACGATAACTAAATAGTTGTCGTTTTGCCTTCGTTTCGATGAATTTTGTAGGAAAAGCGACCTTGTGGACGATTTTGTTATTTTTGTTTGTTGTAACACTTGTGACGTATCATTGCTGATTGATATTGAGTAGGTATTGTGATTTGCCGTATTTATTCGTTAATTCGAAAGAGTTTCAGTGTTCAATTGATTTGGTTTTGTTATTGTGCCATCCTACAGTTCGAGAGCCTGCTTTTTCAATGTAAGTATTTTTGTTTAATATCAATTTCAAATAGGTATCTTAAATCAAAAGTTACTAAGTAACATGCAGTTTTTACTTTTAACCTTTGATATTTTATTTTGAAAGTTTCTTAGTTATTATGTTCTCATTAAGTTACAACCGTATATTTCTTTTGAGATATGTAATTAAGTACCCAAAAGTATATGAGAAGTTATCAAAATACCGCAAAATACTTTGAAAATGTACACTTCTAAAGAAAGCTAAGCAGTGAATTTGGTAAATTATGTCAGAGTGTTGGCTAGTCTACTAAAGCAAGGCAAAACTCTTTTTTTTTCTTTGGGCGGTTGTGTAGAGAATAATATAACTGATAGAGGACTTACACTCTCTGCAAGCGAAGCAAGTCTTACAAGCATGAAATTTTGCACAGAAGTTGCCTGTTTGTAGCAGACATTTAGAAATGATTTGAAAATTCGTTTATTTAATGGGTGAAACATTGTATGAAACTCCTATGTACTTACACTAGTTTTTTAATTTATTTTAATTTGTTTTTCAGATTAGAACTAATTGCAAGATTTTAACTTGTAGAAGAGGCTTTAGCTGAAGAGCTAACAGAGCGTTAAAGTCAAAGACGCGGGACTCGTGAACTATTTATTTCCCTGTACCTCTGGACAGAGAGTTTTAAAATACCTTCCGACTGACTTTGGAGGTGTTTGAGGCCCTCTGCATGGAGGTGGTGCCCTTACTTCGTCCCAAACTAAATAACCGTGGAATTGACCCTGCCTTAAAGGTAAGCCCTTATTGTATCCATACTATATTATTGTAAAAGCAAAAGTGTGTCTGTCTGTCTGTTACTTCTTCAGCCTTAAACTGCCTAAGTGATTTAGATGAAATTTGGTATGGAGGTAGTTTGAGTCTTTGTATAGGTCATAGGACAGTTTTTATGCACAAATATTGCAAAGTTCCTGCGGGATAGCAATAAATGAATTCTTTGCAGATGGAGTCAGGGGCAACAGCTAGTAGCTTATATAAATATCAACTAAGGAACAAAAATGGTTACAAATGTGAAAAATTACACAGAGAATTATACTCTGATGTCTCTGATGTACCATACAACACATAGATACTGTAAAAGATCCCCGGCAAAGAATCATTATACTTATTACATTGACCTGCAAATGGCCTGCAAACTGGCCATTCTACATACATACATACTTTGTCTTCATGGAATTTGTTTATCGTATTGCATTTGAATGGGTCTTGTCACAAAGTGGTAATAATTTGATACAGCTTGTAATTTAGTATTGCTGGTACCTATTTACTTGGTTAAGAAAATACCATCATCATCATCATCATCCTGGTACAGTTGGTATTTATTCACAAAACAATACACCTGATTATAGTGATGTTTAAAAAAATAAATTGTTGATAGAAAAGTTTTTATTCACAAATTTGTATTAATTAATCACTGTAATGCATTGGCAAATTGGCAATATTCTGCCTATTTTCAATCCTCAACACATATACATACACATAGGGGTGTTGTGTTTTAATGCTATATATTATGTGCATTGAATGGTTGTGCATAAATTGTGGCCAGTGCAATGCATTGATAACTTAAAATAAGACCTTGTAGGTCAGTCATTAACATACTAGGTATATCAATAACAATTTATGTTGCATTTCAGCACTGTGATGGTACCATGGGCATAAAGAAATACTCACCATACCACTAGAGGAATGTACATGCAATTACTTTTTAATTTAACAAACTTTCTGAACTGACAACAAAACAAAGTGTGGAGATCAAAGTAATTATATAATTTCTTAGGTACTTTCATATTGATTTCAAACATTGCAAATCTGGGTTATAATACATTAATTTAGTGCCTTAGATGATGTGATGACGGAGCCAGATAATACACAGCGGAATTCCTTAGTGGTAAATAGTATAGCTGTTAGAGTTTAGGCTGCTTTCATAATATGTTGTGGAAAGTCCAATTTAAATAAATCTTTAACAAATAGTTATTAGTTCTGTACTTTAAAGAGGTGGGGATTAATAAAGGCTTTTTATTTTTATTTATTAGTTCTTTTAAATCACTATTGCCACCATTAACCTTTTCAACGCCAACAACACATATAGGTGTCACAAAGTACAGTGTCAAAGTGACCTTGACACAATGACATAAGATTCAAAGCAGGTTTACGTTTTGTCGAGGCGCGGCGGTGAAAGGGTTAAACATTCACTTGGAACTAACAATAAATTTATTGTGATTTTCAAAGAAACTTTAATGTTTAATGATTAATGTAGATTTTTTTTAAACCACACTGTATAAATTTATCTGCTTTTCAGATATGTTGCCTCCAGCCGCTCGGCCTCACGGAGCGGGAGCCTGCTGAGGAGCGCCGCCCCGCCCCCCGCCCCCCGGCCCCCGCCGCTCTCACGCAGCAGCCGCACGCCGCCCCGCCGCCCGGCCCCCGCCCTCCGCCGCTCAGCGCGGACAGGCCCGCGCGCAACTCATATGCGATTTGAATCGCCGATAGCTGATAGCCCTGATGGATCACAAATTGTTATATTTATTTTGTTTGATTGATTGATTGTATTTCATACTACTAAAAAAGCCGTGGTGGCCTAGTTAGACCGGGGGATAGTGACACAAAATATTAGGTCATTTGTACCAGTATGGCGGTTCTTCAGGGGTCTAAAAAATCTTTCGAGCGGTGGTAGCCGTACAATATTATACAACATAACATCTGGTTATAAGATAAGATTGCCGCCACCTAGATGTTTGAAATTTTGTATTTATATTTTTCAAACCTCAAACTTACAGGAAAAATTAGTGCCATACTGGTACAAATCGTTTGAAATACGAATAAAAACTTAGAATTTTGAAAAAATATTGTACATATTCGCCACCTCCCGCAGGTATGGCATTATCAGACTTCTATTTATAATCATACGGAGAACTGTTGAAAAAAGTTTTAGGGTGGTACAAATCGTTTTGCAAAAAAAAAAATATTTCTTTGCGGCGGTATGGCGCCCATTTGAAACCGTCAAAAGTATGGCATGGTGATTTTCGCGAATGGCTACTCGACGATGATTAGCTGTGCAAAAATTAGCTTGGTACAAATGGTTGAAATGTTGTTTTTAAATTAATGTTTGCGTCGGTATGGCGGGCTGTAAGCCACACCGGAGAAGTATGGCATTACGCTACCGCCTTCTGATTTTTTATCGACTATCGGAAAATACAAGAATTTTTGTGGAACAAATCGTTCGACGCTTGTTATTTATCCGACACGTTCGATTAACGCCCACGCGATTGAGCCGCCGGTACCAGCGCTATGACCATCATTTTCCTTTTTGTCATTAGGTAATTAGACCCCTGAAGAACCGCCATACTAGTACAAATGACCTAGGTAATATTTTGTGTCGCCATCCCCCGGTCTAAGTGGTTTGACCTATGGTCTCTCGAGCAGAGGGTCGTGGGTTGAAATCCCGGCTCGCACCTCTTGAGTTTTTCGGAATTTATGTTCGAAATTACATTTGAAATTTACCATGAACCATGAGCTTTACGGTGAAGGAAAACATTGTGAGGAAACCTGCATACACCTGCGAAGAAATTCAATGGTGTGTGTGAAGTTCCCGATCCGCACTTTGCCCGCGTAGGGTCTGTTACCTCGGCTCTTCACGCTTAAACCGCTGAACCGACTTAGATGGGTGAATCAACTTTTTTGCGTTGTTTACTCTATCCCCGGTTGTCCAAGTGACACTTCATACTGTTTCATAGACAGACAAAGGCCTCCCGCGCATTAGGCGACCAGGTCGCGCGCGGCCAGGTCGCGCGACTGGCCGCGGTAGCTGCGATTCATCTGCGACCACGTAGCGACCACATTTTGACAGCGAGTTCACATCGTGTTCCAAAATGGACGTCGAAGAATGAATTATTGTTGCGCTGATTTTATTATTACAAAAGTGAAAGAAAAAAACAAAAAATAATAATTTTGGATTCACCCATTATTACGGAATAGGCTTACAAAAGGAATATAATCATACATACTTTCCAGACGTATTGCAATATGAAGATAATTTTTTTAACTATAATATTGAGAACGTCTAAAAAAAACTGTTTACGAGATTTTGAATATACTAAAACCACATATTACTAGATTCAGCCCATTTCGGGAGTGCATCAAGTTATCAAATATATCAGTCAGCTCCAACCATAATTGCCTTTATAAACTTTTATTCGAATAATCATCCGACGACTGATTCCATAGAGCTTCTCTGTTTTGAATTTCGATAATGAATCAAAACATCATCCTGTATGCACAAAACGCGTGTGGCCGCTTGTCAGAAGGACAAACTTTGTGTAACCATAGCAAAAGTTGATACACCCAGATGATATTTGATATAGAGATAGTTTAACACTCTGGGAAGACACACGTGAAAGAGAGTGCGGTAGAAAGTAGAAAATAAACATCTCATCTAGTTTTAATTTTTAGTTTTTATTTTAACTTGTAAAGATTATTTACATATCATATATATTTATCAACTGCATTGTTTGCTTGTAAGTGGTACCCATTAGTCGTTAGTGGTTAACTAAATTGCATTTTTAAATTATTTTTGTTAAAAAAAATTTTTCAAAAGCGTTTTTCAATAAAACGACACATCAAGATCGCTTACCTTCTTTCTAATGCTAAAAAAAAACGAAGTATCTCTGACTGGATAAATCCGCTGTTATGTATGTTCCTAATCACAACTTGCTGAACATGTGCTACTTACCTACTCATCTGATTTTTTGGATTATCAAACATTGGGTGAACCTTTCACACGTCGATATTTGTATCGGTAAGGCTCAGTATATTGGAATGATATTTAATGATAATTCTTTATTTAACTAGTATCCCATTTTAGTCACACTATATAAGTCCCGCTGGTGGGCACAGGCCTCATCTTATAGGCTATAGGGAACGGGCTAAGCAGTAAGCACTCTAGCCCAAGATGGATTACGGACTTCATATACGGACGCCTTTGAATTTCTTCGCAGATGGCTGCAGGTTTTCTCACGATGCTGTTTCTTCATCGAGAAGCTCATAGTAACTAAACTATCTAATAGAACCATTTCGTAATGAATCGTTTAACAGTGATTATTGCGTGATGTATGTCATGATGACATCTCTATCTTTTCGAACATGTGTCAACAATAATGAATAGGAAGGAAAGGAGTTTGCTTGTGTATTAATAACTTGAATTGCCACTGTCCATCGTCAAAACTTCTTTTTTTCCCCTTATTTCATGGAGCGAAAACGTTTATTGCATGTTGTGTTCGGAAAATTGATAATCCTTTGACCCTCACTGACGTTGTAATTATCTAGTAGTTAATGCGACAAGGTTCCATAGTGGCCTAGGAATTAAATTGTTTGACTGTACTGGGACTTGAGATGAAGTTGGTGAGTAGAAAATGACAATGTCAATGTTATGCAATGTGATTTGTATTTTATTACACCTCCAATCCTTAGATGTAGTATGTACCTAGTCTTATTAAAATATTTGTGCTAAAATTAAGCAGTTTTTTTCTTAATGGACGTAAGTAAACGAAATTAGATCACGTGTTTTTGTACCTTGTCATTTTAAATTGTCTGAAAAGTCATTCGAAAGTATGTAAGGACTGAAAGCGGCAAGGTAGAAAAGTGATCACTGATTCATGACATGACGTTGACTGAACGTACATGGATAAAGTGGATAACATTTGTTTCTTTTTTCTTTGGAACAAATAGATACGTTTTAAACATTAAACTGCCGTGAGACTCACTCATAGTGAAATATACGAATTAATCACGTAAAGTGATGGTAGCTCGTGGTGCATTTTAGGCAGCCGCCGTGACGTGTGGCTCCGGGAAGAAGGGCTACGGAAATTAGCCCGAAACATATCGAGTTAAACTCGTTTTAAGACGTGAGTATTTAATTCGTACGTCGTATTTCACTATGAAATAAATATGTAGTTTATCTTGCTTTGCTATACTTACTTATACTTAGTATTGAATAGTATAGTCGGGGTAAAAAAAAGGTTCGTCACTTTTCGACTCTATCGACTTACTTACCCCGACTATACCTACCATTGGTAATGAGGTAATCCACGGGAGATTTCATAATATCCGTTTAATCAGCCAATTTGAATAGTAGTGTCACGGGAAATTAAAATTTCCCTTCACTCTACTGGTAGTGCCTAAGTAAAAATATTATGCCGTATAACATACGAGTACATATAGTTCCGCACGGGACCCGCGTAGGTAGGCTGGGATAGTGATGATGTGAAAGCTTGTCGGTGTGAGGGCTTGTTTTTTTACTTTCGCCCTAAAACGGCTTGACGTATTTATCTCTGGAATAACTCGTACCTACTTGGGCTACTTTTTGTCCCCATGGATCCATGTTAAATTCCAAAATCTTAACTAAATTAAGTAAATGCAGAGACATGAAATCTTGCACAAGAGTATTCTTCATACAAAATAATTATAAAAGTCGTAGACGACGATGTAAGTTTCGGAATTCCCATGGATATGTATTTTTTTTTATCACATAAGACACTGTCTTAAATTGTCAGAGTTGCACAAGGGAGGGCCTCATCTGAATGGGTCACCACCGGGGAGTGCCACTGAGACATAGTGACATTTTATGTGCAGATGTGTTTAACACTAGGAATATGTGCATTCCCCCGCTAAAAGTGCCACACAGTTTTGTATTGCTAAAAATACTTCAGCATCTTTCCCGGTAACTGCAATTCTCCAAAACAATATAAATTATACTTACACCGGTATAATTAGATACATATACCTACCTATCTTACACAAGGTTTTTATTTGGAAATACTTAAAAGCTATAATAAAAAAAGATAATGAGTTTTCATTCTTTAATGTGTACACTATAATAATATAACTTCGACAAAATTACATAAAATCAGTTCCTTCTTTAAAACTTACATTTAAATACGTACTTATTATTTATTTATTTAGAAACAAACAGTCTCTTATAGTTATATGTATTACAAATATATTTTTACGGATCATAGACTTACAGTTTCCTAAAGAAAAAATATTGAAACCTTACATAAATACTAAGGTAAACTACCCAACTACCACCCCCACACCAGCGATCAACAACTCCAAGAGAAAGACTATCAAGCGCCAACCAGTGCATCACCCGCGCCTGACCAGCATCTTAATTGGTGCTGTGTTTGCTTTATAGTCAAGTTATGTAGTTAATCAAACGTAGATGACAGACAGCTAGCATTCGACAATGCCCAATGCCCCAAAGCAGCCAACCACCGGCACAAGGGCAACACCTAGGCAGCCCACTCTTCATAAAACTAAAACTAAACTAAACGAGTTTACAGAGTTAATCCACCCCTATGCATCAAAAACAAAGGAAATATATATATTACTAACTGACACTGCAAACGTTGTTTTGCCTTATATCACCTAGGGGTATAAAAAATAGCCTAAGTCTTATTCTCAGACCTACCGAATACAGAGAAAAAAGTTTCATAAAGATCGGTCCAGCCATATCGGAGCAGTTCGGTAACAAACACCGTGCCACGAGATTTTTATGTATGAAAATTACAAAATAATGTCTTAAACAAAACAAAAACAAAAAACGACAAAACACAGCCTATCCAAAATCTGTAATACACTGCAGGAACTGTTTTTTAAACCTACTTAACTTATTGCTGAAAATATCCAAATGTACCTACATACTTATCATTATACAACCTGCACGCTCTTTTAATGAAACTATTATTTGCATACGAAGTTCGACTACGGTGAATATGAAAAAGAGGTTTCTTTCTACAAGCTCGCTCACAACGACGAGGTACTCTAAAGGAAAGGGATTGTAACAACAAAGGGGCATCAATATGATTATTAATAATTTTATAAAGGAATAACAAATCAAAACGCTCACGGCGAAAGCTTAAAGATGTCATATTTTGTCTCTTCAGAGCGGCGGCATAATCCAAGTATTTTTTCGTGGTGCGATACTCTACAGCCTTAACAAACTTTTTTTGCACTTTTTCTATTCTATCACTATGTATTTTATAAAGTGGACTCCAGACTGCACAAGCAAATTCCAATCGACTACGGACATAACTATTGAATAGTACCTTAAACGTTAAAAGCCTCTTAAAAGGCTTACCTATACGCAAAATAAAGCCCTATTGTTTTAAAGATTTACTTATTATTATATCTATATGAATTATTATGTATTAAACCTAATCCTAAAACTAAAACGCTACATAAATTTTCGACTAGATTATAAAATCAATCATCTCGGCCTAATATGGCGACTGCAGAATGAGAAGGCTTGAGCTATAGTTCCATTATAGTACCTATATGGTAACTAAAATTGTATTTTAAAGTTGAATATTTTCCAAAATAATCACTATATCGAAAAATCGTCTTCACAACCTTGAAATGATTTTAAAAGACCCATCAAACGATACCCCACACTATAAGGTTAGAAGAGAAACTAGAGTAAATAAGTACACTACTTATAAAAATTATAAAATTGAGCTAATCAACGTAAATCACCTTTTCGTTTCATAACGCAACTTAGTGAAACGAAAAACTTTTTACTAACTTAAATAGTTGAATTAAAACTTTAATAAAAACAAGTGCCTACTTTCTTTTGTGATGGTAAAATCAAAAGTACCTACAAATATAAATTTAACTAATGTCAAGTCAAGATCGCTTTACCTTCTTTCTAATGCTAAAAAAGTACCTATACTTAGTGCAAAAACATAAAGTTAGAGCTGTGTTTGCAACTAAACACGTTACGCGGCACTAACTTCTTTTCAGCTCCTCAGCGAGCAATGTGACGGCTCGAGTCATGTCTTGCAAGTCTGTCCGGAGCTCTGCCCCCTCCTCCCGAATGACTGCCAGCTCCGCCGGCTGCTGCCCCTCGCTGTCCAGCAGCCGGCTTCGCTAATCCAAGTGGCGAGGCCGCGGCGCTGTGAGCTCCACCACACGTCGGGCTCGACTGCCTGAAGGAAATGTTACAACATGTATTATTAACAGTAAATAAATAATATGTTAAGCCGTGCCCGCGACCTTAACACCTTCCCATTAACGTCGATAAGCCAAAGGCTACTAGAAACACAAGAAAGCTTAAAGTTCCATCTTACAGTCTGACAACAATTAAATCTCTTGCTGTGGGGCCGCAGCACGGACCCAAAACCCACTACGTATGTAAAGCAAAACAAGAGCGAACAAATTGCGTTCAAACATCCATCAAGCCCATAATTCGTCGGCTTCGTATTGAATAACATCACTAACTAACAAAACCAAAATCTTGAGAAAAGAGTTAATTACTTTTGAGTGTATTGAATTTTAAACATGAAACTACCGTGAGACTCACTCATAGTGAAAATAAACGGATCACTCACGTCTCAAAACGAGTTTAACTCGACATGTTTCGGGCTAATCCGTAGCCCTTCCTCTCGGAGTCGCACGTCACGGCGGCTGCCACACGTGCACGTGCACGTGTGGCAGCCGCCGTGACGTGCGACTCCGAGAGGAAGGGCTACGGATTAGCCCGAAACATGTCGAGTTAAACTCGTTTTGAGACGTGAGTGATCCGTTTATTTTCACTATAGTATTGAATTTTAGTTTGACTAGCCATTAGGGGTTTAGGGGGTTATGTTATTGCCATAGTCGCCACGCTTGGCAGGCGGGTTGGCGACCGCAGTGGGATACCGAAAGATATCGAGGACGCTGCTGCCCGGCCTCTGGTATTATTGGCAACTTGGTTCAACTTCAAGAAGGAGGTCAATCGACGAATTAGACTCGGCTGGGCAGTGGGCAGCGTTCGGGAAGCTCCGCAATATCTTGTCATCCAATACTTATACCGCAATGTCTCAAGTCAAAAGTCTTAACAGTGTGTATTACTAACGATGGGCCTCATAAGAAAGCTCAAAGTCACTCAGAGGGCGATGGAGTGGGCTATGCTCGGAGTTTCTCTGTGGGATCGCATTAGAAATTATGAAATCCGCTCGAGAACTAAAGTCACCAACATAGCTCGAAGAATAGCTGGACTCAAGTGGCAGTAAGCAGGGCACATCGTCTTTAGAATTCATGGCCGATGGGCCAAAATGGGTCTCGCGTGGCGTCCACGGACCGAAAGACGCAGTGTAGGTAGGCCTCCAACAAGATGGAGCGACGACCTGGTTAAGGTTGCGTGATCGCATTGAATGTGGATTGCACGGGACTGATCTGTTTGGCGAGCCTTGGAGGAGGCCTATGTTCAGCAGTGGACGTCTTTTGGCTGAAATGATGATGATGATGTATTGAATTACCGGTACATATGTACATACTTAAACATTCTTTATATTTCTAACAAAGTGATTTCTGGAAAAAAATATCCTATGTTCTTTTGTGGGATACAAAATATCTCTGTACCTAATTTTCGTCAAAATCGGTTCAGCGGTTTAAGCGTGAAGAAGTAACAGACAGACAAACACTTTCACATTTATAATAATTATTAGTATGGATGAATAAATAGGTCTAAAAATTCATAAACATTTTTTATTTCAAATGAAAAGTTAAATTATACTTAAGCTTACTCACTTCCCTATTCAAGGGACAGATCAATGAAATGGTATATGCTGACTGCCTCACACGATAACGGCTCTGTCAGCCAACAATTGACCTGGCCATTGTACATGGAACCCAATCCTCCAAGAACTCTTCTTTTCAATTCCAAATCCTGGACGCACTCCAACAATACATGGATCAAGTCCTCACACTTCTGACAATCATCACATATAAATTATAAAAGTTCTAGTCCTTTTTAATTGACTCCCTTTTCTAATTTTCACCCCCCTTAAGGGATGATTTCGGGGATAAAATCTATACTTTACCCCTTCTCACATCTCAAATTATCTCTATACCAAATTTAATTTACACTGGTTCAGCGGTTATTGATTCCCTACAAAAACTTTCACTCCTTTGAAGGGTGATTTCTGGGATAAAAACCATCCTATACCCTTTCCGCAAACTCAAACTATCTGTAAATACAAATTTAATCAAAATTGTTTCAGCAGTTCAAGCATGAAGAGGTAACAGACAGACAGACACACTTTCCCATTTATACTATTAGAGTATGGATATGGACAAAGTTTTAAAAATCTATTATAGTACCTACAACTAAATTAAAAATATATATTGATTACTTACTTCTCTCACTTCAATTTCAATTCAATTTATAAAAATACATATAGCTCTATCAATACTATCGATGATTCTGCCAATATTGAGGTTGAGAAAGACACTATTGGCTGTCCTTTGTTCAGTAGCTTCTAGTACTCGGCTGTGCACCTAAAATAGACAACACAAACATAAATTTTGTTAAAATACCACTACCTAGGTACATTGTTTTATGTTATTCTAGAACTGTACTATAGCTTAGAAGGCTCACTGTTTTCATTGAAACAAAGCCCGGAACTAATTTTGTGTATTTTTGATCTCTTAACAATGCTAATTTGATAACAAGTTCCTAATTAAGAAATAAATGTTTGTTTTATATATTAGAAGAAGAATATTAGATTCAAGAAAAATCTCATATGAATTAATTACTCCTCTTTACCTACATGTAACAATACTTGTTGCACTCAACTAGTTACTTGTTATTATAGTATATAGACAAAGGTTTAAAGATGTATTATTATTATATTATAACAGAACTAAAATAAAATTTATTTTTATTACTTACTACTCTCACCTCAGTTTTTAAAAATATAGCTCTACCAATACTATTGATGATTCTGAAAGACAATATTGGTTGGCTAGTGTTTGGTAGCTATGGTGTGTGATACTCGGCTGAGAACCTGAAATAGACAACAGAAACATAAATTTTATTAAACTAACAAACATTTATAAGGTGGGTGTGTGTGCTAGTGCAAGAAGGAAGTTAAGTTTACAGTGAGAGGAAATTTGGAAGGGAGGCCATAATAATTTTTTGGCAGTATAAAAACATGTGTTCGAGGATATCCTCGTCCAAGCCACATTCACATATGGAATGGTCTCGGACCCATTTCAGAAAGGAAGACTGGAGTGCAGACATGTCCTAATCATAAGTTGGATAATAGTGGTTGTGATGTTCTTGACGATATGAAGAACCCCGACTTAGTGGGCAGATCTGGCTGAACTTTCCCAGTGTTTGTTTCATATATAGACATAGTTATGCAGTAGCGTTCCAACCCACAAGTCACTCAAAATTGAGATAAAATAGTCAGTATACACTTTTGTCATAAAATATTAAAAGAAAATTAGATTGAAGAAAAGTCTCAAATGAATTAATTAATTACTCCTCATTACATGTAACAATACTCGTCGCACACAATTAGCTACTTGTTATTATACCTATATGGACAAAGTTTTAAAAATGTACTATAATACATGACTAAATAAAATAAAAATATATTTTGATTACTTACTTCTCTCGCTAAAGTTTTTAAAGTACGCACACGCAGTTTGACGTTTGACAATTTAGTTTGACGTTTGTATCATTTGGGTATGTATGAGAATAACAAAAGCACAAAATTTCCTTGAATTCAGCATTAAAACTTGCTCAAAACTATGTTGTGATGAAGCGGAATGTTGGAAATGTATAATATTAATTATTTATTGGAATTTTAGGTCCATTTGAAGCTAATAATCCATTTACCGGTTTTTAAATGAAATTGTGCAAGACGCTTTATTTATCCATTCGGTCTTTCCCATTTATTTCCATTCACGAAGACTCACGAAGTTCGATCGAAAGTGGTCTATGGTTTCGACACGAAACTCACGAATCCGAAATTGCTTCGTAGTAGCGATCACCGACGAACTTCGTGCCATTTTCGTTGCGGGCTTCGTTTCGAACTTCGGATTTCGTGGTAACCCCCCTGACGTCGTCATTAGTGTTACTTACTTCTGTCAAACATATGTCATTTCTTTCTACTGGCATTATGACGTAAATCGAATAGTGTGCGAAATATTTTCATTTAAATTCTTAGTCCAAAGTATTCAGATAATACGAACAAAACTCGGTGTCCCGTTTAACTAAATCACTTGTGTTGTGTTTTAAAGACTTTGTTTAAATAATTTTTGGTATTCGTGGTTGAATCGAAAGTAGGTAAATATGTCGCGCCAAGTAGATTCAAATGTTGTTCGACTACTCGAAGGTTTAGGCCTGGAAGGAGAACAAAACGACTTTTGTGACTTCACTATTGCTGATCAAAACTCTGTTGCGGAATCCCAAGGAATTACACCTACGACACCCTCTAACTTTAAACCGGTACTTGGAGAAAACGTTACATACGTCGTTGCTTGTGTCATGATTAACGAGCGGAATGAAATATTAATGATGCAGGAAGCGAAAGAAAGCTGTGCTGGTAAGTGGTACTTGCCCGCCGGTCGTATGGAGAAAGGTGAAACCATTGTACAAGCCACCATCAGAGAAGTACTAGAAGAAACTGGCTTACATTGCAACCCAACAACGCTGTTGGTTGTCGAGACGGCTGGTGGTTTATGGTACCGGTTTGTGTTGACTGGAGAAGTGACAGGAGGCGAGCTCAAAACGCCAGCCAAAGCAGATAAGGAATCTTTACAAGCAAAATGGATATCAAATCTACAAGAGATAACTTTGAGATCCAATGATATACTACACCTTATTGAAAAAGCTCAACTGTACAAAGAAAATCATATTAAAAATGCATGGCACAGAAATATCTTGCCTGATACCATTCCCCATGTCAAAGACTTACTAAGATTGATAGTAGTTATTAAAAGAAGAAGTACAAATAAGCTGCATGTGTTGTTGAGTGAAAAATCTGCCATACATTTTCCTGTGTGTGAGATAAATCCAGCAAAGAGTGTGCATTCAACTTTGAGGAGGTTTATGGTGGAGATGTTTGGGGCCGATGTGGGACAGCACCGCCCACTGGGCTTGCTGAATGTGGAGGCAGATCCTTCCTGTGATGGTTGCTGTCTCACCCTTCTGGTGGCTTTCAGGCCACCACTAGAAGAAGTGCCTGTCATTGGGAAGTGTGCCTGGCATGAGCTGCCACAAGAGTCAGAAAACCAATTGCTCTCTATGATAACAACAAAGAATTCAACTATTGAATTGCGTGTTGTACGCTGATCTTAAAATGGATAAGCATATTTAAGTTATATCTATCAAGAATACTCAATTTATTTTACTGTTAAGATCTATTGTTTTCAACAGTATATTTAAAAAGACTAACATAACTGTAAACATTTAAATAAAGTTAGAATGCTGGTGGCCTTAGTGATTTGAATGCAGCTATGATCCCAAAATTGTGGCTAAATGTTATATGGAACAAATTTTGGATTAGGTCAACAAGCTGTCTAACAATTTGATTCTCAAATCCAATAAAATTATGATGTATTAGGAAGGTTTTATGATGTCTTAGGAATCAAATTGTTTAACTGTAATTGTGCATTATTATTAATCATTAACAAAGTACTAATGTTAATAACTTACTCACATTCCATTACAATTTGTAACATTTTTGCAATTATTTAGGTATACATAATCTAAAGTGGTGTGAAGGAAAATGGTCTACTGTCCCTTGCACCAATTGTGGTTGATGATACATTTACACTTGGGTGAAAGATTTGAAGTGTTATATTTGGTGCAGAATGGGTATAGCAAGCTATTACTTATTTAAGGCAATGTGGAAAAGATCTGACTATTTTTAATTTACATTTAACACATTCCCTGTGGACCCGAGAACCCCCAAAATCGAGTTCACATGTGCAACATCATTTTTTTATTTTTTGTGTGCACATAAATATGAAACATCTAGCTCACACGTGCAATGCTTTGGCAATGCTTTAAGTTTACAAGGAGTCGTGTGTTGTATGTGCTACACTCACATATTGTTAGTACCTCGTAGTGTAACACATATGACGCATGCACAGGGAACGTGTTGATAAACATTTTTTCAAGTCAGGCTTTGAATTTTTTAACCATGATGAAATGATAATTAATGCAGCTTCCAGGAGTAAGGTGACTTGAACATTGTTTTTATACACAAGCAATATTTTAACTGTTATTGAAGTACCTGACAAATATTATAGGTGTAGTGCTGAAATATGATGTAATAGGTAATAGTATTGTTTCAAACATGCACCTTGAGATATTGTTAAAATTTAGTATTTTTAATTAAATTTAAAAATTCTGACATCACAAAAATGTAAACTGTTGCTTTAAACTATAATCAATAGTATTTATTATTTTAGTATAGATGTAATCTTTTTTTTAGCCTGGGGTACTTGTTATTCTTATACACTTTTATATTTTACATGGTAATAAAATTTTCAAAAGATCTCTTCTTTTTTTATATCATAATTAATTTACCAAAGATAAAGAGTGACAATTTGTTGTCCTTAGTTCCACGGAGTATAGATAAAACCGGCCAAGAGCGTGTCGGAAACGCCCAAGATAGGGTTCGAGCAGGTACGAAAAAATCTTTGCATAATTTATTAATGTGGTTGTTTTGGTCCCAACT
The DNA here is from genome assembly GCA_947563465.1 of Archips xylosteana. Lineage (NCBI taxonomy): Eukaryota > Metazoa > Arthropoda > Insecta > Lepidoptera > Tortricidae > Archips > Archips xylosteana. Next base: position 10,244,573 of record OX387356.1, read on the forward strand.
CCCACCGCGCGCTAGGGTTAACAGCGCGATGTAGAATTTCAACGTCAGCGGGCGGTACAGCGCCATCTATTGGCGAATTGGGTAACGAATCTAATCTGCAGTCTACTAGAACTAGTATGTATGTTGAAGGTTTTTCAGATTTAATTCTTTATTATATGAACCGATTTCAATTTTTTTTTATTTGAAAGAAGATACTGTTAGCGTGATCTTATAGGTACTTAAAGAAAAAAAATGCTTGATAGTTAGAATAGATTACTGACCTACATCAAGTCAGTAATATTACTCTTCTTTTGTAATATCATGTTCACATGGTTTTTTTTCTGCAAAATATCTGATAGGAGCTAAAGAATATGTTTGTTTTCCACAGAAATTCCTGAAAGGCAATGAAACCCTCCAGCTCACTGCCAAGGTCGACCCTGCCCTGATGGGAGGCATGGTTGTCTCAATCGCCGACAGATATGTAGACATGAGTGTTGCCAGCAAGGTCAAGATGTACACAGAACTCATCAACACTCCTGTTTAAATTTTGAACCAATAGCAATGTTATAATAATCTAGTGATGTTTACTTTAAATTAAATTGATCAGAAATCTTTGCATTTTTGTTATTGATTTTCATAACTAAGAAAATGAGTTCCTTAAAATTAAATCAATTTAGAAAAAAACCGGCGAAGAGCGTGTCGGACACGCCCACGATAGGGTTCCGTAGCAGGTAGGTACGAAAAAATCTTTGCATACATTATTAATGTGTTGTTTTGGTCCCAACTCCCACCGCGCGCAGAATTTCAACATGGGCGGTACAGCGCCATCTATCGGCGAATTGGGTAACTAATCTAATGTTGTCTATGTTGATGGTTTTTCAGATGTAATTCTTTATTATATGAACCGATTTCAATTTTATTTTTTTATTTGATAGAAGATACTGTTAGCGTGATCTTATAGGTACTTAAAGAAAAAAATGCTTGCAGTGGCGGTTGAATTACACTCTTAGTTTAGAAATATTTTTTTACAAAAACTTAAAAACTGCTCAACTGATTAAGTTGAAAATAATTTTCCTAGAAAGTTTTTATTAAGTTTAACTTACGTGATTTTTTTTCATATTTTTTAGACGTGCGGTTCAAAAGTTAGAGGGGGGGGGGCACATTATTTTGAACTTTCGGACTGAATATCTCCGAAAATATTCACTTTATCAAAAAATGGTTTTAGCAAACCCCTGTTTGTTTTCAAATACCTATCCAATGATACCCCACACTATAGGTAGTCGAGAAAAAAAATCACCCCCACTTTACGTCTATGGGAGGCACCCTAAAAAAAGTACTAACAGTCTTTGAGCTTAGCCGCGGACGGACAGACATGGCGAAACTATAAGGGTTCTTAGTTGACTACGGAACCCTAAAAAGGCGCATTAAAAACATGACATGTGGTGTATAAAATTAAACAAGTTTCATGTCTAACTGATTTATTAAAGCAATACAAAAACTTTTCACTGACTAGAAAATTGAATATACCTATCCGATCAAAATGCATAACACAAAATTTATTTTATAACACCTATGTATATATTTAGAAATAAAAGCATCCTTTCATTGCATCTTGAAACTGATGTTTCACAATTTATGACTATATATTGATCTTACCTATTTCATGAAAACACATTTTTAAAGAATAAATTGGACAAACACATGAATATTGAATAATTACCAGTATTTAGGTATTTTATTCAATAAAACTTGAACCAGTCACAAAACTTGGGTAATGTAATGGATGGTGATCAATTCCACAAAACAGAAAAAACTAGTTTTTTATGTTCTGTGATCAATTCTTAGGCAATTGAGTATCTATTAGTTATTACAAAATTCGAGCACAAAATTAACCAGTTAGCAAACAGTAATTTTATTAGAAGCAAAATATAACAAATAAACTTGTGCTTTTTAATGTGGTAGAAAAATTTGTACGCATGTCCAATATTTCCGCATAAAATAATATAAAGTAATGCATACATACATTTTTTTTTAATGTACATATAAACAAATCCATTGTTGTCAAGGCAGAATAGAAGGAATATAATATATAAATAAGTTTAATGGCTACTTTATGTTAGGTTGTACTAAACTTTATTAGCCAATTGCTCGAAAAAAATATAATTATGTAAGGTAAACGTACCAATGCTCGACACCTCTATACCCAGTAGATGACACCCATCTATCACCTCTTACTATGACATAAGATTGAAGGTGCCATGTACTGGGTCAGTGTCGAGCATAGGGACGTTTACCTTAGTCTTAAGCTTAGTTAGTTTAGTAGTGTCAATATCATCAAAATGGGAACTGTCAAGCTAAAACCAAGTTTTATGACTATATCTAGATTTTTTTCCGCAAAGTGGCTATAGATCAACGATCAACATTTAATTTTTTTCCGCAAGTGGCTATAGATCAACATTTAATTTTTTCCTGCAAGACAGACTTAGTCAATTAACAAAAAAATCATTCGTCATTGTAGTAAGTTTAATAAAATTTCTGGTGCCTTTTTTACTATTAGCTGCACTTTCGATGGGCAGGCTGAGTAGAAACCGCCCGGCAGCGAAACGCTTCTCTGTGATATGTATGAAAAGTTTAACCGGAGAACGGAAATATTCTAATATTTACTTAAATACTTACCATTTTAGCGTTTCACTTCCTTTATCTTGTCCCACCGAATATGCGGTTATTCATATCCTATTGTTGTGTTAATGTTAAACTATATTCACAACGCTGAAAACGTGGATGGTTCAACAACAGTAATTAATAAAAGATGAATGTTTTTGGTACTCTAAGTTTATATGTCTTGGCAGTACCTTCTTTTGTGGAGATCGAAAGCGGACTTGTGATTCTGAATGATTGCAATCAACTTTATATCAGGTCGCGAATGATAAAGATTAAAATTTGTATGAGTTGGTTACAACATTGATGACGATGATCATTCTGCTTCATGTCCATGTATCAACAAAGATACAGTAAAATTACATAAAGTTTACCACTGACAGATGGTTTGCCTTCATTTCATATTCAACTTTAATGACCTACAAATAAAGCCAATTTTAGAATACTGTTACGTAACGTTTGCAGATTTTGTAATAGCTACTTTATTTGTATGATGTTAAAGTTGGAAATGAAATGAAGGCAAGCCATCTGTCAGAGGTAAACTAAAAGTAAACGTATTGTACAGTTGTCTCGTTTTGCGACCGATTGTTGCTATGTGCGTCTTTTTTTGACCAGACGAGTCCGAACGAAAGCAACGTCTTTCACGCCCTTAAACTCGAACAATACAGTATATACACAGAGAGAAAGAGAGCAAATCAATCAAGTCGAAACAATTTCTAAACAGACTACTTTATTTTATAGCAATACTAATAGGTAACTGATGCTGATGGGTGATGAAAATAATAAAAAAAAGTGAAATTTTTACATGAAGAAATAAATTATACATATATGTTATGTTATTTATCGAATCAGGCGTTACTTTGCTGAGGTTTTACATATCAATGAACTGAAACAATTACTTTGCTCACCAGCCACCTTATCATAAACAAAACGTGCATAACCGTAGCTATCATAAGGTCGCGGGTGAGCAAAGTAATTGTTTCTGTTCATTTATAATTATCTTATGTTTGGGAATTTAAATTCGAGTGCTTAATAATGTGCATCCCTAGTTAATATTATAAATGTGAAAGCAACCCTGTGTGTCTATCTGAGGCCATTATTACGGTTAAACCACTGAATGGATTTAGATGAAATTTAGTAGGGAGATAATTAGAGACCCGTGGAAAAACTGGATAGTTTTTATCCCGGAAAATTGCATATTTGCCACGGGATAGCGATAAAGGATGCTTCACAGAGGGTTTTGCGGCCAAAAGCTAGTTAACAATAAATAAATTAAATCAACCTTCTCTTAACAGATTCACACACCACAATACCGGCACCACTGAAATTTTATTTTACTTAAAGGAAATTTTGTGCCTGCATCATAAAATACATGTTAAGATGAAGTTATAAATTAGTTTTATTTAGTTCATTTACCTTCAAGTAAAAGATAAATAAAGACAATTTAAGCTTTTTTTTTAAGCTAAGGTGCTCTCACTTTAACAACATGAAAGTGTTAGGTAGTATTGCAGTCCTTTGAATTCAATGATACAAGTAGTTTTAAAACATTCAACAACCAAACATATTAATATACATAGATTATATGAATAAACAAAGGTTATACTCGTATGTAGGGTAAGGGCATGTCCTAATATTTGGTGGCATGTCATTGTTCTAGAAGCCTTGGGCACTATTTGTTAAAAGTATTTTTCAAAGTCTAAGTTCATATGACTTAGATATTACGATTTATAATTTTCTTTTTCGCTATCCAAAAGGTGCCAATAGTGCGTATTTCTTTTTAATACAAAATTATTTATTAGGTGTTCAAATCAATTAAATAAAATAGTAGTAGATTATTTAAAATATTTGAAAACACACAAAATTTTTTATTTTTTGTAATATTTTATGGATGCATAGCAATAATAACATACTTTGACCAACTTGAAAAAAAATGTTGCAATAAATAGACACCATTGTATTCTACAACCATGCATGCAATATTAGCAAGTAAATAGTATAGCCCTAGTTAATGGTAAGCAGTGTTGCGATTTCTTTGCTACTTATGTTTACAAAATCATAATTCAAATAAATATGTTATATAACTAACTTTCATTCAATCACATCTTCATAATTATCAATTCATATATTCCTTTTTAATTTTGTAATTGCATTTAAATTTCAGTACATATAATTATTGATGTATACATTGCGTTTGAGTTTCGAAAATTATACGTAAGAAACGAAAATATACTTTATTGCATTTATGGATGTTTTAAGTATTTTAGAACTATCTTAAGGGATCAACAAACAATTCATTAAAATTTTTACATCAGCCTATTATTTAATTTTGAGTAGATCCAGATATATGCCATGTAATTTAATAATTGGAAATAAGTTAAAGGAAGCTGTTAGCTATGTCTTAAAGAAGTTAAGGATAACTTTACAGTCTTCATCATTACTAGGCATAATAATATACACAAATTGTGTAAACAATTAGAACAAAATAATTACTATCCTACTGGCACTAAATAAATAGGCACCTTAGCCTTTGTCATTTAAAAAGCAGATAACTTTACAATGTGGAATATATTACAAATTAGTTCATTGATTCACTTTTGTTACCCTTCTAACTGTATCCCTTGTATCCAGGAGGTGAGATCAGCTGACCCTGGGCATTCAAGGAAGTTTTCTGCAGGTTCTATTGGTGCCAGGAGGCGCTTGGCGGCCGTTTGACCGGACAGATAAGCTCCATGAACCGTGGAATAGTAGCTACTGTGTGTATGCTCACCAGCAAAAAGCAACGCAGGCTGAAATTGTAAAAATGCATAGTAAGTACAGCTACCAAATGCTATAAAACATAATCAGTTGGTTGTATGTAATGTAAATATTGATTAATTAGTTAGCAGAGATAAAATCAAACAAAATATTCAAGGCCATGATATCATGCATGAATGCATATCTTTTTTTTAATCACATATTATTTCTCTGTAGTCATGGGCAATATAGAGATTATTGCATTTTGAAGAAGACAGATAAAAATATGAGATTAAGGTATCTATTGGTTGGTTTTCAATAGCTGGACACATAATTACCTTTTTGTCATGAACATTTCTAAATAAAGGTTGTGCTAAACTCTCAATATCACTCTGACTGGATCCTACAGCTAGAGCTGTATATGAACCCCTAGTGTAAGGCTGCTTATTCCAACTGGTGCTGTAACAAAACATAAATTATAAATAACTAGCTGTTGCCTGCGAATCTGTCTGCAAAGAATGTGGGTATAAAAAATAGCCTACAACCTATGGGGCCATCCATAAATTACGTCACACCAATTTCAATCAATTTGGACCCCCCCCCCTTGTCACACTGATTACTATGAAAATCGCAATAATATGGTCTTGTGTCACAGATCGCTTGACCCCCTCCCCCCCCTAAATGTGTGACATACTTTATGGACGGCCCCTATTCTCAGACCTACCAAATATAGAGAAAAAATTTGATAATAATTGGTCAAACCGTTTCGGAGGAGTTTGATAATAAACACCATGACACAAGATGTTTATATACTAAAAAGAAGATGGGCTACATAATTTTACTTAAAAAATACTCAATACTAACCATACACATTTCTGTGGCTCTGGTACAAAGGGATCATTTAGAAACTTTCTTAAAATGTTTGTGCAAGTAGTACCAACAACATCCATGGATAATGTCTCCAAGTACTCAGCCTCTTTCCCTGACACCCATCCTAACAGCAGAGTTTCAGTCACTTTGCTAAATGAATAAATCTTTTTGTACCAAGAATCTGCCATATCTTCTGGTGTAGTTGAATTCTCCCAAAGTAACATTATTTCGGTAACATCCGGATTCAAGAAGGGCCGATCATATTCCAGAAATATTTTATTTACAGTGCCAAATAATAGCCTCTCTATAGATTCCATTTTGTATTGAGGCAGCTCGGGCTGGAACAGTTCCTTGGCTCGCTCTTTGAGCACACCAAGGGGTATTGTACATATCACATGATTAGCATAAAAAGTCTCTCCATTTTCACAAACAACTTCAACATAGTTTCCGTTTTTTTTCTTTGGTTTGTGCGCGCTTTCTGCCAGCAAGCTTCCTTCACTCGGGTTCACATTATCTGAGGTAGAGGTCTTAGATATATCTTCTATCACAGTCTGATCTGAGTCTTCAGATTCCTCTCCACCATCTTCAAGAGACTTACAGGAACTGCGCTGCCCAGAATCCCAAGTTATTTTTGTTACAGGATGAGCAGACAATATTTTTTCAGGTGGGATATCTTTTAACAGTGGTTGTAATATTGAGCTGTAGCCTTTAGGAATCATGATATTGCCTCCTTGGAGTTCAGTATAGCTGCCTAATTCTAGGAGATCAATTTCATCCATAGTGTTGCAGCCAGAGATGCATGTCTCTCGTTTGAGGAGGCAGTCGAAGATGAGTCGGCGGAGTTTCTTCTCCTCGGAGGAGGGCAGGCGTTCGAGGTAGATGGTGGCTTCGAGGTTGATGTGCTCCCCCACACTGAGTACATCGGGTGGTGGCAGGTATTGACACAGGAAGTACTCTTCGCAGCGACGCAGAAACACTACGTAAGCCTCGTGGATCTCCTGCAGCACACCGAAAGGCACCTGCTTCCCGTCTTCCGTCGCCGCTATCACCTTGTGAGGTTTAGGTATATTTATTATGTTCACTAGACCGTTCGCCATCGCTATCTCGAATATTGGGTTGCTCAGAATACCATGAATCCAGTTGGCTCCCAACTCGACATCGTGATTTTTTAGAGGAATAGAGACGATCCTACCACCGAGACGTTTTCTCGCTTCTAATATTCTAAAGTCGTCCATACCATTTTTGATAAGTTCATTGGCGGCGGCCAGACCGGCCATGCCACCGCCAATGATTAATACATTACACTTATTTGTATCACATTGTTTACTGGAATTTAAATTGTCGTCACCCATAATAATATTAGAATAAAATATTATTTGTCACTGTGCTTTTGACGTTCAGCTGGTTGGTTACGACATCTATGAAAATATTTTTTAATTTTGATTGAACAATGAAAAGTTAAGCTAGTTTTACATGATCGGGACACAGTGAGTTTATACATTATTATTAATTTTACAAAATTTGAATATGTTATTGATGGATGTTATTTGTAAATATAATTTTCCACCATTTATTTACTTATCAGTTCGTCAAACCACTATTTTTAAGTACTTACTTTATTTCATATAGTGTAGAGGTAGCTTTATAAATACCGGAAATTACGTTATCATACTTATGTATATTTATATATCACACCACTCCCCCCCCACTATTCCTATTCTAAGGCTATCTCTTTTTGACTAATGTGTTGTGACCATGTGCTGTCACTCTTTAATGACCTTTGGGTATGCTAAATATATACTTATAGAATAGATAGGTACTTTGTTTACTCCTCGACAGTACACGGGCGAGTGTTTTTGTTATTGTGTGATAAAAATATTTTCATTCGAAAGGCATCCCAGTTCTAATTAGAATTATTTTGTTCCTTCTATGCTCTTGTATCAGATTTCACACAGTCAAGTGCTATAATTGTTACAAGTGATTGTGAAACTATTATTTTGACCCATTACAAATTCGATATCAAAAGTCATTGTGAATAATCACGTCTATGGAATAATCAAGTGCTTACGAATTAATGTGCTCTGAAACAGTTATGTAACTGACGAATATAATGTTAAATTCTAAAAAATATCTAGAAACTGTGCTCAGTGTAAATATAGTTTTCGGATAAACAGTTTGATGGAATAAATAAACACAAACAGGGACACGTGGGTCTCACAGCGAGCCGATCGATAAAGACGGAAGCGCGCGCCAGTCTCTATCAACGAGACGATTTTAAGTCAAGGTCGCTCAACACAAACACGTGCAATGTCGGATTCTATTTACACACATGACTTTCTACTAGAGCCAGGGTTGGAGATCAAGCAGGAGTCGCTGTTCGAGCTGGGCAGCGTCTCGGCCTCCGTGCCGATCCCGCAGCGCCGCAACGAGCTCGCTGACTTTGGCACAGACCTCGACCTGTGCATACAAGACAGCCTCTCCAACTCCTATGCCCCGACTATGCAGTACAGTAAAATGGCATTTGATACAGATAGCACTACTAAAACTGAAACTTTTAAAATGGATGATGATGATATTTTCCAAGTAGACAAAGCTGACTTAATTTTAGGTCCAACTCTTGCCGAATTAAATGCCAACCCAGATACATTACTAGATGACCTTAATTTTGATGATTTGCTTTTGCCTGAGGAGAATGGATATTGTATACAGATTGGAGGCGCCATGAGTGGCTCGCGACGAGGAGCCCAGGGCTTGCAAACATCTAGTATGCTAGCTTCGGAGAGCCCTTGCAGTCCATATAGTCGAGCTCAACTTGCATTTTCTCCATCTAGTCAACATAGTTCAGCATCATCTAGTTTTGCCCAGCCTATGAATCAGTTGCCTGAACTATTGTTACGTCTAGATGGTTATAGTGGAGAGATAGCCTTAGGACAGTCAGTGCCGGCTTCCACGGTGCTACCACCATTTCCAGCAAGTCTCCAGCCTCAGCAAACTCAGCTGTCCTCATCAGCACCAACTCATCTTACTATGGAACAGGTCTGATATCTAACATTTTTTTTAAAACAGTTGAGTATGTATTTTTAAATTTGCATTCTGAGTTTAAGGATGTAGGTATAATGTAAACAAACAAGTCATGGCTTATGCATAACTGTTTTTCCACCTGTTTGTAAACAGCCTCATAATGGATTATTATCTATTCTGTGATCATGATAAAAACATGTTTTGTTCTATTTATCTTCAATGGTTTTTCTTATAATTATTTGAATTGGATGACTTTATTAAAATGTTGTATTATTAATATAATAAACTATAATTTTCATTATTAGTTATGCTAGTGATGTGTCACAATGTTGCCGAAATTTGATTTGTGACCATTTTATTTTACTTTCAATTGGTTGTATTTAATTAAATTAGTTCTTTTTTATTAAACAGGGTCCATTTTTTGGGTGTGATGATAATAGATTCCTATTACATATCTGCTTTATTCTTCTGAAATATTCCTATTGGGTTGCCACTGTAATAATTATAGTATTAATATTATTACATATCTCACCCTTGAAATTATTAATATTTAAACAATACTTTTCATAATGATTATTGCAATTTTTATTATGTACTTAATTATTAGTTAAATCGTGCATAATAAAAATAGCCTGTCAGTAGGTATAACACTCTCTGTGTTTATTTCAATGGTATTGAGTTTTCAAATTAAAATATATGTAGTTATTTTTAGAGCTCTTTAAGTACAGTCACGGAATGAAAAGGTTTGTCACTTTTCGATTCTATGTCAACGAGTTAAGGGCGAAAAGTGATGAACCTTTTCATTCCACTACTATACCTTAGAAACAATTTAGAACTGATTGATGGTAAATTTTAGATTTGGCAAAGGCGAGAGCCTCGCAAGCACCTACTGTCTACTAGTTCACTCGCTGAAGCGGGCTCAGTGTCGTCACTATCAGGTGGCCTCCTGAGTCCAGGGACAGCAGACTTCTCACAAGACGAGGATGACAGAGATGGTGAAACTGATGAAGATAGTGATAGATATGAAGATTTATCCTCTGATGGTATGGATTACACATTCAATTTATTATATTTTTATAATATTTGTAACTTTTACCATTTTCACTCATAATTACTACTACTCTCTATACTATAAAATACTACTATTAATAATATTTAATTATTACTTTAATTGAAGGATAGGAGATTTTTTTACATTATTGTTGTGAGTGGTAGAGTAAAATTGTAGTTGTAGAGGTTAGTTTTTAGGGTTCCCCATCCCTTTACAAGTTAACATGGAACCCATGTCAATTTGTTTATGGCTTAGGACAATGGCTATTTTTGCTAGAAAGTTGTAATTTGGCACAGTATACAATACATGATATTAACAATTATATTAAAAAAAAACTTTTTTACATGAATTTAATCTATAAAGATTAAAGAATGAAGAATTTGATAAAGATCCATTGCTTTCAAACTATCTAATTATAGTCTGTTGACTGATTGTAGATGAGAAAAAAAAAAACATGAAATAAATTTGAATTGTTCTGGATTTGGATTGTAAATTTGCAATTATTTTTATTTTAGAATCCAATGACGAGTGCTCAGAGAGTAAACAAGCTCGGCAGATTGCTAAGAAAGAGAGATATTTTTGGCAGTACAATGTCCAAGCCAAAGGACCTAAGGGTCAACGCCTTGTCTTGAAAAAGAAGTCTGAAGATCCCCATGTTTTGAACAATGTCACTGACCCAGTATTTAGTCCTCAATGCAGCGTCCGAGGAATTAAACACAGGTAATATATATTTCAATCTCTTTTTCCTGAAACCTGAGTTAGTTAAATCATTCATTATTGTGATGAATCTAATTTTTAATTTAATTTATTTTTAGTGGAAAAGCAAGAAAAGGAGATGGTAATGATTTGACACCAAATCCAAGGAAGTTGTTCTTAATAGGGAAGGAATTGGATAATTTGGGCAAAGTTATCAATGACATGATACCAGTTAGTGAGCTACCATTTAACATCAGACCCAAAACAAGAAAAGAGAAAAATAAACTGGCTTCTCGGGCTTGTCGCCTAAAGAAAAAGGCACAGCATGAAGCAAATAAACTGAAATTATATGGTTTACAGCAAGAACACAGTAAGTAAAGCTAAATTTTGTGTCATTCATTATCATTAGTCAATATAGTCAAAAATTGCCAAATTAAATTGTCAGTTTTAAGACAAAAGTGACAAATATTTTAATGTAGTTTTGGTTTTTCCAGGACGTTTGCTAAATGGTATAAGCCAAATAAAACAAGTTTTGGTGAACAGGGTGACAAATTCCCAGAGCAATGTGGACTGGAATTCCCATATTAAGAATTTAGTTAACACCGCAACAGGTAATTCTTTTACATCAACATGTTTGTGTATTGCACCTTACTATAACATAATCTTTTATTTTTATTTATAATTATATTCTCTCTTTTACAGAGGTTAAAATAGCTGGTAAAACATCGGAATATGTGAACAAAATTTTGGATAATGTTAGAGCTGGACAGAATAATGGTGGATTGAAAGATATTTAAGGTAAAAATCTGTGTGAAATGTTAAACGAAAGGCTGTCTATTGTACCTCCAAAGTTAATTTAGCAAAGAGAAGTTATCTACATAATAACATGTAAAAGCTTAATTGTCCAAGACAATTTTATTTTTGTATGGTAACAGGATTATAGAAATATAGTCATTAGAAGCTTTTGAAGGCAACTAAGAAGTAAATGTTATTTTTAGTAATTCATGTCTATTAATAATGTTATGCCATAACATAGGTGTCATGTTGGAATATATAATTGTAAGTCCGAATTGTAGGCTCGAATAGCAGATTTCCGCAAGAGGATTATCAATTTGTAAAATTATTGACGAATATTTTAAAAACCTAATAAAATTGATTTAAATGTGTCTAGGTTAGGTAATTTGGATGTAAAATCCATACTAATATTATAAGTGTGAAAGTGTGTCCTGTCTGTCTGTTACCTCTTCACGCTTAAATCCCTGAACCGATTTAGATGAAATTTGGTATGGAAGTAGTTTGAGACCCTGGGAAGGACATAGGATAGGCTTTATCCCGGAAAATTGAATAATTCCCGCGGGATATCGATAAACAAATGTTCCGCGGACGGAGTTGCGGGCAACGGCTAGTTAACCTACAAATGACTAAAAAATCTGGTATCCTTTGAGTTAGATCACATGATTTCGCTGAATATTTCTCAACTAGTACCTTATCTTACCTTACTCATACCAAGCAGTCATAAGTTCAAGGCAGTTTACTTCAATTAATTTGAAATAATGACATGAGGTAGGTAATATAATAAATAATTGGCGTAAAAATCTAGTATTCGAGTCCCAACAATCTTATCTTACAGAAATAGATAGGTATTTTATTAAGGAGTCAAACGATATTTAGATATATTTAATTTGCATAAATCATCAAATCAAGTATGCATTTTAACTAAATCACCCAAAATAAATTTATGACCCCTTTTATTTAGATTTAAAGTAAGTACAGTAAAACTGAAAGTGATATAATTTTAGAAACTGTTTCCGTTTATTTAGATTTTAAAACTATTATAAATTAAAACAAATATTAAAGCAATGTTTTTTAAAATATTTTAGTGGCGATACTCAGTCAGATACACAATTGAAGCAATCTAATTGCATTTCTATCTTGTAGTGTACCAGTGACAAAATTGGATTCAATTAAGTACTATTAATGCTATGAAATTATTGCAATGAATGGTAGATTCATGTTTATTTGTATATACATATGCGTAAATGACGCACTTAAGTACTAAAATTATGAAAAGTTATTGATCACATCCAAAAGAATATAAACATTATATTTTAATGGAGGTTGACACAACCCTGTAGATGTTAGTGATTTAAGCACGTAAAATATTTTAAAGTCAATTTAAAATCATAGAGTATTAAGTTAGGGTGTAGGATATGTGTATATAATTATGACACTTCCATACAACGACCGAACCGATTTGTATATTTGTCTTTCGTCAGCAAAATTTGATCTTGTCATAGTTTTACACATTATTATTTAAGGGTGTACATATGAAATATCAGCTTGAAATTTTAATAGCAATAATTGAAAACTATCTTGGTTAGTATGTATCAAAGTGCTTTTGTTAGTTATTATTTTTAATACCTACCTTATGTTACAAAGAAAAATAATATAATATAGAACTGATCTGCGATGTTATTTTGTATTATTAAATACTGTGTCTAAGGATCCGGTTTAAACGCGCCCGTAGCTTATATTTTATGTAATTCAGTGATTGCTTGTATTGGTTTCAAAGCAAAGTTAACATCCATTTGTTACTGAAATCGCTCCTAAACAAGAAGTCGACATTTGATTTCCTACTCAGTTTCAATCTCCAGTATCTTTAACTCCATTATGACGAGTATCTTTATCTTTGAACTACCTACAAGCGTGCATACCTATCACGCGTTTATCTTGTGATATTTTGTTGTAACCTACTAAGATGTATCTAATAATACTTTACATTGGGTCATCAAATATCATATCGCATTTAAATTTTTAATAGTCAATTTGATACCTAAATAGAACTTTATAATTTTTTAAGCATCGCAATTTTCGCTCGTGAAATTGCGTGTAGATCCAAGACTTAATGACGTCTTTTATATTTCTAAAATAACCTCTGCGTTTCGGCCACATGCAGCTGTATTCATGAGTACAGTCACTGGTTTTAAATTTACGACGAATTATGTGCTCCGATATTATTGCCCTTATTTAGCGTAAAGAATATATTGAAATTTAAGGCTGCTCCGAAATATTTGAGTGCCTCGCCCGCTACTATATATCTGATGGCGACTGTATGAGAAAACAAGGACAAAAAAACAACTAGCGAGCGGAAACTTGAAGTCATAATTACTATCATCACTCGATCGCGAACAAAATAGAGCACAGTGTCTTTGAAGTTAATACAAATAATCGTAAGTTTTACTTTTGTTTTATGCAAATGAAATAAATAATTATTGTTTTTAATTAATATTTCTAGTTACAAAAGTGTTGCTTGTTAAATTTCTATTTGAATAAAAATATTTATTATTCTAAAGGGGCCTAACTCTAAAATGTATTGTAATGTTTATATTATTTTAATTGATTAATGAACTAATTCTTATTGTGAGTTAGGGTGCTTTAGATCAAGATTTGCAATATCTGGAAAATAAGTTTTTTTTATTATTATTGTTAATGAATTGTGGAGTATCGAATTTAATCTACTTCTCATTTCAGTTCAAGTAAGAGTTTGGCAACTACTAATAATGTTGCTAAGGTACGGGTGGAAGACAGTCTCTGATAGCACATAAGTAGTTGATTTATTTGCAATATCTAACATACCTATATGCTAAATGTGTAATAAATAATCTAAAAGTTATTACTTAAAATTATAAGCTCATTTACAATTTACACTTGCATAATATTCCAACCAACGCTACCTTACTGTGACAAGGTTTTATTTTCAGTAAAATCATTGATCAAAAGGAAACTATTTTTGGAGCAATATTAATATGGAGGTATTGTCGTGAATGGAGTTGTACCTATACAATTTTCTACCTTCTTACTTCAATGATATAAGTTACAAAAACATCTAGTTTTATAATACATTTGTTTTCTCCTATACTATTAAAGCAAAACTTGATAGTTATTTGTCAGTACTGGTCTAGTAATTTTTTTTTTAAATATAAAAATTATTTATTTCAAAATACACATAATAAACAGTTTTGCACAAACTCAAACTTAATAATAATAGTTTAATTGGACTGCAAGTTCAAGGACAAGCTAGAAAGAATTTATTGAATCAGGCGTTACTTTGCGGAGGCCCATATTAATGAACTGAAACAATTACTTAACCTTTAAGACCTTTAAGGTCGCGGGTGAGCAAAGTAATTGTTTCAGTTCTTTTAAGCTATAAAGATATAGGCAACCTATTTATACAGCTTTACAGCTATCTGTAAGATTTGTATTTTTCAGTGTTGTTGGCTATAATTATAATATGTATAGTGATTGTTATCAACGTGCAGTTTTCATAGCATGGCAGAAAAATCAATACCTACATGTAAATATTTAATATAGTTTTTTACTATAAAATATTTGCCTGATGATTACATTAGCAAACCTTTTTTAACCCTTTATATTAAAAAAAAATACCACACCGCACATCAGCATGCCGAATAACAGGCATTCATATAATGTCATACGTAAAAATACATTACTAAAAGTTACATCATCTGAAGTGCATGTTCATATTTATTTGCATTAAATGTTTACAATGTATAATACATAATATTAAAAATACTTGTGTAAGTATTTTTTTTGCCAACCATACTTTGCTATAAAAACTACACTTTGATAACAATCACTAGCTATACCTATAGAGGGGGGGGGGGGGGTAGGTAATAGACCTTTATCTGTAATATTGGAATTTGTGCAAGTTTAATTTATGAATGGCCCTTAAAACCAAACTCAAACTGGTCTGCGATTCAATAGGCTGTGCTTATTCATATAGGATTCTGTTATTTTATTTTCTTTAATAATAAATTTAATGTAATATTTTGTATCATTGTAATATAATTGTGTTGTGTAATTGAATGTTTAATAAACCTATGTAAGGTCAGTTTAAATGGTTTTATATGGTAAATTTGCCATTACTTTAAAACTTATACATACAATACTAGCTTTTGTCCGTGGCTTCGTCCACAGAAAGGTAAAATTTATGAAAAACTCCCGTTTACTATCCCACAGGAAACTCCAAACTCCCTTCTTACTGCACCTCTATCTATGATCTTATATGATATCTACAAGAAAGTACCTACACACAAATTCATACAAATAAACAAAGTTCACAAAACAACAAAGTAATATACACAGATCTGCATGTGTGTCCATGCAAAAGTGAAACGGTCGCTGACTCAGCATTATGCTGAGGCGTCACACTGGGGACCTAGTGAAAAGGGGGTGTCCTACGAGACACAAGTGCGGCGCCAAGGTCACGCGTCTAAGGCACTTCTATCCTCTTATTATTATTTCTGTGATACTGTTGATCAGGGCCCAATTGCATAACAAAGTACAACTTATATTAGGTACAAGCGGAACTCCCTTTCTAGTTAATATAACTGAATAAGGGTGAGGCCACACGAGCGTAATTTTGTGAACGGCAGAATTTCGGTTGCGCCATACATTGTGTCACGTGATGGCTCGCATATTGTATGGCGCGAACCGAAATTCTACCGCTCACGACTCGCAAAATTACGCTCTTGTGGCCTCACCCTAATAGGTAGTTTGAATTTGTTTTCCTTTTGAATAATTGTGTTAAATTATATATGTATACTAGCGGGCCCGACAGACGTCCTGCATGAACCTAGACACCGACTGCAGCGCCATCTGCCGAGCTGATTTGTGAATCTAAACCATCCAGGGCGCCACCCAAACGCATAAAAAAAAAATCATTCAAATCGGTCCAGCCGTTTAGGAGGAGTTCAGTGACAAACACACGGAGGTACAGTGGAATTATATATGTATTGTATATATGTATATAAAGATATGATGCAAAAAATCGTTAATCTGCGTGCTCTGGTTCAAATTCACCAGCTGGGCAAAATTAAATAAAACAACTTAAAATCTTAATTTTGCATGTTTTATATGAAAAAAAAAATTACCATCAGATGAGTATTTTATTATTATGTACGGAAAAAGAAAAAAAAAATTATTTGTTAGAACAAAAAATGATTTCCTTAAGATTATTTCCACTTTGACACTCAGGACGTCAGTGGCGATCCTTACATAGAAGCCCAAAAGCCGGGCTTGCCTTATAAATCTCAAATCAAGATTAAAAATAAAAGCCAAACCTCGTCCAAACGAAAAAAGTTCTAATAAAATCACTTTCATAATAACGCGCTTTATTTTACGTAAAATACCAAGAATTGCATAACAAATCCGCTGCGCGGCCCAGCGGCGCTGTACGGCGGCCGACGCGGCGATAGGCGATAGTAGCGACGTTATAAATAGCATGACATCTCGCTCGCTCTTGTGGGCTTTTACGGGGCTTCGAAACGGAGTCTTCATACTTAGGAAAACGTTAGTTTTGTAAATATCTATGTATAGCTGCATATATAGCGCTTTCTTTGCAATTTTGAATCTGGCTTACGGTGTGAAGTTTGCTGCGTTTGGTTTAGAACGCGAGTGCACGGGCGAGATGAATAACTTCACGATTGTTTATATCGAATCGTGGGCCATACCATGCAAGGCGTTGTAAAATGCGTGAATTTATGTAATTACAAAATAAATAGGTATTCTTGTTTTAGTGCGTTGCGTGTGAGAATGAGTCTGTAAAATTTAAAATTCTGTCTAGTAATAGAATGAAGTGTGCTTTGGTAAGCTTGCCCAAACTGAGTAAAGCGGCAACAAGATGGATTTACCTACATTAAATTATAAAAAAATACTAAAACATATCTCTCGGCTTGCCATAGCCTGATACCCTAGGCACGCCACTGCAGGACGTGTCAGTTTTAACTGTAAAGGTTCATATTTTCTCAGAGTACTTACTTATATGAAATCCTAGAATTTAATCACATAATCTAAACCTAATTAATGTAATTAATAACAGAACCTCAGCCTAAGTATTGCACTTCTATGGCGAGAATTGCCGAGTGCCAAAGTGGTAATAATCTTACTTAAAAGGTAGTTTCTAAAAGTGTACCAAGTAATAATATGTTGAAGTTAAAGGGGAAAAAAACAATGTATAGAAGATTGTTTTGGGTACAGAATAAGATTACAGTGCATACAAAAAATTAAAATACTTTTTTAAATGTACAAATTTGAATTTAATGCACTGCTGGGTTGAGAATTAACATTTTGGGATAGGTTGAATTTCTCAAAAAGTTGTTGAATTTTGTTTATCTGGTAGTCTCCGGGATGCTCAATGTAACACACTATTGCAGTACCACTCAGGTTCATATGTTCCCTCCAGCAAATTACTGCAAAGAAAACAGAATAAAAATAAGGAAATTTTGTTCTAAGGTTAACTGGAAGAGATCCCTACAAGGGATAAATTCACCAATATACATCTGTTTCTCTTGTTAACTGTTCAGTGGCATAGCATGGGTGTCAGCCCCAGAAGAAATTTTTGCCAACCTCTTATTTACATATTTAAATTTAAAAGACTAATGAAATTCTTCAAATTTTTACAAGATTTTGTTGCCTGGGGCTGCCCCCCTAGCCCCCACTATGCTATGCCACTGTAACTGTTAATTTCATGTTTTTGTGTACAATAAAGAGTTTTACATACAAACATAACCTAGCAAACATGAACTTGAGGCAGTCATCAAACTTTAAAACACTAATTAGGAGAAGTTCTCTTTATGAATGAGAATAATGCTTAACCTTTTGAATGCCAGGCATCGTTTTTGTTAGGAACAAAATTGATTCTTATGCGGTTGAGGGTAGGTTTAATTTTGTATGACCGTACCGTTGTCTATAGCCGACGCTGGCGTTCAAAAGGTTAACATAATTGTTTGGGAATATTTTGCACAATGTCCACTAGGATCACCTATTTGGATCCCCCAGATACAATAATTGTATATTAGGTGATCCTAGTGGCCATCGCAAAATTTTGAAGCAGTTCCATGAGAGAGTAAGTTCTTCTGGGTTCTAATAAGTGCTTGCTAGAACTCGGAAAAGCTCTCTTATTCATTACTAGCATAGAAAAGTACTCAAACAATAATAATACCTCCTGCTGATACCCCAGATATGATATTTGGCTGTTCTAACATAGGATATGTAAATTCTGGATTTGATGATGGTTTAGTTGTAGCAACTATTCTGATTATGCAGTCTTGAGCCGGTGTCACAGAATGGTACTCAGGTAACGGTTTAGTTTGTACAGCTATCACTTCTTTGCTAATAAGTAGGTAGTCTTTTAACAACTCAATTATTTTGCTACTTTGAACTACATTGTAGTCTCTAATGGTGCAAATGTATCTATTGGAAGTGTTCACTTTATACAATTGCATAGCAATATCAGGAACAGAGTTTAAAAGTTCAAGATTATGACTTTGCATTTTAATGTAGTCTGACATATATTTCCCTTCAAATATTGTAACACATTCCACTTCCTGGGGAAATTCAGCCTTCTTTAACCATTTCAATCTGCAATAAAACAAAATACAAAATTGCTTTCATAGAATATCGTCCAGTATTTTCCAAGCTTTTTTCAAGTAATAAAGGCAAAAAACAAGAAACTTAACTATGTTAACAAATAAACGATTTGATTGATTGAAGAAGTTTAACTTTACTTACTTTACAAGATCATGACTGGAATCATCCCAATCTTCCCAAAGATTACGACTAATGGGCTCTGCAATTTCTCCGAATGTGCCCATTATATTTCCTGTCAATGGATATTACAAAAAAAAGCAGTTTTTACAAAATTAAAATAATTGAATTGTTGAAATGAGTCGCCGAAATATCAGTTTTTGACTTTGACGTTTACTTTTTTTTTTAATTCAATTGGATGATTCCAGGTATATTGAACCAAATATATGTGAGCCTTTCGTTATCAGAAATGAAAATATAAAACTACTGTTACACATGCTCGTTACTAGCACGAAAGCATGCTTCTAACGAGCAAAATATGCTTCCTACTAGCATGTGTGTATAGGACATGCTACTATTAAACATGCTTTTTAGTGGCATTTTGCATCACGAATGGGCCGGCTCGTCCGGGTCAGTACCACCCTCTCACAGAACACCGGCGTGAAGCAGCAGTAGGTACTCCTGCTGCAGTGAGAGCGCCGGGGGCCTACTTCTCCCCCTCCTCTATTCCCTTTCCTTTTTCCTCCCCTTTTAGGCCCAACGACGCACTGGCATCGCGTAAAGCGCTGTGGGTGTCTATAGACTATAGACAGTGGTGATCATTTAATATCGGTGACACACTAGATCGTTTGTCTGGCTTCTCTAACATAAAAAAAATTGCTGGCTTTCAAGCATGCTAGTTGATGCGGAGGTTAAAGCGGGAAGGAAATAGCAAGTGTGAATGTTGAGGTTTGTAATCACGCGCGGCTGATAGGTACTGGCAGCTAGTAAAAAGAATAATGTTATAAATATTGTGACATTATAGTCACTGTCGTTTATAGAGGTAACGCCACCAGAGTTGAGGCCACGCACACAACCACATCTCATGTAATGACAGCGGGATTGTGACGTTGTGTTGACGTTTAACGACAACACAACGTCAAAATCCCGCTGTCATTACAAGAGATGTGGTTGTGTGCGTGGCCTCAACTCTGGTGGCGTTACCTATATCTTGAGTATAGGCAGGCCTCATGCATGCCATGTACTTACGCGCGATATTTGCGGTTTTATTTGCGAGATAATTATGGTCTACTATTCCGATACTGTAAAGTGATGAATGTTTTCAATAAAATAAAGCAAGCCATAATATGTGAAAATATTGATAAAATAGAATTACTAGAAAACATCGTAACAGACCAGATAACTTACGCCATATACCCAACCGCCCGCTATATCGGGTCCCCAAACAATGTAATGAGTATGGCAGAAGGGTCTGGAAGTGCATCCTTCCCCAACTATTAAATAATTTACCGTTGTCTATTGCGGAAAAATTAGAAAGTAATAATAGTAAACAAATTAAAAGCGTGATTAAAAGATATTTTATGAAAGATATATTTAAGAGAGAAGGGACGGATGCGCACTCAGACTTAGGTTATATGTAAGTTAAAACAAAAAAACTGCATGCATGGGAAGTCATGATTTATATAATAAATTTAATATCTACTCGTATTGTATACGTACTTAGACTAGTTACGCGTGAGCAACTCAGTCTTTCACTAACCGAGGCCACGCAAAATCCTTAAAATTAGGATTAAGGACTCGTTTTGCATGTTTTGTAATGTTCTTTGCTTGAAATAAACAGCTTAAAATTTTTAATTTTTTTTTTTTTTACCTACCGCGGGGACGATCTGGTAAGATCGAAATTACAGTAGGTTGTCACAAGCGCGCGCCGACGCACGTTCATTCGTGTTCCACGGAAAAAATATGTCGCCTGGACTTTTAAAGTGAATGGTGAAACAGGGGGCAAATTTTAATATGACTATGCTAGAATTAATAGCTAATATAACAATTTGGAAGTTCGTATCGTGCTGTCCCTCTTACACTTCTATAAAAAGCTATAAGCGTGAGCGGGATGGCACGATGCGAAGTTCGAAAGTTGACCTTCGTATTTAGTATAACGCTAGGGTACTGTGAGCATGGCAATGTGTTCTGCGCATTACAATAAATATCCTTTTTTGTTAGGATTCCAGAGCTAAAATGGCAAAAACGGATCCCTTATAGTTTCGCCATGACCGTCTGTCTCTTTGTCCGTCCGTGGCTTAGCTTAAAGAATATTAGTGCTAGAAAGTTTGCATGGATATAATATATAGCAATTATCCCGACAAAATGGTAAAACAACATGTAGAAAAAAAAATTTAATCCAAACTGCCAGCCCTTGTCACTGTCGGTGCTTGGAGCATGCTTATTTAGGAGCATACTTGAAACTAGCATGCTTATTGCTAGTAAATGTAAACAGTTCCTGATACGTAAATAAGAGAATACCAATATAGTAATTTGGCTTTATTTAGCTGAAAATGACAATAATATGACAAACATATTTCACAGTCACTCTATGGATGGAACATAAAGGTTGAAATACACGTCATTCACCCCTCCTGAGATGTTTGGTAGTGGTGGTAGTCTTCCAAGTATGCCGGTGCACGCCTTACTCGCGTAGAGCGCCGAATGGCGGGTTGCGTTTGCGTTGCGCCTGACGGTCCCGGTTCTGGAGCTGCTGTTGCCTCAGGCTCAGTGTCATTTGCAGGTGCAGGTGATTCTTCAATCACAGCCTCGGGCGCAACGTCATTGTCCTCGGAGGATACAGAAAAATATTCGTCATCAGAGGGCACTGGTGCCAAATATCTATTGGAAATAGTGCCTTCTCTTCCATCAGGATACCTGATATGGGAATAATTAGGGTTGCTTTGGAGCAGGTACCCTTCATCCACGATTGGTTCGTATTTTGAATGACGCACGTTTCTTTTTATTAATATGGGTCCAGGGGCTGTAAGCCAAGCAGGCAACGAAACTCCATTTGGACTTCTGCGAGGGTGGCTAAACATTCTTTCATGAGGAGTAGCGTTTGTAGCTGTGCACAATAGTGACCGTATTGAATGCAGGCTTAAAGACAGGACCCGTTCCCAGTCGGCTATCTCTAGGCCCTTGGACTTCAGGCTCAACTGAATAGTTCTCCATAGACTGAAATTTAGGCGCTCAACTTGTCCATTGCCTTGTGGGTTGTACGGTGTAGTGCGGCTGCAAGCTATTCCGAGTGAGACAAGATATTGAGTAATTTCTTGAGACATAAAAGACGTTCCTCTGTCTGAGTGAATGTACAAAGGTGTGCCAAAAGTATAGAATATTTCATTCAGACAGTTGATAACGGTACCTGACGTCATGTCTTTACATCCAAAAGCAAAAGGGAAGCGACTGTACTCGTCTATAACAGTTAGGATGTACTTATTTCTTGACTTTGATGGAAGTGGCCCCTTAAAATCTATATTGAGTCGTTCTAAGGGAGCCGTTGCTTTGATAAGCTGTCCGTGTGTATTTGCGTAACGGGGCTTAACTTCAGCGCAAATTTTACAGTTAGCAGTCATTTGTCGAATGTCATTAACTGAATATGGGAGATTTTTCGATCGCACCCAATGATTCATGCGGACAATTCCTGGATGACAGAGGTTGTCATGTAAAGTTTTTAAGTTGTCGATGTTCATATTTGCGCAAACTCTAGTCAATGCGTCGGCCACAATATTTTCTTTGCCCGGGAGATATATTATGTCATACTTGAAACAAGACAATTCCAACCTCCAACGTTCAATTTTCTCATTCTTTATCTTGCTTGAATGGATTTGGTTAAACATGAACGCTACCGATTGTTGGTCTGTTATTAAGAGGAAGTGCCTGCCGATCAAGTAGTGGCGCCACTTACGTAATGCTTCGACTATCGCAGCAGCTTCTTTTTCAATCGAAGAGTGTCGCTTTTCTGAATCGTTTAAGGAACGCGAGAAATACGCTACGAGCTGCCCATTTTGAGAGAGAGACGCAGCTAGTGCATTCTCTGAAGCATCGGTTTCTACTGTGAACATGGCGTTTTCGTTAATGGCGAACAGCGAAGCTTTTGCAATGTCTCTTTTTATTTCGTTAAAGGAAGTGATTGCGCCTTCAGATAGCGGAAATGTACATATTGAGAGCAGTGGCTTAATTCTTTCTGAGAAATTATGTATCCATTTAGAGTAATGAGCGAAGAACCCTAAAACTCTTTTCAGTGCAGCGGTATTTTCAGGCGCTGGTAGATCCAGCAATGGTTTAAGGCGATTTTCGTCAGGCCGAATTGTATTATTGTGTATGGTATAACCAAGAAGGTTAATTGTTTCTTGACTGAATACACATTTGCTCTCATTTAGTGTCAGATTGTATTTGGCGGCGGCCGCCTTAAATTTTGACAGATTTGCATCGTGTTCTTCCTTCGTCTTCCCACATACGGTGACGTCATCTAGATACGCAAACGTACCATTTAAGTTTTCTTCTTCTATTATGTAGTTCAGGGTGCGCTGGAAGGCCGCTACACCATTGGTGACTCCAAAGGGGATTCTGGTAAATTGATACAGTTTTCCGTTAGCTTCAAATGCAGTAAAAATTCGTTCTTTTTGAAGAATGGGTACTTGGTGATACGCGCTTTTTAAGTCGATTTGACTGAAATAGTTGTATTTAGCTGCTTTTGCAATAATAGTTTCTATTTTCGGCAGTGGAAAGGCATCCAATTCAGTGTATTTATTTATGGTTTGAGAATAATCTATTACCATCCTCTTCTTGTGTAGACCTCCGCCGGCGATTAGAACCTGCGCTCGCCAGGGTGAGACACTTGGTTCGATAACTCCATCCTCAAGCAGCTTGGCGACTTCAGTTCTTATAAAACGTTCGTCGTCGGCAGTATGGCGCCTGGACCTGACAGCTGTCGGTTTGGTGTTAGGAGACAGGTGAGTAAATAAGGATGCCGGCGGTACTGATGCTTCCATGACGTTGCAGATACGTAGTGGGTCTTGAGTTCCCCCGAACTCGAGTTGTAGCGAGGAATGGTTTTTGAGTATGTCATGACCGATAATTGCATCTGCGCATAGGTTGTTGACAATCAGAAGACATTGGTGATTATATTGATGCTTTTCGAGCTGGATATTTACGTAACAGACACCTTGGACGTAAGAAACGTGACTAAGAGATGCCAAAGTTATAGTTTGACGGCTAGGTTTTATCTTTAGTTTGAGTATCTCAACCAGACTATTATTTATAAAACTGACAGAGCTTCCTGTGTCTATCAAGGCCTCTGCTTTAAATCCGTTAATTGTTATTGGTGAGGTAGCCTTTCTTAGGCTGCTTGGAGAGGCAGCGGAGATGGCCGACAGTGCGTCATCACGTTGGATACTATCGTCTATAACTGCGTTAGCACTTTGTGTTTGCTTCGATCTACACACATTTGCGAAATGGCCCTTTTTGGAACACAGTTGACAATTTTCATTAACCGCAGGGCATTTTACGCGCTGGTGAACATTTCCACCACAAAAGAAGCAGCGTCTCTTTGAATTTGGATGAAAGATAGGTGTAGATGCCGCTAAATTATTCGGTCTTTCCAGGTCAGGTAAGGCATTGAGATTAAGTGTATTAGTGTTGCCGAATGCTTGTGAGTTTATTCCGGCATCTTCAAGAGAAATTGCTAAGTTGACGGCTTCGTCCAGACTCAGGTTTAACTTTTCTAGAAGTCTTTCTCTTATCTTTTGGGAACTGATACCTGCAATGAATGCTCCTCTGATCGATTGCTTTTGGTGTTCTTCCGCAGTTACTTGAGCGAAGTGACATTCGAGGGCAAGAAGTTTTAGTGCTTGAATGTAATCTTTGATTGTTTCATCTGCTCTTTGCTTACGCGTTGCTAACATGTGTCTGGCAAGTATTTCATTTTTGGGCTTTACATATAATTTCTGTAAGATACTGACAGCTTCATCGTAGGTTTTGGTCGCACGTATGTACGAAAATATTGTAGGTGAAAGATGGTTAACGAGAAGCTTTAATTTCATTGAATCTCCCGCGTTGGGAGGACATTCTTCGGATAGAAAATTTTGAAAAGTAAAATACCAGTGTGTCCATTTTAGATCGGATGCAGCAGCGCTTGGTTCGTCTTCGAATCGCTCGGGGCGGAGATAGCGTGACATATTCGGGATAGATTTATTTTCGTTTCCTTCCGTCATGTTGCTTATTTTTCTTCATTCGTTCTGATAAACTTTTCAGCTAAATAAATTGATACGTAAATAAGAGAATACCAATATAGTAAATTGGCTTTATTTAGCTGAAAATGACAATAATATGACAAACATATTTCACAGTCACTCTATGGATGGAACATAAAGGTTGAAATACACGTCAGTTCCTAAGCATGCTCATAGTCCGCTTTTTAGCATGCTAGTAACAAGCATGTGTAACAGTAGCTTTTTTTTATTTGAATGGCTGTGTTTCTTTTGCCTATCTGGAGGAATGAATTGATAAAAAAAGCGGCTGTTTGCAGTAATACGAAATACGGACCTTTGCCTATGAAATTCACGGTCATTCTCCTTCGATTAAAAAAAATGATTTGATTAATGACGATCTCTCCTCAGGAAAATAAAGAAGACTTTAAAAGTTAAATAATCATGTTAAAGGTGAGTTAAGTACATCTAACTTAGTCTTTTAAAATGTGTTCATCAAGTGTATGAATAATCCATTTAAATTTCCACATTTTGTAGGATAAAGGGCAGGTCACTTTTGAGGATAAATGGATTACTATGCGTCCTACAGTTTTGAAGCTATTAAAGCAGGAACCAGTGACCCAATCTGAATGGCAAGATCTTTTCGGGGCTGTTCACGCTGTTTGCTTGTGGGATGATCGAGGGCCGTACAAGTTAAGAGATGCATTACAACAAGACATAATGATGTACATCAAGCAAGCTCAAGCGCGGGTGCTAGCACAGAGAGAAGATCAGGCGCTATTGAAGGCTTACATCGCAGAATGGGGCAAGTTTTTTACGCAGTGCAACTATCTACCCACTCCATTTAGGCAACTGGAGAATACAATCAATAATATGAGTAAGATGTCAACTTCCAACACATCAAATTCTCAGAAAAAGAATAACAACAATAACAATGAAGACAGCCTGGTGAGAAAGTTGATGCTTGATTCATGGAACCAGAGCATTTTTGTAGACATTAAACAGCGGTTGCAGGATTCTGCTATGAAGTTAGTGCAAGCTGAACGGAATGGTGAATCTTTTGACTCACAACTAGTTATAGGAGTAAGAGAATCTTATGGTAAGTACAGTTCACTCAATTTTGTTCTGGTATTACAACTATTTGTGCCCATTATTATTACTGGTGGCAAGGAGACAGAAACTATGAGGATTGTATACAATCCAATGGATTATTTTTTCCACTACTGAATATAATTGTAAAATAATGAAATTGGCTAATTTACACTTAAATACTGTTATTTGTTTTTGCTTCCAGTCAACTTATGCTCAAACTCTGTTGACAAACTGCAAATATATAGAGACAACTTCGAAGCTGCCTACATGCAGGCAACTGAAGAGTTTTATAAGCTGAAAGCAAGTGAGCATTTATCAGCAAATGGGGTACAATTTTACATGAAATATGCTGACCAGAGACTGAAAGAGGAAGAATCTCGGGCTCACAGATACTTGGAGCCAGGCAGCGGCAGTGTTGCTGCTCTCACACAATGCTGTGAGAGGGTACTAATAGGAGAACACCTGCCTACTCTGTTAGCAGAGAGTGCTCCCCTTATCAAAGCTGGGGAAATGGATAAACTGCAGCTCATGTTCCGCCTCCTGGACCGAGTGCCTGAAGGTGTGACACCAATACTGAGAGATTTGGAAGCACACATTGTATCAGCTGGTTTGGCTGATATGGTCGCCTCTGCTGATATTATAACCACTGACTCAGAAAAATATGTAGAACGGTTATTAGATTTATTTAAGAAATTCAGTTCCTTAGCAAAGGATGCTTTTATGGATGATCCGAGGTTCTTAACTGCCAGGGACAAGGCATATAAATGTGTTGTAAATGATACTACTGTTTTTAAACTAGAACTTCCATCTTCTGCTCTTCTCCGTGGTACAAAGGGGACTGCTCCAGAGAGCAAGTGTCCCGAACTGCTTGCTAATTATTGTGACATGTTATTAAGAAAAACTCCATTAAGTAAACGCTTAACTACTGAACAAATAGAGTCTAGACTCAAAGATGTTTTGTTAGTTTTGAAATATATCGAAAATAAGGATGTCTTCATGCGGTATCATAAAGCTCACTTAACTAGAAGATTAATATTAGATTCTAGTGCTGATTCTGAAAAGGAGGAGGACATGGTGGAGTGGCTGCGAGAGGTTGGCATGCCTGCCGACTATGTCAATAAACTAGCACGCATGTTCCAAGATATCAAGGTTAGTGAGGACCTCAATACACAATTCAGAGCAGAAACTACGCGTCATGATGCTATCAACATCAAAATTCTAAATGCAGGCGCTTGGGCTCGCGGGTCAGAGCGAGTCACGGTTAGTCTTCCTTTAGAATTAGAGGATTACATACCAGAAGTGGAAGATTTTTATAAGAAGAAACATTCCGGAAGAAAGTTACAGTGGTACCACCATATGAGCAATGGAACTATAACATTTGCAAATTCCGTCGGTAGATTCGACCTTGACGTAACTACTTTCCAAATGGCTGTCTTGTTTGCATGGAATCAAAGGCCGATGGAGAAAATCAGTTACGAGAATTTGCGTCTTGCCACCGAGCTTCCCGATCCAGAGCTGAGGAGAACTCTATGGTCTTTAGTGGCTTTCCCGAAACTAAAACGACAGTTGTTGTGTTATAGCCCAGCCGTACAAAATCCAAAAGATTTTACAGAGAATACAACATTTTGGGTAAATCAGGAATTTGCTCTCATTAAAACTGGGAAACCGCAGAGACGCGGTAAAATCAATTTGATTGGCCGTCTGCAATTAAGTACTGAACGATCTCAATTGGAAGATAACCACTCTATTGTACAACTACGTATCCTAAGAACGCAAGAAGCTATAATAAAGATTTTGAAAATGAGGAAGCGCATTACCAACACCGCGCTCCAGGTATATAATTTTAGTTATTTACAAATAGCTCATCCTAGATCCTTGGCATTCTCTTTATAACTGACTAGATGTTGCCCGCTACTCCGTTTGCGCTCCGTATTTGTTTACCGCTATCCTGCAGGAACTGTGTAATTTTCTGGGATAAAAATATTTTATGTCCTACCCTATCCTATGACTCAATCTATCTATATACCAAATTTCATCTAAATTGGTTGTGGTTTAAGTGTGACGAGGTAACAGACAGACGGACAGAAAGATACACTTCTGCATTTTTAACATTAGTATGGATTGTTTACAAAATAATAATAATAAGTTTTACCCACGATATTGTTACGCGTACGTTAAAGTAGTACTTTTAGCTTATTTTCGTGATCAACATGCAAACTGTTGTCATGCCAAGTTTCGTCAAAATCAATTTATCCCACGCTATTTCCCATAATTTTATAGCCTTTATCGGCATACTGCATAACCTTGTTTGCTCTTTCCTGCAATAAAAAGTAACCTATGTTAATCAGAAAACTATCCACAACCTTAAACCGATTATGCCAATTCTTTCACTGAACTACCTAATTGAAAGGTACAATAGTAACTTGGATGGAAGATTTTGCATTACCGGTTTGGTCCATCTTTATTTCTTTGAAAATTAAACCTATTGTAATTGTAAACCTTATTGTTGCAGAGTGAACTGGTCGAAATATTGAAAAACATGTTTTTGCCGTCAAAAAAGATGATAAAGGAACAATTAGAGTGGCTCATCGAACACAAATACATGCGACGGGATGACGAAGATATCAACACTTTTATATATATGGCCTAAAATCACCACAAAATGTAAACAAAATGAAATAAACTTAATGAACTGTACAATATCTACGTTTTATTAGTATAGCTTGCTATAAATAATAGTTGTTAGTCATATATTTTTTATTCAATATAATGATAGTACAATATAAAAAGTTTAACTCTGCATTACAGTTATTCATTGTTTTGGCTTGACTGGTTCAATTGTCTCGCCTCCTTGAATTTGACCCCATCCAATTAACCTGTAAAACAGATTTAAAACATCTTCAGTTTATTGTTAAAAAACAATCAATAATAGAAACAAAAGTTGATCAATACTAGAAGTCTTAAATGCTTATCTTCATACCCACGTCAAATCTCAATTATGGGCCATACACAAAATCTGTCTCTCGTGGACATAAAATTAGCGACTCTGTGTCACCAAACTTAAGATTTATTTAATGGGCTAAGAAGGGGCTGTTTCACCACCCATTGATTAATTTTAACTGACAGATAAATGTGATGCCGTCTCCGTCTATTTGAGCAAAATAAACAGAGACGGCATCACTATTATCCGTCAAATAAATTTGATCAATGGATGGTGAAACAGGGGGTTAAATTTGGCCAGGCGTCGTCCCATACGCCGATGTGTGATGTAAACTTTACTAAAAAATAATGGCTATATAGACCCTTAACTTTAGCTATGCACACAGGAGAGATAAACAAAAAAATGTGTACGACCCTTATGTCAAAGCTAAAAACAAACACTCTGGTATCGGTCTTAAGAGCTGGTATGGTCGGCCAAGAAAGTGGTCTACCAGTTTTGACAAAAGTTTCTGTGGGATCTAAACATCATCGCTACGACTTTTCCGAGTGAAGTCACTGTCATCTCATCATGGTTATTGCAAGGGAATATCGACCTCGTTGTATCATGAATCGTGACGTGCGTGACTTCAACCGTAGGGTGGTATAGAGGTAGGTAACGCCATCAGAGTTGAGGTCACGCACACAATAACATCTCATGTTTTGACAGCGGGATTTTGACGTTTATTCCTACCGATAGCAAGTTCAACAGACTCAACAGTGAATTACAAGATTGATTAAAAATTTCTTCAAGCTATTTTGTTAAGAATTATTTAAGAAAATACATCTAGTTCAAACAAAACAGAAAATAAAATATTTTGATGTATTTTATTTAAATCAGATAAGCATATTTTTCGCTTTTTATAAAATACCGATTCTTTGTTGCGAATATTTCTTATCAGTTTCAAATTGTTTTATTTCAAAAATAAGTTATATGATAAAAGAAAAATTATAATATGCATAGTATTGCGTAGGTATTACCTTAAGATCATTTAATTCACATTTTCATTCATTCACTCATTTCATTCATTCACTACTTTTTTTGCAATCAGTACTTTATGTAGCTGTGTGTGTAATCATTCGCCTCAACTCTCGTGGCGTTACCTATAGATCATATTTTTGGCCGACTGCATGTATGTACCTACCTACCTGCTCATTAGGCGTTTAAAAATGCGCGCTTTAGTGTGAAGGGCTTGATTCCCGAAACTATACTAAAAACTGGAATTCAAGACCAAAAAATCTACGACAATGTTGCCACTGAAATAAAATGTGTGTACAATAGTATATTCCTATTTTTTCAAACACACGATAGAATATTCTTTTTATTAGTAATTTCGATCCTAAATTTAAAGAAGTAATTTTGTTTACTTACTTTTACATAAATACTAGACGCCTGAATAAAAACTTAAACATTTCGTAATTTTTAGTTGAAAAACTGGAATTGTGCTTGTATTTCTTCAGGTATTCATAACATTTGGTGCAATAATTTACAATTAAGATAAAATCAAACTAATATTTGATTTAATTTTTACATACATTTAGCTAATCAACAAAACTGCTGAGTAATAGTGTGTAGCGCGCGCTTTATGGGGTTTATGGTGGCCATTTTTATTCGGAAGCGGCCATGAAACGATGGTTTGTCATTCTCATTCGACATCTGACGTCTGTTCCGAGTGTTCCGGCTGTATCTCATAACATAAACCATGGCAGTTGAAATTTTCACAGATAATGTATTCTGTTGCGGCCATAACAACAAATACTAAAAAAACAGAATAAAATAAATATTCAGGACTACACTGTGGTAGAACAACGCAACCTTATCCTGTTTATGTTCCTTAGAATAAAATTGTCTCAATGTTAGTTGAGAGTTGAAAATAAGTTAGTAATTTTTTATCACAAAATCCTTATTTAATAACAATACAAAGAATCATATTAAAAAAGGTTGGCTAAACCTGAAAACTACTGAAGTTTATTTGACAGTGACAGAAGTGACAATTGACAGATTTGACAGTGACATATCTGTCGTAGATTTTTTGGTCTTGAATTCCAATTTTTAGTATAGCGGTTCCATTAAACTTCTAATGTATTGTGTGGCAACTTTAAATCCTTTGAGGTCTGGCTATCCAACAATAGGAATGATGTCACCACCAATCAACTGACGTGCTTTTTATGAGCTGTCAGAACACGATTCTCCTATGGATTTTGTATGGCAATTGCTAGTTATGACGTCACTTCTCTGCCAACTAAATCGACTAACCATTAATTTGTTTAAAAGCATCTATAAATTTAAATTTGCAGTTAGTTGAAAATTAATCGGGTTTCAGGACTAGAATAGTGTTTTTTTATTAAGAGTTGGGTCATGGAATTATTGTTTTATCAGATTGTCGTTCTAAATGTTTCTTTTTCTTACCGCCAGTGGTTTTCGACTCTCCTGCTGAGGGCTACTTTCTCGCCGATTTCAGTGCAAACTGGATTGGTGAGGGTGATTTTCGCCAAATCGGCCTTAGTTGCGATGACACGACCGCCGGTACTCAGGGATCCGATGTTTACTAGCAGAACCTAGAACGTAACGGTACACATGTATATTGTCAAGTATGTAACCTTTTGAACGCCACACATCGTTATTGTTACGAACAAAATTGATTCTTATGCGGATGCGGGTAGGTTAATTTTTGTATTACCGTATTGTCGTCTATAATATATACATATGTCGTTAATTTAATGCACATTTGAGTCACAAGTTTATGACTGCCGCACCTGGAGGCATTAGCGTAAATAGATGAATTTGTAGCAACTTCCAGCGCCATATAGCTGTCAACCGTCAATTAGAGAAACGGCTATCGAAGTTTCTCAACTCGGATGCCTAAATACAACTTCCAACTCTCTTCCATCAGACACATCTTCGTTTGACACCGAGCGCAGTTGTGGTCAAGCGTAAGCACAGAGCGCAAGCCTATAATGCATAACAAAAGTATGTTCCAAGATTTTCTGCGCTTGTAGAATATTTATGATTCATGTCATATGTAGACATTGGATGCAAAATGTGAAACCGGATGACACAATACCTCATTTCTGGTCAGCTTCTGTACTTTAGCTGCCTTCTTGTCTCCTTCCGTACGAACGCCGAGTAAGCGCTTTAGCAGATAGTAAGACACCTCGAGCTTCACGAATATACCGGGCAACGCGCCCACTGCTCCCAACACCTGAGTAAAGTAAAAATAAGCATAGTTAAACAAAATCGTTGCTTCTCTAACCCAGTTTTACTACACAAAACTTATCTACGCTTCATAAAACTTGGTTATTTTTATTTTTTAAATTTATATCAAATAGTTTTGCAATAATTTTAGTGAGCATTTTTTTAACATATTGGCAGAATCTGGCCGAATGACCATTCGAATTCTAAACACAGTTTACATATCTATGGTAGATGACTTGAAAAAGTGACAATCTGTATTGGCGGGTAGCCATTATTTGGGTGAATCAACTTTTTTATGTTGTTTACTCTGTCCCCAGTTGTCCAAGTGACACTTCATACTGTTTCATAGAAAATTCTAGGTTGTCCAAGGGACGTAACCATAGCAACGGCTAAAGTTGATTCACCCATTTATTCAATTTAAGTGTTTAGAGTCAAAATAATTCTATTTTTGGATTTTTTTTCCTCACTGTGTGATGAAAATCATCGTGTGTATCTCGGGCAGTAAGGGGATTACAGACTCGAGTCTATTAAAAGCCCTCCGCCTTCGGACGGGACTAGCTCACTTTAGTAATCCCCTACTTACGGCCCTTTACTATACCTGTCCGACGAGGCGGTCGGCGCGGCACAGCGTGGGCTCGATCTTGGTGCCGACGCCGATGAGCCCGCCGGGCACCGCGTACTGCAGCTCGTTCTGCTCCGTGTACAGCGACACGATGCGCGAGAAGATCGGCTGGCACGTCAGCTTGCCGTCCGCGTCTTTGCTCACGAGCCCCGGCCGCACCTGCACACCGACCGACAAACGACCATTAACAAATCTAATACCTTTAACCTTTTCAACACTCTGTCAAATACAACAGCTGTAGCTCATACGCCATGACATCGAAATGTCAAACGCGAAGTTAAACCCTACATAAATGAATGTAGGTAGATATCGCTCTGCACGCCGTGACTGATATATCAGTCGTTAGCGTAGAACCTGCGGTGCTGATATATGTGTCGTTGGCGTCGAAACGGTTAAACGAGCAATTCTTGTATATCTTATATATAAAATTCTCGTGTCGCGGTGTTTGTTACCAGACTCCTCCGCCGACCGATTCTCATGAAATTTTGTGTGCATATCGGGTAGGTCTGAGAATCGGCCAACATCTATTTCTCATACCCCTAAATGTTAAGGGTGGTTCACCCCTTAATTTTTGACGTGACAAGTTGACAACGTCTAATAAATCGATGAACGCCGCTGCATACACGAAAAAGGATGACGCAATGTAAGTACATGAGCCGTGAGGGCCAGTGGCAAGAGAGCGGCGAACGCCAGGATGTACAATGCGGGGTGTGTGTATGGGGGGGGGGGGGGGGGTTGTACTTTAAGGCGGAACAAAGTTCGCTGGGTCGGCGTACTAGCCACATACATATACAGTGGTGGTCATACAATTAAGAACGATTTGAAGTTTCCGATTTTTTTTTATCTAAATCATGTCATATGTCTAGTTGTGTTCCTTCTTAGAAGTAACAAATTATGTTATAAAATAGCCACATGGATAGAGCAAACGGGATTAAGAATAATAGTGTATAATTGCTAACATTTTTTTTTACAAATTTTATTTGTTCTCTATACTAATAAATTCAAATAGTAATGAAGCTGGACAAATAATTAAGAACGATTTATTAAACTGCTCGAGAGTTGTTTTATATGAAACTTAGATTAAATAAATCATATTAATGTGAAGTTGGTATAGAAAAAAAAAGCAATTTAATACATTTGAATTAAAATTAATAGTTAGTAGCATGTCCACGGCTTTTAATTACGGCTTTACACCGGCGAGGCATTGAATCTATCAATTTTTGACATTTCGCAAGAGAAATAGAGTTCCATTCTTCTAAGAAAACGTCGTACAGCTCTCTCAAATTGCCACACTGTCGATATGAAACCTTTTTCTTGACTTCGCACCAAAGATGCTCTATTGGGTTAAGATCTGGGCTGTTGGCTGGCCAATCTAAGACAGAAACTGATTGTGATGTGAGGAATTCCTTAACGGTGCGTGCAGTATGCTTTGGATCATTGTCGTGCTGGAATGTCCAAATAACCGGAAGCACGTCTTCGGCATATGGTAACATTGTTTCTTGCAGTATATTTTTGTATTGGAATTGATCCATGTTTCCTTCTATCAGCCTAACAGGTCCAACGCCATGTCCAGAAAAGCACCCCCAAATTTTCACATTTCCCCCGCCATGCTTTAATGTCACTTTTGTGTACTTTGGGTCGAATGCTTTATTCGGAGGGCGTCGTACATATCGTTTTCCATCAGAACATACCCTATTTATTTTTGTCTCGTCAGAAAAAAGAACGTTTTTCCACTGTCTGACTGTCCAGTTTTCATACCTTCTTGCAAATGCAAGTCGGGCTTGCCTATGACATCGTTTCAACATAGGCACCTTCCTTGCTATCCTTCCGTTCAACTTATTTTCTACCAAACGCCTTCGAATAGTGCGTGCAGAGATTGCTGAAGGGTTGTTTTCGCCAAAATATTCTTTTCTCAACTCATTAGACCCTTTAAAAGGATTTTGTTTTGCCAAACGAACGATATTTCGATCATCTCGACGAGATGACTTTCTTTGTCTAGGTCCACCTGGAACGTTTGAAGTAGTTTGATACGTGGAAAAATGCTTTACGGCATGGAAAACCATTGTTTTTGAACATTGCAGATAGTCGGCTATCTTTTTATACGACCAATTCTTCTCGCGAAGTTTTATTATTACTTCTCTTGTAGATTTATCACAACTTTTATTTTTCCCCATTGTTTTTATACGAAGTAATCACTTTTAAGACTTTAACAGCACGAAATGGCGCCAAAATTATACGAATAATAATCTACAACCACAGAGCCACACAGTGTTCTCTATTTAAATTTGAAAAAATAATAAACTATTCCAGCGTTCTTAATTACGTGACCAGCCAGTAAGTACTAATACTAGGTTCAGATCGAATGTATAAAGTTTCTCTATTAATTTTTTAACCAACTATGTTGCATAAATGAATGTACCGGTAGTACGGAAAAGTTTCGCAATACCGAGAGAAATAAAAAAAATACGGGCAATTAGTTATACTTGTTACTTTGAAAAAATCATCTCAATAAATAATCGTTCTTAATTATATGGCCACCACTGTACATATATATATAATCAGGATCTCGGAAACGGCTCCAACGATTTCGATGAAATTTAGTATGTGGGGGTTTTCGGGGATGAAAAATTGATCTAGCTTGGTCTTATCTCTGGGAAAACGCTCGGTACCGAGTTTCAGCCGTCGCCCAGGTACTACTTAGTATCTATAGATTGTACAATGTGACCATTAAACAGGCCATTTTACCCGAGACTTTCATATAGCCAACCGTGACGGTACGGCGACGATGGATAGACACGTCGAGGGGAAAATCGGTTTTATGCTCGAGTTTTACAATCTGCATTTCAGTTCTATTGCAAGGAAACAGAAAAAGTGGAAATAATCATTTACAAGCTTTTATTTTTCATGCATTGTAATTTTTATAATTATATAGGCACTAAGCATATTTTTAGAGCCTTGTTAAGCATTTGATCAGGGGGACATAGAAGCGTTTGGAGGCCCCCCAGGACCGGAGGCCAGGGCGGGCTGCCCTTTGCCCCCCTCCCCCCATTAGTCCGCTACTGCCGCTCCGCTGCCTTGCCTCGCTTCGTGGGACGTGTATAGACCGGACACGATAATGATTTAATAATGGAAACAACTCCGAGAAAGAGGCCAACAGAAGAATACAGCTGGGATGGGCAGCGTATGGGAAACTGCGTCAAGTCTTCACATCGCCAATTCCTCAGAGTCTAAAGACGAAAGTCTTCAATCAGTGCGTCCTATCCGTCATGACATACGGTGCCGAAACATGGACATTCACTGTAGGGCTGGTCCACAAATTTAAAGTTGCTCAACGTGCTATGGAACGGGCTATGCTCGGAGTTTCTCTAAGAGATCGAATTCGTAACGAAGTGATCCGACAGAGAACCAAAGTTATCGACATAGCCCACCGCATTAGCACGCTGAAGTGGCAATGGGCCGGTCATATAACCCGAAGAACCGATAACCGTTGGGGTAGACGAGTTCTTGAGTGGAGACCACGGATCGGCAAACGTAGCGTCGGACGTCCTCAGACTCGGTGGAGCGATGATCTTCGCAAGGCGGCTGGCAAGAGCTGGATGAGAGTGGCCGAGGATAGTGCTCAGTGGCGTGCCATGGGAGAGGCCTATGTCCAGCAGCAGTTACAATGGAAGTTACCTCTATTTCCATGCCAATGGTGAGCACGCCCTGGAGGATGGAGCCGCCGGCGACTCCGCCGCGGAGGTCGTCGACCTCGCAGCCGGGCTTGTTCACGTCGAACGACCGGATGACGATCATGCGCGGCGGCGACGTGAAGTCACGCAGCGGCACCGGGATCTTCTTTGTGATATATTCGCACAATACCTGCGGAAAACAGGAGGCAATTATGTGTTATTGCGATAGCGATAGTCTATCGATAGTATCGTGATACTTACCGCTGAAGATCATAGTGTCGATACTATCGGTTGATGAAAATAAGTAATGCTATTGCTAAAAATCAAGATCAATAGTATAGTTTGGCTCTATCGATAGTCGAACATTTCACTATACTATTGCAAAACTATCGAAACGCGTCGATAGATCATAAAATTGCTGTCAATTGAAATTGCGAACAATGTAAATAAACCATTTAATGAAATATCCATATTCTAGCACTTGTTTATTGTTTTAATGGTTTAGGTTAGTGTTGTGGTAAGTATTGATTAAATAACACACGGATTTAGCAGTATTTGATGAGGGAAAATGGAAATAAAAGACATTTTAAATACAAGGTTTGTTTACATTGTTTGCAATTTCTATTGACTGACAGTTTAGATAGATAGTATCGACACTATAGACTTATTTGACGCGATCGATACTATCGATAGTATTGCAGCATGTCGTTATTTTTACAGTAATATTTAACTTTTTGGAGTTCAATAACGTAAGAATAGTAAAAAGTTTAAATAGGCGCAGATTGTAGAGATCTTTATGTTTATGACTTTTATGAGTAAATATTTATAAAAAAAAAAACATCGCCCCTGTACCAAGACATCTAACGACCGATAACTGACAATTTCGCAATGACGAAATTCATTGATTATGCATTTTAACTTTAAATTACTATTTTTCTGTGATTAAGCATTTTGGCGCATTAGGACCAGGTCAAGGTAACTTCGGAATTGCTAAGGAATCATCGTTTAAATTTATTGTTTTACTTATGGACGACACCCGGTATAGTCTACCACCCTACGGTTGAAGTCCATTTGCACATCATGATACAACAACGTCGCCAACCGATAGTGTCCTTTTCAACCTCGACATTGGCAGAATCATCGATAGTATCGATGGAGCTATATTCTTAAAAATTGAATTGAAATTACAACAACGTCGATTTTCCCTTGCAATAATATGATGTCAGTGACTAATGGCTTTACTCAGTTTGAAAAGTCAACCTTAGCGATATTTAGATATCACAGAAACTTTTGTCAAAAGTGGTAGACCACTTTCTTGGCCGACCGTACAAGCTGTGCCTTGTCTGTCAATTA
Source organism: Archips xylosteana (assembly GCA_947563465.1). Classification (NCBI taxonomy): domain Eukaryota; kingdom Metazoa; phylum Arthropoda; class Insecta; order Lepidoptera; family Tortricidae; genus Archips; species Archips xylosteana. The sequence continues at coordinate 10,283,130 of OX387356.1, forward strand.
GTCAAGTCACTCAAACTTACCTCGATATTGTATTTCAATTGAGCGGAGATGGGTATGATGGGCGCGCCCTCGGCGACAGTCCCTTGGACGAACTTGACGATCTGTTCGTGTTGCTCCTTGGCCTGGCCTTCCTTTACCAAGTCGATTTTGTTTTGCAGGATGATGATGTGCTTCAGTTTCATAATCTCTATGGCAGCCAAGTGTTCACTCGTTTGGGGCTGTGGACAGGATTCATTACCTGGGGAAATTGGGAATAAAATTAAAACTTATCATATACACCTGTGTAGCGATCTCGAGCGTCATCTAGTCGTCAATTAGAAACCGCTACATTCTACATCGTGCTATCGAAGATTCTCAACTCGGATGCATAAATACAACTTCCAACTCTCTTCCTTCGGATTTCGGTCCCCAGGCATAACATCTGTATTATGGATTATCCCCACACGTATATTTGTCGCATACACCGCCCAGAACACACCAGATACAATGAATGACTTTAAGGTAACCCGCAAACGCTTGATCAGTGACCTGCAGATGAGGCCAAAGATGTAGCTCACTTATCAGCCTATTCACTCTGGCCTTGAATAGCTCTAAAGCTTCGTTAAGAAGAAGCCAGTGCTGGCGTGTTATTGACCTCGTATAAACAGTTTTCCAAGACAAGCCAGCGCTGGCTGCCAGCACTGACGGGAATAGAGCGCCGGCCCATTGCTCAAGTCAGTAACCTAAATGAAATGAATCCAATTGACCGTCTCTAAACAACACGGGCCAGGTCAGCGCTGGCTTGTCTGGGGTCTTGTCTGCCTTCGTCTAAATCTTGCTAAAATAGTATTTCTCCGGAAAAACCGACAACGGAAGCGAATTCTATTCCTTAACACAAAACGCGCTCCAATAGGCAATCTCCCTCCGTGGTGTCGTTCAGGGAAGCTTTGAAGAAGATGTGGCTCACACCATCTCTTTAATATATTGAGAACACTGCTTATTTATTGTATGTATTTTGCATATATATGTTGTATATGGTAGTATATTTTTATTAGGTTTCTTTATATTATGAGTTTATGTATTGTATTTACTAAAAGTTGTATTGTAGCCTTTGCTTTGTCCGACTGTTTTATTTTTACTTACTCTTTGTCGGTCCCTTACTAAATGCTCCTTTCATCCACTCAAAGGTTGACTGGTAGAGATCCCTTAAAGGGATAAGTTCGCCTTTGTACATGCATTTCAACGGTTGTCAATAATGTTTTTCTTTTTTTTCCTTATTTTTGTACAATAAAGAGTTTACATACATACATACAACTTACAATTTTCATACCCTGGACTTAATGTATAAAAAAAATCATGGTCAGGGCCCTGATATAATACAGTGGTAAAATTGTGGGGAATTAGTTACCAGCGATGAGCAACAACGCGGCGTCCATAACTGCGGCACCGTTGAGCATGGTTGCCATGAGGATGTCGTGCCCGGGACAGTCTACGAAGCTGACGTGGCGCACCAGCTGGAACCGGCCGGTGCAGTTGGCGCGGAGGCATGGAAAGTTGTCATCCTTGGACGACCCGCCGGATATGAAGCTGGTGGGCCGTGGACACTTGGGGTTGTCGCATTTGTAGATTTTCGCGTTGGCGTAACCTATGAGTGAACGTGTGGACTTAGAGAAGGAAATGATTTATTTCCGAAACTAAGAATACAAAATAAATGAATAAAACTTAACTAAATATAAACACTAACAAACTATAAAAATTAAAACTAACTATATTAAAATAAATTAAACTAAAACTAAATTAAATCTAAAAATGGCCCCTGTGGCATGGTACCGAAGACGCTGGCAGCATATCCTCGCTGGATCGTAAGACTGATGCGTTGAACGAGGAAGCTGCCAGCTCTTCGGTCTCCTGTGGTATCTCTGAGTCTCTTTGACAAGTCTTTGAAGAGACTCAGAGCACCAGGGCCCCTCGGACCAAGGGTCTCGACGCCAAAAGGTACAAAATTATATTCGGCGCCGAGACCACTGTATTTCCCTAACTTGGCAATTTCGGCCGTTTCTGCTGCTGCCGCTGCCCTTATGGATGTTCGGTGGAGATGTGAAGATGTTCAGACTTGCCTATCAACTGGATTTATGGAACCTTCAAGTTTACTTAAATAGTAAAGCAGGGGGAACTACTTATGCCTAAGTAAAATAAGGAGTTTTTGATGCCATGGGGGTTGGGGGTCTAATTCGCAATTACCTCAGTAATCTATGATCGAGTTGTGGGAAAATTGGGGATTTTGTACCTATAAATACTGCCACCGCTTAAGTAATTATGACATAAGTAGGTAGCGCTATGTAAAAAAATAAAATAAAAATGAAAATATTTATTTTCGTTAACAATTGTGCATAAATAGTGTCAAGGTTGGGACTTCCTAGTAAGCATTGTAATACCTGTAGCAGGAAGTCCCGCTCCTCCAAAAACAAGACAGTTGTTTCTTAACAAACGATACTTATAAAACTAAAGTTTAAAGGAATTTACATTTTAAACAGTTATGAAAAATCGGGTATGGAGGTAAGGATATTGCTTAATTTGCTGACAAGGGGACCTTTTTGAACTCCACCCATGTATTACTTGAACGTAACGGCCCATAATGCTAGAATGTTTGAGCAAGAAAATAGAGAGATCGAGAGTTCAATGCTCAGTAGTGGAGTTGGTAAAATGAAAGGCACTACAGATCCGGAATTCTTTAACAGCGCCGGCCCTAGCCTTTAATTGGGGTAGAGCCAGAATGTCTTTTGGTGCATGATTAGTTGATTATAACTAGTTGACTACGGAACCCTAATAGAGGTAGGTAAACCAGTTATAATAAATTTAAATGCTGGTTTTCTGAAAAATTAAATATCGCTAGATGCGGTGACAATACAGTCACAGAATAATTAACAGTAGTTTTTTCTGTTCCGTGAGTACAAGTAATATCGTGTAGTATGTTTGACATTTTGTCACGTTTGGGATTAATATATATAACTAAAGTAGCTTTATACCGCGACCTAGCTCTGTGGAAGAATAAATAATTGAGTAGTTCTCTAACCCATAGGAATTTCGAAAAATCCCTTCTTAGTGCACCCCTATGATCCTCAAGGAATGTCTGCTAAATTTCAAGTGTCTAGCAGCAGTGGTTTAGGCTGAGTTGTCATTCAGTCAGTCAGTAATGTTACTCTTTCATACCTACATACCAACCTATTCATAGATGAACCAATCTCAAGGAACTCTGGACGTCAAATAATCTTAATTAACCTTTTCGACGCCAACGACACATATATAAGCACCGCAGGTTCTACGCCAACGACACAAATATCAGTCACGGCGGGTAGAGAGATATCTACCCACATGCGTTTATGTAGGGTTTAACTTCGTGTTTGACATTCCGGTGTCTCGGCGTATGAGTGAGAGCTGGGGCCTGTTGCATAACAAAGTACAACTTATATTCCAAGCGGAACTCCCTTTCTAGTTAATATAACTGAAGCGAGAGTTCCGCTTGTAATATTAGTTGTACTTTGTTATGCAACAGGCCCCAGGTTGTACTTGACAGAGCGTTGAAAAGGTTAAGAGCGTTTATACCTGCTGAGCTGGCAACGTTGCATTTTTGTTAGTTTTTCTCGATTATTCCATAAAAATTTAATGAAAATTAAAAATTTGGTCAATAACAATTGTTCTAATATACAAGTTAATTTGTCTACTGCAATAATTATTCCTGATAGACTTTTATTTTCTTTAAAAACTAACAAATTATTACATAACGGTTTTTAAAGAAAAATAAAAGTCTATCACGAATAATTATTGCAGTAGGCACATTAACTTATATATTAGAACAATTCTTATTGACCACATTTTCGATTTTCATTCAATTTTTATGGAATAATTGAGAAAAACTAACAAAAATGCAACGTTGCCAGCTCAGCAGGTATAAACGCTCTTAATGGCGCCATTTAGCTATAATTTGTGCGTCAGAAAACCCTAATTACTTTTGAGTATTGTTATGGGGCATGTTATACCATGAAAAAAAAATTAAGATGATCAGATCATGTTATAGGACATGGGCATATTATCAATCAATTGAGAAAATGATGTTGCTTGATACAAGTCATACATCATGTTTATTTTTCTAGTAAATTAATGTATCAAGAATTAAAAATATTGTACAAAAAAACAACATTGTTTTATTTGTTATGGGTTTATTATTGTATACTAATACTATCAACTGTTAAAATATATTTTAACATTTTGTTTTAAGTCTTACCTTACCTATCACTAAATATTAAGGCCGTACCGTGTTTTTGGCGCATTTATTGCATTCATTTAATCTCGTGATGTATATTTACTAGCAAGCAATGCTATAGTCCTGAAATTCATATGTAAGATATTTCAGGATTCACTCTAGTGACCAGTTTTTTTCGAAACACGATTACTTGTAGTTTGCTTGATTGAAAAAATCCAGAGTCGTCTCTAAAAAATAAAAAACTCGTAGTACGACGCTAATACTGCACGGAAGGTCATGACTTTTTGATTGTTAATAAAACAAGATGTTTTCTAGGGCGTAGTTTTGCTACTTTTTTAAATAAGATGAAAACACCCAAAAACACGCGCAGTCCAACCAACCTATCTTGAGCCATCGTGCCTCTCCCACGCGGCCCCACGCCCGAAATCGCCCACCCATAATCGATTAGCGCGAAAAACTCGGTAGCCCCCCTAAACATTCAACTCCCAAATACAATTGCATTCTAAAAATATAATATGCTATAAGTTTCTTAAAGGCAAGTAGGTATCTTATACATTTTTTTTATATCAAATATAACAGAAAAACGTCAAAGACTATAAAAGTTAGCAATTATTTAAACAATTTTATAGTTTCAAAAAGGCATTTAAAAATAGTTATTGTTTTATCAGAATTTTCTTGAAAATTCATTAACACATAAGTGAAGTAAGATAAATATGTAAGGAATTGCAATAAAGGCACTTTTTAAGTAAATTCAAGGAGATTCACTACATTTTGTGTTCAAATAGCATGCAATTGAGTAAACCTGATTGATGCCTGTAAGTTAACATAATTATTATTCTAGTAAAAATATTTTTTTTATTTAAAACAAGTATTTTCTGCATTTCATGCTGCCACACTTGCATTCTGTCCTGTTGCGGAGCATATTCATATTTTGCTGTTGCATTTCAAATCTGGACTTAATAGGTGAGGCAGGAGATGCGGCAGTACTAGCCTCTGCCCCATTAGGGATATTCAAGTCATCTTCTTCTAATACTTCTTTCTTACTTAATTCACTATTGTCCTCATCATTTGATTTCTGTAAATAGTCAAACGATATCTCTTCACCGGCCTCAATGTCACGTGTAGCAAACAGTGCTAGCATTGGAAGGTTTGGGTCGAGACAGTCTGCCCACACAGCCCAAACGCCAAGGTTTGGGTCACAAGAGTGATTAATGAAATGAGACACATTACCATGATTTGCTGCATCTACTACATATGGGTTTTCAACAGAGTTGAAATCAAGATCAAACAAATATGTTAATCCATTTGCATCATACTCCCTCCCTCGTTTCTCAGCTTCTTCAAATGTAATAACTTCCCCCACATACTGGCAAAGGAACTGCCCTTGTCTCATTTTTTGTTCAGCTCTGACCCCCCACCCACAACCATTGGCTGTTCTATAAATGCACAACTTTACATTTCTACCTCCTTGGACAACTCTATTGCTGCACTCCGAAGAACACTTGCAGGCTTTATTGCATTCATAAATGGGTGTCCCAGGTGCCACTCGTAACCTTTTGTTGGTAGTATAAGCAAACAAGCCAGCCTGCATGCCACAGCATGACTTGGAGCGACAGTTGCATGCAGCACACTCACACCCTATTGGAGGATCATCAGGAATTGTGACACCAGCTCCAGGTATAGATTGATTTATGTATGTAAAGTTTTCTGGAGGGCCAGCCAAGTCAACTTCATTTTCAACAATCAGTCTTTTGGATTTATCAACTTGATTCAAATGATCCTCCCAATTTCTTAAAGCCATCAGTTGCCTACATCTTTTTCTGCTAAACACATAAAGTTGCAAAATATTCCTAGCATCTTGAACTAGGTCTGTGGCAAATTTTTCTTCTTTTTCTGATAAATTAATCATTGACAATAATTTGAGTATTAGTGCTTCTTTGAGTTTTTGAATTTGTGTCTCATCTACTTCCTCCATTCGAGAAATTAAATTATCTTCGCTGAGCAAATCTCCAAATGAAATCTCTTCTTTTAATTGATCTATTGCTGTACAATGTTTAAGTTCCTTTTCAGTCAAAAAGTGTCTCAAGAGTTCAGGACAATTATCTAAATTTTCAATTGGCTCCCAAGTATTTTCACTATCATCCCAGCCTTTCCATTTTATATGGAAGAACTCTTTGCCTTTTTCGAATTTGAAATCTAGAATATCTTCAATTATGTAGGTGTCTTCCTCATCTTTCACCTTGCCTTTCTTCTGTTTCTTGGGTACAGGCATGTTCTGCGTTTCCTCAGGATCCACCGATAAGTTTCTTTTTCTAGATCTCCTCAACTTTTCCACAAACACATTTTCATCTCTTTCATTGGCTCTTTCGTGAAACAATCTCAAAACTGAGTCCGACAGGCGCTCTGCAACATACCATGTGAATAAGATAAACTTAGTAAATGGCTAAATAAACTTCAATTTAATAATTTCAAGAGTCATAAAATCACATTTACTTCTTTTTTAGCCCTATTCACATGGTACATTACAAAAGTACTGCATTTATTTGTGAAACCAGAAATATTTACATTTTTATTAAACAAAATCAAAACCATTTAACATAAACAGCCAATAATTTATCTGAAAATAAATGCTAGAAAAAAGAAGCAATGTTTTGTTTTACATTTGTAAATTAGAAATGTTGATTAGATGAATTCAAGTTATCAGTAATTTGAAATGTGTTTAAAAAAAAATTGTCACACGTACCTAATTTGATGGTAATATTTCTTTCCAATTCATTCTTAAATCTGACAGTTTGTACCCCAGAGATAGCCTTCACAACTGTTGACTTTCCATGGGCTACATGCCCGATGGTACCAATATTGATTGTGGCCTGCCTGGATATCACTTCAGGAGACAAAGCAGAGAGTTTTGTGATATCCTAAAACGAAAATAGCTTTAGTAAATTTTATAATTATAACACAAGACTAGGAATAACATTAAATACATGTTAAGTGTTTTGCTTAGGTTACTAACATACATTTTAAGCCATACATTCTTTTTTGTATAGATTCAAATCGCATAGCAAAATCCTTTCACAGCCACTTGAAAATGTGCCAACTTGCGATGCAATTATTAGAGGCAATAGTTAACTTTTTGGTAATTTTAGTGCCTGAACCTAAGAGATATGAGTGGCTTATTAGTGAATAACCTAAATTTAAAGTATCTAATAAACATATTAGACTTACAAGTTTGGTTAAGTCTTGCTGATGCAAGTTTGACTGGGCAGTCCGTCCTTCATTCGAAGCCATGTTTCAGCCGTAGCAAGTATATTCTTCAGAGCTATGCTGCCGTCTACAAGCAATGTAAACAATCAGTACTTTTATTTGATTTCAAGCGACCCACTGATGGTAAATTATCTAATTTTCACTTCACAAAATCCGTAGATTTCGTGGCGGGATGGCGCGGGTGGCTGGTGGTGGTAGTGGCATGCATAGACATTTTATGTTTTTTTTTTCTTAGTAGTTTAGTTTTAAATGACAAATACCATAAACAATTGCCAAATGGTTTTAATTGCACATTTCAAGCGATTATTTAAATGCCTTAAACATTTGAATAATCGCTTGGCTGTGTAGCAAGAGTTGCAAATATCAAAAATAATTCACACTCATAGACGTCATGTGTGAAAGAGGCCTTGTGTGGAGTGTATGATGGTCTCTACTTGTCTGTCAGTCAAATCAAGTCAGTCAACTGTCAAACTGCCGACGTTTTTAATTCATATGTCGCTTTGTATTTGTGCATGAAACAATATTCCTTTTTATACCTTTTAATGGTTTTAATCATTGTTAATAAATTACTTATTGACAAATGTGTATACGTTGTCTTACTGAAGCAGCACAAATAGACTGTCAACATGATCGTGAAACATGAGGATTCACAAGGGCTCACTAAAAAGTTACGCTTTAAACCAGTGTCCAACGTTCAACACTTTTCTGCAGACAATAACTTTGATTCTAAAGGCGCGAAAGATATGAAAAACAAAGGCAAGAATCTCGTTTGTTGTACACTGTTCTGTGAAGTTTTAAAGTCATATTTTAATTAACTGTGTTTAAATACATTTGTTTTGCAGATGGAAAATCGGCTTCTTTATTTGCTTTTCTACATGTTGAGTTGACGAGAGGCTACATGCTAGAGCACGATGAGGAGCGGTTCTCGGCGCGACGTGAGAAGGTGTACTCCTTCATTAAGATCCCTCAGGAACTGGAAAAATTTATGGCCTATGGGTTCTTCCAGTGCGCGGACTCCCTGTTGTTTGTGTATACATTTTTGCCATTACGGTTTGTCATGGCATTTTGGTCTTTCTTAAGCAGACTGTTCAGAAAGTGCTTTGGGTAAGTTTATTTATGCATGTATGTAAATACTTTATTGTACATAAAACACAAAAAATAATACAAAACAACAAAACAAAAAGAGTATATAGGCAAACTTATCCCTATAAGTTATTAATTGATGGTACAACTGTAATGTTTTTAGCACATTGATAACATACTATCTTGTTTTAGGATGAATACACATCAGTGGAAGAGTATTTTAAAACCAGCAGAGACCTGTGATGTGTTGAAAGGATTTATTCTGTTAGTTTGCAGTATTCTTATGTGCTACATAGACACTAACATGATGTATCATTTAGTGAAGAGTCAGAGTGTCATGAAGTTGTATATATTTTTTAATATGCTGGAGGTTGGGGACAGGTTGTTCTCAGCCTTTGGTCAAGACACAATAGATGCTTTGTTCTGGACGGCCACTGAACCAAGGGACAGAAGAAGAGAACATTTGGGAGTCATACCACATTTGCTGTTTGCTATGATTTATGTCTGTATCCTTTTTAAATAGTAAAAGTCTCTATGTAAGTGTTTGTCATGACTTCTATTCAGGTATTAGTCAGGACCAGATCACAAATCTTAAATAGAAATTTTTGTATGCCATATAGGGTGACCAGATGTCCCATATTTTATGGGTTGTCCCATATTTCAGGCACAAATTTTTCATTGTCCCATAATTTGGCGAAACCATATGGCATAGTACATTGTCTTGTAATTTTATGATTCATGGCATTTAACAATCCTATATCCTAAAAAATCCTATTCAAACAACCTATTTTGAAATATTTAATATTGTTTTTTCAAGTCTTTGATTTAGAAATTTAGCAATCGTATAGGCTATTTAATTGGGGATGTCTATTTTTTTGCAATGTACATATAGAAAATCGAAAACCATTTCGAGATAAATGCTTTTTAAATCGTTTTCTGTAGTTATTTAATTTTAATATTATGTAATGAATTTATTATATAACAAATAAGCAATGAACTTCATTTGACATTGGTGTAAATTGCGTGACCGGTTCAAGTTGTACTCGTCGTACGTACTTGAATCAACTTTTTAGTGCCACCCATTGTTATGGTTACACAAATTTTGTCCCTTGGACAACCTAAGCATTTGTCTATGAAACAGTATGAAGTGTCACTTGGACAGACGGGGACAGAGTTAAGAACATAAAAGTTGATTCACCCAGTGCTATAATTAAATTAACCAATGATAAACCATCATGTCTAATAACTAGACTAATTTTTGTTGTCAGTAGTAATTTTATGTTACTTCAAATTCTTGTTATTACTAGTTGCTAATATTACAACTACCACATCAGCTAGGGATTGCTTCGAAGCTTGATTAGCAGTGATCGGATCTAGGATGCAATTTCCCGGGATTTAAGTCCGTTATCTTAACTTGGATATGACTAACAATGCCGCAAGTCTTTTTGTTACCTACCTTTATAAAACAGTAAATAACTTTTAATTTTATGTAGTTTACACTATAAAAATAAGCAAAATTAAAAATTTGGAAAAAGCCCACGACGGTAAAAATCTCATCGAAAAAGAAAAAAAATCTCATCAAAAAAGAATAAAATAACTCAAAACCCCCGACTTAACCCAATTATTATGTAACGAAATATTATAATAGACGTAAAAATACTTTCTAAAAAAGAGTTGATATCTCGAGAAATCAGTAATAGATATACTTAAGTACCTAAACAATGAATATCGATGCTTACAGTTTTTCCCTAACATGTCTGTTTCTCGAAGATGTACTTAGATGTAGCGATAATAATTTTACCATAATACATAACCGAGGAATATCTGTCGGGGGCTGCCATTAAACCAGCTAAAGTTTTTCTAGTGACGTGAATACAATTATTGAAGAATTGTAGATGTTTAACTACAACATAAAATACACTTATGAATATGATTAAATTTTTGTTGAAATTTCATATATGAAAGGCAGTCCCTGACGGATATTCCTCGGTTATGTATTATTGTAAAATTATTATCGCTACATTTAAGTACATCTTCGAGAAACAGACACGTTAGGGAAAAACTGTAAACATCAATATTCATTGTTTAGTTACTTAAGTATATCTATTACCGATTTCTCGAGATATCAACTCTTTTTTAGAAAGTATTTTTACGTCTATTATAATATTTCGTTACATAATAATTGGGTTAAGTCGGGGGTTTTGAGTTATTTTATTCTTTTTCGATGACATTTTTTTTCTTTTATGATGAGATTTTTACCGTGGTGGGCTTTTTTCAAAATTTTTAATTTTGCTTAATTTTATTTCAGACTTTTTAGAGAGCATATACGAATTATAATCTATATAATGTGTAGGTAAGATCTCGCAAAACAATAAGTGTGATTCATCCTACCACATAATATTAAGTTCCTTATTATACAGTTGCTTTCTGTTGGTTTTTGTTCAGAATTGGTGTCAAAACTCTTGAGACTATAATATTTGTGTTTGAACTCTGAATTTAATGATGACATAAGCTGGGAGTACCTCCACGCGGTGAAGGCGGAAACAGTTAATAATTGTTAAAAGTTACCTCTTGTATAACACTCATCTGAGAACATGCACCAATCACCCAAGAACTCATCCCTGAAATCCGCATTGAAATCAGACAATATGTTTTAATTTTAATAATATTGCAATATAATCGTTTCACACTAATATAGCAGCGCCCCCTAGTGAGTTAATATCATAAGACTTATCTTAGACCATGCACCAATCAACTACGAACCCATTGCTGAAAAACCGCATTGAAATTGGACAATTTGTTTTAATATTATTGAAATATTATTGCACTAATATTGTAGCGCCCTCTAGCGAGTTTCAGACGTAATTTTTATTATTTGGGAACATGCATTAAGCTACCACGTACACATTGCTGAAAACAGAATTGTAATCGGACATTTTGTTTTGATTATATTGCAACATTGTTTTGCACTAATATTGTGGCGCCCCCTAGTGAGTTACAGCGATGAGACCTGTCTAAGATCATGAACTCATCAAACACAAACCCGTTATTGAAAACCGCATCAAAATCGGATCATTAGTTTAGAAGATAGGTGGGAACATTACTTTGCACAAACGCACACACAAACATCTCTCACCCTAAACGCATATAATTATGTACCTGCTCCGTTCCGTCGTGGGTAATAAAATAAACGAAATACAAAATAAACGTAACTTGCTTGTCTTATCTTTTATGGTATTTTTTATATTCTTTTTATCTGTTTACCAGTGTATGCAGGTAAAAGTAATAATAATTACTAATATTTTATCAACCTCTTTTATTAAATGGTATGAATGGTATTAAGTAAAGCAGTACTAAATGTCTTGACTGACATTGTCATTCAGATTGAGCCCTGCTTATCACATTCTCATTAACAACAAATAATAATAATTTCAGGTATAAGTACCCATTACTAATAGATAATTCTAGTGTTTGTTAAATGTCCACATATTAAGTGACGTATTTTTTAATGTTTATGTGGATAAATTAACCTGTTATAGATAGCAAACATTTTCTTTTTGTTTATTTAGTTTAACCCTCAACAAAAGTTATTAATTTTTAACATGAACAATAACCTATTTCCCAAAATCCCGGGAAATCCCGAGTCACATCCATGTTAAGCATAATGTTTGAGGTTGTTCACCCCAAATTGTATCCTAGATCCAATCACTGTTGATTAGTAACATGACTGAAGTTGTGTGCCACAACTGGCATGCATGCCATTCATTTGCCATTCCTGAACTAGAGGATTAAAGCTAAGCTGGCACCAAAGCAAGTAGTAGTGTAAAAGTTACCAAATTTGTGCTAAAGTGTATGATAATCCTTAAGCAACGTTTTCAGTCCTTCACAGCTTATTAGTGTTGTTTCAAGCGACAACACTCAATGTAGCTTTCAATTCTAACAACAAGAGCCTCCTGATTATTATGATGACTAATAATGTAAGTAATTCATTATAATATAATCAATATGCATTATCAGAATGAGATAATAATCTAAGCTAAGAGTGCAAAGTTTGTAATAATATGTAGGTATTTTTGTGCATTAACATTTCTTTTAGTATGTTTGTACTCCTAGCTTATAAAACTAGATTAGGAGTGATGTGTTTACATTTTAAATTTTTTCAATAGTCTTTTAATACTGTGCTCTGGCCTCTGGATAGAGAACCGAGTTCTGCTCAAAAAAAGTTGTGGCTACTAACTAGTAAAAATTCTTAATTTTCTAAAAGTTTATGCAGTAACTTGAATTTCTTGTCTTTTTTTAGTATTTCAATTAAAAATATAACATATGGATAAATCTTTTCAGTTTGTAGAGCTAAAGGGAAGCGTTTTTAAGAAGTTTGACAAGAACAATCTATTCCAAGTATCATGCAGCGATGTCAGGGAACGCCTGCACTTGTCAGTTCTGCTGTTCATAGTGGTTCTGCAAACTATGAAGGAGTACATGTGGAAGGAGGAACGGTTCTGGATCCTCGCTCCTGACTGTGTCCTGGTCTTGGTCTTTGAGGTCATTATTGACTGGGTGAAACATGCTTTCATAACCAGGTATTTATTGATAAACTTAAATGTTTACTGTTCAAAACCTATACACATAATTTATATTCAGAATAAAGCAATTTTAAGTGGCAGTGGTTACTGGAGTTAAAATTATACCTTATGTGTAGTACAAGTTAAACACAATTGAGTAACTATGTTTAACCCTTTTTAAGGCAGAGGCGATTTAGCGACCACATGCATTGAGATGGAATTTCAACCTTATTGATTACACTGTACGTCACAATTTCCATTGTAATTATTGAAAATACGACTAGCTTTAAAAATATACTTTGTCAGGTACGCATTCGATAGCTGCTTTTGATTCTGTGGTAGTATGCTCCAATAAATGGGGCCTTATAAAGGGTTATATTAATATCTGGCACATTGTTGTGCTTTGACCATTGGTGCCAACAGTGTGGTAAACGCTTAATAGCTAAGCATTTCGTAATTAATGTTTGTATTCGAGCAGGTTCAATGAGATTCCATTTGGAGTGTACAGAGAGTACACAGTGAGTTTGGCGTACGACGTCGCGCAAACGAGGCAAAAGCACGCATTCAGTGACCATTCGGATCTCGTTGCTCGCAGAATGGGCTTCATCCCTTTACCCCTAGGAGTCGTCATTACGAGAGTTTTAGTACATGCCGTTAAAATTGATGGGTAAGTTATGTATCAAAATTGTTTAAATTCTAATGATTTAGTTGTGTTTTCGAACGCAAAGAAAAGTTCGTCATGTCTGGTCTAAAATCAGTACCTATCACTTTATTAATAAATTGTTTCGGTGTTTATTTTATTTATTACTGGTTTTTGTTTCAGATTTGCCGCTATATTCCTAATATTAATAGCGTATGTGTCCTTGATCTCAATACGAGTGCTCGTATCCATCGTGATACTGGGCAAAGCTTGCGACTTGATCTCGCAACACCAGACCGATAAAAGCGATAGTCTCCATACTACACCAAAAAAGTAAATATCCTGACATTATTAATATAAAATAAATCAGAAACCACCGTACACATTTGTTATTGAAGGGAATATTATACTCTCATAGATAATAATCATGTTTTGGCAATCAATTTTTCAGCTGCATCCTAAATGAAAGTCCATAATCCTTGTGTTTTGACCGGGTATGTATTACAATACCGAAGTACGAAAGACCGAATGTATTAAAATATCGAATGGGTCAAAAGACCGATACGTTTTTTTTCTGAACCGTAAACTTCTCAGAATTTATTAAAACGGCATCATGCAGAACCCATTAGGTTAGGTTAGGTTAGTTTTATAACAATCTTAAAAAGATAACGGTTTCAGAAAAAAATCGTGTCGGTCTTTTGACCCATTCGATATTTTAATACATTCGGTCTTTCGTACTTCGGTATTGTAATACATACCCGTTTTGGCCATGTTGCAACTTGTAACTGGGTTGAACCGCAAAGCGTTTCAACCACCGTATAGTGTGTTACCAAAATCTTAGGATAATGTCCAGGAACTAAAAGCAATTGCAATTCTGCTACCACAGATTACACCACGCGTGGTGGCGACCACTAGGATTTTTAGTTGACGGACATACTATTAGTTGATTTTGGTAACACACGGGACACGGCGGTTGAAACGCTTCATGGCCCCACCGAACTACCTAGATCACTAGTAGACCGAATTGGAGGGTATCGCTGTTGTTTAGCCGCGCGCGTTTTTGCCTATGAATAAATCTTTATTAATGTAATGAGAAATCTAAATGTTGTCAATTTTTTTGTTGGTGACCCAGTTACATTAACTATTATAATGTATTTTTACTGCTTCATAAGTAGGTATAATATAATAAGTAGATAAGATTATAACTTGATCTTTATTTTCAGAGAGCAAAAAGATTTGATTCCTAAGGAAGTTCCTTGCACCTACAATTTTAAAACCCCTGAAAAGGAAGCGCCACCGGTTAGGAAAACAGTTCAGCTGAAGTTTGAAGAACCTGAAGATGTTATTGTGAGTGTTAAATTGCAGCACAATCTATATTTGCCGCACCTTATTGTTGATGGAATCCCCTACATCTGCACTGATTCTCATCCGGGATTAGGTCCATTTCTGGAAACGGATATGAAGCCAAACATATCCTTTGGTAGAAGCACATTTTAGGGAAATTAATTATTTAGGAAAAGGTAGTGATGGGAATGGATGTTTAGGGAATGGACGTTTTGGTAAACTAAAATCCGAAAGGGTAAAATTTAGAATAGATCTGGGTGATAATGATAAGGATTATAACTAAAGTATCGATAGCAGAGTAGTTTATTCTTTTTCTTAGAACTTATAGAACTTCTAGAGTTTAAATAAACAAATGTAAGGAAGTGTTAGTTACCTACACGAGGAGTACGGTCAGCATCAAAAGTAGCTGGTCACTTTTGTACTTAGTCGTAATAACACAATTTGTCAATCAAGTATGACGTTTTGCACCTTACTGTAGAGCGACAAGGTATAAAAGTGACCAGCTACTTTTGATGCTGACTGTACATAATAGGAGTGGTTTAAAAACTGATGCAGAAATTGGTAAGCCCGTTTCAACTAAAAGATAAGATGTTGCTGCCGGCCTGACTCACGCACGCTTATATTACCTGACGTCTAATTGCAATAGCATTATGTCATTGTAAGATCACACTGGTACTTAACATCATAATTCATTTTAGAGGTTATGACGTAATGACTTTGTTTATTTACAAAAGCTACAGTGATTTCGTGGTTTTTATCATTGCCTTGACTTCATTGCTAACCAAATAGATCGACTCTAAACAAAACTGTTCCCGATACAAAATTAGTTTTTGATTGGAATTGTGTTATTTGTGTTCGATGTACCTATCTCTAAACGAAGAGGAAGGACACAACTATTATAGCTTCTACAACTACTATTATTTTGATAACCAGGTGGGGAATCTATTGGAAAAGACTTTTATCTTTTTAAGAATTTTGTTCTGGGTCTCTATTGTTTGCCCGAACTCATATGCCATAATGTAATAAATTTTTTAAATTATTTTTTATTTGCCATAAAGTAATATATTTCTAAAAGAGTATTTTGTTCAGAATTGTTATTAAACTAACCTATTCTAATCGATAAACCAAATAAAATATGCCTACATTTAAAAAAAATACTTTCTTATAGCCTAAAGTGGGTGTGTAATACGAGATATAACAACTTATTATCTAATATTCATAATATATACGCTCACTTTATATAAACTCGTTTAGTATAACGTTCACTGGATATAATGAACGAAAAGTATAATTATAAAATATCTAATTTTGTAATGTATAACGTTGTTTATATATAATATCAATTGATATAACGATCAAAGCGTATAATGTTCATAACACCTAAGATTTAAAACGTATAAATTCATTAAAAACTTTAATGCAAGCAAACAATCAAGCAATCCATTCATTTCTTCCGCTCTGTTACAAAAAAAAACCTAACATCGAAGGCTAAGGCGGGAGCTACGCTACGCTTCGCTCCCGCCTTAGCCTTCTGAACCTAACCTATCCAAGTCGCTTCTGCCCTGAAAAGTCTTGCTCGCTCGCTTCGCTCGCTCGCGCCACTTAATTTTAAATTTACACATATTATTATATATCATGACTGTTATACCTAATGTTTGTTATGTTAAAAGAAATTAGTCCATATTAATCTTATACAAATTGAAGTTATATAAAATTAACGTTATATAATTTAAGCGTTATAGGTTTAAAAATTATACTTTTTGTTGTTATAGCTAACGTTCATTACATCTTCTGAACGTTATTAAAATTAAAATAGATATTTTGTAGTTATATCTCGTGGGACGCACCCGCCTAAAGTAGCCTAAGTGACATCAAAAAGGAAAATTTTCTAATCTTTTGTATTAAATAAGATGACATTTCAAAAAATCCTGAAAACAGCACGCTTCTACATAATTTAAGGCAAACGTTGGTATGTCAAGTGAAATTATGGGAAACAAATAGATCCGGTTTATTTAAAATGGCAAAATGTAATTTGTCAAAATGTTCATAATGTTTCTTGTGGCCTCGAAACGTAAATGTAACGTTTCTTGCGCTCTGCATACCCTTTTTGGGAATACATGTGTGATTTTATGTCTGTATGTTATGTTTCTTGTTTAGAGTGAGCCGTTGCTGGACACATCTGTGGGCGCGGCGGCCATATTTTCGAACAGCGCGATCGACCTCAACGGCGTGTGTTATCTCAACGACAAAATGACTACGCAGCCCAAACAGGAGCCCCAGGACTTCCTGGAATCTGATCTGGTAAGCATTAAGTTCTTGTGTATCCCTAAAAAGCAACATACTTTAATTAAAATATTTAGTTTGTTTAGACGATGAATAACAAGTACCTTGTTAAGAATTTATCCCTAGGAACACATGCATAAATCTAATAAACTTAAACATGAATTTCCAGAAACTCTATAACCATGTTTGCCTTACATTACCTTTTATTTGTTTACCGCATAACCATAAAAAAGATTAAGGGAAAATTATTTTTTGTCTCTTGTCTGGCACAGACAAATGTCAAAGTGGTATGCGAGAACAGAATAAGCTTTTAGCGAAAAAGTAAGGATAAGCTTTTATGAAGAAGGCGGATATCCGTTTAGTATACGTTGAGTCTCTCCACACTTTTCACTGGATTAGAGAAAAAAAAAGATAGACCCACGGCTAAAGTGTTGGGCAAAATTAAGTTTGACTAATGATAGATGACAATTGACAAATGATTAGATACGTCAATCATGATTGATGACTAATGATTTGTTAGTTTAGTCATGGTGTGGTGATTGATGATTGATTAGTTTCAATCTTGGTCAAGCAATCGTGATTGATCGTTTATGATTATCTTTTATGACTTGAGCCACAACGGAACATTTTCAAAGTAAAAGTCATTACGATTTTCCTTGTTTATTAATGCGATGTCACTATGACGTTTACTGGGAAATTGTTCCATAGTAGCTCATGTCCTTGACCATACAGGACACAAATGCCAAGAAATTGGTGGTTTAAATATATTTTTCTTTTGTTTGTTTACATTTTGATGCATTTGGATCGGTACACGATTACATTAATTTACCCTAAGGTAGCATAAGGACAGTACAAAACTACCAGAAAAGCGATAACTCGAACAGAAGTACGACGAAACAAACAAACATTCACATTCCGTTAGAAGTATCAATCACATGGTCGTGATTAAAACTAACGATTGAATGACTAATGATTTGTGGCGTTAGTTTTGATTAGTTCAATCATGATTAAATCAATCATGATTACATTAGTCATGATTAAATTAGTCAAGATTGATCAGTTGATTGACGAAATTAGTTGATTAGCCCCACACTGCGGCTAAACACGCGCGAGTCGAGAGAGAAAAAGACCAATCACAACTTCTTTCAGGGTGATTTAAGCCAAAGCGCGCCGGATATCAAAGCAGCAGCGGCAGCGGCAGCAGCGGCGCCGGCCCCGGCAGATCGGCCCAGCTCGCCGGATGCTGAAGGCCGCATCAAACGCCGCTCCGAGTCCGAACCCAACCTGGCTAAAGTCGACGACTACGAGGAAGCGTCGTAGCACTTCGGTATTATTTATTTAACTTATTCCTAATTCGGTCTAGTCTTTACATAGAGGGGCTGACCACAAAGCTGGTCTGGAATTTGTAAGCAATACATACTAACCGCGCAAAATAATAATAATCCTACGCGTAATAACATCACGAGTTTTCAAATCGTTAATTTAGTTCGCGTCGTGGAACCCGGATTAAATCTGGAGGTTGCTTGAAAAAATAAAGAATTCTGACAGTTCAGTTTAGAATTATCAAACTATTTTTCAGAGTAGTTTTGTGGGAGAGTTTACAGGACTTCAAAAATACTTGTTAGAGAGTCTAAATTGACAAAGTGAGATTTATGAGTGTTTTTGGGCATTGTGTCCTCTTCAACATAATTTATTATTTTTTGTGTACTTATACATACGTATATAATTAATTAGGTACGCTTATTGATTTGAAGGTAAATTTTATAAAAAATATATATGTATATCGGAAAGTTTGATTCGTCGGTTTTTTGTGGTCAAAACAATATTCTAGCCAAGTCTTTGCGAGACTGTAATTACGTGTTAAAAAACCAAGTAGACGTGATTAATTTATTTAATCACTAGACTTTGTCTGCGACTTTGCTTGTACCATTCATCTAATATCATTCATCTTTCAATTCATGTAATAGGGTCTACTTTTTTTACACCTTTTTAAGATCGGCTTTGAAGTAACTGAGATGAGACCAAAAAGCCCTTACCATACGCGTATTATACAAGGTGTTAATTAAATAACTGAAAACCTCATACACCCCAAAATTATTTTTTTATTTTAAGTTATTTTAATGCTTTTGTTTACAAATATCTTAATTATTTCAAGAGATATTCGTATGTTTTGTTAAGTCAGTAATTCTACTTGACTTGTAACTCTACACTAGCATTAGTGCTTGTCAGTTGAGTTTTGCCGTTCCTCGTGACGTAAAGCATGACGTTTGCCTTAGGCTGCGTTTCCACCAGAGATGTGCGAGGATATGTTGCGTTACGAGAAATATGTTAGTCATCCATGAACCAACGCTTTATTTACCTATCCTCGCACAGCACATCTCTGGTGGAAATAAGCGGAGCGAGGATAGGTAAATGAAGCATTTTTCTTGGTTCATGACAAACACATCCCCGCACTTCTCTGGTGGAAACGCAACCTTAACCTAGTAGGTAGGTAAGGTAGTCTCTGTCTGCCTAAGAAACTAGTGGTCCTTCGTTCGTATCCCAGTGAAGACCTTTATTTGTTCACTTTGTGTCTGAGTTTTTGATATTTTCCTAGATGATAGGTAAATATTTCAAAGACAAAGTCTTCAGAATTCGGTTTCAATGGTCTTGCCTTTCTAATACATCCGAGCATCTCAAATACGGTGCTGGTAGTAGGTATTTGATATTTTAATTTTATTTAGTAAATAAAAACACTTCCATTAAATATGCTCACTCATTTAATAAGACTACTACTACTACTATTTACAAACACTTTTTACAAATCAAAAAATATCTACGAATCGTAGTGGCATACAGCTTACTTGAGCAACGACTCAAAATGCCTGCCGTTTTGCTGAACACAAAGTGATGCTCGTCGTCTCAAGTTGGTTTTGAGCGAGTTTAGCGCTTCATTATTATTCTTCACTGCTTCGAATGCTGTTATGATTTTTCGTCGCAGCTCAGCCTCGGTCGATGGGCCGTTTCCATCATCGTAGACTATGGTCTTCACGCGACCCCACAAATGTAAGTCTAATGGCGTCAAATCAGGGGACCTAGCAGGCCACTGGACTGGAGCTCCACGGCCGATCCAACGCCGTCCGTACTGTTCATCCAAATGTCTTCTGACGTTTATTTAGAAATGAGCCGGCGCACCGTCATGCTGGTAGTACATATTCCTAGCTCTTTCCAAAGGAACGTCATTGTCTTCTCGCCACTGAAATAACAGATCCGGAAGAGTATCCCTCAGAAAGTGCAAATATGTCTCACCATTTAGTCGTGGCAAAAACACCGGCCCCAGTACGTAAGGTCCTATTATTCCTGCCCAAACATTCAATGAAAACCGATGTTGAAACGAATCTTCTTCCATTAAAAAAGGGTTCTGGTGCGCCCACATGTGCCTGTTATGCTGGTTAAATAAACCTCGTCTTGTGAAAGTACATTCGTCAGTCCAAAGAATGTTCCTATCCCAGTTTCTGAGAAACCATTCACAGAAAGTAACACGCGGCTCATAGTCCAAGGGAGTTAACTCTTGGCATCGTCTGTAGTGATACGGATGTTGTTGATCATTTTTTAAAATATTCCACACTTGTATGTGACTACAGTCGAAACGTCTTCCTACTTGTCTCGTGCTTGCCGTAGGATTATCACGGAAATAATCCAATATTGTTTCCTCCAAATCTGGATCAAGGACTTCAGCGCCTCTATCTACGGCTGTTGGTGGACGAAACTTGCCGTAGTCACGTAGCCTCTGCGTAGCTGCTGACATTGTCCCGTTGGACACCGAAACACCAAACTCTTCTCGAAAACGTCGCACAGCTAATTGACGTTATCGTTGCAACGCGCTAGCATCCGAACCATTTCACTATATTGAATATTCGTGTATCTAAACGCCATCGTGATAGTTAATATTGCAAGATATGGGAAATTAACTGAGAACCTCCAGTTTTACAGAAGTAAATGACATGACATGACGTGTCAACTTAGAAAATCAAAACTAACAGAAAAACGGCCAGAAAATATGCAACCTCGCTAATACATTGGAGTGCTATGTTGCATTTGTAACTTTTAGACAGAGCACAGTTTAAAATGGATTTAAAAAAAGAAACACAAGCTACCCTAAAATTAAGTGCAATCGATTCTACTCTCGATTCTGAACAAACTACTTTCTGGTTTTCAGTTAGTTAATTAACACCTTGTATATGTATATCGCTCTTTTTCCTGCATTGCCGATCTTTTACTATATCCTAGATCTCCCTAAGGGCCGATAGTCTTGAAATTTAGTATGTGTGTGTAAATCGGATGATAATGCAATAATAAAGACCGTCGCCAAATACGGTGCCTATAAAAATGTTTTTTTTTTTACCATTACTTTTATACCTACTGCGGTTCACCTTCAACCAGTGATGGAACGCTTTTTACTTGTATATTTAATTAGGTATATTTACAGTACAGTGCCGAAATGTTAATATGAGCTTGATATAAGCAGATATGAGCAGACTTAGAATTTGTCTCTGGCTTGGAATTTGTTAGTCATATCACATCCTACATTTATTTATCCATAGATAAAAATGCCTGTAGTGTGTTCTATTTTGGTTACATGTATTTCGGAAAATAGTTCCAATGTCTTGCGGGGCTAAGTCTTAACGCAATTGTTTACTGTTTATTATTACCTACAGAAAAAGTATAAGCTTTTGTTTTTAATATTTGAAGCGCATTTTTCATAATTGGGGATGTCCATTTTTTGCAATGTATAGTAAATCGAAAACCATTTCGAGATAAATGCTTTTCAATTCGTTTTCTGTGGTTATTTAATTTTAATATTATATAATGAATTTATTAATTAACAAATAAGCAATGACCTTCATTTGACATTGGTGTAAATTGCGTGACCGGTCCAAGTCGTACTTTATTCTGTGTGGTTAGAATTCTTCAGAATTTACGCGTGGATTATACTACGGAGTTTGATTTGGACCCCCTGTCTGACATCTAGCACTTTGACAGCGCCAGTAAAGTGACACTAGTTATAGTGTACCACTACGCAAATAATAATTAAAGGGGTTGCCTTATCGTACGCATTAAGATAGATTTAAAAATTTGGCAGTGTGGGAGCCCCCAATTATAATCTGACGTAATCAACCAATATAGTTTCAAAAATTAATTTTGATAAAAGTAGTGAACTAAATGACAAAATATTGAAAAAAGTTTCTTATAATTGACTTTTCTATACAAAAAAAATATAAAAACCACTGGTAATTTTTTTTAGACATTCCCAATTATGTATATGTTAATGCATTATTTGAATATTTTGAGCATTTCATAGGAAATAAAAACTTATACTTTTCTTTATTCATACAGGCCATAGTATATTTGACCTCGTTGTTGTAACCTCGAAGTATGATTTACTAAGGACTTGTTACATGACACAAAACTAAGTAGGTACCTATGATTCAAGTGTATTTACTTAATTGAAGTGCTAAATTGACAAGTGACTCGTACATTGATAAAGCAAATATTTGTTACAAAAATATGAATACAATTTATTCAAGTGCAAACATGAAAAAAGAGGGAAATAATATTATGTAATGGAGGCATAATTTATTTAAGTATTTACGGAAATAATAATTTAAGTATACATATTTTATTTACATTAGCTTAAAATTTAAGACTGATGACACTTGGGTGCTTAAAACCATAAGCGTGGTGAAGAGTTGATTTATTGGTTTTGTTATGACAATTCATGTTCCTTTTTGTGATCATTTAGTAATCCTATCATTCCATGATAGTTAGCACGATATACCGCGACTCTCGTTTATTTGCCTAAATAGCATAATAAGCACGTACCTTTTCAATAATTATGTAACTAATCAAAAACAAATCCGTACTGCGTCAGTTGATAATAATTTAAACATGTTTTTATTTTTTTTACTTAGAATGTATTTGTCTTCAGTACTTGTATTCAATTTTGCCGATAAGGCTTAGGGCTATACTGGTTCAAGGAGTGAAAGGTGTTGATGTTCTATATTCAGTCCGTTCTGTATTTAGAGTGACATAAATTAATAAAAAAAACGAAACATCTCGTATTTTTTATAGGTTTTTTCAATAACAGTAAAAAGTATAATATAGGTATATTCTTATATAAAGGCTGTACCTACATGTGAAATGCGGGTGTAACATTTAGTTATGTTACGAGATCCCAACCACATAGGTATTATTCGCCCGCGATTAGAAAGGGATTGGAGTTGACAGTAATTCTATATTCTTACGTCAAAATATGTATGAAATGACAGTTCTGACAGTCCCATTCTGATTGCGTTTTGATAATACTTGATGAATGCTTATTCTTTTTCAGGCGAAATATTAGAATTTATATATAATGTATAATTACAAAATATATATAAATGTATATTAATATTCAGATTTAGGGTGACAAAACCATCTTCGTAGAGTTAATCCATATAATATAATATTATTTGGCCTGGGAAAATAATGAGAACTTCCTACTCAAATTACATTTATACATATATTTTTCACAATCATCTTCAGATTGTAATGAAATGATTTTCCTGAATACAAGTTATAGACAAATGAGAGTCACGGTATGTTATACTTGCCAAGCTGTGGCGGGCGACCAGACTACATATTGGTCACTCTTTGGCCCGTGGTTTGGGCACTGGCTGGATCCCTATCATTATAAGTTAAATATAAAACTGTTTTGTTTCGCTTTTTCTGTAAATACATATTTACCTATTATGTTGATCTAATTTAAATTTTATCCGTCGTCATCAGTTTGAGACATTTTTTTAATTAGGTACAGTGATGGTTGTCTATTGTAAATCTAGTTACTGTGTAGGCATAGATAACATAGATTTGTATTTTATTTGTTCAAGTGGAGTTTTCTATGAATTAAATTATTACTTGTTTTTTATCCGTTTTTGAGTTATGCTCAACACGCTTTTCCTAGACTGTTGCACATGTATGTGTTTCACACATGACACTTAAAAAAACCCAATTATTTAAGGGTCGTCTAAAAAGAGTTTAAATTTTTTGTAGTAAGGCCACGTAATTTATAATATTTTCTTGGTTTTTGTCTGTGACCCAAAGATTAAAATAAAAAACCTAAAAAAAGACTGAGTAAAGTTTATGTTATTATAAAAAAACTCTGTTTATAATAAAAACGCGTCAGTTGATTGAATGTATGGTGAATACATTTGTGTTGTTTATACTTATTCCGCGCCATCTATCATCAGGGTGCAGTATCGTTTCTAATCGTAGCTCGCAAACGGCTTAACCGCTCAAGACGCGACGCGTAGTAAGCTATGTACGAGAAACGTTGGCAGCCAACAAATTGCTAGATGTCACTGGTGAGCCCCTCGATATGATCAGATCGAAAAATGCGCTAGAGGTCGCTCTAAGTAGTTGCCATTCAGGTAAAACTATCTCCATCTCGTGATGTTGAAGTGGATCTTTAATCTGTCTACAGCAAAGCCAAAAGGAAGGCTCATGATAATGATGTTAGCAGTCTATATAGTATAGCTAGTAAGTATATTTGCGTTTACGTATGTTCTACGATAGTGCCGTAACTACTTATCCAGTTTTAAAGAATGAGGTGTCAATCGATTTGTTATCTATCACGGTCTTGGTAACGGGCAAAATTTATTCTAAGATCAAAATCATCCCGGCGGACTTTACGTCAAAATAACCGAGCTAGATAAAAATATTGGGTTTTTAAGGAAAGCCTTAAAACTGAATATAAAGTTACCGAAAGTAAAGTCGTCGAAATTATGTGCCACCTTCATACTTTTCAGAGCGCGAATTATTTCCGCTGTTGGTTTTATATAAAACTTATCGAATGCCTAGCTTGTACAACATTTTGTACTGTAGTAAACATTCTCATTTGTGATTAGTTAGGGTCACGAATGGAATTAAGTGTGTTGGGGACTACACATGAAAAAATAGAACTCGCTGGTCAGTCTGAATTCGAGACCTAATTTTGAACTGTGGTCTTAAGTATATTTTATTTTTAAATATTACTGGTAGGTAAAGTGGTGTAATTAATATGATGGATTGATGAATCAATACTTACTCATACGCTATTCTCGAGTGCACGCTACTCTTTGTAACTCGTGATTTTGCAAGAGTGTCAAAAGTTTTGTTACAAATGTTAAAAATACAGACGCTCATTGAAGTGTGCCAATATTCTGTTGTCTCGCTAAAATTAACCAACTTCTACCCACATGCCTGCCAAGTGCGTGATTTTAACAAGGAATTTACTTCAAAATACTTTCTGTATTTCAACTTCTTAATATTTTACTTTTCAGCGATTTTCTATTAGGTATCAGGTTGTTGGGAATGATAATAAACACAAAAGTCCATTTCAAGTTTTCAACAATTTGTATTTTCGCACCTTAGGTGGTCTCATATTAAATAAAAAATTTCTTTTTCTCTTATATACACATTAAATCCAAATTTAGTCAGAGTGTATTTACAAATATATTAAATAGAATTTAGTAAAAATTAGTGAGATTTAACAATACCTACATACTTAAAACTATATCTTAGAACATCAACAACATCTTTCACGCCGGTGAAATATATATATAAGATAGCTTAAATTATTAAACATAGGTACACAAAATTCGTAAAGAATTCGTTTTGATTCACTATCGAGTGAACACCACAATGTAGTCTGTCGTTAACCTCCTGAGCCGGCTCGGTAGCAATAGCAACGCGAATGCGAGCGCACCCAAACCCCGTATATCAATAACTTTAACGCGATGCAACATTACGTAAATGTGTAAGAATTTAGTCTTCTCCGTTTCAATTGTCACTCATTTGACTAACATGATTACTCTTTATTAATACCTATCTACTCTAGCCTTGTCTATCGGAGACACGGTCTCGCCTATAACAGTAAAAACGTTAGGTATAACTCGAACACCTCGTCGTCGTGTAAAGGGTCGCGCGCGAGGCCCGCGGCGCCGCGGCCGTCGCGACGTCTCGGGATCGTGCTTTGTATCGCGTTTCACATTTCACTATACAACAAAGGCTATGACAATTCGAAAAAACTAAATCAATTTTAGTCTAATGAAAAATTTGCTGTCCCGTATTTGCAAACAGAAAAAGTTTCAGTGTAAGCGCAAGAATTAGTAATATTATTGTCAGTTATCCTAAATTCATAACGGCCAACATTGCGGAAGGGCCACCCTGTTGTGCGGTGAAATGCTATCTAAATGTTTGTCGGTTTTGATTCGTTTCTTTATAATTGCACTATTGTGTTCATCGATTACTCCTATACTCGTAGACGCGCGATGATTAACATAATATTTAATGTAATGACTCTATGATACTAGTGTTTTTAACAGTAGGTATAGGGTATCATAAGTCGAAGGCAATTTCATAAACTCTCGTTCTCACTTTATACGTTATCTAAAGGCTATTTGTGCTTAATTTTGTACTTTAAAGGAAATCTAATTATTCAGTTAAAACTATGACTCGAGAACCGAAACGTGGATTGCGCGGCCGGCGTAGCCGACCGAGGGCTGCGGGACAATCAACATAATCACAGTACTGAAGCCTACACTGTAGAATAACCTATCTACGCGTTATATTAACTATACAAAAACCTATGAGTATTATAAATAAGGGGCGCTGTATTTGAAATTAATTAATATTGATTAAGAGATCATAATTTAACGCTATACACTATTCTCGTCCCTAGATAAGTCTATAATACGAACATTAAAAAATATATATGCCACTGGGAAAACACGGAAGATAGAAAATAATGAGTCTAGCCAAATGCGTGGAAAGTAGTGGACGTCCAGACAGGCGGACAAGCAGCGGCGAGCGGCCGCGGTTAGTGCGGGACTGTTACCTCTAGAAGAAGCGGAATTGAGCAAACATTGTTAAATTAAAACATTTGAGCAAGAAGACTCGACAGCAGCTCTCAAAATTGTACTACGAGCTTGTGACAGATAAAATGTCTGAAATATATATATCTATAAAACAGTGTTAGATATGGCAGATGGCACTCTCGTGCTCATATCTTCGACTAGAAAATATAAAACAAAAAAATATTTATCACGTAATCAGCAGTCGTGTTACACTTAGTATTAAACAATAAGTGCAGTGGCACGTTGTAAAGTTAAATTAATGGCACAGTTTCACGTTAGTTTCGTCAAGTACAAGAATATTAAACATACAATACTTAAGTTAGGTAGTCGCGGTCAGAGAAGGTTCACCACCTGATTCCTTCGACACAATTATTCATTTAGGACCTACCTTAGTGGTAGGTCGTTTGCTACACCTGTAATTTAATTTTGGCAAATTTTATATCTGTCGTATGAGGTAAGTAAACTTTTTCTAACCTTGGTCGTACCTGTGGATAGGCGCATTACGTATCACTTCTCAACACTCACTATAATACTTAAGACGAACACGGCGTCGTCAGCAGACAACCTCTAGCTTAGCTACATAATCGTCTGACAGAAGATATGTTAAATTAGGTCGCCGACAGAAGCGCCGGACGCTGTTTGCAGAGAAGCGCGCACTACTCGGACACTTTAGGCCACATCGCTTCGTATCTTTGTTCCCAGTCGATTTCATTCAATTAGCCTATCTAAATAAAAATAAATACATCGAGCTGATCATCTCCTATCGTATCAATTACAAACATGTATAAAAAGATATATAAATTTCAATGAATTTACATATGTAGAGTTAATAAAGCTTCGTTAAAGACAATTCTTACACCTAAGCGATGAAATTATTTGATAACTTCAACGTGAAAGTAAGAGTTCAATCGCGGGCGGAGTCCGCGTCACTGCCGTCAGCGGCGTCACTGGCGTCACTGGCGTCGCTGGCGGCGGCGGGCGGCGGCTAGAGCTGCGCGTGTGGCTCGGGCCCGCCGCCGCGCTCGCGCTTCAGCCGCTGCTTCAGGTGCACCTTGGCGTGCCGCTTCTTCTCGTCGGAGCGCGCGAACTTGCGGCCGCAGACGTCGCACGCGAACGGCTTCTCGCCCGTGTGCGTGCGCACGTGCGTCGTGAGGTGGTCGGAGCGGCTGAAGGAGCGCATGCAGATGCGGCACTGGAACGGCTTCTGGCCCGTGTGGATGCGGATGTGCCGCGTGAGCTCGTCCGAGCGCGAGAAGCGGCGGTCGCAGCCGTCCACGGGGCAGGCGTAGGGGCGCTCGTGCACGGGCGTCTT
Source organism: Archips xylosteana (assembly GCA_947563465.1). Lineage (NCBI taxonomy): Eukaryota > Metazoa > Arthropoda > Insecta > Lepidoptera > Tortricidae > Archips > Archips xylosteana. The sequence goes on from OX387356.1 coordinate 10,311,772, forward strand.
GCTGGGCCGGTTGGGGTACTTGCGCGGCTTGACGGCCACGAGCCGCAGCGGCTGCGCGCTCTGCTGGTACACCTGCGAGAGGATCTCGTGGCCCTTGCTGGTGGAGGGGTTGTACTCGGCGAGCTGGACGGGCCGGTCGCTGGGCGGCGCGGGGTAGGGCTCGCGCTTGGGCAGGCCGGAGGGGCCGGGCGCGGGTTGCGCCGGCTGGTACTCCTGCTCCCAGTGCTGCGCGCGGTACTCGCAGGGCGCGGGGCAGGAGAGCTGCGGCTGCGCGCAGTAGTTGGGCTGGCAGTCGGGCGGCGGCAGCAGGTCGACGCGCTCCTCGTACTCGGGGAAGTAGGGCTTGTCGCCGGGGCCGGGGCCGGGCGGCAGCAGCCACTGCAGCGGCGGGCTGGGCGCGCGCTTGCCGGCGGCGGCGGGCGGCCCGTACAGCGACGCGCTCGCGCTCGACGCGTTGCTGGCCTCCTCGGCGCGCGCGCCCGGCGACAGCGACGCCTCGTGCTTGTGCCGCCGCGGCGAACACCCCAGCGATAACTCATCGCCTGGCAGAGTACCTAAAACAACGAATACGCTCTTTATTTCATGTTACATTACGTAATTGCGTTAGGGATGTGACATTCTACATAAGAAATCGATTTTTATTTGATCGATTGTTTTTTTGACATGAAAAATCGATTAGTAAATAATAGATTTTTCTTAAAAAATTAATCGATTTTGTTATAAATCGATTTTTTATAATTTTGTACAATTCGTTGCCTAACTCCATCTAGTGAATGTTGGATTAGCTAAATTAATGAAGTAAACTGTTTCAAAAGCACAGAAGGGCTGCCATCGTAGACGCACAGATGGCCTTAATATAATATTATCTCCATGGAGATAGTATTCTTTGATAGTTCGAGCTCCAGGTTATAAAAGACCAGACTTAATGTCGGGGGGTGGCGATAAAAAATCGACTATGATTGATTTTTATTATATAAAAAAACTATTTTTAATCGATTATTTCCATAATCGATATTTTTTCACATCCCTAAATTGCGTGCAAATAACATCGTGTTCGCGACGTGATGGATTCGAACGTTTGTTTTGTAAATTAGGTAACGCCAGGGGATTGGTAACGCGCGTAAAGTTTGGATGTGCCCGTGATTTTTCAACACTAGTACCTTTACCATGAGTTACACTAGTTTACAGTGACCGTACTCGCTAGCGACGGCGTAAATGATTTGTATGGAGAATTGTACTTCCGTAAGTGTCCGCTAGAGGCGCTATACACGATTTTCCATACAAATCATTTACGCCGTCGCTAGCGAGTACGGTCACTGTGAACTAGTGTAACTCATGGTAGAGGTACAGTTTCGCTATATTTGTCGAATACCTAAGTAGCAAAGAATTTGTAGAAATCTTCACAGTATCAAGATTGGTTTTTTGGACTAGTTTTTACTTTTTAATTTTACGGTCATCCCGTGAAATCCATATACAGGGTAATTTTTTAATCAGTGCACAAATTTTGATACGTGATTCAGTATCGTTGACGATTATCTGTTCAAGATATTTTTTTTAAATTTTGAAATTTGTTTTGTTCATAGTACCTAATTCATCCAATAATTGGTCGAGTTACTATGAAAAACAAAAAAAAAATTGATTAATATTATAACGAAAAATACAGAAATTTGTTATTTTAACGACACAGAATCACATATTAAAATTTGTGCACTTAATAAAAAATTACCCTGTACGTACATCATACTAAATACTTACAAACTGAAACATGGATGCATAGAAAAACCCAGAAAAAAGACCAGCTCTGGGAATCGAACCCAGGTCCTCAGCATTCCGTGCTGCGTGCTAAACCCCTACACCACTACTGGTCTGCTGTGCATCCATGTTTCAGTTTATATTTAGTACTTATGATATATTCATTCAGTTAACATTCATAATAATTACAAGTGACAATGTTAATATAATATCGTCCTCGAATGCAAGCTAGTTAAATGTCTCTGTGTTGAATAAAAACGACGAATAACGACATTACATTACATAAATTACAAAAACGATTTGACTTTAACCCGTACAGCCGTACCATTAGGTACGTTTCTGTTAATTTTTAAATGCTTATAAACAGCCTGAATAATTGATAGGTACCGTTAATTTTCGTGACTATACTTCCGCGTTAGTACTTAATTGTTTTAATCGACTCGTATTTAGAATTTGCTGTCTGCTGACCTTTCAATCTTTAGTGCACTTCTTTTTTTGTAAACTTCTTTTTATTTTATATTTTTTTCCTTGTATGTTATTATTTATATTTCATTACTTTAAACGATAATAAAGAAAATAATCATAAACTAAAATAACTCGTCACTTAAAAAAGATAATAACTTAAACATTCTATTTGTCGTACCTATTTAAGACATTATACCTAATTATTCGGACTCCGTCGGCAAAACTGATATGATCTAAAGAGAGAGAGAGAGAGATCAAATTATGGTGTATAATTTTGTAGAGGAGAAATTATTTGACTTTTTTTTTAATAATCTGTTCGAATCAGAATCGAGATTTACAGGTGAACATAATTTTGTGTGTCTCGAAGTTCTTAAGTAGCTATTTAAATTCCAAGCAGAATCACAATCACAATTTAACCATTTAAAATTATACCTTATTAAAATTTAGCTATCACTACGCAAAAACTATTTGTTTTGTTATTTGTTTGTAGCGTACCCGTTAGGATTGCGAGCGGAAGGCTGATAAAGCAGGATGCTGACGATAGTCCAGGCCGTATCGGCCTATCTCGGACACAGCTCTACCGTCGCGCCGTTAACACGTCTAACCGTCAAATTTCACATCCTAATCGTAAATTCTTGCCGCAGCAAATACAGCCACCGGTCAACTTCTAAAGTTACTGTTACATTGCTATAAGATTCTTATTAGAACAGTATCGATTAATAGGTACTAATAGGATTTCGGCTCTATCATTAAAAATCAGGAATTAAATAAATAAGAAGAAATAATAAGCTAAAACTCAGTTAAAATTATTTTTCCAAATTTATCAAGTCTATAGTTTGAAATTTAACTACTATAATTAAAAAAGGAAAGTTAGTGGCTAGAAATCAAAATTTCCAAATAATCTAATATTCACCCGAACCCAAAGGGTTTGAAGCTGTTAAACCAAACAATTAACTTCACATCTACACTGACACAGAGTTCACGATCACATAGACTTTGCTACGAAGGAAGGCAGACAGCCGATTCACAATTGGAGTTCCATTCAACGTCGCGTATCGATCCGGTACGGAAGATAAACTTTCAGTTTCACACGAGTTTGGACACTTGAAACTTTGAACCGACACGAATTTTACAAAACTACAGCATAAAAATAATTGAAGGGCGTCGAAGGACGATGCGGGAAGTCGCATTGTTTATTTACAACGTTATCAGTCGTGCCGGCGGGGGCGAGCCGCCTACGGCAGCGGTACGGTCGTGGTCGCACCTGAGATGGGCGGGGGTTCTAGCAGGCTGGGGAAGAACGCGGGCAGGTCGGAGGTGGTGACGGGCGTGTTGAGGTCCGCGGGCATGTGGCCGTGGATCGGCGCCGGCGCCAGCTTGAGCGCGCAGTCGAAGCCGAGCGCGCCCACGTCGGACAGCGACAGCAGGTGCGCGCCGGCCAGCGGCTCGGCGTCGGCGCCCATGCCGTCCGGCACCACCTGCTCCTCGGCCCACTGGCCGAGTGGGATTACGAACAGCGCCAGCGTGGAGCGACCGTCGCGCGGCCGGTACGAAGGGGACTGGCTCCGCGCGACCCCGCGTCGCAGTTTTATCAATGGAGTCGCGGTCCCATATTCGGTAGCGGCGCGCGCCGCTCCGCCAATCGCGCGCCGGCGCCCCCCTCTGCTGACGTCACCGCCCGCTCCGCCCACCGCCCGCGCCTCCCCTCGCCCGCCGACCGCCGACCGCCGACCGCAGAAGCCTGATTCCGTCTTCCTAGGGCGCTTCATTCAACTTCACCGGATGGGGCTCTAATTTCGGGTGTCCCATATTTTGGGATGTATATTGCTTTTGCGTAGATATTGGTTTTATTATGATAAATAGGACATTCGTTCTTTTTATTCTTATTTTTTTTTAAACATTTTTATTATATTTCTTCAAACTTTAGTTACGTTTTAAAAAAAAAACTGTCTGCCCCACATTTCATGCAAATTTTAATATTTCATTACAGAGTTCTGCTTACAAAATATTAAGTGGTCTAAACCTTTTTAACCAATTTCAAAAATAGCAGCAGGTTCTTACTTCAACATTTTTTTTTGGATCATAGGTAAGTATGTATGCAGTTGTACCCTTTAATTACAACACATAAAAACAACACAACAACATAAAAAAAATAAAAAATAAAGTTCAAAAAATCAGGAAGGACATATACCTACTACTAGACAGTACTAGATAACTAATTAGTAATCAAACTTAGCAGATCTTACTTAAAACATTTTACTTATTTTAATTAAAAATTATGCAAAATTTAGGTGTCACTAACGAAACGTACCTACATACGGGCGCAAATCGCGGAGTAAGCTCTTTTAATTGGCTCACGGCATTGCCCTAATGGGAAGGTATCTAATTAAACCAATATTATTATATTACGTACGTACGTAATAGCATATTTTACAAAAAAAAATTACTTTCTATCCTACGATAGAGTCATTTATTGATGACACCGCCGTCACGGAGATTTTTGTAAAATGACTCTACCATAAGGTTAAAGTTAAAATAAACTTGTTGTAACAAAATAAAAGAAAAACATTTTGATGGCTTATCACGACTTTATTTATCAAAAATGGAAATAAAAAATAGATAGGTACTCTCGTACTCTACTTAATGAGTTTGGCGGACCATTGGGGAGGACATATTTTTTCACCCCCCGCAAGGCTCTCTCTACAGGAGGTGAAAAAATCCACAAATCGCTTTATTTCGTAAATTATACGTGGATTGAGATTTCGAGTACCTTGTTATGAATTGAATTTCGACATATGGCTTATAAACACGTCGTTGTCCTCGTATGATCTGGCTAGTAGAAGTGCCTAAATGTACTTAATTGTTAATATTTTTTGGTACTAGCAGCACTTAATTTTTTGCTCGTTTCCTTGTCGTTTTATGTGAATGAAACAGATGCTTATGATCCCACCGCAGTCAACTATAAATAAATACGAATGAGATAACATGACAGTCTCCATATATTGTGACTAGTAAAATATGACTTTCAATGTCAAGGAAAACTTAAAAGATTAAATTCGCATTCACTAAAATTTTTCCTCCGCTAAACATTAATTAATTGGTTTCAGAGAAAGTTTTACTTATCACAAAAGTCCGCTAAGGAAGGAAGAAATTGTTTTTTAAACAGTGCCCATCTTTGTCAATCTCTGCTTTTCGGCAGGTCTTTGCATCGGGAAACCAGGTCAGCCAGGTCAAGCAGGTCAGCCTACTGTTTATCCACTCTTCCATACAAATGTTAGGTCGCCTTGATCTTGTTCGCGTGAGTGGCAGGTCACGGCGCCCACTCGCGAGCCCACACAGTGACCACAGCTCGTGTTGACACAATAAGGCTATAGCCAGGTAAACATTGTAAAAATTAACGGCTCCCGCAGATTACGGGCTATCGGGAACGGTACTAGGCCACCCAAGGTAAAAGGATACACATATGTATACTAATCATCAACGAACTCTTGTTATGCATAATTAAAATTGAGAACAGAAACGGGTAACAGAAGTGATAAAGTTAGAGATTTTAGAGGCGTTTCGTTTGACGTACCGAAATCCTAATGTTTTATTACAGTTCTTTATAATCCTTAAAAACGAGTTACATGTAGTCATTTTTTTTTCTTAATTGTTTTGTAATTTTTGTTTAGTAGGTACCTACTTGTTCAACTGCTTTCATCTTCAAATAATGCACACATTTCACATGACTCTAAACTTTGCATGAAAACTCCAGATCGGTCTAACTTTGACGTAACACTTCCACATGATTAAACAAGCAGTAAGCTGCATAATGCAAGGCTCTGCGGGCGTTTTCGCGCGCGGCGGCTGCGCGTGCGGTGCTAGGCAGTCTGGGCACCCCCGACGGCACTCGAGACACGCCGACGCCTGATCGGGCCCACATGCAGCCGCTAACCCAATTATCGCGTAACGGAGACGATAAAGAAAAATAACAAACCCACGATTTCACTGCGGTCTAATTATAGCGCGCTATTTGTGGGTGCGCGGGCGCAGGCGGCATAGCGTGGCCGCGATGTCAGGGCTATTCCTGGCCGTCAGCTGACGCTCCCGCGCCGCGTGCCCGCTCGTAAACACCACGCAACCGATTGACGTAAAATGCGAACAATCGAGCTTTCAGCAGGTGAATCACTAGATGAAAACGTCCCTGTGTAAATCGCTCTATATTTAACTTGACTGCTTTTGGTCCGGAGGCGGGGTGCTATTTCCACTCGTTACTTCAATGACCGTCGTCTATTTCGATCACGCGGTTATTCATATCTAGTTGGCTCGTTATTAATGTTTAATGCGTAAACAAGTCGAGGGGTATTGTTGTGATTTGTGAAGTGAGTAACCTCAGTTTATATTATGTCGTTTCTAATTTGGGGTTGGTGTGAAGAATTTTCATTCATTTCATTCAAGTAGGCACTTTATTTGTCAGCGACGGCAAAATCAGATGCCGAATGGCTTCTTTTCGTAAAAAAAAACAGATGCCTGAAATCAACTCAGGACAAGAACAAAAGTTGCTAAAAACAAAAAGCTGTTGTTGTTAAGTGTTGTTGTGTAAGTGTTTATGCTATGCTTCAAAATTTCAAAAGTACAGTCAACCAATTTGATTCCTAGGCCACCATAGAACCTTGTCGCTGTGCCATTTTACATCATTCGATAAGCATTGTTATTGACAAATAAAATTATTTAGTGTAATAAGGTCCTATGGTGTCAAAGGAATCAAATTGGTTGACCGTACCTACGCCAACCAGTCAATATCTTCCTTTCTCAGTGACGTAGTAAATGATTAAAGCACGCAACGTGTAGTAATTCATCACAACTCGGTAGCTTGACCGACGGGTCAATTGTTATTCGGTTCGTGAGTCACACGGTGACACGGGTTGCCGAGTGCTTGAATGAGTTTTGTACAAACAGCGTTGTTGTGGCGGCTCCCACGGCCGGCGCCGGCGCCGACGACTCCAGTGGGTGGACGCGGCGAACGGTTCTTGTGAGTACGCAACGCCGCTAGCGATCCTATGCACGGGCGATTGACTAAACGGTAAAGGATAGGAACAGTTATGAAAAATATTGTTTAGTTGGTGGAACAAAAAACATAGGTAAAAGCAAAGTTGGATTAAATATTATAGAAGAATACGATTCGTAAAAGTTTTTATCCCGAGCATTCATGTTTTAGTTGAAAATAAAACATACGTTTATAATATCGGGTCATTCTTGCCGAGTTTTCAACGGCTGCTTCGTTCTCAAAATACATTTTTTGTCGAAAGCAGAAGCTTTATCAGAATTATTAAATACGATTTTTTTTATCAGAAGTGTATATGTAGGTATATTACTGACTTAGTAAGGCTGAGACAAATCTCATATTTAAGGGAGACAAATATGTATACGTATCAATTTGTCAACTTTGCTCCGTACCGTATCTGCTTATACTTACCTACCTAGGCCTAGGTTTTGAATAAGTTGTTCTATGGATGCATGGATGTGTGGATGTTTGTTACTCTTACACGCTAAAACAGTTTGACGGATTGTAATCAAATTTAGTACACAGATACTTAGTTTATGCCCTGAGTTAACATATAGAATACTTTTTATCTCGGAAAATTTAATGGTTTCCGAGGGATAGCAATAAACGTATTCATCGCAGATGGAATCGCGGGCAACACTGTTGCCCGCGACTAATCCAATTGTATTTCTAACAAAGTACAAATTTTCATCATTATCGAACGATATTTTCATGGATGTGGTTTTAAAAATCGCACCCCAGAACAGTAAGTGCAAATGATGAATCATCCCGTAAGACTGCAGGTCGTCGTATAGAGTCGTTTTTAGCACCAGGTACTAATGGCACTCGGCATAGTGTGCGCATACTGCTGCTGTTGCTAACAATACCCGTGTTGCAAGCGGTCACGATGCCAATAGCGGCCTAGAATAGAATACTGCTTTAAATAATATTCCGACGGTATTTCGTTTACTACTACCAATTTGGATTTTAACAGTTTCTTGAGCACAAAACTTATATTAAAACATTATCGCAATTGGGCTGCGAGTTTCGGCCTAAAGAAAGACGAAAGTAAGATGCAAGCGATCATTATTGGCAGTCCATATTTTATATCTCCTATCTATATATCTGAATTGGTAGTTCCAATTTTGTATTTTGATAGTTCAATTATTTCTGTTTCGTCTACAGTCAGGAGTCTTCAAGGACCAGTACGCTTAGTATAAGTTTTACTTCACCAAAATACTTCTCGATCGCGTTCACGTAAAAATTTCAATTCTATGGAAACATGGACAGCGTCTCCGCGCGCGCGCGTCCATGTTTCCATAGAATTGAAATTTTTACGTAAACGCGATCGAGAAGTATTTTGGTGAAGTAAAACTTATACTAAGCGTACTGATAATTTCCTGATCGGCCGAAGTTGGTGAGAGCAGTCAGAAACTTCACTCGCTCCTAGCAGAACTTTCCGCTTCTCCAAACTAAAATCATGCTAGTTTGGTCTCTTTTGCTTTCGCTGCTTGATTACGGTTACGAGAATGAATGTGTGCATTCGATACATTTTATGTTTCTGTAAGTACTTACGACCATGTATCCTCACACACTGGTCAAAGACTTTTGACTTGAGACACTGCGGTATATTGGATGACAAGATATTGCAGAGCTTCCCGAACGCTGCCCAGCCGAGTCTAATTCGTCGATTGACGAATTATGCTTACTAGCTAAGTATTGCTGGAGTTGGAAAACACAAGAGCAATTTTCTTGCAAAATTCCAACATTTTTTGACGTATGTAGTGTGTGTAGTGTATATGCTTTTGTAATGTGTTTTTAACATGGGCTTAGTCATAACGCGTCAAAAATGTTCATTGGTCTGATCCATCCACCGCATTCAGGCTCGGAGTGCCGCCCGCCCGCGTTGACCGATAACGCGCTCCAAAATAGCGGCAGTGATGCAAACGCTCGCAAATAGCAAACGCTCATCGGACAATAATGCTCAAGAGTTGGCAACTTGACACGACGCGGCGCACGTCACACCGGACACCCGCATCTATAATTACGACAACACTCGAAAGCTAATCTCTAGCAGATTCATCGCACGCAACTCTGACGTACGCGACACCTGAAAATGTTTATCGCATTTCATTTAAAGGCTGAGTAATCGGTGCTCGAGCGTAATCCTACGCCTACACTCTTACGTAGTTAGAATGCAGTATCCGACTATCTGGATTTTGTTCGTCGCGCTACCGTCTATAAGTCTGCCGGATGTTTAAAAAATGCATATACATAGCTTCCGTAAACATGCGGGCATTTCAATAATTCACGAGCTCCATTGAGCGGAGCTGCGAAAGTTCGATTATTTCCAGCAATTTGTAATAAGAAATACTTTGATTTATAAGGCTCAATTGATCCGACACATTTCAGAAATTCAGTCCAAAGCACCATATTCAAAGCACGATATTGAATGAGATGACGTTTTAATTTTTAGGTGGATCAATATCGTAGGTATTCCGTACACACCTATGATGAACGGGACGAATTTAACGATATTGGATAAGTGTGACACAAGGACGTTCAAGGTTGATGTGACTTGTACTATAAGACGTCGTTAATCGTAGGAATACGTTATGTTCTGCTCATTGCATTGCATTAGCTTCCTGGATAGATAGAGTTATTCGTACACTTCAATAGCCCATAAAATCTCACCGTTATCATAGAATAAGTAATTCGAACGTGGAATTTGGAAATTAAATGTGCATATTATGACATTGAAGTTTAGTATTGGCAGGGAGTGTACGTCGATAATGACACTAAATAAGTGTTGGGAGACAATTACTGAGTAATTGTCGTAAGCCGAGGGAGGATGCTGACGTCACGCGGGGTGCTGCCGCCCGCCCCGAGACGTGACGCACGCTCACTCCTCACTTTTCACCATGAGATCACTAGCAGCCCATCAAACGTTTGAAAATGTAAATAGTGTGAACACGATTGTATCTTTACACTCACTTGTTTTTCTTCACTGGAAATTGAAAAATAGGAATGGGTGGAACGTTTAGTATCTGGATTCTAACGGTTATCGTAGCTTAGTGTTTCAAATGGAAGTTTGGATTTTGTACAATGACTACTGCAAGTGAGTCATCCAAATTTATTGGCATGAGTTTTCTGCTGCTACGCTTTAAAACGTGTTAATTTTATTGCTGCGAAAGCATTCGAACCTTTTGACAAAAATCGTTGGTTGAGGATGAGATCACTATGTTTTAAACTTTTGCGATTCTCACTCATAACAACCGAACGTCGTCGTCGAGGTAATTTTAGAAATAATTTTTAGTTCGTGATTAAGTCCCGCAAAATATTAGTTACGAATATGAATCATACTCGAGGAAAACTTATTGCTCTTATTTTTTTCTTATTTGTTATTTTTGTGGATGTTATGAAAATTAAGGTCATTTACAAAATATAATTAAATAAGTAAATACTTCCCTAAATTGTTACCCAAAGCTAGTTGGTTGTTGTTAAGGAAACTCCAAACCGATTGAATTCATCATCTAGACAAAGAGATACTTAAATAGTCGCCTTATAATAGTATCAAGTACTACTAATAATATTGTTAATTTATTCTGCGAATATTAGGTACTTATAGCCCGATGTTCAGACGAAACTGTTACAATGGTATTACGAAATGAACGCGAGTTGGTACAGTCAAGGACTTTAATTCATGAGCCACCATGGAACCTTTTCAAAGGAAAAGTCATTACTATTTTCCTTGTTAATTAATGCTATGACTTATACTATGACGTTTACTGTGAAATGGTTCCATGGTGGCTCATGAATTAAAGTCCTTGACCGTACATGGTGTGCTTCAGTATTATTATGAATAGGTTGTGTTATCAATGCCTATGACGTCATAGAATGTGACAAAACTGAATGTATGAGGCGTGGAAACCTCCACCGGGCCGCGTGCGTCAGCAGCCACCTGTTGATTGGCCCTAACACTGCCCTTGCGTGGTATAAGTAACCTTAGCCGCAGCCGGGGCCGTGGCCGATCGATACCAATGACGTACGGCCCCATTCATGAACCAGGGGGCGCCACTCCCCACCCTTACTCTAGCAAACCCCCCGTCCACCCACACCCCTGTTCCTGTAATGGGTGGGAAATTCATGAATGGCGCGGCGCGCACACTTATACAGTTTACATTCCATATGGTTACTTTGAAATACGTCATGAATGATGGCTAATGAAATAGAATAGATAATTTTAATGTAAGGGGTGTTTTTATAGCTCGAAATTATCGTTGGCCCGTTTATATAATCGTAACGTCGCCCTCCGAGTAGTATATTATATTGCGGTCTAATTACACTAGGGGGTGGAAGGGGTTCGGGGCTCATATGTGTAGTTTTGCGGGCACAGACATTTCATACAATCTCATCAATAAGAGGAGCAGGATAAATCTTGTAACTCCATACTTATTTTGATTATAGCTAATGACTGTATTTAGCTTGAAGTACCTAAGTACTTAATTAATACAGTTACCTATAAAAAATAACCTTACTGACTGTATGACCGACTGACAGACAATCACTACCTACTGCATCACTGGGCCTAGAGATTTGAAATTTAGGACAATACGAGCTTATGATAGAGATGCATTGAAATGGAACTTTTCGAATTTTTCAAGTAATAAAAACTATATTTTAATAATATTGATTCTTCAATTGGAGCGAAATTGCAAGCTTAAGATAAAGCTAATCACTAATAAAACAATTAATTAAACGTTTCAGATAAAAAAAATAACATTTACCTATTATGTCAACGATTTTTCCTAAGCTTTGACAACATAAAAAGGTTTGCTAAACTTGACTTTTTTTTCAAAAACCTTAACTATTTGTCATATTAAGTACCTACATCATCCCAATTCCGCCATTTTATAATACAAACTGATATAAATACAGTAGCTAAGCTAAAAGGTGATAAAACCACACATTAACAGACTACGTGTCGAAGCTCCCCCTCAATTATCACTATTATCAGTCACGCAATGATAGTTTAAGAATTGTTGATTCGTCGTATATTTTTACTAAGCACGCAACGCTAGCAAAAGCGACACGCTTTATACTTAAAACGCGGTACAGTTGACAGAATTCACTAACTTCTTGTTTGTAGAATTCATATACATACATAGGTACATTAATAGGTATACTATTCCCGTAGTCACAGTCAACTCGCGGCTAAGCGCAATCGCCGGCACAACGCGAGCGAAATTCTAGCTTACCTACTTACTCTTACGCTTAAAGCTTTGCGTAAAACGCGTATAGGTACGCAAAAAGGAAAATATTTATTTTGCTTATAAACTACCTAGCTAAAAGGGTTTAGATCGGTGATTCTTAAACTTTTTTAAATAGTTTACCCCTGAATGTAAAGAATAATTTCGTTCACCTCTTTAACTCAAGTATAAAGGGTGAATTCAAATTGGTGATACAAAATTAGTGTTTCGTACTCAGTTATGCTGGACAATACATATAATGCGCTAACTCATTTGAGTCCGTGAACTCAATGTATGGACGCCCCAAATTTTATAAGACATAAACAAATGAGTTAGCGCATTATATTGTCCAGCATTAACTGAGTACGAAACACTAATTTTGTATCACCAATTTGAATCCACCCTGTAGTGTAGTATTTACCCCCAAGTTTGGAACCACTGATCTAGACTCTAGACGGTTAGCATGGCTTCCTTTTTAAAAGCTTTTTAATAAATAACTTGCAATGTTGTATGCATGTATGTATGTAAAATTTATTTATTGGAACACAAACAGTCATACATAGCTCAATACAAATAAAAATAAGGTAAGTTAACTCATTGACAAAAAAAAATAATAAAATTTAACAATATCAATCAAAATTAAAATTAAAATCAAAATTAAAATTAAAATTAAAATTAAAATTAAAATTAAAATCAAAATCAAAATCAAAATCAAAATTAAAATTAAAATCAAACTTAAAATTAAAGTCAAAAAATAAAAATCGAACCTAAATCAATATTAAAATAATATGTCAATAAAATTTAATTTTTGTGGGGTAGTTTGAGAGTAAGAAAAAAAAAACGCTTTTCTCCATCACGTATACGTCTCAGGTTGCAAACTGACTCGCACCCGGTCCAAAAGTGCCGAAAACACCCGCTGCATTACCGCGTTGTATTGCTAAAGATATTCGTTGAACCAGGTACGAGCCCGACCTAGGATCACATATGTATGTATAAGTCAAATCTTGGAAGTTGAAATTGACCCACTTACAGTGGTCGGATTTACTTGAAATTTGGTATACTTATGTAGGTTGGAACTTGGATGACAATGCAAGTACAGTCAACAAAAAGTACAGTCAGCGAAAAAGCTTGCATTGAAAATGTTTTTTTTAACAAAAACTTATTTTTACAAGTTTTTATTTTTACCTTTACCTGTCCCGTTGTCTGTGTGTCACCAAATCTTGCAAGTTAAATTTGACCAACTTCCCGATTTCCGATTGAGTTGAAATTTTGCAGGCATGTGTAAATCGGGTGACGATGCAATATTATTACGACATGAAGCTGATCTAGTGATGAACCTGGAAGGTGGCCATTGAACTCTGTAATAAAACGAAACAACCGCATCGAATTTGGGCTCGTTTGATTTGTCTTGACGAGTACTTTGATAACCAGGGGCAAAAAGTACAGTCAGCAAAAAAAGCTTTTATTAAAAATAGATTATTTTAACAAAAACTTATTCTCTTTCCATACAAAATAATAATCAATTCAGAAAGGATCACATTCAGTGACAAAGCGCGGACTTGAGCTAGTTGTACTGGTATTCCACTCGCAGTATATCGAATCAGTGGCGTCGGCTGGGATGCGCGGGCGTGGGCGGGAGCGATTTGACACGCGCGCGACACTTGCATTTGCAATCATTGCGCGCGGACCGGGAGATGCCATTTGTTTACAATTATTATGATAATTTTTCTCGTAGATTATGTTATTTAGTTGCACTGCCCTCAACATGTGAACATGATGCATCTTTCCTGTGCACATGACAGAAGTTAAGGCTCTAGTCACTAGAGCCTAGCCACTAGACTTTTTTTGGGGTTAAATACGAGTTTAGTTATATTCTTCACACAATTAAAAATGGCTGACTACAAATTCCTTTTATGACGTGGCAGAATATAATAATAATATTTTTTGTTTTGGTATTTATTATATTGTTTTTATTTTATTTTACTTGAATTCATGATTTTTTTTAATGAATTTAATTCAATTGGCTTTGATGTATAAAATTTGTTATTTTATGAATACCTAAATGAATATGAAATAGCAGGCAAGGCTTGTGGCTAAGGTTGAGCCTTTCTAAAGAAAATATTTAATGATCCCATCGCAAGCCCGGTTTCAGGCCACAGGATAAAAATGTTTTATTTATTCCTGTATGAATAAACCAGCTAGCAGGTAGTAGTCGTAAAATTTGAGAATCACTAAGTCATGAAACTTTATTTAGATTCACCCTCAAAATGCAAATTTTCACTATATCACAAAAGGCATTTAGACCATTCCTTGTGGAACGATTATGCAATGATAACAAACAGGCAGATAGAGACATTATTAAGGCAACTTGTACCTAAATAACTAATCGGCTTCCCTATTCCCCACTGTAAGTTGGGTAGGGGAAAAGGCTATTTCGGAAATAGTTTATCGTATAATATACAGAATAACACTTAAATTTTAAAATTACACGTAGGTACAAACTTATTGCTTTGCTGTGTATCATGCTATTGCTGTGCCCTAACAGGGTTCACGTTTGACTCTATATTTACTTATTTTTAAGACCATATTCGTACAACGTGACAATGAAAAATATAAACTCTAGCTGTAAAGTGAAAACTCTCAAACAAAACAATAATATTAAATAATAATATTTAATCGACTCAATGCATCCCGGTGCATGTCCTGCAGTAATGTAATCAGCGTTGCGCACGCTCCTCTTATTTACGGCGGATTATGCGCGCAATCAACTCTGCTCCCAGAAAAATATCACAATCACATGTGGCTGCGCAGCGGGACAATGTGTCGTTACTCTTTTGATCATTATATTCATGTATGTTTCGGAGTGTATTATTCGGTCATATATTTGCGCTTTCGATCTCCATGGCGATTATGGTGAGATGGCTCACTTTTTTGTATTAAGTCGGTATCTTTTTGATTCACCTTGTTAAGAAATTCTTTAATGGTGTTTTATAGCCACCTATATCTCTATTATTTATACAGTAGTACCTAAGTATTTATACGAGTATGATTTCATTAAAGAAACTGTATGATGGATAGCAAATTCAAAACTAGTATTTATTTCGGATCAGAATCAATTTTGCAATAGTTCTTCTACTTAAGTTAGCCCAGAAGTGTTGCTACGCGAAAGCTATGTTCATACGTCAGTCGTTACTATGGCCTACTTATTCGCTAATACTAAATCAATAATGTTTGATGGCTATACAACGCGTGTATTTGTCGCCTATAGGAATAGGCGTGGCATTGCCAAATTCCACTAAAATACGACCTTTAATTAGATGAACAAAATTGCAGAGAATAAGAAGAGATTAATAGTAAATCTAAGAAATCACATTCAATGCAAATATATGCACCTTCATATTATTTTTTGCTTTTGGACAGTAATAAAAAAAACTCCTTTTGGTGTTGATGTGGTATCAACAAAATTTCTATACGGAACTGACAGTCATAGCCCAGGGTAAACGATTTAAATTTTTAACTCTAGACCATGCAAGCTGCCCTAATGAGTTTTCCATGTTAGTACTGGCATAGGTCTCGCCTCGTGCTGTCCGCGGCATCGATTCCGCCGGCGTCCGGCCGTGGCCCCGAGCAAGCATCCACTAAGTGCGATCAATGCGCCGTCCTTGAACCCTGCGTCTCGCGCGCAAGCGCTGGTAAATGTCAGACGTCATCCCGAGGCCATGGCCACCAAGCGAGTGGCGGTTCCCCACCCCCCACACGCTTCCATTACACCCCCACCCTTCCTCATCTTCCTCTATTCTCATTCATCGGACCCACCCGCATACGGCCCAACACCGTACATAAACAAGATTCATCTCCACTTTTTCCGCTACATTTACAATTTCTGGGAACCTCCCGTTCGGAACCCACCCATGCTAGCCATCGGCGGTGGTTGGTACCAGCAAATGTTTCACTTAATTTACCCTGACCTTTGCCCTAAGCATTGTATTGATTATGATATTATGACCTTTGCAACCTGTTGAATGGTAAATGTGTTGTCAAAATTAAGTAAAAGCTTCAGGGAATTTACCATTCAAGAAGCTTCTGTGCTCTTTTAACTTTGACATTTAAAGGTTACGCAAATATTTGCAACAGGGAATGGAGAGGAGGGTTTCTAGTTGGGCGGCGGGCGCTGGTCGTGTTAGTCGCTCCAGAAACATCAGGGTGTGTGGGCCTTTATTTCGTTAGCACCATTTTAGAGTTGGGAGTAGAAGAGGTTTTGTGAATTATGACATATTTGTTTGACATAATAATATAGTGGCACGCGCCTCGTGATGCGGTGCAGGCGGCGGCGGCAGCGGCGAGCGGCCACGCAGGGCCGCGTATGAATGAACTAGCCCGTGGGCGGTAAGCGTGGCCCATTCATTAGCTTCGAGGCCGCTCCTTATGAATAACAGCATAACAAAACTTGACAATAATACTTAAGTTATAGCGCAGTTGATCGACTTTATAGCTCTTTTATCAGTGCTTTAAGAGTAGAACAAAACGAAATACTTGTGCTGGCTACAAATAATGGTTTGATGGAATCGCTTACCAGCCGTTCGCCAAGTTCTGTTTTAATTTACTTTCATGATCGGTAGTTTCGAGTCCCAAAGAGAAGAGGATGTTTTATAATTTATTTAAAACGAATTAAGTTCACTTTTAGATTACCTTTAGTGAATTTGTGTAAAATGTAAGTGGGTATAATAGAGTTAGCCTTGGACTAAGTTACAAGTGCGTAATCTAAACGTTCGTAGACAAGGTTCAGTCGGCCAGTAAAAGGAATTGGTCGGCGTAGGAGTCAAGGTAAGGCCTGCAGGTTCCAACGCACAGATTAGAGGCATTGTTTCCGCCAACCAACCTACTCGTAGAGTAGCTGCCATCTGCCTGAAAAACATTGTCGCATGCTTTCACTATCGTAACTTAGGTAGATTTTTAGGGACGTATAAATTGAATGAGTTTCATACCAGCCTCAACAGATGTCGCTGTTTCCAGCAGATGTGAAAAATTGACAACATTTCAAATGTGCTAAGTAAAATAAAAAATCCATTTGTAGGTTTTTCACTGCTGATTACAGGAAAAATATTTTTGTATCTTTTTATGCAGTAGTTTTTTTATATTCACTACTAATGCTACACTTAGTGGCTCTTAGTCCATTTGTTACTTTTCTCGGGTTCTCTTAAAATCATTGTTTTGAATTTCGCTTTGATAACATTTTTAAATTAAAGTTACTGACGGATTCGTAAAAGCAGATAGCCCAATCTGCCCAAAGTCGACGAATGGATGTTGTTACAGGTTCATGCGAAAAAATTACTGTTTTAATGTGGCGGAAATTTGAGGAGCGAAGGTTCTCATGTCCTCCGCACATTCTACACGCTACGCTCGTAACCAGTGGCAGTACAAAATACAAATACAAATGCACGTTACAGGAAAAAGCAAGGCATGATCTTGTGTGGTCGATCCCAGTTTCGAGAGAACAACAGTAATCAAGCATTATTGGCTTTCATAAGATCAATCCTATTTGAAGGACTGGTGCAGAATATTTATGGAGAAAATTTATACTTACCTACTAATAAAAATGTGTGATTCTACTACATTGTATACGTGTCACTTTTATTTTTAACCCCCAACACAAAAGAGGGGTGTTATTATACAGGGTTATTTGTAATTCACTAGCATCCTTTTAACCCTAAACTCCTACCACTTAAACAAATGTTATTTGTTATACGACTTTTTAAAATGGAGTACATTTTTTTTCCATACACGGCACAGAGTATCGTAAAAATACAGGTAATCTCAAATTTTCAAAATGTTAAAAGTCGTAAAACAAAAAAGATTTGTTTAAGTGGTAGGAGTTTAGGGTTAAAAGGATGCTAGTGAATTACAAATAACCCTGTATAAGTTTGACCGCTATGTGTGTGTGTGTGTGTGTCTGTGTGTGTGTCTGTCTACCTATCTGTGCGTCTGTCTGTGGCATCATAGCTCTTAAACGGGTGAACCGATTTGGATGCGGTTTTTTTTATTAGAAAGCAAGTTTTTTGGCGATGGTTTTTAGATATGGTTCATCAAAATCGGTTGAGCGGTTTCAAAGTTATGAGCTCTTTTGTTAGCTGCGGAAGGTATCTTAGACGCAAATTGGGCATTTACTTTATGTTCAAACATAGGGACATAATTGCGTTTGGCGATTTTAAATTTTTTAATTTATAGTTATACAATAGATACTAACCCACAAATCCAAGTTTTTTTTATTACAATTAGGCACATCAATTCATGAACTCTTATGTTATGATATGAGTATATTATCATAGGGGAAGTTATCCTGTACCTGTAATGTATTGCACAAAGACGAGTCACTTTATATTATTTCATAAAATTCAAGTTCACAACAGTACCTAGGTACTTACACTGTTTTAGTTGAGTATTTTCCCTAGTAAAGTTACCCGTTTAAAGTTAGGTTAGATTAGTCAGTGTATATATCAACTTTAAAAAAACCGGTAGGTTTGAAGGATTTATAAACAAATAAAGATTAGGTAGGTACCTATATTGTTTTATTTACTATGTATTTATTACGATTTTAGCAATTTTCTGTGTTTGAAGTATAATATAGCTTTATTTATGATTCTCGTAGCGAAAAAAAAGCACACGGAACACTTATTTTCTATATCATCCTACTTGAAAAACAGCTTGACTTCGCGACAGTTAATTACCTACTTAGATTGTTCTTTTTTTTTGCTATTAAACATAGTTACTGTTTGATTTTCTTCTGCTTACGTCTCCCAAATTGCTGTTATGCCGTCTTGAAAAATTTAGCAGAAACATCTCTCAACTTAACTTCGGCCACGAAATAACAATCGCGAAACTTGGAGGGTTTCTCAGACCAAACTATAAAGCAAGCAGACGTGTCGGCAGACTCGCCCGGGCCACTAATTAGATAAACGAGCCGTAAGTCGCGGGGTCCCGACCGCAATTACGACGGTCCTGTAGCCCGTAAATCAACGATATAGGACGCACTGACTCACATTCATATCACATGCTGTGGCGAAATACTGGGGCAAATGTTGTCACGCTCTGAGATAGAGAATTATAATGCGAGATGTTTACTTAATCCTAAAAACTCATGAGAATTTGACGGACCCAGTGCGTTCTTAAAGTTGTTTATAGATATAAATTAATCCGACATTAATGTTAAGAAAGACTTAATGTTAACTATGGGTAAGTTGATACAAAAACTAAATTGATAAGACGGCCGGATAGCCTAGTGGTTAGCTCTAGCTCTAGACCAGCTAAACTCAACTTGGGGACTGCAGGCCGCATGTGACCCGCGAAACTTCTATGGTTCCCACCTGGTATAATAAAACCGGCCATGTGCGAGTCGGACTCGCGCACCGAGGGTTCCGTACAAATTTATATGTATCTATGAACATCCAGTCTTAGCAGACCCCTGCTCCTAAAAAAAAAAGATGTGCATAGTGTTGGATCATTGTAGATTGGTTACTGATATATACAGACAGACAAACTAGATCTCGTTCAAACCAATTTTCGGTGGAAGTTTACATGGTAATGTATAGTCGGGGTAAGAAAAGGTTCGTCACTTTTCGACTCTATGTCAACGAATTAAGGTCGAAAAGTGACGAACCTTTTTTTACCCCGACTATCATATATTTTTTTTAGTTTTATCATTCTCTTATTTTAGAAGTTACAGGGGGGGACACACATTTTACCACTTTGGAAGTGTCTCTCGCGCAAACTATTCAGTTTAGAAAAAAATGATATTAGAAACCTCAATATCATTTTTGAAGACTTATCCATAAATACCCCACACCTATGGGTTTGATGAAAAAAAATTTTTTGAGTTTTAAATCTAAGTATGGGGAACCCTCAAAATTTATTGTTTTTTAGGGTTCCGTAGTCAACTAGGAACCCTTATAGTTTCGCCATGTCTGTCTGTCTGTCTGTCTGTCTGTCCGTCCGCGGCTAAGCTCAGAGACTGTTAGTACTAAAAAGCTGTAATTTGGCATGAATATACATATCAGTCATGCCAACAAAGTAGTAAAATAAAAAATAAAAAAATATTTTTTTTTTTTAGGGTACCTCCCATAGACGTAAAGTGGGGGTGATTTTTTTTTCTCGACTAACCCTATAGTGTGGGATATCGTTGGATAGGTCTTCTAAAACCATTGGGGGGTTGCTAACATGATTTTTGTATTCAGTGATCTGTTTGCGAAATATTCAACTTTAAAGTGAAAAATTTCATTAAAATCGACCGTCCCCCCCTCTAAAATCTAAACTGTTGGGAGGAAAAATTTGAAAAAAATCAGAATGGTAGTAAATATATTAAATTTACAAGGAAAATTATAGCGGCTAAGATTGCTTGGGAATTATTTGTAGTTTAAGAGTAAATAGTAGCCTAAGGTATAACACATACCGTCACTACTTTGAAAAAGCTCGTATCTCAAATCAGCATGTAAACAAAACTGAACCTTGATACGCGCGTAATAAAGTTCACTTAGCCAGATTATCGATTGTGAAATACGATCTTTTTTGAAAGTATTGACGATACCTAAACTTGGAAGATTCCGTACACATACGAAATACTTAGAAAAATATTACTTGATTTTTTCGCAATGGCTACGGAACCCTATCTTGGGCGTGTCTGACACGCTCTTGGCCGGTTTTTTCTATTTTTGTGTGAAAATCTTAATGCGGTTCACAGAATACATCTACTTACCAAGTTTCAACAGCATAGCTCTTATAGTTTCGGAAAAAAGTGGCTGTGACATACGGACGGACAGACAGACAGACAGACATGACGAATCTATAAGGGTTCCGTTTTTTGCCATTTGGCTACGGAACCCTAAAAAGTAATGATTTTTTTTTGACTTTTGATGCTGTTTACAATCAATGCTGCGGCCCACTACACCATTGTAACAACACATTTGAGTCCCAAATAAAAGAGTTAAGTGTGGCTCGTCTAGACCTAAATAGAAGTTTGGGGTTTGAATCCCGGTAGACACAGACATTTGTACAATGAATAGAAATGTTTCGAATCAGGGATATTATATCTAATATATATTTAGTTATACTATATTTATTATTATGATTAGTATGTCTAGTACCTGGGTGACCGAGCTTTGCTCGGACTAAAACTCGAAAATGCGCTTTTTCTCAGAGATAAGACCGAGCTAGATCGATTTGTCGCGGGTGAGCAAAGTAATTGTTTCAGTTCATTGATATGGCCTCCGCAAAGTAACGCCTGATTCAATAAATGATTTATCGCCACCGAAACCCCCTGCATAGGTACTAAATTTCATGGAAATCGTTGGAGCCGTTTCCGAGATTCTGATTATCATCCGAGACCTCGGAAACGGCTCTGTCTAGCTCGGCTTTATCTCTGAGAAATATACAAGAATTGCTCGTTTAAAGGTACCTAATTATTATAGATTTAAGTATGTTTATCCATCGTCTAGCACCTATAGGCAGTATAAGCTTTATTTAGTTTGGGGCTAGGTCTAGGGCGGTGTGAATTATCCCAAAATATTTATTTATTACGGTTACCGCTGACCTACGCAACCTTGATTAATGCACGAGTTATAAGTTTTTATACAAACGTTTGACTGTGTGAAATTTGACAACGGCGGTTAGGTAGGTAAGTTTTTTCTAAATTCAATATATTGGCGGTAGGTACCTATTTAGCGGGAAGTTTCGAGCTCCATTCTTACTGCTTGTACCGAAAAGGGTATAACTAAAAGTGAATAGTTCGCACACTAGATCTAAAGAATCTATCTGATATTAAAGAAAAAGTCGCTGGATAATCACTGGATACCTACTAGATTTCTGGTCCAACCAGACCATCAGCCTTGTAATGCATGACGAAAATAAACTTTTGTACTTGGGAAACTAAAAATAAATTGACTTGTTTATTCTCATTCTAATTCATTTAAACCCATACATCATTAACGCACGTACTTACACACATACATACACACGCACACACACACACACACACACACACACACACACACACACACACACACACACACCCATACACGCACACACATACACGCACACACACACTTTAAATACAACTTACGATTTAAGTTAACTAATATAGTTTAAGATAAGTTATAATTACTTATTTTTAAGAACTAACATTAGTGGGTAAAACTATTTATGGGAGGCCTCTCCATTTGTCACCCTACCCATTTGTTTGTGTGGAATGAAATAAAGCATTTTGATTTTTTTTTTTGATTTTTGATTCTAAATTTAAATCCACTGATTGATTCCACTTTTTTAATAAACAGTAGCACGTTTGAAATAATGTTAGAAAAATCCACAATTTGCTTTGCTGTAACCATTCCCAGGATCATAGAGGTGCAGTAAAAAGTATACATAGAGTATCCGCGGGATAGAGATCGGAAATTGACCATAGATTTTATTTGTGCGCGGACGAAGTCGCAGGTGAAAGCTAATTTTTCATAGTATGTAAAATATACCCAATTTTGATGGCATATATAAGTATGAGAACGGGTAGTCCAAAAAATATAAACCAGGCTTCATTCTATACAGAATTAAATGCTCTGCAGCTTTTATGAAGAACAATTTTCGATTCTGTTAGTTCTTTACGCGATATAACAGTAAAACCCCAAAAAAATCCCTTTCGGTGTATATTTTTACCCCCCCCCCACTTATGCACAACTCCGCCAAGGGGGAAAAGAAAACCTTTGATATCTAGTCATATTGGACTATTTAATTCCTATTGTCCTAGTAAAGAAACTACAAGATGAAATTTTATGGTACATTACTGAAGAGACCAATAAGTAATCCATACTGGACAAGTACTAAGTATTTCTATGTACGAGTCCAGTATGGCACTTATTGATCGAAGCTTGTATAGTGATTTTCTCAAAAATAAAACAAAAAACTACAAAGTAAATTACATGACAACGAAATATTTCCAAAATGTTAAAAAATTTCCCGCTCTTTTGTTTACTGCCTAACTCTTAGAGTTTGGCATAAATATTTGCTAAATTAAATGAATTTGCAACTAATCAATTTATACCTATTTATGTTTCAAACAATACAAATCCTAATAAAATCATATTTAAAGGTATAATAAATTAAGTATACGTTTATTGTTCAACCTTTTTAATGACCCAAAGATGAGGCTTTTAGCACTATTAAAAAAATATGACATATTTTACAAGGAATTTACAATGATGTTATTATGAGATTTGTATCGTACTTACTAAGTACTTACTGAACACTTTTTGATTCCGAATTCAAAACTTCTCTACTTACCGGAGAATTTGATTATTGTTCGTTATTAGGTATTAACTTACTGTCGACTTTTTAATGATGTAACGGCGACTTTACGTATCATTTTTGAGAAAAACACTATACATTGGTGTTTTTAGCTCATTAATGCTGAAAAATTTAATGCATTGACTTAATGGTTTTAATTAGTCTTATTTTATTCGGAGTGTCCATACATTGAGTTTTTGATTTAATTTCCACAAAGTGTGAACATCCTATAAATCAGACTAATTAAGACAACTGAGTTAATGCATTATATTGCCCAGTATTAACTGAGTTAGAATCAGCAATTTTGTATCACGTTTCTGAATAGGTACTGTAATTGTGTAAATTGGTTTTTATTGTTTACTGTACCTACGTATACTACTGTAACATTTATATCAATGGTCCGCCTTCGTCCTGCAACTGAGTTACAATTCTATAAACTTCAAATTTCGATATTTAGTCAAAACATGCTGGTGTAATTGTTTGTGTCCCACAATTTTGTTGTCTAGCGAATAAAACTGTATTTGCCGTGTTGCAACATTGAAGCTTGTTTGCATTCATACTAATCAATGTTTATTGTCAGGTGACATTAGCTAGCAACACTTACGAAATACCGGGAAGTCTGCAAGCCGTGGTCAGCGTAATGAGTGTGACTGATGATATGTCATCTCGAGGAAGTAAACAAGTCATCTCTCTTCGACCATTATCGGCCTATGACAAGGTTGCGACAGTTTAAATGGGACAGAGGCATTTCAATTTTGTCTTTGCGCAAGGTTAAGCTGGTAGAGTCATTTGTCTGCGGTCAGGGCCTTGCTCTTGTCCATCAATTAGAGTATCCGCTTTTTTTCTATTACGCCGTTTATTACATTAGTGTTCCTCGAGTGGTGAGTCAAATGCGAGGGCACGCGACCGACGTTAATTAGTTTTAACGCAATAACCGGACTGTAATCTCGGGAGCTCTATCTTGTTTGCTTCGTCCATATCAAAGTCATGAGATATTGAAATAAAATTATTACGAACGGATTATTATTTCGTTTAATTAGGCAGCAAAAAGGGCTGACATTTTGATCCCTTCAAGTTGTAAATTTACGCCTGAGAGTCTTCACTGAGTCTTAGTAGTCTTAAACATTAGGTGGGTTGTTATCTCAAGGTAGAGTACCTAACTACCTGACCTAAAATATCAGTCAATATTTGTAGTCAAAATATACTGAGGTTATTTTTTGTGTCTCGTAGTCAAAATAATGGCAAAAAAACCCCCTTAAAGTTTCGCCATGTCCGTCCGTTGGACCATCAGTCCGAAGCTTAGCTTCTGAGCTAAGGTTCTAAGACTAGAAAACTGTAATCTGACAATCCTAAGTAATCTTAACCTACTAATATCATAATACAGAAATTTGTGAGAATGTGCGTCTGTGTTTGTATCCCTTCACGCTAAAACGGCCTGACGATTTTGGATGACATTTGGTATGTGGACATACTTGAACGTTTGGCACAATACATAGGTTACGTTTTATCCCGATATGTTCCCATGGAAATTCAGTATAATTCCGGAATTTCAATTCGACTGCCAGGTCTAATGGTCTATGAGAGCGAATAGGCGGGAAAAAGCTAGCAATATTTTAACCGACAAAACCGTGGAATTAAATTTGAAAAAAAAATCTTTTTAGGGTAGGTACCTTCCCTACACGTAAAATGCGGATGAATTTTTATTTCTTGTATTGTTGAATAGCTTAGGGTCTTTACAAGTAAACCAGTAATAGGTAATCGACAAAAATATAAAATCGAATATTGCCACATATAAGTAGGTACGGAAGTCACGTAGCGCGGGGCCTGATAAGTCGATTTTATAGGGTTCCGTAGTTTTACGTAGTTCCGCGTTTTAGCTCAGAGGCTGTTAGTGCTAGGAAGCTGTAATATTGCATTAACCACGCTGACAAAAAGTGGTAAAATAAAATATGGAAAAAAAATTCAGGATATCGGCCCTACACGTCATGTGATGATTTATGTTGTCGTCTAAACCTATAGTGTGGGGTATTGTTGGATAGATTTTTCAAAAACATTATAGACTTGCTGATTTTCGTTTGCAAAATATTAAGCTTTAAAGTGCTAAAGCCAAGTTTTCCTCTACAAGGTAAATGCAACATCATCATCATCATCAGCCTATAGCAGTCCACTGCTGGACATAGGCCTCTTCCATAGCGCGCCACAACACTCTGTCTTCGGCCCCTCGCATCCATCCGCTGCCAGCGACCCTCTTAGGGTCATCCGTCCACCGTGGCTCAGGACGCCCTACACTACGTTTTCCCGTCCGTGGTCTCCATTCGAGGACTCGTCTGTTCCACCGCTTATCAGCCCTGCGACAGACGTGGCCAGTCCAACGCCACTTCAGCGAACCAATTCTTTGAGCAATATCGGTGACTTTCGTCCTTTGTCGGATAATGTGATTACGGATTTTATCCTTCAAAGAAACCCCTAACATTGCTCTCTCTATAGCTCGCTGAGCGACCCTGAACAACAACTAAACTCAACTTTGAGAAAGAGAAAGAGGCGAATACAGTTGGGCTGGGCTGCTTTCGGGAAACTTCGGCATATCTTGTCGTCAGACATTCTCTCAGTGCCTAAAGACAAAAGTCTTCAACTAGTGCGTCCTACCAGTTTTAACCTATGAACAGATTATTGTAGGTGGCAGAAACAACAGACAGGAGAAACGTAGAATTAATAGACAATATATATGGAAATAATAGAAAGTAAACTGAAGGCTGGACAGAAAAAAATTAAAAAATGTCATAAATTGTAGGATGGTCAGCATCAAAAGTAGCTGGTCACTTTTGTACTTTGTCGTAGTTACACAATTGCCAATCACGTATGACGTTTTGCATCTAACTGTAGAGCGACAAGGTACAAAAGCGATCAGCTACTCTTGATGCTGACTGTACGTACATAACATATGTATAACGCAAAGAGCCACGCAAAGAGTTTTTAATTAAAAAGTAATGGTTGTCATGGTAACCACGGATAACATATCTGTCAAAATAGGTGATTTTTAAAATTATTTTACAATTATTTAAAATGAAGCGAGCTGAACAAAAATTGTTTTCAAAGAGGGTTATTCAATATTATTTGAATCATGGGAAATCTGAGACAGTGCGTCATTTTATTCAAGAGGGAGCAAGAAAAACTAGTCTGTACCGAATATTAAAACGTTACGAAGAAACTAATGCGACAGATTTCAAAAAGATCCCGGGCAGACCTCAGGGGCAGACCACGAACAGTATCTACATCTAGAAATATAAACCAAGTAAAAAAGGTTTTTGAACATGCACCTTCAACATCGGTGAGAGTTGCTGCGGATAAATTAAAAATTTCTAAGTCCAGTGTGTCTAGAATAAATATATATGTAGGATTGAAAGCTTTTGTAAAATTAGCCGCTCCCAAATATGTCAAAGACCAGGAGTCGCGTGCCAAGCGGGAGTGCCGTAAAGTTTACGAAAAAACTTTAAAGAAAATTCTTATCATTGATGATGACGCATACGTACCTGTTGACCCGAGCGATGTTCCTGGAAAACAATATTTCCACGCAACCTTAACCAGTCGTGACGTTGTTGATTACAATGAAAAAATCGTACCAAAGGCTAAGTTTTTTAAAAAGTACCTTGTATGGCAGGCTATGGATGAAAACGGTAATGTTTCTGAACCGTATTAATTGTACAGGGTCTATGAACTCCCAGATTTACCTTAGAGAGTGCATTATCAAACGTTTAATACCTTTCATAGATAAGCATTATCAGAGAGATGTTTTATTTTGGCCGGATTTGGTCTCATGCCATTACGAGTTTAAAGTTACTCAGTATCTACAGACTGCAGGTGTTGAGTTCATAACTAGACAATATAATGCCCCGAATGTTTCTCAGGCTCGAGGTATTGAAATGTTTTGGGCCCTGTGCAAAAAAGAGTATAAAAAGTACACAGATATACCACAAACGTTGACATCTTTCAAACACCGATGGACGAGACGGGCTAAAAGAGTAGCAGCTACTTCTGGAAAAGCGGTCATGAAGCATGCTGCAACCAATATGAGAAAAATTGGATACAAAGGCATTGCTGGAGCAAATTTGATATAGATTTAAAAAATATATTAGTTTTACTTTCTTTTTATCTATCTATCTATCTATCTACAGCCAGTCCGTCCACTGCTGGACGTAGGCCTCCCTCATATTGCGCCAAAATTCGCGATTCGCGATTCTTTTTATACTAAATTGAAATTATATCAGATTATTTTTAATTGAATATTGTTAAAATTATTTTGTCTCTTTACTTCTGGGACACCCCAGTAGTAGAATTTCCAAGTTAACGAGTAATATAGTTGATGAAAGCTTATTATTATATTTTTCGCATGTTAGTACGGAACCATACACTGTGCGATTTTTATTAAGTTGGAGTACCTAATCCTCAATCTATTCACCAAAAACTGTTTATAGTAGTTTCCTGATTACGACAGATGTTAAACTTCTGAAAATTAGTTGATGATTGATGCCTAAAGTCTGTTTTACAAGTTTTTTTAGTATTAGTGTGAGGTAAACGAGCAAGGGGGTCATCCGATGGGAAATGACCACCACAGCCCATGAATACCGACAACTCCAGGAGAGTCACTGGTCTGTTGCCGGCCTTTAAAAGGTGTTGTTCTTACAACACCTTTTATTGGAAGCCCTAGTGTTATAATTGTCTGGAAACGCTTGTGCTTGTACGTGGCAGAAAGTGCCGGAGGATGTCGTGTGGAAAGCAACGAAAACTGACTGAAGGACTTAACCCTTTCAGTACGGCTGGCGAGATTATTCGTTTTGTGCGATCAACTCTCGCAACCAGTAGACGAGTATACTCGTTTTGTTTTTTTGACACAACGTCCTGGACCAGCGCAATTGGCAATTACTTCCACAGCCAGACACGTTGCGTTCCGTACTCTTGTACTCGTAGTTAAATGTAAGTAATTTTAATGTAACTAAATATGTATGTCATGTTGTTAAAAAAAACATTAAAATCGGTGGAGCCGTTTTGGAGGAGCACGACCAAAACAACGTAACACGAGATCTTTATACATTAGATTTACCCTTCGTTTGATAATAGTAGCTAACGAGTTATCTCGTCTTCCGGCTCTTGAAAAGAGTTTTACCTGGCCGAGTTAAGTCGTCTTTCGGACGTAAGAACATCATTTCTGTTAACGAGTTAACTCGCCTACAGGACTGAGGAGCAGATATCATTTCACTGAACCTGGCATACTTTGTGTACGAATTTGCCGGAACGAAAGGGTTAAAGCTGATTATAATTTTTCATTAGGTATGAGCTGATATTTCTATTGTCGGCTCTCTGACTTAATCTATACACAATACAATAAAAAAAAATCTTTATTGATCACCAAAAACAGTACAGTGACATTACAAAAATAAAAATTCAGGTAGACAATAATCTATAATATATGTAACGTACCTACCATTTACAAAATACACATAATTGAGTTGAAGAACCAACGACATTTAAGATTTTCTTGTGGTATTTCAGATCAGTTCGGTTTTTCTTTAAACCAACTTGTCGCTCATACACA
The DNA here is from genome assembly GCA_947563465.1 of Archips xylosteana. Lineage (NCBI taxonomy): Eukaryota > Metazoa > Arthropoda > Insecta > Lepidoptera > Tortricidae > Archips > Archips xylosteana. Next base: position 10,341,170 of record OX387356.1, read on the forward strand.
TATACTCATAAAGCCAATTTTTGAGATCTAGTGCTTCAAAGTCAAAATACGATCTCGAACATTATTTAAAACAATGCAAAGGTTATCGTTATCAACAGTGAAACTGATAATATTTGCAAATTGGCTCTGCGATTGTGATTACATAAAAGCAAGCCTATTCAATATTATTATGATGATGTGTGATGTGATGAGGGCAGTGGAAAGATTCATAGAAAAATGGTTTATATTAAAGTGGGCCCCAATTCTTAAACGTGTCGCGTGCAACTGTTTTAGTTTAGAAAAATAGGGCGATTGCATAAAACCGTTTGGCGCATATCCAGCTCAGACACCGATACTATTAAATTGTCGTCATCTTGCTTATCGTACAGCGCGAAACAACTTAAAAATGAGGGCGCGAATGTTCGTTTATTTAATTACCATAATGTAAAGCCTGTATTAATAAACTCTACTAATCTGTTCTCTCTTTAACATACATGGCCGCTCTTAAAGAGCTTTGACGTTTTAACATATTTTGGCCCCGGTATCGATCATCATTATTTATTGACCTGAACCTATACTTTATAATTTTTATTAAAATAACATGATAGGTCTAGTAACTTACTTTTATTGTCCACATAGCGACTCTACTATCGGTTTAGCACTGCCACATAATATGAGTACCTAGGTATAAGTAGTTCTTCCCTTTTTAGTTGACTAATGAACATTTTAGGTTTCTTATTCTTATTCCCAACAGATTTTTACTATTTTTTGCGATCTGTATTCAAGTCTACTGTTGACATAGACCTTTATCTTCTTATATATAAAAATCTCGTGTCACGGTGTTTGTTACCGAACTCCTCCGAAACGGCTTGACCGATTTTTATCAAATTTTTTCTCTGTATTTGGTAGGTCTGAGAATAGGTCGTAGGCTATTTTTTATACCACTAGGTGATAGATATATGTATATGGCAAAACAACGTTTGTCGGGTCAGCTAATATCTTATAGTAATCTAGTAAATAGCAGTAGCTGGGTCAGCAGACTCGTAGTCACGTAGACTTCTCGCACTTGGAGGAATTTTGGTCCTGATAACATCTTGTCTTCCTGGTTGCCGTGAGGTGTGTTTTTGTTCTTTAGTGTTCATCGCCGAATGAAGGGATTTTCTAAGTAAAACGTATGTCAGAAGAAAACCTCGTTTTGTGTTTAACATTACCTACTTTCATGTTTTTAAAATAGTTTAGATTGGTAGGTACTAAAAACTTTATTTTGTGGTCAGTTTCACTTTTAATATTATTTTATTTTCATTATCTGCTGTTACAGTGGCCATATTACATCACCATCACCCAGATAACGTTCAACTGTTAACTCCTCTTTAGAACTTGCATCCACCGGTTGCCTACAGGTCTCCTCATCATCATCGGGTCATCCTATCTCCCCAACAAAAAACTAAAAAATCGACTGCTGCGCCAAATTGACGCTAAAAATACACAGACTCAAGTGACTTTACAAGGATTCCATTCTGTTGTGATGATCCGCGTAAAAATAGCCCCCCGCACTTCTTTCACAACTTTTTGCCAAAAGGTTCAATCAAAAGCATCATTGTAGATCTCAATTAATTGAGTCAAACTACATTACAGTAAAGGTATTAAAAAAACATCGAGAAACGGGTTTATCCATCCACGTAGGTACAATACTTACATACATAGGTGGATTATTCTTTGATACAACATGACTTTTAGGTAATTTCCGGAGTAAGCATGTTTGATGGAATCTTGGAGCATGGCAGTGCTAAGTCGAGATTGAGGCAAACTACCGTACCATCCCTTTCTTCAAGCATTTCGGCGTATTATTTTTGATAAGCTAAAGATAAGGTAAGGTAAGGTAATTCGTTTAAAAGTTATAGAGTTGAACGAAAAGTTACGCTAATCTGATATTGACTGACTGACTGATTAAGGATCATCAGAAGTAAACTATATAGTACTTCCACATCCACAATACATCATCATTTCAGCCGAATGACGTCCACTGCTGAACATAGGCCTCCCCCAAGGCTCGCCAAACAGATCGGCCCTGCGCCATCCGCATCCAATGCGTTCCCGCTACCTTAACCAGGTCGTCGCTCTATCTTGTTGGAGGCCTACCTACACTGCGTCTTCCGGTCCGCGGACGCCACTCGAGAACCTTTCGGCCCCATCGGCCGTCAGTTCTACGGGCGATGTGCCCTGCCCACTGCCACTTAAGTCTAGCGATTTTTCGAGCTATGTCCGTGACTTTAGTTCTTGCGCGGATTTCATCATTTCTAATGCGATCCCGCAGAGAAACTCCAAGCATAGCCCTCTCTATCGCCCTCTGAGTGACCTTGAGCTTCCTTATAAGACCCATCGTTAGCGGCCACGTCTCAGTGCCATAAGTCATCACTGGCAACACACACTGGTCAAAGACTTTTGACTTGAGACACTGCGGTATATCGGATGACAAGATATTGCGGAGCTTCCCGAACGCTGCCCAGCCGAGTCTAATTCGTCGATTGACCTCTTTCTCGAAGTAGCACCTACCTAATTGGATTGTATGTCCCAGATAGATATAGTCGTCAACAACTTCGAGCAAAGTATCTCCGATTACGACGGGAGTTGGTACAACATGGGCCTTCGACATGACCTTTGTCTTGTCCATGTTCAATTTAAGACCAACTCTCTCGGAGACTCTTCCGAGGTCAGCGAGCATCGCACTTAGGTCCTCCAAGGTCTCAGCCACAAGCACCACGTCGTCGGCAAAACGAAGGTGAGTGAAGTAGTCTCGATCGAATCGAAGGCCTTCTCGTAGTCCACAAATGCCAGGCAAAGGGGGCGGTTATACTCCTCCGTTTTCTGTATAACCTGCCGCAACGCATGTATGTGGTCCACGGTGCTAAAGCCTTCTCGAAATCCGGCTTGTTCGGGAGGCTGGAAGTCGTCTAACCTGCGCGCGAGACGATTCGTGATGACTCTCGAAAACAGCTTGTAAACATGGCTCAGAAGTGAAATGGGTCTATAATTCTTCAATAAAGTATTATCGCCTTTTTTGAAGAACAGCACCACTACACTTCTGTTCCATGCTTTTGGTGTTTTCCCTTCACGGATGGCGGTATCGAATAGTTTCTGAAGGGCTTTGAGGATCGGTTTTCCACCCGCCTTCAGAAGTTCGGCTGTTATTCCGTCATCACCAGGGGCCTTGCCATTCTTTAGTTGTTTGAGAGCCGTACTAATCTCGTACAGGCTGACGTCCGGGATGTCTTCGGTATAGTGCCGGGTTAATCTAGCTCTCGGGTCTTCAGCTAGATCCATGACGGGTTTCTTCGTTGATGTGTACAGCTGTCCATAGAACTTCTCAACTTCTAACAATAGCTGCGGTTTAGAGGTCACGATCCTACCTTCATCGGTCTTTAACTTTGCCAATTGGCTTTGCCCAACAGACAGATTCTTGGCAAAAACTTTAGAGCCTCTGTTGCGCTCTATCGCCACTTCAATACTATTAGTATTAAACTGGCGTATATCGCGCCTCACAGACTTTGAGATCTGTCTGTTAAGCCGCCGGTATTGGCAAGCGTCAACAGATGTCTGTAGGATCATCTTACGTCGATCTTCCATGAGCTTTAGAGTAGAAGGTGTGATTTTTTTGGTTGTATTTGTACGGTGAGACTTAAAGAACTTTGACCCAACCGTATGGACAGCTTCCACAAACCCGTCATTGTAATCATCCATGCCGCTTCCTAGGCATTCGAAACGATTCTGAAGTTCAAGCTGGAACGTTTCGAGGTTTTGTAGCTGGGCTGGTGCCGGGCGGAGCGTAGACTTTATCAGTCGCGATCTTTCAAGCTTGAACCGAATATTCAATGTGCCTCGTACCATACGGTGATCACTCCCGGTTTTAACCGCACTAATCACGGAGACATCATTGAATATTTGCTTCCTCGTCGACATAATAAAGTCTACCTCATTCCTCGTTACACCGTCAGGGCTCATCCAAGTCCATTTCCTGTGCTCTCGCTTCTTGAAGAAGGAGTTCATCATATAGAGCCCCTCCTTCTCCATAAAGCCGGCCAGTAGGTGGCCCCGGTGATTCCTACGCCCTACTCCAAATTGCCCCATTCGCAGCTCTTCACCATCCCGTTTGCCCAGTTTTGCGTTGAAGTCCCCCATAACAACCGTGAAGTGAGTTCCGGAGCTATGCATGCTGCATGGCACCACAATACATAAAGATTTGAAATTTGGCACAGAGATAGTGGTTAACCCGACTAATGTTCACGCTAAAATTAATCTTAATTAATCCAAGAGGAAGGGCTACGGATTAGCCCGAAACATGTCGAGTTAAACTCGTTTTAAGTTAAGATGTGAGTGATCCGTTTATTTTCACTATGTGAAATATTGTCTCTATTGCTCTTAATTATTCCATATTTCCTGTATAAAAGGCTAGAAAATGACAACTGTCCATTACGAGTAAGCTCAGACCGCACGTGCTGTTACGTAAGTTTGATATCTCTAACTTATGTACATCCGGTGATTTAAAACACAGCAAATGTTTTGAAAGATGTTGTAGATTTTCACAGACATTCGCTAAAAGTACCTACGTTACTTGAATAATGCAGTGTGTGACTCATCCGAGAAATGGGTAGCAACAAAAGGCAATCTTGTTTAAGATTCAAAAGGAGGATTGTCGACGTAGAAGGCTAATCTCGTTGCCTACACCGGAACACTAATTACAGCTACTAAAAACTTTGTTTTATAGCGCAGTCAATCGGTCGAATCGGTCCGAGTCAGCTGTAATCGATACTGTAATTGCGGGCATGTATCGAGAGACAATGACGTCGGACGCAGAGCAAGATCGTATCGTCGCACTTACACGCGTTTAAGTAATTGCGGGAACTGCTATTGTTAACCAGTCGACGCAAATTGGGCATTAGCGATAATTTATTGGGATTTGAATAAACTCCCTGTTATTATTTAAATATGTAACTAGTGTGTGGGCTCAGAGGGCGATGGTCCCCGATGATAGCGATTGTTCTCCATCATTGGTCGCGGCCGCAGGTGCGCAATGCTCGGTCTTGCGGGAAACATTGAAAAAGGACAATGGGCCGCAATCTGTTTCTACATGTAATGCATAAGGCTTGGGCTTGACTTAATCGATAAAACTCATCGCCCATCTAACTTTAACAAAACTTCAACCGTTTCATGTGAAATATAATATTATGTATAATATTTAAAAGTTTGTTAGTCTGTATGAATTCAGGTTAGGTATATTCTATGCTCTTTTATTCTGAAAAGAAGTTGTAGATGCGATAATTTTTGGGCGGACTCTTTCACTCATAACTTAGGTACCTAATATATACTTGTCATGAATGTAAATTTATAGAAAAAATAAGAAAGCAACATGAATAGGATGTTAATATGTAATTACTTAATTGTGTAAAGTATAGGAAGACAGTGTCATGGGTTTAAGTTTTGGGGGATGTAAATATTTATCAAAAATTTAATAATTAAACTGGCGCGACTCTTTTGTTTCCTTTCAATATCGCCAATTTAGTTTAGTGTCACTAAGACAATAAAACTAATGAAGTACTAATAAAGCTGAAGCAAGTGATTTAAACTCAACAATGTATCATTTAAGGCAAGACGTTCTTTAAGTTGTTCTTAAATATGATTATTCGGAAGCCTAAAAATTTGTATGAGATTATTTTGTGAGATTCCATCCATTCGGTAGCGCGGGAACTTAGCTGCTGCTATTCATCGCTGGTTAAGGCTAGATTGTCAATTTATGTGTGGTGACGCGCGGCGGCGTAGTCGTCACAAAGGCACGTGCGTGCCCCCGGTGGCAGCCGAGCGGGCCGCTCAAAGCAAGTCCTATCGCGCATCTGGGACCGTCCAGAGAGGTGTAATGGCCACATGTGGGCACCTCTTATGAGCCGACGGTGGTACAGCGTGGGATGCCACCTTTTTGACAGTATCAGCGAGGTTAACCAAATACTTTTATGACAAATCGACATCACTGGAGGCGCCTTTTTAAGATCGACGGATATGATGTTTGTTGTACATAGATCTTAACACGGCGTTGACTCAAGAACAAACATGCAGAGCCGCCCCTACTTTAACTTCTGTCAGATACTGATCAGCTTGTCTTTCAAGTTAAACTTATCTTATGTTTAGTGTCAAAATATGGATGTGTTTTGAATACTCAATAAGACAACAATGAGTAAAAATTCAACATTACCAGCTTTAGGTAGCTTTGACATAACCTTTTGTATGTGGAACCAACATCATTTAATCACTACATCTTATTTACATTATATGTGCAGAAAATATCTTATTGAGTACGTAATTTGTTGATGAGTGACGAGGAGAGTTAGCTAATTTTAAAAGCATATAAGTATCTGTGTACATAATATGTACTTATTAGTCGATTTAGGTACAATTTAGCTTCAGCTCTATTTTTACATTTCTTTGTAGAAAGATACAAGATTCAAAATGACGATAAGATATTTTAACTTGGTAGGTAAGTACTTAACGTATTATACCTACGTCAGCTTTCATTAAGGTACAAGAGGTTTAAAGTAGTATTTAGTAATAAAGCGAGCTCGCCGCTCCATAAAAATCATTCAACGTTTTCACCATTTTGATCTGATTTATTTGCCGAGTGGGTCGGTATGAGCATATTTATAGATTTTGAAAAGAAATGACGCCTCTCTATCACCACTGTAGCCAATAAGAAACGAGCTGAATTCTTTGGCTCCTCCTCTTGCTGCTATGAAATGTTGCTTTTAATATAGTTTTTTTTAATTGAGTGGTATTTTTTTATGGCCAAGAGCTATTTTCATTAATTTGCTATGAAAGTTCATTCACGTTGTTTGTCTACTTAGATGTCACAAGTAAATGAAAGTGTTGCACAAAAGTTTAGAGGATTCAATATAAAAATAAAAAATTTTACTTAGACTTGCAGTTAGTTTACCATATTATCATGGATGTAATTTTGCGTAATTTGTCTGTCAGGCCCTAATAAATGGGACATAGGACCAGTGAAGCGGTACGACGGTTTTGCTATTGTATGGAGCAAAGAGCCAAATTACTGTCCAAAGGCCTTCGCTATTCCAATTGTTTTATTCTACTGATAGTTGCTGCAACTACAACCACTAGGCTAGGTTTCTTATTTATGATTAATCATTTACAAATCCGAAATATAAATTCTACTTGGCAACACAAAATATTCAAAGCAAGACAATTCTTTATTGCTAAACTAATTTAACATTTTCAGACGTTTCAACTACCAATATTATTGATGAAAACGTTTTATTTTCTCAAAGTCAAATTCAAAGTCAATAGTAGATTGTACACTAAGGCTACTAGAAAAATACTCGAAATAGACCCAGAAGCACTGATTCTGACACTGACTTTGCGCCTTTCGCAGTTTTCCATTTGTCGAAATCTTTGTAAGCTTTTAAGTATTTTTCCTTCGACTTCTCTGGGAGTACATTATTAACAATTTCTAAGGCTGGCTTGCGCAGACCTGAGTTAGCTACTTAACTCCGAGCAAGGTAACTGCTAACCCAGGGTTAACAAGTGTCAAAATGTATGGAACTGTCATTCTTAACCCAGGGTTACCGATTTAATTTTTTTACCCTGAACTGTGCAAGTGGTCCTAAGGCGTCTAATTTAAAGGAATCAGGAGTCAAATCACTTTCGTCACTCGATATTTTCTTAATGTTTTATCTTCTTTTGCAGTTTTAATACTTAAAATTGCAGCGTATTGAAACACTCGCGGCTTTTGTTTAAGTATTTGACTTTGTTTTCGTTCGGCCGCGGAACTGCAAATAAATGAGGCGCGGCGCGGCCCCCGCGGAGCTGGCCACGTTGAGCACCAGCACTAGCACGAGCTGCGCGCTGGCCTGCACGCCGGGCGATTTTGAAATTAGACTTTAAGTGCATACCAATAAGAACTACGAGAAGTGAGAATCACATTACTGCCCGGCGGGTTATAATGAAATTCAGTAGAACATTACGTCCCGGCGAATGCCAAGGGCTATAATGATTTACTTTGAGAGAGGTTTGCATGATATATAATAAGGCATTGTCGAGCAGGTGGTGTGAAAAATTCTTTATTCAATTTAGGCATCAACCTTGTCTGAATTCGCGGTTTAACTTTGTCTTTTTTGATTGTTAATTGTAAAAACAAGTTTTTATTTCTTCTCTTACTTGACGTACACTCGCACATAAATTACCAGGTTACTTAATTTTCCGGTGATACGAACTAACAAAATACATAAGCCGGGCCGCTGTAAACGAACGTGCGGCGGCGCTAAGCCTCAGTGAATTTGGATCGTAGTAGATACTAACACCGTCAGTCCATGAGTCCGCTCGGTAGGCAAATAGCTCGCGTATTACTTGGCATGCAGGAGGCCTGCTACGGGGCGGAAATTGTCAGATAAAGACCCCATTAATTAAATAAGTTTGTAGCTATATTTTAATGCAACCAGAAATTTAATTTAAAAATAAATAAGTGCTTTTAGGGCTGCAATAAAGTGGTTTTTTACAACAAAACTGTTACGGGTATGTTGTCAATAATTACCCAATTTCAAAATTATTAAGCTGCGGACACAACGACATTGGTCCTAACTTGATAACATTGGTTGCGCAGACGCGGCCGATTAGCGCCGTCCGCGCGTCCGGTTCAGATAACAGTATGCGGAACGCTGATCTGAATTATTTCCAGCCAAGACTTGACGTTTGCATTTGTCGCGATGCTTAATGAGTGCAATGACGTCATCTGCCAAATCGTGGAATGGCTGAGCCGATTTATAAATTAGAGCAAAGGCCATCGGATTTTTGTTACTTTGTTTTTAATTTTATGAATTTTTTATGCGTTAGGTAGAGTCCGTATAATGAAAACACATAGGCGGTAAGTTAAGTATTTAGTTGTATTCAACAGTTAGGTTGAGTATCCACCATAAGCATGCTCATGTTCAGTAAAAGACACTTGATCACGTTGTTATTTCATACGTCTTCCAATGAAATCATCGTGAAATTGACTGTGAAGCGGACCCCGCCCTAGAATGCGGCTCAGTTTTCGCGACTGTAATGTATGTATTTATTCAACAATGTTAATACAGTTCACATTTCACTACACTAACTTATATATTGGTTGGTCCAAAAAACGACTTTAAAGACGGTGAGCAGTAACAGCCCAAAAAGACCGAGGCCTGTGCTAGGGCTAGTTACATTTTGCGCGACATAAATGTAGAGCGAAGTGATCATTAAACTGTTACATAAGAATCTGAATGTTTGACGTTTCTTGACGTGACGTGTCAGAATGGAATCGGTTGCATACAACATTTATTAAGGGGAGAATTTATAGTTGTCTGACGATGTGTTGTGATTGTGTTAGGTGTCTCTTTCTCATATATTAAATGAATGAAACCGATACTGTTCTAGCGCGTTGCCGCGCCGCACAATAGGTATGTACGTCCGATAAAATTTGTTGTTTAAGTTACATTTATGTGCTGGCATGCGCCATGCTGATATTGGACATTTAGTGGAATCGCCTAACCTATTAAGAGTGACAAACTGAATATCCGTGGCCCTTGTCACAAAGTTACACGCGATGGTACCTAAAAATAAACAAAAGATAAGTTTGTGCTGGTGGCGCCACTGTCTTAAGTATAGAAAAGCGTCATGGGTGGATAAATATTTGTTAGTTCCATTTTATTTAACCTATACTTGTCCTATATGCAAGTTCTATTCCGAGCTGTTAAGTATAGATCAAGTCATTCATGATGACGCGTGCCGTGGTTCCTATTGCAATGTCATTATGTCATTAATGTTTAATTTTGACAAATTCACGCCTCTTCGTGAATGACATTTAACTATAAATTATAGTATAAATCTTCGCAGGTGAATTTTTCGCTTCGAGCCATTACATTAAATTTGAACCTTAATACTATGACGATACCGTTTGTTTTGAAAGATAAGGGCTCGAAGCGAAAAATTCACCTGGGAAGATTTATACTTATACCTACGCGTGAATGGGTCTAGATAGTAGTCCTCTAAAAGAAATTCAATGATTACAATAAATGACTTATAATATAATCTAGACCTATAAAACAGTACCGTGACTGACTGACTGACTGATTAATAACTGACTGACAGTCAACGCACAGCCTAAACTACTGGTGCGAGGGACTTGAAATTTGGCATACATACCTTGAGTATTGTAGAGGTGCACTAAGGAAGGATTTTTTGAAATTCCCACGGAATAGGGAAATATGTAAAATTTCTTAGTTTCTTTGTTTGTATCGGAATCTCTGAAACTATTCAGCCGCTTTTAAAAATTCTTTCACCATTAGAAAGCTACACTATCCTCGATTGACATGGGTTACATGGGGTGACATGGGGTGGGAAAATTAAAATTCCCACGGGATAGAAATAAATTTATTCAGTTTCGGGGCTGATTTTTAAAATTCTTACATATTATGCGATATGACTATCCCCATTGACATAGTGTTCGGTTTTCAACCTTGATAGGAAAATACACCTCTCAGTGTATCCTTCAGAAATACTCTTCTGACCTGTCAAGGTGACAGTTCAAAACCTATGGAGTTTCGGTCGGCTTGCGCTTAGTGATTTGTGCGCCTCTTAAATTATCCCAAGTGCGGTTTTCGGGCTAATATATATAAAAAACATACATACACACACCCATACACCAACCCAAAAGTGGATCGAGCTGAAGAGCGCCGTGGATGCAAGCAGGGCCCTGCGAGAAGCGACGCAGTGGAAGCGAGGTACACTTTTCCCCCCAGTATTATATCTATGTATTTATCCCTGTCCAACTCTGCCTAGCGCAGATCCATACACATAGGCTACTTTTTCTTCGGGAAAATGGATAATTCCCACGGGATAGAAAAAATTAATTCAACTTCGGGACTGATCCTGAAAATTTTTTCACCAGGAGAAAGCTATTTACACTATTTCTGATTGGTATAGATAGACTACTTTTCTTCGGGAAAATGCTAACTTCCCGCGGGATAGAAGTAAAAGTTGATCCAAATTCGGGGCTGATTTTAAAAACTCTTTCACTAATAGTAAGCTACACTATCCCTGATTGACATTTTCTCCTTGAAAATTCAAAATTCCCACGGGATAGAAATAAGTGAATTAAACTTAGGGACTGATTTTTAAGCTGGCTCGTGCTGAGTCATTGACTCCAAACAGTTTAGTAGAAAATTTCATGTTTTTTGTTTGTGGTCGGTTCAATTTTTATTTCATTTTTTTTTGCTTTTTAGTTTTGGGTGTTTTTGAAGGCGGTTTTATTTTTTATTTAAAAATTATTGTATTTTTTGCTTTTTAGTCGTATTTGTATAAATAGATGCGTAGGATAAAATCATCAGTTTGACTTCGAAATAAGTTAGTTAAAAAATATATTTTTAATACAAGGTTTTTTTTTCTGACTGTAGGTACCTACTTTGCTCCTGTATACCAACGTACGAATCAAATAAGGCCAAACTCGATGCGGTCGTATCGTTTTATTACAGAGTTTCTATGGCCACCTTCCAGCTCCATCATCAGATCAGCTTCATCTCATAATAATATTGCATTTTCGTGCGATTTATACATCATGTATGCAAAATTTTAGCTCAATCGGAAACCGCTAAGTGGGTCAAATTTAACTTGCAAGATTTGACCCGTTGAGTAGTTCCGTTGGTCATCTGTGGTCTTGTTCATCAGATCCAGGTTAGATACTAAATGATATCTTCTGAATGCAAATGCTTGATTTGATGCTAAAAATGTGTCAAAATCGCTATAGGTGTGCCTATAAAATTTGAGGGTTGCCCTCGATTTCCCTTGGATCCCATCTTCAGATCTTGACTTGGCGTCAATGGAATGGTATTACTTTTTCAATAAAAAAAAAGAATTTAGAGAATCGGTCCACAATCGGGGGAGAAATTTGTGAACATATAGGTAGTGGAACATAGAACCTCCTGTTTTTTTGAAGTCGCTTAAAAATTACTAAAATAAAAATTAGACATATGTAATTGGTTGAAAAGTATACAACTAAAGAAATATTGTGGTAGCAAAATCATTATTATCAAATAAAAACCGGCCAAGTGCGAGTCGGACTCGCGCACGAAGGGTTCCGTACAATTATTTATAAAAATCACGTTTGTTGTATGGGAGCCCCCCTTAATTTTTTTTTTATTTTAATATAATGATTTATTTTTAAAGTTAATATATAATTAAATATTCTGTGAATATTTCAATTGTCTACCTATTGCCGTTATCAATATCGAGCAAAAACGAGCAAAAAAATCATGTTTGTTGTATGGGAGCCCCCTTAAATATTTATTTTATTCTATTTTTTAGTATTTGTTGTTATAGCGGCAACCGAAATACATCATATGTGAAAATTTCAACTCTCTAGCTATCACGGATCCCGAGATACAGCCTGGTGACAGACGGACGGACAGCGGAGCCTCAGTAATAGGGTTTCCGTTTTTACCCTTTGGGTACGGAACCCTTAAAAGTAATAATTATGGTAGCAAAATCCTCATATTATTTTGTTTATTCCTGGGGCCTGTTGCATAACAAAGTACAAGTTATATTACAAGCGGAACTCCCTTTCTGGTTAATATAACTGAAGCGAGAGTTCCGCTTGTAATATTATTAGTTCTTTGTTATGCAACAGGCCCCTGGTTGCAATTCGAACACTTTTTACATATTTACTAGCAAGCATAGTTAGTGATAAATGGACTCGGTCGCCAAACAAGAGCCATTCGAATACGTGTTGTTCGAGAGCCATAGCCTAACCTCAAAATGAAAACCGGTTCGCCAGATGAGAGAGGCGGCATGGCGGCAAGATTCGAACAAGCGTTCCTGCTTACCGTGGGGTGCGGGGGTGAAGTAGAGCGCGAACAGGTCGTCGACGGAGTTGGAGGAGGCGGCGTGCGCGGCGTGCGCGGGCGCCTGCGCGTAGGGCTGCGGCTGCGCCAGCGGCGGCGCCGGCCCGCCGTAGTGCAGCCCGCTCGGGCCCGCCTCCACCAGCAGCTGCATCTGCGAGATGTCCACGAACTCGTCGCCGTCGCCGCGCCCGCCCAGCTCCTCGTCCTCCGGCCGACGCATCGCGATCACCGAGAGCATCGCACGAGCGCATCCCCGCTCGCCGCTCGCACCGACATACACCACACCGCATGCGCCACCGCACACGACACCACACAACACACACTAATATTATTTACTACTTATGTCCTAACCGAATTGACACGATCACAGAACATTTAGGAAACCACTGATATGCGGCACGATAATCACACGAAACGGTCACGGGTATCTACTGGTAAATGAACACTGATTTCGCACGCGGTGAGAGTCGCCGTCCGGAGAACGCCACATCCTCGACTGAGGCGTGATCGCTGCGGCGAGGGCGTGCTGCCGCCCCCGTCCGCGAGCGCCGGCGGTCGTCGCCCGCCGCGCGCCCTAGCTATGGACGCTAGCCACCCGCTCGAGGTTGGCATTCATTCACGACGGCTGCGTTAATGGCGATCGGGCCAGGCGCCTTCGCTCAGCCGGTCGCCCACGTGCGCGAGAAAATGGCGCGGCGTCGCGACGACGAAGGGAGGCGCGCGAAAAGCGCGCGGCGCACAAGTGTAGTGATGGCTAAACGGCGGCGGCGGCACGATGCGTGGGGGCCGCCGCGTGGGCGCGGAGGCTCGTCGCGCGGCGTGCGTGACGTCGCGCCGGCACCTTACCCAACAAATGCACAAAACACACACACACACACACACATTACACTATCTATATAAAAATTAAAATATTAAATGAGGTGATAAGAAATGATTACTTTTACAAATAGTCAAATCTCTTAAAGTCTACGAGTGGCCTGAGTCACGGGCCGCATGGGCACGCGAGTCGACGGCCGGCGGTTGTTTTTGGTCACGCCGTAATTAGCTGCGTGGCACACGCGCTCCCGTGACGTCGACCTCTGCTCTAAATATTTGCAACGTTACGTAGTCAAACGGATAAATCATCTAAATATACATACCTGGTCATAGCTACGTAACGATTTTCTATTACCCCATAAGATAATTTTGGTACTAATTGACGCACATACTCATCCCACGTATTTTTTCTTCGAGAACACTGTTACGTTTGAAGTTATTTATTTGTGCCTCCATGTTGCCAAGACGCCGTGTTGTCAAGACTCTTTTCCTAATTTAGACATAAAAAATTTTGGTGTCTCGGTAACAACAAGAAATGAAAATAAGACTCATACCTATCCAATTTATTAAACTTGACATAAAAACTTATTAATTTATAGGCAAACTGTAATAATTAAGTTTCCCTTTCATGGGAATCAGCTTTTATTGTACGTGCGTAGGCAGGCAGACAGCAGGAGAGTTCCCCGGGAAAATAGTTCCCGGCGGCGAGGTGACTGATATGCGATATTCTGTGAATATTTGGAATAAGGAAAGGTCACGAAGCATCCCCGTCGCGTAGCAACCACCTGTTGATCCGAGTTCGGCGCTCGTAAAATGTCAAAGTTCATGGTGTAGGCGGCACTTTAATGTCTATAGATTGTATTCCCATTTCTAGGGTGAATTCATTACTACACTAGTTTTGTTTATAAAGGTCATGGTAATGACTGTCTTTTTAGTTAAAAATAATAAAGAAATGCCGATAATGAATTCCGCAAACACATTTTTTTACACGATTGCCCAATGGAAAACAGTGCACTGTGCAACATTACAATTACAAGCTTTATTTTTCATGCTTTGCTTTTTAATAACTTATTATAGTTGCCTAGGTTTGTTAATTTAGTAACAAAATCACTTAGTGTTGCTTATCGATAGTCCAATATCGATAGACTATCGATAGTCTATCGATATAGTTAAGACAAAACCAATAGTATCGACAGTCTATTGATAGTATCACCACGTGTCAATACTCGATAGTGATTTTTAGGCAATATTATTGACAATGGCAATACTATCGATACTATCGATAGTTTTATGTCCAATACAATCGATAGTATCGATAGTTTTGTAAAATTAGGAAATAATGACCGAAAACAATCGATACTATCGATAGTATCGATTTTTTCGGTCATTATTGCAATACTATCGATACTACTATTGGACATAAAACTATCGATAGTATTGATATGTACGATACTATCGATAGTAATATCGATTTCCTGAATAGTTTGCGAGGTCAACGATCGATAGTCAAACTATCGATAGTTCTGCAACACTGCTTATAATGAAATAAAAAAAAACTTGATTTTATAGGATTTTTGAAAATTCCCACGGCATAAGGAAAAAACGGGATTTATATATTCAGGTCAACGGGATCCTATGAACTACAATTACTAGACTCTTGAGTAGGTAATTATAATAGTAAAAAACTGTTTTAAGGATTTTTGGAAATTCTCACGGGATAAAGAAAAAACGGGATTTTTCGTTTTACTGGTCGTAGAAAGCTGAAATTCGGCATCTAGGTTGCTTGGAGAGTGTAGAGGAGGATTAAGAGAGGACTTTCCAAAATTCCCATGGGAACGGGAAAAAACGGGATTTTTCGTTTTACTGGTCGTAGAAAGCTGAAATTCGGCATGTAGGTAGGTTGCTTGGGGAGTGTAGAGGAGCATTGAGAGATGACTTTCCAAAATTCCTACGGGAACGGGAAAAAACGGGATTTTTCGTTTTACTGGTCGTAGAAAGCTGAAATTCGGCATGTAGGTTGTTTGGGGAGCGTAGAGGAGCATTGAGAGAGGACTTTCCAAAATTCCCACGGGAAAAGGAAAAACAGGATTTTTCGTTTTACTTGTCATAGAAAGCTGAAATTTGGCAAGTGGGTTCCTTGGGGAGTGTAGGAGAGCATTAAGAAAGCATTTCCCGAAATTCTTACGGGAACGGGAAAAAACGGGATTTTGCGTTTTACTGGTTGTAGAAAGCTAAAATTTCAAAATTCATAAGTTTAAATACTGTAAGTAGGCCGCAAAGGGCTCTTTAACCGACTTAAAAAAAAAGGAGGTTATGGATTCCACTTAATGTATTTTTTATGTAGGTATGTTCACCCATTTCTCGGTCAATTGTGGACCGATTATAAAAAATATTTTTTTTTATTCGAAAGAATAACGACCGCTTTAGCCTAGTTGGTAGTGACCCTGCCTACGAAGCAAGAGGTCCTGGGTTCAAATCCCGCTAAGAGCATTTATTTGTGTGATGAGCACGAATATTTGTTCCTGAGTTATGGATGTTTTCTATGTATTTAAGTATTTATTTATTTATATAAGTATGTTTATCGTCGTCTAGTACCCATAGTACAAGCTTTGCTTAGTTTGGGACTAGGTCGATTTGTGTAAGATTGTCCCCTAATATTTATTTATTTATTTATTTATTTAATACAATATACTCCTGAGATGGTCCCATTGTCACCAAATCTGGATCAAATGACGGGATCTCAAGGAAATCGAGGGCAACCCTCAAATTTTGTAGGCACGCATTACGTTTTTCATATATTTTCTCAAGCTATTTAAGTGTTTGCGTCTGGTAGACATCATCTCATGTTGATGAGCTAATGATGGAAGGTTAAACTCCTTAACGGTTAGGAGTTGTAGGAAGTTTCTTTAAATATCATAAGCACGTATAGATCTTTAGTTGTATTCTTTCTGGTTATTCAGATGAGCTGATGATGGAAGGTATAACTCCTTAGCGGTTAGGTCACACAACACCTTTACAAAATACTATAATATGTATAATATCAATGCTAAGTAGGTACACAGCGCTTCTAGTTAGGTACTCAAGTTTCCGTAGAAGGTAAGAAAACATTGAATTATACCTAATGCAGGACAGGGGAAAGTAATAATAGGTTTTATATTATTAACAAGCCTGGTTATTTTAGTGCCCGCTTCCGAATTAGTGAAAAACATTGTATATAAAGAAATACTGTAAAGGACTGTATCTACCTGAAGTTTAGTCGGGCTTGCTTGCACGCTTGCTTGCACGCTTTCTTGCACGCATGCTTGCTTGCGTGCATGCTTGCTTGCTTGATATCTTAGTTCTTTGGAATACTCATGGTACACGCGAGCAAAGCCGCGGGCAAAAGCTAGTATTGTATAAATAATTAAGCCTTAAGTTTTTGACATTTGCACTGAATTTTATGTATTTTCTTTTTAAATTATCGTATGCCAAAAGGTACATCATAGTCTGGTCAACATCTACCTTTTTGCATAAAACTTTTGTATATTCACCGAAAATTACGATCAAGGTGTCATTCGATTCGGAATATTATGTAGAAAGTTTAAGAAAAGGTCCCAAAAGGGGCCGATAAACATTAAAAAAGTTATAAGCAATTTATTAAAAAAAATAATAGGAATTTGTTGTTTTTTTATTATCTCTAAAACTATCACAGATATTCAAAATTTGAAAAAAGATCTAAAAAGAGCAGGAAATTTCCAAAAAAAAGTCCTACCTCATAGAACCGTATCTATAATATTTATAACTTTTACAGAGCCTTGAAAATAGAGGTAAAAGCGGGTGGTCTGGCTTCCGCGCGCGATTCGTCACTCGGACACGGTAACAAAAAAAATCATTTTAACATATTAAATATGAATATTAAAGAATAAAAAAAAATTAGTACTTTTGGGATACATAAATAAACATCCGCCGGCAAAAAAATTTTATCCCCATTTTTTCATTAGTTATGCATTTGTTAACCAACAACTTTTTCTCAATAGAATGTTAACATAAAAAATCCGATTATTATTGAACTACAACCGTAGGATTTTTTTCACTTCGTGGAGTTATTCTTAAGAGACACAAAAATAGATCACCGTTGGAAAAAATCAAAAATTTTTACAGTCTAAAAAGTAAAAAAAAATAAAAACTGAATAAAGATAGGCAAAATTTATTTTTATTTTAATTACTCAAATGTTTTGATTTGAAACGGTTAAAAGTTACTTAAAAATATTTTGTTTTACTTTTTTACCACCATTATTTAAATAATTGTTATAAACAAATGCGTTATTTATAAGATAAAAAAATATTTTTTTTCCTATTCTATTTGTTGATTTAAATTATGATGTTTAAGAAAAAAAAATATTCCTTTAAAAAAATATTTATAGCTAAAAAATGCATTTATTAATTAACAATCGTTTTTTACCACTAAATATGAATATTTAGGAACCGGTTTTTTCTCTAAAAACCATAAACTGTATCGTTTTTAAGGATTTTGGAAAAAAAAAATTTTTTTTCAATTTTTTTAAATGTTTATTTAAAAATAATTTGTTATAAACTATTGATTTTTTTAAATTCTTTATTTTACGATTTTTTTTCCATTTTTTATATATACTGTACTAAGTATATACAGTGTTCACAATAAATAAATAAATAAATACTTAACTTTTAATATTTTTATGTCCAAAAACTTGTCCTTTATCTCGCTCTTTTGCTTTTACAATTGATATAACTTTTAAATTTAAAAAAAATATTTTTTATTGAATCAGGCGTTACTTTGCGGAGGTCCATATTAATGAACTAAAACAATTACTTTGCTCACCCGCAACCTTACAATAGTTACGTTTATGCATCAACCAGAGCTCATCTTCGGAGTTACCACAACCGTATGCTATGCTACCAAATGTTAAACTAAAAAACCAAAACAAATGTTTTAACTTGTCACTGTAACTTCACAAGTACCCACTTTATTTTTCTTATTCTCAAACTACCCCACAAAACAAAAAAAAAATAATTAAAAATTATTTTTGTCATTTTTTTTTGTTTCTGAAGTTTATACACTTATCACACACCCACTTTTATCCGGAGAAAGATAAGAAAAATCAGAGTTGTAGATTATTTTATTCTTATTATTTTGATTGCCTAATAATGCACGTAACGTATTTATAAGCTGAGAAAAAATCCAACATTATCTTAACCCACCTAAAACCGTCCGAAACTTTGCCGAACAAACATTCAAGGCGTGGAATCGAAAAAACCAAGTGTCAAACAATAATTTAAAAGTTATATCAATTATAAAAGCAAAAGAGCGAGATAAAAGGACAAGTTTTTGGACATAAAAATATTAAAAGTTAAGTATTTATTTATTTATTGTGAACACTGTATATAGTATAGATAGTATATAAAAAAATGGAAAAAAACGTAAAATAAAGAATTTAAAAAAAATCAAAAATTTATAACAAATTATTTTTAAATAAACGATTAAAAAATTGAAAAAAGATTTTTTTTTCCAAAATCCTTAAAAACGATACAATTTATGATTTTTAGAGAAAAAACGGTTCCTTAATATTCATATTTAGTGGTAAAAAACGATTGTTAATTAATAAATGCATTTTATGGCTATAAATATTTTTTTAAAGGAATAATTTTTTTCTTTAAAATCATAATATAAATCAACAAATAGATTAGGAAAAAAAATATTTTTTTTATCTTATAAATAACGCATTTGTTTATAACAGTTATTTAAATAATGGTGGTAAAAAAGTAAAAAAAAAATATTTTTAGGTAACTTTTAACCGTTTCAAATCAAAACATTTGAGTAATAAAAATAAAAATAAATTTTACCTATCTTTATTCAGTTTTTAATTTTTTTACATTTTAGATTGTTAATAAATAAATGGAAAATTAAAATTTTTGATTTTTTCCAACGGGTATCTATTTTTGTGTATCTTAAGAATAACTCCACGAAGTGAAAAAAATCCTACGGTTGTAGTTCAATAATGATCGGATTTTTTATGTTAACGTTCAATTGAGAAAAAGTTGTTGGTTAACAAATGCATAACTAATGAAAAAATGGGGATAAAAATTATTTCCCGGCGGATTATTGTTTATTTATGTATCCCAAAAGTACTCAAATTTTTTTATTCTTTAATATTCATATTTAATATGTTAAAATGTTTTTTTTTGTTACCGTGTCCGAGTGACGAATCGCGCGCGGAAGCCAGACCACCCGCTTTTACCTCTTTTTTCAGGGCTCTGTAAAAGTTATAAATATTATAGATACGGTTCTATGGGGTAGGACTTTTTTTTGGAAATTTCCTGCTCTTTTTAGATCTTTTTTCAAATTTTGAATATCTGTGATAGTTTTTGAGATAATAAAAAAACAAATTCCTATTATTTTTTTCAATAAATTGCTAATAACTTTTTTAATTTTTATCGGCCCCTTTTGAGACCTTTCCTTAAACATTCCACATAATATTCCGAATCGAATGACTTATTTTATGCAAAAAGGTAGATGTTGACCAGACTAATCATAGCCGAACCACTTTGTAATGCCTATCATCTGTACAAAATCTCCTGTGATGACGAAATAAAAAAATTGAATTGAATTGAATGAATTAAGTTGCTTGTTTTAGGCCGAGTTTACACCTGCAAGAAAAACTTGCACGGTTTTCCTTGCAGGTCTAAACTGGGCTTTAGTGTCGAGTGTAACCTACATTCAATAATCTGTGGTAGCTAGGCGTATCGTTAAAACGACATTACGACACAAGTGCTGTTATGGGGAATAGAGTATAGAATTTTCTGAAGTCATTATTATCTACTTATGTTCTTATTTAATTGTCTGTGACCATGTAAAAAACAGATACACACACAGACAGATTTTGTACAGAAGTATAAAAAGTCATTTTATGCAGCTAGCATAAATACGAACTTTATGTTCATGAGAAGTGATAAAAAAAAATCGTATTACGTGCGTTTCCTTATTGCACTGCAACTCGCGCACGGATCGTCTGATTTTGATTAGGTTATCATTTTGATTCAGTCATATGTTAGTCAGCCGATTAACATAAGTTAAGTCACCATCAAATTCCTCGACTACTTAGTCTAAAATAGCTCCACTAAGAAGAAATAAACTTGCCTAGTGTCCATAAAAAATATATCACCGTCTAGAGCTGAGCTTGCAGGCTCTGTAAATATTTATATTACAGTTCATACCATTTATCATTAAGTGTTTTGAGAAAAGTGACACCAACTTTAATTTAAGAATAATAGTAAAAACCGGTCAAGTGCGAGTAGGACTCGTACATGGGGAGTTCCGTACCTCCGATAGTGTTGTTGCGATAGCGATAGTCTATCGATAGTATCGTGACGTGATACTATCGTGGCCTTGAAAATCAGTCATACTATCGATAGTCCTATCGAAATTATCGACCCTTGACGATACTTTGATACGATTAAACTTGGTCGATAGTATCGATACTATCGATAGCCGATAGTTTTGATTGTAGCGATACTATCGAAACTATCGATAGTGAAAATTAGGCGATACTATCGATTAAGTTCGATAGTATGGACCAACTTCGATACTATCGCCTATTTTTCACTATCGATACTATCGATAGTATCGATAGTATTGTAGCATGTCAATATTTTCGGTAGTACTATCGCACTATCGGCTATTTTTCATGGTCAAACTATCGATAGTGAAACTATCGCTAAGTATCGCAACAACACTGACCTCTGTCTGTACAATGTTTTAAACAGTACAGTATCAAATCGCCGAAATGTAAGCACTAAAATCGCAAACTGTAAATAAATAAATAAATTGTTTTACTTTAATTCTTTCTTTCTTTCAAACTTCAAGTAATTTTTCGAAAATGATCCAAGCAGCATAGGGTCGTTCGCTCGTAAGCGTGCGGCCACGGCTATGGCTGTTAATCGTTGCCTAGCAACTGTCAGCTGTCGCCTAGCAACCAGCGCCGTAGTTAAATCGCTGAAAAAGACACATTTCTTGTATGACGACCTCCTTCACTTTTTAACATTATTTTATTTTTATAACATTAATACATAATCGGTGAAAATTTCAAGTGTCTCTAGCACAGTTCAAGAAACAGAGCCCTGTGACTGATGGACAGACAGACAGACAGACTGACAGCGGAGCCTCAGTAATAGGGCCCCTTTGGCACCCTTTGGGTACGGAAGCCTAAAAACAGTTGCGTATTTCATAACTAAGTACATACTTTATGCACATATTTTGCTTTACAAGAAAATATTTTGTATTATCATTGGGTCCGTTGGTTTGTTATTTCCTTTGTCCGTCTGTGTGTGTTATTTATTTTATTACTCATTGTTTCTCGTTTGATAAAATCATAGTCTGATCAATTCGATTTTAGATGTGTTTGAAAATAGAAAAATAAATAAATAAAAAAACCGCTTTAAAAAACACCCAAAAAATTATGAAATAAAAATTGAACCGACCACAATAAGAGAGGAATGAAAATATCTTTCTACTAATCTGTTTGAAGTCGGTGCCTCAGCTCGAGCCAGCAGGACTGGACCTAGTAATTGAACTTACCTACATACCTACTGTCTGCAGGGCTTCTAACACTGCTGAGACACAGTGTTAACAATTTTACTACTTTTTTATAGCAAAAGCTTGACCTGAGACCCTATCTCACCTGATGAAAAGTGTAGATGAGGCCAACGGTGTTTCTCAATGGTTTAAATAGTAACAGCCAATTCACTGAAGCCTTGAAGAGCCCTAGGTGGTAGGTATAGGTAACGCCATCAGAGTTGAGGTCACGCACACAACAACACGTCATGTAATGACAGCGGGATTTTGACATTTATTCGTACCGATAGCAAGTTCAACAGACTCAACATAGAATTACAAGATTGACTAAAAATTTCTTCAACCTATTTCTTTAAGAATAATTTAGGAAAATACATCTAATTCAAACAAAACAGAAAATAAAATATTTTGATCTATTTTATATTTAAATCAGATAAGCATAGTTTTCGCTATTTATAAAATACCAATTTTTTTCTTGCGAGTATTTCTTATCTGTTTTAAATTGTTTTATTTCAAAAATAGGTTATATGAAAAAAGTAAAATTATAACATGCATAGTATTGCGTAAGTACATTATCATAAGATCATATAACTCACATTTTCATTCACTCAATCATGTCATTCATTCACTATCTTTTTTGCAATCAGTACTTTATGTAGCTGTGTGTGTGATCATTCGCCTCTAGTTTTTTTCTGTTCTGTGATTCGCCTCAACTCTGATGGCGTTACCTATAGTTGTAGGTACTTTGGTACCCGGAAACATCAGGACCAAGTAATTATGTTATAAGAACGACAATATTAATTAACCAAACCCCATGGGCGTTAATAAGTCGCATTGCTAAATCAAATAAATGCGAAGTGGAAATAGTGAAAATATGTCGACTGATAGGCCTACGCACATCCGGCGCCCACGACGCCGAATTGCGACAGTTAACGTGGCATGTTAGGTACCTATGTATAATGCTATGTATGAGAGTTACACGCATTCTTTACCATTGCGGTGTACTTATACACATATGTATACACTGTGCGGCGCAATGAACAGAGAAAACGCTTGCCGCGCCGCCGGTCGCGCGAATTGCTAAATTTATAAATATTTAAATAGATATTGAGTATAATAAAAACCGGCCAAGTACGCGTCGGACTCGCGCACGATGGGTTCCGTATAATTATCTATAAAAACAGAAAAAAATCACGTTTGTTGTATGGGAGCCCCCTGAAATATTTGTTTTATTTTAATTTAATTATTTGTTTTTAAGTCATCACTGGCAACACACACTGGTCAAAGACTTTTGACTTGAGACACTGCGGTATATTGGATGACAAGATATTGCGGAGCTTCCCGAACGCTGCCCAGCCGACCGTGATGCCCGCCGTGATGACTTATGGCACTGAGACGTGGCCGCTAACGATGGGCCTCATAAGAAAGCTCGAAGTCACTCAGAGGGCGATAGAGAGGGCTATGCTTGGAGTTTCTCTGCGGGATCGCATTAGAAATGATGAAATCCGCGCAAGAACTAAAGTCACGGACATAGCTCGAAGAGTCCCTAGACTTAAGTGGCAGTGGGCAGGGCACATCACTCGTAGAACTGACGGCCGATGGGGCCGAATGGTTCTCGAGTGGCGTCCACGGACCACAAGACGCAGTGTAGGTAGGCCTCCAACAAGATGGAGCGACGACCTGGTGAAGGTGGCGGGAACGCGTTGGATGCGGATGGCGCAGGGCCGATCTGTTTGGCAAGCCTTGGGGGAGGCCTATTTTCAGCAGTGGACGTCTTTCGGCTGAAATGATGATGATGTTGATTTGTTTTTAAATTGAATATATAACTAAATATTCTGTGCTCGGGTGCTAAATATCTTGTGTATTTATGGTTTGTTTTAGTACCTCGTTGAACAATCTACTATTACTTTACTTTATCAGAAACAACAGCTGCCTCTTCAGACAGGCTTTACTAAGCTTCGCAATGAGCTGTGGAGTGAGTATTAGGTACTAGTATGCTTGAAGTTTCTTATCGATAGAATTTTCAATTTAGAATACAGAAATTCTATCGTTAAGAAACCTCAAGCATTGTCGTACCTAATACTCACTCCGCAGCTCACTGCGAAGAAATAAAAGAACTAGAGTAACCTTCAAAGCTCGCAGAATGTGAAGTTGAAGTGACAATTGGCTAGCCGGCAAAAACCGGACATCGTAGCGTTGGCTAGCCTCTTACTAGGTGGACAAACGAGACGTACGGGCAACCGGTGGCAAGTTGTCATTTATAGTGGCGTTAGGCCTTAAACATTGGACGTCTTCCGACTGATGATCATGAACAGTCACCTCCTATATGTTAGGTCAAGGAAATTAAATCGCGTGCCAGGGTGGAACCTTTTCATAATCAATTTCACGATGAGATCTTTGGCAGATGTATGAAATGTTAACATGGCATTTGCAATGAACAGGGTTCACCCTGGTAGGTGATTCAGTTTCTTCGACTGAACCTACGATAAATAACTTAAACCTTTCAGCCTGGAAGTTCGTTTTTAACCCCCGACACAAAAAGAGGGGTGTTATAAGTTTGACCGCTATGTGTGTGTGTCTGTCGGTCTGTCTGTGTGTCTGTCTGTGGCATCATAGCTCTTAAACGGGTGAACCGATTTGGATGCGGTTTCTTTTAATAGAATGCAGGTTTCTTGGCAATGGTTCTTAGGTATGTTTCATAAAAATCGGTTCAGCCGTTTCAAAGTTATCAGCTTTTTTGTTAGCTGCGGAAGGGATCTTAGACGCATAACGGGCATTGGCTTAATGTCAAACATACGAGTTACATAATTGCGTTGGGGGTTTTTAAAATTTTTAATTTATAGTTATTGTAGGTAAATCCATGAAAACAGTATATTATGTCGCATAAGCTATCTGATCTGCACGTAAAGTTGCAGAGTAGGAAGATACCTTGCTTTATATCAGTGAAACCTTTTCAGTCCTTAAAAGTCAAAGTTAAAGTTCTTTTATTCAATTTAGGCATCAATTGATGTTCCTATGAATGTCGAAGAATCTACCACCGGTTCGGAAAAACCCTGTTGAGAATAATCCGACCAGAAACTCAACAAGGTATATTTTTTCAAACAGATCTATACTTCATTTAATTTAGAATTAGAAACCACAATAACATTATATTGCGTCTGGTCAACTATTTCTTACATAGCAAATAGTACACAGTACAATAGTCTGGGAGCCGCAAAATAAAATTGTTTTAATGTCACTTTATTTGCGTGTCGTCAATTGTTACTCCAGTGCAAATTGTAAAGAGATTACAGTTCACGAGCCGCAATATAATGTTGTTGTGGTTTCTAATTCTAAATTAAATGAAGTATACATTGTTATTAAATTACATATTACATATCTAAAGTATTTAATCCAATTAAAGTACGAGTGACAAATCGTTATATACCTAGTTCAAAGCATTTTAATTAAGCGCAGTTACAAGACAAGGGTTGTTTCCTAAGTAGGTTTTTTATGCTTAAAGGCTCTTCACTTAATATAATAGGTATGTTCAAAGTTGCTGAAATTATTTGAACGTGTTTATTCTGCTTCCGCTTTGACTGTCATTTTTTTTATAATTTGCTTGTCTAAATTAATACCTACTATTCTTTATAAATCAACTGTTATCACTGTTTTCATGATGTTACACATAGTTTTGGATAATAATCTTTTGTACCTATGTATTAATATTTACGGGTATATTACCGTAGGTATCTTATGTTTACAATTTGTTTTGTGTGCCAAACTTAATCCCTCGTATGCGGGAAGTGAAAAAATTCGTGCATTCTAGTCTCAACTGTTTCATATAAACCCAATTTAACAGATTAAAAAAAAAATACAAAAATAATGCCTTTAGTTAGGCACGGATCCGTGTCTTAAGCATTACGAGGGGTTAATAAATAAATTAATAAAGTAGGTAAAAAGGTTATTCTTAAAATAATAGAGGGTGTTCTACAGTGTTTCATAATGTGGTGTCCTAACCACGTTGCACGTCAGGGGTATGACGCACCTGTGCCGTGGAACCACGGATGACGTCCACCGTTAAATAACTTCCGCAGATAAGGGCTGATAAATAAATAAAGTGAACCAAAATAAACGTGGCATTTTCGTCGTTAATGTCAATCGGTCAGTGTTTGTGACGTCCAATGACGACTTTGCTATAATTGTAAGGTTTAATTTATTCTTTTTTTGTGTTCTGTTGTTATGTTATTTTAGTCCGTTTAGTATTTGAGTCGCTAGTTTAGGAATTCACGCTATAATATTATGTATATTCTTCCTTTTTTACAATCTTTTATTAGACTTTCACCCATTTCGAGTGATTGGATTAACTTATAATTCAATTCGGATATGTAGTTCAGATGACAATGTTAATGAAAGTAGGTACATTTAGCAATTTAGCAAAAACAGATTATGATATATGAATTAAATTTTTGACAAAAATTACCCATGCCTAACATGCTAAATCTAAATTCATCGGTTGAAATTTCAGTCTAGCCGTTTTAGCGTGAAAGAGTACCAATCATAGACACTCACGAAAACGTTGTAAGTTATGATGCTTAAACATAATTATGTTGTTATTATCGGAGCTAATGTTATTATGATTAGCATATCGCTAAGGTTATTGGCGGGAAATCGTTCGGCGCCGGCGCAGGTTCCGCGAGCCCGAAGCTGCGGGGGCGAATAGGAAGATCAGCTTATAAGGCAGCGCGCGCCGGCCGCGCTAGCGTCACCGCCGCAACTACCGATGTCTTACATTAGGATAAAAAAGTCCAACTCGATTACACATGCTTTTAAGGACATATTATCGGACGAAACCCACGCACCCAAATAAGGCCAAGCAAGGAACAAACGCTCAATTAATCCTAACTTTTTAATGATAATAATTTATTCATGCAATTTTTTATATTAGAAACTATCGACGGTCAAAAGGCAAAACGCATGAAGCGACACTTTTTGTCAAAATGAGTTATATACATATTTGAAATCAGCGAATTTTTCTTCGTCGTTTGAGCCGGGTTTCCTGTAAAGGTCAAAAATGTCGCTTGATGCGTTTTGCCTATTAACCGTCGACGACGGTTAAAAGGCAAAACGCATGAAGCGACACTTTTTGTCAAAATGAGTTATAAACATATTTGAAATCAGCGAATTTTTCTCCGTCGTTTGAGCCGGGTTTCCTGTAAAGTTCAAGAAATGTCGCTTCATGCGTTTCGCCTTTTAACCGTCGAATTATAGTCTTTAACTGTGGCTTCACACACACAAATACACGCACGCACGTATGGACGAACGCAAAAACACTCATAAACTTTAGTATTTATGATATTAGTAGGATTAATATGATCGAATCCCTGTCTGTGTGGTAGACGTATAGCATAGTAGTATAATGCGGTCATTTAATAATGCGTCGAGGTGGGATAATTAACCACAAATGCGGTTATGATTATTCACGCGGGTTCCCGCAAAACCGACTATCAATAACCGTGACGGTTACATGGACCAGGGACTGTGTACATGGGGTTATATGCATATACTACGTACACTTACTTACATCGGCAACCAGATAACATAGTGCGTTACAGGCATGCAGGTATTTCTTGATATGTACAGTGAACTGTTATACAAGGTGAAATTTTAAACGTGATACAAAACTAGTGTTTCTAAAGCAGTTCATGCTGTACCTCTATTATAATGCATCAACTTTGTTTTGATTAGTCTTATTTCATTTGAGGTGTTCGTTCATACATTTTATTTTTGTCTTTTAAAATATGTTTCTGGAATTCGTATATTTTGTGAATACATTGAATTTGTGATTAATTCCAACTTAAACATTCCAAATTTTATCAGACCAATGGTTTTCATATTTTTTTTGTACAGAAGAGTCAATTATCTCATCATCATCATCATTTCAGTCGAAAGACGTCAACTGCTGGACATAGGCCTCCCCCAAGGCTTGCCAAACAGATCGATCCCGCGCCATCCGCATCCAACGCGATCCCGCAACCTTAACCAGGTCGTCGCTCCATCTTGTTGGAGGCCTACCTACACTGCATCTTACTACCCATAACCTTTAACCCCAATAAGAAATCGAATTAAATAATTTTTCATTTAGTTCACTACTATTTCAAAATTAATTTTTGAAACTATTTTCGTTGATGACATCAGACTTCAATAAAGGGCTTCCAGACAGCTGTCTGGAAGCCCTTTATTGAAGTCTGATGTCATACATATATACATACATCATACATATATTATGTAGCTACATATTTCACAACTTTGTCTAAATGCGATAAGGCATCTCTTTTATTTACTTATTTTTTTACCTGTGGTGAAGTGGTAAACTATAAGCTGTTACTTTATCGGTGCTGTCGAAGTGCTAGATGTCAGACTGCGGGTCCAAATCAAACTCCGTAGTATATAATCCACGCGTAAATTTGTCAAGAATTGTAAACAATGCTATTTCACACAGATAAAGTACAACTTGGACCGTCTACGACATACAGATTTAATGTCAAATGAAGGCTATTGCTTATTTGATATGTAATAAATGCTTTACAATATATTAAAATTAAATAAATAAGCATTTTCCGTTTTACTACAGGTACATTGCAAAAAAATAGACACTTTGGCCGCGAGTCATAAAAATTGTACTACATTTCCTCCTCCTCCTCTAATTTTAGAATGGTAGAGTCAACGTCATAAATAAGTGATCACTTTTGTATCCTGTCACTATAACGTCATGTTTGAAAACCACAAGGTACAAAAGTGATCACTTATGTATGACGTTGACTGTACCATTGAAATATGACTATAAACGAACAAACAAACAAGGCACGTTGCGTTTAGTAATGCCGAGGTGGATCTAAGTGCACGCGGACGAAGTTGCAGGCACCGCTAGTTAAAGAGTAAAGTTCTTCCCTCGTCAATATTTCTTTAGAAAAAATTCTAAGTAGACAAACCATAACACATGAAATTAACGGGATACTAAAAACGAAATATGCTTGCCTTAAAATATGCTGTTTCTTTTGTTGCTCGGTTGTATCTGCACAGCTGCAGCGGTTCTTTAAGGATATTGTTATGCCTATCTTTATTAAGCGTGGCTTTATGGGCGTGTCTAGACGAATGAGGTGTTGCTCATATTTTTCTGATAGTTCTAGCTCCGCCTTTTGCAGTAGGTGTTGTCATTGTCAATTTTCCTAAAAATGGGTATGATCTTTAAATACGGTAGAATCCACCGAAAAAAAAACTCTGAACTGAATCTTTCATAGAAATTAAAGAGAAAATCTAAACGTTTCCATAAGTTTAAATACTTATGTGTGCAGAATCGGCTATTGATTGCTATCAGTAGATAGGTATCATCTATCTGATTCCTATGAGTAGTATGGATCTAGCTAGAGCTACAGAGTAAACGTATGCGATGAATGGCTAGTACAAAACAATAATAGGACAATCTACATTCCGCACCGTTTGCAGAAGCAATTTGGTGTCGTGCAAGGCAGCAGGAAATACATGCGGCAATTGCAAGGTTGGGGTTCGATTCCTGGCCAAGATAAATTGTCCGGCTGTCTGTATCGCGCTCCGTATTAGAGCATGCGTATTGAATACAAATGCGATGACGCGTGTGTGCGAGGGACAGACCCTACGCCGTTAATAACTTGGTTTTCAGGAAAATACACTTTTATTATCTTGAACTTTTGAACTGAAATATTAATCATATACATGTATGATGAAATCGGCTATTTTAACAGGTGATAAAATTAATACGAGTAGGCTATAAAATCGGTACGGTAATATTCAATTATACCTAATTTTCCATCTAAAATAATTTCAAATAAGTATAAAATATATTCCTAAACTTGTTTTAACAGATTTTCAATCTTAAGTGCAATATGAGCAAAAGTTAATTAAGGTCGAAACTAACGAAAATTGCCTACAAGAATGTATTTGGTTAAGGGGTTGGCTTGGTGAAGCCAACAACAGTCAAGGAAAATAGGCGGGACGGACACCATACACCTAATACGAGTAACATGGAATCCGACACATTATGTTTATTTTCTTCTCTGACCAAGCCAATTTATTAACAATAAAACGCTGTTAAAAAAACTAATATTTTGGTTTAACACAAGTTGAATGATTGAAGCAGTTTGTGTACACTACATATTAAGTACTAGCTTTTGCCCGCGACTCCGTCCGCGTGGAATTAGTAATTTGGGCAGCTTATTTTTTTATCCAATTTGCTTTTTCATCTATTATGGCTCTCCTTAGTTCATCGATATAAAAAAGTTACCCCCCCCACAACCCCTCCCCTCACCGACCCCCCCACCGAACCCCCCCCCCCGCACACCCGTGTTCACATTCACCACCGTACCTACTCCCAAGTCACTACTTCTAAAAACTGTTCTAATAATTCTTAAAATATACGTATCTTTCTTATTTGTGAACCGATTCAAATGAAACAAACACTAAATGTTAATCCAAGAAAATTAATAAGGAAAATTAATTAAGGATTAGCGCGCACAAACGTACAGACAAACAGACAAACAGATAAACAGACAAACAGACAATAATTCTAAAAAACATTGTTTTGGGTTCTATTGCGCTAGTAAATAGCCCTAGTGACAGTTTTTCTCAAATATCTTCAATGTACAGACACCGACTTGTTACAGATTTATTATATGTATATAGATAACGGATTTGCGTTTTAGACTCACGAACAAAGTAAAATAAACTGTTTTAACATTTTAAACCTAACTCACCCAACATGGCAAACGCAATACGGCAGAACAATCAATTTGTTATTCATAGGATCTCCACCTATTATTTCTCAATTGGCGTTTGTGTACACGGAATGGCTTACGCCACCACGGTTAGAGCGAAGCATCGCTTTGTAATTAAGTGCTTCCTTTTAAAAATTACCTTTTAAGTAATAAATAATAAAGTAAAGCATCGTGGAGCTACCGGCGGGCGGCGCTGAGGACATTGATTTATTATCACAAATTGTGTATTTTTCATCGTCAATAACCGCTCGCCGTTTCGGCGTCGATAAGTGCCGTTTAACACTTGATATAGTGTCGGTAATTTGTGACTGGGTTCCGCTTTTTCTTTTTCAATTAGTCCTAAATTGGAGTTTATGGTGCAATAACGGTGGCTGGCCCATCAACGGATGCCTTATTTCTAAGGGTAATTTTTGATGGTGCGCTTAAATGTTAAATAGTAAGTCGAACCCAAACTAATATTTCCCTCTTGCTCCGATTTGTGTAGAACAAGCGAGAGGTAAATAACATTAAATGTTCTATTTACGTGCTGGCCACATACAGTGGTATGTACCTAGGTATAGCCGTCGTTCAGAAAACGAGAAAATTCTTTTGATAAAAAAAACCAGTATTTCAATTTATTTAAATTATAAATAATTTAATTGTTTTGTAAAAAGAAACCTTAACAAAAAACAGTTTAGTTAGAGCATTTTATTGAAGAGACATAAATTTGTCTCTTTAATTATATTTTAAGCGGCGGTTCGCATACATACTTAATTAATTACTCATTACTTAAAGCAACGTCGTAAATAAACGCCATCTTCGAAGAATGAAATAGTTTTAAAATTGTAAATCTTTTTAATTGAAAATGTAGTGAAACTTGTAATTATTTTTTACGATCTGTGTATCAACACTTGTACATACTCGTATCTACTTGTGAGGAGTCTTAGTTGTGTTAATATTAATTTACTGTCGTATTACCTATTAGCAAATAGCCAAATAGCCTATGATCTGAGGGTTGAACATAATATTAAGAATTATATAGTATATTGAAGGGCAAGGGCAATAATATATAATGTATCTCTAAAGAATTTAGCAAATAAATGAAATAGCACAATAATAACTAAGAAGAATAAGGAGACCGAGTGAGTACTATTATTACCTAGTCAGTGACAAATAGTAAGCCTTAAGTGAGAATGAAAAGCATATAACTGTCCGAAATTTCAATTAAGGTGTCTGTTTCTTATTTAGGTATGCACAAATTGCACAATAGACTTGCGTTTGATTGCTAGAAAAGATGCCGTCTAAGGTATAACACGTTTGTATATTTACTAAGACCACAGTGTACCTATTACGTTTTTGTGCTATGGTAAAGGCCCCTTGAATAAGACTGCCAAATTGTAGCGTTCAGGAAATACAGATGTAGGGAGGAAACTCCTCAGCTCGTAGTGTAAGGCCATGTTCAAATGACAAGCGCTCAACGCGCGTTTTGACAACGCGCGTTGCATTTTGTTCTGGCTAACGCGCGTTATCATGTGTACGGCCAGAACAAAATCAAAACGCGCGTTGAGCGCTTGTCATCTGAACATGGCCTAAGTCCGAACAGCCCTAGCACACGAATGGTTACCGCGGATAAAAAGCATCAATTCCTAATACAAATGCTAACTGCTTAGAAAGGAATATGTATGTTTTTTTTTTATCACCGACAAAAACTAGCGTACTAGGCCCGCAGAAGGTGCCAAGGAGGCCGGTGTAGGCTGCACGCTTTTGCCTGCGGGCAGCTTATAATTGTGCCAGAGGAGCGCAGAATCTCTCACCATTATTTATATTTGAAAGTAATCGTTGTGCCTTTGTTCCGCTATCAACCAATATCGTACACCACTGTTACTAATTATGTATGTATTAGTACATTAGAGTATTTTCTGCTAGCAACGCCAAAAGCTACGAAAACATAAATTGTTACAATTTTAAAGCTTCAAAGTTTTGCTGCTTTACTGAAGTAATGCCGTTACTCATTTTAAAAAGTTTCCGATCACTTGTACTTTATAACTCTTAGTCCATAACCAATGTGTGTTTAACTATGTGGAGGCAGTTAAAGCTGATGTAAGTCCCGTAGGGTTAAATAAGTCTCTATCGTTAGTTTAGTATACAATCCGCGCAGCGTGCGAGATTATTCACGTGGATACAAAATGTAAACGATATTTGAAGGTGTTTGAAGGTGTTTCTTAATGTGTTACTTCCCAGTCGTTGATGGCACTTACAAACATCGTAACGACGATACCCGGCCGCTGGCACTTGTCACATGTTATTTGTTTTCCACGTTCGTATCAAATTTTAAGCTCCAATGTTTATTTAAATATAATTTATACAGTTTTGATTACGTGAATTTAATAGAATGTGTAAACAGGGAATCGTAAAATCATTCTCATTGGATTTATATTGACCTTTATTACCGATATATACTCATAAAATTGTAAATATAAACTTTCTCACATATTGACGACTTTAAAAATATTAAGTAAAACGTTTGTACCTATGTTAGCATGAGAAGTTTCCTTATTTAATGTCCGCAGAACGTTATTTTAATAAACATAAAAAATAACGACAGAAAAATTATCCATTTTATCATATTTTTATTGGCCTCAAAAAAGGCATTCAACTAACTTTTATAGTAACTTTTAAATTAGTCAGTTATAGGTCAAAATGGTCAGTTATAGTTACAGGACGACCACAAAAAGTTCTCACGTTGTGGATCTGCGTTTGTTTTGATATGAATAGGAAAAAATATTACTTTTGCTTTCTTACAATCGCAACGTCATTAATGCCAAACATCATTGAAATCGTCAACCGGTCACCTAACGCCACGGCCAGAAACTGACACAGAATCTAGATTGGTTCATGATGATTCTCGTCTAAAAAAATTGTTTATTTTATAGGTATATTAAAGAACCAATTGTGGTAAAACTTAGGTTTGTTTGTTGCTGTCAAGGACAAGAGGCAAAGGCAACAACACGACGAGAGACAGTCCGTACGCGATGACGGTCACACTTTATCGCCGCTGAGGCTCTCCTGCGCAGCTTGACTTTGTTTTTACGGCACCATAACCTTCGCTATTTATGGAGTGTATTTAGCATGCGTCCGCTGCGCTATTTCCTTCCGAAGAGCACAATACTTGTAAATGTTGGGCATTGGGCGCTCATGATCTCTTATTGTGTTTGCTGCACCGCGTGGGACGCACCTACTGGTTATCGAGCACTGCATCAATAAATTGCACTTGCGCCTGTCGTGTTGCGCGAATAAAAGAACCTGAGTACTGCGTGTTATCGGCAGACGGTCTATATAAATTCGAATAGGTACTTATTTGTTATTCTCGCCGTTGATATCATCATCTACTTGAGCTCTATACCAAGTTAAGTTTATACAAACAATAAACTTTACAATCATTATACCTTAGAGAAATACGTTTTATATTAAAAATAATAACAACTCGCTGTCAAGTCGTTTGTCAGAGTTCCTTTAAGATTCTTCTCACAGCGCTTGCGATTGTTTTTATTTTCATAATCAAGAAACAATCGCGAATCGAGACTTAACGAGCAATTACGTTTTGTCCATACGTGCAGACAACAGTGCGGTGCTCGAGCATGCAGGTCGGGTATCAATTAAATCGCCGGTCGAATCGAAACAGCGTTATGAATATTCACATGGTTCGAGACGAGAAGAGACACGCCCTCGCGAACTGGCCAGAAATAAAAGAGGTCCTGGTGGCGGATTCAATAGCCCCCCATTAGAAGCCATTACGTGCCAATAAATAACGTGAGAGAGACAGTCCGGCTATCGTCCGAGGTTTTAGACCGCGGTAACTCATGTCGGTGTAATGATCACTAATAGAAATGATGATAAACACATATTATGATAACGTATAAAGTATGAAAAACGTAATCGCTTGCACGTAATAAGAATACAATTCTTATGTTACATTCCACCGAATAGTTCAATAATAACATGCGGTAACATAGAGACCTTGAACGCTTTATAGACGGCGATATTTATGAAATGTTTATGTTTACGTCAACACGCACGAGTAAAGTAACACCTAATAATAATTCAAAACAACACTAAAACAAAAATAGGAGATAGACATAAAATATCCAATTGAAAGTTGACGCCATCGACGAATTAATTATCGTCGCTTAGGGTTATGATGGACGCGAGACCGGGCCATTTTGGAGTGAGGACGAGATTATTATATCACGATTGCATCGTTAATATTATGTTTCCTTAAGCGGGCATAGGAGAGATCCCACGAGCGAGCCGTGGTGTCAATTTCCATTAATACGGCTATTATCGTGGCCGGTGCATAAATCGTTCGTGGCTCCGACCACCGGCCGAAAGCATTCGCGCCGTGCGTCGCATACTCGTCGCGGCTGTCTCTAAGAGTACGCCAATTTACCTAATTGCCATCACTATTTCTTAATAACATGCATCTCGTATGCATTTTAAGTGACTGATCTCGTATGATGTCGAAGAACTTCATTGTTTAGTTGTTAATCGTACTTAATCCTTAATAATACTCATACATAGATAGGACTTCTGAAGTCTCGAGACACGGCCTCCAAAATCCTGTTCCGCGAATAGCTCAGTTTCTCTCAAAACGGGGCAATAGGTACGCACCCGCATTACCGCGAAGAAATCTGGAACTCCCGTCTCTGCAAACATGGTAGAGGCACTGCAAAACCTCGTCAGCTTCATCAAAGCAATTGATAACGCCCACACAATTTTTAATTGACAATCTCCATGTGCACGAGAATTTTCACTTCATCATGCATTTTATTCTAACATATTTTTTATTTTCACTCTGTCCATGCAAGTAGATACACGAAAATATATGTGCGTTCCTTAATTTTAAGATAAGCCTGTACTCAAATATGTTAATTAACTCATTTACAAGTGGGTAATTTGTTTGGGCGGTCGCCAACTCGCAGCTTCTATTTATAAGTTCGCACTTTCGGTTGCAACAATGTTACTGAGAATTTTGCAATTAGTGCACTAAATCCGAACAAATTGGCAGAAAATGTATGCAGTAAGGTAAAATAAATGATTTTAACGTGAGTGAGTAATATTTCTCAATTAATATGATTAGGTAATCCTTGATTTGTTCTTTTCTGTTTTCAGCAAAAGGTTATTTGACACCACCAAACGACATAATTCTCATGAGCTGACGATAACGCGATTCGCCATAGATTTTGTAGGTGCTTATTGTAGACTGAACTATGATATCACTAGGCTACTCAATTGACTATTTATTTATTTCAGTACTAAAAATCTAATTACACAGTAGGTATATTGTAATTTATCTGTTTTAAGGATTTAAATGAAATGTTTTTTTATTAGACCATGTGCCTTGAAATTATTGGTTAATGGTGTTAAATCCGTATTTAACACGTTGGTTATTGAATTGGATTTGCTTTCAGATCACGGAGTTGTATTCGAAGCCATGAAAGTTGTATTGAAGCATGGCAGACTTCACCGTTATCGCACCTCTAAGCGTTAAGCGTAAAAGAGCTTCATTTCTACGCACGTAATCACTTCGACGAAAGGCTTACGAGCTGTCAGCGAGAAGGCTACCTGTGCTAAAAACCAAATTTAATTTGTACTGGTAATATTTTAAACGTCTTTATACCTATGATATGAGCAAAGAGTGTTCAACGACTGGCGTTATTAGATGGGAACTCATCAGATCACTATTAAAGTGTAGTAACACATTAAACCAGTTCCAGCCGTTGATTCAGGCGCAGGAATTAGGTAACTCAAGAAGCTTCACTACTTAACTTTGAGCCTTGCAAAAGTAAAATTAAATTGATATTTCGACGATGACCGGATAAGTAGCGTAGTACTCAGTAACACTGATTGTAAAGTTAGAGGTTCCGGGGTCGAATCCCGGTAGGATGATGAATACGAAAAGTTTGTTATGCTTGTATCGTCCAGGGTTTCCCAAATGTCAACAATAACCTGGAACTGAGCTTTCGCTATAGTTAATACAAGTTATAGTATAAATCTTCCCAGGTGAATTTTTCGCTTCGAGCCATTACATTAAATTTGAACCTTAATACTATGACGATACCGTTTGTTTTGAAAGATAACGACTCGAAGCGAAAAATTCACCTGGGAAGATTTATACTATAACACAAGTTAAACCTACCAGTTAGGAATAAAGTAAGAAATAAAATCCATATCACTTGGTTAAGCGTTAATAGAGTCACATAACATAACATTATCACTTCTAGTATAGATCATCATCATTCCAGCCAATATATGCGTCCCACCGCTGGGCACAGGCCTCCTCTCAGAATGGGAGGGATTGGGCCATAGTTCCCACGCGGGCCCAGTGCGGATTGGGAACTTCACACACACCACTGATTTCTTCGCAGGTATATGCAGGTTTCCTCACTATGTTTTCCTTCACCTTTTCGGATTTGTTATTATAACTTGGTCTCTCTCCCGAAACCGGTTATCTTTGAGTCTTGGGACACCCTGTATGTTTTCAAACATGTATTTACCTATATTTGCATTTGTAGGTATATCAGCATCAGCTGTCTAGTAGCCATAATAAAATTTCTTATTTTGGGACAAGGTCGGTGTAAAATTTCCCACGGTGTATTTTTCATTAAGCCTTACCTAAAACACCCAGTGTATGTAAAAATTCCAAATGATTTTCTGTTAGTTTCAGACAGTAAGAAATTATGTGATGATAGAGTCGTTTTATGAAAATCGACATAACGACGATGACAATACACCTTCATCAAAAAAAAGGGTTTGAATGTTTTGTTATGACGTTGTCACGTTAAACTATCGTCCGCAAACCGACTTTACAGACAACCGGTCTTTTCGAAAATGTTTCATTTCCCAACTGTTTCATACGGAAGAACGATTCTTTTCTGAAACTGTAAACTATTCAAGATATATTTCAGGATTATCCTGAAGAACCCTGTAGGTTAGGTCAAGTTACTTTTATAACAATCCTGAAGTTCTTACAGTTAAAAAAAATGTTCGTCCTTATGAAACAGTTGAAAATGAAGTGAAATTAATATTTTATTTGCTAATGGTGGGTTTACATAAAGGTCTAAAAATTATAAAGCCATAAGATCGCCACAGTATGCCAACAAACTGGCGTACAGATTTATGATTAAGTGCTTTAAACTATTTAAATTTTAATATAATTCATTTTATTATTGACTAATAAACAAAATAATAATAAAATAAACATTTTTGGCGAAAAATTAGATAACCTAAAATGACTCTACCGTAGCAACAATTTTACGTGAATTAACAGCTTGTTCTTTCTGTATTCATCTAGTTTGTGGCAGAAGCGCCGGCGCAGAAGCGGGCTAATCGCACGCACTCATTTGAATCTATTTAGGTAAACGGGAGCGCTTGCGAACGCGACGCGCAATTACGCATTGCAACGTTACTTGTTTTTTTATGTGATGCAATTTTAACTGACGTGTGATCTTATCTCGATTGCACTTTTAATTTTGATATGTATTTTGATGTGTGTAGGTATTTGTGGTTACCAGATTATGTCCTAGTGTAAAATTGTTTTTGAATAAACAGTTAACGGTGAACAGATATGCCGGAAAATGAAAGTTATAGCAGTAAATGAAAGTTGAAATTCAACCCTGTAAAGGTGCCCTTTAATATCTTCATCAGGGATAAAAATAACTAACATTAAAATTCTAGCATCTTTTAGGTACGGTCAAGTGTAAAAATATGTATCCATTTAATCCTCTCGTAATTATGCACCAATAGTTTAATTCGACGACATAATACCTACGCTATGGGACATATTTATGAGCAAGTTGAAAACACCCATATTTATTTTTACACTTGATTGTACCTACGCTTAATCGTTACGTTTCATACTGAAGTTCTTTGATCAGTGATCACATCTCCAGGAATGTGAACTCAATGGAGAGATTGGTGGTTCAGGGTCAGGTGGAAGGCAAGAGGGCACGCGGCCGTTCACCTACTTGCTGGACTGACCTGATTAAAAAAGCTACTGAGTCCACCATGGTCCAGTGTACTTGCAACGCCTCTAACCGGCAGAAATGGATGCAAATTGCTAAGAGGGCTGTCCTCGAAAAAGTCTGCTACCCACCAAACATCTCTCCGTGTGCCTCGTCTGCGCGCGCAACCACGACCACTCTGACAAGAGTGTCCGGCTAAGAAGACGTTTAATCGATACTGTGAATTTGCATTGTGTTTACGTCTACCTTCTTATACTTTGAGTAAACAAAGCTGATACTATTCAAACATAACTCTCACTTGTCGGGAAAGTTTTTAATCAAAGTTCATAATAAACCTAATTAAGCGCTTAAACATAAAATCTCTTTTGCCGTTGCGATCCGATTAGGAATATACTTACCTAAATAATCGAAAAATGGGCAATATTTTTCAAAGACCGTTGGATACAATGACATCGCGCACCATGGGGTAGACTAAAAAAGTAGGCCCCAATTTAAAATTAGGGTAGCTAGGTACCCTAAAAAGTTTTTTTTAATTTTTATAGATACTTTATCATTTTGTCGGTGTGATCATGACCATTATGAAACCCATTTCAAATTGCGCCCTTCTAGTACTAAACCGCGGACAGGCAAACAGACATGGCGAAACGATAAGGGTTCCGTTTTGCCATTTGGATCACGGTAGATACCCTAAAAATCAAATAAAAACAAATGCCAAGATTGTATAAGCAGTATTTTCGTTGCGGCACTCACCATTCCATGATTGCGTAGAGTACTTATCCTGAATTGAGGCTAGTGCGATGGTTATAAATTGAGCGCGCGCGAGATATTGTGTTTCACGTCCGGCGGGTCGGACACGGGACCGGGGATATCTCCGTGAAAAGGGCGAAATATTGCAGAAATCTCAAATGCGACAGGACAGCGTTCGATTCGTCGCGGTGTCGGATTTCATTGCGCTATACCCCGCCGCCCGGCCGCGCTCGTGTGCCCGGCGACATGCCCTTTCTCGTAGCGACGTTTATTGATAGCAATGTCTCTCTGTAAATTGTGTTTATTAAAATTAGATCCAATTTCATACTAGACGGTTTATAGCGCAGCATATCACGCATTTACAGCAGTTGTAAGTAGAATATGGGCAGTCGTAATGTTTTAACGGTATGCCATTAAAGTGTAAAGTTTTAGTTTCATGGCACTACAATAGCTGCAGTGGCGCTTCCAGATTGGGTTTACTCGCGCGTGCTGTTTTTATTATTGTTATATTTAGATCATTCACAAAAGCATCTTAGACACCTTGATTACTTTTTTACCCGAATACGGCAAAGCCAAAAGGATTTGTTATGATTTCAGTTGTTTCAAACATACAACAACAAATTAGTTCCGGTACATCGTAGACTGAGAAAGCGAAATCCTAGTTTACTTATTCTGCATCTATCTGAGAACCAAGATCGGTCCGGGAGATGGTATCCGTACTATTGTTAATCCGGTAATTTGAATTTATTGCACCATGAATAAATGGTGTCGCGACTGGAGCGAGCTATCAGGGAACATATCGACATAGAGCAGCGCCGCAGCGTACGCGGTCCCTAATGCTCGCGGTCGCTTACCCTGGCCATTGAATCTCTGACACGGCAATGCATGGAACTAACGGACTCCCAGGACACTCCACTACTAATAGACATTTCATACGAATTCAAGCCAAATTACCTACAATTTTGTTCAATCGCTAGTCCTAATTTGATGCGACAAACCGTAAGGTATCTGACCTCGCAAAGATACACCATATAGAAGTGATTGTTTCTCCTTAACGGGCGTAGTTCTAATCGGAACATCCTCGACTGCCGACTATGTCCGAGCGTTAATTAGACTTAGATTGTGTTCTACAAAGCGAAAGGCATGAACCATTTGAGGTCAGATCTTCCTGCTCCCGAGAAAATAGGAAATAATTTTACTGTTTAAACATTGTTTGATAATATTCTTGATTGTTTTTTTAATGGAACTATTTGTCATTCTCCTTCGTCTGAAGCATAAAGTTTCGAATGTGTGTTAGATGAACTGTCGTTTGTACTTAAAATGGATAGTCGACCCCGAATTATAACTGTTGGGGTTACGTCATGCGGAGGATTATGTTTCCGCGACGCAGCGCG
Source organism: Archips xylosteana (assembly GCA_947563465.1). Classification (NCBI taxonomy): domain Eukaryota; kingdom Metazoa; phylum Arthropoda; class Insecta; order Lepidoptera; family Tortricidae; genus Archips; species Archips xylosteana. The sequence continues at coordinate 10,382,396 of OX387356.1, forward strand.
ATGAGGTGTGGACCGGCAATCAGGCATCATTATTTACGGACTGCTATTATCACCTCATGGCTTTTCTGGTTTATTATCGGCATTGCTCGTTATGTTGTCCTGCGACGGATAAATTATGCTATTAAGTTAGCAGATTGACAAAGTTATTTATGACATTAAGTGAGAGCGAGCTGAGTGGCGGCCGCTAGGGCCGCGACGCCGTCCCGACGGGTTCTGCGTCTGCGCCGATAACACCAGCATTCTGATGCGATAGCACTTGCAATGAATTGCAAATAAACACTTTGAGCACATGTAGCGAAGAAGGAAACAAAGAAGATTGTTTGAATAGGTACTATTTTTTTTTACATTTTGCTGGCTTTAAATTTATAATTTGAGTAACAGACACTTTACAAGAGTAAGCAAGTTGGAGGTTAATCTTACTTGGAATCAGAAAAGACGTGTATTGAAATAGTTTCCACTCGCGGTATCTTAATGGCAATAGGTACAAAGTAACTCACTTATAAACGTGGTAGGTACAAGGCTGGTTGGTTGACAATGCCGCCAATTAGTTGGTAAATCAGCAAATTACACTAAATCTCGGTATCTAAGTATCTATCATTGGCCATGCAGGGTTTGAGTTCCTAGGACGTGTGTGCTGACTTACTGAAATATTCTACCGTACGTCAATGTATTAATAATAAAATAAATCAAACACAGTAGCAGGTAAAATAAAAGAAGGAGAAAATCCCTTCAAGGGATAAGTTCGCCTTTGTACATCCGTTTCTTTTGTTAACTGTTCATATTTTTGTGTACAATTAAGAGTTTTACATATTTACATGTATTGTAATAATTGAGTACAGACAAACACATCTCTTGAATTTCATACACGTTATATCCATATACCTATCCCAGCCTATACGTATACGTTCCACTGCAGGGCACAGGCCTTCTCCTAGAATGAGAGGGCTTGGGCCATAGCTCCCACGTGGGCACAGTGCGGATTTGGAACTTCACACGCACCATTTTCTTCGCAGGTGTGTGCATATTTCCTCGCGATCTTTTTCTTTACCGTAAAGCTCATGGTAAAGTTCAAACACGTTATTTGGTTTTATTTACAATAAGGATTTCATTACTGGGTTTATCATTCATTAGCAATGTTGTGGTTTGTGAATCATACTAACCTCTGAGTACTGGATTAAAAATATATAACATTATTGGTTTGGACCAATTTATTTCATTAGAGCTATATATTTATTAGTCGTGACAATAATACTTGAATACATAATTTGAACTGAGGGAGATGATACAGTTTTTCTTTATTTATCTAAGTGAAGGGTACAAAGGGTTTTAATCTCAAAATGTAGTGTTGGCATATTAGCATTGTTGTATTAAATATGGATTATCATCATCATTTCAGTCGAAAGAAGTCCACTGCTGAACATAGGCCTCCCCTAAGGCTCGCCAAACAGATCGGTCTCGTGCCATTCGCATCCAACGCGATCCCGCAACCTTAGCCAGGTCGTCGGTCGGTATGAAGAGGGCTACGCTCGGAGTTTCTCTGCGGGATCGCATTGGAAATGATGAAATCCGCGCAAGAACTAAAGTCACCGACATAGCTTGAAGAATCGACAGACTCAAGTAGCAGTGGGCAGGGCACATCGCTCGTAGAACTGATGGCCGATGGGGCAAAAAGGTTCTCGAGTGGCGTCCACGGACCGGAAGACGCAGTGTAGGTAGGTAGGCCTCCAACAAGATTAAATTAGGATATCTGAAAATAATGTACCTATATATTTTTAACTTCTAAAGAAATGGTTACCAAAGTTTTTCGTGATGACTAACTTTTAACTAACTAACTAACTATAACATAAAAGTTGCTTAGGTGACTAGAATTATGTTCTTTCCGCGTGCCCTTTACTTATAAAAAGTATCATCTTTCTTAGTGTAAATTATGGAATTTATTACAGTTTATTAGTCTTTTAGTGTAATTTGTCATGCAGGAAATTTTCTCCCACTAGTTGACAGCCTTTGTAGGGGAACGTCAAAATCCCGCTGTCATTACATGAGATGTGGTTGTGTGCGTGGCCTCAACTCTGGTGGCGTTACCTAGCGCGCTACAATGTTTCCCTGGTACCTACACAAAGGGAATAGTGACTGAATCTCTACTAATGGCTGTGTAGCCATGCTATAAAAAGGTGTATAATCTAGATTCTAACGTGTTACGCGATGGTTGACTTACCAGAAACTATAACAAATTGTAGTGCAATAATACCGACACTCAAAAGAATGGAATTGTTTTCCTAATTTGCTAATTTTCAAATTAATCAAATTTGAAGTCTCTTCATCTCTTGTTCTTATGATCATGGAGATAACAATATTTTGAAGCGAATATAATACTCTTCATTCCTTGTTCCTTGAGGATTTCCAAAAATCCTAAAATCAGTTTTTACTGTTATAATTATTTACTTGTATGCCAAATTATAAGAGTCTCAATATTCATTGTTACGGAAATACGGTCGCTTGGACTGAATTGAACGTAAAAATTAAGTTTTATTCCAATCCCGTCGGAATTTCAACCAATACATCCTTATTCTTGGTCTAAGTACGTCATTAAAGCAACCTTTATGCAAAATTTCTACCTTCTGGGCCATGGGTTTGGGCTGGGCGTTGATGAGTGTATAGATTTCACGTATACATCTATTCATCATGATTATGACATTACTGGTAAGAAAGAGAAACCATTGAACATTTATTCATAGCTACAAGTAAATAAAACTCTTATTAGCTTCAACTAGCTTCCAAATATGGCTCGGGTTGACATAAGTACGTGATTAATTGCTTAGAAGTTTTATTTACTCATTAATATCTTGGCCACGGTTTAATCACGGTTATTAGCGTTTATTTAGAATGAGTTCACCAGACATAGTAGCTGTCTTGGTAAATATATTTATACGTAAAGATATTTTAATACATTTAAATTACATATTCGGGACGTACCAGTTCCTGATAAGTTAATAAAACTACAGTTTTCGTTAATATCTTATTTAGTAAATAAACCTTTCCGACGCCAACGATTCACATATCCGCACCGCAGGTTCTTCAACGCCAACGAAGGATATGTATGAGTCACGGCGAGCAGAGCGATATCTACCTGATATGCATTTCTATAGGGTTCAACTTCGCGTTTGACATTCCGATGTCATGGCGTATGAGTGAGAGCTGTTATATTTGACAAAGCGTTGAAAAGGTTAAACTGTATACCTATATTATATCAAAGTTCAACTTTGTTTCTTATATCTTAAACTAGCTGTTTCCTGCAATTTTATTTTGCACCACATAGTAATTTTCATTTCTATTTATGAATGTTTGCCTGGTAGAGAGTTGTTATTACAAATTATAAAACAACCTTTCGTCTTTCGCTGTAATTATGAAAATGTCAGTAGTTTTGTGATCTTCATCGTAACATTTTTGATATTTTAATAAAAGTTTTAGAAATAAATCAGTCCGGGTAATGAGATAAGTACGCCTTCGCAATGTTATTACTTTTAACTTCCTTTACGGTATACTTATTAATGTCAATTTACGTTAAATCAGTTTTCATTTAAGGCGTTCTCATTATGTCTATTTATGTTAAAGTCTCGAAAAAAGCGAACCGAGCGAGTCTTGAGTTTAATTGAGGAAAGCAGTATTAAAATAGAATACTTATATTTATATCATTTCAACGCTTTTCTTTTTTAGTACCTACGCAATTAATTATGACAGTAAAAACACAAAAACAAAATAAACAATAAAACTAAATAAAAAGTGAGCATTGCACCTAATGAGCTGATCGTTAGATTTATTTAGTTAGTGTGAGCCTTACCTATGCTAATTCAGTTCATTATCCCGCCGGTTGGGCGCCGCGCTCTTACTGCGGTTAATTGTTGGTAATCATTGTAAACCTCGTCGGGCAACTATCCTCATTAGAAAAACGGCTTAATTCTACCTATAAGTTTCTCAAATGTCACCAGCCAGCGCCAACGGCTTGTTAAAGCAAAGTTCTATCAGATTTCGAGCTCCAAGTCGACAACTGTATGAGTGTTAACATTGATAACGTAAGAAATCGTGGTTAAACCAGTAGGTAAATGAGCTATCGACATTGCTGCCATGTCTGTCACTTACATCATGTTACAGCCCAGGCGAGCAGAAGTAGATACCGCAGTATCTCTTAGACAAATGGTGCGTAATCCGAAAAAACAGTATTATCGAATAAATATTTAACATTATCACTATCCAGTGGTAGTAACTATACACCAAAAACAAATTAGTCGAAAACTTCCGAGGCGAGGAGATTTTGTCACCGGCGCACGCGACGCTTCGCATCTGATAAATGCAACTAGATATGTAAATAATTATTAAATATTATCGAATAGATAGGGCCGCTTACGTGACCGTTAAGTTATCTGCGTTATTTGTCGTTAACAGTTCTACGGGCTTGTTGTTATCTTGCTGAGTTATGGCAAGCGATTGCAGGTTCGGTGAAGAGATTCCTGGACGGCTCCGGTTTCAAGAGGTCCGTCCGTCATGCTGGCAGATAAGGTGGACGCCGCAGAAGATCACGCGCGCGTAATGCGCCCCGCCCCGATACCATCTTTGAAAACTGTTATGGCGGTGTGTCTATGTTGACGGCTCCCGGAACCAAAACATTACTGGAAAAATGATGAATGGCATTACAACAAATAAAAAAGTACCTAACTACACATTTTAGATTATTATGGCTTAGGTCTATTTGAGTATCCCTGATACAATAATGTATAATGAATGACATCGTAAGTAATTATTACTTGTAATACAACATGAATTAAAATCTTTGCTACATTATTATATTGCTAGGTTGTCCCAAGCCTGAGATAAATTGTGTTAACTGTCTCGCAATGAAATTTAACTGAAATGTCAATTGGCGATAGATTCGATTTGATTCCAAGTCCCCGAGACTGACAGTATAATTAAGTCTCTAAGTTACTTTGCACGGAGCAAGTTTTGTTTATTACCCAGCCTAATAAACCGCCATACCCTGATGCAATAAATCAACACTTTAGATAATCATTTCACTGTGCCCACGTTAAAATAGACAAATTAGATATTTTAAACACAGTTAAGAGGTTTGTTTTAGTCCTTAAAGCTGTGTTCTCGTCTTATAGGTTGTTTATATGTTAGTTATAAATTTGTTACATTTTTTCATTAAATTTATATCACATTACCTTAACGTATCTCGTCCATAAACAGTACTTATAGTATGTATAAGGACGGTAGGTACAGAAGCAATAAGGCAGGACAAAAGTGTCTCAGGTTTTCAATGCTGAGTCAGGTATTCGACAAGGGTGCATTATCTCTCCGCCTTTATCTATCTATACATATAAAATGCTTTGTCCTGACTGACTGACTGACGGATCAACGCACAGCCTAAACCGCTGATCGTGGAGACCTGAAACTTGGAGGGTGTGTTCTTTGTATGACGTAGGCATCCGATAAGAAAGAATTTTTCGTAGTTCTACTGCTAAAGGGGTAAAAAGGGGGGCAAAGTTTGTATGGGACAACGTGATTCCTTGGTCCAATCTACTTCAAATTTTGCATAAACATTCTTTAACAGAATTGATGGAAGACGTGTTTCGTATTTTATTGAAATTCATCCCTTGACGGGGTTAAAAAGAAGTAGAAAGTTATTTTGGGGGTGATTTGCTTCGAAGATGATATCAATACTCCTTAGTGCTTTTGATTTAAATTACATTTTATTTTGACACAATGTAAACGAAACGAAACTTCAAATTTTGCAAACCATTTGTCTACATTTGTCAACCACTTCCTGATCTGATCTCTGATAATAACTAATTATAATGTATAAGTATTTGCATTTCACCAAGCTTTTGCTTTTACAAGCGCAGCGTGGGACGTCCACCAACGAGATGGACGGACGTTTTGATGAAGGCCGCAGGTTCAGGATGGATGCAAGTCGCTTCCAACCGTAATGATTGGGCGTCAATGAGGGAGGCCTATGTCCAGCAGTGGACGTCCTACGGCTGAAATGATGATGATGATGGTGAAGCTTTTATGTGAGTTCAATCTTTTTCGAATAAAATCGAATTGAGTAATCAAACATCATTGTTGAACTCGCATAAAGGCTTGGTGCAATGCAAATACATATAAAATGCTTTGTCCTGAAGTCCTAAAAAACTGACTGGCAGATTAACGCACAGCCTAAACCGCTGTATGTAGAGACCTGAAACTTGGAGGATGTATTCTTTGTATGACGTAGGCATCCGATAAGAAAGAATTTTCCGAAATTCCCACGGGATAAGGAATATACAGGATGTATGTATATATATTTCATCAAGAGTGACCCTATCCCCATAAAGAAGATTACTAAACTGTTCAAATTGGGCATGCAAGTAGACTATAAGAATATAAAGCAAATTTCAATAAGTAATTTTGAAAATTCCCACGGGATAAGGATAAATCAGGATTTATATACTCAAACCAACTGGATCCTATCTTCGTAGGTAACTATAATTACTAAACTTTTCAAATTCAGTATAAACGTAAATAGTCATACATACAGCAAAAAAACTTATTGCATGATTTTTGGAAATTCCTGTGGGATAGATAATCTCTGAAACTTCCGAGCCGCTTAAAAAAAATCTTTTACCAGTAAAAAGTTACACTATCCATCCTTTGTTGACATAGGCTATTTTTTTCCGGGAAAAACCAAAATTCCCAAGAAATAGAAAAAAAAAGTCAACTTCGGAGCTCATTTAAAAACGTCTTTCACCAATAGAAAAGATACACTGTCCTTGATTAACATAGGATGCTATTTTCTGGATAAATGCAAAATTCCCGCGGTATAGAAAATAGTAAATTTAACTTCGGGGCTGAGTTTAAAAAAAATTACCAATAGAAAGCTACACTGTCCTTTATCGGTATAGACTAGGCTACCTACTATTTATTCGGTAAAATGCAAAATTCCCGTGGGATAGAAAGAAGTGAATATCACTTGCGGGCTGATTTGAAAATTTCTTTCACCAATAGGAAGCTACACCAAGCATTATTTACATAGACTACTTTTCTCCGTGAAAAAGCAAAATTCCCACGGGAATAAAATAAGTGAATTCAACTACGGGGCTGATTTTAAAACTTCTTTTACCGGTAGAAAGCTACACCTTTAAGGACACTACTTTTTCTCGGGGAAAATGCAATATTCCCGCGGGATAAAAATAAGCGAAAATTTGCATAGAATAAGGACGGATTTGTTGGAATTCCCACGGGATAGAGAATAAACGGGATTTATAATATTCACTAACTGATACTGATGATTATAAAAATGATGAAATGATAATAATGATGGATATTGCCGCTGCCAGATTTTTATACAATGAAAGAGATGAAGAAGCTTTACCACAAATTGGAATTCTACGCGGACGAAGTCGCGGGCAAAAGCTAGTCTACAATATAAAATGCTTTGTCCTGAATGACTGACTGACGCATCAACGCACAGCCTAAACCGCTGATCGTAGAGACCTAAAACTTGGAGGGTGTGTTCTTTGTATGACGTAGGCATCCGGTAAGAAAGGATTTTCCGTAATTCTACTCCTAATGTTTTTTCTTTTTCGTCGTATTCCTGATTGGACATATTCTTGTTTCGGCACATTCCTGTTTGGACGTATTCCGTTTTCGGCATATTCTTGTTTCGACACATTTTAGTAAAAATGTTATACTATGAAATGCTTGTGACTTTGCTTGCATAATAAAATAAAATAATACTTTTAGTAAAAATAACGATACCTAGGATTGATTTCATTTGTTGTATGTAATGATCTATGCCGTAAACGGAATGTGCCGAAGCAAGAATATGCCGAAAACGGAATACGTCCAAACAGGAATGTGCCGAAACAAGAATATGCCCAATTAGGACGGCGAAAAAGGAATCAACCCCTTTAAGGACATAGGCTACTTTTTCTCGGGGAAATGCAAAATTTCCCCGGGATAAAAATAAGTGAAGTTTTGCTTAGAATAAGGACGAATTTGTTGAAATTCCCACGGGTTAGGGAATAAAGGGGATTTATATATTCACTAACGGATACTGATAATGATGACATGACGATAATGATGGATGTTGCCGTTGCCGGATTTTGTTTTATGCAATGAAAGAGATGAAGAAGCTTCACCTCCACAAATTGGAATTCTACGCGGACGAAGTCGCGGGCAAAAGCTAGTTTAACATATATATGATTCAGTGTCTTCACATATTGTGGATCGTTCTGAATGAATGGGTAAAGGTGTCTCAATGGAGGCTGACGAGCGATTGGAGATACGTTGATGACACCACTGCTTACTGCAACCAACCAGTGGCTTAAGAGTTGCTTAGTTAAGGCCCTACCGAGCTTTTGGCGCTAATCGATTTTAGGTATTCTATGCACTCGTGTACGCCGGCGCATTACGACCACTGAAATCCCGGGCATAAATATTGTGGCGCCCACTTAAGGAAATCAAAATCGAGTGCCAGTTTGGCGGGGGAAGCCCCCTGAAATTTGGCGCCCTGGGTCGTCGCCCTATGGCGCCCCCTCCCTAACAACGGCACTGCTCGTGTATGTGTGCATGAGAGCGGCTAGAATCAAAGCCGTGCGTAAGCGCAAGAGATACGAGTTCCCCGTCCGATGGCCGAAGAAGAACTGAACGCAACTGACTATCGGACAAGGGGGAAGCACGATGGCTCAAGATAGGTTGGTTAGACTGCGCGTGTATTTAGGTATTTTCATCGCATTACTAAAACAAATACATATTTTAAAAATGTAGCAACACTACGCCCTAGAAAACATCTTGTTTTATTAACATTCAAAAAGTCATGATCTGCCGTGCAGTATTTAGGTACGTCGTACTACGAATATATTTTATTTTTTAGAGATATTTTTTCTATCGAGCGAACTACAAGTAATCGTGTTTCCATAAACATTGGTCATTACAGTCAATCCTCAAATACCTTACACATGAATTTCAGGACTAAAGCTTTGCAGCACGAGATTAAATGAATGCATTAAATGCGTCATAAGCTCTGTAGGGCCTAAATGTCTGTTGTGAAATGCTTTTATATTTCACGTTGCTTTGCAATGTACCAAGTTGTGAAACATCACAAGAGAAGCGTGGTGAACTAGAAATAACAATCCTCCACCATCACGCATGTGTACTTATTATGTTAATTACCAAAGTTCTAGTTTTATGATTCTTTTCACACCACCTGCTCGACAATGCCTTATCATGCAAACCTCTCTCAAAGTAAATCATTATAGCCCTTGGCATTCGCCGGGGCGTAATGTTGTACTGAATTTCATTATAACCCGCCGGGCAGTAATGTGATTCTCACTTCTCGTAGTTCTTATTGGTATGCACTTAAAGTCTAAAATCAAAATCGCCCGGCGTGCAGGCCAGCGCGCAGCTCGTGCTGGTGCTGGTGCTCAACGTGGCCAGCTCCGCGGGGGCCGCGCCGCGCCTCATTTATTTGCAGTTCCGCGGCCGAACGAAAACAAAGTCAAATACTTAAACAAAAGCCGCGAGTGTTTCAATACGCTGCAATTTTAAGTATCAAAACTGCAAAAGAAGATAAAACATTAAGAAAATATCGAGTGACGAAAGTGATTTGACTCCTGATTCCATTAAATTAGACGCCTTAGGACCACTTGCACAGTTCAGGGTAAAAAAAATTAAATCGGTAACCCTGGGTTAAGAATGACAGTTCCATACATTTTGACACTTGTTAACCCTGGGTTAGCAGTTACCTCGCTCGGAGTTAAGTAGCTAACCCAGGTCTGCGCAAGGGGTGTGTTTTACAATACCGAAGTACGAAAGACCGAATGTATTAAAACATCGAATGGGTCAAAAGCCCAAACACGATTTTTTTCTGAAACCGTAAATTTTTCAGAATTTATTAAAACGGCATCATACTGAACCCATTAGGTTAGGTTAGGTTTGTTTTATAACAATCTTTAAAAGTTAACGGTTTCAGAAAAAAATCGTGTCGGTCTTTTGACCCATTCGATGTTTTAATACATTCGGTCTTTCGTACTTCGGTATTGTAATACATACCCCTGCGCAAGCCAGCCTTAGAAATTGTTAATAATGTACTCCCAGAGAAGTCGAAGGAAAAATACTTAAAAGCTTACAAAGATTTCGACAAATGGAAAACTGCGAAAGGCGCAAAGTCAGTGTCAGAATCAGTGCTTCTGGGTCAATTTCGAGTATTTTTCTAGTAGCCTTGGTTTTTATTGTCTCGCAAAAGGTGAGAAAAGTAGGGTACCTCGGGGATAAAACTGATTTTGCCTTGGGCGCACTTAAATCCTTCACTGCTCTCAGGACTCCATCTTAATTCCCTCGCTTCGCTCGGGAATCAACTAAAAACCCCCTCGCTACGCTCGGGAGTTAAATCTGGAGTACGCTCAGGATTCAATATCGCGCCCGTGACATAATGCAGTGCTTTATCCCCTTGGTGTACAATCTACTATTAATGGCACGGGCATTTAAGTACCAGTAGGTATATTCAGAATTAGAAATAATTACGCGATCGAAGCAGAAAGTCGTTGGTTAATTTTTAGTTGTTTTTCAATCCTTTACCACTTTGTCAAACCCATTTTCAGCATTTTTTTTTACTTTAATTTCCTGCACAACCACTCTGAGAGGAGTTTACGATTGAAAAAAAAGAACATACAACCGAATTGAGAACCTCCTCCTTTTTTTGAAGTCGGTTAAAAACAAGTACCAGTACTTATCTATTTCATTATTTCCAATATGTGAAAAAAAAGTTGATACAGAAATAACGAATTGCTTAGCAGGAAAACAAATAATACATTTTCGTTCATGATCAATAAGGATTCGGTTATAAGGAGCTTAAGTAATAAGCTAATGAATTGCCTGACTCGGCTTTGTAATTGCGTGCTCTCGATGTGAAATAAATAGTATTTTAAATAGGGCACGATACTAAGACTTGTTCCGTTCAATTTGTAATCGCAGTCAATATTCCCGGTGGGGTGTTATTAGCCGCTTGCTAACGCAGCCCGCGGCTATGGCAGATCTGATGCCGATTTCTTTCATGAATACAAGCTATAATTCCAACTAACATCTACTGTTCCGCCACCAGACGCTTGCAAAACGAAATTAACCGATTAAATACTAGATTGCTATCGGTGCGAGTGTAACAACACCAACAACAACATTTTGTGCAGCCGAGGAGACTTTCAGTCATCAACGCGAACGAGCGGTCTGATACCAAATAAGTTTCTTGTCAGAGCACAATCCGTTGCCGCGCGGCGTCCGGCCGGCTGTCACTCTTACAAAGTTATCACTCCTATAACGTCTCCGATATGGCACTTTTAGTGCTGCAACAAATGAAGCGGTTGCATTAAAACTTGTCCGGTGCATATCAGACCGTAATTAATACGGAGATAAGTCGTGGAGGAGCTGGTCGGCCGCGGCGCGTTGTCGGGAGCCGCCACCGCCCGCCGGCCGCCAGCCGGCGCTCGCGCAGCCCTATATTAATAACAGTCGTCCGATATCGGAGGTGGTTGCACCAAATGGGAAATTAAAAGGCTTTCATGGGATCCGTTCATTAGACTGATTTGTAGTTGTGCAGCCAGCGGCGCCGCACAAGGAGTTATTAATGAGTATTGTAATCGGTTGTCCCTGACATGAGAATCATTTGTGCGTTCATTTATCGAACTATCTTCAGTTACTTTGACATTTTCTAGTTAACATTAAATTATCTCTGGTCAGTCATAGGAAGTTGTGGCGGGATTAATTACGGGTCGATTAGATACGAGCTGAAGAAAGCTGGTGGTTGTGACAATTGTTGGTAAATGCTGGAAGTGTCGTATGAGTGCCGAATGCAACTGCCTTAAAAGCTGGCGAACTGTGCAGGGTCTGGAGCGGTGCTAATCGAGCAAACGGTGCCGTCATTGTTCTAAAGTAGCGTCGGCCGTATATCAGCTCGGCAGACGGGACCAATTGATACAAACGAGCGCGTGTCACGTCTAAATATAATATTAGGAATCACGGCGCGAGCCAGGATATATTAATTTGGAGTGGTTATTGCATAAAGTGCTTACTTTAAATCTTGGCAAACTCCGGATGGATCTAGCTCTAGCACGCTCTGTGTCCGTCACTTCTCGAACTATGGTCGCAACACATCTAAGTTTCATTTTCTTTAAACTAATTTGATTCTACCTAGAAACGATACACAAGTGACTTTTTATTATTGATACTTATTAAAATTGGTATGATTTTACGAACTAGCAATAAATACAAAAATTTCATAATGCGCGTCCCGGTCAAAACAAGTTATTATATTAAGTTAGTAACTTATAATTATTGCCAGTAGTAAAACTCTTATTATTTTTTATGGCGTCAGCACGTCAGAGTGGGACTACTTATTGGCGGATAACATAATTCGAGATGATCCGTAATTTATGTGCCATCACGGACCCCTGCTCTTTGGAATGAGTTTAAATGACGATTTATGAATGAGGTCAGTGCGGCGACTGCGGCGGCTAACTCAGTGTATCAATCAGGCAGCCACGCGCCACGCGCCGCGGCACACGACGGCACTTGCTAGCTCCTAACACCACTTAACTCCTGCCCGAGAGGCCACTTCCTCTTTCCACCACGCCGGTACCACGTATTCTCGATCCATACATACAACTTCAATAGCTAGCATAGTTTGTGAGACTAAAAAGCACAATGGTAGAAGCAGAACATATCGTCTCTAGTCTAATTCTAGTGAGATTTACGATCGCGTCCTGTGCTATTCGGCAACTTGAGGCCATTGTCACCTTGACACGTCTCGTAAAAAAATCAACGCGTATTATGAGACATTACGAGAATTGTCTACTAAAAGCAGATTAAAATTAAGCAATCCCACTCACAAACAGGTCGAGGGTTACTTATTATCATAAATACAATATTGGTACCGCAAGGACGCTATAATCTTATTTTGATCGATGCTAACGTCAGATAACGATAAATCAGAAACCCAAGTTTAACACCTTATAAGAACAGGACTTGTTGTTCTCGGTTCAGGATTTTGTCCAAGCAATCTACTAAATAGTAAACGTTACTTAGCAAGTCAGCTGTATTTTAAACAGCGCGGATAATAAAACTTAGGATTGAGGTCTTGATTCCAGACAACGGTGTTTTTGAAAGGTGACTATTTTCGCATATCTGGTCGATCTTAAATAAAGGTTAGATTTAAATTGGCATCGTGAAGGTACAGGTAAGGCAGTGGACTAGATTCGGGGCTGTGTGCAGGCAGATATCAACGAGGATAAGGTTGCTTATTGACAAGTGCGCCGTCGTTTTAATGGTGAGTTTATGGGCTGGCGCTGGCGCTCGGGTCGGGTCTAATCGCGCGCTCATTTCGTTCTGAACATAGCTCGCATAACTTCATTACGAGCTCAATTGAATAAACTGTGATAGGAGCGAGGCGCTCTGCAAGTTGATTGCTCAAATTTCCTTTTCAACTATCACAAAGATATGGTGAATTTCTAATTGGATAAACGTGTCGTTTCCTATTTAAAGGCGACGGCGAGCGTAACATATCCATTTAAGTGTGAGCTCTGATGGTTTGTTGGGGGCGAGCGGCGGGCACCGGAACGGCGGGTCCGGCGCGGCCGGCGCGTGGCGCGCGCGCCGTCATCCCCGGTAATGGCCGCCCGACATCTCGCGCGTGCGTGCTCAATGACCGCCTAATGAATTATGATAAATTTGTTTTAAAACCGCTTCCTGGGTGATTTTCTTTTTTAATCCCGTATGGGATATGATCTTTGAGGTCATGCGTAGGAGTTGAGGTAAAGCTGTTTCATTGTATCCGTTTATTTACACAATATTACGATTTTTATAAAATATCTAGTAACCGTTTACGGCTTGTTTTGATTATTTAATATAACTCTCTTTTGTTTTTAGCTTAAATAAGAGTACCTACCCTTAGACTAGGTTATTCGGACGTAGAAATATTCATGGGCAATCCTCTCTCATTATATTAGCAGGTATCTCTCGCACAATATTGACAGAATCTTGCAAAAAAATTTATTTCGAGGGCAAGTTCTACAACTGCATATTTGACGTTCGTATGTACCTATATACTTAACTTGTGTTTTCAAAATTTGCAAACCATTTTTCGATTACTTCCTGGTATCCGATTGAGATTGTACAACAATCTGGTATTGAAAATCTGGTGGTCCGGCCAGGATCGTTTCCGCTGGACAAAACTCTTCAACGGATAATGGCGTCGACTTGAAACTTGGTGATGCAAGTATAGTCTGCAAAAAAAACGGCCAGCAAAAAAGTGGGTTTTGAAAAAGATTTTAAACAAAAACCAAGTTAGTGTGCTTTAGACAACACGATTGCAGTAGAGCTTCTTCAACTCCATCTATATGATGTATATATATATGAAATTTTACTTCAGTCGTGTGGTCTAAAGCACATTCGGTTTTTTTGTTTGCAATAATAAATTAAGTAGTTTTAGTACAAACGCTTCCAAAAAAAAAAACAAAAATGAAACCAGGCGGTAACCCATCCAAGTACTGACCGCACCCGACATTGCTTAACCTCGGTGGGACGGGAACCGGTGTTTTTGTCAAATATCTTGAAAACGGTGCATCCTACGGCAAAATCAAAGAAATTTTCATCCCGCCTTTAATGCCCCCGTACCCCTCCAACGCACACCTCACCCCTCTCACCTCTCACCCTCCCACCCCCACACCTTGTCCCGCGTTCGCCTTATTTCCGTAACGCATTCACCAGCTTACTCTCAAGTCAAGCGTGCCTAAAGAAGTTTTACTTAAAAAATATTTTTAAAATTGGTATAAAAAAGTAGGTAACCATTAGATATTGTTTTAAATGTCATTGTATATTTTTCGTTTTTTTTTTTTAATTTTTCAGATATCAGAATGGCCTTAAGTTAATGTGCCTGACCGAAAGCGATGAAAGCATCACGACAGTAAGCTAAGCATCAATTACGAGCAACACTTATTACGATGCGGCGGACGTGCATTCTTTCATATAGGAAATTTCTCCTTCAATAATTCTCATAAAACATTTTCTCCTAGAAATACAACTTACTACCAAATACGGTGATGGTACTATAAAACTTTTTTTAGTAGTTAAAGCGAAGTGTGTCTCTAGGCGGCGCGTCATAAATCAGGCGTCGATGGGCGGACGATAGGGCTCCCGTGCGCGTGCGGCGCTTAGCGGACAACGCACGCATTTTGTTACACTAGTAGTTGCCTGCGACTTTTGTTTTGTCCGTTTTTAGCTAAATATTAACCACCTCGTTATAAATGGACCCTTTTGGTACTTTGATTATAAATTTTATCTGTCTGTTTTGAGATTTATCTTGGTCAGAAATAATCAAAAATGTAACTTTAGAGCGTTTGTAACTTTTAATGCTTGTGCAGTAAAAAAAGATACGAGGGAAAGGAGATAAGGGAAGACAAAACGTTGAATTTAATGCATACATATATAGGTTGAAAAGTTACAGAAAAAATACAAGGATCAATCAAGGAAGTCTCGAGGAAATAGAATAAAACAATGACTGTAAAAAAATATATAGAGTCTTTTCTTCTACAACAATGAACTAACCTACTTACACAAAATCACGTTGAATATCATATTAGTGAAGATGGAACGCCTCTTTGATTCCGTTCCGACTTCAGAACATCGCTATCATTATTAATCATAAGAGCTTAACTCGACGAACGCTATTATTAAAGTAAATATTGACTAAATCTGACATTTGATTAAGAGAATACTCGGCGTTATTACCTTTCTTAATTGTCTGTTTTTGTAGGAAATATACATAAATCACACCAGAAGTGACTTGTATAAAATAGGCAGTTATTGGAAGCTGTGTTACGCTCAAGAGGAGTAACCGAGGTCCGCGATGACCGCGAGTAACGGACCGCCTATAAAGTTTACTTAATTCGATACGCCACTAAAGTGGACTCGAGACGAAATCTATCTGTAATGAGGGAGTTTAAATTAATTTGGAGCTTCAGTTTATGTATAATTTGCGCGTCATTCCCTACTAATGCCTTTTAATTCGATCTCTATTTTAGATGCGCATATTTAAACAACGATCAGCTATTAAAATCAATTTGTTCTCGCCGTGGAAATAGTTTCGAATACTTTAAAGTTCCGTGGAAATGTTGCAACGGCTCTCAATGAGGCCTGTCGAATCCGTAGACACCCATAACACAAAGTGTTGGTGGTCTCGTTGGATAAACTTTAAATGTTATTTAGGTTTAACTGCTTTTATTGTACTGGCTGGGACATTAAATTATATAATTTTATTTAAAATGCATCACCAGAATCGACTGTTAAATTTACTTTTGAATTCCTTTAAAAATCAGATAAAAGTTTACGAAACCCAATAATGCTGTGAGTACCTACTTTGTATTTGCATTTATGAAACCCAATATTGTGAGTATTTTGGAATACCTAAGACTGTAGGTGAAAAAGTTATGTCCTTTAGAAAGTTATTTTTACGTTTTAGTTTCCTCTTTTTCCCTCTCTATATTATACATATCTCTAAATGTATCGTTAAATCTAGGTCATTTGGAAACAAAGCCACTATCAAACGTTTGGAAGAAATATCGAAATAAAGTTAACTATTGCAAAAAAAAATACAAGATATTTTGCTAGCTGTACTTTTTTCTGTCCGTTCTTACATTGTCATCCACATCAACTGTCGAAAATCCATTCATCCATCGATGCCATTAACTGTTGTAGAGTTCCGTCTTGCGGAGACGATCACGGCCGCACCACCACCATGATTATTGTTTTATACATAGCTTACAAGCTTGCCAAATTTCAGCTCAATCAGATACCTACTTGAAACCAGTGGTCGAAAAATGGTTTGCTTTGCAAATTTTGTAACCAAAACTACTTACATACATAGATAGGTCCTTAAAATATCGATACCGGAAATCTCAAATGGCGTAAAGGACAAAAATGCGAAAATGAGTCTTAAATGCCATTCGATAGGGAAAAAAAGCTGTATACGATGGCATTTAAGATTCATTTTCGCATTTTTGTCCTTTACGCTATTTGAGATTTCCGGTATCGATATTATATGAGAACGTTGCAAGTTAAATAAAAGCTTGTAAAAGAAGACTATAATAATAATGAATATAATTCTTTGTTGTGATTTACTACTATTTATAGATCTCTAGAAACAGTGTGGGTCACATAAAGGTTGTACGCTATAGTTCACGCAAAGAACAGAATTTCAATGGACCTACCCGCATCAGCTCCCTAACTTTCGCTTTTATCAAATACCGATCACGCTAGGAGCCTAACGGTGATCAAGGATATAAATTATCGATTCTCGATAGGGGATCATATCGATAGAAGCTATCGTCGGCTCCGACCGGTCGAACGAAGCTAATTAAAAAGCAAATTGAAACGCTTCGTGTCAAGCACTATTAATTTTTACGGCCAGCGTAAGGGCGTATTCATTTATGTATGAGCCGTATTTATCTCGGCTACTGATATCGAATCGTCAATTAATAGTTCACAAAAACGTTATCGAAAACATTTTGTTCACCTAAGATGGTGAAATTAATTAGTTTGGATACTATAGATTGAATATCAGTTGGTCTGTCGCGGCTACACGGTATTTCACAGAAGAGTTTACATTTATCCGTATTTCCCTCGTGACCCGTAAGGCCAACGCCGCGTATTACTTAGTGTATCCTGCAGGTTGCAGGTACCAATTTCCACAGATTTTCATTAATAACACAAATACCTGCACATTTAAAAATAATTTAGACAATCCTCGACTCGTTTACTTATATAACAGTAGCCAAACAATTTGGATACCGCCTTGATTACTGCTCTACCCTAATTAAATGGAAGCTCGCGTTATGTTATTTACGACGCCATCTGAAGTAAAATACTTTTCAATATGTTATTTTTAATTATATTGTAGTTATTTATATCGACTTAGTATCATAAAGTGATAAAGGAAACTTGTTCGCTAACAAATTAATTGTAAAGTGGGGTCGTAAAGTTGTAGTCTTAAGTCAGACGCACATCAAGCGCGAGCGTGCGGCGAATGGCGGGGATCGGAGCAGACCACCGGGGCCGCGTGCTTTACTTGCAACGATTTATTGTTATAAAAATAATGTATCATCGGCACTGGAGCCGACGCCGCACAATGCACGTAACAAGCCGACCTCCGAGTGCGTGCTAACGGACCGAGCGGCGGAAACAAATTAAACCTTTCGCCCTACTTAAATACACGCTGATTACGGCTTGTTTCCAGTGCCAGAATATACTGAAAAGGTTTGGATATAATAAGATACACTAAAATCTTTTTAGTAATACAACTGTAATTAATTAATTGCAGCATAGCTACAACTTAATTCCAAACCGGGTTGCCTATTATTTTATGTGTGGTTAGTATGTATGGCAAAGAATTGTGTCCTTAGACTAACAATGAATAGTGTTGCATCCGAAGATCTATCTAACTCACGCTTTTCTTACTCTTCTGGTTGCTTTATGAAGATGTTCACTACATGCTACTGTTAATTAACTAGAGGAACACTTCGTCGGTAATGAAATACATTTATGATTTTTCTAGAAGAAGTCTTAATTTTGTTCAATATGCTACAAAGCCAACGTACCTACTTGTAAGTTCTGGTTTCAACCTCGACTCAACTAGACTTGTCATTGTTGTGATCGATGTCTCTAACTCAGCAGATTTTGATCGGATGTGTACCCTATTGATGCCCTGATAAACAATTCCAAGAAACCCATACGAATTACAGAACTGATGCTGCTGTTGATTACTCAAGGTTGAACAACTTCAAAAGGGAAAGATGACATAAATTAATGAACAGATATTCCCTCTTAGATATTCCGACGCTAGTTTGAATTCGATCAAATAATTGGATCTGCAATATCATCGCGAATGAATAATCTGAAAGTTTTGAATAATTTCATTATTAATAACTGTTTGTGAAACAACTAGTTTCGTAATATAGGACCGGTCGGAAGGCTAGGACTACAATTAAAATGTATTAACGTGACGTTGCCAATATGTAATTAGGCGACAACGTAGACGCCTGAAATATCTCTCATTCTTATTTAATGGAGCCGCGGGCCTAAATTAGGGTTGTTGGAATTCTCGTTTAAAATACTCAGCAATATTGATGTGATATTTAAAATATGTATTTCGCGAATAGGTATCTTTGCTTTGTTTTCGATGTTTATACAATCACCTGTTCAGGGGCTAAATTCAGGATCGGCCCAAGACGGTTTGCGAGCGATAATTCAATCGTTTGGGAGAGGATAGGAATAGGCTGAGCTTGGGATGAGCTTTATTTTCCTGTTAATTCGCTTTGTAAATAAATAAATTAATAAATAAATAAATAAGGTCATCCCAATCTCAGCCCAAACCTCTCGCAAACCAGTGATTTTTGGCGTTCCTGAATAGCAGTTCATCCCTATCCTCTTGCAAACGATTGAATTACCTGAATTTAGCCCCAGGTTGAGTCAATTTACGTAACTTAAAAAAGGAGGGTGGCTTCGCACATAAATTCAAAAGATCATGATATATGGCTCGAAAGATACAGCTCTGTGATGTGATAGACGGAAGGACGGACAACAGGAGGCTTATGATAGGATTCCGTTGGCAACCTTTGGGTACAGAATCCTTATAAAGACCTGCCGAGGGGAAAAATTATAACATGAAGTCGGTTGACACGTTTTGAGATACCTTTGAGTATGGTAGTTGGAGCAGCTTCTCGATCTTACTCTTAGCTGTATGTTATTTACTCATCAAATAAGCCTGTGACGAAACTATTAAAAGCATGGCAGTCTGTCATCTTGTAGCAGCCCTAGCTTATGGAATTATGAAAGTTTTGTTGCAATAATTATACGGCACTGGCGCTGAGAAGTGGCCGGGCGACTCGCGCCGCGTCGCGCGACACTATTAATACAGAATACAGCCGCGACAAGCGTTTGATTGCAGGTGCCCGCCACACGATGTTATTACAGGTTCCACTCCACACGATACATACTAATATTAATTACACTTTAAGTATACTTTATAAAAATACAGCTCGACTTGATTAGAGCGCTGTACTTAATTACATAAGCATAACTGGTTTTAATGAAATAAAATCTGCAGTAAAGCGCAGGAACCTGTCCGTCATCATCGGACTTCTCAGCGGTACTGGGCTCATCTAGAAATTTACTCTGTAGATAAATGATGTGGTTATCGTTTCACATTGGCGAGAGCTGCCTCAGGCTTTGATTTAAAATAGCTTTATTCAGAGAAAAATCTTTATTTGTTTGTTTTCCCTAAACGGTACAACCTGGCCGTTTTCAAATCAAAGGGCATCTACTAAACATGCATGCTCCATCTTAGTCTACGTCTTCGTTTACTACCAGGCGTAATTATGGTTAAAAGCATGTCAGTTATGCATTAAAAAATCTGGAGAACTTAGTACCTAGTTGTCATCCCCATTCCCGTAGGTTAGGTATCTTCTACTTCTTCTTCTAGTGCCTCTGCAATTCTGAAGGTTGGCCGATAGGTTCATGTACTCCTCTCTATCAGTAGCCTTCCGTAATTAGGTCTAGACGTTTCAAAATATCTGACCATTGAGTTAACGGTTTACTTGTAGGCCGGATCAACACCGGTGGGCAGTCATTATTTATAGATATCTGAATAAAACTCTTAAACGTATCAATAAGTAATTACAGAAGAGGAAATCATATGCATTCGATCTTGAATAACGTCATCATGTGCAAAATCGTATTTGATAGCACGATAACGCTGCCGTCGTAAGAAAAAGGGGCACAACTAGTATTTTTTGTGAAACAGAAAAAGCCTAAGTGCACACTTGTTCTTTGAGCTTATGCTGTTTCTTTTTCGAGCAAGTTTGCAGTTGTGCCTTTTATAAATACGTCGGCAGAACGGATGACACAAGTTTCTAGGAGGGCTGTACATGACGAATGAACCTCGATACACATGCTAGGAGGCCAGTGGTGTCTGCGCTCGACCGTCTGCGCCGATTACACGAACGCTTAATCAACGCTACTGCGACGAGGTTTGATTGCGAATGATAAATAGACGCCAATGAAGTGGTCCCGTGAGCTCACCGGAACACACATGAAGCATGCAAAGGTGGACTCTCCGGCATGATATTAAAATCCTAAGTCAGTTGATTAGATATAATGATGATGCTGTTAATAGTGGGTATGCTTATGCGACAGTATCTTAACTATTTGCTGATCTGATCTCGATAAAATAGTTAATGTACTGGTAGATTTTTTGCATGAGGATTACTAGCAAGCGATATGATGGCTAAGGACTGTACCTATGTAGGTATGTATTTAGATAAGGTAACAACATTATCTGTTCTTAATTTCCTTTTATTGCTTCCGCAATAGAAAGACAGGACAGGACATACGGCAATAAAATTAAAATGATTGTACACTACCCGGCCATAAAGATTGCACATCGGGCTTTGAAAAAAGACTCGGCAAATGTCGGCTTCGTAGAGCGTAGTGTGAGACAGAGCTGTTAACTGGCCTGCACGTACTTAACTCTACTGTACAATACTGTTAAGAATGGAAGGATATCTAATCTGTGGATCTGT
The DNA here is from genome assembly GCA_947563465.1 of Archips xylosteana. Classification (NCBI taxonomy): domain Eukaryota; kingdom Metazoa; phylum Arthropoda; class Insecta; order Lepidoptera; family Tortricidae; genus Archips; species Archips xylosteana. The sequence continues at coordinate 10,404,052 of OX387356.1, forward strand.
TTTGCTGACACCATACCCTATGGTTTACAAATCTATAGGCAGGTACATAGAGAAAACCAAGAACACATCTTGAATTCTGAAAGTACTAAAGTTATTTACCTACACTAAGTAGCGATGGTTTAGTTAGCCATGCGGCATTCGCATTTAATAATAGCTTTGCCCATTTACAACCACTTATAAACAAAATAAACGATTGCTGACCTGCGCCGAACTTATACTTACACGATTTTGCATTATTAGTCAATCAAGAGATTTTTTACGGTAGCTAAAAGCCGTTCTCGATTCAATAAGTGTCGGGTAACATTAATAAATTTCGTAACACGATATTAATTTTCCTTCGATACACCGAGAGCTTTTATGCTAAGTAATTAAGTCAATTCGACGATGTTTTTAAGATATCGATCATAAAAGCCATGAGTCATTGTATGTATTTGCAGGTTCTATTTTAGTGGCTAGTTACGGTATCAGGACTTAGTTATCTTTGACGTCAATCGCGTCAACGTCAGAAAGAAAATTGTGAGTGGGGCAATTGTACCAACAGAGTAATCGATGAGGCTAATGAAAGAACAACGCGGTGTCGGTTAGCAACAAGATTACAAGCAGTTTGCGTTGGCATTTAAAGACTTATATACATAATTGTTTGAGGTAATATTGTTTTATGACGGTGCTCGTGATCACCGGCTCCCTTGAAGCCGCTAATTAATTGAGAACACTATCGCACGTGTCGGCATATCGCCTGATTTATAACGGACGAAATGTTTCTGGAGTCCACCGGGCTTCTTTCATTAATTTCATTTAATTGTTGTCTGCTCCACGACTAAGTCATATCGTTCTCAATGTTGCAATGTTTCGAGATGTTTGTGATTTATTGATATTTTGTGTTATTGTAGATATAAATGGTTAATTCGTGATCTAAGTACAGTCACCAGCATTAATATCTGCCACAACAGAGCGTGCAAAATTATCTGACAAATCCTTCCGGCCCTAGAAATAGAGTCGTATCAGATATTTATGCACGCTTGTTGTGTCAGATATTGGTGCTGGTGACTGTACAAAGCAAAATTCAGATTCAGAAGAGACGTTCCACCTAAAAAAATGTTTAAAGTAATCCGGCCAAGTGGGTGTCGGACCACGCTCGCGCGAGTATGACGCGTGTCGGGTTCCGTACGATTATGCGGCAAATATTGAACATTATGTTTTGATCGAATATTACTCGTTAACTTTTAAGCTAAAAGCTGTGATAGTTTTGAGTTTAAAATTCATTATATACACTACTGATTATTATGATTTTATTCAGATTTTTCTAGCCAACGGTTTAATAATATGAAAAGGGGTGGAGGGACACTTAACTCCCCTCAAACCAAAATGAGTACTTAAAAAGTGTAATATTTTGGAAAAATCTATATATGTCGAAAAATGTTTTTGAAAGATGTATCCAAAATAATAAGGATATTGGCGCGAAAAAAAATATCACCACTATACGCGTAAGGGAGGCAAGTTAAAAAAAAATTTAGCTATTTATTTATATCACCATTTTATCCGCGTGTTTAATAATATTAAATAACTTTGAAAATTACATCTTTCTAGCACTAACTGTCGTTAAGCTATGTTCTTCGTAGGACTACAGAATCCTTAGAATAATTTTGGTTTATCTCATTTAACAACACAAAAAAAAAATATTTGAAAACTTTCGTTTTGCATTTTTCTTTGTATTTTTTGCCTGACATTTCTGCAAACTTGCTTGTTGCTGTATAATAACAAGTTAATACGAGAACATCAGCCTCGAACCAGAAGTGAATATGTTATCTTAATTTTAAGCTTGTGATTAGGAAAAAAAAATTAAGTGTTTCAAACTTTAATGAAAATTTAGATAACGTCAACGTGTGCCATCGAAGCCTTTCTTTCCTTGCTACACCATGTTTACACTGTAGTAGGTAGAACATAAATTAAAGTACTATCGGAAAACGATGTGTTATGCCCAGTTTAGCCTACATAAATACAAAATACTGTTACATAATACATTGACGGCTGCATTTTATTGTAGAATTTGGAGAATAAATATTTTCTTTATATCAGTAGGGCATTGTTGGACGACAGTTAACGGTGGCCACACGCGCGCCGTCGCCTCAGTTTACGGCCGCGTCACCCGCCGCAGCCTCTTACAATGTACGACTGCTCTACGTTTTATTTGCCAATATGCACAGATATATCTCAGATTAGAAGTGACAATTTCTATGTTTATAACATAGAAGACAGAACCTTATCAAATTAAATGTCATGTTATATTAATATTATTATAGACTAGTTATTTTTATAAGGCTGCTCGGGGATGATCGTTTCTCTGCATAAATTCAGAAATAAGAAATTAACAGCTTTACCTTGGACACTTACTATTATACTACTATTATAGTTGTAGATGAACATCGCAAAGTATAAATGGCGTTTGAAAATGATCGACCACCGGTAATGACGCGGTACCTACAGCGCGTCATTGTTCTCTCTTTTGAATCTGTTTTGATAAGAGCTACTTCAAGTCACGCTTGTACTACCAAATGTATAAATCGGGCCGCATCATTTATTTCTTTTTGTTCACGCCTGACGCCTGCACTTAGGGGAAATATTTTACTGTTACCTCTAGAATGGCAATTGTTTCTATATTGAAATTCGAAACCTTCATTGTTTTGGACAATCGTTTCGTGGCTGCCAAGCCCATAAGTGATCTAGGCCAATTGTGAACTAAAATGGAATCACCATTATCGCATAGCACCTATAGGAGAATGACGTAAGCTCATGGCAAGTAAATTGCATCGGCCACTGCCATTACTTCATCTAACAGTGGGATACCACTTAAGGACATTTTAAATGATCGATGGATTAATTTTCCGTTGATGTGTTGTATCACGAGTCACCTGCGCTATGTGGTTGAAAGGTTAGGTTAGTCTATTCCTGTCGAGCTTGTGAACGGAGTACTTAACTATTAATCAGGGCATTGTGACTTTGCAGTAAAGTATGATTGTTATTATTGGGTCATATCGCTGCAATTGCAATGTGGCGCGGCACTGCGGCACAACACGGTTCTGTGGTTATCAGGGTTGTTGACTGATTTAAATGGTAAAGTTTTATTTTACAAGCTTTTATTTACTTACCTTCACCGATCCCGTTGTCTGTGTGTCATCAAATCTTGCAAGTTAAATTTGACCCGCTTCTATTTCCGATTGAGGTGAAATTTTGCACGCATGTGTAAATCGGATGACAACGCAATATTATTATGATATTGGAGCTGATCTGATAAAGGATCTGGAGCCGAACTCGGTGATAAAGCGGCAGGACCGCATCGAGTTTGGGCTCGTTTGATTCGCCTTGAAGAGTACTGTCAGGGATAGAAAGTACAGTCAGCAAAAAAGGTTTAATTAGGCAATAATGGATTTTTTAGCAAAAACTTGTTTTTTTTTGGCATAGCTGAGTGGAGTGTTCCATTGGCAGTGTTATACGGTGTGTAATTTTTTTTAAACAATAGTTGAAAAATCGGCCAAGTGCGAATCGGTCTCGCGCACGAAGGGTTCCGTCCGTACCATCTTCTAACATATAAAAGTCTCGTGTGACGGTGTTTGTTATCTAACTCTGCCGAAACAGCTTGACCGATTTTTATGAAACTTTTTTCACCATATTCGGTAAGTCTGAGAATAAGTCGCAGGCTATTTTTTATACCCCTATTCTTCGCGGACGGAGTCGCGGGCAACAGCTAGTTATCTATAAAAACGACAAAAAACACGTTTTTTGTATGGGAGCCCCCCTAAATATTTATTTTATTCTGTTTTTTAGTATTTGTTGTTATAGTGGCAACCGAAATACATCATTTGTGAAAAATTCAACTGTCTAGCTATCACGGTTCATGAGATACAGCCTGGTGACAGACGGACAGACAGACAGACAGACGGACGGATAGCGAAGTCTCAGTAATAGGGTCCCGTTTTTACCCTTTGGGTACGGAACCCTAAAAAATAGACACTACCTTATTTAAATGTAGAGTATTATGTATCTCGTTCATCATTAACATAAGTCTTTATCCGTAGTTACGTTATTTGTCAAAGCTTTCCGCCGATTCGGTCAATCAACTTTTTTTTGTCAACGATTTTCTGCTACTTTCTATGAAAACCGAAATAATTAAAAAACTGATTATTTTCCTTATTTAAAGTATACTTTTCAAAACGCTAGATTGTTGTAGTCAATAATGGTATAATTGCCATATTTATTTTATTTTGCTTAGCTTCTATTTCGTGGGTGACCCAGGGGACAATGATGTCCCCGAAATTTGTATGAAAATAGTGGTATGTCCCCTGGGTGACCGGATTTTTTCATAGAAATACTTTTTTTCTGATTTTCATATACGCACTATGATAAACAGTTTATTTAATTACTACAAAATCATGGTTTCACTAACCAGAGATTACAGAGTTACTTGTAAAGGAGTAAATAGAAATTTACAAGAAAAAGTTGATTGACCCAAATAAGCTTCTATCCTTTTCCTGCGTACGATCGTAGTCAGTACGCTTAGTATAAGTTTTACTTCACCAAAATACTTCTCGATCGCGTTTACGTAAAAACATCAACTACTATGGAAACATGGACAGCGCCTCCGCGCGCGCGCGTCCATGTTTCCATAGAATTGAAATTTTTACGTAAACGCGATCGAGAAGTATTTTGGTGAAGTAAAACTTATACTAAGCGTACGGAACTAGGTATCCCTATTATTTAGTTCGTGAGCGCTACTAATACGGCTCGTTTGCGGGCGCGCCGTCACGATCCGCGCCATTACCCAATAAAATTAATTTCACTTAATGCTCATCGATTATTGGATGTTATAATTGTTTAGTTTGCCGACGATTGGGGCTCGTGATAGATCGGTGCCGCGGACCCCCCGCGCGGCTTTATTGACGCCAACTTCTTGATAAGTACCTATCTATTACAAAAAGGTATGCAAGTATTATGAAAATTTCAAAACGTCAATATTTTTCAAGATATCCTTTAGTAAGTGAGTGAGCTTAGGATATTTAAGTTTAATTTTACATTTATTTCTTAGTAAACATTACCATTTTTGCGAAAACAATTTTTGGAAAACGTTTATTTAAATAAATAAGATAAATCTGTTTCGAATTAAAACGGATACTACGGAAAAAATGATTTAGTGTAAGAAAAAAATCATATTTATTGTATAGGATATCAATGATCCAGAACTGCTTAATAATATTGATATGTTTCAACGAAATATCACAAGCATTCCTAGAGCAAGTGCAGTAATACATAATACTTAAAATATATTTTGTTTCCTAATCAAAAAAAAAATTAATGACGAAAAGGAAAGTTTGTATTTGCTTCAGTGTCATTGCTTAACGGAAGGGTATAATAGATACAGTCATTGATGACCATGGTTTGAAATATAACATTGACAGCGAAGAGAAATGAGTAATGAACAGCAAGGCTGGCGTACATACGAGTAGTACATACTCACGTCCAAAGCTACAAACGCCAGGAGGGACTGGTAGCGATCCGAGGCAGATCGCTGTAATGGCCAGCCTTGTAGCCCATCCATAACGAATTTCTTATTCATCGATATTAATACTGCTACATGACAACCGTCTGGTACAAATGAGCCAGCCGCTCAAGGCAGATTATATTTATGTGCACGTCTTCTGATCCGCAATTAGTAGCGATACTATAACACTATTTAGTCCCATCACAGTGCGATGAGTTTTTGTTTTTAAAACATTTTTATGCAAAGGCTTTTGCTTGACTACAATCACGTCTGATTGTGAACAAAGGAAGCAACAGTAAGTACTTAACTACATAAATATGTTACAATACTTCATAAGCACGATAGCTAAAGAAATGCATGGTAGGTATAATAAAACCGGTCAAGTGCGAGACGGACTCGAAAATGAAGGGTTTCGTACAATGTTTTAAAAACAGTTCAGTAAAAAAATACATAGATCGAATTAAAAACGTAGAAAACATACGTTTCTTGTATGGCTTTAACTTTATTTTATTTTTAGTGTATGTTGTTACAGCAGTTACGGTAATACATACCTAATCAATGAAAACTTCAAGTGTATTGTCTATTGCGGTTCAAGACATAGGGCCTTGTTACCGATGGACGGACGGACCGACAGACGGACGGACAGTAATAGGGTCCCATTGGCACCCTTTGAGTACGGAAGCCTAATTAACAAAAACATCACCTGTTACATGTAATGGTGCGTTACGCTATCACCTCTGCAATCAACACCGCCTTACAATAAAATGACTCTTTATTGTACACTACAAAAAAAAAACAATACAGAAAAAAGTACCCATATGGAAAAAAAATATAAGGTTAGCAATAGGCCCTACCGCCTAGTCTATTCTATAAACCCAACTATCCTATTAGATTAAACTATTCCACACTAACTAGGATGGCTAACGAGTTTATAAATTGGCTGATCCACAAAAGGGCATTATTTTTAGATTTCAATAAATAAGTATATTTAAATTAATTGGCTTGTCAAAACATCCAGTCAAATTACTATCACAACTTGGACTGGAGACAAATTAATACATCCAGAGCGTACAGTATAAAATATAATTTATTTAAATTCAGTCCTGATATTATTACCTAAATAAATGTTATCTGTAACTGTTAAACATATGATGAAGTGATGATATTGCGTCGTTTTGTCATGAAAATGGTGTACACGTTACGTTGAAGTACTGGGTGATTACCACGATCTTGTAACTCGTTTATCATTGCATACCAGCTTGCTTACAGACTATGGTACAGTCGCCATCATATGTTTTGGAGCGACCGAGGCGTTCCATTTTTTTACAAAGTAGAATTTTTTGTATAGTAATCCAATGGAAAGCAATAACCGCCGCCCATGTATACCGATATAAATAGAATCAAGGGTGCGATGCCGGCCCTTTGAGAAAAGAGTAGGCTCGTTTTCAGGGTTCCGTATTTGAAGGGTGACATACAGAACTCTATTAATGTTGTTATGCTGCCCGTCTGTTCACCTGACGATAACAAAGCTGTATCTATCTCAAGAACCGTAATAGATAGACACAAAATAATAAAAGTAAAATAGAATATTAAGGGGGTCCTCATACAAGAAATATTTCTCGGAATGTAAAGATCAATATACTCTACTGCATATCAACAATTAATAAAAACCGGATAAGCGCGTGTTGGTTTTAGGGATAAAATAAAAACTGAACCGAACTGTATATTAATAATCACTAGGTCTTACACTTGTGACAATACATTGAGCCCTGTTGACATATTTTATATTTTTATTACTACGCTTTCATTCTTAACATCTAGGCTCTATAGCAGTCATTTTTAATTTTGTTCATATATTTTTTAGGTACCTACAAAAATTGAGTAAATAAGCAATTTAATTCAGTTTAATTGACTTTGCTTGTTAATTACATATTCAATGGTTCTGACCCTTCGTCTGATCTCATAACGTACACTGAACACATCAGGTCCATAAAGCGACTCCACTTTAAGCTCATGTTTTGGGTAAATATAACATAAATCTACTTAAGTAGCTTTAAAGGGAATTCTATTATAATTAGTTACTTCTTCCGAGAACACGGTAATTCTACTTACTGTGATATATGCGCTGCGGTGATTAATAATCCGGTTGAAGTCAATGAAACGATCATTTCTTTCAACGGATCACCAATTTTCTAATTAAATTTACTACCTTTTAAATTGGTTGTGAAATGATGCTTTCATCAGTGTATAATGAGGCGGCTGCCTTATCACTGGCATGCGGCGAGCGGTGCGGGCGCGCAGCCGGCTACGCGTTCGTTGAGACATGACCGTAATAAGTTAAATTATTACCAAGAAGACTCGTATTCAACAATACTCGTATAAGAGTAATATGTATTACCCTTACCCTTGTGTGGTAATAACCACACCCAGGACTTAGAACTCCGCTATTCGAGCGTCTTTCCAGCGTTGACGCCCTATAAGTAAGCGCCCGCGCAGTATCGACGAAACGTTCACATAACGTCGCCGCAGCGTCAAAAGCGTCTTACTGAACATCAGTATCTTAAACAAAAAAACGACATTAACAACGCTCGAAAGACGATAGTTTAAGGGTCCCTTAATTACGACGGTAATAGTTATTTGTGATACAAGGTTGGTAAGTATGGTTTTACAAATGAGTTGACGAGTGATAAACCCGAGCCGCACGGCGAGGGTTTTCATCGTCACGAGTTTGTAAAACCTTGCCAACCGTGTATCATACGACGTTTTACAATACATTTGTGAGAAAATAGGCAATTAATAACACAAAATTGTAAAATAAAAACAAATTTCTCGAGATACTTATTGGTAGCAAAAGATTATTTTGCGCGGTTTGCGCCTTACTTTAAATATCGGGCGGATTTAATTCCATGTTATTGTCGACTTCATCACTTGAACATCACTCATTTTGTTTGGTTTTTGTACATATACTATAATCAACAACTCAAAACAACACAAAGTTTTACAAAAATGGCGCGTCCGTAATGCGCATGCGTAAGTTTTGTTTTTAATTAGGTTAACTAAGATTGCGCACTGCGATTTGTTCGAATAAATAAAAGGTGGAAATCATTAAAATCTGCGGTAATTAAATTACAGTTTATAATAATAACAATCAATTTGGCAAATTCATTACTTAGTTTTGTATATTTATACATTTTTCTACGTATAAATCGATATTTTTTTATTTTTGTCACTTAAAACTCTTTGCTTGTAAACTTTTAAAATGAAGAATTAAAAAAAACTGTAAAAAAATCGCACTAGTGCGGTAAAATGAACTTGCGAGCCATGTATGTATCCTTTGAAAGTGAATTTTTCGAGCAAATGTATTGTAAAATATATTGTTAATTTCGTCAACGTTTCGATCACTTTACAGAAGCCATGGTCACGAGTACCTACAGTCCTACACTGAAGTTGTATCTTAAATTCCGTGGTCCGTACCGTGACCGTAAGAGATTACTTAAGTCCCGTGTGTGATTTCAGTTGAGTAAAAATCTTATAGTTGACTCTCAGTTACATTAAAATTTGGCAGCATGGTGCAGCAGTCGACGTCTCAGCGAAGATCTTCTACTCTGTATTTTAGATTCTGTTCACGCCTAGAGCAACACGGCACCCGCACCGTAATGAACCTGATAACTTTCACCAGATGAATATCTAAATATTTAAAACGCGATAAAACATACTTTTAACGACTACCCTAAAAGTATTTTATTAGCTCACAGACTTCGGATTCGACTTCGTATCCACCTGATACAGATTAAAAAAATTACACATACATTTTCTTTTATGGCCTTTAAACTTTTTTATTTCAGATTTAAATTAATTGAGCGCAAACAAGATGCAGTTTATGATTCAAGAGTATGAGTCTTATTAATCTTAAATTATGGAAGCTAATGGAGATTGGATATGGACTTTCAGCATAATTTAAGAATCGTTTAACACTTGATGCTATGTTTCATCAGTTTTATTATAATTACCGATCATAAAGATGAGATAATAACCAAGAAAATACTAGAGCATCCCGAGTTATGCTTATATGATATACTTGAGTATCTTTGTAAAGGAGTACTTACCTATCAATCTTGCGGCAATTTAGATGAGATACCAACTCTCCGTTTCATTCCTGATATTATCGTAGTCATACTAAATAGTTTTTATGGGGCACGTTTCTAATAGATTGGCGTGAAGTCAGTGATTTCTAATATTATTTGTTCTCAATGACCTGATAAGTTATTCCTCGCCCGCAGCGCGCTACATGCATTTGGAGTCTTTCCGTTGCCGTTAACAGCATCCCTAATGCGCTTATTAGACCGCCCGTCTCATTTTATTTACCCAAAAGTAAAATAATTACACATGTAATGTTCGATATTAATGTCCTCCTTGATATATTTATAGCTTTAATGCACGTTCATGTGCGAGTTGGGTTCGGACGACGATAATATTAAAATATATATTTTTTTGATAAATATTCATGAGTGATAGAGGCATTGCGATACATTACAAGGGCCATAAGTCAACGAAACGCCGCGCGGCGGTGCTCTGGCGCCGGGCGTTGGTCGCGCTCGCGACTGCTGCGGCGCGGGCGCAGCGCGGCCTGCGGAGACACCCCTAGGGTTGCCAACGCAGAGTGACAGCATTACACGTGCCCTAGACATACAACCGAACAATCCCTATTATTACAACAAACCTGCAATAATTACGATATTCAACATAATTATTGACAAAAGAGAATTATTTAAAACTTGAAAATTAAATTGACTTCTTCTTTAACTCCGAAGTGGTAACCCTATTCGCGTATCGAATCATTTATAGCCATCCGGCTTTGTCTAGCGACATGTCCGCGCAGTGAGACTTCATATTTTTATGGCGCTATCACATAGCATTTTACAATTTTTCCTGTCTTCACATAATTTAACTGTCGGCGCTACGAAACTGCCTATTACTTAGTTAGATTACAGTTATTAAAATGATTGGGTCCTTGAATTGTTTCTTTGATCAATTCAATTTTGATGTACCACTGAAGTATAGATTTTTTTAATTATAGTGGAAGTAGCAGTGAGTAGAGTCGATTATGGCCACATGCTGAAAAAATCTAGAATTAGTTGTTAATTCTATAATTATTTAGTTTAAACTTTACAGTTTTACACAATTTGATACTACTAAACCGATCGTGATTTGTTTTTTCCAGCAAGTGGCCGACTTAGTTAAGTTATGTACCCTCTTGAGTAGTAATTTAATAATATGTTTCCATTTATAATGATTTTATCACATAATATGATTACTGCGATTACTATGTATGTGAGAAGTCTTAATTGTATACATATAAAAAATAACATATTCATATTAAACGAGGAGTATCACAACGGTGAACTTAACGTTTAAAAAATAATTATGTATAATAGTTACATGTAAGTATAATAGGGTATAAGAATTATTGGAATTAGTCAGTTAATTTAAATGTTTTATTAATTAATTAACCTTTTTCTTATTAGTTAAAATTATTTAAAGAGTGCTTTTAATCGCATAATAATTTTAAGTCGCTACGGTTTTGATAGACCGTTGGCGATCGTTGGTTAAGAGGCTGACAACACCTAATTTTGTTGAAATTGATGTCATTTAAACAGTTTTTTAAGAAAAACTGCTTGTTCTAGCACATCAAAAAAGTTATATGTTAATATTCATCATATTTCAAAGACCGTGGACGGACTCGATACATAATTGGACAAAATCGGCTCGGTAGAAAATAATTGCAAAGATAGGTCTTAAAATCATCATTAAACGGTTCTATGTCTTTATTTTTTTGGCGTATGCGTCTGAAATTAAAAACATGAAGTCAACATATTCATACCTAAACCGCTAACGAGTCATATTTCACAAATGATCCACAGTTTTTTTTTAATTAAATATTTGCCCGATAAATTTCAATATACCCGGCTGCCCAGTAATAGCGGCATCTCGTTTACTCCGATACAAATAGACAGTGTGCGCCGACGTTGGTGTTGACAGCGTCTTAAGAATTGGTAGCGATCCTTCTTTACGACATTCTTAAGAAGTCGTAGAGAACCTAGAAACCGTGGTGGCCTAGTGGTTTGGCCTATGGCCTCTCAAGCAGAGGGTCGTAGGTTCAAATCCCGGCTCGCACCTCTGAGTTTTTTCGGAATTTATGTGCGAAATTAATTTGAAATTTACCGTAAAGGTGAAGGAAAACATCGTGAGGAAACCTGTATACACCTGCGAAGAAATTCAATGGTGTTTGTGAAGTTCCCAATCCGCACTGGACCCGCGCGGGAACTACGGCCCAACCCCTGCCATTCTGAGAGGAGGCCTGTGCCCTGCAGTGGGACGTATACAGGCTGGGATGGCGATGACGATGAATAGAGACCACTGGTGTTCACTCTCAGAATAAATAATAATTAATAAATCATGGAACGATTGATATCAATTGATCTAGTCCTAAATTAAGTAGACAACGGATAAACATACTTAAATCTAATACCTTTAAACGAGCAATTCTTTTATATATATACTTATATATATAATCAGAATCTCAGAAACGGCTCCAACGATTTCGATGATATTTGGTATGTGGGGGTTTTCGGGGATGAAAAATTGGTCTAGCTTAGTCTTATCTCTGGGAAAACGCTTGGTTCCGAGTTTCAGCCCGAGCGGAGCTCGGCCGCCCGGGTATACATATTAAGCATCCAAGACTCGCGCACAAAATTGATTCCTTAGTCGTCGACGACATCCACGTGAAGATAAAGGCCCGTCCTATTCTAAAACCGAGCTATAATTGTTAACAGTTTTTATTTAATTATAAAATTGCAATTTTAGCAGTAAAAATTGCAAAAAATAACTTTACTAACACGAATAAAAAATCAAGTTACGAAGCAGCTGTATAACCGTCGCAAGAGCACGCGCGGCGCACGCGTCGTCCCACGCCGCTCATTTGTTACGCCACCTCGTGGCTCGCTACCGGTATCATGCCATGTGAAAAATTATTAACCTTCGTTTGTTTTTACACCCTAAGACTTAGGTAACGTTTTCATGAGAGAAGAGGTAATTTAACCGAAAAACACTGGTTTTGAGATTTTCTCTACAATCTACATTGAAAATAAATAACATAAGTAGGTAAGTACTTACCTACTTTTATATAAACACCTATACACGTTTTATATCTGTCCATCTTCTATTAAAGTACCTACGCTTGAAAAATGATCCACAAAAGATACCTATTTATAAACATTAAGTTTCTACGACTGTAGTTTTTAGTACCGTCGAAATGGCTTCTATGCGAGCTTGCAGTTACGCCAGATCCCTAAATATTTTCATATATCAAATTTTATTCCATTCTCTATCATCACCATCACAGTGGCATTTCTATTTTTAACACCATTAACTGTAACTTCGCTTCGGATTTCATTGGATTTTAATGACGTCAATAAAATTGTAATACATTTAAACATATAGAGCACGTAATGTTAAGCTCGTGACGTGATGAAATTCCCTGAATTTATAAAACTGCCTACGTACTTAATTTTCAAATTAATATCTCACCTTGATACCCTCCGTTTATTTAAAATTATGGAGTTTGTTCCAACGATTTTAATTTGTTTTATTTGAAATGTTGGCAGTTTAATTTGCGACCAAAAATGTAATTACATTTATTACATAAATTATTACAAATCGACAATAAGCATTGAGTGCGGGAAAATAAAATGAAATCAGTTGAGTGGAGTCGCTCTCAGCTCTAATAAAATGTTCGGTTTTGTGATGTCTTTTTATTCTATGTTCTTAACAATTCCGTGTCTATTTTTAAAGTAGTTTTTGATTTTTATGAGTTTCTTTGTGACTGTTTGATGTCGATGTTAGATATGTTTTTATGGTACAGCAAATGTGTTAAAAATAGTGTTCTACAAAGTTGCGAAACTGTCGAACCAAAAAGAGAACCTGTTGCGTTTTTAGCGTGTTGTTGGACCGCTATTACCATCTTATGTGTAAGTAAGTACAATTTAATGCTTGCAGTGCTGGTATTATAGTCTAAAATGTTACTGGCACAAGAGACATTTCATATTTACCTTCCAGTTTGCTAAGGCATCTTCAATCCCTTTGGTCTTGTGAATGTCTACGTGCTGTGGTAGTTTCATACCTTTAGGTGACTCACTTGTTTTGCTTGTTTGAAGAAAGTAAAATAATTGTATCATTTATAAAAAAAAGTTAAATGGTTGCTCCACCGATGCCCCTGTCTCCGTCCATGACACAAGCCGAAAGTTGTTCCGTTAAGTCAGTTATGATAATTACGTGCATCTCCTTAATAAATATGAGTGCGGGTTGAGTTCGGGCTCTTATAAAAACGAATGTTTGACCCGTGCTCTTGGGCTCATGAATATTTAATATTTACAAATTATTAATCCAACACTTATCCCGTTCGCCCTACGGACGCATTCCTATTTGATAGGCCGATCGCCATGCGGCTGCATTATAATGATATCGCGGCTGTCACGCGACTTGAAGGCTTTATGAAGATTAGAAAACAGAGTGCCCCCGCGCCGCTGCTGCGCCGGTTAATTCGCTGTAACATTTGGTTCCTACTAGAGACTTTTCTTTCAATTGCAATGTTATTATATTTACTAGTTGAATTGCTATGAAAACATTTTTTTTTTAAGAAATAATTGAGAACCAGGATTTTTTGAATACTTGCCAGTTAAGTAATATTATAAGAATCTAAGTATGGATTCCACACAACCGCAATTGATCGCATTCGTTATGCCTCGCAGTTGTGTTATACCTACACAGCGTAAGAAACAAAAGTTGTATTTCCTGTGGACATAAAATTAGCAACTCCGGATCAACAAACATAAGATTTATTTAAATGGGCCGAAAGATAGACAGACATAGACAGACATTAGCTAATATTTAGATAGATAGACATTAGCCAATATTTTTTAGTCAAGTCTACATTATTTTTTTCTAAGTCCACAGAAGAGACGCAAACAAAAAAATGTGTATGACCCAGTTATAATTTTATTTCTTTATTTTATATCTGATCAATTCTACACAATAGTAAGTACTTTATAACATAACAGTGTAGATTTTATACAATCATTACATACTCGTAATTAGGTCTTAAAACGTAGCACCTTCTTTAAACCCACTTGGCAAAGCCTCGTTCCCTCATCACGGTAGGTACTTAGACTTTAAGAAACCCTAGCCTGGATTTAATTTCTAACCTATATAAATATGGATTAAATTCTAACAAGAGTGCTAAACAGCAAAGACGTTTTTAGAAGGCATAAGAAATAAAAAAATCTTGCAATACGATTATTTTATATAGTAAACCTACGAATAATAATTATTATTCGTAGTAGTAAACAGATGGTGTCATTACATTATTTCACCGCTACGCTCACGTCTAACAATAAATAAGCGTCTTCCAGGATACCTAGACAAAATGTCTAAATGATTCCCCACCGGATGTAATCACCGACGATTCCGTTGAGTCTGTCCATGGCGAGTGCGTTCGGTTCTACCATCAGGTTTTCGAAGTCTTCAAACTTTGGCGCATTCTCTGGATCTACCGTTAGTAAGGACATCATGGTAAGCCCCAAGAATATGCCTAGATGCTTTGTCTGAAATCAAAAATTAAGAACCTAGTTTTTGTAATAAAAGTATGGTCGACCAAGTAAGTGCTTTATAATTTTTTAGGGTTCCGTACCCAAAGGGTAAAAACGGGACCCTATTACTGAGACTTCGCTGTCCGTTCGTCTGTCCGTCTGTCACCAGGCTGTATCTCATGAACACTTGAACAGTGATAACTAGACAGTTGAAATTTTCACAGATGATGTATTTCGGTTGCCGCTATAACAACAAATACTAAAAAACAGAATAAAACTAATATTTAAGGGGGCTCCCATACAACAAACTTGGTTTATTTGCTCGTTTTTGCTCGATATTGATAACGGCACCAGGTAGACGCTTGAAATATTCACAGGATATTTAGTTATATATTCACTTTAAAAATAAATAATTAAATTAAAATAAAACAAATATTTAAGGGGTTCCCAAACAACAAATGTGATTTGTTTGCCGTTTTTATAGATAATGGTACGGAACCCTTCGTGCGCGAGTCCGACTCGCTCTTGGCCGTTTGTTTTTTTGGATCAGAACTGAAACAGTAAGGCTGATTATGATTATCGTTGTCACGTTAACTAGTGAATGAAAATAGCCTCAGACGTTTTAATCCGTATAACTATGTAACATTGAACCTTAGGGTGGTAAACGACTTTCTTGGTCGACTATACTTATACTAACTACTAGTTAACATCCCATAGTCTTCTAAAACATTATTGTGTGTGAAAATTAAGCTGTAATGAAAATCGACATCGAAAAAGTCTTTATAAAATAGTGAGAAGAGACATAAGGTCAAACCACTAGGCTATCACGGCTTTTGTCATAGTTATCAGTATCTGATAATACACAGCGTGAATTTTTTCGAGATACAAAATTAGTGTTTTTAGCTCAGTCAAGGCTGCACGATATACAATGTATTAACTTAATTGTATACGTTAGATTGATTAAATTTAGGACGTTTTGTTGAATTTAGATCATCATGAATTTAAAGTATGGATACCCTAACCAAACTAAATAGGACAAATAAAAAATAAAATAACGCGATATATTGTCTAACATAAGTTACATAAGTTAAACCAGAAGCACTAATTTTGTATTATGTAAAGTATTTAATTGTGCCTGTAAGAATCTAATGTTTTAAATTAAAGCACGGTTACCTGATCCAATTCCTCTTCAAAGACCTTTCTGGGATACACATCGTTGATATCGACGTGAAGCTCCTTCAAATACCGAGTAAGTTCTGTGTAGTAGTGTTCCAGTAGTTGCTTGTAGTAATACTTGCGAAACTGCGTGTCCGAGCCGGAAAAAATGAAGTACATCAGGTCGGTGGCAAGCAAGCCAGTACGATAGGTCTGATAATCAAGTGGCACAACTTCTATTTTTCCATTCTGAAATGCGAAAAAAACTGTAAGTTTAGTCGTAGAAAATCACAATCGATTAACTATTGTATACAAATGGCGACTAACGACATTATTTCGTAAATTCAAGGAAATAGAGTAAACACATACGCGTCTTCTGTGCATTAAATTACTCGGTCTGTAGTCACCATGGATAAGAGCACCGCTATCAGTTGGCCTCCATAAGTCATTTAACTGTGTCATTAAGTCGTTTGCTTCTAAATATTTCTGCATTATTGGTTTATATTCTTCTTTAATCAACTGGGTTCCCGTTTTGATCGCTTGCGTCATAAATACTTCTTTCATTTTAGTCTCCATTTCTGGTGACTCAAATGAAAAAAGGTTTTTATTTATTTCTTTAAATTCTTCTGGGTTCTCCTTCCTGTAGGTTAGCCCGAGCGCATGAAATTTAGCCAGCTCTTCAATAGATTTGGAGGCATAGTCCCAGTTAAAAGTTTTCAGTCGGTTAAAGTCACCGAACCCTTTGGCTGCCAGGTTTTCGAGAACTAATGTTTCTTCCATTTCGATTGATTTAAAACCGTAGAATTTTGGTATATACAGCCTGTTTTTCTCCGGAACACCATGTTTTGTGTAAAGTTTTTCAAAAGCAGTTGCAATTTCAGCGTAGAAAAACCGTTCCATTTCATAGACTGCAGCAAACTGACCCCCAGTAGCTTCTCGAAAAGATTCACTTATATTGGCCACTTTCGCAAATAGTTTGATATCTTGTTTAGACGATTGTGACACAGTGGCAAGGTAAAGGGCGGTGGTGTAGTTGGCGCCTCCTGATGATATTGCTTTTAATTCAATGTTAGCGTCGTTGTATCCATTTTCTTTCGCAATATTTTGAAGATAATCAAGTAAATTTTTTTCCACGTCTGCCATAGTGGTTAGAAGTCAGTGTCTCTCAATACGCGAACAGTTCGAATAACTGAATTGTAATCTAATACCTGTTTTATACATTATAGATATCACTGAATTACGGATTATAATCAAGAATATGCGATGAATCATCATTATTATGTAGAAAAAACATGACATGAAAAATAGATATTTCTTTAGTGTGAAGTGAACAATAATCAAATTTAGTAATTTTTACCTAAATGTGTGAGGGCTTTAAATATATGTAAAGGTAAAGCTAGGTATTTAATATATTATTCTATTTAAAGTAAGATAATCCTATTACAGATGATATACTAATTGATTTCGTTTTAGTGAGTAAAGTTTCAGCGAAGGTTACTTTTAAAATGATGAAATTAGTAACCGTCTTAAATAATAAACCGGTGAAATTACTCTTCTAATCTAATCGTTTTTGTTTGTTATCGGACGAACATGACATTTACACCTGCGTGCTACAAATAACCATTGGATTACACCGTTAATATTACTACTTTTCATTTTAAATTCACGTTCCAAAAGCCATTGTCGTATCAACGTCATCATTTCAGTCGAAAAATGTACAACATCAGCCTCCCCCAAGGATCGCCAAGCAGACCGGTCTTACGCCATCTGCATCTAACGCATTTCTGCAACCTTAATCAGGTCATCGCGCCATCTTCTTGGAGGCCTCTTACCTACGTCTTCCAGTCCGTGGACGCTATTATGTGAGTCGTGTAAACTATTTAGTACTGTTATTAAACGAACAATAATTGCATATTTTTGTATACGCCACGATGATTTGACAAACGGCCCTAACGGTTTGAACTAAAATATAGGATCTTTGATCAATTATAACTGAAGATACACATTGCCGAACAAAATCCCCTTCAAAGAATGTCCGAACTTTTTTATTTGTTTGCATAATAATTAAAAACATCACCTACACAGAAATTTGAACCTAGCCTTTACTTCATTACAGTTGAATTTCGGTTGACACTTGACAGCTAAACTTGACAATTTCACGCAACGTACTGAGAAAAAGAAGGCCACTTTTATCAAAGTGGCGCTCATTTGGCTCGGACATTTTCGGGCGCGCGACTGTGGATCTACAGTTATAATTGATCAAAGTATAGGATAGAGGTACTTTGGGTCTGCAAATCGATCTGTCAAGGTTTTAGTTTTAATGTGTGACGTTTGGTGGCACCATCTTACTTGCTGAATAGCTTTACCACCTTGAGAGACACCGAGCAACAGTTATACGTCCTGGTACTGTCTCATTCTACAAGCTTTGCAATTAATTATGACAGGAAAAACATGTTCAGAGTTATCTGAGATGTGTAATTTTTTAAATACTTCTCGTTACAATTTCATCGACAGTGAATGAAAATATATTCTTGTGCAACTGCGAATATTATTGATAGCCTATTTTGGTATCAATCTTATCATGTCATTAATTTTTATTCAATGCCCAATAACAAGCAAGATATGTTTTCGTATTTAAAATAATTGTAAGTACTTATATGAAAGGCTGCGTACGTTTCTGACTGAGTACTAATTTAGTTAAAGCCCGGGTTTTTTATTCGACTGCCGGCTGTAATGATTTCCACGAGGAGCGAAGTCTCGGGTATACCTAATTCAGTTTCGATTCCATTCATACAACTTAATATTATAAATGTCGCACCTGAGCGACGGATTGCCGTGATTATTTGTATGGACATAGTTGAAGGGGTGAAAAGTGACATAGGCTACTTCTTACCACGGAAAAATATCTCATTTCCAAGGGAAAACACGTTTTAATCTACTTCAGTGGGAGCAAAGTCGCGGGCATCAGCTAGATTGAATAATAGCTTTTTCAGCAGCAGATGTGGGGCTAAATTCAGGAACGGCCCAACACGGTTTGCGAACGGTAATTCAATCGTTTGGGAGAGGTTAGGAATGGGTTGAGCTTGGGATGAGCCTTATTTTCCTGTTAATTCGCTTTGTAAATAAATAAGTAAACAAATATAAACCGGTTGTCTGTAAAGTAGGTTTACGGACGATAGTTTAACGTGACAACGTCATAACAAAACATTGAAAATACAAAAAATGAAAGCAGGTGGTCACCCATCCAAGTTCTGACCGCGCCCGACGATGCTTAACCTCGGTGATCGGACGAGAACCGGTGTTGTGTTGCATCCTACGGCAAAATCAATGAAATTTTCATCCCACTCTGAAGCCCCCCCCCCCCCCCGCACCCCGCATTATACATACATCCTGGCGTTCGGCTTTCTTGCAACTGGCCTGCTTCGCTGCTCTGTACGTACATGTACTTACATGTAACGTTACATTGCGTCATCCATAGACGTTG
Organism: Archips xylosteana; assembly: GCA_947563465.1. Classification (NCBI taxonomy): domain Eukaryota; kingdom Metazoa; phylum Arthropoda; class Insecta; order Lepidoptera; family Tortricidae; genus Archips; species Archips xylosteana. The sequence goes on from OX387356.1 coordinate 10,423,868, forward strand.
TCACGTCAATAAGGCTCATCCCAGACTTAGCCCAAACCTCTCGCAAACTAGTGATTTTTAGCGTTCCTGAATAGCAGTTCAAACCAAGCCCAACCCAAACGATTGAATTACCGCTACCAAACCCGTGAAGGCCCGTTCCTGAATTTAGCCCCAGGTCCTTGTTATAATAGTATTGTTTGATTTGAATACAAAATTTCAGCTCAACCGAAAAGTGGCTGAAATTTAACTTCCAAGATTTGACCCATACAATACTAACTAGCTAACTGGGTAAGCTAAATAAAAGCTTGTAAAAAATTATATTTTGCAACAAAGTCGTTGAAAAAGTATCCAAATTTCACCCATGCGAAGCAGGGGTGGGTCGATAGCCCTACTAATATTACGAATGTTAAAGTTTTGTGAGTGTGTGCGTATGAGGGCGTGTGTTTGTTACTATTTCACGTTAAAGCGGATTAGAGAGGGTTTATACCTGCTGAGCTGGCAACGTTGCATTTTTGTTAGTTTTCTCGATTATTCCATAAAAATTGAATGAAAATTAAAAATGTTTTGTATACAAATTGTTCTAATATATAAGTGTCTACTGCAATAATAATTCGTGATAGACTTTTATTTTCTTAAAAAACGAACAAATTATTACCTAACGGTTTTTAAAGAAAATAAAAGCCTTATCACGAATTATTATTGCAGTAGACACATTAACCTATATATTAGAACAATTTGTAAACAAAACATTTTTAATTTTCATTAAATTTTTATGGAATAATCGAGAAAAACTAACAAAAATGCAACGTTGCCAGCTCAGCAGGTATAAACCCTCTTAACAAAGTTAGATGAAATTTAGAATGCGTTTAGCTGGATCTATAAAATACCACATGGGCTACTTTTACCCCGATATTCCCACGGGATCCATGTAAAATCCCAAAATCAAACCACTAACTCTAGAGACACATAACTCACATAACATTTTGCACGGGTGTTCATAATACAACCTAAATGAAGACCACGACGTTATTTTCAATTTGACTGCCAGATCCTTATGGTTCCGCGAGGAAAGGCTATTTCGTAATCGTTATCGACATTGAATGAATTATTTATTTTTGTGAAACCGTAGATTATTATTGATAGCTTACTTTTTTATCAATCGTATCATGTCATTAATTTTTAACTACATAGGTACATCAAGTTGATAAAAATCCGATAATTACAGGTATCTACAAACATAGATTAATGCATAATCATGTTTAAGGCTACCAAAGACCGCAGCGCGGGGAAACGCGCGACACCGACGGAGCGGGACCAGCGTGTTGTATAACACTGAATCTTTATATACGGTGACACACACCGGCAGCAGGGCGGCGCGATTTAATTGATTCAGTGTTATACAACCCGCTGGGCTTGCTCGGTCGGCGTCGCGCGCACGCCCCGCGCTACGGTCTGTGGTAGCCTTTACATTATTATGAGCCAAGACCTTTCGTACTTTGAAGTCATCTTGTCTCCGATTGCGCCCCGGTTGCATGCCTCCTTGACATTCGCAATGTCATTTGACATTCCGATGTCATAGCGTATGAGTGAGAGCTGTTGTATTTGACAGAGCGTTGAAAAGGTTAAAATCTATGTAGCACAGGCAGATGAGAATGTCAACTACATGATATTGGTGTTTTACTCCAAAATTAATTCGAAATCAAAAAATTAGGTCATCATCATCATCATCAGCCTATAACAGTCCACTGCTGGACATAGGCCTCCCCCAATGAGCGCCATTGCGCCCTGTCCTCGGCTAGACGCATCCAGCTTCCACCAGCAGCCTTTCGCAGATCGTCACTCCACCTGGCCGGAGGGCGTCCTACACTACGTTTGCCAAGACGCGGTCTCCACTCAAGAACTCGTTTACTCCAACGGTTGTCGGTTCTTCGACAGATATGACCAGCCCACTGCCACTTCAACTTGCTAATTCTCTGAGCTATGTCGATGACCTTAGTTCTGTGTCAGATATCCTCGTTGCGGATTCTATCTTTCAGAGAAACTCCGAGCATAGCTCGTTCCATAGCTCGCTGAGCGACCTTGATCTGGTGAATTAGCCGTACTGTGAGTGTCCACGTTTCAGCTCCGTATGTCATGACGGGTAGGACGCACTGGTTGAAAATTTTCGTTTTCAGACATTGCGGTATGGATGACGAGAAAACTTGACGCAATTTTCCGAATGCTGCCCAGCCCAGCTGAATCCTCCGCTTGGCTTCCTTCTCAAAATTGTTTCTACCTAGCTGCAAAATCTGCCCGAGGTATGTGTACTCGGAAACAACTTCAAGAAGGTTTCCATTGACGATGACGGGCCCTGGATCAATGCGGTCGTTGACCATAATTTTGGTCTTATCCACATTCATACCGAGGCCTATCCGACGTGAGGCTGATGCTAGGTTGTCCAACATTTGTTTCAGCTCCTCCAACGACTCCACCATTAAGACTATGTCATCTGCGAATCGTAAGTGTGAGATGTACTCGCCGTTTATGTTTATGCCCATACCTTTCCAGTTCAGCGTCTTAAACATATCCTCCAACGCGCTTGAGAACAATTTCGGTGATATGACATCGCCTTGTCTCACTCCTCTGCGCAGTTGGATGGGTTTGGACTTCTGATCCTGTACTTGGACACTCATTGTGGCGGCTTCGTACAGACATCTCAACACTTCGATATAACGATAGTCAACTTGGCATCGCTGTAAGGACTCCAGGACAGCCCAGGTTTCAACAGAGTCAAAAGCCTTCTCATAGTCCACAAATGCCAGACATAGAGGCTGATTATACTCTTCGGACTTCTGTATAATCTGCCGTACTGTGTGTATGTGGTCCATGGTGCCAAATCCTCCTCGAAACCCGGCCTGTTCCGGTGGCTGAAACTCGTCAAGTTTCCTGGCGAGACGATTCGTAATAACTCTAGAGAACAGCTTATATACATGGCTTAAGAGCGAGATTGGTCTGTAATTTTTAAGAAGGGTTTTGTCTCCCTTCTTAAAAAACAGAACAACCAAGCTCTCGTTCCACGCCTTTGGAGTTCTCCCGCAGTGAAGAGCGGAGTTGAAAAGGCTCTGCAGCTCCTGTATGAGGGGAGCTCCTCCTGCCTTCAGCAACTCTGAAGTAATTCCATCTTCACCGGGGGCTTTTCCATTCTTAAGCTGTCTCAGAGCCAGCACGATCTCGTCTTGGCTGATCTCTGGCAGTTCGTCAGTGAAAAAATTAGGTAAAAACTTTAAATACATACACTACGCGTGAGCGTTTTTCATTTTAAAGTGCGCAAATAGTAGATTGTACAACTAGTAGTCCGGGAGGCAGAGGCTTTTTTGATTAGTGTTTTTATACCGATCGTTACTTCACAATACTAGTAAAGAAGCTGTCCCTAATAAGGAAAGTGAAGGTCAGCCGACGCACCTGCGGGGGCGCTTGCTATGAGACCCCATAGAACACGTCAAAAAAAAAAACCGAATAATATTTTAATACCGCATGAAATTTTTTTCATGTGTAATTGACATTAATTAGAATTTAAAAAAAGTAGTCAGCTGCACGACAGAGGGGGGATTATGCGTCAGCTGAACATGCGAACTTGCAAAAAAAATTAGAAAATAAAATTATTTTATGCCGATTGAAATTTTTTTACATGATTTTAGACATATACAGAAATGTGATATTGATAATCAGCTGCATATATAGTGGGGGAAAGACCGTCAGCTGGAGCAGGAATGTATCACTGCGCGCATATATCTCTACGACGCGCGGAATTTTAAATGCTCCGACTGACGACTTTCCCCCCAACGTTCAATCAGCTGACGAATATTTTCTTTTTTCTATATATTAAAACTATAATATTTATAAATTTCATATGGTCTTTCAACAATTTACCCAAGGTAGAGGCAGAGGCTATTTTGATTAGTGTTTTTATACCGATCGTTACTTCACAATACTAGTAAAGAAGCTGTCCCTAATAAGGAAAATGAAGGTCAGCTGACGCACCTGTGGGGGCGCTTGCTATGAGACCCCATAGAACACGTCAAAAAAAAATAATCCGAAAAATATTTTAATACCGCATGAAATTTTTTTTATGTGTAATTGACATTAATTAGAATTTAAAAAAAGTAGTCAGCTGCACGATAGAGGGGGGATTATGCGTCAGCTGAACATGCGAACTTGCAAAAAAATTAGAAAATAAAATTATTTTATGCCGATTGAAATTTTTTTACATGATTTTAGACATATACAGAAATGTGATATTGATAATCAGCTGCATATATAGTGAGGGAAAGACCGTCAGCTGGAGCAGGAATGTATCACTGCGCGCATATATCTCTACGACGCGCGGAATTTTAAATGCTCCAGCTGACGGTCTTTCCCCCACTATATATGCAGCTGATTATCAATTTCACATTTCTGTATATGTCTAAAATCATGTAAAAAATTTCAATTGGCATAAAATAATTTTATTTCCTATTTTTTTTGCAAGTTCGCACGCTCAGCTGACGCATAATCCACCCTCTGCCGTCCAGCTAACTATTTTTTTTAAATTCTAATCAATGTCAATTACACATGAAAAAAATTTCATGTGGTATAAAATATTTTTCGGATTATTTTTTTTAACGTATTCCGCAGCTTCCCACTCTCGCATACACCGCAACTGGACCAGCTGACGATCGATTTCGTCATGAGCCACATGCATTCTCTTTTCTATATTAACATCAGCAGGCATAAAATGACTTGTTAAAAAAGCCGCTGCCTCCCGGACTATAGGTTTACGGGAAAAAATCTGCACAAAGTATTAAATACACTACAAATCGTGTTAAGCCAGTACACCACTACTTAATTTTTTTTTAAATAAAACACGTGAAATTTTGATTTTAAATTGTTTTTTTTAGTTTTGCATAGCTTTTGAATTTAACCAAAGTCCATTTTCATCCAGTTTGCACATCAACTTAGATAGAGTGATATACTGGCTTAACGCGATTTGTTTGTAGTGTACTTTGAGTAAATGATTTGTTAATAGGATATTTATTATTCTGGAATGTCCATTAAATGACAATGTTTTTAAGCTAGTAAGCTAATTAGTGGTCATGTCTTCTATTCACAGTGATAAATCAAATCTAAAGTTCAGGAGAAGAGCCAAAATTTAAATTGATATAAAAATAAATAAAAAACTGCAATAGTGTTTTTTTTTTGCATCTGATAAATAACTATTCAAGATTAATTTATCTATTATACTTATCTCCCCTTTAAGTTTGTCGTCCTACTTAAGGGACACCCTTTATATAGTTTATAAGAATCCCTATTTCCCTTAATCACGGCATCATGCGAGAACGGCTGGACAGATTTCGTTAATTATTATTTTTTATGTTTGTTATTGTCAGGATAATGTTCTTATCAGAGAAAAGAATAAGAAAATTGCGAGGAAAATTATGAAAATTTAAGAAAACTTGACGACCATAAGCGCATTTGACAATATAAACTTTTCTAATGTAACCATAATGGTGTTTGACATAACTGTCAGGTCTGTCAGACGTTTGACAGTTATCGTGGTTACCAAAATGCGCACTGCAAATATCGTTTAAATCAGATGCATTAGTGGGAATCTATATAAATAATACATACCTACATATACATGACATTAGCGTGACACATCAGAAACAAAGAGATTAACAGCGACAATACTTGTTGTATTGTTGATCGAAGTTAATGTTAAACAAATCACGTTTTTAAACTTTTTCGTAACGAAATGTAAAAAGAAAATTCTTACAGCACTGTGTTTATAGTCACTACCTATATTAGGAATTTTATACCAGGATTACACATTCAATTTCATTCTTTACGTATATCTTTTAAATGGTACGAGCTTGAATACTAGTATCTTAGAGAAATTAACTTTATTTAACATTAAGGAGCCTTTATTATTTTTTTTTAAATGTTTATAAAATAATAACAATTTATGAATGGTTTATAACGTTTTGATCTTGACAGTAACATCGATATCATTTATTCAGCAAAAATATTTTGTAGACACACTTTGATTATCACTTAATTAAATATTTTATTTCTTAGTTAATTTTTTTCCTATTACCTATATTGAATGATTCCCCATCAGTGGCCGTATTGTCTAACGCTTTTGGCGCTTGCCTTCGCTTTCACCATCTCTTTCTATCATCCTTTTATACCGTTTGACAGAAAGAGATAGTGATTGCGAAGGCAAGCGTCAGAAACGTTAGACAATAAGCCTGCAGCATGACATATAATGACAATTCCATTCATCCTATCCTTGGCAAGCTGATTCGGCTCCAAAAAGAGACTATCAAAGGATTCCATCTTTGGTACGTTCTCAGGTTCCACTGTCAAAATGCTTATCATGCCTAGACCGATGAGTAAATCCAACGTCTTAGTCTGAAAAAAAAAACGATTACATATTATTTTATGGAGTCTACCGTGATCTCTAAAAATCCTCCATTTTTATTAAAAACATGCAATATTATCATCTAAATCTAATCTTGAATTAATATTGAAGAGAAAAAATTTGATTGTGCGTTTGTTTGGAATTTGGCTTAGCTCTGAAAGTACTTAACCGGTTTAAAAGTTAGCAATTAAATAAATTAGGGGGTAGTTTTTAATTTTTGAGATGAAGCTGTTACCTTTAATGTGTCTGACGTACATAGATATAGGGTAGGTACTAAAGGCAGGTATAGCTTGTCTAGTTTAAAATGACGCGCCCCACCACCGCACTCACGCACAGGATTCGAAACTCAACTATTGTAGCTTATATTGAGCTCCAAATTCCGTGCGCAAACGCGGTGGTGGGGCGCGTCATTTCAAACTAGACAAGCTCTAACTATCGCGAGTAAGTTTAATTTAAAAATAATCTTCTATAATATATAAAAAATATATTACCAAATGTGTTGCTGAGCGCAATACTCAAGAACCACTACACCAAATAGGATAATTATTTTTTTGTTTTGTTCGTAATTGTCAGGACAAGGTTTTAATGAAAAAAAATCTCCAACTGGGGGAAGCCGGGGGAATCAGCTAGTTACCTATTAATAATTCTATCGTTGAAACCACAAACGCTAAATTATCATTGACTTGGGCTTACCTCTTCCAATTCCTGTTCAAAAACTTTTCGAGGGTAGACTTTGTTGATATTGGCGCGGAGGAGGAGGAGCTGCTTGTAGTAGTGCTCAATTATCTTCGTGTAGTAATATTTGCGGAACTGAGCGTCCGATCCAACCCAGACAAAATTCATTAGGTCTGCTGCAAGGGTACCAAGATGGTACGTCTGGTAGTCTAAAGGCACTACTTCGAGTTTCCCGTTCTGAAATTTCCATAAAAATGATGTTTATTAATCAATGCTTTTGTACAAGCAGATGCAAGCCTGTAGGTAACTATTTCGTAAGGAAACCTCAGTATTTTATCACTCACCCGTCTCCGATGCATTTAATAGGCCTGTAGTCACTGTGGATTAGGGAGCCTGAATCAGACGGTGACCATAATTTTTTAAGCCCAAGAAGCAAGTCGTTTGATTCAAAAAACTTGTGAACCCTTTCTCTGTAATCTTTTTTGATTACCTGTGTTCCATTTTTAAAAGCTTGATCAACAATAGATTTTGCCAAACCTTCATTTACAAAAATATTTACATCAGTTTTGCATAGTCTCTTGAATTCTCCCAAGTTTTCCTCTTTGAGTGCTAAGTTTTCCTCTTTGGGTGTAGTTGTAGAGCCATGTTGTAGCTAGCCGCTGCATCACGAATGGGCCGGCTCATCCGGGGCAGTACCACCCTCTCACAGAACACCGGCGTGAAGCAGCAGTAATCCTGCTTGCGTTTCGTACGGTCAGTGAGAGTGCCGGGGGCCCAATACCTCACCCCTTCCTTCTCCCCCTCCCTCTCCCCCTTCCCTTATTCCCTCTCCTTTAGGGCCGACAACGCACTGGCATCGTGTAAAGCGCTGCGGGTGTCTATGGACAGTGGTGTTCATTTAACATCAGGTGACCCACTAGTTCGTTTGCCTGGCCTATCTAACATAAAAAAAAACCCCAACGCGTGAAACTTTGCCAGCTGTTCGACAGCTTTGCACGCGTACTCCCAGTCGAATGTTTTCATTCTATCAAAATTTCTGAACCCTTTAGCTGCTAAATTTTCAAGGACCAATGTTTCCTCTAGTTTCAAAGATTTGTACCCGTAGAATTTCGTGATGTAAAGTCTATCCTCTGCAGGCACATCATATTTGTTATAGAGTTACTCAAAAGCAACGCCTAGTTCAGTGTAGAAGAAGTGTTCTCTTTCGTAAATGGTGGTAAACATGTTACTAGCTTCTCTCATAGACTCATTTATGTTGGCAACTTTTGCAAAAAGGTCACTGGTGTAATTGGCACCTTCTGTCGAAATCACTTCTATATCGCTATTTCCATCAATGTAACCCATTTTGTTTGCAATTTCTTGCAGAAACGTCTTTAGTTTTTGTACAGCTTCGGTCATTATGTTTTTTCTAATAAACATCTACACAAGAACTATTTGATTTTATTGCAAATTTGTCCTTTTAATACTGTCAGCAATTTGAATAGTCACGGTGACTTGATAACATAAAATTGTATAGAGTGAAGTGATAAATATATAAGTAGGCACGTTGTTGTTTGTTGACGTGGAATAATAATGATTCTGTAGTAAATTATTACGTATAAATACGGCCAACGGTTCTGAGCGGGCTCATTCTGCGACCGACCATCGGAACGACTGCCACCACCACCACCACCACTAAGGCTGACACGGAGAGAGGCGAAGCACGTAATCTGATTTGTTGCAGTGGTGGGTTTAGTTGCGTTTGCATTTACTTAATTTTCTATTTGAGCGGACTTTATTTAATTTAGGATTAACTGCATGAACAAAAATTTCATGTGACTCTATTATTGCTTAACTAAGTGAAATGGATTTTTTTTCTTACTTTTTTTTTAAATTCTAGTATAACTTGACCTCTTGCCGTTGTTATCGTTGAGTTTTGGGATAGATTGATACTACTTATATGGCAACTATAATTTTAAATGCAAAATTGCACTGATTGACCTTGTGTTCTAGCAACACTTTTGAATAAGTGTCATTGATACCTAATATGGTCGATAAAATATTATCGATATTTCGTAATGTTATGATATTTTTTTCTATTTTTATCAATTACAGACTTTTTTAATTATCATCCTTAATCTTTATTGATAGTGACACACCTGGTATCAAGATTATCAGACGAAGCATGGAAACTAAAATAATTAAAAATATTTAAAAATCGTTCCAAAACGCAATAGGTTTTGAAATGTATAGTCCAAAACAGAAAAATGTCAAAGTTTACAACGAAATTAAACAAGCATGAAGCACTCTAAAGATGAAAATTAATTTCTAATTTCTGAATGTCGGAATTTCAATTGAATTTTTAAGTTCTATTAAGTCAAAAAACTTGAATGAAATAGTATTCTGGTCGATAATCCCAGAGCACCCAATTAACTTATTTACGAACTAATAACAAAACCTAATATAATAATAGAATATAATAGAATGACAAAACCTAATATAAAACCCATAATTTAGAACGCCTGCGTACGTTTCAAGTTGGGTTGACGGCTAATTTTCAGGTACCAGGTTAGAAAAATACTATGTAAAAACACCCAGGTATTGTCCTTCAGAAAATAAGTTATGTCTAGCGTTTAGGCTCACACTCTATTTACACATTACACATTATACAATTGCAGGAAATACAGAAATTGAACAAACTTTATACTTTTTTAGCGGTTTACTTTCAACAAACTACGTATTTAGTAGGTATGGATGGATGGACCCTGTAATAACGTATCAAATTTCCTTCTAAACTAACAGATTAAGATTAAGAAGCTCTTACTCCTGCTTTTAAGTTGGTTACTTAGTTAGGTGACCGATAATAGCCACTTGGTAATGCCGTCCAAAATATTTTTTTATAACGAGCACAGTCACGCGTAGATACATTTTATTTGAATATAACCGGCTACTGTATTAAAACTATTGATAACGCATGTTTAGAAAGATGTCTTTAATAATTCAATCCTATGCGCACCGATTAGGTAAGTCGGCGAAGGTATTTCAAGATGGAATGACTTAATTGCCGGTTCTTATGGAGTCGAATGAAATAAATCTGGTGGAATGTTTACTGCTGCGTCGGCACGTGGCTCGGTATTGATGGCACTCAGTCTTTATACGGTCAATATAGTTTAGGTATCAGAGCTTAACAGTCCATATGTAACTCGTTGCAGTCATGTTTCTTGTGACTGACCACGTAGTGACCGGTGACTTCACGGCGCGTGCTACATGACAAACGCTTTTACATTTACTTTTCCATAAATCCGTAGCACAATAGGAGTCTTTTTTGTCCTACATGTCTTTTATTTTACTAGATAATAAAACCAATAACATAAAAAAATATAGCCGAGACTTACATGACAGATTATAATTTTGTCTATACCTTAATAGATGTAAAAGAATGGACTCTGTCGTATTATGTAAAAGTTTTCATTGTGTCGGCTAAAATAAGTCGTCAGATAGTGGCCGCGGCCGGCGCGGGCCTTTTGACCGCGGCGGACGACGCTCTGCCGAAGCCTATCTTCCGCCGAGACGGCCCGATTGTTCCAACGACTTAACATATCAATTATGTCGAACACAAAGCCAGATAAGAGGTTGAGCGACTTGAATAAAATAATTAACTGATTGGTGTTTGTATAATTCATCAAGTGGACGTTCGTGAGCGCTCGGCCACTTAGTGCCGTTTTATCAGATAGCTCTCGTTACTATCTCGTAGCATGGTAGCACACAATGGAGCTGTAAATGCAGGGCGCCATTGTATGAGGCTTTTGAGCACGTTTATCTGGTCACGCCGATTTAGGATATTATGACAGACGCAGACGAGATACCGTCGCTGCTGCGCCGCTCCGCTGCGGTAGCGCTACGGCTAAAGTAAACTGTCAAAACGCCTTTTGTACGATGACAGTTGGATTGTCATAAAATAAAATGAGCTCTTTTTATTTACTTACTCACAGTTAAAACGTTTCAAGGCTTTTAAGCAGTAGCCAAAGCGGCTTAATTTCAAGGGTCAACGAGTTTTAAACTTAAGTTCCGTAACATCACGAACACGCGACACGTTGGTAGCTTTTGTAATTGTATCAAAACTTGCCCGAACCTTGAGCAACACGACACTCTCCGGTAATAAATTGCCGATAGAGGCTTCGGCCAAGCGCTCAGATCCCGTAATTTTGTGTAAATTATACCCATATCGAAGCACTGTTACGCTGTTATTATTCATGTTTATGGGGAGTAAAGGTCGCATCTAATTATAATTATTTTAATATGTCCAGTGGGTATATTAAGAGCGGCGCTCCATCGCCAATCGAGACCATGACAACAACGTTATTAATAAAACACACAAAGTGACCCGTACCGCGGCCGCAGCGACCTTGCGGCGCTGGCCGGCGCTAGCGCCATCATTTATGTCCCCTGACGGAAATTAAAGAGAAAGGAATAAAAATGTCCCGGCTAATGATGGGCGCGGACCTCTCGCGGTGAATGTGTAATAATCTGCCTCGGGGACACGCCGCGCCCAACATCGACTAAATAATTTTAATTACATGTTATTGATATATTCTCTCCCGAAGCGCTCGATCTGTCGATAACGCCGCGCAATTAGACGGTGAACTTTGACTCGACGATTTGTTGTGGGAACGGCGAAATGAGAGCCCCCGGGCGGACCAACTACTTATGGCTTTGGATGTTCTGGATTTGTTGTAGAAACTTATTTTACCAGACGTACCTTCGCACAATCTTAACCCGTGGACCATCAGATGGACACATTGTCCCTTTACTTTTTGTGTCGGTACATAAATGGTGTCCATCCAATGGGGTCCTGGCGCACACAACTTTTTTAAAGAAGTGCAAAAGCGTCTGGTCGACACTACTGGAGACCAAAGGGTTGGCAGCTATCTCTCTCAACGAATTGCCATCACCATTCAACGAGGAAATGCTGCCAGCCTTTTGGGCACGATCACCCTGGGGCCTTTTCTATTTAGACTTAATCTAGTAGTTTTAAGTTAGAAGTTTAGTTCATATACTTTTTTTTTAATAGCCTGTTTCAGTATCCCACTGCTGGGCAAAGGCCTCTCCCCTGGACTTCCAACTCGCCCTGTCTGCACTTGTGTTTATACTTAGTTCATTGTTATTTGTTCTTAATATTTGTATTCTTAATTTCAAATAAAAATATATTTTCTCATTCACATTCTTGAATTACAAAAATAAGTTCTTCTTCTTCTTGTAGTGCCCTTTCCTAACTCTCCTACGTCTGGTAAAAAGAAGGTTGCTGCAGTATAGATATTTTTGAACAAAAAATGTTTAAATTTTCTAGCTATTTGACAGTGGGTTATGCTTGAGCTGTCCTACAAGCTCGCTGTTAATGCCTAACAGAGTCATGAATATCGGCTTCGAGCGGCGGACGCTGTCGCATAATAATCATGACTCGCGCAGCACGACGCTTAAGTTATTACGCGAAAGATTGAAAGAAAATTAGCTGTCCCAGAATAAAGCCGTAAAAATTGTTTTCATAATGGGCTACGCTGGTACGATTAAAAGGTTGGTGCTCCGGCGCAAGGCGCTGTTTGCGATCGGGCCCGGCTTAAAGAGAGGGATATATGGAGGCGCGTCAGTTCCGGAACTGTTGGCCATAACTCGCGCGTCGGGTGGCCGCGCCAGTGCCGATGAAAAGCGTTTTGTCGCCAGCTGCGGCTATGAATATTTACGAGTCCTGCCCTTTCCCGGGAAGAGCCCGTCCTCATCCGCACACCCGGTGCTGAATCTGAATCTCAAATCATACGCGACATTCAAAACAACCGATCTCGTAGACTGCGCGACTGCGAATACATTAGCATTTACAGCCATTGTCAGTGTTCCAGGTTAAATTATTAATTACTTAAGCACATACCCAGCAGCATGACTGTGACGACATAATCGAATCGCGTATAAGCATGCCTGCACGCAACCAGATACAGTAATGATAATTGATTAAAACAGATCATAACGTTATTATAATTGATGAGGGGCTTGAAGTGGCTTAAAATGTCATGGTCCACCTATCCAATATAAAGTTCATCACCCCGTGTTCATTATAGAAAGTAATAACGACGCAGATGACTATTATCATTCCCCAAAGCGCGTTTCCATTCCTTGACGAAATACTGTTTTCTTAAAATACGCGTGACAAATTACGAGCTATCTAGTGCAAACTATACTAAGCTGCGGTACAATAACATAAATTAATTTATTGCTGACATAAAGTAATCCTTAAAGCCACATCTACCATTTTATGAAAAGTGAAATATATAATTGTAATTTATTAAATGAAATTGGAATAGTATTGTGGAGATGCGCGCGGGACGGCATTTGCTAGCCGGGTGTCCAATCAAAACGTTATTTGTCATGCATCCGAGTCATTGTAAAGTGTTTGGCGGTGGCATGCACAGAATTAAAGCCACATCGGCTTCTGAATGTCGATTTAATTGCCAGATAAGTCGAGCGCTCGCGCAACACTATTGAAAGATAATGGCTTAAGATGTTATGTAGCTTATTTGAGATTTGAGATTGCGTGCGTCAGTAGTACCGTGCACTTACATAAAATTTCATTATACTTGTGTTGGTTTTATTAAATCAACGTTAGCAGAGATTGATTCGACAGTATATTACGACGCAGTTGATTTACGAGGGGCGTTATCTTTGCATATTTAAGATAACTGGCTGTTGTTCCAGACTGCAATAAGCAATAATCCACAGCAGTGATAATTTCAAATGGTAGTCCAGTGGTGATCTTGAGTGGGCGCCTAAACACTACAAGCCCTCATAAACCGACGGGTATGGTAATGTTAGAGGCGCACTATCCACTCTCTACATTACTTGCTTGAAGCTGAACTGACAGACAGTACGATCTGGCTGAAAGCTGGTCGTAAAAGTGTCGCGATGTTAAGATAAACGCTGATGTTGAAGTATTTTTGTAAGCGACTTTACAATTGAAGTATGACTTTTAAAAGACAAGTTTGAAATACGTCTACTTTTTTTGGATGACTTATTTTGATAAACCATCAGTACTTACAATGCTATTGTTGTTCTAGTATCCTGTAATGAAACTGAATTTAATTTTTGCTTTTAGACGATATTTTTATTGGAATTATTTATGAATTTTAAGGCTTGGATTGAACTTGAGCATCATCTCTTATTTTAATCGGCAAATACAAACAACACCCTTTTGAAAACAGCTAGAATTTGGCAAGCACGAGCTCCACCCACGTGACCTGTGATTTATCAAACGAGTTCGACGTGCCATTGATTCCCGACAAATCAGACAGCACGGACAAGATAGAACGGAGGCATATTTCGTCACGGATCTGCTGATATTTCACCAAGACAGTAAATCGCCATGAGGCGTCACAGGCGAGCGGATAAATCACAAGAGTGGGCGGCGAGCTCCCGGCGCTGGTCCGGCTAAATAACCGCTACCGTTTACCTGCCGCTGATCATCTGATACTTGATTTAATATGGCTGCGAGAAACGCTGTATTGAATCAATTTTGCAAATACGAAGGCATGCTGGAAACAAGTTGGTGTTGTTTGCAGTTTAACTGAGGTGGACGTGGAAACCTATCTCTTAACTTAAACTCCTGAAGTATACTCGTAGCGTTGCAGAAAAAAGTCTAACGAGAATAATCGGTACGATAATTAAATATTTCCTTACATATTTACTAAGTTTCCTACTGTCAAGGGTTTGAGATAACGTCTACAAAACGATAAGTTTTTTTAAGCAATACCCGAAAGAATAACTCAAAAAACACTGCGTAAAAAAATATGAAGAAACGGCACCAATTAGCTCGTCTTTCTGTCTGTGTGTCCATTGAAGACCATTTTTATAAGACAGCAGCAAAAGACAGCGGCAATCAGATCACTTCTTTTTTTAACGAGATGGTATCGAAACGACCTCGGTAAACGTTTTAAGTGTTGTTTTCTACTTCAACCGCTTAAGTTATACGAGCTCGAAGTCGGATCCTTAATAAAATGGTTTTATAATGCTCTATTAGGCAGTACAATTAAATGGTAATTGCTCCAGTAGTATATCCGTCAAAGTACCAAGAGTTTGATTCAAAGTATAAATCTTGAATCCACGCCCCCAGGCAAGCAATTGTTTGTAACCTTCATGAATAACAACTGTTTTCAGCTCTGAGAAGTCCAATTATTTAATTCTATTTCTTAGTAAATACTGATAGAATGAATTAAAGAAATAGGTAATAATCTTAGCAAAAGGCTGTGATGGGTCGGCAGAAAACTGTGTCATTTTAATTTCTTAGTTCCGTTCCATTACACATATAATGTTGTTCGGTATTGTTTGTAAACTTATCTGTTCATATGTCACCTACCCTCAAATCCTTTATACTTCCTATCCCCGGAAAACGCGGGTAGACACAAATAGTGCAAAACGTCAAGAACTGACACTCGTCCAGTTCAGCCAACGACAGGGTTCGAGTCAGTCGATGTCGAGAGCGTTTTCTCCATCCTGCCATTCGCCCCCGGCTTCGAGCAAATCTTAATTTATTTCGGTAACGCGTTCGCTGACGCGTATCATCGCTGAAGAGCAGAAGAGGAGTGCGTAAGACCGGCAGCCATAACATCTCGCAGCCGCGCGTACGTCGAACCAGGTACGCGTTTTCCCACTTTCCCTTTCTCGCCCCTTCATAAATTTTGGTCCTTCACCCCGAATATTCCCATTTACGGTCCCTCATCCTTATATTTCAATCCAGGGTGACATCATCTTCCAAATATTACTTTCGTAATAATTAATATTTGTGACTTGCTATTTTTTCCATTTGTAGGTAGATTTTCGTTCATTCCAATACCATAGACAAAACCGGTAATTGTAACCTCTAGTCAACTTGCAGGTTGACATATCGGTCCAACTTGTCAATCATCAAATTGGACAGTGTATAGGAGGTTTTATTTTAATCAACACTAGCAACACTGACGTTTCGATACGTCAGTTGTCATTTAAGTCATATCATAACCTATTTAGTTTGTCGTGTTTAATAATTTGTTTACATCCGATTAATTAACACAACAATGGGAGGAAATCAAGGCGATAAGCATGATTCCTATGTTCCTACAGGTTCTTTGGATGATTCGCAACAGAAAGCTAACATAATTTCAATGAATGTTCAGGGCAATTTCATGAATTCTTTGTATAACTTAGCGACAGAAATTAGCGGCATATCTGAAAGGGATCCGATGCGCGTAGCGAGTTTTAAGGCTAGATATAATGATATTAACATTATTCGCGATCGTTTTCAGGACGCTTACAATGGTTTTATGTCGAAATGTGACGATATAAATATGCGTACAAATGTTGATGGATTGTTCAATAAGTTCTATGAAATGTATTATTCGGTTCAAGTGTTACAAGAATCTATTTTAACACAGCCATGTCTTTCAAGGTCGAATCTAGTCTGTTTACCTAAAATTACATTATCTCATTTTTCCGGTGTGTACACAGAGTGGCCAAACTTTATTGCTATGTATGACAGTCTTATTCATAACAATGTTGATTTATCATCTATTCAAAAAATGCATTACTTGCTTACTGTTTTGGAGAAGGAGCCCTTGACTTTAATTAGGCACTTAGAACTTTCTCATGATAATTACAATATTGCTTATAAATTATTGAGAGATCGATACCAAAACAAAAGGCTGATAGCGGACAAGCACTTAGAGGCAATCCTATCATTAAGTACTCAACAAAGTCAGAGTAACTTACGTAAATTTGTCAACACACTAAAGGAAAACTCTCAGGCATTGGAAGCGCTACAGTTTGACGTTAAGGCATGGAGTTTTATATTATTGCATATTGTTTTGCGCAAGCTGTCTTTAGAGATTAGAGGTAAATTCGAAACAAAATACAGTAGCGCTCCTGATACTATTCCAACATTTGAGAACCTCTTAAATTTTTTGGAAACTCATCTTCGTGTGTTGGAAACCGTCAGCGGTACAAGGGTAGCGACAGCGGTGGCTCAAGGCAATACACCCAAGGTATCATTTGCTGTCAATGCTTCAAAGTGCATATGCTGCAACGGTGACCATGTTTTGTATGTTTGCGACGAGTTCAATAATATGTCTACAATTCAACGTAGGGAGTTTGTGACTCAGCGGCACCTATGTTTCAATTGCTTACGGACACATTCAGTAAATAAATGTATATCTAAAAGTAGGTGTCAAATATGCAATGGTCGTCACCATTCAAAACTTCATATGGATAAGGTTGATAATCAATTCAGAAATAATCCCACGCATGAAATTAAATCACCGGAGCCTGGTCCGTCACCAAAGCCTAATCATCCAGGGGCTGCTCTCACAACTTTAAGTTCTTCAGTTCAACCTCTTCACATTCATGGTATTTGCAATGAATCTACTATGATGTTAGGCACTGCTTTGGTCGGCCTCCAGGATATCAACGGGCATTTGCATACTGCAAGAGCTCTATTGGATTGTGGGTCTCAGGTATCTATCATAACTGAGAATTTAGCTCAGAAGTTGCGTCTTCCACGTTCTACCTCTGGCCTTCTCATCGGACTGGGAGGTTCAAATCCTCAACACACCAGTGGTAGCATAGAGTGCTCAATCAGCTCTCTACTGGATACAGCTCAGCCTGCCCTGGTGACAACTGCAGTCGTTCTCAAGCGCATCACGGGAAATCTCCCTAGCATTCAGGTTTCTCCCCACGTAATGGACGCGTGTAGGGATATCTCACTTGCGGACTCAAAATGTTTAATTCCAGGGCCCATTGACCTGCTCATTGGTGTGGATCTCTATGACAAAATCTTTGATGGTAGGAAGTTAAGGCTAGGCGAAGAACTACCAACGGCTTATGCTTCAATTTTCGGTTGGGTACTGATGGGCGCAGCACCTATTGTCTCTGTCTCTACCAATCATATTGTGGCTCTACATTGCTCTACCAACTTGGATGCGACACTTACTAAATTTTGGGAGGCAGAAGAAGCTCCTTCAAAATTAATTCAAGATCCAGAGGATCTAAAGTGCGAGAAACACTTTGTAGAGACACACACACGTGACGAGACGGGGAGATTCGTCGTGCGGCTACCCTTTCAAACAGAGTGCAAGCCTCTAGGTGAAACACGCAACAACACTCTCAAAAGGTTCCACAACCTAGAGCGCAAGCTAATCAAGGAGCCGAGGCTTAAAGAGATGTACGTCGCGTTTATGGCTGACTATCTTCAGACGGGTCACATGCGGCCTGCATCGGGTTTATCGTCTAACGATAGGTACTTCATTCCGCATCACGGGGTACTCAAGGAGAGCAGCAGTACCACAAAGCTACGCGCGGTATTTGACGCGTCAGCGGCTAGCAGTTCAGGTGTGTCACTGAATCAGGTTCTGATGTCAGGTCCCAAACTTCAGCAGAATATTGAGGATATAATTCTACGATTCAGGACACACGCCGTGGTTTTTACTTGCGATATCAAGCAGATGTACCGACAGGTGAGAATGCACGATGAGGACTGCAAATACCAAACTATATACTGGCGTGAATCCCCGGACAAGCCATTACAACAATTTGAGCTAACGACGGTCACTTACGGCGTATCTAGCGCAGCCTATTTGGCCATGCGCGTCATACATGAGCTCGCAACCCTTAATAAGGAGGCGCATCCGGAGGCTGCACGCGTACTGCGCGAAGACACCTTCGTCGATGACATCATAAGCGGTAGCGGTAATGTGGAAAGCGCGAGAGCGCTACAACAGCAAATAGTGACGGTGCTAGCTCAAGGAGGCTTTCAACTACGGAAGTGGGCTAGCAACAGCCAGGAGCTACTGAATAGTTATCCTGCAGATCACCTCGAAACACCGTTTCGGTTCGAAAACGAGGATAACATTTTCAAAATATTAGGCGTCGAGTGGAGCTCTAGCACGGACAGCTTTGTGTACCGCGTATCAAATCTCGGGAAGTGTCGCACGAAACGCGACATCCTTTCCAACATAGCCCGGCTTTACGATCCTTGTGGTTATCTAGCGCCTATCACATTTTACGCCAAGGTCATCATGCAGCGTCTATGGGCGTTCGATCTTTCATGGGATGATCCACTTCCTGCAGAAGCAATCCAATCGTGGGATGCCTTCCTGGATGGATTCCATCCCCTAAGCATTCCAAGGATACCTAGATTCATTTTAGGTAATCAACCTGCACGCTATGAGCTCGTAGGTTTTAGCGATGCTTCGGTAAACGGCTATGCTGCCGTCGTTTATCTCAGGGTGGTCGACTCTAACGGAGACATAGGACTACATTTACTTTTAGCCAAATCTAGAGTCGCACCAATCAAACAGAAACTCACCATCCCGAGGCTCGAACTATCGGGAGCCGTGCTTCTCGCTCGCCTACTCGAACACGTTACACACGTGTTGGAGCGCAGGATCACCATAGCGGACACGATTGCTTGGTGCGACTCTAGCATTGTGTTGGCATGGCTGCGGACTCCACCTCACAAGCTGCAAACGTTTGAGGCGAATAGAGTCTCTCAGGTGCAAGGCCTTCTGCCATCCATCGTTTGGCGCTATGTGCCTTCCGGACTCAATCCCGCGGATTGCGCGAGCAGGGGTTTGTTACCACAGGACCTAGTGACCCACACCTTATGGTGGTCACCGTCATGGTTGAAGGAAGATTCCGCAGCCTGGCCATCCTCGTGTCAACCGGCATGTGATAACTTGCCTGGACTTAAACCTGCAACGTCATCATTCCAGGTCATCAAAGCAGTAGACAATGAGCCAACCTCTTGTCTCATCGATCGTTACAGCTCCTTGTCCAGACTCCAGCGCATATTAGCGTGGTCGATGCGCTTCTTTTATAACTCCCGCCATCCCACCAACAAGAAATCAGGTCCTCTAAACACTGAGGAGTTGAGCGCTGCGTTGCACAGAGCTATCAGGTTGACGCAAGAGGAATCATTCGCCGATGAATCGAGGTCTATTCGTGAACAGCGTGCCCTGCGAACCCCCTTAGCTCGTTTACATCCCTTCATAGATTCTTCAGGCTTACTGCGCGTCGGTGGTAGACTTAGGCACTCCAACCTTTCCTACGATGCTAAGCATCCGCTTCTTCTCCCGAAACGGCATCACTTGACGAATCTCATCATCGACCACTTTCATCAGCTCTATCTTCATGTAGGAGCTAATGAGCTCATCAGTATTCTTCATCAACGTTATTGGATCCTTTCAGCGCGTCGTGTCGTCCGACACCGCGTCTTCATGTGTCAACGTTGTCAGCGTTTAAAGGCCAAACCTCTGGAGCCCTTCATGGGAAATCTTCCGCCAAATCGTGTACGCGAGGCACGCCCGTTCATCCGAGTTGGCATTGATTTCGCGGGTCCTTTCAGCATAAGGTCTTCCAACCAGCGTAAATCTAAAGTGATTAAGGCTTACCTCTGCGTCTTTGTGTGCCTGGCTGTTAAGGCGGTCCACCTAGAAGTGACGTCTGACTTGACCACTAATGCCTTTATGGCCTCCTTTGACCGATTCGTTTCTAGACGAGGCATGGTGTCTGACGTTTATACGGATTGCGGGAAGAATTTTCAAGGGGCTAAGCGCCACCTCAGCGAGGTGGACGTTTTTCTTCGTCAACATAAGCATGATTTGACAGAAGCACTGGCAAAGGTCAGCGTCAAATGGCACATGAACCCACCATATGCGCCTCATATGGGCGGTCTCTGGGAGGCTTCTGTCAAGTCATCCAAGCTTCTTTTGAAGCGTACTCTCGGGGAACAGGTACTCACCTTCGAAGAATTGACCACAATCTTCGTCAAGGTCGAGGCAGTACTCAATTCCAGGCCTCTGTGTCCAACGTCGAACGACCCGAACGATCTTGAAACACTGACGCCTGGCCATTTTATTATCGGACATCCATTAGTGAGCTTGCCTGAATACGATTTCGACCACACTCCAATCTCACGGCTCAACCGTTGGCAGCTCGTTCAACAGATATCGCAACATTTCTGGCGCCGATGGCAGCTTGAATACTTGCACAACTTGCAGCAGCGCTCAAAGTGGTGCAAAAATGTGCCAAACCTTAAGATAGGAGACCTTGTCCTCGTAAAAGAGGACAATTTGCCACCTCTTCAATGGCGTAAAGCGCGAGTACTCAAGCTCCATCCAGGCGCAGACGGCGTAGTTCGCGTAGTAGAGCTCAAGACTAGCACCGGTACATGCCTGCGATCTGTCGCTAAGGTCTGTCCCTTGCCTAGCTTAGATAATTAAAGGGAAACCGAATAGGATAACAACTTAGTTTTAATTATAAATATGTAGGGTTAGGATTTAGTTTTCATTTCAACTCATCTTTTTTCTTGAAATCATCTATTGCGTAATCATCTAAAGAGCTCGGTAGCTCTTTGGGGGGCGGTTATGTTCGGTATTGTTTGTAAACTTATCTGTTCATATGTCACCTACCCTCAAATCCTTTATACTTCCTATCCCCGGAAAACGCGGGTAGACACAAATAGTGCAAAACGTCAAGAACTGACACTCGTCCAGTTCAGCCAACGACAGGGTTCGAGTCAGTCGATGTCGAGAGCGTTTTCTCCATCCTGCCATTCGCCCCCGGCTTCGAGCAAATCTTAATTTATTTCGGTAACGCGTTCGCTGACGCGTATCATCGCTGAAGAGCAGAAGAGGAGTGCGTAAGACCGGCAGCCATAACATCTCGCAGCCGCGCGTACGTCGAACCAGGTACGCGTTTTCCCACTTTCCCTTTCTCGCCCCTTCAAATGTTATTACCGTCTGCGAAGAATTCGTATATCGCAATCCCGGGGAACTATACAATTATCTGGGATAAAAATATCCTGTCTTTCCCGAGGTCCCAAGTTATCTCCATAACAAATATTATCTAAATCGGTTCAGCGTTTTTAGCGTGAAGAGGTAACAGACAGACAGACACACTTTTGCATTTATAATAACGACCGGATAGCCTAGTGGTTAGAGAACCTGACTACGAAGCTTGAGGTCCCGGGTGCGATTCCCGGTCGGGGTAGATATTTGTTTGAAAAATACGAATGTTTGTGCTCAAGTCTTGGATGTCTAATATGTATTTAAGTATGTATGTATAGTATAAATCTTCCCAGGTGAATTTTTCGCTTCGAGCCATTAAATTAAATTTAAATCTTAATACTATGACGATACAGTTTGTTTTGAAAGATAACGGCTCGAAGCGAAAAGTTCACCTGGAAAAATTTATACTATATCTATATAAGTGTGTTTATCCGTTGTCTGGTACCCATAGTACAAGCTTTGCTTAGTTTGGGACTAGATTAATTGGTATCAGTTGTACTTATAATATTATAGTACGTAGTATGGATTTTGTTTGTTAATTTTATTTTACAAACCAATTGAATACCCACACTTTGCATGCAGAATTAATAACAATAAGGCTTTAAAATTAAGCGCTTTCACTCTACGTAAGTAATTTAATTGCTTAATATAACTAGAAATACATGTTTACCTGTAAAAGCGTGTTATCTTGCTAAATTATAGCATGACAAATAGTATAATTATTACTGAAATAAATTTCTTAAAGATAACTTAATGAGCCTAGTTTAGCACTTCACTGAAACAGCAGCCTTTTATGAGCTATTATAGTGTTTTAATGATTTTCTATTCTTATCTCTTTATCGCGGGTAGCGAAATAAATTAATACTGATGTATTTATTACTTTTTAATGTACTTTGCAGTAAATACGCTGCTATCCTGATGTCTCTTTTCTGACTCAATTTAAGACTATATTTGGTTTAATGTTATTTGTTCATCATCATCAGCAGGGCACTAGCCTCCTCTCAGAACGAGAGGGCTTGGTCAAAATATATATTAACCTCTTATTGTTCCTTTCTTTTCTCTGTACATAAATTATTGTTTGCCTATCTTTTTTTTAAAGTTTTTCCTTTCATGCTAGGTTAGCTTGAAAAGATCCCTTTTAGGGATAAGTTCGCCTTTGTACTCTTTTTGTTTTGTTGTTTTGTATTATTTTTGTTTTTTATGTACAATAAAGTGTTTACATACATACATACATACATTGTCTACTACCTAGTGAAATTGACGTTGTTGTTAAAGTGGAATTTTCAGCTTATGGAATCTTACAAAACATGTTTTTTACATCAGCAAGAAAATTGTCTAGTAAATATAATTTATGTTGAGGCTGAAGTAAGGAACACTTTCATTCGAACGAAATGCAGTTGCCATAGTCAATCGATTCGATTCGCAGCTGCACTATGTTTTATTTCAGACTTAGACAGGATGTCCAAAACTCAACGATAACTTGGTATCTATAAAAGTGATCTATTATATTTTGTGACTATTATTGCTTCACTAAGTGACTGGTTCTTTTCTTATTTTTCCGTAATGGGTATAATTTGACCTCTCGCCCAGTACCAGGTTTATACAGGGTTATTTTTAACTCACTGAGATCCTCTTAACCCTGAATTCCTATACCACTCAAACAAATGTTTTTTGTTTTACGACTTTTTAAAATGATGCACTTTTTTTCCCATACAAATACACTGAGTATCGTAAAAATAAGAGGAAATTTCAAATTTTCAAAACGTTATTACACCAAAAATATTAAGTTATGACAAAAGCCGTAAAACAAAAAACATTTGTTTAAGTGGTAGGAGTTTAGGGTTAAAAGGATGCTAGTGAATTACAAATAACCCTGTATATATACACGTCAGTCCTACTTTATAGAGAACAAATCAATTGTAAGAAAAACTGCCAAACATCTGCTGCTGCTGCTATATATAAATGACTAGGTATAACTATGCTGTAATAATTTCCAAAATTGCCAAACTTATGACTCTCATTTAGGTCTTAGAACTAGATCAGTTAGAAAAAGTCCGGACTCAGAAGGGTATATGATATTAGTAACAAGAAGTGAAATTATAGCTTGGAATGTTTTATAATAGTTAAGACAATTGAATATGGATCTTGTTCGTACTAGAGTGCATCGCGGGTGGATGAGGCAGCAGCCGCGCCCGCAATAAATCAGAGGCGCCGGCGCAGCGCGCTCGCCGATTAATCGCAGCGCAGCTCTACACAAATCAAAATGTAAATGGATATAGTATGTTAAGTGCGCTGTGGCTAGTAATAATGATGTTAGCATTAGGCATATTAATTGGCTGGATAGGCGCTATCTTTCCTCGACGGCCGACCGCGCGCCATTACTGCTTCCAACTTTTGTATCGCGCCGCATACTCACCACATCCAAACACCCTAATATGGACATGACACATTCAATTTTACGTAAACATAAATTTATTATTGACGATAAAGACGAAACTGAACAAAATCGAAACGAGCCAAACGAATACCACCGGCGCGAGTTCAAAAGGCCCGCTACCTAAATACGGCATTAAACAGAATAACATGGTTGTTGTACCGCGGAATCATTATGGTTCGAAGGCTCATTGAAATGAAGAACCGGATCCTTAATGAAGGCTGCAAAATCAAATCGACATCGATTTCAGTGGATACAGCAGTTATGTGCCTTTAGTGTCGGCGAAGGACTGCCGGCGCGCGCGCCGCTCCGCTCGGCCTTTGCTCTAACGAACCGATTCTCCGTCTAGTTAATTGACTCCCGCGACCGCTTCGTGCTACCAATGAACTCTTGCCATCATTAATGTTAAAATTGCCTCTATCGCATCAACCCTAATATCGAAATCGTATAAAACTTTCGCATCATAGTGCTTAAGAATGTTTGTTTAATAATGCAGGTCATCGCTCGTTCTATGTAATTTTTGAAGCATTATTTTAACAAATAATAGATAATCATAATAAATAAGTATTAGTTACTTAAATAATGCGATGGGAACATCTGGTAGATAATAAAATCGATCGCTAAAGCACCTAAAGCGACTATGGGAAAATGTTTCGGCCCAATTGCTAGGTTTCGTCTGTAATGAAGGGGAACGATAAACAACTCTATTATTGACATAATTACTTCACTGCCCGATGTATGTTCTACTCTACACTCAATAAAATTTATATGGTTGTATTGAGCTTTAAACCGTTTATTTATTTTAATATCATATCTGTTTTAACAGCAAGGTTCTCGTACTACATTCCTACATGTATACGGTATAGCGTATATTGGTACGTACATACGTATTGGTATACCAATATAGCCAACACAGTTCTAAACTTTCGCGGTTTTCACTCATAATTACTGTAATACCTATCCGGATATTAATCAAGTGTTTTGCAAGTTAATCTCGAGCGGCTAAATGAAAATACATTTAATCTACTCATAACCACGACCACTGTCGAAACGTCGAGGTAATTTAAAAGACATGTTTTTACGTAATTATGACCTTTGTTGTACCTAACCTAAGAAATATTAACATCAAAACGCTCATTTACTTATAGCAGTTTCAACGCAATTCAATGGCATTGTAACATTGTCGCGTGTTACTGAATGTTTTTTTTTTATGTTTTGCACAAATAGTAATTAAAGGCTTTGTAATGAGAATGAGATAATGGAAGTATAGGTAGAAATAATTAAGCACACGTGAGGTCAAAAATATTTAACTTTTGACCATTGTCTTTACTATAAATAAATGACTATAATAATGACGACGTTTTGAGCTTTGGTACAATATTAAAATAAACTAGTGGTAGTACGACAAAGACTCTACATATGTAGAAAGGCGACGGCGACGCCGACAGGCGCGCACTGACGTCCTACGATTATTTTAATCGTTGAAATAACTCACCCGTTCGTGTGTAAACACCGTATAATTTCAGCCATTTTTACTGACTATGGGTGGCAAAGGAACCTTTTGATGTCTCTATTAAGTTTCGATTGACGTTGATGTTTATCAATTAATTAACATAACATTATTAACAGAGGGTGATAAACATCGCGTATTCAGTGAAAAGTCATATTCGGTTTGAGTGTTGGTTAGAGCCACGGGGTATGTGGAAATTAGTGGGTAAGTGTGTGGAATGAGTCGTCAATCATCACGGCTATTACCGCGTAAACATCCAGTGGGCACGCAAGGCCTACTGCTCGACGCAAGGGAGCTTTTTACCAGACAGGCACAGAACTGGAATACAGACACGACAAGCGACGTTTGTATGCAAATGGTGTTAAGTTTTAACTCGATCTTTTTAAAACGGTTGAAGTCAAAACAACACAGGTATTCGTATCACACTATTATTCTAAAGCACAGGTCCACCTATTTAGGAAACAAAGTTTTTCTAGTTTTAATAACACTTTAGTAACTTGATGTCGATGGCCCACACGAATAAACGTGCAAAGGCCCTTACACAAAAAAATTTTTTTTGCTTCTTATGCTTTTATATACCCTAAGGCACGTTGTGAATTTTTTTTAAGCCAATCCGATTTACCGTTTATGAAAAATATGTATTTAATTTTTATTCGTTGGTAATTTTCCATATAAATTAACACGAATAAGATTCCAAGAGAGTGTTGCCGTTTTAACAATTTTGTTACTACACACGAATAAACGTGCAATGGTTTTCTACATTAACTTGTTTTATTTCAATTTTAGTAATACTACTTTGCACGTTTATTCGTATTAAACTTTGTTAGCAAGATTCGTGTAAACTAGCATTACACCTTTGATCGCCTTCCATCTTGTCAGCCAAATTTTAGTCATACTAGCTTTCACATACTACTCATTAACGTTTGAGTCAAGAATAAAAATCATTTTAATAAATTAACACGAACAAAATTGCAAACGCCGATTGCAAAATCAAATAAAATACAAAAATAGACGTTAATGTACATTGCACTTAAAGCAATTACACTCTTTTAACACGAATAACGGTGCAATGAGCCATAACACAAAATGACCTGAAGATTTATGATTCGAATAAAAAAATAAAGAGGTTTTTCACTATTTACGGGAAAATGGTTAAAAATAAGGGTCAAATATTTACGCAGTTTTGTAGGTAATTTTGATATCTATCTAATGATATATTATAAGCATATTATATTATTATAACGGCTGCCAGAACTGTCAGTTATCTTTGTTAAAATTGATTTTATTTTTCCTGTAAAGTTGTCGTTTTACGATTACACGTTTATTCGTCTGGGCCATCGATGTGTTTTTCACCATTTGAATACATTATTAATATTTTGAAATTATTATTATATTCGTAGGTAAATCTCTTAACCTACAGAAATGTCTTAAAAGCAAAATGTTAAATCTAGTTTTAGTTTTAAGCTCAGTTCCGTAGTGTCAAAATGTATAAAGATAAACAGACCTGGTGTCTTACTTTAAATATGTTTTTTTCGCTACATGTGTCCCAATCAACATTATTTCTGGGTCATAAGTTTACATAGGTAGTTGTAGTTTTTCTTTCGTCAGTAAAACAAGCACGGTTTTTTTTTGTAATTCTACAATACAATATATCACTGGAAAATACCATTTCAAAATAGTGGAAAATTGTGCTAAAAAAATAAGAAAGAAAGAAAGAAAGAAAAATATTTTATTTCAGGTTACAAGAGTACCACCACCAAACAGTTTAACAACATTAACAACTAATAACACAAGTTTGTAAAGGTAGTGACACCAATTGTCACCGAAAAAGGGTCTCTACTCAGCATGTGTTGCTGCACAGAGAGTGTAGCAACGCTGGTTTTCTGTAGAGCCCAGATTTGAGCTACACGACAGCTCCAAAATAAGAATAGAATTGTAAAAGTATTGTGTCTAATTGATTTAATAAAGTAATAAAAAAAATATTCCAGGTGTATCTTGTAGCAATAGGTAGGTATTTACACAAATTAGCTACTTTCGAATTTCATTTGAAAAAAGTAGTCACCTGTGTACTCATCGTTATACCTAGTGATTTTCCTGGCACGAACGACGTGTGGTTAGAGTTTGACATAGTAATAACATCGACAATCTTATTATCGATATAAACGACGTGTCACATTGATATAATGTCACTTATAAGATATCGATAAACTAAGTATCAGAAGGAAGTCACTAGCGTTGCGTTGTTCTTGCCAGGAAAATCAGTAGGTAAACACATTATGTTGTTGTAACATGCTTCGCATGCTGATAATAATGCGGAAAATAACGAAAACGTGTTTGGATTTTTGTTTATGGCGATGGTGGTGCTTTTGTTTTTATACGTAGTTTTGTTTGCATTGGTTAACTTTATTTTTATACGTAAGGAGGGCGGGAAAATTGCATGAAAAGGAATATTTTTAACGCAAACGTAGCTATTTTGCATGATCTGGCCTCACTATTCTACTTCGCGGAGGAGCAGTCAGTATTCCATTTAAACATGTTGTTTGTAAATCAACTGAAATCTACTTTACAAAATGGAGCATATTTAACCTCCTGAGTCTTGACTGTTTTTTTAACTGATAAGACATAGATGAGAATCATAAGTTTTGTAACTTTAAAATTTATTTATAACCATATTTTATTCACAGAACTACTTTACTACTCTACTTTTTGTACTTTTTGTAGTAAGTACATTCGGCAGATATTCTTACAAATGATTTGTTATTTATAAAGTACGCCAGGACTTGGGACGTTAACGAACTTCAACGTTAAAGCTTCTTGGTGCTTGGTAAAAGTTAAACCCTTGAAGGCAGAATCATTGCGGCTGGATACGGCATGTGGCCAGCCTGCCGCGTGCCACTCTTTGCCGCAGCGATGTAGATGCGAGCCGATAACACTGCCGCTGGATATACATCGTCGTGTACGGTTAATTGATCACTTAATTATTTTGCATGTCCGCTTAAAAGTTTCCAATTAAATCTTACTATTATTCTAATAGATAATTAAGAAATGCTCGTTTAATTAATTGCAGGCAACTTTTTAGAATCGGAATGTAATTTACTTTATTCAAATGAGATGTGTCGGTAAAGTGGCTTTAGTTGTGTGCTATTATTATTTCTCGTGCTTTATTGGAGTTTCGTGTTCATTAGGCCCAGCCGTAGTGTTGATAGCTTATTTAAATGAAGCTTAGAAGACATTTGGTGGAGCGAGGCGGCGTTAGAATTGATTTATATCGAGAGAGTTGTAGAGGACATAAAGGTTTGATGGTATCTGAGGTTTGTCGCCAGGAAACGATCGCGAGGTATTGTCGGGCAGCGCCTGCGCGCATGTTCCAGCGATGCGCCCGCGCCGCCGCCCCTCACCTCACAAATGCGATATTTTAGCGACAGCTTACATGATTAATTTATGGCCTCGAAACTATATTTCTGAACAAAGTCGAGTTAAATCCGATTTAATGTGAAGATAGGATGATTTATAATAGATTTCGAAAGAGTTATTCTGTACACATACGCTGTTGATTTGTCTCTTATTGTTCATTGTTGTGGAAAAATTTGCTGTTTAAGATTTAGATTTTTGAACGCTAAACATTTTTGCGTACGAACCAAATCAAATGTTCAGATGAATTATCGTAAATTATTCAGATTTTCATCAGAGTTCCAAGCAGTAAACAATTAATGCGTTATATTTGCGTATTTTTATTATTCTTTTGAAGTGAATCATTACTTCTAGCTCAAATGACGTGCTTTTATTCGTTCTGTCGCATTTGTCTTTGGAAGCAGTCAAATATCCTGATACGTGTCCGTAGTTGTTTGAAGCACCAGTAAAAACTATTACTTGCTATTTTATCACGCATTTACAGTATTTGTGCAATTACACGGATGGTTTTAATGCCTCTTAAACGTCTGCACACTCATAAAAGTATCAGAAGGAAATATTTTTAATTTAAACGTAAAGTACGTTCATTATTACTATTGTGTAACCTCTCCGCGGGGTCAGCCTGTTCGGTGTCCCATTAATTTTTAGTTAATTTGTAATTTTCCCAGTAACGAAGTCCTGCGCCGGGTGTTTAATGCAAATGAACCTATTCTCGATCATTAGTTTGTACACGTTCTACTAACGTTACTTTTTGTTAATTAATCCCGAGATCTAACATTATGGCGGCGGTTAAATGGTTAATTATTATTCACACGCAGCGAAAGACGTTGAATAAAATAACATTTAGATGAAAACATTGGAAACCGTTTGGGAAAAAAACCAATTCCGGGGGTTTAGCTTCGAATACGTTTATACTGTTTGAATGGAAACATGAACGCGCTTAGTAAACCTGTGTACTTCTAGGCGAGCAAATAACAGAATTGTCTAAGAAACTGTTTCAGTGTAATTTGTGTAAAGTTGTTATCTTATGCGCGCTTGCTAACGCACGCTATTTGTCGATTCGACGTTCATACTCTGTAGAGTTTATAGGCATGGCGAATGTAGCATGTTGCATTTAAGTATACTTAACATGATATAAAATATATATATATATATATATATATATATATATATGCAATGAAAATTTGTTAATTCAGTTTATCTTTTGATAGCTACGTATGCATTTCCGAATATTAATTTATGTGTGTGTAAGTAAAGACTGTAGTTTTTGTCCAGTGCCTTCTTTTGGGGGTGCAGTAAGAAAAAAAATAGGAATAAGCAGGAATTTTGGTCTAAGTCAGGCTCGGTTGTGTAGGTACATATTTATTTAATTAAAGCTGCTAAACGTAACCAACTAAATATTGTTTCAACTCTTAGATTATTTATGTACTAGATAGAGTGTCAGTAGCAAACATTGCGATACAAAACGTCCAAAAATTCCATTTGACAGCTTCATATTACGATCGCGTTACGTTCATACAAACTGAAGGGAGGCAAATGACATATAAGCCAATTGTTGGCTTATATTTTTATGGGACGTTTTCATGCCGCCCAAGCTCCATCTAGTGTATAAATAATCTAAGTTTCAACTGATATAATATTTACGATCTAAGTAAAGACTGAAACTATTTACCGTAATTTATTATTCATTAGCAGGCTCCCGCGAGTTTGCCCCATTGCTAAAACCCTGTGATATTTTCACATAAATTCGTTTTTTATTCCATGTATAAATTATTATTTATTTTTTATACATAGGTACACATAATAAAAGGAACCTCTATGTTTCAGCTTACTAGGTCCTAGAAGTTTGGTGGCTATAAATTTGTCAGTGGAGACTTTACTTTTTATTTAGGTATTCCCATTTTTACCATTATAATATCTCTTATCGTAAAGAAATTCTGCAGCAAAAGTAAGAGTTGTGCAACATCCGTACCAGGCAGCTAGTCCTGATGTCTTCACATTTCTCTCGAACCAAAAACTCGTACGCACCACCCGCCGCCTCGCCTCAACATTATCAATAAAAGTTTCCAACTCAATTTATCTTATCGCACGGTAGTATCGTGAGTAGTTTCCACAATGAACGACGTGCCGATAACTTCCAATTTCTAATCTGAATGATCCACCTTGTTAATTAGAACTGCGGTTTTGAAATGTACTCAAAAGCGTAGGCGGTAGGGTCGCGTTTTGCTGATGGCGTGAGTGACATTTATTTTTAATTTAATAACTTAATACACCGATAGGTATAGGAAGGCAGTGGTGCACGCTATCGGTGTGCCGATAACTGTGTCTGCTTGTCCATGTGCGCCCAATCAAAGTACTTCATTAAAATCTTATCGACGCTAGATAAATCACCTAACGACTGCGATCGATTATTTGGATAATTAATGGACGCTTTCTTAAATATGTTGGATTCTTGCCCCGTGACACAGGTTGCACGGGTGTCGGGGAACCACTCGTCGCGATGCCTTAAGACAGTTATGCAAATAAGAAATTGCGACGTGCGACATGCATAATAATTGCAGCAAAGTGTTGTATAAGTAGAAACCAAGCAAGTATATATTCTAGTTAAATTCTTTGAATATTGTTTGACAATAACGTCGACTTTTACTATTGCTAGAGATGTAAGTAGCAGAAGAGGTCTAAATATTGGCAAAGTGTGGTGACTGCGCTGTCATGCTATTCGCCTAGCTGTCGAAACTTGATTGAAATCTATGATTTGTGAAATGTTGCATTATCATATTTACATATTTACCACTAGCTTTTGCACCCCCCCTGCAACCCCCCCCCCCTCACCGACCCCCCACCGAACCCCCCCCGCACACCCGCGTTCACATTCCCCACCATACCTACTCCCAAGTCACTACTTCTAAAAACTGTTCTATAAATTCTTAAAATAGACGTCTCTTTCTTATTTGTGAACCGATTCAAATGAAACAAACACTAAATGTTAATCCAAGAAAATACCAACATATCAATGAAAACCGCATCCTTCTAGGTTAAGCCGTTTCTGAGATTAGCGCGCACAAACGCACAGACAAACAGATAAACAGACAAACAGACAATAATTCTAAACAACATTGTTTTGGGTTCTATTGCGCTAGTAAATAGCCCTAGTGACAGTTTTTCTCAAATATCTTCAATGTACAGACACCGACTTGTTACAGATTTATTATATTATTATGTATAGATATTGCGGTTCGTACCCTCGCTTCGGGTTGTTTCTAATGCAAAGGTCGTCCATTGCCGTTCAACGTAGCAATGCGGCCAGCGTGATGGGTACCTTTGTACCGGGAATGATGCAGGGTGGGTTATTTATTTAATTAAGTATTATTTTTTTACATTATATACTATAGTTCTCTTACCTGTTTTATGTCACATTATTATTGTAAATTAATATTGCATGGTGGGTAAATACTATAAGAATCCATTTTTTTTACTTTCGTTTTAAGTCACTACCTACTGGACTTCAGTCTATTTAATGAAGATTTAATGTGTAATTTAATGCTGGAATATTAATTTATCACATTATAATTGCTTGTATTCAGATGGTTAGTGAAGTTAAGCTTAAACAATCACTAAAAATTTCTTATTTGAATTGTATTCAGTAAGATCATAATTTCACAAACAAAGACGTAATAAGATCTTTTAAATCAAATCAAATCAAATGTATTTATTTGCCAGAATACAGTACAGTAAGGTCTTATAGTTTGGTTGTTCACATTGTATTCAGCCTGCATGCAGGCGTGCAAATATTTCATTGAAAGGCGATTCATTAATAAAGATACAGTAAATTACAAATTACCAATGTCAGTTATAAAATTAAAATACATTAGACGATTAAATACCTACATATACATTCTTAAAAATTACAAAACAATATACTTAGTAAAGGAATACCAACAGGACATCAAACAACAAAATATAGATCAACAACATGCCAATTACGGAGACAACCTGATTAATTTTAAGAAAAAACTTGTATGTCCTTATCCGATGACAACAGGGAAACGTATGTTACTGCATGTATGATTTATGTTAATGATGTTGATTATTCCTCTGCAGAATCAATTATTTAGTCTTCTGTCCTGACTGGCAAGACGTAAGTAATGTATTTAAGTGTAAATGGTCCTTAAGTAGGGTTTGATTGGTATGTTTTTATTAGTGGGCACTTGGGCAGCAGTGCGAGTGCAAGCGTGCGTTCGGGTCGCGTGCAGGCCGCAGCCGTCTCACAGATCCACATCAGTCCCGGAATAAATGGTATCCTACGATGCTATCGTCTGCGCCCGTACCACCCCATTAATCTACATCAGCACGCGCTCACTATGAGATTAATGAACCAGATAAACCATTAAATACGACTACAGACGTCCGCTCCTCTAACAGCAGCCGAACAAACTGTATACGCATTTCAGAGACAATAATTGATGAATTAAACGGATTCGACGCTATTATGAATGTTAATGATAACGGTCGATCGGTTGGTCGATACCGACGATGCTGACTCGATAATTAGAATGGATGGTCGACGAGTCTCAGGTGAAATTGATTCCGTCTTGGGTGGAATCCACGTTAAGTAGCGGCTGCCGGGTGGCTAATGCGAAGTGCTGGGCGCTATGGCCGGCCGCCTCCGTGACTGATGCCGCAACACGACCCCGCATTAGTATTCATTTGTTAACAGCTACTTAACCACTTTCTAAATTAAAGATCTGATTTAACAAAGTACATTATATTATTACCTAATTTGCATTTAAGCCAGATACTCTTTCATATGTTTAACGTCATGTGATTTATCCGAACACGGACAGATACTATCTTTTACGTTGAAGTAAGAATATTGACCTGCGTAACAGTTTCTCGTTAATTTTAATTGATTATCTGATAACGTGATTTTTTATTACAAATGTAAATATGTCGGTTGGACGTGCTTTTTGACAACCCGAATTGTTAACTGTAACCGTGTTAAGGTCAACACGACGATAGATATTCGCTTATGAAGATTTAAAGGCGGTGGCTAATGAAGCAAATTTTTATTCTCATCAGAGTATTTATCTTTTTTTTTTCTTTTTTTTTGTGGAAAATGCACCTTATGCATTGTCTCCGTTCGGAGAAACAGAGGTATGTGGGGCTCTCCCCAAGGGACCACAAACCAACCACACGGATTCCCTCGTTGCCATTGTGAACGCCACGGGAGCAAAATGTGTCACCGCAACGCCCACCGGCCGCCCCGAGATGGGGCTCCTCTGTCGACACCGTGCAATGCGGGCTCGGCACTCCCCGGCCTCCCCCGCTGGTGAAGGATTGTTTAAAGAGGTTTACTCCTCGTGGCTTCCGCAGATGCCACATTCCCGGCAAGCCGGGGTTACGTGCCCTCACGTTAGCTCCCGCACCCTCATGTCCTGCTCTGAAAGCAGAGCGGTACCGAGGGTACGGTCGCTTCCGCCCACCAGGCTCCCCCTCGCCTTTCCCTGTCCGCCGTGGCAGAGCAGGTACTCAGATCGGGTTCGCCTCCGTCAAAGGCGTCCGCCCAAGGGCGAGACGCCGTCCTCACTTGGCTCGGATCCCCCGCAACTAGTTGCGGGTTCACCTCACCACCCCTACCCAACCAGTATGTCAGTCAATTGGCATGTATGTAAGTCATGGACCCATCCGCTACTCTTCTCCCCTTAACCACCAGGGTTAACAGGGGAGAACCGTAACGGTCGTGCAGCCCATACGTTTATCACCGCCGGGCACATGTGGAAATTGCTGACCTCCTCCCCCCCAGTCGACCAGTCAACCCCCACAGGCCATGGACCCATCCGCTACTCTTCTCCCCCTTAACCACCAGGGTTAACAGGGGAGAACCGTAACGGTCGTGCAGCCCATACGTTTATCACCGCCGGGCACATGTGGAAATTGCTGACCCCTTCTCCCCCAGTCGACCAGTCAACCCCCACAGGCCATGGGCCCAACCGCTACTCTTCTCCCTCTTAACCACCAGGGTTAACAGGGAAGAACCGTAACGGTCGTGCAGTCCATACGTTTATCACCGCCGGGCACATGTGGAAATTGCTGACCCCCTCCCCCCCAGTCGACCAGTCAACCCCCACAGGCCATGGGCCCAACCGCTACTCTTCTCCTTCTTAACCACTAGGGTTAACAGGGGAGAACCGTAACGGTCGTGCAGCCGAGACGGCAGAGTGGATGCTCCCCACCGCCCGGGCACATGTGGAGATTGCTGACCTCCCCCCCAGTTGGATATTAGCCACCGGTAAGATAATGTACGAATACATTAGCAAACCGTTGTTGCCCAGGGTGCACCGTCCCAGGTGTTACCCTTCCCCACCCCATGAGGCCTACGCCACGGAAAGAAGGGAGTGGTAACGCCCGGGCACTCGAGGAGGTTTCCGACATCGCACCCCATCAGAGTATTTACCTACCATTAACACCAAATTGAATACTATTAATTGCACAGGACTAACAATAAAAGAAATAGAAATTATATCATGGAAGCTAAAAGTAGATACGAGTCACCTATATGCACAAATAGCCATATATATATTTGTTTTCCCCGCTCAGAAAAGGGTAATTGCAGAAATTGTTTTTCAAAAAGGATTGCATTTCACTGGTGCTCACCAGAGTACCTATACTGTAGTAAATTTTAAGAAAACATGAAAAAAAAAAAACATGCGCAGTAGTAGCAGAAGCGGCAAAAAAGTGGCATCATCTGTTTTTTTTATTTCTATTCTGTTGCTCGTGACTGCTGCTAGAATGTGGCCAAAACGTCGTGGCAATTTTAGCAAAATAAAAGACGTAGGTAGTAAGTCCCGATTGCGATTAAGAATTATGAAATCAAATACGTAGTTAGCCGACCCTTTCAAATAGTATGAAGCATAGGGAACCTTGTAGTATCTAATACTATCCTGAATTGGTGTAACGGCACAAGCTATATTTGTAGCGAGTTAAGTTATAAACACAGAGCTCGTTCGAGTGACCCTAATTGCTTTAATTGAATAACGACATGGTGCTAGTTTTTACGTATTGGCGGAATTGTTAATTGATAATACAGCTGGACTCTTTTATTATTAAGGCCAGAATCTTCCCATAGTTTGACAAAAACTATAGAAACGGTTTATTTTTTACGCTAGATTTACATAAATATCGAGAGGAATTTTCTTAGTCTTATATGTATACGTGTAGCGAGCAGTCAAGTTTATTTATCATTTAGAAAATCGATCGATAAAGTTTATCGTGTGAGTAATTAAGGCAATGTCGCACCGCAAGCCGTTAATCTTGCAGATCGCAATCGAAGATGATCGCGTGTTCGCTCGCGCCGGCCGCGGCTGCGCGCGCGCACCCCCTCCTCCCCCTTCACTCACCACAACACCAGAAAAACATTAATAATCGTACCTTGCAATGTCATATTGAACACCATAACGCACCTTAATGGAATTTCCTTGTAACTTTATTTTTAACACTTTCTCAAAACATTTTAATGTATGTTTTGCTTGAAATCTGTTTTTGTTTCAAATGGGATATTTTTAGGTATAAGTGATTAAATTTTTATGTCTTGAAAATCTTGAAAAAAGGATACAGAAAATTACTTGATAGGCATTGCAAGCGTTCGTTTGTAAAGTATGAAATATCTTCCTTAAAACGCAAACGATTTTGCTTTGCTACATGAAATATCCGGTAAGTAGGTATGTTAATTTTGTAATTTTAAGTTTTTTGTAATTTTAAATCTTGTTTTTTTTAGTCGGGGTCACCATCATCGGAATCGATGTGAAGAACTAGGTACTTATATGTATTTATTACAGAGTTTGTAATTTTGCAACCGTTTACATGCAATAGGATATCTAAACCATAAATTTACACATCTGAACAGTAACGGGCGCGTAAAATTAATCCGACATTAAATTTCACAATACTCACTAGCATTTTGACCTCGCAAACCGTAATCGAATAGCCATGAATTATTATAGATGGGGACATTACCCGCACACTGCGCGAGCGAATTGCATTTTCCCTAGACTTCTTAAACCGCTAGTATTTACTTTTCAACCGCACTCACAGATAAAAGTGTCATAATATTTATAACATAACTTGCCTTTCTTATGGCCCGGTGTCATAAACTTAAGCGCGCTTTCTAGATTCCATAGTCTCATCTGAATATAGGTCGTAAACTCTGTTAATAAGATTTGAAATCGGAAAATTTGAGCGTTTAAGATGTATACTGGTATCCGGAGCAGAGCGTGGCCGTCGTTCGATAATGCTTCTAGTTGGTTCGCAGTAAATATGAGAGTCGAAGAGACGGAGCGTGCGGTGATGTGCACTCCGGGCTCCGGGGTGACGGTATGGACTATCTAATTTTATTAGCAATATATTGTCATTAAGTCGATACTGATCTTGTTATACGCACAATGAGGGGTACAGCGCAGGCCGCGCCCGCGGTCCCGGCCGGCGGTTGATACAATTTATATTCAAATGACATTCGCTTATGGCCTGAGGAAATTTCTCACTCATAGGATTTTCAGGTAATCTTGAGTTTATGTTGTCAATTGTTAGGTTGATATTCAATAGCATTCGTGGGTAGAGATAGCTTCACGGCTTGTTATAGTTACTTTGTTCAACTTATCGTAGAATTTAAAATAAGTGCATAGGTAGTAGATACCATTTGAACGTTCGATCTTTATATTTTCAACACCATAGAATTTATTGCTCAGTGATATCCAAGTAGCAATTTTAACTTTATGATTAAATATATACAATTATAAAAATTCAAAGCATCTTTCTTTCTAGAATAAACGGCGTATATGATGTGCATCGTCTTTATATATATCTACGTAACATAAGATCGGTCATTGCGTAGAAGCTGTGAGCACTACATAACAAGATAAAGAACAAAATCGTAGACAGAGAAGTACAGCAGCAAACTTATCCTTATAAAGGAATCTTTTCCAGTTAATCTGGATTAAATTTAAGATACGCAGTTTCTTAGCCATGTTCATGTATTGGTTGTATAAGGAAGCGATCAAAACTAGGAGATTTATTTAACGAGGAATTTTATTTCTTAGACAATGATCTTATAATTACACAAATATTAATGTCCTGACATAACAGCACTGTCAAAGCTTTCAAAACTGAATGACGCGCGTCGATCAGCTGTTTTAATCTACTACGCTGATTGGTGTCGTTAGCGCGAGTGCGCAGTGCCATTCAAGATTACGTCCCATGGGCGCGCTGGGAGGCGCGAGCCTTCTCACGGGTATTGGAGCCAGAACTGGCAACTACATAAATAAAAAATTACCTTGTGTGCAGTTCACGTAGCGCTGTTTACTGGTCACATAAACTGACCGTATTTACTGTGTTGCCGCTCATCCTCCATTTAACGCTGAGCTACTTTGGGAACGTCTAAATTAGTGAAGTGAGAAAAGCTAACGCTCGTAACCGTTTTCGATCGGCGGTAAATTGAGGAGATAACATCTTTTTTGGATGGTCGTTGACTCCCATCAGTTATTGTGTGTCGATCGTAGAGCCGAGCCGTAAAGGGAAACTTGTTACTATCTGTTTTATTAGTGCCTAATTTTGTCAACTCCTAATACGACTTTATTTATCTGGGATTGCGATGTAACTTGTTGTTGGGGATTCTGATGGTCTTTTCTTCAGATGGATAGTTCTAGAAATGATTAAAAAATTATAATTCTATGCGGAGAAGACGCAACACCAAGTTTAACCAGCTATGTGGCATAGGACAAAGACAGCTCAATAGAAGTTCCTTTTTATGGGTCCGTACCCAAAGGGTAAAAACGGGACCCTATTACTGCAACTTCGCTGTCCGTTCGTCCGTCCGTCTGTCTGTCCGTCTGTCACCAGGCTGTACCTCATGAACCGTGATAGCTAGACAGTTGAAACTTTCACAGATGATCTATTTCAGTTGCCGCTATACAACAAATACTAAAAAACAGAATAAAATAAATATTTAAGGGGGCTCCTATACAACAAACGTGATATTTTTGCTCGTTTTTGCTCAATATTGATAACAGCAATAGGCACCTGGACGCTTGGAATATTCACAGAATATTTAGTTATATATTCATTTTAAAAATAAATTCATCATCATCATTTCAGCCGTAGGACGTCCGTTGCTGGACATAGGCCTCCCACATTGATGCCCAATCAATACGGTTGGAAGCAATTTGCATCCACCCTGAACCTGCGGCCTTCACCAAATCGTCCACCAATCTCGTTGGTGGACGTCCCACGCTGCGCTTGCCAGTCCGTGGTCTCCATTCCGGAACTTTTGGGCCCCAACGGCCATCTGTTCTGCGTGCTATATGGCCTGCCCATTGCCATTTCAACGAGCTAATCCAAAAAAAAAATCGAAAATCGAATAGAATCGAGCTAATCTAAAATAAATGATGAAATTAAAATAAAACAAATATTTAAGGGGGCTCCCATACAGCAAACATGATTTTTTTTTTGCTGTTTTTATAGATAATGGTACGGAATCCTTCGTGCGCGAGACCGACTCGCATTTGGCCGGTTTTTTTTGCTACAGATAACACAATGTAAAGAAATATTTTAAGTAAAATGTTCCCTCACCTTTAATGGGATGATATGGTATAAAATTAAATTTAAAGCCGATGACTATGCAATAAAGAAGGTAGGAACTTTAACTCAAGAACACCTATTGTTCTAGAATTTTTATAATAACAACACTTTTTATTTCAACCTACCCCAAATTGGCGAAATTTTGCGGAAAGATAGAAACGAAAGGAAAATGAAAAGATATTTTTATTAAAAAACCTAGTATTATTTGAGATTGTCTCCTAATATTATTATTATTATATTATATATTATTTAAGGTTTAATTAATCAACCAAAATAAATTTTAAGCTACCATTATTTAGAAGGCTTTATTACACTTGACGGTCGTTAGTTTGATCGCGATTTAGAATAAGTACTTATTAAGACAACCAAGCGCAATAAAACTTACTAGCTCAGTTTAAACTGGAATAATCTATTGCATAAGCTTCTAATCCAAAATAATGCAGCGGTAGGAGAGTGACGGACACCGACTAGGCTGTAAACATTTCCCACCAATTCGTTTCACCACCCATGGATTAACCAAATAAGAGAGCGTTAATCCCTTCTCACGTGAAATGTAATGAAAAGACTTGGGGGCAATTAATGTTGATATTATTAGAGATAGAGAGGTTAGTTTGGACCGGCGGGCTGGAACGAAGTTCACTCCGGTGGTCTGGTTTGCCCCGGCAGCACCACTTCGATGAATGTCTTCACTTCATCATACAATATTAATTGCCATTCGCGTACCCACTTGGCTTACGCGCTCCTAGATTAAGGGCCTCATTACAGCTTTTCTTAAGGCTAAATATTAATTGAGACATTTCCATGCACTGTCAAGACGATCGATGAAGCAAAATAAATGAAGGTTAATAAATTATTGCCTACACAGCGGTTTGGCCGCTTTGACGATTAAGGAAGCAGTCATTATTTTGTACGTGTATTTTGGGTTAAGATCTGCGATCACTTGGGTTCGCTCTTTGTGTTAATCGCATTATAAATTGACTAAGCGGTCAATGCTCTGCCTTTGTCGGCATTGTAATGGACGACTGTAGAGTTAATTCTTCAAAAATGATGATAGCATTGTAACAGTCTATTTTTAGAAATTGTGCACTATACAACTTGAATCCAAATCAACTTAGATTTGGTGGATTCCTCGTAGTAAGTGTTTATTGCCATGAAATAACTAGAAGTGGCTAACAACAGGGCCTCAGGCAGGACAATAATGCGTGTCTCCACGCGAGCCTTTCGTGTGCCAGCTGCATTACTCAAAGCTCATTTAAACCTAACTATGTTGCATTGAAAGGAGCAATTTTATTGTACTCTATTGATTCTGTTGACAGCTGAAGAAGGAATGCGCGTCCTGCTACAACTGGTTTGTTTCTATCCCGTATCTCATTATCATAAATGGATAAACATAATAGATATGAAGTGACGTCTCTGTTTTTTTTCCGATGCATTAGGAGAGAAATATTAATGTGTTAGCATTAAACAGTCGCGTTCAAAGAGTATCATTGTAACTCGATGGTATAATGGGAATTTACAGAGATCTGGATTATTTTAATTTGTGGACTCGCGCCGTTGAACCAATTCAGACTCGATGGTCGGTTGTATTCATGCCTCATTTGCACACTACCTTCATTCAAATGACATCATTAAGGCCGTGTCCCGACGTTTCCTGTGACGTCGTATTCAGGATAACCACTTTGTATTAAAGGATATTCTTATATATTTCTTCTAGTTTTCTCGATAATCCTCTTTGTTTATGAATCTAAAATCGATCTAGTTACTTACTAGAAACATAATATTCAAAGTGCAGTCTTAAAAAGCAAAATGAATGAACTTAATTAGGTACGCAGCATTATGCATAAAGCCTCTTTTAGATTGTTTACTAGAGCATATTCTGAGTTACTTTAACGAAAGATTAACTTTTCTTCTGCTTACTCTGCACTGCCCGGAGGAACAAATAAGTTAAGTTCTTTTGGTTTATTTAGTTTCTGTAACAATACCGTGGCATGAGCCCGCGCCGCTCTAATATTCGAGCCGGGAAAAGACCGTGCTACGCATTATGGTTCTTATAATTAATGCGTGAGGGTCCAAAACGTGTCCTCATTAAGTAGATTTCTTCTTCATTCAGAGCTTCAAAAAGGCATGAGTTACGGTGTGAGTTATTTATAACGTCCAGTTTGTGCAGTGAGTACATAGTTCTGAACTTCATTGGCTCACGAATGATCTTAATTAGAAGTATTGTCGGAGAGGTAAATTATGCCCTTTGCGGCTTTTGTGGTGCTTCTTGCCCCGCGCCTGCCTCTGCGTCCCGCCGGCCACTGTAAATCAAATACCTATTCGATACTCAGCGAACAAGCCCCTAAGCGTAGATTAAGAAATTAATGAGACCCTAATGGAAGTAATTCTAACGTCATTTAATTTTATGTCTCGATAGTGGTTACATGAATTTTAATGCGCAAAAGCAAATAAATTATAGTAGGTACCTAAGGCCATT
This sequence comes from Archips xylosteana, assembly GCA_947563465.1. NCBI lineage: Eukaryota > Metazoa > Arthropoda > Insecta > Lepidoptera > Tortricidae > Archips > Archips xylosteana. Next base: position 10,466,255 of record OX387356.1, read on the forward strand.
CATTAGATTAAGGCCGATGGTACTAAGATTAATTATCAAACACGAGAGCATCAAGATAGGAACGTAATAAAGGTTTAATTGGGGCACATGTTGTTATGTTTATGTGTACATTACACAACATGGATTACCCTAATACCTACTTATCGGCTGATTGTAATAGATTCCTAGCGTGAGATTAAATTTGTTTACGTTCATACGATTAGCGCCTTAGATGAGCAATACATGAGATGAGGGGTGCTTAAATTAATAATGCCTGAGTGCATGAGGTATTGTTTTGAACCGTTCTTGACAGTTGACACTAATATTGTTCTGTGACGAAAGATCGTAATAGTCTCCAAACTTGTGTATCTGCTAAATGGTAACGCTGTCATTGGGTCGAGATTTAAGCTTTTGTGGATCTATTAAGTACATATTTATGTAATTACTAGCTTTAACCGGCAGCTTTGCCTGCGTTACTTACACCTTCACGAGAAACATGTCAGGCCTCAAAAAGTTTAGAGTAACATTTTTAAAGCACAACGTTCGCTCGGACAACGCCATCTATTGGTGGCAGACGAAGTTAACACGTCATCTCATCTTGGTAAAGAACTGAGGTACTTCAACGATCTTGGATAGCGCCTATATTCTTGTCTAAAGTAAAACTATTGTCCCACCGGGATATTAAGAGGGTTTATACCTGCTGAGCTGGCAACGTTGCATTTTTGTTAGTTTTCTCGATTATTCCATAAAAATTGAATGAAAAATAAAAATGTTTTGTATACAAATTGTTCTAATATATAAGTTAGTGTGTCTACTGCAATAATAATTCGTGATAGACTTTTATTTTGTTTAAAAACGAACAAATTATTATTTAACGGTTTTTAAAGAAAATAAAAGTCTTATCACGAATTATTATTGCAGTAGATACATTAACTTATAGTATATTAGAACAATTTGTATACAAAATATTTTTACTTTTCATTCAATTTTTATGGAATAATCGAGAAAAACTAACAAAAATGCAACGTTGCCAGCTCAGCAGGTATAAACACTCTTAAGTAAGTATCCTATGTCTCAATCTAGATCTTTGTACATTAGTTTCATCTTAATCCATCCAACCGTTATCGCGTGATTGTGAAACAAAAATCTAAACATCCAAACATTTTCACAAACTTTCTTATTTAAAATATTAGTATGGTTTTGTGCAAGTGCAAAACTTCTTGCACCGATTTTGTATGTTAGGTACCCTTCTGAGGTATTATGGATCGAAGATAAGCAGCAATTAAATTGATAGTGAAATAATACGGATTACTCACGTCTCAAAACGAGTTTAACTCGACATGTTTTGGGCTGTTTTGGGCCGAGTGCGTGGCGTTCGGCAGCAGCCGTAGCGTGTTACACCGAGAAGAACGGCTACAGATTAGCCCGAAACATGTAGAGTTAAACTCGTTTTGAGACGTAAGTGACCCGTATTATTTCACTATGAGTAAGTCTCACGGTAGTTTCAAGTTTAAATAAAATTGATATTGATCAGCTGTTGTTTTGTAAATGTATCGTGTTCTACATCACGAAAAATTTCAAGGAAATACTTTTTAGATCCTCTGTAGTTGTCAAAGCTTGCAGGATTTATATTTTAACCTGTGACCTTTATTTGACTTTGCGAAATCTTAGTAATGAAAACATCAACGAGTTCTGTAACTTTATAAAGTTCATGTTTTGATAAAAAAAACCGGCCAAGTGCGAGTCGGAGTCGCGCACGAAGGGTTCCATCATTATCTATAATAACGCCAAAACAATCACGTTTGTTATATGGGAGCCCCCTTAAATATTTATTTTATTATGTTTCTTTGTTATAACGGCAACCAAAATACATCTAGTTATCACGATTCATGAGATACAGTCTGGTGACAGACGGACGGACAGCGGAGTCTTAGTACCTAATAGGGTTCTGTTTTTACTCTTTGGGTACGGATCCCTAAAAACAAAATACTCGTAAGTAAGTATAAAGAGCTACATATTTTTGGGATAGATTTTCATAAAGATTCACAAAGATTTATGTCTTCTTCAACGATATAGTTAGATTTCACGCCCTCCAAGGATATCATTAATCAAACAATTAAATGGCACAGTGTTAATCCAACCTAAAATCAGCCTTCCTTTCCAATCAATAAGCGACGTGAGCGGCGGTGTGTAAGCGATCTAGTGCTACCGCCGATATAACTAAGTGCGACGTTCATTACATAGCTAAATTACTAAATAGCGTGCTCAGCCTGCCTCGACCGCATTCTGCCGATATACTGTACAGTACATTTGCGCGAAAAAGAAACATCATAAAATGGGAGGTAAGTATTATCTGAAAGGGAAGCCTGCAATTCGAAAAAAGTTCTTTTTATGTCTTCAACACTATTTTGGATGGTTGATAAAGTTCTAAATTAATTAATTCTATTAGTATTACTACAGGGTGGCCAAATAACAGGTATACACTTTAATTTTGTAATTTTATTCTATGAAATATAAAAAGTATTAAGTATTTCGTGTTAAATGTAGTATTTAGGGCCGGCAATTAAATATGGATAATTATGTCAGCCAAATGTCCACCTCTAGCAGCATGGCAGATGTGAAAATGTGAACCCTTTTCATCGCGTTTTTCATCACATTTTCACACATTTTCTGCGTTATCTCAGTGACTGTCTCGAATATTTTGTTTTAATTGCTGAAGGTTCATTGGCCTGTTAGCTTAGACACGTCCCTTTAGATAGCCCCACCGAAAAAAGTCAGAGGAGCTGTAAAATCAGGCGATCTTGGGGGCCAATCAATGTCACCGTTCAATCAATTTTCTTAGAGTTTCCGCAATAAATGATTGGGTTGAGTAGAACGTTTTAATAATTAAAACACGTTGTTCAGTCGTAGAACGCTCCATAACAAATTTGCCGTATCCACACAAAGTAATTTTCATGCAACAACTGTCATATTTGCCGCCAAAACAAAATGGCGGCAAAAAAAAGTTGTATACCTCCAAGTTGGCCACCCTGTATAATAAGTATAATGGTGCCGTCTAATTTCTTTATCTGCCTAATACTCATTTATCATTCAACTAACCAGAGTTTTTTTTTCACTTTTCGGTGCGTTGTACTTTGTCCTTTAAACTAGGTAAGATAAAATTTTGAATCTAATGCCATTTTCTTCTCAAAATGTGAAGGATAGGGGCGGTTACGGTGCGTCCGGAGAGAGGTCACCCTTTCTACTCGTATGGACATTCAAGGTCATTGGGGGCTATTTGCACTCATAACAAACATTAGGAGTATGCATAATGATGCAAGATACCCCAGCCTCTAATTAGATTCTAAAGTATCAAATAGTTAGATAATGTTGCGGTATCGAGATACCATTTCGCAGTAAACGCATTCGGAATGTTGTTTGTTTTCGCGAATAAGGAGGAAAGGAAGGCTAGCTATCCATTAAGGCATTGAGGAAGTGTTGCAATATAGGCATGGTTGCATTTTGTGTTGGCACAATAAAACATTGTTAACTATTAAAAATGGAATACACTGCTATTTAAAAACATTACTTAATTGTAATTGTAATAATAAATATATTATTTTTGTATTAACTGCTAATGCTATGCTATTTAATGCATATTTAGGATCTATGCTCAACTCGATATGTATCACAAGGACCCTTCAGCCACGGGACGCCACATATTGTTGAAATTACCCCAACGTTTCATCCACTTCGCAGCGGCCGTGTTCAAAATTAGACCCGTGTGTGAGTGAAAATCGCGGACGTTTTAAATTATACTTATAATAATAAGATTAATAAGTATACAGTTACTGGTTGCGTTGCACCTGATTGTTAAATTGTGGAGTTTTTTTATGTTTTTTGATAAAACATCCGAAGTTTAGGACATCCTCAATGAATTATGTATATCACGGTCGGAGTAGATAACATTCTATAAAAAATCAACTTAATGAAAGCGTGTAAATATGAAGCGTTGAAATTTCGAATAAAATTATTTGGACATGCATCGTTGATAAATATCAATTATGGCTCACAATATAGGGAGGTCGATGAAGATGTAGATTAAGGTGACACTATTAAAGTGACAGTGAACAACGGCGACGCGCTGGCGTGAACGAGCCGTAAATAAAAAACGAGCAAAGTGACGTGAGGATTAACTGCCACTAACTGCGACATTTGATTCCATATCGGCACGCAACTTGACGCGCGCCGTCTACACTCACGTACATTTACATTCTCTGCCATTTACAGCGGCCACCTATCAATGCCTCGTCTCCACTATCGTGTCACTAATGGCACGAGGAACATTATTTAAGAAAGAACACTAAAACCCATTTGTTTTTCATCTGGAATGCCTCTAAATCTGCTGCTTTATTTCTGTAATAAAATGATCACATTTAATAGGTATACTTGTGTTTATTCCGGTTCCTATGCGCACGTTATTGTGATGCCATAATATTCCACGATGATGACCGACGAGCACCTCATAATCGTTTTGGACATTCCCGAATTTCCATAAAGCTTATTTCAAAATAATTCTTAATACCTCCGGCAGTGTTTATCTCGTTTTCGGTAATAGAATACCTGGAATATTTTATCAACGCACGACCGAGTAATTTAATATAAAGCGTATCACTAAATGATCTCTCGGTCGCGATGACTATCGCAAGGTTAATAACGGTGTTGGTGGTTCTTCTACGCGAGACACGCGTCCGCGATATTATCGCCGCCGAAGCATTATTGATGAGTGCCCGCCATAACCAAATAGCCCGAGGATCACGTTTGTTTTCTTATCTAAACTTTGTTAAAATGTACCATTTTGTGCTTAATTGAAAGTTTCCGGGGGCGTTGAACCTGCGCGTTTATGACAGGTGCAGCTCTGAATGGGCTTTTCGTGAGATTGCGCCGCGATTGTCAACTGCCGCGCGCGATACGGTCGTTCCTGTCCGAGCCCCGAGTCTCTTGCCCCGCACCGGCTCTGCCTAATTGTTGAACAGAAGCCGCCCGCAGCTTTATGACCGCCTCAATGGCTACGACGTTTATGGAGATATGTGATATAAATAACGTTACTGCTGCTGAGATTATTTCATTCATTCTTGTCAGGCCATTGAGAAACACTGTCGCAGGAGGACAACGTGCAAACAATGGCGCTCACGTACTTGAGTAGGTACATGTTTGTGTTTCTGTACAAATCGCATGCGTCATCTGAGTTTACGGTTGCCAAACTGTTTTGTTTTTGCTAACCAGTATTTTTTTACTTTTAATACCTACTTACTCATTCCTAATTGTTTTTTTTAAGTAGTAGGTAAGTATGTTGTACTTACTAAAAAATTTCATACAAAACAAATGGATAGTTATTATTCTTATGCTTCCGGATGTTAAAAAATATTAAAGCTTAAATTTTAAAATACTTACATTGTACTTTTTTTTTAGATTGGCCAATCATTCTTTTAACTTGTACTTCTGCTAACATAATGGACATTAGCAAAATAATTCCTGAATCAATGAATTATTTAAATTACCCAAACCAAAGTTAGGTTCGTTAAAAGTTAGGTAATTCAGCCTATTGTTTTAAACTTTAGCAATTTTCACTCATAGTTATCATTACACCCTGGACTTAATGGTTCAGCTATAACTGTAAGAACTTGCGTTTTCATGGATAACGATACTTATTCATTGCGGGCCCACAACCAGCCCCTACTAAGTTACCTTTATCTAGTGGAGCATTCGCAAGACACATTGCTGGAGATATCCAAACCCATAATAATGCTTGGAAAGCAAGCACTTGGCTTTAATATCCCCATTTAAGGACTGGCCGCTTATGTAAGATTGCCGTTTCCAGTTATTTTGAGATCCTAAAACCGTGTTGCTTGATTAATGTTTCTGACTAGAACAAACGAGTTTCGGTTAGATTTGTTATCTTCGTGTTAGCTAGTTTTGTCAACGGCCTATCTGGAGTTGAATGAATACCGCTAATGACTGGGTTCTAATTTTACATCGTCGGTGGCATAAAATTGCAAGAAAAAATCATACTTACGTGTACAGATTTCTGAAATTATTTCGATTGATTTTAATTAAGTTACCCTTTGTAGACATAAGTCAAAGTCAAAGTCAAAGTCAAAATTCTTTATTCAATTTAGGCATCAAATTGATGCTCCTATGAACGTCGAAAAATCTACCACCGGTTCGGAAAAAACCCTGTTGAGAAGAAACCGGCAAGAAACTCAACAAGGTATATTTTTTTCAGTCAGATCTACATTGTTATTAAATGACATACATCTAAAGTATTTAATACAATTAAATTTTTTAACACAGTAGATACGCTATTTGAGACTAGGGATCGCCAATGCGGATCGGAATTATTTCCAAACATCCCTGTCCATGATATAGTCATTAATTTTATAGTACGCCTTAGATATTAATGTCTTCTTCACAATGGATTTGAATTTTGTATCAGTTTCTTCGGTTATTGTTTTCGGAATTTTATTATAAAAACGTATGCATCTTCCCAGAAACGACTTTTTAGTTTTAGCCAGTCTGTAAGATGGAACTTTAAGCTTCCCTGTGTTTCTAGTAACCTTTGGATTATCGACGTTAGTGGGAAAATCACATATGTTTTTTCTTACATACATGATTATTTCAAATATATACAACGACGGCAGGGTTAGGATACCTATTTCTTTAAAAAAAGATGTTAAAGAATCGCGTGTCCTTAAGTTATATATCGCTCTGATAGCCCTGTTTTGCAAAATAAAAATTGATTCCAAGTCTGCAGCAGATCCCCATAAAATAAGGCCGTATGAAATGATGCTATTGAAGTAGGAAAAATACACCAACCGTGCCGTCGCCACATCGGTTAGCTGCCGTATCTTTCTGACTGCAAACGCAGCAGAGCTCAACCTATTCGCAATTGCTGTGGTGTGCGATCCCCACTGCAATTTAGAGTCCAGTGTTATTCCTAAGAATACCGTAGATTTTACAAATTCAATACTTTGACCGTTAAGTTTAATATTTGAGACCGAATTTGAATGAGGCGGATTTAACAATGAAAATTTAATACATTTTGTTTTCTTAGGGTTTAGTAACAAGTTATTGGCAGCAAACCATGCGGATATCATGGAAAGAGTTTCATTGGGTTCAGTGAAATCGGTGTCTTTTCTACTAACTTTGAACAGTAAAGAGGTGTCGTCAGCAAACATAACTATCCCTGATTTCTGACTCACGGTATAAATTAGGTCATTTACGTAAACCTTATACAAGAATGGCGCTAGAATAGATCCTTGAGGCACTCCCATTTCGACCACAGATCCCTCCGATACCGTTCCATTAACCGCTACCTTTTGTTTTCTCTGTGTGAGGTAGGATTTGATGAGTTCTAAAGCGAGGTCACAAATACCATAGAAATTTAATTTACGAATTAAAGTGTCATGATCCACACAATCAAAAGCTTTCGAAAGGTCGCAGAATACACCTATAGCATCATGTGATTCCTCCCAAGCTTGTAATATGAATTTAACTAAACTGTAGCCCGCATCTGTAGTAGATCTACCTTTCGTGAATCCGAACTGCTGTGGATGCATGATTTTATGTGAATTGAAATGTGACATTATTTGCGTTAGCATTATTTTTTCGAATATTTTGCTAAACGCTGATAGGATGGATACTGGGCGATAATCAGAAGGATTATCCCTATCACCTGATTTAAATATGGGCACTACTTTACTATATTTCATTAAATCGGGAAATACGCCTTCATCTATGCAATTATTAAATATAAAAGCCAAAGTTGGAGCAACGACATCTAAAACGGATTGTAGAACCTTAACTGAAACGCCCCACAAGTCTTCCGTTTTCTTTACTTTTATCAATTTAAAAGTCTTCATAATGTCAAAGGGAAAGAAAGTAGTCCAGAGTGGAACGACTTATTATAAACTTTCGTATCAATCAAAAGCACAGAGCTAGTAGGTAATAAGAGGAATATAAATGCTACTTGAGATAAAAGCGGGTGCCTCACTAAACTGGCTAAAAAGCCATGTTTTAAGCGAAACTTCTTTCCTCGCACGACGAAGATCTGGAATCAGCTTACTGCGGCAACATTCCCAGAGCGTTACAACTTAGGGTTCTTTAAAAAACGAGCCTACCAATTCCTAAAAGGGTCGGCAACGCACCTGTGATTCCCCTTGTGTTGCGGGTGTCCATGGGCGACGGTAATCGCTCTCCATCAGGTGACCCGCCTGCTCGTTTGCCTCCTCTTATATATAAAAAATGTATTTGTTTTCCTTGTTTAGTCTATAGAAAACGCTCCGTTTATTGTTAAAAAATGGATTGATGCAGATAGTATGCCTTAAAAAGGATCTAGACACGCGGCAGCGTGTCAAGCCAAGTTCAAGCAAAGGAACTGGCTAGCCAGCGCCGAGTGTAATATTACACGAACCACTTGGTGCCACTTTTGACCCTTCTATAACTCAAAACCTCCTTAACAGAAACACATAAAACTACGTATGTTTGATTATATCCATAAGGACATCTAGAAGCCCAAATTTCATGAAGCTAGCTCAAACGGTTATAAAGATATGAAAGTCAAAAAGTCGTAAATTTTAGATTAGATTAAATTAGATTAGATTTATTTATTTCATGATAAAAATTACAATATAAATTTGCATTGATGTCAAAATTACAAGAATTTATACCTACCATGATCGTCAAAATAATGTAAAATAAAAATAATTAATTATAGTGCACAAAATTTCAGAAAATAAATGTTCTCCCAATAAGGATCGTCATTATACAAAAAGAGAAAAGAAAAACACTGTAAATATAACTATCACTATGTCATTATCATACATTAAAAAATAAAATATCTCCCAATAAGGATTGTCATTTCACAATTTAAAAATAATAAATATGAGTATTCGATACCATTACTACGACTATCACAATTTAAAATAATTACTTAGTATACAATTAAAACAGGAAACAAATACAATTTTTTACTGTTACTGTTTTTTACTGTAATTGTACTGTGTTGAGCACTGACTGACTCACTTATAGTACCTAAACCTAACCTACTTCCAGATGACCTAGAAGGATGAAATTTGGAATCCAGCTCGGTAATTGTGTTTAAGAGTAGGAAAAAATCTAAAAATAAAAAAGTTAGAAAATAGGGGGGTCCCCATACAAAAAATTTTTTTTTAAAGTGTAGCGTTGGAACCGTTACAAGCAGATATTTGGAACTATCCCAATATATGTAATTGACAAAAACACGGGGGTTGGGGGTGTGCGGGGGTTTCAAAGGGGGATGAAAATTTCATTGATTTTGCCGTAGGATGCACCGTTTTCAAGATATTTGACGAAAACACCGCGGGGGGGGGGAGGGTGCGGGGGTTTCAATGGGGGGATAAAAATTTAATTGATTTTGACGTAGGATGCAATCGTTTTCAAGATATTTGTCAAAAACACCAGGGGTGTGGGGGGAGGTTGCGGGGGAGGGGGTGCACGGGTGTCAAAGGGGGGTGAAAATTTCATCGATTTTGCCGTAGGATGCACCGTTTTCAAGATATTTGATGAAAACAACGGTTCTCGTCCGATCACCGAAGTTAAGCAACGTCGGGCGCGGTCAGTACCTACTTGGATGGGTGACCGCCTGGTTTTTTGTAGTAAAACTTCTTTAAGCACGCTTGACTTGGGGAGTAGAATACGTTACGTAAGTCAAGCGTGCCTAAATAAGTTTTACTTCAAAAACACAAAATGAAACCAAGCGGTCACCCATCCAAGTACTGACCGCGCCCGACGTTGCTTAACTTCGGTGATTAATTTCTTTACAAAAAGTAATGATATCCCACCAAAAACATAAATGTAAAAAATGTTAGCCAAGTTCAATTCTAAAAATATACTTGATTATGGACTTCACCGACAAAAGGATTGAGATCTAAATGGGTGGCAAGTTCTGCAGGTAATACTGAAATCTATTTGTAAGAACAAATAACATCCTAAACAAGTATAACACTCTACCTCTATTTCTTTGGTTTTTCTACTCCAACTGTCTTTTATATTTATAAATATAAATTACTAAATTTAACTATCTAATAATTTACACGAAGTAGATAACTTATGTTAAATTGAAGCTTAATATTTGACTTGGCTAGTTTTTACCAGCAAATTGAATGTAGAAGATAAGTTGATTAGCCAAATATAAGATGATTTGTATGTGAAAAGTAGCCAAGTCAAATGTTAAGCTTCAATTTAACATAAGTTATCTACTTCGTGTAAATTATTAGATAGTTAAATTTAGTAATTTATATTTATAAATATAAAAGACATTTGGAGTAGAAAAACCAAAGAAATAGAGGTAGAGTGTTATACTTGTTTAGGATGTTATTTGTTCTTACAAATAGATTTCAGTATTACCTGCAGAACTTGGCACCCATTTAGATCTCAATCCTTTTGTCGGTGAAGTCCATAATCAAGTATATCGATACCGGAAATCTCAAATGGCGTAAAGGACAAAAATGCGAAAATGAGTCTTAAATGCCATTCGATAGGGAAAAAAAAGCTGTATACGATGGCATTTAAGACTCATTTTCGCATTTTTGTCCTTTACGCCATTTGAGATTTCCGGTATCGATATTTTTAGAATTGAACTTGGCTAACATTTTTTACATTTATGTTTTTGGTGGGTTTTAATATCACTGGTCCGTAACATTTAATAAAAATCTATAAAGAAAGGTGAAAAAGTGGCGAAGATGTGAAGACAAAATTGAGTTGATAAAGTGAGTAGTTTGTACTTCCTTACAAACGATGACATTTCTATTCCTCTCAATTATGAGTTCTGTGGCCAAAACGTACAGTCGACAAAAGCGAGGCCTGCCCAGTTTCAAAACAAATTTGCTTGCAGCCGTTGAAGTTCATTGGTATGGATTGGTATGGACAGATGTCTAGCCACTGCAAGCAAAATGGACATTTAAGGTGTCAAGGCGACCTTTTTTACACGCTTTATATTAGCTTCACCTGTATATTTGTTTGTTTGTTTGTATGTATGTTTGTATGTATGTATGTTTGTAACCGACTCCTTAGGGCGCGATTTTGACCCACTTCCCGGTTTCCGATTGAGCTGAAATTTTGCACGTATGTGTAAATTGGATGACAATGCAATATTATGGTAACATGGAGCTGATCTGATGATGGAGCTGGATGGTGGCCATAGGAACTCTGTAATAAAACGACACAACCCCGTCGAGTTTGGGCTCTTTTCATTCGTCTTGTCAAGTACTTTGATCCCAGATGGTAACCAGGATCTGATGATGGAGCTGGAAGATGGCCAAAGGCACTCCACAATAAAACGACGCAACCCCATCGAGTTTGGGCTCGTTTGTTTCGTCTTGACGAGCACTTTGATCCCATATGGTAACCAAGGTCTGATGATGGAGCTGGAAGATGGCCAAAGGCACTCCACAATAAAACGAAACAACCCCATCGAGTTTGGGCTCGTTTGATTCGTTTTGACGAGTACTTTGGTCCTAGATGGTAACAAGGGTCTGATGATGGAGCTGGAAAGGGGGTAGGTGGCGGGGTGGGGAGGGGGAATGGGGGGTGGGGGTAAGGGGGTCGGGGGTTTAGAGGGTTGGGGGTAAGGGTGTGGCGGTTGGGGTTAGGGGGTGGGGGGGGGGGGTTTGGGGAAAATAGGGTGGGGGCGTTGAAAATAAAATAAAAAATTAATAAATTTCAATTCACTATTCTTATAGAGCAGTACAAAATCTTAATAAGCAATTAAATATTTTATTGTAAAAAAAGCGTGGGGTGCATGGTGTCAATTGTCAAGGATTATCATTTTGATAACATCTTAAAAAGCATCCATTTTAATATTTTAAACTATTATAATAATAATAATAAATAATAAATATCACGGGACAATTCACACCAATTGACCTAGTCCCAAAGTAAGCTTAGCAAAGCTTGTGTTATGGGTACTAGGCAACGGATAAACATACTTATATAGATAGATACATATTTAAATACATATTAAACACCCAAGACCCGAGAACAAACATTCGTATTTTTCATACAAATATCTGCCCCGACACGGGAATCGAACCCGGGACCTCAAGCTTCATAGTCAGGGTCTCTCTCTAACCACTAGGCCATCTGGTCGTCTATTATTATTTATTTTATCAATATTTAGAATTGTTTACAAATTTTGATCTGGATATAACAATATAATAATTTCTTATTAAGATTTTGTACTGCTCTATAAGAATAGTGAATTGTTTTTTTTTTTTTTTTATTTATTTTTATTTTTTTAAAGGTTGTTTTTTAGTTTTTTAAAACTATTATTTTTTCGACTGTACATGTTAGTATTCTACATTAAATTTCCAGCGTATATTGATGTTGCTTTTGACGACTAATATCGCGAGACTCGTGAGCGCCCTATTACGTCTTATTATTGTTATACCGTACTGTTTTCATTACGTACCAATAGATTAGTGTCAATATGTGATCACGAGCTTGCTATCAGATTAGGTCTTGTGATGGACCTTGACATTTGCCTGAGAGCCGTTGACCCGTCGCATTCGCCTCGGCTCACATCTGGGACATCTTTGGTCGCAGCATTACTGTCTGCGATACAATACACCATTATTCTTCTGTTTATGTTCCAATCATGATATTTAAATTTTGTTTCGTTCGATTGACATTAAGTGATCAGTAGATAGAGGTGATTAGATTTCAAGTGCACGACGCGCTGTTGTTGGTGTGAGAGTGACGTTCTGGAAATAAGTCGTACGCTTCAATAAAGAAGCATAACTCTTCTTAAACAGTACGTACTTATTGTATGGGTTAGGACAATTTTATTATTAATATTATATGCAGACAAAGATTTTGAATCTATTATTGCAATTGAATTTTTATTTGAATCTATCTTATATTATAGTAGTAGTTGTTAAACACGTATAAGTACATCTTTAAAATTATTACGACGTTTCGGCCACATTACAAAAACCGTGACTACGGGTGGACGGAATTGTAGGGTACATCGAGTTAATTTTAAAGATATATCTATTTTTAAGTAATTAAAATTTGAGTACCATCTACAGTAATTCTGAGATAAAAATTTACTGTACGCATTCAAGGAAACTGAATCGCTTACCAGGGTGGAAACTTTTCACAACTAATTTCACAATGATTTCTTTGGCAGATGTACGCCAACATGATATTTGCAATGAAAAGGGTTCACCCTGGTACGTGATTCAGTTTCCTTGACTATACCTATAAGTATGTACATATTATATTGGCCCGCATCTGTAGGTACTTAAAGTCAATCATTGTTTAATATTTAAAAATCACAAATCAATAGATTAATATAACTTTTATTACGTTCTAAAACTATATTGCACTATTTAAATTCGCCTTTCTGTGTTCAAAATTATGCGTAAGCATGCTCGGTGTTTGGCTCGTCCCATCAGTGTGTTGAGTCTAGCTATATTTAAAGTGATTTTCTCTAAATCAATGCTTAAGGTAGAATAATGAACAATTCAAGTTCATAAAAATATTTTCTACGGATAAAACTAAATCAGGTGGTGCAGGAATGCTAATAATATGTTAACAGAATGTATTGGGTCCTATAGAGATGCAAATGCGGACAGCTACTTCTATAAAATTCGAAATGTTATTGCTTCGTAGTACCGCGAGAAGCATTCGACATCGGTGTTTTTATTTTTATCGAAGGGATCGATTGTAAAGATAAGTTTGTCGTAAGACAAGTAGCGGCCACCCAGCGGCCGCGGCTTGGTCCCGCGCAGCCGCCGCACGCCTCGCTTGCATTTTATTACATCTTGATATGGAGTAATTCGCACATACGTCAAATAATCGAAACACCACACGCCATAGTTCGGGAGAAACTTCGGGCAAGGAATGTCAGCGTAACATTTTAAAGCTATCTTTTTAATGTGGCACGAGAGAGAATGTGTCTATTGAACTTTTTAGATGAATATCTTGCTTAAAACCAAAATGAACAAAAAAATTAAAACCAATATTTAAAATAATTGTTATTTTTTCTTCATGTTTAATACTTAGTTACATAGAGTGAATTAAGGGTACTTGCGTACAAAAAATTTTTAGCGTGTAAAGAGTATATTATAAAATTACCAAGAAACGGTCTAAAATATCCAAGATTGTATTAAATCGATCCGTAGTAAATCACATCTCGCCTTTAAAGTATAAATCACGAGTGACGTAAAATCGTTTTATATTGTTTTCACATTGAAATGACAATAAAATGCTTTAAATTCATGAGTGATTTAATGTACATGTGCTTGATATGAAGTAACAGTTCAACATTAACGATAAACATGTATATTTTATTATTTCTCCACATATTTTAGTGGCAATAAAAAGTATTGTTATATCTTTATTATTGTTTTAATGATATCAAATCGTATACTGAGATATTAAAGTTTTGCCACCGCTGTACATATATTTTAAACACAAAAGCTTTACTAAAAATATTTGGAAACACCATCAATAGACATTTTTGTAGATGTTAACTTAATGCAATATATTATGCTGCCGTCAACGACAGTAACAATTGAACCATATATATTTATTTTAAAGTCTGAATAGATAATGAAATGGATGGGTGAACGCTACTACCATTGGTCCTGAAAGTGCCTGAAATGAAAACTTTGGGAAAGAAAGAATTGCTGACAGATCAATGAGATCACTAATTCGTTTAATGTTTTTAATGCTGTTGTCATTTTCAATTTAAAATAATAGTACATTACTGCAGCGGCCGCGAAATAGGGGATTGCCGGCCGAGTAGTTATAGATGGCCGAGTGTTAACGAGGCCATCTAGAGATACGAGGCCGGCAATCCCTGTTCGTGGCCAAGGCTTGTATAGAGTTTTTCTCAAACATGCATCACCATCACCACCATCATCATCATCACCATCATGATCATCATCAACATCATCGTCATCACCATCACCATCATCATCATAATCATCATCACTATCATCATCATCATCATCATCTCATCATCACCATCATCATCATCAACATCATCATCACCATCTTATCATCACCATCATCATCTCATCATCACCATCATCATCATCATCATCATCGCCATCATCATCATCATCATCATCATCATCATCTTACCTTACCTTAAATAAGCGTAGTGGCAGAATGTCTTAATGAACCAAAACGCAAATATTGCTTATAGTTTTTTTTTTAATGGCTAAATGCTATGATGCCATAGACCTATAAACGTCATGGTATGAAACAATAGACGATCACTTTGCTGGCCTTGGCCAGCAAAGTTGTATGAAATTCCATTATTGACCTCTCGTCTAGGCGGTCCCCCACCACCGGCTGCACCTGCACCTGCAACGTGACCCTTCGTGGCGTATTATAAGGAACATAACGTCAATATTTCATAGCATGTTTGAGAAAAATAATTTTCTTATCGGCTTTCTTGCGTAAAGCAAAACTATTGTAACATTGACTGTCTTGACTTCAAACTCTAAATATTCATCGTTTTGCAGTTTTTTTTTGTCATTACCGTCTCACTAAATATTGTTAAATATAAGATATGATGCTCAGAGTACCTATATACTTTTTAGGAAAACTAATGTAATGCAAGTGCGCACTCTTATAATTTAGTTTGATCAAGCTTTTTTTTTTATCAAATCGAACCGTAATTGACCCCTATCTCACCCGATGGAAAGTGCGTATGAGGCGAAAAGTGCATCTCATCGCTTCAGTAACAGCCTATTTACTCTAACCTTGAAGATATTTAGGTTGTTGCGATTTGTACCTACTTTCATTTTGTGGTGATAATCCTTCCCACGATTAATGACGATTGACAAAATAATGACGTTTCGAGTCGAGCAGAGTATTGACACACAAATATTCACCCAATTATGCCAATAATATAACTTAGCTCGCCTGATTATAAATCAGAATGAGCAATCGTGGTCATGTCTTGGTCATGTAGATGTTGTTTTTTCGTCTAGCAAGTGGCAGAGACACGAGTCGAACGCCCAAAGAGTTATGTGACATCTGTACGTGTGATTCTCTACACCTTGCTCGAAACTATTTCGATGTCTCAAACTCTCCTAACTATTGACGTTATCTTGATTTACGCACTTTATTAACATTTTATAATAACAAAAACGAGCCAGTTTTCTGCTTTCGACGGTATTTAGGTGGACATATATATACTTACCTAGATCGTTGAATTAGGAATATTCAGACAACTTATCAATATCATACACAAATGTCATATACAATGTAATGTATCGAATTGTTTTTTGATCATCAATTCAATTTTGTTTTGTGACTTGACTATTAACTTGAATGTCCCCAAAAAGAAGAATGCATTAAAGTTTATTGACACAGGTTGACAAAATTCGGCCATTATCATAAAAAGTAATATTTCAAATATATCTTCGAAGTTATGTTCTATTTTGAAAGCAGAAAATTGTATCTTTATGCTTTAAAAAGATTATCTAGATTAATTTCTAAATGTAGGGGACACTACAAACAGTAAATAAGTTATTAAAATCAAATTGAAATTTACGATAATCATAAAGTAAAGATTAGAGCACTTCGATATATCTACGTGTTTGATTTAAACACATTCCCGGTCATCGCATAAATACCCGTACATCCATACGGAACATTCTTGCGTCGATATTTATGTTCGGAGATCTATGGCGCGGCCCACAAAAATTGTGACATACTCACGAGAATAAAAAGTCAACAATGAATGGAGCTCACGCGACAGGACCCCCCACAACCCGACCTCCGCCTCTAAATAAAAACGCGTTTATGATCTATGATCTGAAACTGATACTTATAATGGCTTCTGTGTGTATGGAGAAGCTGCATCAAAACCGAGCGCGCGTCTCTCACAGTGATAAATAACCTCAAATTGCTTGTAAAAGACTAAGCTTTTATCCCGCCTTCCGTATGTACAACATGTCAATATTTGTGTTCAATCCGAGTTCTGTTCTTTGATCGCTTAGCGAATTCAAATGCGTAATGTAACTCGATATTACGATATTTAC
Organism: Archips xylosteana; assembly: GCA_947563465.1. Taxonomy (NCBI): domain Eukaryota; kingdom Metazoa; phylum Arthropoda; class Insecta; order Lepidoptera; family Tortricidae; genus Archips; species Archips xylosteana. Next base: position 10,483,318 of record OX387356.1, read on the forward strand.
GATACAATTAATAATGAATAATGAATACAATTGGAAATAACTTAGGGATAACGGTCGCTATCAGTATCTTGATCTGTATTGAGACTGATTAATTGACCAACATTTTAATTTGGAACGCACTGCGTAGATAAATGCCTAAGAATAAGGGTGTTATGTTAATAAAAGAAATAGCTCGATTTATGGTCACGTGTAGTGTTAAAGCACGATGGTCGCGATATTTATCGAGCTGTTTGTTTATTTATATTGTAGACTTTTACAGACGCTGGCCATCGGGCGGAGGCGCAGTAGCGGCGGCGGTGTTGCTTACGCGGCGAAATTCGATCATTCCTACAGGTCAAACAGAAACATCTTGAGCGCGCTTTTATCGTACCGGTTTGATTTACTCGATAGATTATTGCATGCTTGTATGTTCAGTTTGCTCTCGTATCTGTGATATATTGCTTTATGGATTAGCCTATTTTTCGTCTTGGTAAATATTAGTAAATCGCTTTCGCTTTGTAGCATGTGTAGGGGTTTAGCGCGGCAGCAATCGACAGCGGCGCTGAGCGGCGGAGTGACGTGTCGCGATCGCATGTCCAGAAGGAATATATCAATCGGCCGGCAGAGTAATGGTTGCCGCGCCGGACCGGCCTGCTCGCTAAATGAGCCACAAACTGGATACCGCTCTACGTACTTTCTGTTTGAATGTTAAGTAGTTTTAATTATTTTGCAAGAGCCCCCGGGTTACGACTTTGCCGCTCCCGGAGACATTTATCAAAGTGTGTCTGCTGCCGTGTATTTGCTGCCGAACACGCTCCGGACCAATATTTCCATGTTTGTTTCGATGTAGATAGTGGTTACAGCAAAAGGTATGCCATTGCATTGCTGGAGATATCTAAGTAATATTCATAACTGCGATGAACTCGCACAATCTATAAATTACATTTCGAGGAAAAGAGCAAGGAAATATTATAACGGCAGCCAGAATGGTTCCTAACAAGCGAGCTAGTGTGTACCTATAGTTTCAAAGTGTAATTAATTCCGTGGAACTGTTGAGTTGAGTGATGCTTTGTATGGGGATAATGCGTTATCCGCTGCGCTGGCGATGGCGGGAGGCGCCCGCGGCCGACGGTAATGAGCGCTATCACTAATACCGCACTACTTAGTGCCTCGTACGATTGTGTTTATTTTGATTACTAGAAACAGATGTATATGACTAAACTGTATAATAATATATAGGTTTTTATTTAATTCGCTGCTAGTTTGTGTGAGTCCATATGCAAACAAGTAAGCAAGTTTCAAAGCTTAAACAATTTTCGTGGTAAGTAGATTTGACAGTTAAATTATTGGAGGATAAAATAAAGCGTGCGTAAAACAAACTCTTGGGCTTCGACATTATTTTTAAGCATCATTATGAATAAGAAAACTTGTTACTTTTTGGGCATATAGAAAAGGACCAAATTAGGTTTTTACTTATCAATGGGTGTAATGCGTGTTTCATATACCTACCTATGTATATTTATTTATATGATTGGGTTAATGTAATAAGGGTGAATATTCAGCGTTTTGACCGCTTGGTTAAACCTCATTACCATCTAATGATTACTACCACAACCGAAGCACGAGTTACACGAAATTTTATCAAACTAAGTAGATTTAGCATCGGTACGGTACTGGCTTAGGTTTTCATAAAAAGTTAACCCTGAGCATCATCCTTTTTAGGGTTCCGTACCCAAAGGGTAAAAACGGAAACCCTATTACTGAGGCTCCGCTGTCCGTCCGTTCGTCCGTCCGTCCGTCCGTCCGTCCGTCCGTCCGTCCGTCCGTCCGTCTGTCACCAGGCTGTATCTCGGGAACCGTGATAGCTAGAGAGTTGAAATTTTCACAGATGATGTATTTCGGTTGCTGCTATAACAACAAATACTAAAAAATGGAATTAAATAAATATTTAAGGGGGCTCCCATACAAAAAACATGATTTTTTTGTTCTTTTTTGCTCGATATTGATAACGGCAACAGGTAGACACTTGAAATATTCACAGAATATTTAATTATATATTGACTTGAGAAATAAATCATTAAATTAAAATAAAAATATATTTAAGGGGGCTCCCATACAACAAACGTGATTTTTATAGATAATTGTACGGAACCCTTCGTGCGCGAGTCCGACTCGCACTTGGCCGGTTTTAATAATATTTGCTGAGAAAATGAGAAAAAAATTTGTACAAACGCTGAATATTCACCCAATACATATTTGTAAATATTTCGTCGTGAACACGAAGGAAATAATTGTAAGTTTGTCTAAATAATATTTACAAATAAGAACATTTAAGAGATACATTTTATGGATAATAAAATCGAGATTTATTACTTAGTGCTAAGTCCCACAAATAACTATAAAAAAATCCTAGCGTCAGATATTTTCAGATATAATTAATAAAATTAATAAGTGTGTATAAAATTTTAATGAGTTATTTTGCTATAATGTATAAGTAGTTTATGTTGGTGCATTTAATTACCGACTAATAAGTAAAGCTATAACATGACAAGTGCATAAAGTTAATGTTACCAATAGAAAGATGGGAAATATGACATAAATTAGCTATAAATAATTAACGGTAGTTAATGGACATCCTTCCACTTAATCATAAGTACTAAGATAAAGCTTTTAATATGAATAAAAGACCACACGCAAAAATCCTGATAAGTCAGGATTTCTGTTACCACATACGTACACTTCTTATGCCAGTTGGTACGCGACGATATTACAAATAAAAGGTAGTTAATATTGTACCTCTAAATTGTACCTCTTTTATCAAACATTAAACTTAAAATAGCTAAAAGTAGCCCCGAAATGTAAATGCAGTGTTTTGTGTGCTCGGCCTACCCCCTTTGAGATACAGATGTGAAGTGTGTGTTAAATGTATATTCAGCATATAAATGTAGGTATAAATATTCAGCAAAGAAGAGTAAAGCCTTTAAAATAAAGTAAAATTCTATGTATATAAAATAAGCAAAAAAACTATGGTGACCTACTGGTTTGACCTATGGTCTCTCAAGCGGAGGGTCGTTGGGTTCAAATCCCAGCTCGCACCTTTGTGTTTTTCGAAATTTATGTGCGAAATTAGTACATTTGAAATCTACCATGAGCTTTCGTAAGGAAACCTGGATACACCTGCGAAGAAATTCAATGGCACACCATTGAATTTGAATTTGTGAAGTTCCCAATCCGCACTGGGCCCGCGTGGGAACTACGGCTGAAGACCTCTCGTTCTGAGAGGAGGCCTGTGTACTGCAGTTGGACGTATATATACTTCGTTTAATTTAAGGTTTGAATTCTCGGTATTTCGAACACAAATGGACTAAAAATACCTACATGTACATTTATTAAAATTTAATTTTAAATAGTTTCGTTGTTTCATTTAAAAAAGTATGCAAATTTTACCGTTAAGATTCAAATGTTAAAATAAATGGTGTATTGGCTGTGATGATGATAAAAAAGCTTATTTATGCCAATATAAATACCACTACGACATTAAATTTCCCCGGAAAAATATTTACCTGTAAAACTGTAAACTGGTCTACCGAGATTAAGAGCTAGAAGATATACTCAACTTTTGCCCCGCTCTTACAGACCACAATATGAGGTAATTGTTCGAGTTACAAAGTTAGTTATTATAGGTTAGCACAAAGCGGTATCTACTTAAGACAAGCTAGTTGTGGCTGCGTCTAAGTCTAGGGTTACCCCTATCTCAGGATTTGTCCTTAAAGTCCCGAATTTTTACGCTCCTGGCGATTTCTTGCGGCCAGATTTTAGATCTCTGATTTATACTATTTTTCAATATAACAAGACACATTATTCAGAGTTTTTGTTACTAGAAGACAATCAACTAAAACAAAAACGTATTATTCTGGTGAATTACGTTAATGTGAAAATCAAAATAATTTTCTAAGGAAATCAGGCTCTCGTCGGAAATTGCCAATTTTCCGCCTGGTAACCCTGGCTGAGTCGAGCGGCGCGGGCGCAGCCGCTCGCTGCGGGGCCTGTCCGAGTGAAAAATTACTACTCTCGTAAACATTTCGTTGAGATTTAACAATAAATACAACGGACGACTACATTTCATTGAAAATTTAAAAAAAATATTTACATATTTTATCCACTAGCTCTCAAACCTAGGCATTACCTGTCCGTCTTATTATGCACACGCATTATTCTTAATAAAACACGTCACATGCTACTTTATGGACGGAAAGAATCTCCTTTAATAGATTCCAATACGTCGTGATATCAAGTGAGAGCGTCATAAAAATTGACACTGACAAGCCAAAGTACTCGTATTACCGTATAAGGCATTAATTTTACGATCGCGACGAGTAATTTACTTTCTCGGAATGGTGCAAGAAGTATGAAGGGCAATAAAGTGTTAACGGTGTCCCGATACTAGATCATGCGGTGCCATGCAATATACTAGTGGATTCTTTGATTTACTCAACATTTTTATGCGTCCACTAATAAAGCTTACATGATCATCAATTTCAATTTTACTATCTTCGTCGCGGCCGCGGGCTGCCGGGGACTGCTCTGCGGTAAATCAAAATGTTTGCTTTTCGTATTTTACACCAGCGCAAGTGAAAAACGTCGTTACCCGGTGGACAGCTAGATTACTACGTATTTTTACTCGGACGTCGTCATCCATGCAGGGTGCATTTATAAATTTGCTGTAACTTAAAGGGTAGTTTCTTTTCTTCTTATGTAATTAATTTCTCGACGAAACGTATGTCCTAACTCGCACCGTTTTCAGAATATTTAAAATCAAAATTTAATTACTAATTTAAAGTGTTAAATCTTCTTAATTCATTCATAATCAAATATAATTTTCTTCTCGTTATTAAGTAAAGAGTTCAATATTCCATCATCCGTGTGTCAAAAGAGTTTTAATTAATGAGTTTGGGTTTGTTGTTTTTAAAATTCTTTCCGCTAGGATTAATTGTTGTTATTTAAGTTGTTTATTAATGAGTTCGTTTATTATTATTATTTATTTAAAAAAATGGCTTCTGTCCTATTTTAGGACAATTTCGCCAGTGTCAAAGTAAGCTCTCATTGGGAGCGACGTTGTACGGTGATTGTAGTTTTTGCAACTTGATAGTAAAATTCCAGAAACCACGTGGAGACAACTTGCGCATCAAAAAATGACAGATACGAGAGCAATAAAAAAATACTTTCAAACCAGCCCCGTTTAACTTGTTTAGGTTCGTCAGTTACCTTGCGCTCCTCAAAGCGAAAATAGAAGCCCCGCTCCCGGAAGAACTAAAAAGAAAGAAATAAAAAAATATCTTCAAACTACCCTCCATTTAACCCGGTTAGGTTAGTTAGCCACCTAGCGTCCCTCAAAGCGGAAACAGAAGTTCTGCTATTGGAAGGGGGGCTCGAGGGCAGAGCCCCCCGCAATAAAAAAATACTGTCAAACCACCTCTCGTTTAACTTGGTTAGGTTAGTTAGATACCTTGCGTCCCTCAAAGCGGGAATAGAAGCCCGTTTTTGGAGGGGTGGGTGCGGGGCGGAGCCGCCCGCAATAAAAAATACCTTCAAACTACCCTCCGTTTAACCCGGTTAGGTTAGTTAGGTACCTTGCGTCCCTCAGAGCGGAAACAGAAGCGGGGTTTCGTCTACTGGGTAGCCAGTACGCTACGCATGTATTTTATATCAAAACAACTTAGAAAGTCAAAATTAAAAAATAGAAGTGCTTTCAAAAAAACCCAAAACAATATGAAATAAAAATTTAGTCGACTATAATGAGCATGAAAATACCTTTCTACTAATCTGTTTAAAGTCGGGCCTCAGCTCAGCAGGGATGTTTTTGTACATAAATAAATTTTGTTATGAACGTCAATTTTATTTGTGCCTACGCAATAAACTCAGAGGATTAAAATAATTAATGCGAATTAATTTGGCTTAAATGTTTCAAGAAGAAAGGAAGAAAAATAAACATGTACCTAGGTAGAAAAAATAAAATGAAATTCATCATCATCATTTCAGCTGAAAGATGTCCAATGCTGAACATTGGCCCAAACAAAACCCAAAGCTCGCCAAACAGATCGGTCCCGTGCCATCCGCATCCAACGCGATCCAGCAACCTTAACCAGGTCGTCGCTCCATCTTGTTGGAGGCCTACCTACACTGTGTCTTCTGGTCCGTGGAGTTCTACGAGCGATGTGCCCTGCCCACTGCCTTTATACTGACTTTAGTTGTTCTTGCGCGGATTTCATCATAGTTAATGCGATCCCGCAGAGAAACTCCGAGCATAACCCTCTCCATCGCCCTCTGAGTGCCTTTGAGCTTTCTTCTGAGGCCCATCGTTAGCGGCCACGTCTCAGTGCCATAAGTCATCACTGGCAACACACACTGGTCAAAGACTTTTGACTTGAGACATTGCGTTAGGGTATATTGGATGACAAGATCTTGCGGAGCTTCCCGAACGCTGCCCAGCCGAGTCTAAATCGTCGATTGACCTCTTTCTCGAAGTTGAACCTACCTAATTGGATTGTATGTCCCACGTCGCTATTCATCAACTTCGAGCAAAGTGTCACCGCGATTACGACGGCAGTTGGTACAACATGGGCGTTTGACATGATCTTCGTCTTGTCCATGTTCAATTTAAGACCAACACGCACTGAGCTCTTCCGAGGTCAGCGAGCATCGCACTTAAGTCTTCCAAGATATCCTCATACATAGTCTCCACCTATTCGTCGGCGTGTGCCGAAGTCGGAGCGTAAACCTGTAGGACCTTTTTCGAATATTGTTTGGTCAATCATAGTACAAGATACGCTACCCCGTTTGACACACTCACGATCTTCACGATGTTATTTACGAGGGACTTGTGGACGATAAACCCGACACCACCATGGGACTGTTGGTCGCCCTCCCGGAAATAGAGAAAGTTACCGGACTTCAGGATTATTATCTGCTGCCCGTCATCCGGTAAAGGCCGCAGTGTTAGGACATGCCCGGGTCCAAAAAAAATGTAAAATAAAATTTACTTTAGCGGGGTTTGAAACCCGTACCTTCTAATTGATAAGCAATCGAACTACCACTGAGCTAAATTTGTTAATAAGCTGTCAATGCTGCCATGCACAAAGTTTCAGGTACTGATGTAGTTGACACCAAATTGACGCTAACTTTTGCTTAACTCTAAAGAACCTTTTAAAATAATAGTCTGCAAGTGTCTATTTAATTACATTGTGAAATCTTAAAAAAAAAAATCGTTTATCGTAAAACTGATTTACAGGATAACTTATGTGAATGTACCAAGCACTGGGTCGAAGTTAAGGCGGAAGCGCACGCTCTAGGCGCGAAATTCAAAATTTTTACAGGTTTTATAACAATTTATTTTGGGCAAACGGTGTAACTGTTTAACTTCATATGGTACTTGCGCTTGTAAAACAGTTTTTTTTATATTATTATGTAAAGTTTTTTAAGAATAAAACTATTAGCTTGAAATAAAAGTTGTCAAAACGTTGAAAGTCCGAATTTCTATGTTTGACAACTTTTATATCAAGCTAACAGTTTTATTCTTAAAAAGCTTTACACAATAATATAAAGAACACTGTTTTACAAGCGCAAGTACCATATAAAGTTAAACAGTTACACCGTTACCTCAAAATAAATTAAAACCTGTAAAAATTTTGAATTTCGCGCCTAGAGCGTGCCGTTCCACCTTAAACCAAATGTGTACAAATGCATCCTGTATATAATGGGGATGTTGACACCACCAATCAACTGACGTTCTTTTTATGAACTGTCAAAACACAATCTCCCATAGTGTTTGAATGAATATAGCGACATAATGACGTCATTGTTCGCATACTCAATCAACTAACTATTTATTTGTTTTAAAACAACAAAAAATCTAATTTTGCATTTAATCGAAAATTAATCTGACTTTCAGGGTTGAAATAAAGCGTTATTTTAGTGGAGTCGTGTCTTCAAATTTTTTTTTAATGGTGTCAACATCCCTTACTTAAGTATTTCTTATTGTAAAGACGGTCTTGGTATGTTATTTTTGTACAGGGATTTTTTAACTCTTATATTGTATATTTTAGCAAATAACGGAATCTTTACCGAATACATCAAAATTTATCATAGCTTCAAAAACACGACTATTTAAAAATCGTGCCAAAATTTCGAAACGCTCATACCAAAAAAAGCTATAGAGTCATATCTCACAAAACACTGACATTGCTATGATTTATCCATTAACTATTCACTAAATAAATTCTTACTCGAGCCGAGATAAAAATCACAAATGAATGTTAATTTCAATATTTAAGTTGTGTGCAGTCAACAAATCATCGCGATCGTATCTCGTGCGATCCAAAAAAGAACCGTCCATTATCGACGGGCGCGGGCCTGAGTGACCTCTAACACGGGGCGATATTTAGTGGGTACCACGCATTGTTCGGTACAATGATAATTGTAGGTGGTGGCTAGAGTTAAGAGTTTGTTTAAAATTGATTTCGGCGGTGATCGGCGGGCGATAGCGTCGTCGAGCGCGGGTTATTATAGGGGCCGAGCGCTCCGGGCGGGCGAAGCACAGCGCACTGGAAGCCTTACCGTAGCATGAAAGAATTAGGCTTTATTGTTCGTCGCAGAAATCGATATGGCACAAATTAAGCACACTCACACCATAAAAAAATTCCGGCAAATATCTACCTAAAGCAAAGGCAACGAGACGAGATACGAGTGCAATTAGTCATCACCTAATGCGTCATTATTATAGTATCTCGCTCCTTTTCTCTCTCATACAATATCTCGTCGTATCCTACGATAAGAGCCACAATTACAAAATGCTTACTTTTCAGGAGAAGCGTTTTTGTGTTTCTTTTAAAAGATAACTAACAAATTGATAATTTTGTAATTAAATAATGTGTATTAGTGTTCTAGGGTTCTGCTAAAATAAAATTTATGTTTTAAATGGTATATTATATATCGATTTTGTCCTTTAAATCCTTTTTCGTCAGACTAAATGAGTTTTAAGGGGCCATAAACTACATTGTGCCTCTTATCGTCGAAAAATACGAGGCCACAACTACCATTAGGACCAAAATTGTAGTTGTTAAAATATTTGAGTGTCAACAATTTTTTATTTTTAAAATAAAGTCATCATCATCCCAGCTTATAAACGTCCCACTGTAGGGCACATGCCTCCTCTCAGAATGAGAGGGCTAAAATAAAGTACATATTTTTAATTTAAAAAAGTATATTTCTCGTAATGCAGAAAGAAGTGGCAAATAACAACAATATTTTTTTTATTTTTTTAAGATTTTTTAAATTATAAAGCGTAGGTACCCACAGTAATTTTCTAACACAAAACAAGTCTCTTTTATGGAAACAAGTGAAACTTAAAATTTCTTAATTTTTCATAAACCTAAAAAATAAATAGAATTGCACATATTATTATTTAATCAGTCTTCAGTATTCATTGGAGAACTTTCATAATTCATCCTCAACGTCTGTATCACCCGCAGTAGCAACACCTCCTACCTCATGAGGTAACGATATAAATAATTTATAAGGTACATGTTAATAAAAAAACTACAAAAATGAAAATAATTTATACCACGTATTAAATTTTTGCGTTTTTATCACAGGCTCTATTTTTTGGTAAAAGCATGTTACCTACACCTTTTTTATTTCTATTGACAAAATGTAACACGCTTTTATTAAAAATAATTGGGACTGTGATAAAAACGCAAAGATTTGATATGTGGCATAAATTGTTTTCAACTTTTTAGTTCTTTTTATTAGCATGTAGGTACCTAATAAAAGCTTGTTTTTAAAAAATACCCAACCAACCAACCAACGTACCCACCAAGATGAATTAAACGAGCCTAAACTCGACGGAGTTGAATCTTTCAATTTTTTAGTTAAGTTAGTTTTATTTTACTTTTAATTATAATGTTAATTTAACTAAACTAATAAATAACTAAGTATTTACCACAAATGCTTAGGTTCGTCTCATTATGGAGTGCCTATTGCCACCTTTCAGCTCCATCATCAGACCCTGGTTACCATCTAGGATCAAAGTACTCGTCAAGACGAATCTAACGAGTCCAAACTCTACGGTATTAAATTCTAAAAGTCGAGATTAAATCTTCCAGCTCCATCATCAGATCAGCATAATGTCATAATAATATTGCATTGTCATCCGATTTACACATGCATGCAAAATTTCAGTTTAATCGGCAATCGGGAAGTGCCCCAGGTGAAGGTAGATAAAAGCTTGTAATTGTAATAAATAATAAGTCATTCATGAAATTCTTCAGGAATTATAATATTCGTGCCTATTATTGTCAGACTGACAACAAATTAGAAGGTAAATAGATATAATAATACCAAAATCACATGATTTTTTTTCAATGTGTACCCAATTTTGTAATGCCACCTCCAGAGAAAGTACTCAAAATATTGAAAATAAAAAATTTACTCAAAGGAAACATTCCTTAATTTTTGAAAAGAAAGAAAACTGCATTCAAATATTTTCGGATATTCGCTTGCCGCACCCGGGAATCGAATCGGCTAAAATCGGGCACCCGGTTCGGTTCCCGGGTCAGGTGAGCGAATTTTCAAAAATATTTGAATGCAGTTTTCTTTCTTTTCAAAAATAAAGGAATGTTTCCTTTGAGTTAATTTTCCTATTTTCAGTATTTAGAGTACTTTCCCTGGAGATGGCATTACAAAACTCCACCCTGTATATGGCGAAAAAGGCCACAAGTACCATAAGAACCCAAAAAGGAGACATGCAAAATCACACGTTCAAAATAAAAAAAACAATTATGTTCATTCCATGGAGCCGCATTGTTAATAAGCCTACCAAATATATCTTTAAAAAGTGAATATTTAAGCAATAATTCAATAAAATATAATTCGTACATAGAAAAAGGACACTACCGCAATTGTGGCCACACATTCGCTATACAAATAAAATTGAGCTATTCCGCGGAAAAAGGCCGCAGTTGCCGTTCGGGCTTTATTCTCGGCAATACTAACCACTTCATTAAATTCTTTAAATTTGTTCATTAAACTATGTAAATATATAAATAAGTGAATTTAAAAATATATACTAAGAAAGTAAACCTAAAAGAAGTAATAAATAGGATCTGAATAATGGAAAAACTTTATAAATAAATTTAGCGTAATTTACTTGGTGTTTTCCTTTTTCGTTCAGCGTCGTCTTTTGGAACTATTTTCACTAATCTATGTCTTCGACGATTCATTTTGTTGTTTTCATTAACAATTAACGAAAACAAAGATGATCTTACAAATTAAATAACTATTACGAATGCATGCCACTCTTCCGCCGCTGTCCGCCGAATACAGTAGAAACGGCACTTGCGCCCCCTCCTCGCGCCTGCGTCGATCCTTTTTGCACGGCGAATAAGGACAGCAGCATACTTGTGGCTTTACTCCACGTTAGAAGTGAGACATACGTAATTGTGGCTTATTAAAAATATTTTTTTACTATTTAATAAAAAAATATAAAAATTATTATATAAAGTTATGAATATGTATCTTGAGGATTCAATTTTACAATAAAAACTAAAAGCCCCTATGGTGATAGTGGCTCTTATCGTAGGATACGACGATCTCTTCTCGTACCTTTACATGTAAAACTAAAATGAACTTTTGAAAAGCAAATAGTAGAGTCTAAGGGAAAAGCCATATAACATTCACCTCCTCAAGAATACGTATCGAATCTTCTGTATAGACAGACAGGCTCCCCATAAATTTGCATATGCGTATATCGGACGTAATGATGTACAAATAATGGGCGAGCGATAGGATCGCAACAAAAGCTGCGCGCGCGTCGCGCCACTGCCACACCTCGGCATAAATCCGCCACGCTTCGCCTAACTGCGGCTGTATCAAGATTCTCTATTTTTAATAAAATAAAATTTGACTAGCAAATAAAAGACAAATTATTTATATCGCGGGAGCTGTCTTCAAGTCTGAAACAGAACAAAGTAGAATTTTCAGACGTTCTCGATGCGTCCAATAGAGTCTTAGTCTATCTTTAATTTTTTTATCGCTTTATAAAATCTTATAAGTATATAAAATTAATATTTCGAAATTAATGTACAAGTTTTTGACTATTTATAATTTAAGACAATAGAGCGCTATATCAGCAGAACTCTATGATTAAGGTAAGTACAGATCTATACGTTTAGTATAACAACTAGTGGCTCTGTGAGCGTGCAAAAATGCTGAAATATTATAGGTAGTATGTTGCTCGCGACTCCGTCCGCGAAGAATAGGGGTATAAAAAATAGCCTACAACCTATTCTCAGCAGACCTACCGAATATAGAGAAAAAAGTTTCATAAAAATCGATCAAGCCGTCTCGGAGGAGTTTGATAACAAACACCGTGACACGAGATTTTTTTTATATTAGATTATCAGTTTTCAACCACTATGGCTTCGCAATTTTGAAAGTTTTCCAAGAACTGATTCAATAAAAAAATTTCATATTATTAAGCTTTGCTTAGTTTGGGACTAGGTCGATTTGTGTAAGATTGTCCCCTAATATTTTTATTTTTTTAACTATCGAACTTGTTCACAAAATTTCACAAAAATCGGTTGGATCTGACCTGTTGAGGAAAATATCCGGCATCCACCGGACAAACATACGAAAGCATTTTTGCCCAAACTGAAACTTTGCTCTTGCTCATTTGCGCTCACTTGGTCAATTAATGACTATAATCATGGACAGTAATATTTGGAAATAATTCCGATCCACTTTATCGATCCCTGGTATATAAATAAAATAATTTACCTATCTACTATGTTAATTTTTTGTATTGTGTTTTGAAGCAAGTAGTTGTAGTAGATTTGTGTTGAAAAATGTACAATACCTACTTTGTTGAGATTTTTGCCGGTTTTTTCTCAACAGAGGTTTTTCCGAAGTGGTGGTAGATTTTTCGTTTATAAGTGTTTGTAGAGCCTAAATTTACTTAACTAACCTTTGATTTTAAAACGTTTTAATTACGAGTAGATATGAATTTGTAGCTGACAGAAAAATAAATATTCGCGACAATTGTCGACGACAGTGATCAGCGATTTCTTAGCATAAATGAGCCGCTAAGACGTATGTCCTCGTATCCTTAAAAGCTTATTGTTGTGAGAAACACTGGCGACGAGTGGCGAGGCGCGGACGGGCGATGGCGGATAACGGCCGTCATAAGTCGGTGCGGCGAATAACGACAAATCGCGTCGTGCGCGCGGCCCGCGTGCGGGCCTACCTACTAGCTGGAACATTCCTGTGCGTTCTGACGAGTTTAATCCAAGAAATAAGACAATGAATTAAAATATGGGTAAATGGTGGGTGGTGTACCATCAGCCAAAAATATGGTCTACCCCCCTACGGTTGAAGTTCATTTGCACATCATAATACAACGAGGTCGATTTCGCTTGAAATAATTGGGTGACAGTGACTAAAGACTTCACTCAGTTTGAAAAGTCAACCTTAACGATATTTAGATGTCACAGAAACTTTTGTCAAAACTGGTAGACCACTTTCTTGGCCGACCGTACCTACCTACCCAAGGTCTTCACCAAAATTTTAGCTCTGTCGGAATTTTCGTTATTTGAAATGTCTATTTTAACTGGGTCAGGAGCTCAAAAAGTTAAACGTAAAGTATAACAACGATAGTTAAATCTTTTCAACGCCAACGACGGATTTATGTGTCACACAGTACTTATAAAATCTAATCGCTTGTGTTTCCTTTCAGAGTCGATGTCATCGTTTTTCTAGTATTTTCATAGATTTTCTTAAATGATGAATTATGGTATTTTAGGCTGTTTGATTTTTTCATTAATCTTAACACTTATTTGGGCGTTTATTCAAGCGTTTCAACCGCCTCATTTATCTAGTCATATTTCACTTAAGTATATGATAGATGTACAGAACCTTTAATAAATAACCGAAAGCGCAATCAAAATCTACAGCCATTTCTTAAAAGAATGTGTCTCGATAAATGAAGCGGTTTAAACGCCCGTTTGTTCTGTGGTGGATCAGTTATTATTTAAATCTCGATGGGATTGAAAACCTTAGGATTTCTTGCATTCCAGTTTTTTCTCTGCTCAGTGCTTAAATAAACATAACATATTTCATCTGTTTTTTTGGACAATAAAGAGGCATAGGTACATATTATAGTAAAATAGATTGAGCAAATTTTGCACTTTGCACTTTAGGGGCTTCATCGGGAAAGCCCGCAGATGTACAGCTCGATCGACGCTACCCGATGCGCGTGCGCGCTGTTTTATGCTCACTTTTCTACAATCCTTTACTGTACGTATTGTCTCTTGAACACTGACAAGTGAAATATATGGGAAAACGATGCGATTTTTGTCTAGTGGCACTGCGTGGGGTACGCTTCCAGTGAAATATTGTGGTGTGGTCACTAAAGGAATGATATCTGTACACGTGATCTAAAACTTTTTTGTTTGAGTTATTTACAATCTAATGTGTCTATAAGAAGTGTTACATTTTCCGAATAATCTCGTGATTTATTACGCCGTAAACGTATAAATAAATCGAATATATGTGACGCTTATATGCTTACGTATGCCTTTCACAGCGCTAGCTAGATTAAATTGTATGAGATAGCTGGTTTCCTAGCACTAAGCACAGGTTAAGCGGAAGAGATCGAATTCGCGGCCGCAAGCTATAACTCAGGGTAACAATATGGCGCACAATTACAAGCCGTTGGCTGGTGACGATGACAAATAGGCCTCCTTGGGCGCGGGACATGGCCATTGTGCTTTTACAGATCTACGCTTCTAGGGCTATTTTTAGATCCAGTGCATCTATGCTTCGTCGATTATGTTCATGGTTGATTTAATACCTAAGTAATAAACACTATCCAAAGTTGTATAAAAATTTAACGATTACTTTTGGTCTTTATAATAGAAAACTAATATGGTAATTCAGATTAAATGAAGTAAAAATTTGATTATTCGCGTACTTTAGCTTATGTTATACGCAAATACTTAGTTAGTTGTATCTTCTGAAAAGACTAGAGTAGAACTGATTAGGACTAGTTTTAAGTTTAAGAAAGGAAACTTTCGCGTATTTCTTTACGGTTAATATTAATAATAATGCAACTTTTATTTCTTTACATGTTTCATTATTACCTTGACGAATCATGTGGCTGATTATCTTTATCGCTTTAATACTCCGAGCCTAAATTGAGTAGATTTTAATTTCGTATATTCCACACAAATAAATAAACTATGTTTATAATATGTTTTTACCTAGAATTAAAATGTCGTAGGCATATTGTGCAACTATCATTTATTACTTTAATCTTTCTGGTTAATGAAGTCGATTAAAAATAGTGCTGGCTTCTTTTAAGTAGAAAATAGTTTTAAATGACTGTCATTACCATCATCATCAGCGTTGAACACGAAGTAAGTCGTCAATGCTCCCGTTCCCATCAAGGCGTCGGATGCTTAATGCACACCGGAATGGGTGGATGTACGTAAATGAGTCTAGTTGATAAGTCATGGGGACTATTCCATATGTCGAATAATAAGTGAGGAAAATGTTTGGGCACATTGTTCTAGGACCGGTTGAAACGGAAACGCTGCGGTGGGCTGCACCATTACTTATGCATGCGTTGACGCACTTTAGCAATCAGCATTAATCAACAATATGCTCGCATGTGTCCCTGCCCCGTGTCATTGTGATTTGTTTATTTTCCGTGAACTGAAAATACGGTTTGACACTCGGTTATGAGCCCCGCGTGAGCAATGTAATGTTTCCCAACAAAACAAGACGACGAGACAAAATAGACAAGTGAAATAGTCCACACCATTATTCGCGCTGGCGTAAGTGATATTTTAAACAAATGACGGCACAAATGACAATTTATACTCGAACCTGCTTTAGGCTCGACTGTATTTCCACAGCTTATTTGAATTCGGACGTCGGTGATTCACTGTTGTACCGTATTTCAATCTGAGTGCAGGATGAGCACTTGAAGCGAATGTGGTTAAAGTAGGGTGAACAGGGTTCAAGTTAGGGCGAGAGAAAGTGACCGCGCGCGTGTTTCTTTATTGTCCGCTTGTCGACATGAGCCGCACGTTGGCTTATCTCCAAAACTCGAGGGCCATGTAAAGCGTCCGCGGCCGTGGCCCAAAACATGTCGTATCTCGCGTAAACCCTCCATGTTTTATTCTCTCGCATTCAGCGCCGATACCTTAATAAAACCCAACAAGATTGAGCAATAAAAAGTAATTTATTTGATTGTAATTTCAAAACACAAAGTGGGCCTCATTTTGTAATATACTTTTATTTTCGTGGTTTTGTGTTTCTCGTTCGCAGAGCACGTCCTGTCCGGCCCGCCCGCGGACGATTCGTTGTGTGCATCCAATAAATTACAAGGTGTAACTTAGATTCAATTTTCGGTATTCTTATCTCCAATTTTGGTGAAATAAGACATTAATGTTTTCCGTACCACAAAACTTTACATTCTTATTGTTTCGTAACCGAAGCCGTAATGCTATGGTGATTTACACCGGGCCGTATTATAGCTATAATCAGAGTTCAATGCTTCATCGACCAATTCTTCAAAGCAATTTGATAATCTTAAACCGTTTCTCGCATTAAAATGTGCATATCTATTACGTGTTACGGTAGTATCGCTCGCATCTTTAAATTACATGTCTTAAAAGGTGTGAGAAGTTAAGCTGCATAATCGATGGGCACGGGATCCGTGCGTTACCGATCAGCCGGCTCCCGCACTCACAATGCGCGCGACTCCGATATTATCGCCGAACCAATCAATTTGATCCCTCATAAAAAGTTCTCGGTAGGCAGTCGGCATAATGCAGTCCAGTATCGGGCCGTCGATCCAAGCTGGCTGGTAGCTGGACTTTTCATATAATTTTATGTGAAAAGGATATGGGTATTGTTGGAAGACGCCCCGCTGTGCACTCCGGGTAAACACTTGAAATTACAAGCCGGCCGGACAGCCCTCGCTCGCAACCTTTCGGAAAAATGCGCTTCCAATGTTACGCTAGAGGGGATAAACATAAGCTCTATGACTACAATGCCTTCTCGAATGACATTGGATAGATGTTTAAAGGCATTCGTAACAGGTTATTAGTTTTTAGAGAGCATATAAGTGTGTTTAAAATTTGAGTTAATTATTATTTTTTGTTTATTCATTGATTAAAAAAGTTCTTTTGTACTCGTAACTAGAGTTACGAGTACAAAAGAACTGTTTTAGTAGAGCAAGTCTGACAACTTACTTAAATGTATACTAATATTATAAAGCTGAAGAGTTTGTTTGTTTGCTTGAACGCGCTAATCTCAGGAACTACTACTCCGATTTGAAAAATTATTTCAGTGTTAGATAGCCCATTTATCGAGGAAGGCTATAAGGCATAATAACATCACGACAAATAGGAGCGGAGCATCAATGACTAAAGCGGACGAAGTCGCAGGCACCAGTTAGTTCCTCTGTAAAAATCAATCAAAGGGTCTGAAGTTAATATTAGGCTTTTAAAAAGTCTCATACTATATTAAACTTAAAATTTAAGCTTTTTAAAATCTTGAAACCATCAACTTTAAAGTTGAATTTTTGTAGGTACAAATCTTCCTTTGAAAATAGGAATTTGTAAGTCGACATTAGAGGCCGCATAATCGAGTTCAAAGTCTTTTAAGTATATCTGTAGCGATATAAAATATTTGAATTCTTTAAGTTCTCGCTACATTTTAATCCAGGGCTGTAATAAAAAGCCGGCAAAGCATAAAATCGCGACATCACATTGTATTACACTCGTAAAATAAACGAAGGCGATGTGAAATATTTCGAGGTTACATTTAAACTTTGAAAATTACCTACAGTGAGTGGAGATAGTTATAACAATGTACTTATCACTTTGACGGTGGATAGCCTTGTGGTTAGGACGCTGACTATAAAGTTAAAGGCTTCTGGTTTGAATCCATGTAGCAGTGGTAGCAATCAAGGACTAATTGTAATATTTGTAAGTATTCGAGCCGTAGATTTTGTTATATATATGATGTTTAAAAATAAGTATTTATTAATCTATACATATATTATGTAAAAAATACTACGAAAAGAAGTTAATCAGGGACTTCTTCACATAAAATGACAAGGTAATTATAAATAGTTATAATTATTTTTTCTTGTTGTTGATTATAAAATTTCCTATTTAAATTATGAGATCAACATTTTAAGTACCTAACAGAAAAGTAATGTTCAATTGCCGGTACCTATATACTCGTATTACTCAATAATTATTTTTAATATAACTTCATCGATACTACCGATTATTCCGCCAATGTCGAGGTTGACAAAGACACTATCGATTGGCCTTTATACTACTCAAACCTATGACATTTAACCAGTTACCTGTTTTCTTGATTGCATGCCATTGTATTGTATTTAACTGCTTGTACTGTAATATTTCACAAAGTGCTGAATTATTGTCGACCATTACCATCTTGTCGGTCAGACTATTCGGCGTCCTCAAGTAAGTAAAGTGCCTTCACTCGGTTAAGGCCATCCAATCCTTTGAACTTATGTACGTTCTACGATAGGTACACAGTTTTTCCTGGATTACAAATTTAACTGACAAATATATTTAAGCGAAACAAAAACCTACAATCAAAAATTCATGTTGATTGTTACATTTAACTTATTATGTAACAGTAATAAGTGTTATTACTGTCATTACATTACTGTTTTTCATTTATGGCATTGGATTCTTAAGAAATAAGCGCCAGTTTGATCTTTAAATGTCTAATTCGGAAATAAACTAAAACCCTACCTAATATGTTAAAGTTTTTATAACAAAAATATTTTTTAGTTTTCAATTGAAAATAGATAGCACACGTAGGACTTTTTTTTAAATTTTTCGTAGTCTAAATTATCAATTTCCTTAAAAATCCATCAAAAAATGTTCAATATTTCAAAAGCATCAACATGTTCCGCGCGTTTTA
Source organism: Archips xylosteana (assembly GCA_947563465.1). Classification (NCBI taxonomy): domain Eukaryota; kingdom Metazoa; phylum Arthropoda; class Insecta; order Lepidoptera; family Tortricidae; genus Archips; species Archips xylosteana. The sequence goes on from OX387356.1 coordinate 10,502,326, forward strand.
ATTCGCTTCTGCAATTATGTCCATAATAAGTACTTACACTACACAATAAGGTGACTCAACATAATTTCACAAATTTATTTTTGGGTGGTATCGAAAAAACTTATTCCGATTTATACTAACCTTTTTGGCATTTCAAACCAAAAAGCTCGTAAATGTAACATTAGATCAACAGAGTTCAATGAACCAGGCAATCGAACTTTTTTTGCGAATCGTGGCAATGGATGGTCATAAAAAGAGCGTGTACGATTAACATGCCGCGCCTAGGGTTACCATACATCAGGATTTGTACAGACAAGTCAGGAATTCAAGGCACCAATCAAGAGTCCTGTCAGATTATCGATGGAACTGTCAGGATTTTGCGATGATGAACGCATCTTGCCACGAGATACCCATCTGGGGCATAAAATGTTTGAAACTGTTATTCTATTTAATGGTTATGTTAGCTACAAAATGTGGCGTTTCTGTAGAATTTGGATATTTTTGTAAATATTCTTTATATTTTCCAAGTGGTAACCCTACCGCCGCCACACGCACTGTATAAAAGTGCTGCGTTGTCGCGCGCCAGAATTACGGCGACCCTCTTTTATTGTCCTTTTTCGGGCCCTGTTTGAGCCTATACGACAAGGTGTTGGAGTTCATTTGATTTGACAACAGTATTTTTATAGTTTCTTAAATTTTGGCGTACCTACGTTTAACCGATCAGCTTTTGATTACGACTCATTCCCATTTTTTGAGCCTAGCTCTTGACTAAATGTTAACTTTGTACCTTTGACCTTACGAAAGAAACTAAATAGATGGCGGTCGACATCAACATGAGTTTAAAGTTTTTTACATAAAAATAAATACGTCCAGCATTATTTTAGTTGATGCAGTCGTATTGGTTGGAAAATGATTCGTAATCGGTTTTTATTATGCCTTTTTTAATTCAATTTAACGATAACGTCGTACAGAGTGTGCTCTTGAGTTTGATCAAATGTATGTTTTGTTTGTATCCTGTTCAGAATCAAATTAATAACCAACTTAATATCCGAAATCTTACTAACCTTATTTACGTATAGTTTATGATTTAAGTAAGGCATGCGCTATATTTATAAGCAACTTACATCGGTAGGTATCAAATTATTCGCAAAAATTACGTAAATTTTAAATACAAATTATGTTCATTCATTTCTGAATGCGTCAAAGAACCATAATACGTTTATTTACAATGTGATAAACTTTTTATAAGCTAGTTCTGAATGAAATTATTGAATAACCGGAAATGAACACAATTTTTTCAAAGATCATTGGCAACACAATGGAGCTTGGTGGACAGGAAAAAATCATTAACGAATGGATGCGAAAAAACAGAGCAGCTGAGATTTATGATGATACCATCCGAACCCATTGTAAAGTTGCTTCGACGACTATTGATTTTTGGATGCGTCATACAACAGTGTTGTGTCAAAAATAGGTCGAGCACCGATTATATTTGATAATTGAGCAATGCCAGATAGAAATGAATGGCAATAATAAAAATATATTTCCGGGTTGGTAGTGGTTGGTATTGTCCAAAAAAATTATGGTTGGTTTTCAATAAAAATAGTGCTGCTTTTTAAAAACAAAAATGTTTTTGGAGTGCGTTAGCTGGGATATTTAACCAACCAAATGTGTTAAATGCAATTACATCTTAGCGTTTCTTAACAACACGACAAAAAAACTCAAGTTGAGTTACTCAAACGTTATATTCATAAAAAGGAAAAAAATGACCTATACTTAAAAATGTTACTTAGGTGTATTTTCTTCAAACACCTATCTATAATTTATTGCCAAGTAGATACAGTAAAATTAGAGGCACTGCAAATACTGACAACCTAACTATACGCAGTTTAAACATGAAACTACCGTGAGACTCACTCATAGTGAAAATAAACGGATCACTCACGTCTTAAAACGAATTTAACTCAACATGTTTCGGGCTAATCCGTAGCCCTTCCTCTCGGAGTCGCATGTCACGGCGGCTGCCAAACGCGCACTGAAGAAGAATCGAGCACCGAGAGGAAGGGCTACGGCAATCCGTTACGGTAATACGGTAATCGGTGCCCGAAACATGTCGAGTTAAACTCGTTTTAAGACGTGAGTGATCCGTTTATTTTCACTACTCGCAGTTTTTTAGTATTCAGAGTGTAAATATCCTAATTTTCGTAATACCTAAGCTGGCTTATCTGTTTTACTTGCGTGGTTTTTGCGAATCACGAATAACTAATTGTAAAAGTTAGTTTGTTGGTTCCCGAATGCAGCACGAGGCAGACGCGTCGGGGCATACGCAACAAATATTGTCTTTTTTTGTTATCACGAGTGGTATTCCAGCCAGTGCCGCTGCACACTGGGCTATCCTGATATAAAAAAGTCCTTGAATTGGCTGCTCTTTTTCTTTCCGAACGTTTTTAAATAGTAACATTATACTCGTATTTTACGTCATATGCTAGTAATCTTATGTTTAAAAAAATATCTTTGAGAATACAGTGGCGTTTATAATAATAATATATTTATATCGGATAAAATCCACAAGATCCATAGATGTTAAATATCTCACGTAATAAATTGGAATTGGAACAGATTTATTTTTATATATATTAACATGAATGAAATAACTTTTTAGTGTATCTTTCGTAACCGTTTTCACCGGGTTTATTTTAGTGCAAGACCACGGCCGCGTGTACAAATTATAGCGAAAATATTAAAAAAATAAACACCTACAAATTTCATTCTCTTTAATCTTTGTTAAATTCCAATATAGACATAGTTTGTGTCCCTAACCTTGCGTGGAAAGTCCCAGTGTGCACCGTCTCATTTGCATACAAGCTACGATTTGTGTATTGTTAATTAGAGCACCACAAACAGGTTCCCAATAATGCAGCCTGCCTTACCACAGCCTTTCTTGCTGTTGTTTCATCTGTTATTTAAATAGCAATAGATTACGCCCGGCGATCCATTATGTTCGTACAATCGAGCATAAGTAACTCCGTATGTAAATGTTTATATTGATTTTGTTATTATCTTTATATATTCATTCGTTGTCATTGGGATTTTATTGCCAGCGTCGTATCGTTTTATGTGGATGTCTTAGTCGCCTATTGAAGACTTCAACGGGGTCATAGAGTGGCGCCAGCTGAACACGTGTCTTGGCAAAAATACTTGCCAAGAAGCATGCTCTTGAACTGTGGACCGTAAATTTATCAATTAAAGTATGTAAAAAAATATTTTTATTATTTCATGAAAGTGAATTTTTAATAAAAGTATTTTTTTTTTAGTTACGTAAGTGTAGTTTTTGTCCGCTTTTGGAGAAAAGCAACCTACTGGCCCTTTTAGGTTTAGACTTTAATTCCATGTCTATTCTGTTTAGCACTCAGTTAAGTAGTGTAAATAGAACTAGAATAATAATTATTACTTTTTTAATAAATAATTTTATTTTCAGCAAAAGTAGAATTTATTGACGCATGTAAAGGATCGCTCGGTTGTAGTAAAACATTGCGATTAAAAGCTAAGAAGTGACCGATTTATGTATCAGTTTGCGTCTCTACAGTCTACAGTGAATAAGTTCGACGAGGCGACGCCGGTCAGCCGTCACCCAGGCGACCAGATAACCCGAGAGACAATGGCCGCGGTCGTAAATCCCCCAATACCGACCCGGCCGCACTCCATGCAGCATTTTATTGTCAAAACCCATGCCTCCCCTGATAACTTTATTGTTATTTACATCACTGAATTATCATTCGGATAGACGTTGTCTTACATCCACATAACGCCGTGTCGCACGGACATCGTATCTAAATTGCTTAATTGGAAAGCCTCGGAAAGAGCACGCCCGAGAACCGTATCTATACGACTGCGTACGAGCATCGAGTGACCTTTCAATTGGATACCCACAAATTACGACCACCTTTGGCTATAATATGACTTTATCTCTAATGCGGGAAAGTCGAATAAATAACGCTATTTACAGGTTCTTCTTTACATTGCAAAGTGGACCGTAATGGACACTTTAAATTGAACCGTTACGTTACGATCTAATCTAGGTTAAAGTTGAGAGATAATGAAATGTACAAAATCACAAAGATTACACGTCCAAAAGTAATCTCGGAACAGATGGTGGGTTACATTTGGTGAAATCATGTATTAAAAGTACAATTAAGGGCCATGAATGACAACCGGTGCAAGGAGGAGCGTGAAGCTTCACTTAGGCGGTGTGAGAAATATTGTGCGAGTTTGGTTACGTTGCGGGCCGCGAGACTATGTGTTTACAAGTGATCAATCATTGACGGCAATGTACCACAACTTGCACGATATTTCTCGACCGTCTAAATGAAGCTCAAGACTCGCGAGTGACGCGGCGCGGCGGCGCGTGGGCCGTTATTCGCACTCGTATGATTAAATAAATGATTTTAACACGTCGCTCTCATCGCCCGGGCACGTGCCATACTTTAAGCTGATATTCATACAAACGTACAAAGGCAGCTTACTTAAAAAAATATGGAGCTTTTCGTAATTTATCAAATAAACACGGAACGTAGAAAAAATATTTTTCTTAAACCTTGATTGATTCAGGTGTTACTTTGCGGCGGTCCATGCCAACCTATTACCTTGCTACGTGTGAAACAGCTGCGTTTGTGTGACACATATGTGGTTTCATGCAAAACCAACCCTCTTTATCTTCCATATAAGTGAACATGTCACACAGACCTAATTTTCGCCAACGCACACAAGACGCTAACTTGTTTCTAACTTCATTAGCGTTCATTCCTAAAGTCAGCCATACAACACGACCATTTGTAATCTTAACGAATGAAGGTTTCCTTAAATCTGTAATCATGACTGTGGTTATTAGGTTCAGACTGACATTCAGAAGTTTGAAAAGTTTTTTTGGAAGGTAGATGTTATTATGTATAAGGTTCGGCTGATCATCGCGCATCGGGCGTAAGAGCCGAGCTCCGCTTGTCATTCGGCTTTTAATGCCAGACTTTATGCCCCGACGGCGGATTGTGTCGCGCGAGGAGATATGTTGTGTCGTGTTTACTTTTGCAAACATTCCCATTTACGTCTCATTCCAGAGGCGACAAGACAGTAATTTTATCATTTTAAAACTCCGGAACTCCGGCGAGCTGAGCCCTGAATAAGACTTTACGAATTTTTAAAGGCGAATAAAGTCTTAATAAACACTTTTTATGGTAGTCTTGTAATTTTATTTGCATGCGAAATAGGCTCGAGGCGCGTGTTAGGCTAATAAGGAACGGATGGTCGCTCTTTAACGATTGGATTTCGATAATATTTGCTGTGATGTGGCAAAATGAAATCACATTTTATTGACTCGAGCTTACACGCGTTACAGAGATCGGCCGGAATGCGTTCGGGTTAGGCACGGCGGTATTATTGAGATATCACACAACTCCGCTTAAGGCATGAACAAATAAAGGTTTCTATCTTGATCACATTCAGAGCGAGAATCAATTTAAATTTTCTTAAAAAGGTAATATAGCATTTCGGAGTTGAATCAACGCTAAATTTGTTTCTGATGACACATGAAAATGATATCGGCTGGCTCGTAAAAGTTCGCATACTTGTTTTGCGAGAGCGGCCTATTTAGACTTGGATATCGTCGCAAGAATAATGTTATCCTGGCGCACCTCGCCGTGTCACTGGCAAGGGCGTGTCGGAGATAAGTTTACATATTCCGTATGCATTATGCAAATTGAAGTTTTATGTAAAGCTGGAGCGGAGTGGAGGATGTGACGCGCGTCAAGCGTCCCTGGAACGACCGGCCTTCTCGACTGTGGTGCAGTCAACACTGGTAATGCTAATACTAGAGCAAACACTAAAAGTAGCATATGAATACATGATACTTTTCCATATTAAACGGACATACCTAATTTTAACTTGCTCTCTGTTGGTCGCTCTAGCTAGTTTCAATTCTACAGAGAAAAATATAATAATGACAAGACAAATAATATTTTATTGTGAATTAAGATTTAATATTTTAACTTCCACGATAATTCATCTCATCAAAGGTGCTACCGCTGAGCATAGCTTACTTTACTTCCCAGAATGAGAAGGATTCAGCTGTGGTTGCCACGCGCCTTCAGTTGGTATTGGGAAGTACCTATGCATACACATACCATTTAATTACTTCGCGGGTGTAAACATGCAAGTTTTTCTCAAAATGTATTGTTCCGTTATTGTATTTTTGTTTCAGTTAGATGCAAGGCAACTCGCACGCAAGTGACGAGTATAAATAATCAAAACTAGATAAAGTCATATTATTTAGTTTAAAGGAAATAGTATTAATACAAACGTATCTTTTTTGTTGTTACGTACTAAGTTATGTACTTATCAGTTACTCTATGTTAAGTTAACATTTTTTCTATCACAGGAGGTACCTTACAGGATTTGATCCCGTATTTTGAATCAACGCTAGTAAATGTTTTGAATTGAGCTTCTCATTTTATTATCATATTTATTCAGCCGAATTGCATCAATACCAGCACAAGTAAGAAATCAGCGTAACCGTAAAATCGATGTAATTTCCCATTAATCTATAGAGCAGATACAGCCCTCCGGCAATTAACCATTAGATATCCAAACATGAAAGTTATTCCACGTAAATAAATACGAATCGTACTGACTACCCCCTGGGAGTAAACGTCACAAGTTAATAGGTACGATATAATAAACCACGACTACTGCACACAGATATTTACAACGTACGCGAATGCCAATTATCGATAATTCAGTAACAAGTCAGCCTTTCAAATTGTAATAAACTGTCGGAGGTGTCAAATATAATTTTATAGCTGCGGGCTGGGCGCGAGCGGGCTTGCCGGCTGTCCGGTGACCCCGGGTCATGGGTTCTAGATGAAAGCTAAACACTAACTAATGCGTTGCTTGGACCTAAATACTGTTATTACGTATATTGCTAAAATAATTTCATGATATGACTTGATCATTAGTACATGTAAAATGTGCCAAAGTGCCGCTTAATAAATTGAATGAAAGGGTCTTGTATGAAATTGGTTTTCAACATTATAAGTTAAATGTATGCTTGATACAGCCGCGATAAGGCCGCCTACTGCTTACCTTCTGTATTTTCTCTATGTAAGTACCTGAATATAGAAGTAAAATTGCTTATTATGTCATAGTAAATAAAGAGATATTGTATTGTAAGTCTATATTATCATTAAACACAAAAAGTAATAGATGGCATAGCAAAAAAATACAAAAGCGTACTTATTCCTTCAAATGAAACCTAAAACTGTATAGAGCTTGAGTTTTCATTTAAATTAAAACAAAGTGACCAATCTTGGTCAATACATTACGAGTATTTTCTTCGTATTCATTTGCGTCCTATAGAAACTTTACAAAAGTTCCTGGAATAAAATAATAGCCTATTTTACTCGCTGATAATAATGTTAATATAGGTTAATATAGTATGAGTGAGATGATTTTTTCAGTTTATCCATTACAAACTAACAAACACACAATCAAATCTTTCCTCTTTATAATATTGGTTAAGATTCTATTTATACTTAGAACAACAAAAGAGAGCAGTTGAGGCCATTTACTCTTTTATAATTTAACAAAAAAAATCAGGCTTTTTGGGCCAAAACTTTATGCTGGTGATCGAGCATTGCGCAATCGTTTGTTGTAATTGGTTTACTAATGTTTCGGCGAAAAACTTTTCGCAATATGATTCATTTGGCAAATGTTTCATTTCCCAAATGTTTATTTTTTCTGAAACTGTAAACTTTCAGGATTGTTATAAAACAAACCTAACCTTACCTAACCTAACCTACAAGATAGTCCTGAAATATATCCTGAATAGTTTACAGTTTCAGAAAAAAATAACATTCGGGAAATTAAACATTTGCCAAATGAATCAGTTTACGAAAAATAATTCGCCGAAAAGGCAGTACACGGTTGTAATTGTTATTACTATGTAAGTTTAAAGAATGTTAAATACACACACCAATACAATAGACCTCTCAAAATGCTTAAGTATTACAGCATAATGCATGCGCTATGTCGCAGTCATTCATTACTAGTATTTTATCGTCAAGAATTCATTAAGTCGAGGTTGGTCGTAAAACGCGGTATAAACGGCTTCACTCATTCAGAGGCAACCGTTGATGCGGCCTGTGATATCAGGCAACTACTCGTAAAGTACTTGTAATTTTTTGCACATACGAGTAGTTAATACGTTAAACCCTTAAGTCTCATTTTAATACATTTTAGATTAGATTGAGGGAAATTTATAATTTATACATCATCACATCATTAATGAAACAAAATTTAAATAATGTTGACAAGACTTCTTAATTGCTAAATAATTTAATAGACAAAATGACAAGAATGCACATGCCCAGTGCCCTTAGGAAAAGTATGTCGATGTGAGTATGTTTTCTCGTTTTTACGTAAGGTTAAATAGAACAATGGATTTAGATATTTTTTACACTGAGATTAATTGAAAGACATAGATTGAAACATAGGATACTTTCCCCACACGACCTCGATATTGTGCAAAATTAAACATTGTTTGTAATTAAGTATATTCCTAGGTATTTCATTTTGCCTATTACACTTCCAATCGATTATGAAACCTTCGTAACACAGTGCTCACTAATAATTCAAAGATAAATTCAACGTACGCCTGGCAACCCTATACGAGTCTGCCTCTTATTAGTCGCAGATGTTTATTTTAAACTCTGAATAATAACCAGTCATTTCCTATCTAACAGCCGCAGACTTCGCGTAATGAGATAGTTTAAAAGACTTCTTTAACACGTTTTTCTCTAAGTACCCTATGCGATTACGCTAGTTAACATTCACTTAGTGGATAGGCCGGATTATTATCTTAGGGTGATGATAGACTTGACCATTTACTTGTAATAGAATAACAAAAAACCTGGAATAAAGCCTGTAAACAAACATTTTATTTGTATGTACTTAGAAGCAAACATTGCCGCAGTCATTCTAGTGAACGTTCTAATAAATGCTTGTCAAAAAAACAGACGTACAGGAGGTGTACCAGAGAGAGACGTCGGCGAAACAATAAAAAATTCTGTGATAAACAAAAAAATCGAAGCAAATTTATTATCATATCGCTAGAATGCTTGCTAGAAACGCTGTTAGAGAATACTTACACTCTTGCTAACTTTTATCTGTAATGTTGTGAATAATTTATTGAATCAGGCGTTACTTTGCGGAGGTCCATATTAATGAACTAAAACAATTACTTTGCTCACCCGCGACCTTACAATAGTTACGCTTATGCAAGAAATGTGTGTTCATGCAGTTCCTCCACCTCCACACTGTACGAACACACACAAATCACATAAACACAACTATCACCACCACCAAGCTACAAGTGTAATGTTATGGCTTGAATGCTAATTATAACTGAATGCTAAAGTCTATCAACCTCTTTATAAAAATATTAACTAGTTTTGTCTTTATTAAGAAAAATACGTATTTGATTATGTGATCTTCTTGTTTTTATTTCAACTGGCTCTGGAATAAACGATTAAATTATCTAGTGATTATCATTTGACGCCAATGTAATTAACAAAAACCGACTTCAAAAACACCCAAAAACTAAAACGCAAAAAATAAAATAAAAATTGAACCAACTACAAACAAAAAGCATAGAAATATCTTTCTTCTAACGGTGAGGCCACACGAGCGTAATTTTGTGAGTCGTGAGCAGCAGAATTTCGGTTCGCGCCATACAATATGCGGGCCATCACGTGACACTCACATGACACAATGTATGGCGCAACCGAAATTCTGCCGCTCACAACTCACAAAATTACGCTCGTGTGGCCTCACCCTAATCTGTTTGAAGTCGGTGCCTCAGCACGAGCCAGCAAGAGTGGTAGAAAGAAACCCAATAGATAGTACGTACGTAAGGTCGATGGCTAGGTCCCGCATATTGTATGGCGCGAACCGAAATTCTGCCGCTCACGACTCACAAAATTACGCTCGTGTGGCCTCACCGTTAGAAGAAAGATATTTACATGCTTTTTGTTTGTAGTTGGTTCAATTTTTATTTTATTTTTTGCGTTTAGTTTTTTGGTGTTTTTTGAAGTCGGTTTTATTTTTTATTTAAAAATTATTCTATTTTTTGCTTTTTAGTTGTATTTGTATAATTAGATACGTAGGATAAAGTCATCAGTTTGACCTCGAAATAAGTTTGTTACAAAATCTATTTTTAATACAAGTTTTTTTTTGCTCACTGTACTTTTTGCCCCTGGTTACCAAAGTACTCATAAAGACGAATCCAACGAGACCAAATTTGATGGGGTTACGTCGTTTTATTACGGAGTTCTTATGGTTACTTTCCAGTTCCATCTTCAGACCCTGGTTACCATCTAGGATCAAAGTACTCGTCAAGACGAATCAAACGAGCCCAAACTCGACGGGGTTGTGTCGTTTTATTGTGGAGTGCCTTTGGCCATCTTCCAGCTCCATCATCAGACCCTGGCTACCATCTGGGATCAAAGTGCTCGTCAAGACGAATCAAACGAGCCCAAACTCGACGGGGTTTGTGTCATTTTATTGTAGAGTGCCTTTGTCCATCTTCCTGCTCCATCATCAGACCCTGGTTACCATCTGGGATCAAAGTGCTTGTCAAAACGAATAAAACGAGCCCAAACTCGACGGGATTGCGTCGTTTTACTTTGGAGTGCCTTTGGCCATCTTCCAGCTCCATCATCAGACCCTGGTTACCATCTGGGATCAAAGTGCTCGTCAAGACGAATGAAACGAGCCCAAACTCGACGGGGTTGCGTCGTTTTATTACAGAGTTCCTATGGCCACCATCCAGCTCCATCATCAGATCAGCTCCATGTTGCAATAATATTGCATTGTCATCCAATTTACACAAGCATGCAAAATTTCAATTCAGAAACCGGGAAGTGGGTCAAATTCAACTTGCAAGATTTGACCCGTTAAGGAGTTCCGTTGGCCATCTGTGATCTTCTTCATCAGATCCAGTTTACCAAATGACCTTTTTTGAATGAAAATGCTTGACTAGATGCTAAAAATTCTAAAATCGTCATAGTTGTGCCTATAAAATTTGAGGGTTTCCGTCGATTTACCCAAGATTCCATCATCAGATCTTGACTTGGTGCCAATGGGACCACCTCGGAAGTATGCTCTTTCAAACAAAAAAAGAATTTTGAAAATCGGCCTACAATTGGCGGAGATATCGATGAACATACATAGAAAAAAATATATATATAAACAGTGGAACATAGAACCTCCTCCTTTTTTGAAGTCGGTTAAAAACGAAACTTGTGATAACGAAGTAAACTACACTATAATACAAAGTCAGAAAGGGCACATTTTTACATGTTTTTTTATTCCTCCTTACTCCGGGAAATACATCCATACTTAAATAAAGAAGCTTCACAGAAAAATTGCACATTTGGAATTATCCTGGAAACAGTACAATTTTGGATTAAAATCATCTTCATCATCATCATCATCATCATCCCAGCCTATATATACGTCCCACTTCAGGGCACAGGCTTCCTCTCAGAATGAGAAGGCTTGGGATGTAGTTCCCACGCTGGCTTAGTGCGGATTGGGAACTTCACATACACCATTGAATTTCTTCTCAGGTGTATGCAGGTTTCCTCACGATATTTTCCTTGACCGTAAAGCTCATGGTAAATTATAAATGTAATTTAACGAGTAAACTTCAAAACATTTTACCACAGAAACTCTTAAAATCTTAATGAAAGACTTTGTTTCCGTAAACTTTGTTTTTGTATTCCAATGTAGCAACTTAAAACATATTCTTCGCCACGAAAACAGTAGACGAATGCTCAAGGTAGAGGGGGGAACGGGGAGCAGAGGGGGACGAGGTTCATTCATCAAGCTCCATAAGGTTCTAAACCTAATTCGACACGAGCAACCTCGCAACATCCGCTCTTGCAAAACGTTATTTCATTCATAACTTTAAGTAAGGCTGCGTATACAATAGCCCGGGTAAACTTTGGCTCGTTTTGTCTTTAATAAACTTAGCAATGAATCAGATTCCAAGTTGTTAAACAATGGTATTGATAGAATGTGAATAGAAAGTGTCTTAGGTAGTACTTTACCTTCATTGAATATTGACTGTGTATGAGATGTTGACTTTAAAAAGCTTGTAGAATTTTAGAAGCGATCGGAACGAAACTAAACCCTGAAGGCGGCTATTGTTAGAGCGTAAATTTTATGCTGGAATTAAAGCTCTTGATTAACTTTGATACTAACATCACGGTAAATATTTTGAATGGAGTCTTGTTTTATAAGCTGAACAGGTTCAATATTATTTGTTTTCTTTTTATTTTACTTTTACATTATTTTTATTCGAGTCATTATCCTTTTGTGTCGAATAAAGTGTGCCAGGATTTTTTACTAATCGACCAAACAAAGTAAGAATGCATGTGTGCAATTGTCTGTCTGTCAAGACCCTTTTTCTCAGGAACGCGTGAAGGTATCAAGCTGATATTTATATTAAATACTTAAGTCTGCTGTCCCTTGGAGCTGTGAAAAAATCAAACTTCTAAACCAACGCAATCAAAAGATACAGCCGTTTATGCTGCAAATTTCCGCATATTTTCGAAACTCGCAAGGGAATCAAAACCTAAAGGGTACTTCCCGTGAACTCAGAACCTTGAAATTTGGTACGAAGCAGATAAAGGAAAAATTGCGAAAAGCATAATTTTTTTTGTCTGTCTGTCTATATCAGTAAACAACGCACATTTTCGACACTCGCAAGGGAATCAAAACCTACAGGGTACTTTCCGTGAACTCAAAACCTTGAAATTTGGTACGAAGCAAGGTCTTATAGCACAGATAAAGGAAAAATTGCGAAAAGCATAATTTTTTTGTCTGTCTGTCTATATCAGTAACCAATCTACAATGATCCCACACTGCGCACATTTTGCTTAGGAGCAGGGGTCTGCTAAGACTGGATCTTCATAGATACATATAAATTTGTACGGAACCCTCGGTGCGCGAGTCCGACTCGCACTTGGCCGGTTTTTTTTTAATATACCCTCAGTAAAACCTAGTGAAGTTATTTTTATGTTTGTTACTTCAGAAGTCCCTTCCTTATTATTATACCGACACAAATTTGAAAAAAAAAATCTTTGTTCGAACAGAGGCCACTTTCAAGTAGGTCTCATTATCACCAAAATCAGGATCTGCGAAGTGGAACCCGGGAAATCGATGAAACTCTTCAAATTTTGTATGGACATCAATATAGTGATTTGGGTAGAAGTGGAACTGATGAGGAAGGCCACTGGAACTACTCATTAATCAATAACAAGTACTTACCTATTTTACGGATTGTATTAACACATTTGCCAAGCAATTCATGCTCGTCTCAATTCATACAGTGAAATGGAACCGATAGTGAAGCACCAGAAGGACTCCTTAACAATTAAAGTCTCTAAATCGGGAAAAACTATTGCTTTTCCGTGTTCGTGTTCGTCATATAGTTATTGGAACTTAGATTAGTTACATTAAAAAGAAAGAAATAAAAGATAATAATCTAAAATAAAATTTGAACTGACTCTAAAAAAAACCTCGATAAGTTATTTTTCTCGTAGGTACAACTTTTTTGGGAGTCGGTTAAATTTTTAATTTATGTTTCTTTTTCATTTTGAATTTATACTTAATTCTTTTCACTTGTTGCTGACGTCACGTGCCTGTATCTTTTTATTATATGATTCAAAAATAGAATGATATCAGAACTTTTCCACTTCTTGTATGGTCGCAGCCGAAAGTCATTGGCACACCCACGCTGCGCGCGCGACGCAAAATAACATTAAGTTGAGCCGATGACATCAGCGCCCGCGCCGCGCCTGCTACCGAAGCGCGGCCTGCAGCGAGACGCTTGGAAAACTGTATTATTATGTAATATCATTATTTTTTAATTTAATTACTGATAAATTTACTTCATTTTAAATGTAAATTTAGATTAGAGGTAAGTATGGGCTACGACATTTATTTGATAAATAATAAATAAATATCACGGGACGATTCACACCAATTGACCTAGTCGCAAACTAAGCAAAGCTTGTACCTACTATGGGTACTAGAAAACGGATAAACTTACTTATATAGATAAATACATACTTAAATACATATTGAACACCCAAGACTCGAGCACAAGCATTCGTATTTTTCACACAAATATATTTGTACGTACCTACCATTTTTTTACAGAAGAAATAGCAAAGGTAAATACGATTTGTGTTGATGCCAGTCAGCCAGCGTTGCCTTATGCCTAGGGTGGCTTATGCTTCATAATCTACAGTCGACCCATTTGATTCCTGACCGTTCCTTAGAACGTTCTCACAGTAAGCGTCATAATAATTTTCGATGCTAGACACTATAATGTGAGATATGACAATTTCTGTGAAAAGCTTGCAAAGTGAGTCACGATTTACTTTAGTACAATTACTGGATAGATTCACAAATTCGTCTTCATCATCATTATCAATCTACCTCGGGGCGTTCGATGTTGAAAGAACTCCCAAGAGACTTTCGAGCTTTCACAGCAAAGGCGGTACTAAGTCTTCGGACCATCTTATTAGATATCGACGTACCCTGCGTTGTGTGCTCTGTGAACACTGTAATGAGACTTTTCATAGATACTTCATCAGCCGTCACTTAGGTAAATAATGAAGGTTTGTACTTAAACACAATATCATCATCAGCATCATTTCAGCCGAAAGACGTCAACAAATGTTGCCAGTTAAATTTGCGGATTTTCAGAGCTACAATGGACTAGGTGAATATTCGACAGATTTCTTCATTTTTTATTCTGTCACGCTGGTACGGATACACACATTAAGATACGCTTATTATCAAACCCCCAAACCGTAAGCCTTTCTGAGTACCAATCCATGACAATTTCACAAAATATTTCTTAATTGATCCAACCGGAAACCAAGCCTAGAACTTCTTACAGTATCTAATAATCTGCCATTGAGTCAAACAATTCTCAAAGTAGAGATTAGTCACAGGGTAAGTAAGTTGATAAAATCTTGCAAAAAAAACGGTCAAGTGCGTGTCTGGCCACGCACACCGCAGGGTTCCGTACTAACATATGTGACAAACAATCAGTATTAAAAGTACGCTTTGTTCGTTTACTCAGCCTACTAAGTTGTGATAGTTTTCCTGGTAAATTCGTTATATTATACTATCAGCATGATTTTTATTTTCAGATTTACAACAGTTTAGCTTGTAGAGTAAGGCACTTGACTCTAACAAACTTAATAGCAATCTAAAACTAAATATTTTACAAATTAATCCCTAAATCGAAAAATGATCTTCGCAAGCCTATAATGTGTTTGAAAGACCCAACCGACGATACTCCACACTATGAGCTTAGATAAGAAAAAAAATCATCCCCACTTAGCGTGTAGGAAAGATAGATACCCAAATAGTTTTATCTCTTTATCCGCCTGGTTAATACACCTATGCAAAATCATTTCTTTCTAGCGGTAACAGTCTCTAAGCTAAGCCCAAACAAACAAACAAACAAATATGGCGAACAGATATTGCGAATCTGTAAGGGTTCTTTGTAAGACTACGGAACCCTAAAAATTACCGTTATTTCTGGAAATTGTTACAACAGACCGCTTGTTAAAGGTAGTTAAGCCAAATGTACTTAGTTCAATTATTGACATCCCTATTTGTAAAGCGAGGTATAACTAATCGAGCACGTGAGGATTATGTCACGGAATCACTAGTAGTAAATGGATACTAATACATAGAATAATTAACTTCCCGTACGATATTGCTTAGAATTTATTAATGTCAGTCACATACAATAAATTAGAACATTATAATCTCGTCCTGCTTCATATTCATTATAATCGAGGTAGTGTCAAAGTTACTTTGGACTGCTATTCGGGGGTACAAAGTTCTAAATCCAACTATGAACGTTCTGATTTGGGTATGACGAGGATAAAGCTGCTTTGGAAGACAGTCGGGACAAGACGGAAGACAAAACGCTCGACCCGCTGTAAGACAATCCGTGCAATGAAAGCAACCTCGCTCTCCCTAAATCAACGTCAAATTACCACCTCTTAATCTTTTGTAGGCGATTCGGTTACTCGCACGTGTTCCCACAGTCAACTAAACAGTCGCTACGGCTGAAATACTAACGCTTTAGATGAAAATTGCCCTATAAATCTGACGTTTGAGAAATCTTACACGTCTTTGTCACTAATATACTTACATATATTCCGATCCGACGACACGTATATTTCAACCAGCTCCAAAATGTGATATTGAAAATGATTAATTTTTTTCTACGTATTAACATATTTTTCTTAATGAATCCCTATCTAATATAATTAAACCTGATTTATTAAAAGAAGCAGTTTAAAAATGAGTGCCATCAGTTCTGCTAATGATGGCCCCCGTCTACAAAATAAGTGACTGACCCCAATGAATTAGGAACTGTTTGTAGTAACTATGTATAAAACAGTAGTGTAAAAATTTAACAGAGCTAAAATAAAAGCTATTTTACAGGTTGAAACATCAAATACCATTAAGGAAATGCTTAATTAAGTTTAAACTTAAAGGTATTCAATGAACAGAGACAGTTTTACGTTTATTTCTTTCTGCACAGCTGTTGAAAGTATTACGTAACAAGATGAGACGTTGAGAGGGATCATCGACACCCAAGCCTTTATAGACAATAAAGTTGGCCAGTGTAATGGGATCCCGTAGGCCGGCGGTCTGTGAGCCGGGTCGGAGGTCACCCGTTAGGATGCGGAGTGAAACGGACTCGCCGGAAGATTGCATTCGCATCGCTACAAAGCCGCATCGGTCTGAATTAACTTTTCACGTTTCGTTTACAGTTCTAATACGAAAAGCAAAAGAAAAGTAACATCCTTCAGTACGAATTATTCGCGGTAGTTCCTTTGGCTGTTCTTTCGAAGAAGCTATTGCTTTTTTTCGCACTCGCCTTTACAAGAGGTGAAGGAAGAACTATACGTTATTTTTATTTTTATTTTTTTTCGCCTTTTTTCCTTTGCTATAACTGAAGTCCTTCATCTCTTGTGAAGGAACTAGTGCGAAAAAAAGCAATAGTTCCTTCAAAGGAACAACCAAAGAAATTACCGCGAATAATTCTTCAGTACGCTTCTACAGCCACAAATTATATGACAGTATCGGGATTATCTCTTATGACCGTAAATTACTTGAAACGGATAAAATTTAGTAAACACAACAACAAGGTCTCAAATATTAGCATGAGTTGTAAGGAAAACGCGACTCTATTGTCAAAAGCGTTTGCCTACAAACTGTACAACGACTTGTCTAAAATTGTTTTAGTCGGTTCGTTTTGAAGTCAGGTTTTAAGCTCTAAGTATCTACTAATGACCGATTAGTCCGGTTGTTCATGTTTCATTTACTTGTATATTAAAACGGTATCTACTTTATTAAGATGATTGTGAAGTAAAAAAGACAACTAGCCTTTTCATACCATCACGGAGATAACGGGTTTCACCCTATAAACGTAACTTAACCGATACATTTGGGCCAATCAACTTTTTTTTGTTTTCTTCTATTTACTCCTTTACAAGTAACTCTGTAATCTCTGGTTAGTGAAACCATGATTTTGTAGTAACTAGATAAACTGTTTATCATAGTGCGTATGTGAAAACCAGAAAAAATAAGTATTTTTATGAACAAAATCCTGCGACCCAGGGGACATACCACTATTTCCATACAAATTTCGGGGACATCATTGTCCCCTGGGTCACCAACGAAATAGAAGCTAAACAAAATAAAATAAATATGGCTATTATACCATTATTGACTACAAAAATCTAGCGTTTTGAAAAGTATACTTTAAATAAGGAAAAATAATTAGTTTTTTAATTATTTCGGTTTTCATAGAAAGTTGCAGAAAATCGTTGACAAAAAAAAGTTGATTGACCCATTTAATCTTTCCCCGATACCGACCTTTAACCGATTTAGATTTTTTTTTACACGTTGTTAATAAAAAAAAATGTACAAACCTAACTTTTGTGTTGACTGATAGTGACAATGTATCGAAAAGATCGTTGATCGAAAGATAGAGGGTGAAAACCGACATCGCTTTTTGTATGAGAAATCGTAACTACACAATACTCTTGATTACTAACAGCAAAAAAGTGTAATTGTAACTTATTCTTATTCCAGTGAGTACAATGGAAAGTCCAGAAAACCTTCCTGCAAATATAGGCAAGGAAGTGTCTTCTTTAGTAGAGTTTAAAGCTCTTAGCGACAATTCAGTGCCTTCCATGAACTTGAATCATAAAGGTAGCTTTTGTCAGACCACACTATTCATACAACACTGTTATGTTTGACGTAGCCCTAGGTTAATACCGTCTTAAGAACTGTAGCCCTAAAAATATTTTAACATGTGAATTCACATTAAATAGGTGGATTCCACGAAGCGTTTCAACCGCCGTATCCCGTGTGTTACCAAAATCTAAGGATAATTTCCATAAACTAAAAAACGCGTGGTAGGTAGTGTGGTGGTCACTGAGATTTTTTAGTTGACGGACGTACTATTAGTCTATTTTGGTAACACACGGGACACGTGGTTAAAGCGCTTCGTGGCCTCACCCAGGTAAACAGTTTGCACTTAAAATATTATAATCCCACTTGTTCCCGAACGTTAGGGAACAGGGGACTTTCTCATTGCAAAACACTCAGAAATTATCAACAGGGAAAAAGATATAACGCATAACTGCAATTTGACTTAAACTAATTACATACAAGTTCGGAGTTGCGAGTATCTAGACAACAAGCATACTATCAACTAGAAAATGTAGATTACTTTGAAAATAATTACATGGAGATGATTCTGGCTAAACAAAGCGTATGTTGAGGGAGTGACGGGACTCCTGCCCCGGGCGCCTGCCTCGTATGGGAACCCTCACGTGCGCGGTCCAGGGCTTAACGCCTTAGTACAATAACTATGATAAGTTACACACAGAAAGGTCATAGAGATTGACTTGAGGTTTTGCGACAGTTATTGGGGATGAAGGAACACAGGTACACTCGTGACCGTTCAATAAAGAGAAATAAAAGGTCGCGTTACAAATTTTACTCAAAACCAAATCGTAAACTACCTTTTACGTAATTACCTTTTACGTATTAGTAAAAAGATAGAAAATTATTTTTGGTTGCTAAGTATCATAAGAACGGGATACTATTTAAGTAGGTATTAGGAAAGAATTGGGGGTCAAGGGGTCGGGGGTTTAGAGGGTTGGGGGTAAGGGTGTGGGGTGTTGGGGGGGTTTGGGGGTTAGGGGGGTTGGGGGGGGTTGTGGGAAATGGGGAGGGGGTAAGGGGGTTTTAGGGGGTTGGGGTTGGGGGTAAGGGGGGTAAGGGGGGTTGGGGTTAGGGGTTTGGGGGAAGTTTGAGGAAATGGGGTGGGGGTCCGGGTTTAGGGGGTTGGGTTTAGGTGGTTGGGGGTTTGGAGAATGAGGAGGGGGGTTAAGGGGGGTTTAGAGGGTTGGGGGTAAGGTTGTGGGAGTTGGGGTTAGGTGTTTGGGGGGGGGTTGGGGAAATGGGTTGGGGGGTTGGGTTTAGGGGGTTGGGGGGTCTCTTTTTAGCACATGGAAACTCTCACTGTGAAAAAATGCAACTAAAAAATAGAAAATAAATAATAGTTTAAAAAACTAAACAACACGCTTTAAAAAAATAAAAATAAAAAAAAATAATAAATTTCAATTCACTATTCTTATAGTGCAGTAAGAAATCTAAATAAGCAATTATTATATTGTTATATCCAGATCAAAATTTGTAAACAATTCTAAATATTGATAAAATGAATAATAATAGTTTAAAATATTTTATTGTAAAAAAAGCGTGGGGTGTTTTTTAAGATGTTATCAAAATGATAATCCTTGACAATTGACACCATGCACCCCACGCTTTTTTTACAATAAAATATTTTAAACTATTATTATTTATTTTATCAATATTTAGAATTGTTTACAAATTTTGATCTGGATATAACAATATAATAATTGCTTATTAAGATTTTTTACTGCACTATAAGAATAGTGAATTGAAATTTATTAATTTTTTTTTATTTTTATTTTTTTAAAGCGTGTTTTTTAGTTTTTTTAAACTATTATTTTTCGCACGGTAAAGGATGAGGGTAGAAGGAGATGGCGATTAGATAGAGAATGGGGCTTCTGGTATCCACCGTACAAGCTTTGCTTGGTTTTTGGCTAAGTTCATCATCCCAGCTTACATAAGTCCCACAGCAGGGCACAGGCTTCCTCTCTGATTAAGAGGACTTGTACCATAGTTCCCACGTGGGCCCAGTGCGGGTTGGGAACTTCACACACACCATTAAATTTCTTCTTAGGTGTGTGCATGTTTCCTCATGATGTTTTTCTTCACCGTAAATGGTAAATTTCAAATGTAATTTCGCACATAGATAAATTTCGAAAAACTCAGAGGTAGGTACGAGTCTGGATTCGAATCCACGACCCTCTGCTTGAGAGGCGATAGGTCAAACCACTAGGCCACCACGGCTTTTTTTTTCAATTTGGCTAAGTTAATTGGAGTAAATTGTTCTATGTTTCTTTTCTTATTTTTCTTGATGCGATGCTTTGCTTCTATTAGATTTTTTTATCATTTCGATGTACGAGTATGTGCAATATATGCGTTTATTTCCCAATGTATTGACCCCGAGTTCTTCACGGGTCGTTTAATATCATTTTCCAGTTGTAAAAATAAAATATGAAGGCAGTGTCCTGGCGAGTTGATACCCGCACAAAGGCACACACGTGCAGTTCTATTAGCTGGCTAAGTGCGGCTAATTTGCGTGCTTCAAGCTGCGTCGGCGCATATGATAAGTTAGCGTAGTTGTGTAGTTAGGTACAGTCAAGGATTTTAATTGTTAGGCCACTTGCCACTGTTCGTATTTTAGCCGTGTAATGCAAATCGGGTGAAGCCGCTTATACTCGTATATGCTGATTTGCATTACACGGCTAAAATACGTACAGTGGCAAGTGGCCTAACAATTAAAATCCTTGACTGTACTAGTCCTAGCTAAAAGTTAAAGAACTCTAGTTTGCTACAGGCTTTGTTTAGTTTATTACTTAATTTTCAAGTTTGATGCAAGTAATTTGTGGTAGGTATGTCTAACTTGTGTTTAAGTTTTCACGGTAAGCCAATTAATCAAACCTACTTTCAAGTTTTTCATGTAAAAGCACTCTGGTGGATATGGAGTGAATATTATTTTATAAGCTCCTGCATGGATCTTGAAAAGAATTATGTATCACTTTAACGAATATACATAAAGTCAAACTCAATAATAATTAGTAAGTACTTTGTCTTTCCCTCTGAATTGAAACATTTTTAATTATCTTAGTACTGTCATTTACTGCGACAAAGTACTAAGAAGTTAAGCTACTTTTGAGCTTGATTACACGATTATTGTATTTCTTTAATACATACTTCAATCCATAGTCCATTCTATACTCCTCACTTATACTCTATGCGTGAGGTGCTTATTCATTTGTGCGTCGCAGTCGGCTCGTTAGCAATTGGACATGCCCGTTGCACGAAATATTTCAGCGATTGAAGCGGCGGTAAATTGCGCACAACAATAGCACGCGCCAGCGCGAGCCGCATCCAACCCTATTTACTACGAGCTCTACGATTCACTCTTTATCTTAAAATTATGTTTACTACCTTTGTATACGTCTAAATTATCAGCTACATACATCGTTAAATAACAATTGAATGACGCAAGTTAAAAAGCTAAGATTTAGACCCGCTAACAAACAACTAGCCGCTGACAGAACACTATTTGGAGTTACCTTATGAAGTGGAAAACGACGGCGAGTGACAAGCATTCTCAGAGCAGCGCGGGAGTGGAGCGGCGCGTATTAATTACCACGCGTTGATCCGAGCGAGCGTCGCGCGCATCCATCACGCGGACCAGATAGCGCGTTATTAACGGCCAACAGATTTGTAGTCGTAATTTGTACCACTGTCATCACATTTCAAAGACAAATATAAAGGATTGAAGACCGGAATGACAAGTGTCAGCGCGATCATTGGGCTGGTATTTTAAAAGTCGTTTTTATTAACACGAGCAACAAGAGGTGGATTGATCGAGACAGGTTTCAAGTGCCGTCCGCTGGCCAGGTAACGACGACGTCCTTACTCGCCCCATCTTCTCAGAAATGTCCTTATGGGCTCGTAAGTAAGTACCAACCTTCTTGACTATTCTCACGGCGACGTTTTTCTTTTGCGTTCGTAAATGTGCTTCAATAAACTTTGAGTCTTTTTGTTTCTTAAATGAGCTCTATGTTTGTGACGTGACAATTTTCGCTTAATTTGAAGTGAGTGTGAAATGTGAATCGTGCCCGAAATAATTCATCAGTTTGTATGTGCTGTCGGTTAACAATTACACGCGTCGATGCTATCGGCGCGCGCGCAGCGAGCAGGCGTCCGAATTTAATTACCTGAGAATTTGCTACTCGCGTGCAACAATAACATGAATGAGTTCGTACTTGATTGATTCGGGCCTTACTTTGCAGAGGTCCGTACTACTCGTATATCGATGAAATACAATATTTTTACTAACACTTTAGTAGCGAAGAAACTGGGTAAAAACTTTGTATTTTCATGAATGTTGTAGTTCATGTTCGGTTTTTTTGGGAGCATTGGCACTCATGCCATCACCATAATCTAAATACATTACTTAGGGAATTGGTAGAACCATTCAAGAATTAGCAGTACCAATTATCTATGCTCTTTTTAACGCTTTTCTTACCTTTGACAACAAAGGGGTAAGAAGATCCAAAATTATTTAAATTTTGCTTACTTAAATTTACTCGATCTTCATGTTTATCGCCACTCACCTATCCTATTTTAAGTAAACAATGTTTATTGTGACAAATGTAAGAAAAGCTCATGAATAATTTTGATTGATTCATTGACGAACGGTCTTCAACGCTCAGTCCGTATCCTTAAACTTGAGGCCTTATTGCCTAACGATTCGGAACCACAATAGTTTTCGCCACCTCTTTCTGTCACAAGGTAAGAGATAAGGATAAAAAATGATGATGTTGAATGCAATCGCGAGTGCCCGTGTTAGACGGTACGACCTCTGTAGTTGAAATTTTGTGTAGTACTTTGCCTTTAGGTATAATGTAGACCAGGTATAACTACCTACGGTTTTTTTTTAAATCCAGAAAATCCTAAAGGACAGGAAATTTTCCAGAGGGGCAAAGTCGCTGGGGTAAGTTAAATGAGCTTCATATATTTACCAGGTATCCGAGATTCCAATAGCTCTTTACCGTGCAACGGTAAAACATTATTACCCCTGTGATGTCAGCGTAATTTCAACAGTTTTTTACCAATATCACATTACATTCGATTCTAAGAAGGGCGAAAATAACTCACAACAATTGATTTGAATTAGCGGTCTGCGATAGTTCATTACAACTTGCCTAGTCACCTAATATTAATTAAAAATTCATATGAACCCAACCCCTGTAGCTTGGTTTGTGATGAGCTATGATAATAATATTTAGTGTTTAAGTAGGTACGACCGTCTCTTGCATTGTCTTCTTTGTAAAGTTGATAGTCATTGTTGTTTTGCAGAACCACATGGTGAGATATCAGGATTGAAATCTCCAGCATGATTGAGTTGTCAGGGCTGTAGTAGGTAACATAAAGTGATTCATTTTATTTTCTTAGAAGAAAACAATACGGGTTTTGATTTAGGATAAATAAAGCCTATTCTTAATTTTTTTAATTGACACGCTTTTGGTGATTCATTGAGCCAATGCGGACGCACTGTAATTTGTTAGTTGTCGATGATTGAGTTTTTAATTATACGTAACTAAAGACGTGTTATTAGAGGGGCGGGGCGCTGGGTCCGTCACGGCAATCTCGTGGCAAACGTGATGCTCTCTTGTTCTTTTTGGCCAAAGCCTCCACCTCTCTGCCTCTCCGTCTCTGACAATTTGATCAACTACTTTTTACTGTCGCGTTCGACGGTGATTTACAACGGATTACTAATTTTAAGACATAAAAACGGAAAGTGATGAAATTATTCAATAAAACTCGAGAGAGCATGAATAAATATTAAATTAACGGTTGACATTACGACACCTCATCAATCACGGGATATGTCCCGACACGGGCAACATATTCGTAATCTTGTTGTCTCGCATGCCGTTAGGTATGTCCGATTATGACAAATTAAAATGCAGTTTCTCTTAGCAAGCAGGAATTGCAAGCAGGTAGTACAAGTCAAAGCGACAAATTGATACTCGTATCTACCATTATGATCTAAAGACCTACCTGGCCTAAAATTCCACTCTATGCCAATCTTAATTCGGTTTTGAAAAATGTCTATGTGTCGTCAGCAGATTTAGTTTAGGTACCTAAGTGAAGAGTTATATTTCATCGTGCCATGCCCACATCGTTCGTGGAATGTAGAGTATGTATCTTGGCAAAGCACGAGCGTCCCGCTGCGCAGTGACATGTCAGCGCGGGTCCAGGCTCGACCTAAGACAAAAGACAAATTAATTTTGTACACAAGGCATTTAATTTGAATGTGAATAGCATGAAGTGCGACGAATGGCCGCGGAGAACAATAGCCGGCGCCGACGAACCCGCCTTTTGTTTTATGCTCAATAAAAGTAAAAAGTACAAAATCTAAACTCTCAACAGACAATTCCGTATTATGATATGGACACAGTAATGGAGGCTCGGCGAGGCGCCTAATAGCTTATAATATTAAATGTACGTGATAGAGCAGACCCGGCGCGGCGGGCGGAGGGTCGGAGCGGCCGGAAATAATCGGTAAGTGTTAATGTTATAATCGTAATCATGCTCGTAATTAAACACAACCGTAAACTATATGATTACAAGGTGTTTAGCACTCGCTAATGATGAGCCCAGCAGTTATTAAACCACAACCGTTAATTATTCAGCTGGCCGTTGACGTTCACGTACAAATTTCGTAAACAAGACGGGCAATCGGCGCCTTTACATCACCTGGTAACAACAGAGGTGTATTTCAAAATCTTTTATTAGTACAAGCCCCAATTTTCCCATGCATCTCCGATTTGATTGTAATTCAAGACAGCTATAACAATTAACTAGTAAATAGCTATCTAGCTAGTTTGAAATATGAGGTATTGGTCAAAGTATTGTTGTGTTGTCTGCAATGAGCGGTGTGATGGATACGCGTCTGCCCGCGGCCGCGCCGGCGCACCTACCGGCATGACCTCCTGTTTGCTTTATATCATTAGTCCATCAATCAAGATCCAATTTTGTTTTGAATCGTAACTGTTAGTTAAACACTAACAATTGGAGTGTGGCTGCAACGCCTATCAATCAGGGAATGTGCCGTCGGCCTAGCTTCCGACTGCATTCTATAGCACCTCAATGATGATTGGCTTCAATATCCATGAACGAATAAAATGGTCCAGTTATTTAAGATATTTGAATTATGGCTAAATGGCTGAAGACCATAAAATGTGGCGAAGGCGTTTGCTTAGCTGTGAACGGGGAGCTTCCAGTTAGTCGATAATTTGAGGTGAAATTACGCCACAATTTGATTTATTTGGATATGATTCGGAGCTGTGATAAGATGTTTATTTTTTATGGCCGTCAGTTAAAGTTTTGGACGAACGGGACAGCAACTCCACGCCGTCGTATCCACTTCACATGTTAAATGGAATTCCCTTTGCGCCTCGAAATTACGTCCGCCCGTGTTATTAAAGTGTTTGTTTCTTTGCCGTTTTTTGTTCAGATGTTTTATCCAATTAGTGCTACCGTGTCGAAAGGATAATGCTGTGATGAACGTATAAAGCGTTTAGCGCGTTAAAAGCGGGTCCTTGTCGGCGACGATAACAGAGTATCCTGCACCCACCAACGCGGCCGGATGCCGCTGATTTAATAATCTCACAGCATTGATGTAAACATGTAAGTCAATAAAACAACAATTAGCTTTAATAGATTAGTAGCTTAATATTATTAAAATTATGAACTGACGAAGCAGCGTTGGCCTAGTGGTTTGACCGTCGGCAGAGGGTCGTGGGTTCCACCCGTGCTCGCACCTCCGAGTTTTTCAGAATTTATGTGCAAAATTTTATTTGATATTTAAAATGAGCTTTATGGCGAAGGAAAACATAGTGAGGAAACCTGCGAAGAAATTCAATGATGTTGTGAAGTTCTCAATCCGCACTGGACTCGCTGGAACTACAGCACAAGCCCTATCATTCCTAGAAGAGGCTTGTACCCTGCGACGTATTTAGGTTGAGATGTGAACTGACGAAAACCAAGACGATGTGTAACTTTGTAACTTAACCACTGTTGCTTTTTGCATTTACTATCATTTATTGACAAGTGATTAGGAATAAATGGTCTCAAATATTAAACTTAACGGTCAAAGTATTGAATTTGTAAAATCTACGGTATTCTTAGGAATAACACTGGACTCTAAATTGCAGTGGGGATCGCACACCACAGCAATTGCGAATAGGTTGAGCTCTGCTGCGTTTGCAGTCAGAAAGATACGGCAGCTAACCGATGTGGCGACGGCACGGTTGGTGTATTTTTCCTACTTCAATAGCATCATTTCATACGGCCTTATTTTATGGGGATCTGCTGCAGACTTGGAATCAATTTTTATTTTGCAAAAGAGGGCTATCAGAGCGATATATAACTTAAGGACACGCGATTCTTTAAGATCTTTTTTTAAAGAAATAGGTATCCTAACCCTGCCGTCGTTGTATATATTTGAAATAATCATGTATGTAAGAAAAAACATATGTGATTTTCCCACTAACGTCGATAAGCCAAAGGTTACTAGAAACACAGGGAAGCTTAAAGTTCCATCTTACAGACTGGCTAAAACTAAAAAGTCGTTTCTGGGAAGATGCATACGTTTTTATAATAAAATTCCGAAAACAATAACCGAACAAACTGATACAAAATTCAAATCCATTGTGAAGAAGACATTAATATCTAAGGCGTACTATAAAATTAATGACTATATCATGGACAGGGATGTTTGGAAATAATTCCGATCCGCATTGGCGATCTCTAGTCTCAAATAGCGTATCTACTGTGTTAAAAAATTTAATTGTATTAAATACTTTAGATGTATGTCATTTAATAACAATGTAGAACTGATTGAAAAAAATATACCTTGTTGAGTTTCTTGCCGGTTTCTTCTCAACAGGGTTTTTTCCGAACCGGTGGTAGATTTTTCGACGTTCATAGGAGCATCAATTTGATGCCTAAATTGAATAAAGAATTTTGACTTTTGACTTTTTTTTTTGAATGTGATTGAAAAAAGAAAATATTGGCAACCATGGTTGCCAAAAGCATGTGAGTAGCACACACACACAGACACACACACACACACACACACACACACACACACACACAGTGGCAGGTGCAATCTACTAATGTTTTGGTAGGTAAATGTGAATTTTAACTTTCGTTGTCGCGCATGAATGCTAAATATAACAACATTAACACTTTTTTAATATTGAAGTTAACGTAACAAATTAAATTAATGCACAAATATAATAAGCTGTCGTGTAACTGTATCAATAAACAATTTCACACGCAGCCATTTGAATATTTTTATCCATTCCATCATTTATGTTAAGTTGTTATTTAATTCAATACAAAAAACTTTTGATAACCATTTTAATTTCTCCCATTGACAATTGACAGTCGGTGCCGAACATCCAATTATTTATTATTGAGACGACGCGGGACGCATAATGAGGAGGCCGTGAAGAAAAGCCCGTGACAACTGAAATAATATGTTAACAATCAAATAAGTAAGAAGCTACTAAGGAAATAGGTTAAGGTATATTGTAAGCGATAGGCTAGCAAACTGTCACTATTTTATCACTTTTGTCTAACATTAAACCTGAAATGGCTAAAAGTCGCCCCGAAACGTAAATGTAGCGTTTCGTGTGCTCTGCCTACAGTAAGATTTTTTCTACTTTGACACTTGAAACGTCTCAGTGTTGTCTCTTGTGGTACTTGTAGGTATAAAATCCTAGAATTTAATCACACAAAATATCCAAACCTAGGCATATACTTAATGTAATTAATATCAAAACCTCGGACTAATAAGTATTGCACTTCCGATCTCTCTCGATTAATGTTGAGAATTGCCGAGTGCCAAAGTGGAAATACAGTACCCCCTTTGGGATACAGGCGTGGTGTGTGTGTGTGTGTGTGTGTGTGTGTGTGTGTGTGTGTGTGTGTGTGTGTGTGTGTGTGTGTGTGTGTGTGTGTGTGTGTGTGTATGTGTGTGTGTGTGTGTGTGTCAAACAAGTAGACGCATACCTGCTTCTTTCCCATAGGTTTTTTGTATTGACACCATAGTCAACAGTGAAAAGTGCTCAAAGTAAGATATCGTCGTGGAGGTATCCTAATAGCTCGCCACATTCGTTTCTCGTTTAATTCTTATTTCGTCTTATTCTGTATTCGTCTTGTCTTGTTCGCTATCCGTCACTATCTTTTTTGTTCAAATTCTGCAACTTGTCTATCTCTTAATACGTCTTATTCGTTTTTCGTCACGGTCTTCCTTGGACTCATTCGTCGTTCTTCCCTTTCGTTTTTTTGTCTCATTTACTTACGAATATTTATTTACCAGCACCAAACGTATAGCTTTCATAATTTCAACAAGAGATTATAACTTTAGTAAGGATATGTCTTAGGCTGATCGTTTCTTAGTACTTAACGTCCTTTCACTGAATTTTTAAAATGGTTCCTATTATGATATCCACTTCAGTTCACATTCATTACCGTCTGAGAGCCTTTCGTAACATCGCTCGATTCTTCAGTATTTTATATCTGCTCATATTACTCATTCTGCAGGCAGGTATTGATAAAGAACTCACAAAAAACACTTCTTTAGCTCGTAACAAACTTGAAATTGTTCAGCGGAAAAATAAAATGCCAAGGTTACACTGATTACCGATTGTGCGGTCCTTAATTGGCACTGAGTTTCATACATTGTATACGGAAAATATATTAGCCCATTCATGGTTTGCTACCGCTACTTCGAGCTTTTAAGATCAGGTAAACCGAGGCTAACCAGAGTTTATCATCAATCCAAATCTATACGGCGGGTCGCGCTTACCTTGCAGAGGCAATTGAGAGTTGATACAGATTGGTAATAGCATGTAGGCCCGCCGTCGGCATCATCAAACGCTGTTCTATTTGTCGATAAATCTACCATAAATCGAGACAATCATACAAATACAAATTACACGGCCATAAATAACATTCGTATGGGAAAATGTTGTATCTGGTCTGAGGGCGCTATCATCGATGGTCCGTTTTAATTTAATTGACTGAGGTACGTGTCGATGATAAATGTAAGCAGGGTTAAGCATATGCGCGATGCTCATGAATAAATCGCTCGTGGAGACGAGCTGATTTGCGATAAGCGGGTATTTATTGCGTTATTTGTGCGCGCCACCTGACGGCGAGTAGCGCGGCCGCCGCAGGAGGCGCTCTATTGCCTTTCACTGCGCACCATCCTTCCCGGGAACATGCGCGGGCCGCGCCCGAGCCGCATAAATCACGACCGACATAACAGCATTAACTCTTGATGGATTTCGCTTACTGGAGCGGGCCGTTCATTCACTATCGACGATATCCAGCAAGGAACTGGATGGGTTGAAATGAAACCTGTGCTTATAGCCTATAAATCACTGTCTTCAACCCCAAATTAGTAACCTAAGTGTTTGTTTGTACTACGCAGTTTCCTTTGCATCAAAGCTGATACAATATCCCCGAACATAATCATGACTGCAGAACAAACATTGGCAGAGTTTCTAGGAGTCGTAGTCATCGTAGACTTTCTCAATGGAAAGTCAAGTTTCAACTATGCTCAGTACCGTCATTCCAATAATGGCACACCAGGCCGAAAGTCAGATCTGGTGCCTTTCTGACAGAGTCGTGCTATGCAGTTATGCTGAGAGGATGTGAAGGCTACACTACGAGACTATGTGATAGTTTCCACTAATGCTAAGCTATTTAGCCACTCGAGAAAGATCCAGAGCTAAAGCACGCATCCAGAGCACGCATCTTCCCATATAAAAAACACAGCTTAGTTGAATCTGTTTCCACCAGTGCTATGCTATATGGACTAAAAAATATAATTGGTGAAAATCAAACTCATCTATAACAACGAAACATAGCACATCTCTGATGGAAAGACATCCCACATATTCGCTTACGCCAAATATAATGAATACTTGTTGTCAACAACATTCACGTTACTATTTTCCAACGGGGTCCATATCTATTGGTGTCCAAGGGCTGCAGCTTGCCTTAGGACGGCTCTGACCATGCTTTGACTATAACACATAATTCTTATCGAGATTTTAGAACTACTATGCAGACCAGATGCTGTTCTACTTGAATCATCTATATATAAGCACACCTTTATGTTCTAAAATTAAAGTGATATTATAAAATACGCACATCAGTGTACTTAACATTATGTTACGTATCAAGCATCATTCCCGGTGTCCAAAGTTCCAGGTGGTGAGTTTGCCACTGACGTGCTAATTATGATGTATATCGTAATCAGACAAATATGCCAATTACATCGGTAATACTACTTAATTAACATGTGCAGCTCATTATCACGATACGAAATGCAAATGAGAATAAAAAGCAATGCGGTCATATATCAAATGCGAATGAGAGCAGTTCTTGACTCAGTGACATTTAGAGCTGGCAACCTAATTATATTAAAATGATATTTGTTGCGCAATGTGGCCACATTTAGACGTGTAGGCTGAGGGGACGAGATTAATTGTTACGTGCATGTATATTTAAATAATTTTAATAGCTTGTTATGGACGTGGCTAGGAACTCCACTTCGCAAGTCCGTGTTTTTCGGAATGTAAGTGTATGTAAATAGAATATGAAATTTTCTATGAACTTTTCGGTAAAGGAAATCTACGCATATACATCATAAGGAAAAGTACACAAATCTACGAAGAGGAATTCGATTCGAGAAACATTTGTATAGTGTTAGTGTTAGAAATTATAGGAGATCGACAGAGAGAGAAACAAAATTCAAGAAAGTCATCAGTTTTACAGATCATTTTTAAAACACATAGCCAGAATTAATTAGTAAAATAAAATATTATTGAATGCTACCTGAATATGAATCGAGCGGGCGCTCGCTAGACTACTGTGTCATTAACTTTTTGTTAGAGTAAGAATAACAAAGGACCTACTAATGAACAGAAGGAGTTTTAAATCTTACTTTGGTTGTCGTTAACATGAAGCATCATTTGTTTTTACAAACAGAAAACTCCAGCTAATTAAGTGTGCAAATGTTACAGTACGTAACATTGTATCCGAATCGATAATCATTTTAATTAAACACAGTTTCAATACGCAAAACAAACAAGCATAACTTATGCTGTCTACGTCAAAAATAAATTTATAACCATGTAATGATATTCCAAAAGCAATACCTGAAACAAGTTGGTACCCAACGGGTACAAAGTGAGCAACAGCCTTACAAGCACGTACCCGCAGGCGCCGCTACACGTCGCAAACTAAAAATGTGTATAAATTATGAAGATTACATGAAAAAGAGAAATGTGTTACATTTAATTTTATTACATACGATAACTTATGGACTAGGCTCGGCACTCGCTTGAAAAACAAGTTGTTAGACCGTGCCAGACGAACAACGACGCAAGCAATGCAAGAAAGACAAGCTAATTGAACACTTTATGGTTGCGAAATAAACTTCAAAGTGTTTTGAATGCGTGTATTAATAAAGACATTTATTTAACTGAAGTATTCATACTTACATACAGATCATTTGTGACATTAAAATATCAATTATTTATAGTATTGAGATAGGGTTAGTATTTCGAGAAGACCGCTTTATCAGTGCGAAACTCTCTTTATTGAGTACAAAAGTGTTGACAATATTGGAGAAATATTAACATTCTCTTTCGATAAGAAAGTTCCATGCTGATAATTATGACGAATGTCGAATGATTCGCCTGTTCATTGACTTTTGAGCAGTAGGGGAAATATGGATGTGCAAATATTCAATACATAATCTGCAAGCAGAAAACAATTGCGATGACTTAAGTTAATGATAAATTTAAGTTATTTAATAATTAAATAAATTTTGAAGAGCTCCATAGATGGAACATACACAGCCTACATCATTAAGGGGACCTAAGAGTGAATTGCACCAAATTACTATAAATAAATAAATAAATAAATATTAGGGGACAATCTTACACAAATCGATCTAGTCCCAAACTAAGCAAAGCTTGTACTATGGGTACTAGACGACGATAAACATACTTATATAGATAAATAAATACTTAAATACATAGAAAACATCCATAACTCAGGAACAAATATTCGTGCTCATCACACAAATAAATGCCCTTACCGGGATTTGAACCCAGGACCTCTTGCTTCGTAGGCAGGGTCACTACCAACTAGGCTAAGCGGTCGTTTACTTACCGAAAACCATTGTCAAATCAACAGTCACATTTTCGGTTTACCTGAAATATTTAATTTAGTATTTCGGCTTACAGAAATTTAGTTAACCGAAGATTTGATAGCAGCTTTGACTTTGGTTAACGTTATAGTAACTTGAAGCAACTGACTCTTAGTATACGAAAAATTTTAGTATTCTAGATCAAAGGGTTTGCGTTGAGTGTTACGTTATGAGTCAGTCAGTATATGTATGTACTCTACTTTGACCGTGCACTACTAAACTATGGTAACTTTTTGGTACACCATACTATTCATTCACCTGCCTACTGGCTTCCTTATAGAGGTTTGTGTCATTTTACACCAATCGTTCCTGTTATCGGGTTAAATGAATCCTCTATTTATTCATACTCCATACAAGTAATCGCAAAAACTATCAGAAATACATTTCGCAAAGGTGTTTAACGTGAACAGCCTTTGCACAGACCACTTTTATCAACATTGTAAGTATAAGGTATCACTTTATCGGTGCGACATTAACTAGGCAGATACAAACCAGTTCCCCATCCTAATAATTTAAACATCTTATTGCAATTTGCTGATACCACTGACTTAACGATGAAGGGAATTCTTAAAATCGCAAAATAAAGGGTAAAAGTTATGTAACCAAAACATAATTAATTCCACTTATCTCCTTAATTTGACTTACCTACTACCTACTTATTGTATAACACCTACTAAAAACACATTTAATTTATTAATTTAAAGTACTTTAAAAGTCAACCAAAAGAATCTAATTCAAATAGTGGGAGAGACACGTGGTGCAACTATTTACCTTTAACCGGCCCAGTAGCAAATCGGCAAATTTTAGTTGATTCATTACACCTGAAAGCTAGCGTCGTTTTATAAGGTAATCTCCGTCTTTATTGATCTTATCCACTACCGATGTTATCAAGTGTAATTCTTGGCGGACAATCCAATCACAATATTTGTAAATCGGTAGCAGCGTGAACCGCTATCTGTGATCATAAACCGAATGTGTCGGCTGATAACTTATCTCTAAGGCTTCTACCTTTCCGTTAATCACAATCACGGTTAAATACAAAATTCTGAGCCGACAGCAAACATAACAATTAGGTGACTATTTTAATTATACTTACAAACTATCTGGTGTTAGTAAGGTAGCTAAAGTTATTCTTATAGATTCCTGACATTCATCCAACTGTAGCACGGGCGTAGCAGTAATAT
The DNA here is from genome assembly GCA_947563465.1 of Archips xylosteana. Taxonomy (NCBI): domain Eukaryota; kingdom Metazoa; phylum Arthropoda; class Insecta; order Lepidoptera; family Tortricidae; genus Archips; species Archips xylosteana. The sequence continues at coordinate 10,536,133 of OX387356.1, forward strand.
GCTTTACCTATTTTAATACTACAATATTTTAGCAAACGTATCGCATAAATGTACGTTTGTAATGTATAATTTGTATGGACCATGGACTGTTTTTCACTTATAAATTTACTAGCTGACCCGGCAAACGTTGTTTTGCCATATAAATTATAGTCTACGACCTATTCTCAGACCCACCAAATACAGTAAAAAAAGTTTTACAAAAATCGGTCAAGCCGTTTCGGAGGAGTTCGGTAACAAACACCGTGACACGAGATTTTTATATATTAGATTTGTACCTCAACTAGTTTTTTAGACACATAAGTTTAACACGATATTGCGGCCACCATAGAAGTGGAAGTGGAAGAGAAAAAACTTTTGCGAACCTAAAGCTATGGTGCCACTTTATAATGCTAGTAACTAATGGCATTTTGTCATACTAAGGTTCTTATAAGAAAATCACATCATTTTAATAGCATATAAAGCGGTTAAACGCTGCCTGAGTGGCTTAGTGTCACCGAACCAAATTGTAAAATACAACGGTATTCCATCGTTAAAACAACGAACATAAATTTGTCCCGTGCAGCTCGGTAACCTAAGGTGATCATGGGTGCACAAAAAATATTTGTCCGAGTAGTCTGCGCTAATGTGTAACCAAGCAAGCCCGTGAGTGACACGGAAACTCTCTTCACACACGTCTGACCTCCAACAAAGGAGTTCTATTTGTTCTGTGTCGCTACTAAAATATTGAAACGAGAATGGAGTGCGTGCTCGTCGCAGCGATGACGCTTGTCGTTGGTTTTGTGCGCTCCACTGTCAGCTAGCTAATGCTATTACTATTTTGAAGCTAGAGATTTATATCACAAAGTTAAGGAACATAATTAGAGCCGCTAAGTAACCAACTGGCGTAATGCCACTAAAATTACGTACGTACGTACGATCGGATATTTGTCCCTACCATCATGCACATGCTATTTTAGCGTGAAGAGCATTTAATTTTTCACAGCTTCGTGTGCATTTCCATTTCTTCCAATGTAGTGTACACTAGCCTTATGTAGGCTAACGAGCATCTCACACGCGTGTTTGTTTTGGAGGCCTGGTTCACCGACGAAGCAGCGTCCACTGCGAAACACACCGCCGGTCCGACCAGTTTCTGCTGGCCGCTGCGGTGACGTCGCTGTCGTCTTCGGAAGTGAATGACGTGACAAACAAACATCCTTGCTTAAGATGTGACCAAGAAATTCAATTAGTGGAACTGCTTTTGTTTGGATTTTCAACGTTTTACATGTTGGCAAACAGTGTACTGGGACTGTCTTAAATAAATAACGCTTTCATTGTTCAACTAATATATTTCCCCAGCTATTAAACCAGTTGGGGCGCTTTGGTACGGCGCGAGGTACCTATTGTTAAAGCGGGCTCTATTCCAAACTGATTAGCGTAACGAAGTCGCGAACTGTTCGAGGCGTGTTGCAGTCAATATTGGACGATTTTGTCTCAATAATTCCAGCATAGAGCTGTGTCACGCGAGCGCTCGCCATGACCAATTAGCGGGCGCCTGCTCTGGCCACCGGACAATAAATCAATAATTAAACCGTCCATCTACCGGCAAATGCTGATTTATTTGCGCCTTCTGGCCGCGCCATGCGCCCGCACTGCCTGCACGCTGAATGTCGCCTGGACTTGTTATTGCTGCTGATTGCGGCATAAAGTAATATAAGATGTGCGGTTCATTTCTAAGGTGAGGTAGGTAGGATACCCAATAGGTAAGATTAAATTGTCTGATGTTTGTGTTTGCATTGCATACCGGTTTGTTTGCGCATGTCGTATTGTGAGATGGGACAATCAAGAAGTGTGAGAATCTGCTGACATTTAGAACTCTATTCATTCCAAGTCCAGCATGAGAGCCAATGTTCTCATGACATATTGACACAAATTAAACACTTCGAACGGCAGCCACTTATTTTCCGCAATCAGAGAAGGATCTCGCTAATATACCGAGTATCGGTTTGTATTTGTGAAACATTTCTTTGTTAATTTCTCTCTAAACGGTACAAAGTGAAAGATTAAGCTGGGTTTACACTATGCATTAACGAGTACGTAGGTATGTACTATCTGAACTGGGCTGAGTTTCACACACAAACAGTTCTCGTATTTGTTTAGGGCATTAGTGATGAGCGTGTAACTGTCGCGAACCGACGAAGCTGTGCGGCAGGTAAATGCCTCGGCCAACACTCGACGGATGACCAACAAGTTCCGCGTTTTGTTACTTCATCGTATTTGATTCTGAACGGAGACTACCGCTCTTGAGACGCATAAACAACGCCAGGCATGCGAGTCTCTGACTAGCAATCGGCGCTCAATGGTTCTCGAGCTCGCGTTAGTAATCTCGAGTGTTAAAATTAAAGTAAATTAAAGACATTGAACAACTATCTTACGCGCAACCCTGTCGAGTGGCGTCGGGCGACGGCCCTCCGTCAGCACGAGAGCCCTCGGCGCGGCCGCAGAGTGTTTTCCTATACACAAAGCGCGGACGTGTTAATTCGTAGACACTATTGGTTTTTTCCGCGGTGATCGACGACTGTGGGAACGTTTCTGGGTGCCTTCGTTAGAAGCACCTACTCCACAGTAACGAGCAAACAGCCAGACCGAGTCCCAATATCGCTTCCGCGTTAAGTGGCCGTTGGCTTGAGGAATTTACGACAGTTCTTCACTTAATAGGCGATCGCAATTGAGCTGTCCGCCGCACGATTGTTACACGTTTCGATAGCTGTGTAGCGAGTTATAAAAATCATTTTGGTTTCCAATTTGAGTGTCATTGTCTGCGAGACGAGAAAGTTGTCTGTGGCGCCGACACCAATAAAACCGTCGGAAATGGTAGGCACGCGCGGCGCACCGAAGTGGCGAGGTGCAACCGTCGATAACTCAAGCTGATATTCAGTCACACGTGCGGTTATCGTTTTGTGGTGGATGATACCTGCGAGGCCGCCTCGGAGGCGATACGATCGCGCAGGCCGGCCATCCATTACGCTGACAGTGTAACAATAAAGCAGGATATCTGTTAGCACCCCGCACTCACGCGGCTCGACAAATGGTAAGAAGCACGAACCACGACCCAGTGAACGAACAGCCACTGTACTTATTGCAAACAAATTGCAATTCTTAGCAATGAATGAAATGATTTATTTGTCTTTTACAAAAATACCGTTCTTTACAGAACCCTGCTTTCACGGTTTGTCAGCAGGATACAGTCTCTATAAAAACATGACAAGATAATATATTTAGGTAATGCATAATTAATATTGCATACTACTACAACATATTCAATGCATTACATTTGCTGTTAGAATAATGTACCTATCCTTCTATTAAGTTGAATAACTTTTGCAGCAAAAGTTTTGCTCTTGAGTTTTAGCAAATTTTAATGAAATCAGATGTATTTTTTTGTCAATTTTTATATAATAGGTACTGGTTGTGTCAGTTGAATGTTGGATGGTAGTAGCCTTAGCCATTTCTTAAGATTATCTTTATTCTATAAGTAATTCATTAAAATCTGTGTTTAAAAGAAGTAGTATAGTATTTAAATAGTTTTTAAAACCGAGTTTGATCGATTTTAAAAGCTTAGAATTTTTAATAGAATACGAAGAATATTATTTATTTCAATAAGCTTAGTTAGACGTAACATTGCAATTGAACTACTCAGTTCAAAGTTACCAACCTATTCTAATTATAAATAGTGTAGGTGTAATAATTATAGACTGGCCTGTTTTACGTAGAAGTATCCCTTAAAAAGCAAAACATTTCAAAAGGAAGGCGCTTCTGATTGTAAACACTTATTAAATAATCCGGTCTCAATAGCAGATTAATGTGTTTTATGTGTAGGTTGTGTTTTTGTTGTTGCTCCGACGGCAAATGGATTATCTTTAAATTTAGAATCACCAAAATGATATAGTTCAAATTTAATTGCCATTAAACGTCACGGTCGTATCAACTGGGTTCAAAAGGGATAATAATAGTTAGTTAGTTTACCAAGGGGGAGTCAAATCGGTACGTACCCTCGGGTGATATGTACATACAAACTTAAAAACTATAAGTACACTAAATTATTCAGTTATGTCTACAAAATACGAGCGCAAATCATTAAAAACTTTTTATTTCAGATATTAAAGCGTCAAACTGTTTTCGCGCCAAAAAAATCACAGAAGATGAAGACGCCGACATTCGTAGGTTTACTTTACGCGTGTCGAAGCGCTCCGGGCATCAGGGCAAAAATGGAGTTCTAAACAATTCAACTGCCTAGATTTTTGAGAAGGTGTAATGAACGCTTTTCAATCACCTTTTTAATATCTAAAACAAGGCAAGTGTGGTAATATAAAAGTCTTTTTCATAAATATCCGTAAAAGTGGTCATTGTTAACTATGATCAGAAGGCAAAGTGTATTGAAGGTTGTCAATCCAAATCCAAAATAAAAATAGAAATTCCTGCGGTGCTAAATTCACCACCAATGTTGCCTGCAAATACAATTGTTGTCTCATCATAAAGCTCGTTGTTGTCAAACACTTTTTAAAAATGCAAAAACGCCACTATCGAATTAGGACACAAGACTTTTTTTGGCGAATTAAAAAAGTTAGTAGGTAGGTACGACAACGTTTTTCTCCGTGTCTCCAATAGCTTTGTTTGGTGTTCTGCCGAGAATAATAATACATCTCTAATGATACTGATCAAAACGGCGGATTGTTTTGTTATTTATATTAAACCGACTTCAAAAACAAGTTTGGTTTGAAGTATCTTTTTGTATTTTTTATTTTTTCAACTTTATTTTTTTTTACTTTTACGTTCATCCCATGAAATCCATATATGTTTCAGTTTGTATTTAGTATGAAATATACGACTTCAAAAAATATTTAAAAATATTTTTGTAATTTTCTTTTCGATACTTACATTTGCCTCGGGCGGAACAGCAATTGCCTACCTACTTCCAGGTCTTGGCCTTTGGTACTATAGCAATATCGTCTTTTAACAACAATAGCCGCTTTACTAAGCAACGCTTTGAAAGCAAATAGACGTTATTATGTCACGTCGTTCGGCTATCATTTCGGCCGTGATAACTAATATCACATCATAAATAAGTACATACATTGTATTAGACAAATTGAATTCTCAAATGGATTAACATAAATAGTGTGCAATAGCAGTATTATAATGGTATAACGCGTTGTAAGACAATAGGTGCGCTAGTCCTCCCACCTCCCACGTGGCGGCCCGCGCATGCTAATCGCCTCTAATCACGGCCGATCGAGAGCTGATTCATCTCCCCTTACAATCCTTTATTCCGTTTATTTACCAATCAGTATATTTAATACCATAGTCGCGACCATAAAAGGCGATATATTTGTGTAGCGTCGCTCTCAATTAGTAGGCGACGGCGAATCACCACTCTATGTGGTCACGGCGTTAGCGTCGACTTTGAAATGTTTTTTGTTAATGCGTAACGCAAATGAAACAAAATCATTAATGTTTGCTCCTTCAATTTTCTCCGCCCGCCTTTTATGTGTGGCTGGATTCACTTTACCCAGGCGCCTGTGTTTTGTTTTGGCTCCAATAATGGTATTGACCGACGTGAGTTCTCACCCTTAGTAGTTAATCACTGTTAGCTTCCAAATTTGGCATGTAGTCTAATTACCTGCCCACACTGTGCCCATATTGGTCGGCACACAGATTACGTTTGTTATCGATACTTCGGACTATTATTTGTGAAATAGGTAATACTTACTTAGATACGTAAGTATGTTTCCAATAGGAAGACTAAATGAGTTAGTATATTCTAATATTATAAACGCGAAAGTTTGTATGGATGTTTGTTACTGTTTGACGCTAAAACGGTTTAGCCGATTTTGATGAAATTTGCTACACAGATAGTTTATAACCTGGATTAACATATGGGATACTTTTATCCCGGAAAATTGTATTCTTCCCGGATAAATGAATTCTTCGCTGACGGGGTCACGGATAACAGCTAGTTTTTATAATAATAATTACTTACAAAATAACGTCAGTTACCTCCTACAGTATCATATTCGTACCGTACCGTATGGTACCGTAGTCGTACCTCATTGTCATCGTCCCAGCCTAAGATCCCACTGAAAGGCACAGGTCTCCTCTCAGAATGCAAGGGCTTGGGCCGTAGTTCCCACGCGGGCCCAGTGCGGATTGGGAACTTCACACACAAACCATTGAATTTTCTTCGCAGGTACAAGCATGTTTCCTCACGGTATTTTCCTTCACCGTACCATTCGTATCTATTTCCTACCATTGTAGGAAAAAGATATCTCTTAATAGCAATAATAACGGCTCTACGTACCTAAACTGATGAGTTTGATTTAAATAATTTTTAGTGGTAGTAAGTCATCTCTATCGTAGTTAAAAAAACCTCTCTCTCTCCAATACGTATTTCAAGGATATATTATGAAACTCAAAACCCGTTAAGCAACAATTGGAGGTGCATATTTACAAACAAAAACCTACCATAGCTATACAGTCTTTTTGAACGCGTGCGACGGCAAGCTTTTTTCTGTTGCCCAACTGGCGCCAAGCGAGTCGCAACATTGAAATTGATTGCGAAAATGTGCGGGTGCGCCGCCCAGGGGTGCGGGGTGGGGATGGGGCGGCGCCCGGTGGCAGGTCCGCCCAATTCTTTGTTTACGTAACGCCCCCACTCATTACGCGAACAGCTTTCGTAATCTGCCACCACACCGTTACATTGCACCACATCTAACTGTCAAATTTACAGGACCATTTGCAACTAAGATGTCCTCGTTACGCAAACATATCCAAAAGTGTCTTAGAGGGTTAGTAAGTTATGATGAAACTCGATATTGTGCCCGATGCGTGCGATGATGGAATAAATAGTATTGCAACGATAGGGCTTAATAACGAGGTAATAACGTGTTAGTTGAATATTAATGACATCATGCTTACAAGTATCTGATACTGGAATATAAATTACTTAAGTCGAACATGAGAGGGTAATATTTCAGCGTAGGTTGTTTCTTCAGCATTTAGATGTAGAATTCTGATGTAGGGTTGCGATGATGCTTATAAATTTAAACAAGAAAATATTTTAACGGAAACTTAGCTTGACCACTTGACAAACATAATTTTTAACGGGATGTATGTATTTAGTAGGTCGCGATCACTTTTAATGAGTTCTCGATATTTCGACGCATCTATTTGTGTCATGATCACGATTAGAGTTTGTTATACCCGTAGTCATGACATGATGCAAGTAAATGCATTACAAATCTAAATATTGAAAGCCCATTGCCTAAATGTAATCGCGGTCTAAATCTACTAGAAAATATTTAAGGCACGACTTGATAGACCAAGTAGGTAGGTGCGATGGGCTGCAAAAGTGCATGGACATCACGGGGCGATAATCGCGTGAGCAGTGTTTGATCGTTTGATGTTATTAACATACCCGCGCGCGTGCGCGCTCACGCGATTATCGCCATGCACTTTTGTTTTGTTTGTAAGTGTTTTTAACCGTTTTTATGACAGTTTCTACATCAGAAAAATAATAAGGCTATTCGTCTGTCTTTGGGTTACCATAATGTATTCAATAAGTATATATACCAAATTTCACTTCAATTGATTCAGTTGTTATACGCAAATGGACGAGTGATTCTATAAGGGTTCCGTTTTTTCCTTTGAATTCCGGACCCTGAAAGATGATAAAGTTGACTGTCACGGTGAATTGTATAAGTGAAGATAGTCTTTAATATTTTAAGCCAATCATTGATTTGAAGCTTTAGGGGTCGGTAAAGGAATTCGGCTGGGCAGCGTTCGGGAACCTCCGCAATATCTTGTCATCCAATATACCGCAGTGCCTCAAGTCAAAAATCTTTGACCAGTGTGTGTTGCAGTGATGACTTCTGGCACTGAGACGTGGCCGCTAACGATGGGTCTTATAAGAAAGCTCAAAGTCACTCAGAGGGCGACGGAGAGGGCTATGCTTGGAGTTTCTCTGCGGGATCGCATTAGAAATGTTGAAATCCGCGCCAGAACGAAAGTCACGGACATAGCTCAAAGAATCGCTAGACTTAAGTGGCAGTGGGCAGGGCACATCGCCCGTAGAACTGACGGCCGATGGGGCCGAAAGGTTCTCGAGTGGCGTCCGCGGACCGGAAGACGCAGTGTAGGTAGGCCTCCAACAAGATGGAGCGACGACCTGGTGAAGGTAGCGGGAACGCATTGGATGCGGATGGCGTAGGGCTGATCTGTTTGGCGAGCCTTGGGCGGGGCCTATGTTCAGCAGTGGACGTCTTTCGGCTGAAATGATGATGATGATGAAAGGAATTCCTAGTGATCGATCTTTATGTACTTATATTCACTCGAAGCCCGCTTTACCCAGGTTTCGTATGAAAGCTTCGTTGCATTCTTAACCAGACAATTATGAAGGCTAATAGATAAAAGACTTGTCTAAAATATCGTTCGAATTAGCTTAACTGGGTTAGGCACAGCTCATGGTCAGTGTACAAATTAGAATAAAATATTATACTTACTTACTTCCTGTTGTTTATTAAAATTTTCAGTGTAATGTGTTATCTTTTCCGTCTCTGCCTAACTCACAATTTGCCTGCAAATGACACAAGAGGTGAGCCTATCTCAAAAGCCTGCTAAAATAAATTACATGTGTGTGACCCATATCCTTAATCACCCATTAAGCGTAGTTAGTATGCAGACATTGTGTGAGATGAGTTGGTCGCAGTGTGGGCGCCAGCCATAAGTCAGAGCTAGTGAAACCAACAGATGGTACGTTATGCCGCACGTAGGTTTTGATTAGAACTTATGGTGAATGCATTTTAGAGGGGATGCAAAGTACATGTCTTTCGAAACTTGGAGGACGGATAAAGACCTGTCTACACTTGCTTGCCGTAACACTCTATGAAGCGTGAAGGAGGTTCAATCGATCAAAATGTCATAAGTGTCGATGAACCTTTATATGAACAGATTTCTTACCCCAGGCGCACGTGAAAATTTCGTCTTAAAAGATAGTGAAACTGGCTTTGTTGTATTTGAATTACGGCATCGTACTCCATACAAGCGATAGAGAAGTGTTCAGAACTTAATACTTAGAATTGACGGCCGATCGAAAAGGTGGACCGGAAGACGCAGTGTAGGTAGGCTCCAACAAGATGGAGCGACGACCTAGTTAAGGTTGCGGGAACGCGTTCGATGCGGATGACGCAGGACCTATCTGTTTGGCGAGCCTTGGGAGAGGCCTATGTTCAGCAGCCTAAATTTAATAAATATAATATTTTAACTTAAAATTTGCCTTTATTTTTCTGCCCAGCTCTACATATATGCAGACTTAGGCGAAATGAGAACGGACTTTTTACTACTGCTATTTGGTATTGTTCACTAGAGAAGGCGTAGGCTTATTGTCTAACGTTTTTGACGCTTGCCTTCGCAATCGCTATCTCTTTCTGTCAAACGGTATAAAACGTTGACAGAAAGAGATAGTGAAAGCGAAGGCAAGCGCCAAAAGCGTTAGACAATACGGCCTCTGTTTGCAGCTTGAACAAAAGCTTTAAATAGTTCACATGGTATCAATATGAATTTATTGTGAACATGTATACTTCTGCAAGTAACGTGGCTCCTTTGATATCGGAAAATTGTACCTACTACAATTTTTTTTACATAGCCACACATACAGCCAAACGGATTAGCTCGTTGAAATGGCAATGGGCAGGCCATATAGCACGCAGAACAGATGGCCGTTGGGGCCCAATAGTTCTCGAGTGGCAAAAGTCCACCAACGAGATGGACGGACGATTTGGTGAAGGCCGCAGGTTCAGGGTGGACGCAAGTCGCTTCCAACCGTAATGATTGGGCGTCAATGAGGGAGGCCTATGTCCAGCAGTGGCCGTCCTGTGGCTGAAATGATGATGATGACATTTTTTTAAACAAGGTTAATTTTTAGGTAGGTACGATTCGATATGCCATTCAGCCATATTTTTTTGTGTTTATGTTATGGCAGTGTAGGTAGGCCTCCAACAAGATGGAGCGACGACCTGGTTAAGGTCGCGGGATCGCGTTGGATGCGGATGGCACGGGACCGATCTGCTTGGCGAGCCTTGGGGGAGGCCTATAAGATGTTCAGCAGTGGACGTCTTTCGGCTGAAATGATGAATGATGATGTCATTCAGACGTTAATAGAACTCATTTAAACCATTTTATTTTGTTCTGTCAAATTCGAAAAATCATCTTGGCAATTTAGTAAGTATGGACAACCAAATGTTAGTGATATTCAAAGAAAACTGCTATTAAATAAATAAATATTAGGGGACAATCTTACACAAATCGACCTAGTCCCAAACTAAGCAAAGCTTGTACTATGGGTACTAGACGACGATAAACATACTTATATAGATAAATAAATACTTAAATACATAGAAAACATCCATAACTCAGGAACAAATATTCGTGTTCATCACACAAATACCGGGATTTGAACCCAGGACCTCTTGCTTCGTAGGCAGGGTCACTACCAACTAGGCTAAAGCGGTCGTTAAACATTAAGTTATTAAACATGTTATTTTATCGACACCGAATCGTACCTATATAAAAATGTGGATGTTGACTCAAAAATCACTATGTTTTATGTTATGTTAGATAGGCCAGACAAACGAACTAGTGGGACATTTTCATATCATTTAATCCCAAACTTGTACGTAAGTATATTGAAAATTATACTAACTAAGCACGCGACTTTCTTTGACTATAAAGTTCTAATCCACTTGACATCCCAAACGTGATATTTATTATATTATATTATAGCCAGGTGCTTCAAATTAACCGTGTCAGTACTAAAGGTCGTATGTCGCAGGGGTCATAGTGCACTTAAAGCCATTTTGAACTAACGAAACTGTTGCAAAGCGATATCGCACGACGAAGCGCCGGCGCCGATCGTCCCGTTAACCGCCTACGGACTACGATGAGCTTCGAACAGCGGCTCTCAAAGTTTCGGTTATTGTAGTTTTTGACGCCATTACTATTAAACTTTAAAAAGTTAGCCAAGTAATTAGCCATGAAGTGTTATGTAGTACCGTGCAATTGTCATTAGGTTTATCTATTCACGGAATCCTAAAAACATGTAATAGGTAAATAGTAAGTTTTTACTTTAAATTAAATTTACATCTATTGATTTATTTGTATGGTTGTTGGTGATATTTTTTGTATGTAGGGTAAGTCCAGGATAGATGCCCCACTTTTTGAAATAGCTTTATAATTCAAAAACTTAACAAATTATAGCATTGCGTCCAATGCGTATGATAACTATGGTCCTTAATCTATTATTTTACTGTACTTGTTTTAATATAAATCGTATGGATTTTGTGTAAATCGTACTTTTTTTGACCCCTTATAAATGGGATAGGTGCCTACCGTGGGGGATAGACGACTCGTCGCAAAAATGAGTCACAGGATAGATGCCCTTTGAAATTAAACAAGTTAAATAAAAGTTATCAATAACAAAGTTATTCATTGAAAATTCGCCAAGTTTGAATAGTATGAGCCACGAGCCTCTTCACATTTTAGAATCCTGTACTGGATGTTTTACTGAAACAAATTAGAAAAGTTCAATCAATTCCATATAAAATGTGATTTTGCTTCTATTTGCAAATACACAGAAAAAAACTTCACTAAATACCAATCAACATGTACCTACATAACTACCTACCTAGCTAGGGTCAATTGAGTTTCGTCATTTTTGGCAAAACGTCGTCTTAGTGTTCTCGACGGTATTCCATATGTTCTGGCTTCTTCGTTGACTCCTTTTTCTCCCTTCTTCATTTCCTCGAAGGCTGCTAGCAAGCTTTCTTCAGTCCAGGCAACGTTACGCGGGACTACGCCCTGTTTTCTCTCATATTTAAATTATTTCTAACAAGTTGAGGATAGATGCCCTTCTATAGCGATCGAAAACGGGGCAACTATACTTTTCGCAGAGGATAGATGCCCTTTTCGATAAACAATCAAGTAATGATAAAATCACTATAAAATATACTAATATATGCAGCCTAAACTTCAGTGCAACCAAATGAGTTAGTTAAAAGCGCAAATTATAAGCCAGTCTAAAGTTATTCAAAAACAAATAATTACGAATATAATTTTCACGCTCTGCGCGATCTCGCCGCGGAAGGTTTTGGCACCCATGGACTAAACGCGTTCGCTCTTGCTCATGATAGCAGCGGCCCAGAGGTTTGCAGGGAGGGGGCTTGCTATCATTTAGTGGAATTTTAGTCCCACAGCCTTGCTACTAGTAGAAATTGAAATCGAGGCATCTATCCCACTGGGGCATCTATCCTGGAATTACCCTAATTTCCGCTTAGCAAAGCTTTCTTTTGTTTCGAGTTATTATACTTTTCTAATAATATATTTTTTTTAAATAAGCCAAATTGTTAAAGGGGATTGATTTTGAAAAAGAATTTTGTTGTAATAAGGCCACTTTTGAATTTTTGTTAGTCGCACTCTGACCTAGAGAATGACCATTAACAATTAATTTGACAGCAATATTCAGGGTTCACATACGCAGAGAAAGGGTTCCACTCTTTAGTTGTTATGTGGAAATGTGTTGCCATTATTGTTTTTTATTAGTGAGGTACATGTGGTTATTTTTAAGGCTAATCGAAGCGTTTGCTTAGCCCCAACGTTTTGGGGGCACACTTTGGGAATGGCTGAACTGGTTATACTTTACCTATGCTTATGTTTCGTCATTTACCTAGATCCACGTAAAGTTGGCGTCTTAATTCTGCTTCCGACGTAATAAATTCATATATATCCAAAAGTTATGGAAATGAAATCAGAAGCGGTTTTATTTCCTTTAATAATCAAGCCAGTTTAGAACCAGTAAATAAAAAAATACCTACAGAAATTTAAAGCAAGTGTAATTGCTCACAAATTATGTAATTTAAGTACTTCAAGGGCCCATATCACCAAACTCTGTTAAGCTAATGTTAATTTTGGTGAAATATATGTGTGATGCTGTCTCTATTAAATCTAATAAAATAAACAAAGAGAGCAATTGTCATACAAGATAGCAGGAACTGAACGGAAAGTTGTGAAAAAATCATTATAATCAGAAAACTTTGCAAAAAATTATGCACATAAAAAGACCGTTCTAAAATGACACGTCGATTTTAGAACCTTTATTTTCGTCGGTTAACAAAACATTGAAGCAACAGGAAAACGCTATAAAAAGAAGGTAGAAATTAATTCAAACACATGTTTTATGGCCGTGACTTACGGTGACAAGAGGCCTCTAGGCATAGACTCATTAACCTCGATATTTTAATGTTGATTTCTAACTGATAAACAGCTAGAGGACATGATAGGTACTTGTATTATGAATTCAAAGATATAGTATAAATCTTCCCAGGTGAATTTTTCGCTTCGAGCCATTACATTAAATTTGAACCTTAATACTATGACGATACCGTTTGTTTTGAAAGATAAGGGCTCGAAGCAAAAAATTCACTTGGGAAGATTTATACTATATCTTCTACATAACTTCGTAAAAAAGCCGTGGTAGCCTAGTGGTTTGACTTCTCAAGCAGAGGGTCGTGGGTTCGAACTCGATCTCGCATCTCTGAGTTTTCGGAATTTATGTGCGAAATTACAATTTAAATTTACTATGAGCTTTATGGTGAAGGAAATCATCGCTAGGAAACTTGGACACACCTGAGAAGAAATTTAATGGTGTGTCTGAAGTTCCCAATCCGCACTGGGTCTGCGTAGAACGGGCCCAAGCCTTTTCCCTATGGCCCCTAGCAGACGCCGTTTTTTTAACGCGCCGTCGACGCACGTTTTAGGAACGCGCGTTTACAGCGCGTTTTTCATTCCATTAAAACAGCCTTAAGGCCTCTAGTACACGGCGTTTTTTAAATAACCCGCGTGCGTATCGCGTTTGTATCGATACAAACGCGCGTCGACGGCGCGTTAAAAATACGCCGTGTGCTTAGGCCCTATGAGAGGCTTGTGGCCTGAAGTGGGACGTACATAGACTGGGATGATGATGATCCAACTTTGTTCCTGCGAAAATAAATAAATAAATATTATGGGACTATTTAAACCAATCGACCTAATCGGCCAAAATTGTACTGAGGGTACTAGGCAACGAATAAACATGTGACATACTAAACTTACATACTTAAATACGTAGAAAAAACCTTCAGTTCATCATACTCAAGCGACTGCCCCTACTGATATTAGAACCCGGGTCCTCTAGTTTCATAGTCAGGGCCACCCACTATTTAGCTATCCGGTCGTTACCTAACCAATGTTTTTACACGACAAAAAAACGCCCAACAAAAAATGTGAATTGTTTATTTTGAGACTGGTTGAGTTCGTATCGCAAGTATTTTAAAATGGGTTTAGATTAGATTATTCCAAAAAGGTAGGAAAAATTATTCCGAATTGTTTCGTAAGTAGTACCTGACAAGGTATCTTTTTTCTACTCCTGTAGTATAATCTTTCAATTAAATAATGAATACTTAAATAACTGACAATAAATGAATTTTAAAGTCATTATTAAATATGAATATTTTAACATCATTCAATTTGGCTGTAGGTATGGCCTAAAGTTCCCGGGTCCATTCTAAGGTTGTGAATAGTGAAAAAAAAAGTTTAAAAATAGCGGGAATTTGTTTTGCTTTTGCACGGAGTTCTTTCAGGTTGAACGAAATAAAGAGTTAATCACTATTTAAGTTACTTTTTATCTGTGAGAATTTGTGACTTTGGTGAATTAAGTGATGCAGAAATGTTGACGCCGCCAGAAATAAAACAGGCGGCAATGGAAGTGAGCAATAATTTGCTACTTTTAAAATCGAGAAATTCATTTATTGTCCGTTACGTAAGTATTCATTATTTAATAACTGTTTATTTTGAACTCGTATAAAAAGTAATGTATGAAACTATTCATCATCGGCCATTAAGACACTCATGCGTATCTATTATGACATTCGGCTTCGCCTCATGTCATAAACTCGCATTCGTGTCTTAATGGCCCTTATTATGATACAGTTGCATAAAATACTATTAGCTAAGAGTAATTTTTAACTAGTCAGCAGTATCTAAGCCGCAAGCTACACAGAAGAGACGCGGGACGAGGGCGCGTCGCAGGCGCGGCGCCCCTTGAATCACTTTTCATACTAAATGTATATATAGATAAACATGGACACTCACTGTAGGGCTGGTCCACAAATTTAAAGTTGCTCAACGTGCTATGGAAAGGGCTATGCTCGGAGTTTCTCTAAAAGATCGAATTCGTAACAAAGTGATCCGACAGAGAACCAAAGTTATCGACATAGCCCACCGCATTAGCACGCTGAAGTGCCAATGGGCAGGCCATATAACCCGAAGAACCGATAACCGTTGGGGTAGACGAGTTCTTGAGTGGAGACCACGGATCGGCAAACGTAGCGTGGGACGTCCTCAGACTCGGTGGAGCGATGATCTTCCCAAGGCGGCTGGCAAGAGCTGGATGAAAGTGGCCGAGGATCGTGCTCAGTGGCGTGCCATGGGAGAGGCCTATGTCCAGCAGTGGACGAAAATAGGCTGATGATGAATGATGAACCCATATAGAAGAGTTGCGTCTCCGCCACGTCTTTTCTGTCTGCTTTGGTTTGCGACGATTCTATACATTTAGAGTGAAAACTGATTCAAGGGGCGCCGCGACTGCGACGCGCCCCCATCCCACGTCTATTCTGTGTGGCTTGCCCAAGACATCATAATCCGCATCTTACTTTTAACTCGTTGACTATGGAAACTTTATGAACTTCAAACATTTACAAAGAGAAATTCTTAAATGACATATTAAGCCGTCTCATTGCATCAATGTCATCCTTGAACCCGACCCACACACCCAAAGCATAGGCAACACCAAAAATAATGTAGGCGCCATTTAATTATCGCCATACATCAGTTATCCAAATGAAAAATTACGCAAATCCGCGCATTGCGTTACTTTAATCCGCCAACACTTTGTTTCTGAGTCATCCTTTATGAAAGTGACGATTATAAATTAGTAGCGATTCTTCTTGGTTGCGCCACGCTCCGGCGGTGGATGTGGCCTTAGCCGCTTTGGAGGATGGAGCCTTAAGCGCGATTTACATTGCGCGCAAAGCGTAACAGTAATCTATCTACGTAGAAGCAATTCTTTTTAACCTCCGACACTAAAAGAGGGGTTCTATAAGTTTGACCACTATGTGTATTTGTCTGTCTGTCTGTGGCATCATATCTCGTAAGCGGATGAACCGATGCGATTTTTTTTTATTTGAAAGCAGGTTTCTTGCTGATTGTTCGTTGTTGATTGTTGTTTCTTGGTGATAGACATATTTCATCAAAATTGGTCCAGCCTTTTCAAAGTTATCAGCTCTTTTGTAAGCTGCGGAAGGGATCTTATATAGACTTAATTGCGTTGGGGGTTTTTAAATTTTCAATTTATAGTTATTGTCCTATGTCGTCACCAAGTACGAAAAATGTAATGTGCCATATTGAATTGAGATTATTTCCCCAATTTCGAATATTCTAAATACCATATCCGGTTATGATATGGGACTAAAGGAAGCAATTCAACCAACAAAGGGATTTTTTTTTGCATCGTCAGGTTATCTGCATCGATATACAGATTTCTACTACTTTCATTAGAAGGGTAATTTTACATATGCGATTTCAAAAATCAGCCCCCAATGTCCTTAATAGGTTAAAGACGGATATGCTTTTAAGGAAGCTGCTCCGCTCCAAGTGGAAACTCTGCCTTAGCGCCGCGCGCCTCGCCGGAAATGACTCGGGGCTTGCTCATTCAAGAGCCTTGTGAGCACGCGATCTCATCTATTCAGCTTATGTGCTCGTATATAAGCATCGTTACCGGCAGACATGCAAACAATAGTTCTATAGCTATTCGTACTAAAAGACAGCACGCTGAACGCGTTTATGGAGTTTTGAAATGTTAATGTTTAATATTTATATTCAAACCCCTGAGACGGTTGTTAAAGGAAAAGACTCAGAATTGTAGGATAACCATTCATAAGCCATACATAAAGGTAGATATTTATTTAAGTATAGTTATATATGTTTATTTACCAGCTTCAATAATGCACTGGAGTCATTCTGTCAACCTTTGCAATCGAAACCTCGTATTTAAGAGACCTAAGTTACGGAGACGAAAATTAATGGTTATTGTAGGTACAGTCGAATCGTGTACCAGACCTTATCACAGTAAATTTAACGATGATTTCGTTGGCAGCATATAGAATGTCAACATGTCATTTGCTTCACTTTGTTTACTCGTTCCACTCAGGTTCTTCAACTGTGTAGGTACCTAATAAAATAATATTTATTCCACGATTTTCCCATACAAATTGTGTAACAAGCCTTTGCTTACTTTCAAAGTTGTTACCTCTCATTCCGGTCTTGATTAGCTCTCGTAATCCAGCTATTTATCTCAGCTAGTACACTGTTAATAAATTATTATGTTATGCTTCAGATACGCAGTTACTTGATTCTGATATCGGATAGCATTGAGGATGTTAGAGTATTGTATCATTCATTAGCCATAAATCATACTAACAAGGTATTATTGTGGTGTCTACCACACGCGAGATGCTCCTCCTTTTGTACAGAACTCGCACAATGTAGACTTCTGCAATTGCCTAAAGGCCTGGCCAGGACTACGCTCGAGCGTTTTCTCTGTTCATTGCGCAGCCTAAACACTCGGTGCACAATGGTTACCTAGCGGCATACGCAATGAAAAGCGAAAACGCTGACCGCGCTGTCAGTCGCGCACGGTCGTGGCCGAGTCGTAATGGCTTGTATGACTTGCGAACCCAAATAAGTCAAGCTCAAATGCTGCATTGATTTTAAGTTATTTACATTTACATGAACGTAAAATGATGAATTCGGTGGTAGCCATAATGAGCAGATAATTAGAAGTAAAAATAGAGGAAGTTGTTTTTAATAGGTTTGTTAGATTAGAGCATTGGTTCCGAACTTGAGAAGTAACAAACAAGATGCCATCAGACAAAAAAGTACAAAAAATCGCACTTTGTTTTTACGGGGTAATTGACGAATTACTATAACTTTTAAGGCAAATCTTAAAAGCAGTTAGTAACTACAGGACTACAGAAAGACGAGACCAGAAGAGTGGGGTAGGGGGTAGTAGGGTAGTAATTCCACAATCGCACCTCCTTCCGAAAGTCTAATTTACATCGTCACCATCTTGATGAATGGCGGTCCACCACTCCAATTTCGTCGGCACTTTCTGCCACGTACAGTGAATCTGTGGAATCAAATTCCGGCAGCAGTGTTTCCAGACAACTATGACATCGAGGCTTTCAAGAAAAGAGTTTATAGGTACTTCCTTTGAAGACCGGCAACAGATTAGTGACTCTCTTTGAGTTGTTAATATTTATGGGCGGTGGTGATCATTTCCCATCAGATGACCCGCTTGCTCGTTTCCCTCTCTCTCATAATAAATAAAATATAATTAAAAAAATGGGTACCGATAAAGAGTTTATAGGAGTTTGTGGGAGTTTTTGGGCACACATAGAGTTGGGCTCGGTATACAGTACCTATAAAGTGTAGGCTAGCAAAGTGAATTTGGAAACTCTAGTGACTCTACCTTTACTATCGTCTAGTTATACTATCATGTTACAGAAAACTCTTCCGACAAAATTAAATCCACAAGATTTTAACGATGTGTCAATATTGAAGTATTGACAGTAAATTAAAACAATTTTTTTAATATTTATGAGGTAACTGTGCTGCAAACGAAGCCGGCACGTGGCGCACCTTCCAGTCGGTATGCAAATACAGCCATGCATGTGTGAATATTCATGGGGCCACTAGAGCGGCACGCACACTACTGCAACAGTTTCCATTCATAAAAGCAACGCACTATCTAGCCATGAATTAATCGCAACCTTTGAATATGTTTACTCTCACAAAGGAAGCGGCCATTCAGAAAAACTTGCCCGAAAACAGGTTTGGCACGTGTCAATGAACGGCGGCGGGAATATTTTGGACGCCGCGCCGAGTCGTCGGGCTGGATGATTTAAACGGTTTAATAGACGCTCGTTTGAATACTTATTTTGTGTCAATTATAATTTGAAATATTTTTTAAACTTTCAATTCTCTATAATTATTTTGAGGAGTTTTGAAACCGAAATAATGAACTTGTTTGTTTTACAATAGCTTAATTATAAACGATTCCGTTATTTTTTATTATGAATATTGATGATATGATTCGATACCATTGCGTGGCCATTGAATGGCCGTAGCATTTGATCTGAGGCATCTTCTCCGGTACAAATATTTCCGGTGTCGTTCAGCGTCTCCCTTTGTTTTATTAAAAACTAACATAGTGTGTACCTAGTTAACTCATCACTGTTCCATTGCATGATGTCTTTATTTAGATCTAGTATCATATTTTGATGTAATAATACATGACCTACTAAACTGGCTACTTTTGACCTCGGTCTGACTCTAAAACTCTTATTTCGTTCATGAATAACACAGTAGCTTCGTTCAACAATGAACATCGAAGTGCTAAAATGATTGTGTTATTGATGTCAACTTGTTAGCATAATTTACACTGCTTCTACACACAATGTAATGTTTGCCACGGCGAAATGAAACTTTGTACGATCGCCTACAAAGAAATGTATCCATTTTCTACTTTATTGCATTGTAATATTTATGGTGAAAATATCTGTACATCGGTTTGTAGTCGACTGTACGTTGTAATTTAATTTTCTTCTCTTTTGCATCAAAAGAACATTGATTTGTTACCACATACAGTATTAAAAAGAAAATGTATACATAAGATCAGCGATGAATGTTTCAATAAAGAGTAGATATAAAACACGAGATTTAGGCAATTTTGTTTCCCTAGAAAACTTTTTACTTGTTAACGGGATACATAGAAAGGTTAACCTATTTTCAATGAAGGATACAAATAAAATGTCAAAATGTTTTTAATAGATAGTGTGTTACAACACCAAAATTACCCCACTACATATGCGATTCTGGAGACGTGGTTAGCACCAACCCTGACCCACTCAGATTATTATAGACAAGTGCTTCGTAGCAATAATTAGAGGTATTAGTGTCACTTTGTTTTTAATTATCATCGTGTAGATTAATGACAGTCTATAAATGTTAATTAAACAAAAATGTGAACGTTTCACGTAAATACAGCGGTAAGCGACTTGTATACGTTTACTGAATTGTGTAGGGTGGATCCTGATCACGACTCCAGAATCAACCTGTATAATGATCAACGAGTGTTGTAGTAACAAGGTAATTTTAGCATCTGGATAATGGGATATCGAATAATGGAAAAGTTTGTGAAGATGCCCCAAACATCCCAAATCCCAATGTTTATAACTAATATTCTTCGGGACTAATCACGAACTATTTATTGCCACAAATTATCCAAATCTTTGCTAGTCAATTGCATAATAACAGCTGAATTGATTTGGATGGATCTTGGCGTACAGGTAGACAAGGATCTGGATTGAGCCATAGAATATTTAATATCCCGGAAATGCATTCTCCTTAGATAATATTTTACCTTCCAATAAGAATAGAGGGCGCTGCCTTAAGAACGTTAAGGTAGGTAGATACCTCGGCTTTCAAGATCATCATCATCATCATCAGCCTATGCTCGTCCAGTACTGGACATTACAAGATGACTTGTTAACTTTGTCAGCAATCAATACACGGCGTTGACCGAGCGAATTTTGCGCTTTAAAAATGTTTCCCCAACTTTTTTAAAGGCCAAACTCTATACTCCATTTAATTTAGAATAATAAACCACAACAACATTATATTGCGGCTCGTGAACTGTAATCACTTTACAATTTGTACTAGAGTAACAATTGACGACACGCAAATAAAGTGACATTGAAACAATTTTATTTTGCGGCTCCCAGACTAGTGGACTGTACTATTTGCTAGGTAAGAAATAGTTGACGAGCCGCAATATAATGATGTTGTGGTTTTCAATTCTAAATTAAATGAAGTATAGGATTATAAATGTTTCTCGTGAAGGTATTTCTAACGCGGTTGAAGCTACAAGTAAAAGCTAGTTTTATATGTCGACCCTGAGCTTTACCAGACACCTTGTATTATTCACTTTATTTCTTATTCGATTAGACATTGAAATAAAATCAATGAATGATTTTCGGTGTCTATTCAGTATGAATGAAAGTTGGCGGCCTCCAATTAATACGTAGGCGACTTGTTGCAAGCAAAGCGTCTGAGCCAGTGCAAGTGAATCGATCCATTCACAAAATCGTCAACTATCATACCTTACATGCTTTAGCAAGTTTATTAATACAATATTAGTAACATTAATTAGCTATTAATACTATTTACTTTTCTTAGAATTTTTGTGCTCTGTGACTGGATATGATTAGAGCTTATAGTATAAATCTTCCCAGGTGTATTTTTAGCTTCGAGCCATTACATTAAATTTGAACCTTAATACTATGACGATACCGTTGGTTTTGAAAGATAAGGGCTCGAAGCGAAAAATTCACCTGGGAAGATTTATACTATACGCACACTTCGTTTTTTTACGCGGAGATGACACGCGTTTACGGCGCTGTAGATTCCCAAAAAGCTAGTAGGTACGTTTGTTGCCATAAACATTGAACCTAGACAGGTGGTCAAAAATTTCTGAACTAAAAATACTTAAAAAAAAAGAATCCCTATTTATCTTGGTCACATAACCTGAGAACGACTTTATTCATTCATCTTTTTTAAAACACTTCTTAAACCTTGTGGAAGGTTCTCATGGAAAAAAAACCCACGGGATAAGGAATAAATGGGATGTATACTTATTAGATTCAAAGTAACCTTATAGAGCGAGATCCCACAGAGCTCCTAGACGTTAATTATTTTCTTAATTTCTGATGGCTTATTTTTATGTATCTTTTAGAGAATATTGTTAGAAATTAGTATTCAATACTGCCAGACCTCTCACACCGACGGCAACTTTTGCCAGACGCTTTAAATAAAGCTCTTAGAAAAATGATGTAATTTTACAAGTTTGATCCTTATATATACCTAGTATTCAGGAAATTATTTCAATGCTTTCTGTAAGCAACCCCGTAATGATTTTAAGTATAAGACCTATCCAATAAGGTTAGACGAGAAAAAAAATCACCCCTCTTTACGTCTATGGGAGTACCTACTGAGAGCAAAACGTCCTGTGTTGCATTTAGTCTGTAAGGCTTATGTCCGTTTAATGAGAAGGACCGCAGGGAAAAAAGCCCAGGGAGCAAATCGTCCGCAATGAAAAATGCCCTTGAATCAAATCGTCATCAACGAAAAATTACAAAAAACAAAACGTCCCAATAGACTATTTTTAAAGAAGAAAAGTAAAACTATATTTTATAGATTAGTTCGTAATGTGGAGTACAATTTTAACTAAGGACGTTTTTCTCCCGACATTTTGATTTGTTGACACAGGGCCTTTTAAATTGCGGACGTTTTGCTCCCTTGACGGATTACGTTACGGACTTTTATTTAACGAGGACGTTTTGCTATGAGGACCTATCAATCCTAACCCGCTCTAAGATTTTGTGAAGCTAAATTCATATGTGTACAATTTTTGACGGATATTTTGGTCTAGTCTCCAGTAGGGTTCAGGGGATACAAGTTAGGGAATCACTGGATTATTGTAAACAGGATTTCGTAAGTATTTCGCAAGAAAACTGCTACTTACACTGTTAAGGAATTTATTAAAGACTTTATAGTAACACCTACCTATATACCAGAAAGGGTACGAAAAATGATAACTTTTATAGACAAAGCGTAGGCTGTAGGTTAAATAAACTTGCCTACATTACGAGCATACACTTAAACAATTTAGTGATCTTTGAAAAGGTCATATTATATCAAACCAAATGCCTGTGGCAACTGATAACATTTGATATCAAATATGATGAGATGAGCAAGGTAAAAAAATACTACGTTATAGAGTACTTATATTCCCTCTCTCCCCTTGGCTCCTACGCTGGAAACCCTACCCGGTATTTAATTGAAATGTGAATTTATAAAATTAAATTCAATTTAAGGATTCAATTTTCTACTCGAACAACTTTACAGCGCTGCGCGGCGTTTATTTGAGAAATGATTGAAACTGTGGATGACATTTACATGTGGAAAGGAAAACCGTAAAAGGTAACGGAAACGGAGTGTCATTGGAGAATACAGCTGAGCCCGCGACTGCTAGTTACCCGATAACCATCACGAGACAGCCCAAGTTCTTTATGAAGCTGCTCACTTTCATAATTCCCAACGATATATGAGTTAAACTAATTTAGCTAAGATTGTAATTTTAGGTAAGCGCGCAAGGAACGAGTGGAGCTGGCCGCTAATAAAATACCGGGATTATGGTCGCAGTTTATCGTGTTGCTAGCCTTCAAAGTGGTGTACGGAGCCTTACCAGGAGCTAACTTGGTCATCCAAGCCGTTAAGTGTCGTATTTACAAGCATAGCCATTTCTTCTTTTATTAAAAGGTTTTGTATGTTTTAATTAACTTTATGTCTTGAACTTTTTTATTTCCTTAAATCGTACACGGCCAAGAATGTACATGCATATGAGGTGAGTGCGTTGGTCAGAATGGCAGGTGTTACTCAAAGCGGCAATAAAAGATTTGTTCATCATCATATCATCATCATCCCAGTCTATATAAGTCCCACTCCTGGACACAGACCTTCTCTCAGAATGAGAGGGCAAGACCCGGTGTACGTTGTTAAGTACCACTCGGTCCCAGTGCGGATTGCGATCTTCACACACCCCATTGAATTTATTCGCTGGTGTGTGTAGTTGTCCTCATTATTTTCTTCCTTCCTCACCGTAAAGCTTAGGTGTGGTAAATTTCAAATGTAATTTCTCACGTAAATTCCAAAAAGTTAGTGGCTAACCACTAAGCTACTACGGCTTAATAAAGATTTTTGCATCTTGTCAATGTGATAAATTATTATAGACTAATGATTTGTTATAATAATATCCTCTCAAATGCAACCCCCTCAGTTGGCGCGTCAATAACATTGTACAAAAAATATTTCATGACAAAACACTGGAAAAAAAATGATTCGGTGATACATACTTCCCTCTTACTGACAAATACTCTAAATTTTAGTAGCAACAAGTCATATTTTGTTTAGCAATTGATTTCTAAAACTAATCTTAGCTCCGGTAATGGTGTAGAAACATAATTTATATTCATTTTACTATCAGTTCCCACTACCAAACATAAAAGTCGTTCGTATAATATTGGTTTATACTCCATTAAAATAATTAATAGCTCTTAAAGTAGTTTAAAAGATGTTAATTTCTAACAGAGTAAATTTAAGTGTAACAATTGAAAAATATTAAAGATTATTTTAAAATGAAATGACAACATAGCCCCTGAGGAGAGATTGTAACTAAAAGTGTTTATTATATATACTTTACTAGTATAAGATGAAATATGAAGATTGGATCTGTTTGCCTCGACAGGTGTTAGGTAATAAATAAGTACCTACAGATTAGTATCCGCGGACAGATCTAATCGGATCGTGTTTACATTGGGAAAGATATTCAGGCACCGCCGCGGCCACTGATTATCTGTACTATTTAAACTGCAAACATACTGGACCGTCTTATACTATTTATTGTTAACCTATTATATCGCTTATCTAACTCGACTTTATATACGACTGTCCTTGTTAGGCTGATTTCTGCAGAATATCTTCAATTTGTGCAACCTGTGATTGTTTTTGAATGCAAATAGCCGGTTGTAAATATATCGCTTGTTGTCAGATTAGGTATCTGGTACTATTTCCATTTATCGCTTTTAAC
Source organism: Archips xylosteana (assembly GCA_947563465.1). Taxonomy (NCBI): domain Eukaryota; kingdom Metazoa; phylum Arthropoda; class Insecta; order Lepidoptera; family Tortricidae; genus Archips; species Archips xylosteana. Next base: position 10,561,019 of record OX387356.1, read on the forward strand.
TACGTGAACGAATATGGAATCAATTTTAATGTAGTTTACATGTTTCTTTGTCCAGACTGTAAACTTGCGATAGCTATGTTAATGTCTAATGCTATATCATTACAAATGCCAAAGTGTTTGTTCGTTTAGTTGTTTCTGTTCAGATACGACGTAAAATCTGGGATAAATGTAGTTGTACGGCTGCGCTGCAGAATTATGACAATAAAAGCTAATTTACACATATTCTCAAAACGAAATCAGCTTTTTACTCCAACTAAGCCTCGGGTAAAGGTTGAATACAAATACATAATTCATAGCTTCTATAGTGGAAAGAATTCGATCCAAACAAACTGAGGCTCTATTTATATTTATTACGTAGAACAACTAATAAAAAGGTCGATATGAATGGTTTCCAAGGCACAAACAAACAAAACAACTCGCCCGCGCTTCATGCAGAGCATTAAAAACTTTTCAAAAGCGTCTTGTATAGCCTGTTGCCATAATTTTCGTTAGGTAACTTAAATGTGGACTTAAACCATTATACAAAATTAATAGCCCGTTCACCAAACAATTACCCGTCGAGTTAAATGCTATCAGCAAATCTATGGGTTGAAATCTCATAACCTTTTGCCTTCGAGACAAACCAACCGTATTGAGGCTGAACTGACCGCACTGGCGGCCGCTTACACCTAGCGATTGTGGCGAAAACGGTTTGCAAAATTGATTGCGGTTATATTAGATTTCAAATGTACAGTCAAGTGTAAAAATATGGGTGCACACAACTTGCGCATAAATATGTCCCATAGCTCTTATGTCGTCGAATTAAGGTATACCTAGGTATGTAACGATGGGAGGATTAAATCGATACTTATTTTTGCACTTGACCGTACCGACCGATACTCAATTCGGTTGCGTATCGCTAAAATAACACTCAATAATTTCTTGATTTTTTATCCGTAGGTACATGCCAAATTATGCGTTCCTACCTATCTATTAATTTTCAAAATTGCAACATTTTTGAAAATTCTCTAGCAATCACTGAAAATAATGAAACATTTCGAAGTTAATTTCCTTCTAACTTTTAAATTAGAGCCAAATTAAACTCTGTTGTAACACCATAATCGTTACCAAAATAAGTACCATTAACAAATCCTTTAATTTTCGATGATCCCGTTTATAAACTCGCGCACAGCGTCGGCTGTGAATGGGCTCAAGTGAATCACGCGCGTCCATTCATGAACGACGCCCCCGCGGCGCACGCGTCTAACAAACGCATTATTTGCCAATAGCTGCAGTATTGTTTGATCTCCATCGACTGCCTCTCACTTCCTGCCTACGATACTCAGCTCATTGCATTCAACTTAATGTCTCATCCGACACCTATTTAACTATTCATAGTCACCATAATAATCAGATATTGTCGTATTATTGTGACATTAACATGTGAACCAGCTTCGTGTTATTAGTTATTAATATCCATTATCATCTTTTCAATGATTGTCTCTGAAGGTATTTGTATTTAATACCGTTTTATGAAGTAATTCCAGATTTATGAGCAAACATCGTTTGTAATAAATTATTATACACAGATCATTATGGGTTTCCTGCTCAAATCGTGAAATTTTAAATAAAGGGCTAGTGGTATAGTTAACTGGTGCCTTGTGTCAGTAATGTCTGGTTTATTATGAGAGTAATTTTGACTGATAGAATGCCCGCAGTAACCCTGGCTCTGTCTGTACTGGCAATCTCTTCTTATTTAACTAGAATTTACTTGAAAATTATTACCTTGAACGTCGTTTTGTGAAACTTCAAGTCGGCGGCACTTGTATATTCTACACCACACCAATCTTTTTATCTAACTTTCTTTATCTCGTGAATTCGTTCCCGTGGAAGAATAAATGCTTTCTATTCCATATCTCTGATCCAAAGTAATTTCAAAAAATACCTTTTTTATGCTCCTCTATGATCCTCAAGGAATATGTCTCCCGAATTTCAAGTAGAGAATTACACTCTGTGTTGCAGGTCAATCAGTAGCCTGTCGTGTTACTATTTTATAGGTATAGATTGTTGCAGGTCAATCAGTAGCCTGTCGTGTTAGGTACTATTTTATAGGTATACAGGGTTATTTGTAATTCACTAGCATCCTTTTAACCCTAAACTCCAACCACTTAAACAAACGTTTTTTGTTTTACGGCTTTTGTCATAACTTAATATTTTTGGTGTAATAACGTTTTGATAATTTGAGATTTCCTCTTATTTTTACGATACTCTGTGTATTTGTATGGGAAAAAAAGTACTTCATTTTAAAAAGTAGTAAAACAAAAAACATTTGTTTGAGTGATAGGAATTCAGGGTTAAGAGGATGTCAGTGAATTACAAATAACCCTGTAGATTGTTGCAGGTCAATCAATAGCCTGTCGTGTTACTATTTTATAGGTACAGATTGTTGCAGGTCAATCAGTAGCCTGTCGTGTTACTATTTTATAGGTATAGATTGTTGCAGGTCAATCAGTAGCCTGTCGTGTTACTATTTTATAGGTACAGATTGTTGCAGGTCAATCAGTAGCCTGTCGAGTTACTATTTTATAGGTATAGATTGTTGCAGGTCAATCAGTAGCCTGTCGTGTTACTATTTTATAGGTATAGATTGTTGCAGATCAATCAGTAGCCTGTCGTGTTACTATTTTATAGGTACAGATTGTTGCAGGTCAGTCAGTAGCCTGTCGTGTTACTATTTTATAGGTGCAGATTGTTGCAGGTCAGTCAGTAGCCTGTCGTGTTACTATTTTATAGGTACAGATTGTTGCAGGTCAATCAGTAGCCTGTCGTGTTACTATTTTATAGGTATAGATTGTTCCCGTGCTGTAAAATTACAAAATAATAAGTTTAAGTGCATTATAAATTTTGTTCAAGACAACAGCTTCTTCAAACTTGAGTTAATATCTTCAGCGACTATTGTAGGTAGAGCCTTGACACTTGAGTGCGACATCAGGCTTTAATGAACCATACTTTAGATGCTAATCGAGGCTTTTAGGAGCACAGTACCTCTACCATGAGTTTACACTAGTTTACAGTGACCGTACTCGCTAGCGACGGCGTAAATGATTTGTATGGAGAATTGTACTTCCGTAAGTGACCGCTAGAGGTGCTGTACAATTCTCCATACAAATCATTTACGCTGTCGCTAGCGAGTACGGTCACTGTAAACTAGTGTAAACTCATGGTACCATAGGACACGACCATTACGCTGCATCGTTAAAAACATAAATCAAGGTTACGTGTACGTGAATTGAAGCCGAACCAGTAAAGCTTTATAGTAATTAAATAGGTATTTAGAGGCAATAGCGATGTATGGAAATCTGTTGAAGCTATCAAGGCCCAATTGCATAACAAAGTACCTACAACTTATTTTACAACTGGAACTCCCTTTCTAGTTAATATAACTGAAGCGAGAGTCCCGCTTGTAATATTAGTTGTACTTGGTTATGCAACAGGCCCCAGGTGGCCTAGTGGTTAGAGAACCTGACTACGGAGTTTGAGGTCCCGGGTTCAATTCCCGTGTCGGGGCAGATATTTTTATGAAAAATACAAATGTTTATTCTCGGGTGTTGGGTGTTTAATATGTAATTAAGTATCTATCTGTCTATCTATCTGTCTATCTATCTTTCTCAACGAATCGCCATCGCCATTCAACGAGGGAATGCTGCCAGCCTTTTGGGTACGATGCCACGGGGGCCTTTTTTAGACTTAGTCTAGTAGTTTTTAAGTTAGATATTTAGTTTATAGTTAACATTATTGTTATTGTTTTTAATATTTGTCTTCAATGAAATAAATGTATTTATTATACCTTATACTTGTCCAAGGTTCTGTCTATATAAGTATGTTTATTCTTTGCCTAGTACCCATAACACAAGCTTTGCTTAGCTTACTTTGGGACTAGGACAATATAATTGGTGTGAATTGGCCCGTGATATTTATTTTATTATTTATAATTAAAAGGAAAATTTACATTCACGGTAGACAACAAATATCAACATATTAATTTCCAAAGTGGTTGAGTGCCTAAATATAAACGGAAACTAAAGTTTTTGTTACTATTATTCTAGCTATTTACCCACGTCAGATTTATATTATCAGAACTTGAAACTTAAGTCAATTAAGAAAAACCGGTCAAGTGCGAGTCGTACTTGCGCACGAAGGGTTCCGTACCATTATCTATAAAAACGGCGAAAAAATCACGTTTGTTGTATGGGAGTCTCCTTAAATATTTGTTTTATCTTAATTTAATTTTTTATTTTTGAAATTAATATAATAACTAAATATTCTGTGAATATTTCAAGCGTCTACCTGTTGCCGTTATCAATATCGAGCAAAATGAACAAAAAAATCACGTTTGTTGTATGGGAGCCCCCTTAAATATTTATTTTGTTCTGATTTTTAGTATTTGTTGTTATAGCGGCAACCAAAATACATCATGTGTGAAAATTTCAACTGTCTAGCTATCACGATTCATGAGACACAGCCTTGGTGACAGACGGACAGACGGACGGACGAACAGCGAAGTCTCAGTACTAGGGTCCCGTTTTTACCCTTTGGGTACGGAACCCTAAAAAGTGACATTTAAGTGTCTTTCTGTCCTCGTTTTAGGACTTTGGGCCTTATAAACGCGGAAGCTTGAGAGGATGGATGTATGAACGGATTTAAATAATATGAAATTTAGTTTATAAGATATATTTAGAATATATTTTATCACGGACAATATATTATTATATTATAAATATATTATAGCGATAAACAAATTCTTCGCAGACAAAGTTGCTCAACTTAATTAATACTAATATAATAAAAAGGCAAACTATGTTGGCTGTATGTATTCCGTATGTGGAACTCTCTGGAACAAAACCAATTTTAAAAATTCTTTCACAGATAGATTTACTATCCCAGATTAACATAAGGCTACTCTATGTCACGGGAAAGGGCAAAGTTCTCGAGACGCAGACGAATTTGCGAACAATAGCTAATATTTTGTCAATAGAGTGCGATATATAAAATTTGTGACATTATAAGAGTGACCTTAATATCAAAGGGGGTTGGAGTTATAGGAATATTCGAAAAGGGTAAGAAATGCCAAGCGTGGGTGCGGATGATACTGTTTTATTTAAGATGTTAGTAGTATTCTATTAGGGATTTAGTAAAAATATGAATGTAAAATTTGCGGTTTTACTCAAATGATATTATTAACAAAAAAGAGGTAGGTAGATACGCCACCAACGCACCAAAACGTGTGAAGCGAAATGGTCCTCATTGTGACCATTGGAATCAGTCGGAACTCCTGTAACGTTTGCTTACACTTGCGCGCAAGTGATAAACTATCTTTGTCTTTTTTCTTCATATCGTTTTAATGAAGCCATCTCTCTTATACCGTCTGTCAATGTAATAAAATGTAAGTAAAAATGAAACGTGTATGTGTGTGTGCCTGCCACCGCGTGCGGAGCATTTTTTTGGGCATCATGTGAGCGTATAACGTATCAACACTTAAAATATCATTGGTTTTACTTCGCTAATTCTCCAGAGAGATTGTTATCTACCCACGTAATTTACTATTAGATGAAAAAAAAGCAGCAAGAAGTTCTATCAGGTAGAGATGGCCTCCAGTTTCTTAGGTACAAATAAAGGCTTCTTCATGTCATGGCCTAGATATATAGCCCTAGTACTCACTTAAAGTTATTGAGAACTTCAGATATAATTTTAATGTGGGTTCGCTTAACATAAATATCTTATACTAGCTTTTGCCCGCGACTACGTCTGCGAAGAATTCGTTTATCGCTATCCCGCGGGAACTATACAATTTTCCGGGATAAAAACTATCCTATGTCCTTTCCCGGGTCTCAAACTATCTCTATGCCAAATTTCACTTTAATCGGTTCAGCGGTTTAAGCGTGAGGTAACAGACAGACAGACAGACACACTTTCGCATTTATAATATATTTAGTATAGTATAGTACGAGTATTTACGACCGCTTTAGCCTAGTTGGTAGTGACCCTGCCTACGAAGCAAGAGGTCCTGGGTTCAAATCCCGGTAAGGGCATTTATTTGTGTGATGAGCACGAATATTTGTTCCAGAGTTATGGATGTTTTCTATGCATTTAAATATTTATTTATCTATATAAGTATGTCTATCGTCGTCTAGTACCCATAGTACAAGCTTTGCTTATTTTGGGACTAGGTCGATTTGTGTGAGATTGTCCCCTAATATTATTAATACTATTATTATATTATAGTATAGTATAATAGTATATAGTATGGATGTATAATCTATCTATATAAAAATCAATTTTCGAATGTTCGTAAGCGACTCAAAATATTTCCAGTTTAAAGGCGGTACCTACCTAGTTTGAAGTCAACCCGTAGAGCTAAATGTGCTTTTAAAATTATTACTTTTAATCTTGTGCGTCCTAGTGTACTTTATGAAGAACAAATTAGTTGTACTTTAGATAGATATATGTACATAAGTAATTTCCATAATTAGCTCTGACCATGCCTCCCATCTTGCATCTGGTTCCTACGCACTACGTCAGTTAGAAAAAGACCGGACTCGGAAGGTGAACCTAATTCTTAATTAAGCAATATTCCATTCTTTAGTAAATTGCTGCTTTGATATTGCTGATATGGGTACCTAACGAGACCTTTCGGCATTAGTGACTAAGAAAGTACAGTTACCCGGCTTGTGGACTATAACTGGTGTGCCCACTTAAACACGTCGCTCTTATAAAACGTCCCAGGGGCCCGACGAAAGTTTTAACGTTTTTTAATGAATTTAAATGTGTTCTTAATTCTAAACTGGTTCAGGTGCGTTTAAGTGCACCTCCATTTACACAACCGCCTGTCGATTATATGCGCGTTAATTAACTTAAGTAGCTAACCAAAAGCGAATAAAACTAAAGAAGCGTACCTGATTTGCATTTCTTTTCCATTTAAATGGATCTTAGCAATGTAGCATTTGTGTAAGCGTAAAGTTCTACTAATAAGCAAAATGCTATTACGTTTATTTATGTACCAGATCTATACTTGTAATTAGTATTAATATACATATTAATTTGACATAACCTAGATGCAGGCAGACCCCTTTATACTATGAATTATTTCTACTCATGTGGTATTGATATCAGTATTTTATTGTGAGAATTTTCCTACGTAAATCTATAATCTCAATCGATATTCTCGAAAAGGACTATTATGGAGTATCTACTCAATAATAGTGTCATAAAGAGCTGATAATACAGTATTTTACATCTGTAAAGTAGTTTTAATCCTGTGAGACTGTGATAAGCTGCCTGTGATATGCTGTTATTACAACTAAACAAGTTGTATTCGACACTTTTCATATTTTTATGATCGACATCTCCTTTGTTCACTTTATGGGCGGCTCTGTAAATATTTATCTAGAGAACATTCCGATGTATTTTTAAATCTAAGAGCAACGTTTGATCTAGTGACGTATACGCTGCGGAGGACATAAAATATTGGTTCTATTGTTACGACGTTGAAATCTAAAGTTTCGTTTCGTTATTGACCTATCTGTAAGGATGAAGTGGCTTTTAGAGCAAATATGATATCGAGTGTCATCCTAAAGGTTACATGACGGCAGCGGAAGGTCCGTCGAAGGTCTATTAGGTGGGGGGACCAGGGCGCATTGCGCAACACGCGGCGCCGGTGAATGGAGCACCGTGGGTGTTTTTATGAATGGCCGGCGAATTCGCGGCGTACGCACCGACGTGTCACGGCCGTGGCTGCCGCGCTACGCTTGCTCGTGCTAACCAAAACTGTCAATAGCGACACAAATTCGTAGACAAAGGTTGCGTAAGCTTCGTTCATAAAATGATAGAGTCCGAGGGCTTTTAAATGACAGCTCGTAGTTTGAGTGGCAATGTGTGCCATACTGGCGCCTGTTGTTTAACAAAGTAGGTTGATGATTATGGTATTGTTACTGTGATTTGGATAAAATTCTTAATATTTTCTAGATTACACGCAATCTTATTGCTAAGTAGACAATTGCCAAACGTAATTATAGCTCATTTTACTATAGTAGGTAACTTTATATCTTTTACATCTAAAATAGTGTTGTTTTTTGTACACAGAACTTAATTTGTAACATTTATTGAAATAAAAATGTTTTAAAAGTTATAATCACTACCATTAAAATGTAGCTACTGTTTTACTTACTTTTATCTGTAGTACCCTTAATTTGACAGTGTATGATGTGTCATACAAGGTATTCAAATAATTCTAGAGATCAAAAATAAACCTTTATTTTTTCCAGTTTATTTTTTTATAGTAGGAAGATGAACCACTAAATTGATAAAAAAATAATTCATGACACTGACAACCTGAACAATCCGTTCTCAACAAAATATCATGGCAAAGGCAGAATGATGCACTTTCTGAGATAGTTATTGTTATTTTTTCTTGTTTTTCTCTATTACACAATTCATGCTGTTTTATTTCTCAGTTTACAGCACTGTAATGTATTTCGCATCAGTTTTTATTAAAAATTACACTAATTAACTGAACCACTAATATAACTATTTCGCTTAAAACTTGTTGTACATGACGTGTCATACCCTGCCAAATTTACTAAAAAATTGTGCTGTATGGTGCAGCATACACTGCCAAATAGTGACACATACCTAATAATAATAAGAAAACAAATAAAACAATAAATTAAAATAGCAGACCCAGCTTATTCTATCAAAGAAATAAGACACAACAATAAGTAAATTTATATGTTTCACCACTCAAGGGAGAAGTCTGTATGACGTGGAATATTCGCATTATTCGCCTGTGTTTTGTAGCTGGCAAAAACAATAGAAATTGACATTTAAAATACCACACAAAACACTAATTTATTCACCACCAAGTTTCTCATGACATAATTGTATAAGAATTCGTTAATTTTACTTTTTTGATAATTCTTTTGCTAGCGATTTTTTTTTCAGAAAAAAGGTAATTTATTCGATTTTTCAATTTTATTATGTCGAATATTGTTATTTTGTCTAAAAAAGATAATTATTTATATTGTTTTATACAATTTCTTAAATAATACACATAATCGTTTGTAAACAAATAATTATTTTACTTTTCCCACGATAAACATCCTTAATTTGGCAGTGTATATTGTTATTGTGTCATACATGATTCTTTTCCCAAAATAAGGCAAATAGATTTTTTAAATATTTTCCCATGTCTAAATAGAGCTATGTAAATTCGTTAAAATAATTCAAAATAGAAATTTATATTTTGTTTTTGCCTGCCAAGTTAAGTGTTAAGCTCTACTAATTTTGTGTGTGGGTTGTAAGCCGATTTCTGAATAAACGACTAAATTTTACCAAAGTAGGTACTTTTGAAAGGTAGGTATTATTACTTAATCTTAATTGCTCTACCCTAAAACGCCTCCAGTCAGCCTTCGCTTGAATTTAAGTATGACGTACCCGCAGTTAGTTGAGGCACTGACAAACGACTCGCTGTATTAGGCGGTGACTGCATTAGAAAATCTCTCAATGTAACTTTATACAACGCACCTGACCTTACCGCGACTTGGTGCAAGCCAATTGCAGTGATGGATGTTTTGTAATGATAATGACTGCTCTATAGTGTCCACTATGTTGCTGCAGGTCTCTATGTATTTATATTTTTAATGTTTTAACTGTGTTGACGTTCTGTTTGTTTGTTAGTTTGAAGTTTGTGTCCCATAACCGATAATCAAATCAATTTTATTGATCCTTTTAGCTGCCATATTTGAATCCTGTGTTCTTATTTTTAATGCTTTTGGAATCACAATCATTTTCACCACTTCTTTTTGACGAAAGAAAGAGATAGTACATGCGATCGCGAGCGCCCATGCGTTAGGTAATAGGTAGGTACACATGTGTATTTTACTTATCTATTATTCAAAAAACATAAAATAATATAAGACCTTAAGAGAACTGAGGTAAAGCCATGGTATTCTAACTTAATGCAAGTTATTCAAATTAAAGGAATTTGACGATAGGTTTTATTTTGGTTATGGTTATAGTAACTTGATGCAACTCACACTTAGTAACGCCTCCATCCTTCGGTTATCTGGGCATAACATCAGCTGATGGTTGCTGTTCTTAGCATTAATTGTGCTACCATGCGTAGGTAGGTATCTTCAACCTCATTGAAAAGCATTCTCTGTCTTAGTCAATTTAATTTTTTACGGGTAGGGTTTTGGCTCTTAATTCGAACACTAATTATAAATGAAATAACAAAGTAATCATTTGATATTTCTGATTTCTACTGAACTTATTGATCTGAGAGAAAACACTATGACTAATCAACAATTCAACATTTAAATAACTACATAGCTTGTGTCATTTGTTTATGACAAATAATTTAAAAGTAACAAAGGCCAATCAAGGAACAGTTACAGTATTTTAGTCCTTAATTGTCTAACTGTACTGCGTTAGCGCGAATTGGTGCCAAAGTCGAGATACCATGGCCATTATGTTTATTATCATAGGAATCGTTTTCGTTTAATTCAATGATTTGGTGTTATGGCGCGAGGGCGTGCGCGGGCGGCGAGTGGGCGACCGGAAGGAAACCTATTCGCTTTCCACGACCGAGCTGCAATCTCGTAAACATGTTTGACATTGAATTAGCTAACTTAACTTTTATGGGCCCAAATATTGTCTGAACTTACGTGTTTACATTGTTTACTGAGCTTTAACAGGTTGAATAGCAACTTTGTTAAGTTTTATTTCGAACATTGTCAGTCTAAAAACGTAAGTGTATATGTCATAATTTATTGTTAAATAAGCTTTATCTTTTAGTTTTCTACAGAATAAGAGAATCTTACTAATATTATAAACAAGAAATTTTGTATGGATGGTAGTTTATAACAGAGTATCTTTGTTGAAGTATTCGAAAACGGCCGGGCGGAGTAATGATCGAGAAAAACTTGAAACTTCAGACAAATAAAAAAAAATACATTTTTGTCATTGATATGTAAAAAAATACCTTTGTTATTCCCGTAATTACAATTGTTTAATAAATATTTTTTTCTATAAAACATTGTGCAGACCGCGATGGTCATTTCATATCTTAAAACGGACCCCGAGCGAGACTAATTAGTGACTGGATTATAACATGGATTAACATACGCTACTTTTTATCCCAGCGAATTGTGTAGTTTCCGCGGGGTAGCCACAGGTACCTTTACGAATTCTTCGCAGAACAAGTACAATATATTTTTCTACTCGTTGATTTTAATCTGTCAATTATGTGTTTATAGCCAAAATTGCAATCACATACTTTTTAAACTTGGATAGTCTATGGCACTTCGGACTCAACTATAATGATTATTATACAACGCTCTAGAAGACTATAATAATTTCAAAATTAGAACTTAGTACTTCGATTGAGCATCGTGTGCGCTTAGTGGAACGCACCCAATGTAAAGTTGGAAATATCTGGCAAATTTGCTTCCATTTGAACACACTAACTTTTTTCTTCCGACGTCTCATTAGTTAATTTTTGTGCTACGAAAATTTAAAAGTTTTGTTTGTTATTTGACGCGAAATCGATGGTGTTAAATAAATAATAACAGACTCGAAACGACTCGAACCGATTGGAACAGACTCGAATCGACTCGAACCGACTTGAACGACTTTAATCGACTCGAACCGACTCGAACCGATTCGAATTAACTCGAACCGAATTTAATCGGTTCGAACCGACTTTAATCGACTCGAATCGACTTGAATCGACTCGAACCGATTCGTACCGATTCGAACCGACTCGAACCGCTTCGAACCGACTCGAACCGACTAGAACCGTCTCGAATCGACACGAATCAACTACAGAAAATTTACACAATAACAGAAAATTTTACTAATACATTTGGCGTGCAGATTGTACGGAAAACATGCACGTATTTCTAGCTTTCTACCAAGCTACTAATACTGTAATTTTTGTAAATGGTTGCCAGAAAAAAATAATCACAAAGGACGTAGGAAGAAAATCACGTCCGAACATTTCTCAAAATCAACTCATCAATCAAAAATTTATTTAAAAAAAAGTTGGCCATTTAAGTAACGTTTTTTATTTGGTTGTGTACAAGATAAAATAGCTGTTCTTATGCAATATTAAAAATGCACCTATCTGTCTGTACATGTTTATGAATGCGAGACCAAAAAGTAAAAAAATATGTTTTTTTATCAGGCTGTTCAACATTAATGGCACAAAAACAGAAAATTTTACGAATACATTTGGAGTGCAGATTATACGTAAAACGTGTTCGTATTTCTAGCTTTCTAAAAAGCTAATAATACTATGATTTTTGTTAATGGTTGGTAGAAAATAATTAGTGAACTAAAACAATTACTTTGCTCACCCGCGACCTTACAATAGTTACGTTTATGCAAGAAATGTGTGTTCATGCAGTTCCTCCACCTCCACACTGTACGAACACACACAAATCACATAAACACAACTATCACCACCACCAAGCTACACTGACGCGTTTCGAACTCAACCAGAGCTCATCCTCGGAGTTACCATAGCATACGGTTGTGGTAACTCCGAGGATGAGCTCTGGTTGAGTTCGAAACGCGTCAGTGTAGCTTGGTGGTGGTGATAGTTGTGTTTATGTGATTTGTGTGTGTTCGTACAGTGTGGAGGTGGAGGAACTGCATGAACACACATTTCTTGCATAAACGTAACTATTGTAAGGTCGCGGGTGAGCAAAGTAATTGTTTTAGTTCATTAATATGGACCTCCGCAAAGTAACGCCTGATTCAATAAATTAGAAAATAATTAGCACAAAGGACGTAGGAAGAAAATCACGTCGAACATTTCTTAAAATTAACTCACTAAATCTATCAATAATAACTGTTATATTTATAACATTTTTTTATTTACATTTGATACCCATTCATAAATGTTCCTTATTTGTTGCAGTCGCTGACTACGAAATTTGTAAGCACTTCCATTTTCAAATTATAAGAAATAAAGAACCTATTTGAAAATGGAACTCCTTACTTTGATAATCTTATTAAAAAAAAAATTGTGTATTTTTTTATTTGAAAATCGGCGGCAAATTCTTTTACTTAATGCACAACATTTTATTTACTAAGCAGATTACTATGTCTGGATTCATAATAACTACGAAAAATAAACACAGTTAATTATTTTTTTATAAGATTATCAAAGTAAAAAGTTCTATTTTCAAATAGGTTATTTATTTCTTATAATTTGAAACAACAAATTTCGTAGTCAGCGACTGCAACAAATAAGTAACATTTATGAATGGGTATCAAATGTAAATAAAATAAAAATATCGTAGGATTTCAAACTGAATTGTTTTTTTTTGTTTCAATTTGGTATTTTATATTAGTTATTGTTGTTAGTGTATTTATAACAGTTATTATTGATAGATTTAGTGAGTTAATTTTAGGAAATGTTCGGACGTGATTTTCTTCCTACGTCCTTTGTGCTAATTTTTTACTACCAAAAATTAAATAAATCATAGTATTTATAGCTTTTTAGAAAGCTAGAAATACGAACACGTTTTACGTATAACCTGCACGCCAAATGCATTCGTAAAATTTTCTGTTTTTGTGCCATTAATGTTGAACAGCCTGATAAAAAAACATATTTTTTTTACTTTTTGGTCTCGCATTCATAAACGTGTACAGATAGTTGCATTTTTAATATTGCATAAGAACAGCTATTTTATCTTGTACACAACCAAATAAAAAAAATGACATAAATGGCCAACATTTTTTTTAATAAATTTTTCATTGATGAGTTGATTTTGAGAAATGTTCGGTCGTGATTTTCTTCCTACGTCCTTTGTGATTATTTTTTTCTGGCAACCATTTACAAAAATGATAGTTTTAGTAGCTTGATAAAAAGCTAGAAATACGTTCATGTTTTCCGTACAATCTGCACGCCAAATGTAGTAGTAAAATTTTCTGTTATTGTGCCATTCATTTTGAACAACCTTATAAAAAAATCATATTTTTTTTACTTTTTGGTCTTGCGTTCTTAAACGTGTACAGATAATTATACTTTTAATATTGCATAAAAACAGCTATTTTAACTTGTACATAAAAAAATAAAAAAAGTTTACTTAAACGGCCAACTTTTTTTTAAATAAATTTTTGAAGATGCGTTTCCGACTTTTTTTGCAAAAAACTTAAATTTCAATTATCTCAGAATTGGTTCATTTTTGCATAGGGCATTATGGGACAAAAATGATTGCAAATGACCTCCCCCATAACCCCTTAACGGGAATAGGTCGAATTACCAATAACCCTGTATAGTATTATTAGGGATGATCAAAATAAACGAAAAATTACAACTACTAATTTTATTTAATCACAATAGGTAAAGTTACAAATAATTGCAAAACGAACGAAAATATGGAGAAAACACTTTCTAATCTTAAAATTAGACGCGAAATGATAAGCCCAGAGCAATACGACCGTCCTATGCCAAGTGCCCGGTAAGAATGGCTCACGAGACAGCTCCGGCGCTCACCATGACATAACGATGGCGGAAGTCAATTGACGATCTTTAAAATCAACGCAGTGGTGTTGCAAGTCTTATTTATTCCTAATAGTATATATAGTATAGATAAATGGAAAGGTTGAAGTCTGGCAAAAAAAAGTAGAAATTAAAAAGTGGCAACACTGTAGAGTCGTCCCTCTTTTTCGTACACAAGAAAAGAGGGACAACACTACAGTGTTGCCACTTTTTAATTTCTACTCTTTTTTGCCAGTCTATAGGATGTTTAGATATTTGCTCCTATCCTACCAACACCACGCAAAAACGCTAAAGTAAACGCAAACGGTAATAATAAAGAATATATTTATTATGTTTTATCACGGAAATTGCATAGGTCCCGCAGGATAGCAATAAAAGATACAAAGTATTTATGGATAAAGTTACGGGCAACAGATAGTACATTTTAAAAACACAAATAACTAACTAACTACATAAGTATCGTTTACCACTTTCATTTATTCACAACGTTTACTCTATGTATCAAAATAGATTTTCAAATGGTGCAGTAACTGGAATCCCACCAACTTGTCAGACGACTTGATAGGCTCTACTGGTATAATTATGTCTAGCTCAATCGGCTAGAAGTCAATATCCCTAGTTTCTAAAGAGGGTAAGCTCATTAATAGCGGTGTAGTTTAGTGGAGTATTATTATTACACGCTTTATTATTAGCTTCACCTGTATGTTTGTTACACGCTTTATTTTGTATACATGTATATTTGTTTGTATGTATGTTTGTTTGTAACCGACTCCTTAGGGCGCGATTTTGACCCACTTCCCGGTTTCCGATTGAGCTGAAATTTTGCACGTACGTGTAAATTGGATGACAATGCAATATTATGGTAACATGGAGCTGATCTGATGATGGAGCTGGATGGTGGCCATAGGAACTCTGTAATAGAACGACACAACCCCGTCGAGTTTGGGCTCGTTTCATTCGTCTTGACGAGCACTTTGATCCCAGATGGTAACCAGGGTCTGATGATGGAGCTGGAAGATGGCCAAAGGCACTCCACAATAAAACGACACAACCACATCGAGTTTGGGCTCGTTTGTTTCGTCTTGACGAGCACTTAGATCCCATATGGTAACCAGGGTCTGATGATGGAGCTGAAAGATGGCCAAAGGCACTCCACAATAAAACGAAACAACCCCATCGAGTTCGGGCTCGTTTGATTCGTTTTGACGAGTATTTTGGTCCTAGATGGTAACAAGGGTCTGATGATGGAGCTGGAAGGGGGGTAGGTGGCGGGGTGGGGGGGGGGGGGAATGGGGTGGGGGTAAGGGGGTCGGGGGTTTAGAAACGCTTTTTTTACAATAAAATATTTTAAACTATTATTATTTATTTTATCAATATTTAGAATTGTTTACAAATTTTGATCTGGATATAACAATATAATAATTGCTTATTAAGATTTTTTACTGCTCTATAAGAATAGTGAATTGAAATTTATTAAAATTTATTTTTTATTTTTTAGTTGTTTTTTTTAAAGCGTGTTTTTATGATCACACTTAATTATCCGAGGGGACTAAAATGCAACGAAAAAAAGTATAGAAGATATATTTTTGTACCTTTGCCTCTGTGGAATTGAGAGCTTACTAACAAAGGTATCAATTTAATAAAAAATTATGTTTGTTTGTATGTATGTTTTAGTTAAGTACTTGTTAATAATTTTTAAGGCGAAGTATCAGTAGTTACAACACACAATGAACACATGCTACAGAAATCCAAACGGAATTTATCAATATCTGAGGGCCAATTTTTCAATCCCCAGATAAAAGCATATTCTGTCAGATAAATGTAAGCTCTGCCCTTTTTTGCCTACGACTTGAGAAAAGGAAAGCGATAGTTTTAACTGGCATCATTTTATCTGGGAGTTGAAAAATCGGCCCTAATAGAAATAAGTACTTAAATGCTAGTCGACTGAAGTACCTAAGTTTTTTTAAACTTACATTGTTGCATCAGTCACATAGCTATATATTCATCAATGAACCACTGAATTTATAGTTACAAAGGTGTTAAGAAACTATTCACTGCACATTGAAATGTAGTCCGATTTTTAGGGTTCCGTACCCAGAGGGTAAAAACGGGAACCCTATTACTGAGGCTCCGCTGTCCGTCCGTCTGTCACCAGGCTTTATCTCGGGAACCGTGATAGCTAAAGAGTTGAAATTTTCACAGATGATGTATTTTGGTTGCCGCTATAACAACAAATACTAAAAAATGGAATAAAGTAAATATTTAAGGGGGCTCCCATACAACAAACGTGATTTTTTTGCTCGTTTTTGCTCGATATTGATAACGGCAACAGGTAGACGCTTGAAATGTTCATAGAATATTTAAATATATATTGACTTTAAAAATAAATCATTAAATTAAAATAAAAAAAATATTTAAAGGGGGCTCCCATACAGCAAACGTGATTTTTATAGATAATTGTACGGAACCCTTCGTGCGCGAGTCCGACTCGCACTTGGCCGGTTTTTTTGTTTATAATTTATAATGATGAGTGTAAATTAGGTACAAAAGTTAAATACACTAATCGAATATACCTGACGTCAAAAACGTGAATTATAATCTTGCAAATATTTTTATGACAGCTCCAGGGCAATCATTAATATGTAACAATACGAACAAAAACAGAAAGGTTAGGTTTAAAAAAGTGGTTTTAGTCGATCTCGTCTAGTCCCGCTAGTATATCCGGCCGGCGCGCGCGCACACGCCAAACCGGTCCGGTAATTTGGTGTTTCTGGATAGCCATGTCGATTAATTTACGATAGATGGGCTTCCTGTCAAAAAGACGACGCCACATTCAAATATATGATATGACAATTTCAGCCATTACCCAACATTCGTTTATATTTGAATGTTAATTAAACTGATCAATGTGACGACATGGTGGTGATGGCTTATGTCGTTTTTTATAATTTATAATGAATGGTGTGTAAGTTACTGACGTATGGCAATTAGGAAAGATTTCGCCCACGTTTAGAAAAAATAAAAATAAAACCATAGATTGTGTATTTATAACAATATTAACTTGTGCAAATTCTTTAGCTTTATTTTTTAATTGGCTAAGTAAAGTTTTTTTAAGAAGTGCTAATTATATTTTTTTTCGACAGTCGGCGTTCTGAAGATCGAGAAACTGCAGCTGTTTTATTTTTATCTCCTATTGTTTACTGGAAATATTTTTTTAAGTGTTCGAGTTGACATTTGTGAGATTTAATGGCTGACAAGCGGTTCGTGCTCAGTACTTAGTAGAAACAGAAAAAAAACTAAGTCATCTGTCACTTTTGTCCATGTCAAACCGTTTGCGTTTCGTTTGCTTTGCGTTTTGGTGTGATTTTTGGACTATTTTTAACAACCTCCGCACAAAATCCGGATTTACAATTTTACCGCATTTCTCCACGACTTTTGCACGATAATTGAATCACGATTGAATATTTTTGATCATTATTTTGGAACTGTTTTTTGGACAATGCAAAGTAAACGAAACGCAAACGGTTAGATTTCATTTGACATTGACAATTGACTTCGTTTTTTTTTCTATTTCTGCTAAGTACTGAGCACGAACCGCTTGTCAGCCATTAAATCTCACAAATGTCATCTCGAACACTTAAAAAAATATTTCCAGTAAACAATAGGAGATAAAAATAAAACAGCTGCAGTTTCTCGGTCTAGAAGAAGACTACTGTCGAAAAAAAATATATTTAGCACCTCTTCAAAAAACTTTACTTAGCCAATTAGCTGTTTATCGCTATCCCACCGGAACTATGCAATCACAGAAATATATCGAGATAGAAGGAAAATGGTCGGCAATTTGTAGCGAGACCGAGCCTGTACTTTGACGTCACGAGTGTAATTTAGTGATGGGAAACATAAGCCGCGCGAAATCAATTCAAAAGCATCGATTCACCGATCGATTAGGGAACCGATTCTTATGCACAGAGGAAATGATAAGTATTTTCGACAGAGGAAATGAGAAAGGTCAGAATTTAAAATCGAAAAATATAAATGTAGGTAGGTACCTACCTACCTAACCAATAAATTGCTTTACATTTGTCAGTACCTACTATAGGCGCTGCAGTTATTTATCATCATCATCATCATCATTTCAGCCGTAGGACGTCCACTGCTGGACATAGACCTCCCTCATTGACGCCCAATCATTGCGGTTGAAAGCGACTTGCATCCACCCTGAACCTGCACCACTTCACTTCACCAAATCGTCCGTCTATCTCGTTGGTGGACGTCCCACGCTGTGCTAGCCAGTCTGTGGTCTCCATTCGAGAACTTTTGGGCTCTAACGACCATATGTTCTGCATGCTATATGGCCTGCCCATTGCCATTTCAACGAGCTAATCCGTTTGGCTATGTCGGTGACCCCGGTTCTTCTACGGATCTCCTCGCTTCTGATTCGATCCCTTAGAGAAACTCTGAGCACAGTCCTCTCCATAGCTCGTTATTACCTACCTACCTATAATCGTGTAAGTACCACACACACGCACGCACGCACATTTTTTAAAATAATATTTAGCCTTATGTAAATGTGTACCTTTTCATCATATGATATCATCACTACATCAATAGTCGGATAAGTTGTACTGATTACTCGTCGGTACTTTGATGGGCCAGTAAAGGTGTCTTCGTGGAAATGTATAGAACAAATCTTGCTGTTTTTTGTAGGAAACCGTTTTTACGACCAGTTGTTTTCAATCCATTTATTTTTAATATGAGGATCATTCGGAAAACTAAAATAAAATTGCAATATAGAAGTAACCATAACCTGTTTGTAAATAATATTTGCTTTGCACTACGTACATTATATAGCTACATCTAATATATAAAAATCTCGTGTCACGGTGTTTGTTACCGAACTCCTCCGAAACGGCTGGACCGATTTTAATGAAACTTTTTTCTCTGTATTCGGTAGGTCTGAGAATAGGTCTTAGGCTATAATTTATATGGCAAAACAACGTTTGCTGGGTCAGCTAGTAATAATATAAAATCGTAATTATCATTTCCTCTGCTTTCAAAATCGATTTTAATCGAGTAAGAACTGCGATAGTATACTGTACATCACTATTCTTACTTTTGACAGAAAAAAAGATAAATCGACCTTGGACGTGACTCGACAGTTTGAATAGCTTATTTTTACACTGCTGGTTTTGAACGCATGCCATGTCTGGCTCGTCAAATTAAAGCCGTAATGGAAAGCTAGCGTGGACACACAATTGCCCGCTACTGTTCTGATGAAAATAATAAAATAAATCGTTTTTTAATTAATAACAGATATTTTAGGACAAATAGTACTTACCAATGAAAGGAAATACCTCGACTAACAGCTCCAACTTTATCTGTAGTATTTGAACAGTTAATTACTGAACAACGAGTCATTTTATTTTTAAAACCTGACGTCGCACGCAGACCGCGGTTGGGAGCAGACTAAAGTTCGCGGCGAACAAGTTAGCTGTTTGGACCACTTTTCGGCAGACGAGGTACGTACACTCTTTCCTTCTATCTCGATATATTTCTGTGTATGCAATTTTCCAGTATAAAAGTATCCCATATGTTAATCCAGGATATGAATCATGTATGTGATAGATTTCATCAGTATCCGTCAAACCGTTTTAGCGTGAAAGATGTTACATCCACATATCCATCCATACACAACCATCCATACAAACTTTCACAGGTTATAATTATTAAGTGGTATTACATTTTCAATGCGCGGTTTTAATTTCCTTATAAACCAATTGCTAAATGTAACTATTAATTGTGTGTTTTATGAAATTACGACCGTTAATTGACACTGAATTTAAATAAAGTTTTACAGTAACATTTATTTTTTATATGCTAGTTATACGTGACTAGCTAGCTGATTAAATTTAAAGCATAAATCACAAAGTTTATTTCTGGAATAAAAACTCATAACAATAACAAGTAGGTAGGTGTAGGTTATATAAAGGTATGAATGACTTAACTTGCGATTAACCACAATCAGTCTTGGGTCAGTAGTGAATGGACACAGCGGCGCTAAACCAAAAGTGACATCATAGTATCCTTTTATTACCTACCAAACCTACCTACCAAATAAAAGTACCTACTCAGTTAGTCATTGTTTGTGCAAAGCGTGTTGCCTTCCGACATAATTATGTTATTTCTGTAATAATCTGCAGTACCTAGCTAATATTGTAAATATACGGCAATTAGCTAATGACCTTTCCTGGCTGTAGAAATGCTCGTTAAAACGTCTCCAAATAACTTGGATTGGATTTTAAATTGATACGGGTTTATTTTCGACTTTTTGCCAATTAAGACTTCAACCAACGCGCATCGAACAATACGGAAGCTAAAATTTGAAAATTCTGCAACCTCTGAGAATCCATTATGTTAGTTGTTTAGGTAGGCGTAGAAGAAGAGGACTACTGGAGCTGTTAAGGACGTCAACTATCATTAATGAATACTAACATCGTGTCTTTTTCAAGTTTTAAAAAAAAACTTAAAAAAAGGGACGAGTATGGGATAAATTACCTTCTGTTACTTAATTTGTTACTTTTTATCACCTTGTTTATTTGCAGAATTAGGTGCATTATCTATACGATACGTAGCTCAGATTTACTTGAAATCATGCAATATGCAACTGTGACCAAAACAACTTTGTACTTTGCCTTGCCCAACCATGTCAATACCAAGTTATTATATTTTAAAGCAGTCGATATTTGCAGATTGCGCGCGAAATGTCATAATACTTTACAGCAAGTACCCCTATAAAACGGCAGAGACCACCCGAGCCACAGCAATTCTGAGAAATCTCTCCACGAGACAGAGGCATTATTTTGGCAACTTCCATGTAGGTAAGCAATAAGCATGAAAGTATGACTAACTGAAAACGCCGGCAAGTGAACGGATTACCGTAAGCGGTTTTATTTTGTGTCAGTCAAGTATAAATCACTTAAAAAACCAGTAGTTTTTATAAGATGGGAAAATAATTTGTTTATATAAATTAGGAAAGGTTGGCCGCGTGGGTTGGAGGTGAGAGGCTGAGGAAGCGTCGCGTGCGCGGCCTACGCCCGCTCGTGCCCGTATTTTACGACGGCCCAGAGAAAAACAAAAGATACGTGTTTTGACATGAGCCCCGTAAGTGTTGGTTTAATTACCCATTCAGAGATTTCAATATGTTAAGTAACTTTAGCTATCGGCGAACTGTCTATCTGGCGCCTCCTAAATTGGTTCTGAGAAACCTTTGACGTCAATGAAGAAAAAAGTCTTGGAAACTAATTGGTGTTAATTTTATGAACACACCAAGGTTTTTTAATAATTAGGTACCTAGTTACGCTATTTACTTGCAGCCCAAATTCCATTTATATAAGTAAAATTATAGCGTCTTGCTGCGAAACACAGTTTTGTTTCCACAAAATTTGACTCTACCAAACGTGATCACACTAGGTAGGTACATGGCTATAGTAAATACCGTATAAAAGCACTACAACAATGAAAATATAAAATGTAGGTATATCAACACATTAAGTTTAGTAAGCATCAAACGTTCACTTTTGTGCTTTGTCGTAATAACACAATTGTCAATCATGTATGACATTTGCACCGGACTGTAAAGCGACAAGATACAAAAGTGACCAGCTCCTTTTGATGCTGACTGTAGTACCAACTAGATGTGCCGCGATTGCTACTTTTTTAAATAATTTTGCTTGTCTTTTACCATGTTTTCCTCCTCAATTTTTGTCGAGTTCTTGAGCACAAAAACAAATCAACGACTTATCATAGTAATAAAAATAGTCATACAATGGCTACGTGGCTCAATTATCCCGAGGTGGAGACCTGATGAGCCGCTTGCGTCACCTGACAGACCTATTAGACAGGACGGTCGATTTGTGTCCACTCGCTCACTAATAACTCGATATTATGGCACCCCGAGGGGTCCACAGATAGGCAATTTATTTTTATAACGTCTGTTTAAACCTCGGGTCAAACGATTGCTTTTATTTTCATGAATTGATGGAGGAGAATTAGATTATTATAATGGCTTAGACGGACCTAATGAAACATGTGCAACCTACCTACTTACATACTCGTCGTGTTGGCCTCATTGGGACTGGGGCATTAGTTTTAATTTTCAATGATAAATTTTTACTTACTTACTGAGGTGTATCAGCGAATAAAAGTGGATCTTGGCATACGACATTACTTACCGACGTTTGTCCCTTTCCATACTGATTGATAATGGTTTACCTTATTCCAATCTTTACAGGTTCCCAGTCCCGAAGCAATGTGCAGCGTTCTTTCGACAATTTCTCATGACATTAAACACTCGTAAAGTCATGAGGCACAATGTGCCTCATGGACGTACCAGTAAAGTCACCCATGAGGCCTGTTGACTTATTCGTAGATTGTTCTATAAAGTTATTAATGTCAACTCCGTGAGAATACCACACCGACATTTATTTTTAACATTTTGTTAGTACGGTTAAGTGCAAAAATAAGTATCGATTTAATAATCCCATCGTTATATACCTATACCTTAATTCGACGACATAAGAGCTATGGGACATATTTATGAGCAAGTTGTGTGCACCCATATTTTTACACTTGACTGTACCTATCTTAATTTATTGAATCAGGCGTTACTTTGCGGAGGTCCATATTAATGAACTAAAATAATTACTTTGCTCACCCGTGACCTTAAAGGTCGCGGGTGAGCAAAGTAATTGTTTTAGTTCGTTGTACCTATCTTGTAAGCATTTCTTATAGTGCGTTAGTTGACTCTATAAAAAATTAAGTAGAACGGCTTGAAATTTATAAACATTTCCATGGTAATATATATAAGTCTTATTAGATACGTAATAATAATTCACCAATGAAATACATTTATCGTCAAACTTTTACTAGTTTAAACATTGAAGTTTTTAATACAAGCTCTTTAAACTTAAGTAAGTTTATAATTAGTCGAAAGCATGTAATATACGAAGATAGGTGGGCTTATATTATTTTCTGATATAATAATAATAAATAATAATAATATTACACTCCGCAGAATGTTTCAAACTTTCCAGAATTTACCATATTTATTTACTAACAACCGAAACTTAAAAACAGTACTTATAGCGCCATCTAGTACTGCGATCGGAACAGCGTGGACGCGACAGGGCCACAAAGGTTCTTGCCACGCAGCCAATCTGCGAGCCCGAAGCGGCTTCGTGACTGCGGCACGGCGGGCAAGAAGTTGTTACCGTCCGCTTGTTCGTATAGTAGGCTAATGTAGCGGTGCGCCCCTGTGCCGTGAGGTGGCGTTGGAGGTTTATACGCTAAAAACAAAGATGGCGTTCATTTGTCAGCCTTCCGAAACAGCTATTTTTAGGAATAAAATATCAAAACAGCCATGGCATTTGGATGATTATTCAAAATCCTTTTTATTTAGACGACCAGATGGCCTAGTGGTTAGAGACCCTGACTATGAAGCTTGAGGTCCCGGGTTCGATTCCCGTGTCGGGGCAGATATTTGTATGAAAAATACGAATGTTTGTTCTCGGGTCTTGGGTGTTTAATATGTATTTAAGTATGTATCTATCTATATAAGTATATTTATCAGTTGCCTAGTACCCATAACACAAGCTTTGCTAAGCTTACTTTGGGACTAGGTCAATTGGTGTGAATTGTCCCGTGATATTTATTTATTTATTTTATTTTATTTTATTTGAACAAATACATTGTCAGTGTTAGCGTGTGAATACAATACAATGACCCTTTATTGTACACTATATAGAAAACAAAAAAAAACAGGTGCATAGAGAAAGTATATGTAGAAGGTAAGCAATATCTGCCCTTATCTCTTCAGAGCGATCTCTTCCAGGCAACCATTTACAACAGAAAGAAAAATAAGGAATGGATATCAGCAACATGTTTTGGTATATCCGGCTCAAGGGACCATACAATTGTACGTGTGGATACTTGTATGTTTACACACAAAATACTCTAAATGTTTAGGTTCATAAGTTAAGAACGGATTATATTTATCATCGTGTTTTCACAAGTAAAATAGTAGGTTTAATACTAGAGGTCTAGTAAATATATAAATATGGGAAATAAAATACTTACGACGATAATCGATGCCCATTGTTTTACTGACCTCCTTGGCACTGAGACTTAAGCCCTGCAATGAAAAAATATACTTAACTAGCTGGCCAAGCAAACGTTGTTTTGCCATATAAATTACCATCCGCCCCGGCTTTGCACGGGATGTGATCCCCAAATGTGATCCGGAGAAGCAAATAATTTGCAATAAAACAATATTGCGACTATAAAATAAGATGTAAGATATCCTATCTCTCAAGTTGGATCAAACTGCACACGGTGTGCAAATTTTATTAAAATCGGTTAAGTAGTTTAGGAGTCCATCGCGGGCAAACAACGTGACACGTAATTTATATATATATTATGATTTATTTACTTTATTAGGCCTTGACGTAATTAAGCGAGTAAAAGCTGGTAAGTAGCAATACATTGTAGGGTGGGCGTAGTTTTCATGTTGGAAGCTTTGGTAGCTCCGCAATGAAATGATAATGGCTCAAAGGAGTAGACTAAGGAGGTCTTACAGGAATGTTGGACTTCAGCATGTGCAGAAAGAACTCTCCATCCAACTGCGGCGGCGCGTCAGGGTCGATCATCAGAAGCGTGTAGAACTTTTTCTGTAAAACATGGGTTAGTAATATGTTATTAAAGTTTCACGATTCTCACTCATAATTTTATATCACCCGGGAGTTAATCAATATTATCTATATCGGTAAAACTATCTCGACGTTCCGAGTACATGGCAGCGGTCGGGGTCACGAGTCTATGAGCTGATGTTAAAATCTTTGTTGCTATGTTGCTAAAATTACAGACTGATACACTGGTGATGGCCGTGATTAAGTCCCGCCCGGTGATATTAATTAGGACGATATCAATACAATCTATCGATTAACCAATTAAATTCTACTCTACTAATGGCCTTAGAAGCGGAGCGGACAATCTGGCCACAAAAAAATCAATAGCACTATTGTAAAAAATTCTTACAGCGTCAGCCAACGCGTACTGGAAGAGAGGTTCTTCGAAGAACACTTGTTTGGGTAGCAGCACGTCACAGTTATGGTCATTGACTATCGTCCCACCGACACTTGTCACGTTTAAACCTGTCAAGCGGTCGCAGCCTTCCAGCAGACTCTTCACCTCCGTCACTGAACACTGCAACGTTTCCCCGTACACAGTGCTGCTTAAAAACAAAAAAACAAGTACCAAATCCATCTTCAACTTATAACATTCACCCAAGCAATCGACTGGTAAAACTTTGCCAATATTGAAGCAAATTCCAACTTGTTATGAAATCTCTTACATCACCGGCTAGGCGTTGATAAAGGTTGTAAACAATGCGAAAACAGCTAATGGGCAATTAGGCATAAAGTTTGGCATCGGAGTTTATAACCATGAAAAAATGGGAATTGCGTCTTAAAACCTACAAAACCTACCTTGTCAAAACTTAACATATTCGCTGCCAACTACGGTTTACTAATGTTTCGGCGAAAAATTATTACGCAGAATGATTCATTTGGCAAATGTTTCATTTGGCAACTGTTTATTTTTTCTGAAACTATAAACATTTCAGGATTGTTATAAAACAAACCTAACCTAACCTAACCTACAGGATAGTCCTGAAATATATCCTGAATAGTTTACAGATTCAGAAAAATTGTTTGGAAAATTAGGGACAAATTTTTTAATCATCAAATTCTAAAAAGAAAACCCTAAAATTTACTAATTTAAAGAAGTCAACGGTACACTTTGTATTGAAAATGCCCAATAAATTAAACGGCGCTTTAGTCTTGACCGTATTGCGTGAGGAACTGCGTCCCCGCCACTGGGCCGCAGAGATTCTTGTCGACAAGCCAGTCTGCGAGCCTGAATCTGGTATGTTCCGAAGGCAAATCCGGACGGAAGTTCCCATCAGCTTGCTCGTACAATACACTGATGTAGCGATGTAGTCCCGAACCAGCAGGCGGCATTGGAGGAAGGTATGCTGGAAAAAGGCGTATTCTTAAGTTTAAGTACCCATTTTGTTTTTGATCTTCATCTTGCTGTGACATAATTATGCCTTGATCACACGTACCGAGCAAACGGGCGAGTCAGTAAAATGTTTCTCGGCCGAGACAGTGATGTAAGCGTGTTTTGAAATTAGCACAGTCAGTTCAGTTCTCATGTGGCCGAGTGGCGAGACAGTGAACGTTCAGACCTGCCGAGTGAGCGAGCGAGACAGTGCCTAATACGTGCTCGGCCTAGTAAATAGAACGGGGGCCGAGCTACTGTCTCGCCGCTTCGTTCGGCCGAGCGCTCGGCCCAGCACTCGGCGCTATGTTTATACGCACCGAGTACTCGGCCGAGAGCACTGTCTCGCCCGTTTACTCGGTACCTGTGATCAATGCGATAGATATCCTGTTTGAGATTGGCATTTATCATTATTAGTTACATATGTGTATTTTATTGAAAATTGTTCTAAATTGCCTTCTTCTTATCATGCAGTAATTTTATTGTGGGGTTTTTATTCAGATTATTTACATCTGACTGGTTTATAGCGTTCTTTAAAAGTTATACCATATTAAATAATGACTCTATGGTCTGGTGAGTAGACCAGGGGGGCTACTCCAAAATTCGAAAATCGAAGTTCGCATCGTACCGTCTCGCTCGCTCTCGTATTAAATGCTATTAGCGTGAGCGGAATGGCACGATACGAAGTTCGAATTTTGCACTTCGTAGTATAAGGCCTGACTCTAGTCTGTTTAAGTAATTGTACTGAAAACCCCTAGAAGTGAAAACCAGAGACCGTAGTGTCTAACGCGCGGGCATTCGCGATCGCAATTTCCATCTCTTCCTACCTTCATTCTATACCATGGGACAGAACGAATTGGTGAAAATAATTGTGATTCCAAGTGCTTTAGATACTACACTATACATACACCTACCACATTCGTGTGTGTTACTTTTAACTGACTAATCGTGATCGTGACAGCCTGTAATACTCGTGTACTACCGAGCAAAAATAATGGATTTGTATAGGGAGATGCGTAGAAAGAGACGCTTTACTAAACTTTAACGCCTTCCACACGCCGAAGCGCGGGGCGTGCGCGCGATGCCAAGAAGTGTGCGCAGCGCCACCACGCGGCGCGGCGCCTTTTGCGCTGTGTACATGTACTATCGCCCCAAGCGCCAGATACCCATTTTCATAACAAATTTGCTTGCAGCCGTTGATGTTTATTGCTATGGATTGTTATGGACAGATGTCTAGCCACTGCACGCAAACTGGGCCTTTAAGGTGGTTATCTGGCGCTTGGGGCGATAGTACACACTCTCCGTTCAGCGTCGCGACGCGCGCACTGCCCGTGCGTCGGTATGTGGAAGGAAGGCTTTACTCATCCATCTGGTTGGTACTTACGCTGATAATCGTCACCCTCTGTTGTCCCGTTGTTCTTAAATTTTAATTTTGAACCCTGAAAAGAAAAATATAAATAAAACCTTTAGGGTCTTCAAACTACTTACGTATAAGCCTTTCAACTGTGTAAACGCTTGTTAGTGGGAGTACTTACAGGGATGTTGGATTTTATCATGTGCAAAACGGATTCTTCTGCTACGTAATTAGGTATATCTGGATCTACCATAATTATTGTGTAGAACGTTTCCTAGAAAATGTAAGATAAAAATTAGTAAATTAAAACATAAATAAAATTATTTATTAATTATATATTCTTAGTACCTAAATAAGAAGATTGGCTGCTCACCGTTTTTAAACTAATGGTTTTTTGTTTCAGATATTTATTGATAGTAAAAAGATACTTCCACAATTAAAATAAGACAGTACCTATTTCAGCCCTATCACCGACTAAAAACAACTTAAAGAATAGATAATAATATGGACCGATGCAACCAGAATTTTTATAGCATAGCTTTTATAACAATTATAGCACAGGACACTCACGAATTTGTAGAGGTCACAGGCGAGTTGCCGATTTTAATTTAAAAGATATATTCTCAAGTTTTAGAGCGCCCATTTCGAAACTAAGTATTAATCGTTGAAATATTTCTGGAAAGATCCATGTTCAACGGCAGAAAAAATATGTTAAAAAATACCTTGTCCTTGTCTAGCTAAGTTTTGAATCTTATTGTAATCATAATAAGTACTTACCGGATCCGCCCATGGATATTGGAAGTGTGGCTCCAAGGCAAACTCCGTTAGGGGCACTACCAATCCGCAGTTGTAGTCATCAACTCTGGTTCCCCCAACACTCGTCTCACTCAGCCCTCTCAAACATGAACATCCTTCTAGAAGTATCTCCACCTGTGTGGCTGGACACTGGTATATGGGGATAGCCAACAAGTAATACACATTCAACAACAACAACAAGTAATATGCATTCATTTCGAAGATTACCCTTGCAGAGCAAGTAGGTACTGAAACAGTTACATTGTTATACTTTTATTCGTTTTTATAACGTGCACAAATTTTAATGAGGCACAATATAATGTAGGTAAGTACATAGTGATGGATGTATTACGATTTATCGATTTATTATTGTTAGGTGAAAAATTATAGCTAAGTACCATATTATTGTATGGAATGTAAAAATGACATTTGCAATGCAAAGGGCTCGCCCGGGCCCAATTGCAAAACAAAGTAGGACAACTAATATTACAAGCGGAACTCTCGCTTCAGTTATATTAACTAGAAAGGGAGGTCCGCTTGTAATATAAGTTGTACTTTGTTATGCAATTGGACCCTGGTACATGATTCAGTTTCTTCGACCGTACAGTATTGATGAATTCTTTAATTATAAGTTTTGACTTGACATTTAATGTTAGAAATGAAAATTTTAATGTAATTATAATGATAATGAGTAATTTATTATGAAAAATCAATTATTCCACTAATGTTCTACATTGTAATTAATAAGTCTAACATTATGTATAATTTAATTATTGACAGATATACAATATTAATAATTAATCACATTAACTTTCACATGCCTGATGGCCGAACATATCTGGATAATAAAATAAATAAATAAATAAATATTAGGGGACAATCTTATACAAATCGACCTAGTCCCAAACTAAGCAAAGCTTGTACTATGGGTACTAGACGTCGATAAACATACTTATATAGATAAATAAATACTTAAATACAGAGAAAACATCCATAACTCAGGAACAAATATTCGTGCTCATCACACAAATAAATGCCCTTACCGGGATTTGAACCCAGGACCTCTTGCTTCGTAGGCAGGGTCACTACCAACTAGGCTAAAGCGGTCGTTAAAAACAAAAAAATATATATAATTAATTTTGGTCGTTAATAATATAATTAATTTTGTTAACACCCTATTTGTACCATATGTTCTGTGAATAAACTGTTCATTCATTACACCACTGTGTTCAGATGTTGCGTCCGAAAATATACTTAACACAAACTTCTCTCATTTTCGCGTTTGCCTAACGAAAATGTTCACTCCACGCTACTGGTAGCTGCGGTAAATATGTAAATTTTCGGTAGTTACATTAATTTATGATATTTAGCGTGGTTTCTGTAAAATTAAATTTGCAATTATTATGTATCTACGTATGTAACAGGACCTTTAACTTGATTTTCATCTACTTTTTATTGTGGTATTGACACAAAACTTGGCAATTATACCTACTACTGAGTATAATTTATAAAAGAATAGGATTACAATCAAACTGATCTGATGACAGAGCCGGAGGCTAGACACTGGACCTCCAAGACGGTACAACGTAAACTAGCCGTATTTGAGTTTGTTAGATTAGTTTTAGGGTGTCCAGGATCTGGTGACGGAGCAGTCAGAAAAAAAAATCCGCTGTCCACCTATCGATTAGCTATATTTTCCGTATTTTGTCTTTGACACAACACTCGCATTGTGAGTTCAGAATAGACACAATATTTTTAATGATGCATTTAAATTGTAAGTACCGCATAAATCGTGCTTGCATTAGGGCCAATCAACTTTTAAACCGACTATAATCTGTCCGCGACATTTTTCAAACAATTGCAGATTTTTGTAAGTAAACATGTTTTTTCTGTAATTTAATAGATGAATAGCATGAATACATGCCGTCCTACGTAAGTTTAACCTATTAAACCGTGAAATATCTTGTTGGAAGTACGATTTTTTGGTAACGCCAGAGACAATTTTGGTAACGCAGGAGACGCCAAAAACGTCGGTTTAAAAGTTGATTAGCCCATTATGTACAGTCAAGTGTATAAATATGGGTGCACACAACTTGCTCATAAATATGTCCCATAGCTCTTATGTCGTCGAATTAAAGTATAGCTAAATAATATAACGATGGGAGGATTAAATCGATACTTATTTTTACACTTGACCGTATACGCTTGCATAGGTAGGTAAGCATACATACATCATTCAATGAAACCGTGTTTGTTGTTCACATAATTAATATAATATATATTCTCTTGTAAAACAGAATACCAAGTTTTGAATAAAGAAAATAATTTATTTATTCATTAAGGAGAACCAACAGCTTATAACATAATATAGGTATTAACAATAGTAACACAGAGCCAATTACAGGATCTCACAGATATTGACTGATTATTTATGTTTAAGCTTAAACTTAAGAGGCTGACAACACCTAATTTTGTTGAAATTGATGTCATTTAAACAGTTTTTTAAGAAAAAATGCTAGTTCTAGCACATCAAAAAAATTATATGTTAATATTCATCATATTTCAAAGACCGTGGACGGACTCGATACATAATTGGACGAAATCGGCTCGATAGAAAATAATTGCAAAGATAGGTCTTAAAATCATCATTAAACGGTTCTAGGTCTTTATTTTTTTGGCGTATGCGTCTGCAATTAAAAACATGAAGTCAACATATTCATACCTAAACCGCTAACTAGTCATATTTCACAAATAATCCACAGTTTTTTTTTAATTAAATATTTGCCCGATAAATTTCAATATACCCGGCTGCCCAGTAATAGCGGCATCTCGTTTACTCCGATACAAATAGACAGTGTGCGCCGACGTTGGTGTTGACAGCGTCTTAAACGAGGTTACATGAATTACCCTTTGATTATTTTTAGAACATCTTCAATTATCCTGCTAAATACGGTGCCTAAACAATGTTGTCTGGCTCCGTTTGCGTAAGAAATTGCGTGGCTGCCACTGGCCCGCAAAGATCTTTGTCGGCAAGCCAGTCTCCTAGTACGAACTTGACTCGCAGTACCGGCACGTCAGCAGGTCGGAAATTGTCATCGGCTTGTTCGTAAAGAAGACTGATGTAGCGATGCGGGCCCAAGGCCGGAGGCGGCGTTGGTGGGATGAATGCTGAAAAAGAATAATAATAATTCTCTCGTAGCTCCACCACCCATCAAACCGATGAAAACTAACAATACGTAGTTAATTTTCTTTTCAAACGTCACGAAATCTTTTTGAAAATAATAAATAATGCATTAATAGATTTTTGAAAAATTTTCTGCCTTAAAAATAAAATAAAAGTAAGGCTCCATTGCGTAAAATTTGATATATTTCCAATATTTAAAGTAGCTGCGGTCCATTTCTCGTGACGGGTGAAAACAAAATCGAGAAAAGGATGGTACGGCCGTGCATTTGTTTTGCTCGACTTGGCGGGAGCACTACCGTGCCCCCAGATGAACACGAAACTGTTAGTTGTCATGGCCTTCTGTTATTTTGATTGTGTATGCTATTTAGAGATAAATGGACCGTATCAGTAACCCTTTCGATCTCATCTTAAAATACGGTATTTTATTTTTGTCGCATTTTTTGACCGGGTTCGAGTCCCAACTAAGACAAGCGATTTTTCAAAAATCCATAAATACATTATTTTTTGTTTTTATAAATAAAGGAAAGTCTCCTTTACATAGAATGTGGTATTTCTAATAGATATTCAGGGTAGTTGCCTTCCATGTGGCGTTTGTTTTTTCCAATCTGTACACTTAAGGACTAGTATAATATAAGTGTAACACTAAATAGGGAGTTGTGGAGATCTAGAAACTTAAGCCCAGTTAGTGAGACACAAAAAATTGGACAATAATAAAAAGGACATCGAACAGTTTGAGGGATAACCATAACAATGACCAAGTAGTTTACTTTTTATGTTTGTGAATTCGCTTCATTTCAATACAGTAAAGTTGATCATGCTTTTTCTACTTATAAATATAGAAAAAAAAACCGTGACTGACGTACTGACTTATCAACGCCCAGTTAGGTACAGGTCGATTCACGAGAGTTGGCACGAATGGATCGAATGAGTGAATGAAAAGTATAAGTAAAGTGTTACCTATTTGAATACACTTCACACAAATATGAAAATGTCATGCATCAGTCATTTTCCAACAAAAATGTCAAAGTGGCATTGCTTTCGTTCAATCCATTCGCGCCAACTCTTGTGAATCGACCTGTAAGCATAATAGAAACATAATAGAAAGTTATACCTAATGGTTAACAAAAATAACGTGACAATTTTCATACAACTTTGTACAGAAAGTGACTCATTATTTTTTCTCATCAGTGTACTTACGGATATAAACGTTGCAATCTGTAGTCTGATTCATCTTGGCTTTTAATGCTGAACCCTTGAATGAAAGATAAAGATTTAAGTACCTAGGTATACTTATTTCCAAAAGGCCATCAAAACACGTAAGCTATCATAATTATCTAGCACTTACAGGAATGTTAGATTTTAGCATGTGGACGAAGAACTCTTTTTCTGAATGTAGGGGCACGTCTGGATCTAACAAAAACAGTGTGTAAAACTTTTCCTGAAAACATAAAGAGAGAGAAATTATTTTATTAGGTTACTTATGTATACCAGTTGTTCCCTTTAATAGAAACAATAACGAAAATGATGATTCTTCAGACTATATGCACAGGCATAACTACCTAATACATAGTAATTTATAATAAATAAATTGTGTATAAGTGTGGAAAGTAGGCACTTCCTATCGAGTATCGGTGACCCTCAAACACGAGTAAAGCGAGCGTTTTCTTATAGCGTCACGAGTCATATGACATTCCCCCAAACCATTCTCCATCTGTTAGCTAAACTGTTGGCTTGAAAAATCTAAATAAAATGATGGTACTTAGTACGACTTAAAGTATCACGAATATAAAACAAAACTAGCACAGCTGCCTAGACTTAGGTACAAATAACGAGTAATAGTCGATCAAAATTTAATATTGAATATTTGTCGCATATTATTACTGAAGTTCCCAATCCGCACTGGACCCGCGTGGGAACTACGGCTCAAGGCCTCTCATTCTAAGAGGAGGCCTGTGCCCTTCAGTGGGACGTATATAGGCTGGGATGATGATGATTATTACTAAACTTAACACTATGCGTGGCCCGCCGCGCACTTGCCCGTTTTTTTATTTATTTTTGGGCAACCATGATAAAAAAATGAGTAGGTAGGTGTAGGCCAAGTTATAGATTAAAAACTCAAGAGTCAGGTATAGGTCGATTCACAAGACTTGGCGCGAATGGATTGAACGAAAGTAATGCCACTTTGACATTTTTGTAGGAAAATGACTGATGCATGACATTTTCATATTTGTGTGAAGTTATTGAGAGGCCAGTGGTATCGATAACGTGTTCACCGCCGTTGGGCAGAAACGAAACTTGAGGAATCTTGAAATAAACCAAGTTTTTAGGTCTATAACGCAGCAGCTTTTATTCCACAATAAAAACACTATGTATAGTTGTCAGATACATTAATACTATTTAGATTAAAGCAAAGCACACTCGTAACGAGAGGTTCTTGTACGGAGGTTGACATTACAGAGAGAGAAAGGAAACGGATATAAGGACAAACTGACGTTTGTCACTGTCAAACTGATTGCGTTATGTTATATTCTTAATATATTCAACAGAAGTGTACTCAAATAGGTAACACATAAGTATATATACTTTCATTCACTCACTCGATCCATTCGTACCAACTCTCGTGAATCGACCTGTACCTGACTCTTGAGTTTTTAATCTATGACTTGGCCTACACAAACCTATTGTTTGGCAAAATTAACTAAAACGTGAAACTTAACGGTTTAAGTAGATAATACCGTCGGGGATAGTGCAACTTCGCTAATTTATAATCCAACAATAACGCGTCGTGTCATTTTGCTGGGGATGATGCTTTTAACTTCATGTTTGTTTTACTTTAACAAATTTGAGTAAAATTTGTAAATTTGCTTGTCAGATAAGCGGAATCGTCTAATGCCAGTTAAGAAGATTTGCATTATCCCTGACGATACGTTGTGCGTTACAAGTTATAATTTTATAAACAAACTATTGAATGAAACTGTTTTGTTTTTTAAACAATGAAATTTTTTATTTATATTTTAACAAAAATTTATTCGGTATGCTGAGATCTGGCAAGATGGCGCTTTGTGTGCGGAACTGCGTCGCCGCGACGGGGCCACAGAGATCTTTGTCGCTCAACCAGTCGCCGAGGTTGAAGAAGACACAGAAGAACGGGACGTCAGGGTAGAAGTTGCCGTCTGATTGCTCGTACAAGAGACTGATGTAGCGCAAGGTGCCCGTGCCTGGCGGAGGTGTTGGAGGGAAGTATGCTGAAAACAAAAACCCGCTGTACAACAATGAACAACTGCTGGACAACTTTAATTAAAATTGTCAAAATCCATCTACATAATTAAATAAATAAAAATGAATCGCCAAATGTGTTGCTAAGCGCAAAACTCGAGAACCACTGCACAAAATTGGATACCTAATTCTATTTTCTGTTACAATACAATACAATACAATGACTCTTTATTGTACACCAGGAATAGTAAGCAATACAGAAAACAGGTACACAGAGAGAAAGATACAAGGTAAGCAATAGGCGGCCTTATCGCTTAAGAGCGATCTCTTCCAGGCAACCCTTTACCAGAAAGAAGGAAGGACTAGTTTACAGCAGGTGGTGCATCAACAGTTTCTGTTGTGCCAGGACAAGGTTTTTTTATAAAAAAAACTTCAGCGGCAGCGAAGCCGCGAGCATCAGCTAGTATATAAACATAAATGATGTGTAGAAATAAAATTAGAAAAAGAAAACCCCCCATACCATTGGCGCCAGCTTTTTGGATAGCAAGGGCGATCCGTAAACGTGCTAGTCGAATATAGTCTTGTAGTTTTGGAGGTTGAAATCGCTCACGTCCGTAGGTTTACCCTCGAGACCCTACACGCGTGACCCCTGGGTGGTGCTAAACGAGCGAATTTCGGTGGTAGGCTTCGGCCGTGGCTGGTCACCACCCTATAGATTGAGCCAGGTCGCCAAGCGACTCTCGTCGTGTTCCGGCCTGTTGCCTATAGAAGCCATTCTGGAGGAAGGGTCTGAGCAGTTGTGCAGCGCGCGCGTACCGGTCGCAGTGCCCCGTATTTGTTGTACAGTTTGCACTGCTTGGCAACTGGCGCTACACCGCGCTCAACTGCCTTCTTCCTGCTTATTCCCCTAAATTCAAGTCTAGGGCGCAAGCCACACAGTAGAGACGTGGGACGCCTAGGGTGAATGAGCATTTACTAGGCAAGCGTGCTCCATCGTAGGCCTCATCTTCGCTTTCCATCAGGCGTGATTGTGGTCAAACGCAAGCCTATATTGTATTAAAAAAGTCTCTGGCTAAGGCATATGTATTTTTTTGAATAGCTATTTAAGAGGCTTACATTTTAAATCATCGCCTTCAGTGGTTTTGCTAGTGTTGCTTTTTAAAGCTGGACCCTGCAATGGAATAATAAATACATTATTTTTCAAATTAGATATCTACATTGGTACATTAGATTAAAGATTATAAAGCTCACACTCACACGAATATTGGTTTTGACTATGTGCAGGAAGAACTGTTCCTTTGTGTGCAGAGGTATGTCCGTTTCAACCATGATCAGCGTATAAAACTTGTTCTGCAAAAAATATCATGGACCAAACCAATCACCTTACTACTCTGCGTGTATCTAAGCATTATGAGTATTGTAATGATCGATATAACAACATTTGATAGAACTGAAACTTTTAGCATGTTATTGTGATTTGCTTAATAACTGAATATCACAGGATTGTTTTATAAAAAAAAAAACTAAACCAATCATAATCATAATCGATATTAGCAATCCTTTAAAATGCCTATATTTTTGAGTACTGTGTATGCTTGTAAGTAAGCTCTTTATTACACAGAACAATTAAAAACACAATAGTAGAGAGGAAGTTAAGTACAAAGGCAAATATATCCCTAAAATGATATCTCTTCTAGCTAACCTAGCGTTATGACGACCGGATACTTAGTTACTGAACTATCCGGTCGTCATTCATAACGCTACTCGTACCAATCGATCAATCGGAGTCAATGACCCTAATTATGAAGCTAAAGGTCCTGGGTTCGAATTTCGGTAGGGGCAGATGTTTGTATTGATGAATACAGTGCCAGATTAAGCCTGCGCGTGGCCTATAGCAAATTCTATCAAGGGTCCCTTGGATTGTTTAAAGTTATCAACTTTAAATGTATAGTTGGACATTTTGATGAAACTATTTTCTGCGTAGTAAGAATTGCGGCTACATTGATTTGAAAAATATTTTCACATATATCTATTATTTTTTATGGTCTGAAAACGTTGGACCGCGGGACCTACTCATGCGCAGAAATGTATCATTATGATTATTACAAACATGTAGCATCTATCAAATGTTATTTGTATTCTTTGATTCGTACCTGTTTATGGTAGCTAAGTCTATGTGATACATGTAAGTTGATTTATGTAGAAGCCATACATGAAAACATGCATATTAAAAAAATATGTCTTTTATTGCATAATGGATAGGTACTTATCCTTGAAGAAAAAGAGTCCTTATAAAATCACTGTTCTTATCTAATATATACCTATACATATTTCTACCATAGCGAAGGGGCGTTTCAATGGCTTGTGGACTTATCACAAAAACTTAATATCTAGTAGGTAGCCTAAATTAAAAAAAAGTTATGCCGACTCTGTTAAATGATGATAAATTTTAATTGCTTAATTTAATTTAAACACACTTTTTTTAACACAATAATTCTATTCAGGATAAAATTACAAGTTCTCGAAGTTACATAAAAACAATAGCTTGAGATTAACTTGAGAGAATACAAGTAATTGTAATAAAAAATAATATAAAAATATTTGTTATAATGTTATTGTAAAATTTAGAACTTATTAGATACAAGATATAACCCAAACTGCAACTACCAAAAATAAAAGAAAAAAAAAACAAAAAATCATCATAATCTCATTTCTATTATATTCCCACCCGGCGCAAATACGAGTATACCCGACCTGGAATGATTGTACAGATAGCATAGACCCTGATTCATAAAAAAAAATACGAGTATACCCACAGAGTATACAGAACAGTAATGGACATGGACAATCTTTGCACCAAAAATTAACAGAGAGGCCGTATTGTCTAACGCGCGAACGCTTGCCATCGCTTTCACCATCTTTTTTTGTCACCGTCTCATACAGTTTGACAGAAAGAAATATTAAATGCGATAGCAAGAGTCAGCGCGTTAGACAAAAAGGCTGTGTTCAGACCAAACTGACTGTCAGCCGCCGAAAGTGAGCGAGCGTTACGCAGTTTATTGTATTTCCGTACATATTCATTTTTTCGTTCACACATAACCGAAATACGCTATTACGCTATGCGTAGACGCTGATATAAAATATCGTACAAATAACGTTCACACTGGGGTTCACAGTGAGCCTGCTCACATTCGGCCGCTGACAGTCATTTTGGTTTGAACACGGCCTAAGCGTACAGCGGGCTTATTGTCTAACGCTTCTGACGCTTGCCTTCGCAATCACTATTTTTTTCTGTCAAACGGTATAAAATGATGACAGAAAGAGATGGTGAAAGCGAAGGCAAGCGTCAGAAGCGTTAGACAATACGACCTCTGACCTCTGGCTTTAATTGTCTATCGAAATCACAATCGCTTTACCACTTCTTTATGTCATTGGTATATCTAGTTAGGATGAGAAAGAGATGATGAATGCTATTGGCAGCGCCCGCGCGTTAAACAAGACGGCCTCCGGATTAAATCCAACCCGCGCTCTCTCAAACATCTCTTAGAGTTACACTATCTTGAAGGGTCGGAAACCCGGTAGTAAGGATGAGGAAGGACAGCAGAAAGATCCAGTATGTAGTACCCCTTCCCCTCCCATTTCCCCCCAACCCCCCTCACCCCTCCACCTACCCCCCCCCCTCCAGCTCCATCATCAAACCCTTGTTACCATCTAGGCCTCTTACCCCCTCCCCATTTCCCACAACCCCCAAAAACCCTAACCCCCGAACCCCCCAACACCCCCACCCTATTTCCCCCAAACCCCCCCCACCGTTAGGGTCCGTTGCCTCGTAGGGAATCAGAACCTACCAAACTAACTCAGATTGGTGGACACTCAGATGGCTTCTACAGGAAGTATAAGACACGTGTCAAACGAAAACCCCCCCCACCCCCTAACCCCAACCGCCACACCCTTACCCCTAACCCTCTAAACCCCCGACCCCCTTACCCCCACCCCCACCCCGCCACCTACCCCCCTTCCAGCTCCATCATCAGACCCTTGTTACCATCTAGGTCAAAACTCGATGGGGTTGTGTCGTTATATTGTGGAGTGCCTTTGGCCATCTTCCAGCTCCATCATCAGACCCTGGTTACCATATGGGATCAAAGTACTCGTCAAGACGAATCAAACGAGCCCAAACTCGATGGGGTTGTGTCGTTATATTGTGGAGTGCCTTTGGCCATCTTCCAGCTCCATCATCAGACCCTGGTTACCATATGGGATCAAAGTACTCGTCAAGACGAATCAAACGAGCCCAAACTCGATGGGGTTGTGTTGTTTTATTGTGGAGTGCCTTTGGCCATCTTCCAGCTCCATCGTCAGACCCTGGTTACCATCTGGAATCAAAGTACTTGACAAGACGAATCAAAAGAGCCCAAACTCGACGGGGTTGTGTCGTTTTATTACAGAGTTCCTACGGCCACCATCCAGCTCCATCATCAGATCAGCTCCATGTTACCATAATATTGCATTGTCATCCAATTTAGTCATACGTGCAAAATTTCAGCTCAATCGGAAACCGGGAAGTGGGTCAAAATCGCGCCCTAAGGAGTCGGTTACAAACATACATACATACATACATACATAAAAACAAACAAACATACTGGTGAAGCTAATATAAAGCGTGTAAAAACTACCACCGGCCTCTGTAGTAATGTACAAACAGCAGTTGATAATGATAACTTACCGAATCGGCTTGAGGGTACTGAAAGAGTGGTTCTGTCAGGAACTCAAGCACGGGCACCAACAAGCCGCAGTTGTCGTCGTTGATGGTGGTGCCACCAGAACTTGTCTCAGTTAGGCCTTTCAGGTAATCACAACCTTTTAAGAGCGTCGATACTTCCGTAACCGAACAACATTGCGACTCTACATAAATAGAACTAAGAAGCAAGAAAACAAACATCAAATTCATTTTGTTTTGGAATCAGATGTTTGCAACCTATTAGCTGCTTGCTGGTCACCAATATTAGAAGTAATAACCTAACGCCGGTATTTTTATACTACGCACTTAAATCATAAATCATTTATTTGCATAAAACATAATAAGTAGTTATAATTTTAAGCAGTAGTGATGTGATGTAGTATTGACTTGTCGATATCTTTATTAATTTATTGAATAATTAGCATCGTGCCCGTTGTTTCATTATTTGTTGCTTATCATACTTACTTCACAGACCATGCCAAAACAGAACCAGAACGTATGTTTGAGCGTTTAAATTGTGTGTTTTTTTGTACCTTAACATCCTCGATGTATATATAGACCACAAAAATGTATGACTGATAAGTAGTACCTAAGGGTCTAAGCACATTTTGTCAATATTTTTTTGTAATGTCACTGTACTGTTTTTGGTGTTCAATAAAGAATATTTATATTGTATTATACTTTTATATTGTATTGTATTACGCGAGCGAATTTCAGCGTAATCAACGCCTGTAATTCTGTTTCAATTACTAGTAACACATTTGCCGAAATTACGTCACGTTTAGGGTTACGACCGAACTTCGGTCGGGGGTCAACCAAAGTTCTGCTTCTGGGGAGCTACTGTGAAATTCGAAGTTCGTATCGTGCCGTCCTTTTCTCTCTTCTAGTCCATTCTATTAGCGTGAGCGGAACAGCACGATACGAAGTTCGAAAATCGAATTTCGTAGTAGGTATAAGGCCTAGGCCCAATTCCATAAAAAAATACAAGCAAATAACTAGTATTAGTGAATTTCAATAAAAAATAGATAGCTTGTAATTTGTTATGCAATTGGGCCCGTATCACGCCAAACGGTGACATCGACAAATGTGTTGACATTGTTATTGTCAAGTCAATATATCAACTTCGGGTCCCAAGATACAGGCACAGCCTAGTTTGGGATCCACATTACGAATGATTGTAATCTCCTGGTGCTATAATAAAACATTATTATTATGTTGGTACGGATTTCCGATCACGGGCCCATGGGGACCCGGTCATTTGAAAGGCATTCATGGGGCCGAAGCCAACATGAAGAGGCCTTTGGTACCATATAATATAAATGAGATGGGCGCAACTATGGAGGTCTAACCCCTAATACACCATGAGGATGTGCTAGCGGACAGTCCTCCACAGTTGCCAATCTATTGCCAGGTAGGAAGCGACATGGAATTGGCTATGGGGTTGGGATGTTGTGGACAGGATTACCGGGCTATGGAGTGAGATAACGGACACCTACCATTTCAATATCTCATAAACTGAACTTTTGGTAGGTAGGCGGTGACTCGCCATACACTAAATGGGCCCCTCAAACTATTGCCCGCTCGGGGCAACGAGGCGGCAACATTGGTGTGAACG
The DNA here is from genome assembly GCA_947563465.1 of Archips xylosteana. NCBI lineage: Eukaryota > Metazoa > Arthropoda > Insecta > Lepidoptera > Tortricidae > Archips > Archips xylosteana. Next base: position 10,602,586 of record OX387356.1, read on the forward strand.
GCTAAGGATGGAGAGGTGTCCCTGGACTTTAAACTTCAAAATGCCAACTCGCCACTTACGGCCAAACACATCCATCCTTCGAGCATTTAGCTCTTGCGCTCCACTCTAGGCGGCCAACAAAGGCAAACTAGAGGCGGGGTGGGTGTGTAACTGTGTGTGAGTGTGTGTATAAGCGCATGTGTGTGTGTATGTGTACCCCTGGAGGTCTCGGGTTCGTGGTGTCGCTACGCACCAACAGCTCGCCACAAGCCGCCCTGCGATGTTATTATTATTATTTTTATTATTATTCTCTTTATTTATATTTTTCTCTTAGGTTAGATTTTTACAATAATTATACAAAAAGTAAAATATAAAACTATACATACAAAACGTAAAATCATTATAAAAACCTAACCTAGGGTGCCACCGGCAGCGAGGCGGGGCCTAAGCTATCGGTGGTTAGGGCGACAGAGAGAGGAACCTCCTGACTATCCGCGCAGTGTCCAGGAGTACCACCTTCTGTATCTGTATTATTATTATTATTATTGTGTTGCTAGTAATTAAAACAGCATCGCAGGATTAATCTCCCCGGTGTGTCATTTGCCTTATACGACATAACATAAAGTCAACCGTTTATTCGGTTGCTTGTCTTCGGCATAGTGTGCTTAGACACTAATCATCGTATCGTATCGCAACTTCGCTATTTTCTCAGCATACATAAATAACTCTACAACCGAGGAGACCAAAACGAATTGGTTCCACGGACAAAACTTTAACCATTGTTGACACAGGTGGTTATTATTAAGTGAACTAAACAGGTACCTATAATATTCATAGATCATAAAGTACTGGTAATTAGCCATGGTGAATACAGTATAAGTACCTACACATAAAATTAAAGGTGTTACATAGGTAAGCATAGGATTCGTCATAATATTTAGATTTTCAAATGACTTCCTGAGCAGGGTCAGGAAAAACGCGTGCCATATTTCATATTTTCAACAATAAGTATTTAATAAGTACGCAAGTGAGCATATTTGGCAAATAATTTCATGACATCCATTTAACGTAAATAATAAAGATTGAGGATGAGGATGAGCTCTGGTTGAGTTCGAAACGAGTCAGTGTCAGTGTGGGTTAGTGGTGGTGATAGCCGGGTTTGTGTTATTTGTGTGTTCGTACGGTATGGAGGTGGAGGAACTGCATGAACACACATTTCTTGCATAAACGTAGGTAGGTATCATAAGGTCGCGGGTGAGCAAAGTAGGTGATTGTTTCAATTTGTAAATAATAAAATTGTGTTATAGATATAATAAGTATAGAGTCGATGTGTTCCTGAGTGGCGGTCGCGCACGGGAAGACGCAGATTGGTTAAATCATCCACTAGGTGGACTGATGACCTGTACGCTTAGCATAAGTTTTACTTCACCAAAATACTTCTCGATCGCGTTTCCCTAGTAATTGAATTTTTTACGTAAACGCGATCGAGAAGTATTTTGGTGAGGTAAAACGTATACTAAGCGTACAGTACGCTTAGTATAAGTTTTACTTCACCAAAATACTTCTCGATCGCGTTTACGTAAAAAAATCAATTACTATGGAAACATGGACAGCGCCTCCGCGCGCGCGCGTCAATGTTTCCATAGAATTGAAATTTTTACGTAAACGCGATCGAGAAGTATTTTGGTGAAGTAAAACTTATACTAAGCATACTGTACGCTTAGTATAAGTTAAACATGGACGCGTGCGCGCGGAGGCGCTGTCCATGTTTCCCTAGTAATTGATTTTTTTACGTAAACGCGATCGAGAAGTATTTTGGTGAAGTAAAACTTATACTAAGCGTACAGTACGCTAACACCACCCACCACCGGCCCGCCCCAGGAGGTCGCCACCCCCATAAAGGGGAAGAAGGCGAAGCCGGGCCCGGAAGCAGACGACGCCAGGGCAGAGGCCGTACAAGAGCTAATCCTGACGCTCCAGGAGCTGCTCCAGGCCCTGCAATCGGGGAAGGACCCCGTCCCGATCGTTCTTAAATGACTAGCCGATCTGAACTCGCGCGAAACGGCTAGAATACGCGGCGGCGGCTTTTTAGAATGCTTTTTTTTAACCAACACACTCAAATAGAGACGTAGGATAACTTCTAAATGGTTGAAAATATTTTTTTTAATTGGTTTCTTTTGGTCGAGCCGTACAGTGAAACATAGTCACTTCACTAGTCTGTCAGAAACGTCAAATGCTACCTAGAAATGCCACAAGTCGCCGATGTATATAAGTATGTCATATACAAGGCCGGAATATGTTAAACCTACTACTAAACTGTCAGTCAATTGAAATTGCAAACAATGTAAACAAACCTTGTATTTAAAATGTCTTTAATTTTCATTTTCCCTCATCAAATACTGCTGGGTCGTTCTCAAAAAAGTGGCACCGCCACCTGTCAATGGCTTTCTCTTAGGACTTTTTTTCACTAAGCGTTATTCTTATAATTTAATTATCAATACACATTTAAAGACACTTTTTAAATAGAGGCCAATCGCTTTAAAATAAATGTAGGCGTATTATTAGTCATTAAGTCTGTTTGTAAGTGGGGTTTGTCGCTCACCTGCAGTGTCCCAACGCGAGGGACTTGTGTTTCGAGTTAATAAAAACGTATAAATTATTAATATAACTTAGTCAGAGTAATTTATTTTATTTACATATATGCTCATGATTTAAAACTATACTGTGGAATAGTAATACTATACTTATAAAAAGAATTATTAGCAATTTAAATTTGTCCACGGCAGTTTTTGTCGCTCACCTGTCATGAGACAGAAACTACCGCTGTGATAATACTATTTCGAATTTTCCGCCCTACCCCGCATGAATCGAGACCTTCGGTCACCAGCTAACGCTGTTAGAAGTAACACGTCGTTATTGTGCCGTTGTCAAGAGTTGCAAACGAACTCCTTACGCAAGCGGGAGTTTGTAATGGGTAGTAAGTGGTCGTTATTCTGTCTTTCATATTTTGATGATTGAGTGAACTTTTTCTTTGGATTTAATGTATAGCATGTGCAACGTGGTTTACTTTTACGTGTATAAATATGCAGTTCATTAACCTAGTGTTTAAGTTAGAATTGATGAAATAACCGTCATTTTGTCCATCACCTGTATGTCGTCCACCTGTCTAAAAGAATCAGGTGAACGACGCATGAGGCAGATGAACGACAATTCATTGAAACTTATATACTGCATACCAAATATTCTTGTATCAATATCTTTTTTTTAACCCCCGACGCAAAAAGAGGGGTGTTATAAGTTGACGCCAATGTCTGTCTGTCTGTGAGTCGTCGTAGCACTCGAACGGGTGGACCGATTATGATGCATTTTTTTTTACGTGAAAGCACGTTTCCTTTAATTGGTTCTTAGCTATGTATGTTTGGTAAAAATCGATGGACTAGTTTGAAGCCTATCAGCTCTTTTTCAAAATGATGTAAAGCATTTTGGGCATAAAATTAAATTGCCGTTGGTATGCAGTACATAAGTTTCAATGAATTGTCTTTCACCTGCCTCATGCGTCATTCACCTGATTTTAATAATAAGTAATTTAAAGAAGAAAACAATTATTTGTATCGACACTTCTTTTTGTTTTTATTTAGTTTAATGGCTTCTGTCTTTGATACGTAATAACGAATTTAAAAAAACAAAAGCTCTGGCTATCAATTTCTGTAGTTTGTATTTAATCTGCAACCATTGGCGTTTACCTGACACCCGTGTCCTTCACCTGCCTACCAATAGTCGCCCACCTGACATCAATGTCGTTCACCTGTTCACCACATATTTTCAAATACCTGTATCTTCTAAAACAATGATATAAATTACTTCCCTTTATGTGATATCCATTATTTGACTATATTTCTAGCGATAGTCAAAAAAATAAATGCGAAATTGAGTATTTTCTGAAATAATGCAAAATTAATTCAGCGGTGCCACTTTTTTGAGAACGATCCTGCTAAATCCGAGTGTTATTTAATCCATACTTGCCACAACACTATACTAAACCATTAAAACAATAAACAAGTGCTAGAATATGGATATTTCCGATATTTCATTAAATGGTTTATTTACATTGTTCGCAATTTCAATTGACAGCGATTTTAGTTGTTGTGATGGAGGCTGTTTACCTATTTGCCAAGTACTTGTCTAATTCAAGTTTATGTCTTTGTTTTCTTGTCATTTATGACACTTTGTTTAGACGGCATAAGTGTCTATCAATCAATAAAGTTTTACGTGAACTAAAATGCAACGTACACCCGGAGCTATTCGTTTAAGGACATTAAATAGAGGCGAGATGTATCTGGAAACGACCTACCGTATCCGTTGTGCCCGTCTGTGGTGTCAGCGCCACTGGCACCTGCTGAGAGACCCGTCGGTGCGACGCAGTGCCAAATTCCAATTTTACAAAACATTTGTGAGGCCCATCCTCACCTATGGCTGTGAAGTATGGACCCTCGATGATCGAACCAAAAGCCGACTTCAACGCTTCGAATCTTCAATACTTTTTGAAATCTACAAGTCAAAATACCCTCCCAGACACCCAAAGAGATTGCGACCCAATCCTTTCAGGGTGTTTGCCATATTTAGAGATAAAGACATTGTGGATTACGTGACCAATGACCGTGCAACTTGGGACACTCTACTCTGTATTGAAGAATCTGCTTTGTATGGACCTCGTACAGATAAAAAATGTATATCCTGGAAGCCGGTCAAAATTCGAAAATAGGCCTTTAATTCGCGTTCGTTAAAGAATTTATCCATAAGATGCTAAAATTATACCAATTTAAATTTATTGTTTCCATAGTTTGAAAATACCTATATTTTAAATAAAAATTGGGTTGTATATCGATTTTTTTATTTTATCCTTAAATACATACATTTGATATGTTTCTAATATTACTACGTCAATAGTAATCATCACTACGCCACCCAAATGTACGATTAAGCAAAAAGTTGTTCGATATTGGTGGTTTCTCTCTTCCCTGACTTTCTCCATTCCGAACAAAAGGTCTCATAAAGTGAAAGCTATAGACATACCTACTTATTCCAGGCAGCTTTTTAGGTCTTTTCAAATCTTTCGTCTACCTTTGTAGGTAAGAGGCGTAACAGCTTGGAAAACAACTCTCATATCAACAGTATTTCGTCGTATAGACAAAAGTTCAGTAAATGCCATTTTCAGTTTGCATAGAAGAACTAATATCATGATGGAAACTCATCGTCAGATTCTGAACTTTCAGAGCATGAAGAAATACAGGCGTGTCGGAAACACAACCTATTCACACAATCGTTACACAGGGCATGATGATCGTGATTACTTATATCACTTTCAGAATCTCGTATTCTGGCTCCGGACGAAGTGGATCTACTGGCCGAAGGATCATGTTTACGATTACATATTTCGCACTTACAATTTAGTATTCTGGGTCTGGATAAAGTAAGATCGGATTCTACCTCGGAACTTTCGGATTCACAAGTAACTCTTACATCTATGGCTCTTCGTCGACGTCGTGTATGCTTCAGAGTCCTGATAAAATATTGGGTCGGATCTTCAGGCAAAGCGTGCGTTAGCATGTTTTGCGCACTTTGCGGACTCATTTTTGTTTTCCTCTTCCACCTGATCTCTTCGATTCTTTGATAATTTCCAATGCTACAGTCAGAAAACTTCTCGTACAAAAACTTCTCATTCCTTTTTCCAAATATGTCTTCCAAGGCTTGAACTTCTAAACTCTTCAATAATCTCCCACTGCTTGTAAACCATCGGTATATGAGCATAGGTCTCAAAAAAACTTTGTAGGCCAATATTTTTTTGGCTTTTGATATATGCGACGATTTTAAGATGTGGTTTCTTAACTTATTCCATTTCTTTACAAATGCTGTATTAGACATTGAGATCTGCTTTCTAAGCACATGCCATTAGGTAGAAGTCGTCGGCAGCTTGGCAGCTAATGTCCGAATGTCAGGGACTAAAATCCATAGACAGATAATCTTGACATATTTGGCCTTTGTGCTTGATATACTTATTCGCTAAAATATTGGTATGATATGAGCCCAGGGTATGAGTTGGTATCAAAAAAATATACTAACAGCGTAACAGGTAGAGTTACAGTAGGTAGGTACATCTGTCGCGGCAAGCGCGAATCTCTAGGTGAGTGGCCCGCTTTATAAGTTAGATTGGCAACACAAAACATAAAAGTTGTATGTTCTGAATCTATGGTTTTGTACTGGAGGTAAAAATGGCGTTAAAGTAAAACATGTCTTAAAATTTGTTTCTGAAATTTTTCAAGCCGGAACTACAGGATCTCCTTAGAGGAAAACTGAGCATTCCTCTGATCTGTATACAGTATTTTCCTTAGGGCTCTTCGCTGTATCATGGATTTGTTTCATACTCTTGCTTGCTTTTACCACACATCTTCGTGGGGTCAGTTTGCATGTTTGTGTTTGCCTACACACATTTTGTGGGACGCATTCTAACTGGTGTTCATCATGTACTTTACCAACATCTCCAGCGTCTTCCCAGGCACATATCTCGTTCTCCAATGCGGGAGACGGGATCTGGGATGTTGAGAATCTTGGCGTGCGCACTTGACCAAGTACTGTTTCGTCAGCGAGTGTTACCGGAGACGTTCGGTTGACTTGTTACTAGAGACGTCTAGAATCTCTCGCACCTTTGAGAGTGAGCCTGTAAGTCTTGTCTGGGTGCCGTACTCATAATATTGTGACACGAGGTAGGTACAAGCTATGTTTTCACAATCTTACCAAGAAGAAATACACCGAAGAGCGCCACAGGGTTATCGTGACTCACCGTGACCGGATGATTGATAAGGGTTACCTACTCATCTAGCCACATTGCACAGGAGGAGGAAGGAGATTTCCTGTTAGGACACATTCACTACTAATAAGAGCGAAGCAGATCCAGTGAAAGAAGACTCCAAGAAACACAAGAACGACAAGAAGACGAATCCAGGTATGCTTACATCGCGAAGTAGACAGAAATTCACCCCCGATCCAACTTTAATACCCATCCAATTATTAATATTAGTGATGTGCAATGTCAAAGACATTAAAGATAAAGATAAAGTTTATTGCAGAAAATGGGTACATACAAGATGTTATAATAATAATATTATTTACAATGCGCCAAATTCGGCTTGGGTAAGCATGCAAACAAATAAATCATTTGATTTTGTTCAGTTATGAAGCAAAAAAAAGTGATCACTTAGTCTAAAAATTAAAACTAAAACTATAACTATAAAACTATGTGAATCAAGTTTATCCGTTATTTGTCTTCATGTTCATGAAATCTTTTATAGAGTAAACACACAGTTCGCAGAGCCAAGCATAGGTATAGTTTTTTTTTAAACATACATGTTTAAAAAAAACTATAGGGGAAGATTGGCACCATTCGTACACGGGGTACCTTCATACAGAATCTATTAAAAATCTATTTTATCTGCAATCGCTCTAAGCAATACAATGTATTACTTATGTCTTGGATAATTTGTATTGCACATCAGTAATTTTTGGTAGCCACCAAACTACCCGCTTGATAATCGGTGATGTATTAGGTGTTAAATATGTATTTCAATACTATAGTGACTATAGGGCTAAGGCTCGTAAAACCCACTACAATATCTCAAAAAGTCCAATTCACAAAAACTTGTATTCATACTTAGTTGAAATTAAATCACAAACTCAATGTATGGACACCTCAAATTTAAATAAGACTAATTAAAACAAATGAGTTAGTGTATCATATTGTCTAGCATTAACTGAGTAAGAAATAGGTACTCATTTTTGTATCACCATTTTGATTTCACCCTGTATAAACGGCCGTCTCATAAACGAATAGGTATATTTTGGAAAAGTATGCGTTTTGAAGAAGTGTAGGTAAGTACTTTATGTGTAAATGCAGTTATTGTGGAAATGATGTATTAATGTACAAAGTGCACTTTTAGAGAAAGTGCACATTTTAGAAAAGTGGGTAGGTATTACGAGCTTGAGCCGACTATAGTCTGAGGTAGCTTGAGATCTAACGATCGCTTAAATTTACACATTCGCCAACTAAAATACATTGTACCTACTCCTTCAACTTATAACCACAACGTTATTCAGTTGGCGAAGGCATTAAATGAGCAATAACCGTTTACCTCGCTCTCCTTTTTGTTTTTTTTTTCTTGGCCTGGGATGGTAGGTAGTAGGACAGGCAAGGTAAAAACTTTTTAACAAAAAATTAAACCACCGAAAAAACTGAAAAGCAAAAAATAATACCTTTTTTGTTTGACCTTAATCTAGGTACCAGTTTGAAGTCGGTGCCTCAGCACGAGCCAGGAGGAGTGATAGAAGCCAATCAGGTAGACGATTATAGGTCCACTCCTCCTGGCTAAGTGCTGAGGCACCGACTTCAAACTGGTACGTAGATTAAGGTCAAACAAAAAAGGTATTATTTTTTGCTTTTCAGTTTTTTCGGCGGTTTAATTTTTTGTTAAAAAGTTTTTATTTTATACTTTTTTTCCATCCTTGGGGTAATTTTTTTTCCAAATTTATAATACCAACTTCAAGGTATACCCTATCTATCCAATAAAAAAGAATTATGAAAATCAGACTACTCTGTAAAAAGTTAGTCAATCATCCCCTGTTTTCCTACCCTTAGGGTAAGAATATTATTTCCAAATTTAAATGGGACCACCCTCTTTCCAATAAAAAAAGAATCATCAAAATCCGACTACTCTGTAATAAGTTATGCGTGGTGATATAGTACAATCAGTAACTGAACAGTCAATCATCCCCAGTTTTTCTACCCTTAGGGTAGGAATATTACTTCCAAATTTAAATGGGACCACCCTCGGGTATACGCTTTCCAATAAAAAAAGAATCATCAAAATCGGACTACTCTGTAAAAAGTTATGCGTGATCATACATAAAAAAATATATATATATACCTACACGTCGAATTGAGAACCTCCTCCTTTTGTTTTCGTCGGTTGAAAAGGCATGGATATCGAAGCAAAGGATTGTTAAGAACCTAAGGGTTAAATTGCTAAACACATACCTATGCGGGCCGGCATTGTCAGTTTGGCAGTAGGTAAGTATTTGTCGAACAACAAAACCGATCCAAAGCAATTACTGTACTTGTTCGACTTCAATTAATCAATAATTCAATCGGCAGTCGAGCGGTTTGTGATTCCCGATAATCCATCTTCATATTATATTCGATTAGGTATAACGATTTGAATGCCGGCGCGCTTATGTGTGAAGCAACCCTTAAACCTCAATATGGTTCGCGTAGAACAAGTTAACTTGAACTTGACAAAAGACACTTTGTAAGTTCTTAAATATTCGTACCACAGTCAATTAACAACATTTAGGCACTAATTACGACAATGTCATTACCAACTGGAAGTAATTAAGGAAGGCATATTAGTACATTACTGCAGCGGCCGCGAAATAGGGGATTGCCGGCCGAGTAGTTATAGATGGCCGAGTGTTAACGAGGCCATCTAGAGATACGAGGCCGGCAATCCCTGTTCGTGGCCGAGGCTTGTATAGAGTTTTTCTCAAACATGCATCATCATCATCATCATCATCACCATCATCATCATCATCGTCATCGTCATCGTCATCGATCCATCGATCCATCGATCCATCCATCCATCCATCCATCCATCCATCCATCAATCGATCCATCGATGCATCGATCCATCCATCCATCGATCGATCCATCCATCCATCCATCGATCCATCGATCCATCCATCCATCGATCGATCTTTCCATCCATCCATCGATCGATCCATCGATCGATCGATCCATCAATCCATCCATCCATCCATCCACCGATCCATCGATCGATCAATCGATCGATCCATCGATCCATCGATCCATCCATCCATCCATCCATCCATCCATCCATCCATCCATCCATCCATCCATCGATCCATCGATCCATGCATCCATCCATCCATCCATCGATCCATCGATCCATCGATCCATGGGCCAATCAACTTTTAAACCGACGTTTTTGGCGTCTCCTGCGTTACCAAAATTGTCTCTGGCGTTACCAAAAAATCGTACTTCCAACAAGATATTTCACGGTTTAATAGGTTAAACTTACGTAGGATGGCATGTATTCATGCTATTCATCTATTAAATTACAGAAAAAACATGTTTACTTACAAAAATCTGCAATTGTTTGAAAAATGTCGCGGACAGATTAGTGTCGGTTTAAAAGTTGATTGGCCCACATGCATCCATCCATCCATCCATCGATCCATCGATCCATCCATCCATCCATCGATCCATCGATCCATCGATCCATCGATCCATCGATCCATCGATCCATCGATCCATCGATCGATCCATCGATCGATCCATCCATCCATCCATCCATCCGTCCATCCGTCCGTCCGTCCGTCCGTCCGTCCGTCCATCCGTCCATCCACCATCCATCCACGTCGACCACGTCGACCTATTAAACGTCATGGTGCTGTGTCACATAAAACAATAGACGATCACTTTGCTGGCCAAGGCCAACAATGTTGTATGAAATTCCATTATTGACCTCTCGTCTAGACGCACCTGCAACGTGACAGTGACAGACAGACAGACAGTTCGACACACACACACAGACAGTGCGTGACACTGATGTGCAATACAAATTATCCAAGACATAAGTAATACATTGTATTGCTTAGAGCGATTGCAGATAAAATAGATTTTTAATAGATTCTGTATGAAGGTACCCCGTGTACGAATGGTGCCAATCTTCCCCTATAGTTTTTTTTAAACATGTATGTTTAAAAAAAAACTATACCTATGCTTGGCTCTGCGAACTGTGTGTTTACTCTATAAAAGATTTCATGAACATGAAGACAAATAACGGATAAACTTGATTCACATAGTTTTATAGTTATAGTTTTAGCTTTAATTTTTAGACTAAGTGATCACTTTTTTTTGCTTCATAACTGAACAAAATCAAATGATTTATTTGTTTGCATGCTTACCCAAGCCGAATTTGGCGCATTGTAAATAATATTATTATTATAACATCTTGTATGTACCCATTTTCTGCAATAAACTTTATCTTTATCTTTAATGTCTTTGACATTGCACATCACTAATATTAATAATTGGATGGGTATTAAAGTTGGATCGGGGGTGAATTTCTGTCTACTTCGCGATGTAAGCATACCTGGATTCATCTTCTTGTCGTTCTTGTGTTTCTTGGAGTCTTCTTTCACTGGATCTGCTTCGCTCTTATAATCCGTTTTTTTTATTCAATTTTTCGATTAGGTAAAATGTAACTGTCACGTGGTACCACAAATTCGGTCGGACACAAGAACCTGTCAACACAGGATTTTGCCGACCACTTTTTTTACTGTCCTCAAAAGGTCTCTATCCTATCAATACAAGTTTCATTCTATTTTTCGATGAGGTTTTTTTTGACGAAATTTTTTTTTCATTTGCGCAAAATTTGCCAAGTTAAGCCGCGGCAGACCAAGAGCAGTTGAAGCTACTAAAAGTCAGCTACCCCTACAGAGTAGGTATTTTCTATTTTTTTATAAGGTAGGGTTTCTTGCAGTCGGCTCCCGGACTAATTATGTGCATAATAAGAATAATTAGTTAATTGAAGATAATTTGTATTATTTTAAATAAATTTGTATGCAAATGTATCCCTTTTTAGGGTTCCGTAGCCAAATGGCAAAAAACGGAACCCTTATGGATTCGTCATGTCTGTCTGTCTGTCCGTCCGTATGTCACAGCCACTTTTTTCCGAAACTATAAGAACTATGCTGTTGAAACTTGGTAAGTAGATGTATTCTGCGAACCGCATTAGGATTTTCACACAAAAATAGAAAAAAAAACAATAAATTTTGGGGGTTCCCCATACTTAGAACTGAAACTCAAAAATTTTTTTTTCCTCAAACCCATTCTTGTGGGGTATCTATGGATAGGTCTTCAAAAATGATATTGAGATTTATAATATAATTTTTTTCTAAACTGAACAGTTTGCGCGAGAGACACTTGCAAAGTGGTAAAATGTGTGTCACCCCCCCCCCCCCCCCCTGTAACTTCTAAAATAAGAGAATGATAAAACTAAAAAAAATATATTGGTTTGAACGAGATCTAGTTTGTCTGTCTATGTAAGTAACCAATCTACAATGAACTCACACTACGCACATTTTGCTTAGGAGCAGGGGTCTGCTAAGACTGGATGTTCATAGATGCATATAAATTTGTACGGTACCTTCGGTGCACGAGCCCAACTCGCACTTGGCCGGTTTTTTTCTTTTATACCCTCTAATTCTCAAACCAACATTATATTATTACATTTACGTATAGGCACGCGGCGGACACGACGTACCAATACGCGTTCTTAAATCTACATAAGCACGACGACGTCTGTACACGCGTACGCCTACATACATCGCGCGCGCACTCTTCTGGATTCCAGCGGGGTCCGGCAATCTGCGCCTTGAGGGGTGGGGTAACTCGAATCGGTGCGGGGTGGAGCGTGTCCATTCTGTACGTTAGTACTATTATATATTCTGTGGTATAGGTACAACTATTTTAGATAATTTTGTGCCTGAATCAATCGATCTTTATGTGATCAAAGCAATCAATGAACTAAATAATTGAGTACAATATTTTGAGATCTCAGAGAAGATTCTTCAACGATTTCGATGAAATTTGGTACTGCAATCATTTACACAATGTTTACCGAAACGTTTTAAAAAAAAATTGTACACAATTAAGGGATTATTTTTGTGTAGCGGAGTTACCCCTATACTATGTATGACTAACTTTCGTTACACAAAAATAGCGATCGTGATTTTTGTTTTGATTAAGCCGTTAACTATGTAGGTACAAGTTTTTTGAAAACGACCCTACTAACAAGTATACCTATACCTGACTGTTGACCCTTCGCTAGCTTATTAGGTTCTAGACAACATTAAAATTAAACAAAGCTTCGAAATACGTATTTGTAATTATATTTACACAGGTTGAATGTCATTGAACAAACAGTAAGTATACTAAACAAAAGCCTAGGCGAATACACAAGCTTAGCTGACCCTACAGGCTGACAGTTTAAAGTGAAGACAGCAAAAAAATGGTAAGTACAGTGAAACCTGGTTAAGTGAGACATCAAGGGACCTGCAATGTCGTTTCACTTATAGAGGCATTCCACTTACCCAGTGTCTCAGATATACAGGTATAAATAAATATCTGTCTCATTTACAGAGGGTTCCATTAATAGAGGTGAGAATACAGGTTATTTCAGTTATACAGGTGCGATCATTAAATAAAATAACGTGTAAACAAACAATGTTATCTCAGTTACAGAGGTTTATGCATATAAAATTTACTCGCTGTCTCAGTTATAGAGGTAACTATGATGATAAATCGAAAGAACAAATCCCAGATATAGATGCTTACCTCGTCCCACTAACAGAGGTAATTCAGTGCCAAAGTGTTGGGACCTCAGCATGAGTTCCAGTTATGGAGGTTTCTCACTTATCCAGGTCCCACTTAACCAAGTTTCACTGTATATTAATTCCGCAAAACACATTGGGTGGGTAAAACTACGCCTCGCTTCGTGCTAGTATGCGTGCAAATGTGTGCCGGTCTCAATTTTCCGTTCGCAACTCTGTCTTTACTTTTTATTTGGTCTGAGCCTAGAGCACCTTAATCTAATATATAAAAATCTCGTGTCACGGTGTTTGTTACCGAACTCCTCCGAGACGGCTTGACCGATTCTTATGAAACTTTTTTCTCTGTATTCGGTAGGTCCGAGAATAGGTCGTAGGCTATTTCTTATACCCGTAATAAGGCAAAACAACGTTTGCCGGGTCAGCTAGTATTAATATAATAATAATATTGTACTGATAATTTTAATTATGAAAGATATATAATAGAACAGTGCAGTTCCGCACATTATTTATACATCTATAAAACACGATTATGACTGGCTGACTGACAAAAACGCACAACAGAACTAAAAACTTTAAATATGACAGACATACATAACTCATGAGACAACTGAATTGTGACCCATTTTGGAACAGCCGTACATGGGGTCAGAATTCAATGGTTTGACTGTACAGTCAAGGAAACTGAATCGCATCATTATCATCCCAGCCTATATACGTCCCACTGCTGGGCACAGGCCTCCTCTCAGAATGAGAAGGTTTGGGCCGTAGTGCCCACGCGGGCCCAGTACGGATTGGGAACTTCAAAAATACCATTGAATTTCTTCTCAGGTATGTGCAAGCTTCCTCACGATGTTTTCCTTTCCCGTAAAGCTCATGGTAAATTTCACATGAATTCCGAAAAACTTAGAGGTGCAAGCTCGGGCTCAAACCCACAACCCTCTGCTTGAGAGACCATAGGTCAAACCACTAGGCCACCATGGATCATTCAGTTTCTTCAACTATACAATAGGAAGTGAGGGCCCATGAGAGGGCAGATCGTAGATAAAACTAATAGAAGAAGAATAGAAGGCATTCACACAGTGTGACAAAGTTGCAACTGTTCATGCAAGTCCTAGACATAACCTTTATCTTAATATATACCAGTTTGAGCTACAAGGTCAGGTAAATATGTGTTGAGCTGCTATAATTACATACTTAATAAGGTCATGGCAATAGAACAAGACTCAATGGAGTCATAAAGGTTTACCTAAGGACATAATCGCAGTTAATATTTGACCTTTTTTATTTGCATTTCTGTTATAGCTTTATCAAAGTAGCATTCCTGAAACAATTCCATTACAACTGCAATCAGTAAAATTGTTTACTTATCTCTATATATTTTAAATATGGTAAATATGGTGGTACTGCTAAGGATTGGGATTTGCTCCCATCTTCTGTATTTGCAGATAAATACAACCTATACTCCATTTAATTTAGAATTATAAACCACAACAACATTATATTGCGGCTCGTGAACTGTAATCTCTTTACAATTCGTACTAGAGTAACAATTGACGACACGCAAATAAAGTGACATTAAAACAATTTTATTTTGCTGACTATTGTACTGTACTATTTGCTAGGTAAGAAATAGTTGACGAGCCGCAATATAATGATGTTGTGGTTTTCAATTCTAAATTAAATGAAGTATAGAGCTCTTCAAGGCCTCATCTGCATTTTTCACCAGGTTTCATAGTGGTCAACCTATATCTGATAATAGTAAAACTGTACATAATATGGCTCTATTAATCATGTTCTATTGCCGTGTTGCAATTGTTTTGCAATGACCTGTCTGAGCTATGGTTATCTAATATATAAAAATCTTGTGTCACAGTGTTTGTTGTTCAACTCCTCTGAAATGGCTCGACTAATTTTTATCAAATTGGTAGGTTTGAGAATAGGTTTTAGGTTATTTTTATACCCCCCTCTTTCTTCACAGACGGAGTCGTGAGCAACAGCTAGTAATTTATACAATAAAAAGTATGGGTGAATCAACTTTTTTGTGTTGTTTACTCTGTCCCGTGCTGTCCAAGTGACACTTCATACTTGACTTTGACGACCAGATGGCCTAGTGGTTAGAGAACCTGACTATGAAGCTTGAGGTCCCGGGTTCAATTCCCGTGTCGGGGCAGATATTTGTATGAGAAATACGAATGTTTGTTCTCGGGTCTTGGGTGTTTAATATGTATTTAAGTATGTATCTATCTATATAAGTATGTTTATCCGTTGCCTAGTACCCATAACACAAGCTTTGCTTAGCTTACTTTGGGGCTAGGTCAATTGGTGTGAATTGTCCCGTGATATTTATTTATTTATTTATTTATTTTTATACTGTTTCATAGAAAAATTCCAACGGACAAAGCATAGCAATGGGTACCATGGCACTAAAAAGTTGATTCACCCAACATACAAGATATTTTCAACACAAAAAAGACTACATTATGTAGTAAACACATCCGTAACCAGACCTGTGGCTACTGTCACTCCCGCAACTCGCAGCATGACGCGTCCAAGCTCTTTTACATCTTTGTAGCGCTCCATACAAATTGGTCTACTTAGTTCAATATCAACAATTGCAACAGAATTATTACCCAAGCAACGGGGCTTTTTCTTGAGTATTTCTCCGGAACTTTTATTTAAAAGGGCCTTCAACTTGATAATATGAGCTGGTTCCACCAAAGATTGATGGTGTAAGAGCACCGGGTAGCCTTTAGTAATTGGGGTTTTTACATTGAATACAACAAGCCTTGCTTCAAATCTGGTAGCAATTGGGACTTGCTGATTGGGATCACTTAATATGTAACCAACGGACACATTCTGCATATCTACTCCAGATAAAGTGACACTCGCTTGATCACCAGCAAAAGCTACATTATTCAAGATATCATTAACGCTTATGCTTTTGATTTCTGCAACTTCTTTAGTTGGACAAACTAGCACTTTGTCACCTTTGTTTACAACACCATTTTCAATGCGTCCAGCTACACAAAATCCAGAGCCTGTTCCTTTAAAGATATCATTGATAGACATACGCAGAGGCTTGGACACTGGCCTATCTGGCACATTAAATTTGTCAATTACATCCAGAAGACAAGGGCCTTGATACCATTTGAGCAGCTCTGGTTCAGTTGATGACTTTACTAAATTTTCGCCCGTGAGTCCTGAACATGGCACATATGTAACATCAGATTCTTTAAAACCAGCTTGTTTCAAAAAAGCTTTGAGCTTTTTTGTTATTTCATCAAATCTTTCTTGCGACCAATTAGTGGTATCAAGTTTATTTACAGCAACAGCGAGTTGACTCACTCCGAGAGATCTCACAAGCAGTGCATGTTCACGAGTTTGACCCCCAAGATCAAACCCTGATTCAAACTCACCTCTGGTTGCATCTATGACCAACAGTGCTACATCTGCTTGGCCAGCACCAGTTATCATATTTGGAATGAAGTCAGCATGGCCTGGGGCATCCAGGATAGTAACTCTTTTGGTCTTAGTTACAAACTGTGCTCGGCCAACATCCATAGTTATGCCTCTCACCCTTTCTTCACCAGTCTCATCCAAGACCCAAGCATACATGAAGCTTTGTTTCCCTATTTTTTTACTCTCTTGTTCATACTTGTGTAAAGTTCTTTGACTCACTTCTCCTAAGTCACAGAGTAGGCGCCCCATTAGAGTAGACTTTCCTGCATCCACATGACCAATTACAACAATATAGAGATGATCTTTGTCAGAACCCCTTTCATTTGAATATAAAGTGAGAGGGTCAATTTTATTCTCTTTTGATTTGCTAATAACTTTGTTTTCATCTGACAAGTCACCTTTTATACTCTTCTCAGCTATGACTGCTGGTGACTGTGATCTTGGAGATTTTGGAAAACTCTCAGAGTTTAGGTTTTGTTCTACTTTGAAACCTTTAATAGCACCAAGGGCCTTAGGCTCTATATTTGTAGTAATAACCTTAGGAATAACATCTGCTATGGGAATAACTACTGGAGCCTTACTAAGAGCTACAGCTGGTCTTGAGGACTCTCTTGGTTTAGGAGGATCTTTTTTCTTTGTAGTATTTAATAATTCATCTAAAGCTGCGTTATAATCAAAATTGTTTTTTAAAACTGATTGTACAAGAATATTTTCTGGTACTGTATCATCTAGAACATTCCTTAATTCATCTAAGCAAGACATTAGCCGGGCCTCATCAATTTCGGTGAGATTTAGAGCGCGTAAGTCGACGGACTCGCGACGTTCGAACACAGACTGCTGCATATAAGTAGTTTCATCCTCATTTTCTTCTTCAATATTGTCATGGCTTTCTAGGAAGTTAGATATGGCTTGCTGGTTGCGAGATCGATCATACAGAAACTGAGAGGCATCGTTTGGTGATAAACAGCTGTCTTCTTCTACAGAATGACCATAAACATCATCGTAGTCGTAGTCGTCGGAATAACTCCTGTTGCGAATGTTTCGATGACGCGCCATGACGAAGACTATTACAGAATAATATTTATGTTTAAATTAACTCGTTGTGTACATATGAACCGATGATTTCATTTCCTGAAACAAGAACATAATTATTGACAGTGTGATGACTTTCGTATTATGGATTTATAATTATAAAAGATAAAACAGTTACAAATATTTTACCTATTATTTTGTTTCATTCCGAGGAGATCACAATGCAGATTAAAGGAAGTATCTATCACAAAAGTCATATTTATCTGGTGAAATGGTGCGGTAGTAAAAATCACCCATTCAATCCCATGCACAAACAATGACACTTATGACATACGTAGTATCTCTTCTCTTAGTTAGTAGTCTGTGCTTATGTATGACACATTGACCATACTTCGTCTATGCGTCTATGCATTGACATTGACTTGACAGATAACTAACATAGATGAGACTTTGTTTTTTTTTGATGAATGAAGTAAAGGCTGAGTGAGCATGGAATGAATTAAACTATTTGTGTTTCAATCCATGGGGGTGACAGAGGTTGAGGGTGAGGGGTTGAGTACGCTCTTTATTCCTTTTGGTATGGTAATATTATAAGGAGGAAAAAATTAATTGTTTGTATGTTTGTTTGTTTGCATTGAATAGGCTCCGAAACTACCGGACAGATTTCAAAAATTATTTTGCCGTTAGAAAGCTACATTACCACAGAGTGACATAGGCTACTTTTTACCGCGGGACAATACCTTTTCCTAAGTACGGGAAAATTAATTTTATCGCGGGCGAAGCTGCGGACAGAAGGCTAGTATTGTATATTTATCTTACTCTATGGTGGAGGGCTTGCGTGGTTTGACGCTTGATGCGACCATGGTGACAATCTCTTAACACACAACTCGGGCAGATACATATAACGTCTCGAATAGTCTAAGAGTATGCGCGCACGAGCAACTTTGTCTCCGCGACTATTTTATCAAGTCTATCGGTTAGTATGGAAGTGCGCACACTTAGCACCGCGACTCCCAGTATACAAATACACAGACTTGATAAAATAGTCGCGGAGACAAAGTTGCTCATGCGTGCATACCCTAAGGGCTAGCGCGCACTATTTTTTTTTTTTAGTGACTTTTTGCATGTTTTTGCCACCGTGACAGTATGTCTGTCTCATGGGTCTCTCTTTTGCACTTTCGAAATGAAAAAATTTTTGGCATTTTTGCAACTAATGACGAGGCGATATGGTCCCAGACCTTAGCCTGTCCGAACGGACGAAACAGGAAGAAAAAAAAAAAAAAAAAAGGCATTTTTGCTTGACAGATAGATAGTGTGACAGTGACGCAAAGCACAGCGCACAGCCAGCCAAAAGGAGGAAGAGTATAGTAACAATACTCTTTGATAATATTATGCTACCTACGGAGTCTACGGAGTGACGTGCGTTCGTTCGTGCGTGAAAGTAGTATAATTGAAAATAGCTAACTTAAAATATGTAATGACCGATTGAAGTTGCGTTATTAAGCACCAGAAACTTAAACTATACTTAATTTAGTTGAAATGGAATCGCACCCCCTTAATTTGGTAAACAATGGTGTTTAAATTAACAAATGCGAAATACGTCGTGCATTATTGTTTCTATAAATTGATTTTTAATTATAGGCACATCAGCAACATCGCCGCGCAGAAGCTCACCTCATTGGCAACAGATATGACGAGGCCATGCAGTGCCATCACCACGCAGCAGAGTTATTACTGGACGCTATGAAATCGACCACTTCTACAGTGGCCTTAGAGTCCATCACTCTGCAACATAGCTACCACCTCAAACAAAAAGACCTCATAAAAAGTAAGAAAGAGCAATATGCCCGAGTTAAAAAAGCCATGGACAACATTAAATGGCTTGGCAAAGATCCATTTTCAAACCTTCAGGGGCAAGAATATGCGAAATTACAAGTAGCCATCTATAGAGCTATCAATGAAACAGACTCTCTGTTACATTTTTTAACACATAATAAAGATAGTCCAGTGGTACATGGATTGTTAAAAGATATAGTACACAAGAGAGATGTTACAGATGGCATAAAAACTGAAAAATCCCAACAAACTGTTGTAGAAGAATTGCAAATTCTTAGCCAAAGCCTGCACTCTCTTGTGGATCAGTTGGTGCTACAAGTTGAAGTACTTAAGGATGAAAACATGACACTTAAAGACAGGGTTAACTATTTAGAAAAAGAAAGAGTGAGGTACTTAAATCTTCCAACAAGCAGTGATTTAATTCACGAAAATAATTTCTCTACTTTAAGTTTAGCCACAGAGAGTTTCCCTAAAGATTCTGCACAAAGAGCTCCAGCGACACCAACACAACCCACTTCAGCAGGAATGGTGGATGCAAACTTTGATCTTACTGCTTTAAAAGAATGATGCAATGAATTGCCTGAGCTAAAATAATAATCCTGAATGATGTGTAGTCAAAAGCAAAAATATACATCCAGCTGGTGTTTGAAAATGTGTTTATTATCGCATGTTTACAACAATACTGGCACTATACAAAATTATTCACATTTCAAAAATGAATGTTGTGTTAAAAGAAAACAGGTTTATTTTTAAAATATGAATAATTTCATAATGTTTCAGCTTCAGTGTTGTTAGGTTTCTATAGCCAAAGGGTAAAAACAGGAACCCTATTTATTACTGAGGCTCCGCTGTCCGTCCGTCTGTCACCAGGCTGTATCTTGGGAACCGTGATAGCTAGAGAGTTGAAATTTTCACAGATGATGTATTTTGGTTGCTGCTATAACAACAAATACTAAAAAATGGAATAAAATAAATATTTAAGGGGGCTCCCATACAACAAACATTATTTTTTTTGCTTGTTTTTGCTCGATATTGATAATGGCAACAGGTAGACGCTTGAAATATTCACAAAATATTTAATTATATATTGATTGTTCTCCATCGTAGGCCTCATCTTTGCTTTGATTGTAGTCAAACGCAAGCCTATATTGTATAAAAGCAAAATAATAATAATAATTGATAATATTACCACTCTTTATGATTATGTTTTGAATTGTTGCATGCCTAATTTGTATTATTTTTTTTTTGCTATTGTTAATGTTGAATTGAATTTGATAATTTTAGTCTTATATAATACCTATTCTAATATTTAATTTAATAAAATTATATGCGTTTATTTCATAACAATTATACAATTATGATATACAAAAAATAAAACAATACATTTGTGGCGCTACGAGCGACCGCTGTGTCGCCGCATCATCCCGCCACCGTCTGTACTAATTGTACAATCTGTAGCAAGGTTTCAAACCGACCAATCAACGATCGCGCGCGCTGGCGCTCGACGTTGATTGGTCGGTCATCAAGCAAAAATCCAAGATGGCCTAGGACGCCTAACGAAGCGTCAATTCATAACACGAACGACTAACGATAAGAACGCAGTCCATCTCTTACTCTGTAACTTAGTAATAAGCTCGAACTCTGTAACCCGCGGTCGTGGCCTGTGTTGTGTACCTAGTGTAATTTCTGGTATTGAATAAACGTTGTCCAAAGAACTAGAGTATATGATTGTGTCTAACTTCTACCAATAACTCTAAAGTGGTGACCCCGAACAAGGACTACGCAACGCTCCGGAGCCCTACATCTACCGAGTGCTACCTACCACGTTACCGCGCACGCCCCAACACAGCCACGGCCGCCGCCACGCGTTCCTCTGAGCCTACAAAGCCCGCGCCCTGCGGCGATCTCACTCGGCCCACGCCCGCGCGCGTCGCGTGCCCCCGGTAACCACGTGCCACACCGGCGAAGCCTTGCGCTCTCGCGCCGCGCGCCCTCCACGTGCGCCTACTCGCGCCGCGCGCCCGTCTGAGTCATCGCACGCCCCACGTGCCCCGCCCGAGCCGCCTTGCCACGCCGCCGCCTGACTGACTTCACCTGTAGAGCGCGCGCGCGCCGGCGCGCCCCTTGCCCTGCCGCCTCCGCACGTCGCTGCTGCGCCGCAGATCCGCGCGCGTCAGAGGGAAGACCCCGGGTCGACTGCGACCCTCCAGCGCGGCGACCGCCACGCGCCCACGTGCCACCAACACCACGCGCCTGCGTGCTGCCACTGCCGCGTGCCATCACCGCCGCGTGCCCGCGTGCTGCCACTGCCGCGTGCCATCACCGCCGCGCGCCCGCGTGATTCCACTGCCGCGGCCACCATCACAGCGCACAAGCGCGCCCGCGCGCCCACGTGCCCGCGTGCCCGCGCGCTGCCAACGTGCACGCTACCACCACCACGCGTGCCACCGCCGCGTGCATCCAACGCGCAAGCGACTGCAGCCGCGTGGTGCCACCGTGACTTCCGCACCGAGTCGCCGAGCACGTGGCGCGCTATACTCGCGCCTGCTGCAAGTAGCGAGCTGCCGCCGCGCCGAACACGTGGCGCCTCACCGCGACACGCCGACACGTGTCCCCAGTTGCCTCCGTTACATCGCCGTCGCGGAACGCGCCCCGGAGCGCACGCGCTCACCAAGTTGTATTTCTTATAGTTATATTATTTCTATTTTTAACTTATTAGTTTAGTGTAATCATTTTAAATATGGACGAGATGGAGGCTCGCTTGGCAGCCTTGCAGGAGCAATATGTTGCCCTGCAAGACAGGTTAAACAATCAATCTACACCAGAATCTCCCCCTTCTCACCCCCTTGCCCCAACCGCAATTCATAAAGTCGCTGTCCGACTTCCCCCTTTCTGGACAGATAAACCAGCCGTGTGGTTTGCCCAGGCCGAAGCTCAGTTCAATGTGTCAGGCGTAACACAAGATTCAACTAAATACAATCACATAATATCGCAGTTGGATACGCGACTGGCAGCGGAGGTGGAAGACATCATCACCAACCCTCCGAAGGACGGAGCTTACCAGCTACTCAAGACAGAGCTGGTGAGGCGGCTGTCGCAGTCGGACGCCGAGCGAGTGAGGAAACTGATTGGCAAGGAAGAGCTGGGAGACCGTCGCGCCACACAGTTTCTCTTGCACCTAAAATCGTTAGCAGGTGAGACCCCAGACCTTGTTATGCTAAAACAGCTATGGCTATCCCGTCTGCCCAACCATGTTCAGGCTATTCTCACCAGCCACTCCGAGCTGTCATTAGAGAAACTTGCAGAGCTAGCCGACAGTATTATGGAGGTGTCACCTGGCAGTCCTTTGCAAGTACACTCCACCACAAGGGGCAGCCCGCAGACATCTAATCAGTTTTTTAACTATCAATCCCAAGCAGCACCCACTCAAACTGCTGCGACTCCAGCCATTACCACGGAGTGGCTGCTTGGCTTAGCCAGCAAAGTTGATTTACTGTGCCAACAGATGTCAGTTTCTGCCATAGGTCAGCAGCGTAGAAACAGAACTAGGGATAGGTCACAGTCGAGATTCAGGTCCAAGTCCAGGGGAGCATTGGCCACACCAGCGCAGCCTAGTATCTGCTGGTACCACAAAAAGTTTAAAGCTGAGGCCCAGAGATGCACCACACCATGCACCTGGAATAATAACACCCCTCAGGCAAACTCCAGCGGCAATCAGTAGCGGCGGCAACTGATTGCCTCCCTGTCGGCCGCCGTCCCTTTGTTACTGACAAAAATACTAAATGCCGTTTCTTACTTGACACAGGGTCGGATCTGTGCTGCTATCCTAAGCATCGACTTACAGGTCACCGGGTAGCCACAGATTATGACCTCAGTGCAGCAAACGGTACCCGTATCAGAACCTATGGCACCCTACAATTACATCTCGACTTGGGCCTAAATAAACTATTCAAATGGAATTTTGTAGTAGCGGATGTAGACATAGCCATCATCGGGTCAGATTTTCTTGCATATTACAACTTGCTACCCGATTGCCGCGGCAAGAAGCTTCTTGACGGCAATACTGGTTTGTCTACCCCTGCCCCGCTATCCACAGGAGAACAAACCAGTGTAAAATCAGTTGCTACCAAAAACTGTCCGTTCCTGAAATTACTTTCAGAGTTCCCGGACATCACGAGGCCACCAGGCACGATTCGAGCGAGGAAGCACAACACGGAGCACCACATCACCACCTCCGACGGCCCGCCCGTGTCCTGCCGCCCACGCCGCCTCGGTCCTCAGAAGCTAGCTGCGGCGAAGAAGGAATTTGGTGAGATGGTTCAGTGCGGGACAGCAAGACCATCGAAGAGCCCCTGGTCCTCGCCTCTTCACATGGCACAAAAGCGAGACGCCACATGGCGCCCGTGTGGAGACTACAGAGCACTCAACTCGAGGACCATCCCGGACCGGTACCCCGTCCGTCACATAGGCGATTTCAACCAGGCTATCGCAGGCAGCACCATCTTCAGCTCGATCGACCTGATCAAAGCCTATCAACAAATTCCTGTTTTCAAACCAGACATTGAGAAGACAGCCATCACCACCCCGTTTGGAATGTTTGAGTTCCCGTACATGACCTTCGGCTTACGCAATGCCGGTCAAACATTCCAACGGTTCATCGATGAGGTCACACAGGGCCTGGATTTTACCTACTCTTACGTGGACGACATCCTGGTTTTTTCTCGCAACGCCGAGCAGCACGTGGAGCACCTGCGCACACTGTTCCAGCGACTTCAGGATTACGGCGTCGTCGTGAACCCTTCGAAGTGTCACCTGGGCGCAGACCAACTGGTCTTCCTGGGCTACCACATCAGCGCCGGAGGCACGCGACCACCCCCAGAACGCATCCAAGCCCTGCAGGAGTACCCGCTTCCCAAGACCATCCAAGGATTGCGAAGGTTCCTCGGGATGATCAATTACTACCGACGTTTCTTGCCCCACGCAGCGCAACTGCAAGCACCTCTGATCGATGCCCTAGCCGCTACCAAGGACAAGGGAGCCAAGCCGTTCCCATGGACACCAGAGCTGGAGCATTGCTTCGAAGCGTGCAAAGCGAGCCTCGCGAACGCCACCATCCTCGCTCATCCCGTCGGTTCGGCGCCGCTCGCTCTTTTCACCGATGCATCCGGCACCCAGGTCGGCGCCTGCCTGCAGCAGCGCATTGACGACGCGTGGCAGCCGATCGCATTCTTCAGCAAGAAACTCACCGCAGCGCAGAGCGAGTGGCCCGCTTACTACCGCGAGCTGCTAGCCGTCTACGAGAGCGTCCAGCACTTCCGCCACATCCTGGAAGCACAGCACGCCACCGTGTACACCGACCACAAACCTCTCGTATACGCGTTCACCCAGCGCCGCGAGAAACTGCCACCCGCTCAGCTCAACCAGCTGTCATTCATCAGTCAGTTCACCACCGACATAGTACACGTCCCCGGCCAGGACAATGTAGCGGCGGACGCTATGTCGCGGATAGAGGCGATCTCGCTCGAGGAGGACTACGCCGCCCTCGCCGCCTCGCAAGACACCGACGACGAGCTAGCCAGCCTTCGTCGATCAAACGGATCCTCTCTCAAGCTGGAGCAGGTCTGCATACCAGGGACGGACTGCATACTCATCTGCGACGTCTCGACCGGTAAGCCCCGCCCATACCTCACCGCCCCCTACCGTCGTGCGGCGTTCAACAAACTACACAGTTTGAGTCACCCCGGCGCGCGCGTCACCTCTAAACTTGTCGGCGACCGCTACGTGTGGCCCGGCATGAACAAAGACTGCCACGAGTGGGTGCGACACTGCGTGCCCTGCCAACGCAGCAAAGTGACGCGACACGTCTCGACGCCCCTCGGACACTTCGACACGCCATCGTCGAGACTGCGCCACGTTCACCTGGACATCATCGGCCCCCTTCCTCCGTGCAACGGCTACAACTACTGCCTCACCGCCGTCGACCGCAGCACTCGCTGGCCAGAGGTCTGGCCCATGACAACGATGACCGCAGAGGCAGTCGCCGACACATTCATCAGCGGATGGATATCCCGGTTCGGTGTACCGACAGTCGTCACCACCGACCAGGGCCGCCAGTTTGAGTCCTCCCTCTTCCAACGGCTCATGCACCTGCACGCCACCACGAGGATGAGAACCACGAGCTACCATCCCCAAGCTAACGGGATGGTGGAGCGACTCCACCGCCAGGTCAAGGCTGCTCTGATGTGCCACGGCGAGTCGTGGGTCCGAGCGCTGCCCCTGGTGCTCCTTGGCATGCGCACCGCCCTCAAAGAGGACATCGGCTCCTCCGCTGCCGAGATGCTCTACGGCGAGCCTCTGCGCCTCCCCGGCGAACTGCTCGTTCCGCCCGCCGCAGCAGAGCGCCCCACCGACCTCATAGACTACGTCAGCCAGCTGCGCGACAAGATGGCTCACTTCCGCCCCGCGCCTGCCTCGCGCCACGGCCAACAAGCCATATTTGTCTTCAAAGATCTCGCAACGGCCACCCACGCGTTTTTACGCGAAGACGCAGTACGCCGCTCGCTGCAGCCGCCCTATTCAGGTCCCTACCGGATCCTGCGCATGAGGGACAAAACCGCGACCCTTAACATCAAAGGTCGAGAGGTAGAGGTAAGCATTGACCGAGTAAAGCCGGCGCATATCGTTTCCGAAGAGCCTGCTCGTCCTGCTCGCCTCGCTGCTCGTCACGAGCCGCCCACCACCCTGGCTCAGCCCTCGTCGCACTCGGCGCCGCCGGTTATTAATAACCCCTCTGTTTCAGGAACCCCACCGATGCCAGTCGTGTCTCCACCTGTGGTATCAGCTACTCCGCCTCAGGTTCGACCACAATATTCCACACGGTCTGGTAGAAAAGTTCATTTTAAAATTCCCTACGATCCCTCCTAGTCCTAATCTCCACTTAGGGTGTAGCTTTATCTCTCCCTGGGGGGGTGATGTGGCGCTACGAGCGACCGCTGTGTCGCCGCATCATCCCGCCACCGTCTGTACTAATTGTACAATCTGTAGCAAGGTTTCAAACCGACCAATCAACGATCGCGCGCGCTGGCGCTCGACGTTGATTGGTCGGTCATCAAGCAAAAATCCAAGATGGCCTAGGACGCCTAACGAAGCGTCAATTCATAACACGAACGACTAACGATAAGAACGCAGTCCATCTCTTACTCTGTAACTTAGTAATAAGCTCGAACTCTGTAACCCGCGGTCGTGGCCTGTGTTGTGTACCTAGTGTAATTTCTGGTATTGAATAAACGTTGTCCAAAGAACTAGAGTATATGATTGTGTCTAACTTCTACCAATAACTCTAAACATTTATAACTTAAGACTAGCCCAAGTGTACCTAATCAAAAAGTCCCCCACGAGTTGTCCCTGGCGCAAAGGTACCCATCACACTGGCCGCGTTACCACGTTGAATGGCGATGGACAACCTTTGCACCAGGTACGAACCCGCACGGGCGTCGGATCCCCTTTCCCTGATGCGACGTCCCACTTTCCTAATAAAGGCAATAGCCTCCGACCCCCAGCACCCAGTAGTTTCAAAGGCAAGGGGTACAAAATAATAGTCACCGCCCAGGGCTGAATATTTTTCCCGCTTCCTATCAGCGGCAAAATCTGCAGCGGCCCCAGCTGTACGCACCGTTCGGCTGAGGTGTGAGGCGGCGAAAGTGCTGATGCATGTGGCATCCCACAGCAAACACTTTCCCTTCTGCCATGGTACTAAAGTTAGACCGTCTGGCCTTTTGCCATCGGTACGGCAAAGGCCTGGCGGCTCCATAACGCAAGGGATGTTGGCGGATATCGAAGCCCTCCTTACAATGTCATTGAGAGCGTGGTGACGCGGAAATCTTCCCGAATAACGACAGCAACTCAATGCGTGATGGCCATTTGCTTCCACCATGGAGCCGCAGATGCATTTGTGAGGCACACAAACATCGCAGCCCAGGCGGAGAGCAACTGCCACCCACAATGAGTTGTTGTCCAGAAGTGTTCCTAAATGAGGAGCAGGCAAAGCCTGCAACCACGCCCCCGCTTCGACTCTTGACACCGATTTTAGCCTAGCCAAATTTGCCCCCACGGCTACACCCATAAGCCGCGCAAGGGCGTCCTCAACCCCCACATCGTCCCAAGCTCGCTGCACCTGTGGAGCCCCGGGCAGCGACGCAGCTGGGTAACAAGCCGTCCACCTTGCCAATGCATCATCCGCAAACGGAATGGTAACCCAGTCTCCATGAGAGTTTAAAATTTTAGAGACCAGGCCACCAACTCCTTGTGCCGACGCTAGGAAGGCTGGCAAGCCGACATCCCCTGCACGCCGCAAACCGAGACCACCGTTACGCATCGGCAAAGACGCTTGGATCCACTGTTCATCCGAAAGAGACACATTTAATATAGTTTCTGCCGTATCTCGCGCGACGTCAAATGAAGATACGCCACCCGGACACAACCAAGTCGGAGTGGTCCTTAAAAGGTATGTTATTTTTGGAACTGCAAAACACATGCGCAGCAAAGTCAGGGCGACATGGGCATTAACAAATCTTAGGCGTTCCTGCCCCTTGAAAAATAGGAGAACCCAAAAGGGCAAATGTTCCGTGTGAAAGCTCTTTGAGACCAGGAAGCAAAGATCTTGAAGATGATATGGAAGAAGAAGAGGCAGGTCCGCAGCAGTAAACCTCGCACTTCCCCGCATTCACCTCCAGTCCCATATCCCGTAGACGGGGAATAAGCAAAGCCAAGTCCTGATTAACGACGTCAGGATCCCCCCTAAAGTGCCGTCATCTAAGTACCAAATATTAAGGCGAGATTTCAGTAACGACACGGCATTATGGATAGCGGTGGGATACTTAGTGGACTGAAGGTAAGCGGCCCAAGTGGATCTCCCTGCTGCGCACCCACCTGCGAAAGAATTAGGGAATCATTATAGACGAGGTTAGACGGAGAATGGTAAACCTGGTGCAGAAAAGGGTACAAGGGTAATTTAATTGTACTGCATAAGATATTTAATAAATTGCTGTGCCTTTGCAGGGTTCATGTTCCTGGAAATTGTAAAATGATGTTAAGACCTTATGTACAACATGAAATGCAATAAATGATTGAATTGACTTTAAAAATAAATCAATAAATTAAAATAAAAAAAATATTTAAGGGGGACTCCCATACAACAAACGTGATTTTTATAGATAATTGTACGGAACCCTTTGTGCGCGAGTCCGACTCGCTCTTGGGTAGTTTTTTTTTGGTTGTCTTCACTTTAAATTTTTTTTTATTATAAAAATGCAATGTATTTACCACATTTTTGTTATGTTGCAGTACCTATATAGTTGTACATATTTTTGCAACTGGTTCTATGTTTTAGCAGTATTTAGGTTTTTGGATACACATGCCCTAAAATGTTTAAAAGTATTTTTGAGATTATAAATAGTTGTTCTACTTACCTAGTGAATTTGTTATTTTTATCATTATCTTATTTTAAGTTGTCTATGAAATTTTTTTCTTAATGAAATGGTTAATGTAAATAAAAACCCAGTGTGTTTTATAGATATGTATTGCATATTGGTCTTACACAAAAATAAAATCTTACTCTTGCTTTACATGTAAAAATAAACTTCCTAGTTGTGTAACCAGGAATAACTATACCTTATACCTAAATGAAATCTATACATTAACAAGTAATTAAACTAATAACAATTATATATTTTTGGTAACATGGAATATCATACTGCCAACATTATCTGCGCTACATTACACATCCTGTTATTTTAATGTAGGTAATTTTATTATGACAGTAATTAATTAAATTGTGAACTCCCCTATCAAATGTTTTATTTTTCACCTGCTTAATAATATAGGAACGATTCTACAATGAATTGCTGTGTTGCTAAACAATTTAATCACATGCAGATGAATATGCAAAAGGAGTATTAATAAATACTTATTCTAGAAGCTCTTGGCAATACTCCACTCAGAAGTCCAATCATACGGCAAACACATTGTGAACGCAAATTCAAGTGCGACTTCTGACATTTGAACATACGATCGTTTTCAAAAAAATTGTACACAAGGGATTTTATTAAAACAAAAACTTAATTGATTCCTTTGTGTAACGAAAGCGCTCGTGATTTTTTTTTTCATTAAGCCCTTAACTATGTACATTTTTTTGAAAACGACCCTTATTACACTTACATTAACCAAAAACGCTTCTGCCTAAAATACCATATTCCCAAAATACTATGTTACCTATTTGCCACATTTCTAGCAGTTTACTAGGTTCTTGTTGACCTCATTACAAAATCAAAAATCGGGGAAGTGATTATTTTGGTGGAATGTCTTATTTTGAAACTAGCTGTTGCCCGCGACTCCGTCTGCGAAGAATAATAGGGGTATGAAAAATAGATGTTGACCGATTCTCAGACCTACCCAATATGCACACAAAATTTCATGAGAATTGTTCGAGCCATTTCAGAGGAGTTTGGTTACAAACACCGCGACACGAGAATTTTATATATTACGATTATTTTTTTTAATATAATGTGAACATGGTATTTTAGGCATGAGCGACAAAAATACATAGAGAATTAGACTGAATATGATTGTCAGCTTGTCAAGATCCAATCAATCAATGATCATGTTCAGTGCCACTTGCACTGCAAATCTAATGTTAGTAACTTTTTCTAGCATTTTAACCTTTTCAACTCTCTGTCAAATACAACAGCTCTCACTCATACGCCAACAGAAATGCATGTAGGTAGATATCGCTCTGCACGCCGTGACTGATATATCAGTCGTTGGCGTAGAACCTGCGGTGCTGATATATGTGTCGTTGGAGTCGAAAAGGTTAATGAATGTAGTGCAGTAGGGACATAATAATTATGATTACAGATTGATCAGTTACGATCAATTTGTTGATACATCTCAATAACTGCAACATCAGCCGATGATAAAATAATAAAAACATTAGCGTTATTTTGCCAATGATTAAGATACAATTTTCAAAGCAGTTCACATAATTTTATTAATGTTCATTTAATTATTTTGAACTACCTGGTCCTGGTAGTACCGGGATCAAAACTTGAAAACACTCCCTAAGATAAGGCAAAGTTAGATTGATTGTTCACCACCGAAAAAGAAAAACCCCCACAGCAAATTCCATCGAAATCGTTAGAGCAGTTTCTGAGATCTCCAAAATAAATGTATGAGAAAAAGGTATTAGTAAGTAGATTCGATTATTACAGGGTTCATCTTAACATTTTATTGAAGACGTTATAGAAACAGGATAAAACTTCTTGAAATTAATTGATTTATATCACATCATCAATAAATAAAAAGGAAACAGAGAGTTCCAATCGTAAGACACCAGTAATTACTGTGAAATACTTTCTAACACAATACTTATTAAAATACACAACTATGAATAGTATTATAAGAGAAATGCTTGTTTCGTCCACAACTTACGCTAGTGAAATTTAGAAAATCACAATAATATTAAAATATATGCTATATGTACACAACAAACCAAATTAATTAGTAATCATTTTAAATATCATTTTTAAAGCATTTCAAGAAGTACGACATGAATAGGCACTAAAATGGCAAATCACATATTTGAAGTGAAGAGTAACCAACTCACAACCACATATACAAAAGAGAACAATATGGTATTATGCTTTCTCCTACATATAAATAACATTTAAATTTTATATTGTAATATTTTATTATATTTTTGTCTTGCATCAAGAATGCTGAAGTCGGTTTGGAACAATTTATTTTCTGCATATCCAAATAGAGACTCACATCTTTGAGATCTGATGCAGAATTAACGCATATCTATCATCGCTCGTTTTAGAAATAAACTATAACTATCTTTAACCATAACATTTAAACTACTTTTATTTTATTGTTTATTCGACGTGAACTGCTAGTCAATTAAATATTAGTCTATTGGTATATAATACATATATTCAAACTTTCCTAATTTTTGGGGGCATACTTTGTTTAGATATTTTTACACATATCTAGCTACGATTATAGAATGTATGTAGTTATTATTGTTACTAAGGCAAAAATTAAATTCTAATTACTTTCATAAATGAGACAAACTGAAGTTAGGTCGTTCGAAATCTTTCACAGTTTACAAGAGAGCCCAAGTATAGTTATAAAATGTTTCAAAACTGAGAACAGAAACCATATCAAAACTAAGGAAACATAAATACTGTTGTGTGTTTATCTTTTTCGTAAGTAGTATCTTAGTAATCTTAAAGAAAGAAACATGACGGTTAATGTAACATTTTAAGGGGTGTAAGGCGGTGGCGGTGGAAGTATGGAAAGGTCATCAAAAGGGAAATATTGTTGGGTGCCGAGGATTGGGGGCGCGTAAGTAGGGTTCGCTGAAGGGACGTAGTCCGCGCTCGGCGTATAAGGCGGCAGGGTAGGCACGGCCGGCGTAGGCCCCACACTGTGGGCCTCATAACCATCCCAGTCTTCCATTAAGTTTCGCCGTTGAATATCCTCCTCGCTAGACAAAGGTGCTCCCCACAAATTAGCAGCGGACGCTAATAAAGCCAGAGCACCTGCAATGAAGAAGAAATACAGAATTAGTTACCTTTTGTATCATTGATAAGAAGTTTTTGTTATTCAAATTACAAATTATGAGTAACCATTCATTATACACTTTCATGCAATGAGTCAACAGTTGACTAAGACTAACCTGCTCCAGTAATTGTGTAAAACCCATATTCATAATCCACTTGTATAGTATTGGGATCGTTGCTGTTTGCCATACCCAACACTACGGTTGTGTAATAGCACACACCCACAATAGCTATCACCCAAAACACGCACATTATGCTAGGGACTGCATTCCTTCTCAACATCTTGATTACTTTACTATTAAGGCTAGTGACGTTGATAAGTACTCCGATGCAAGAACAAAGAAGCACCATAAAGCATAACAAGATCAGTACTCTCATTAGTGTTATAGTTTCTGGTGTTGAACATGGTGGCAGACCTGAAAAACAAAAAAAAATAGTACAGCAACAGCTAGAATTTTATCAGTGCTAAATAGATTATGTTATGACATTGCATTCCTGCCAATCACTTGATAGGAACATCTCTTTTACTGTCACTAATATTTCGACATTTTGACGATGTGTATTGCAAGCGTAACTTAAAAATTAAACATTATAAATGTAAATTAGCCAATTTAAGGACACTTTATAAATATGCGTGTTACATGGCATAAGGAAATATGGTTCAATAACTAAATTGATTAAATCTTTTATACCTCAATATAATTACAGGAAAGTTTGCAAGTAAGTTGAAACAAAGACTACATTATTTACACCAAATTTAATGGACAGAATAGCGATTGTGATTTTGTTTATCATTAAGCACATTTTTTTTAAAAACAATCCTGATATGATTTGAAAAGCATTTTTGTTATTTCTGAATTGGCATAAGAGATTTTATTCCTAAATAACAATTTAGATTACTTTCATCATCCCAGCCTATATACGTCCCACTGCAGCTGCAGCCTCCTCTCAGAATGAGAGGGCTTGGGCCGTAGTTCCCACGCGGGCCCAGTGCGGATTGGGAACTTTACATACACAATTGAATTTCTTCTCAGGTGTATGCAGGTTTCCTCACGATGTTTTCCTTCACCGTAAAGCTCATGGGTAAATTACAAATGTAATTTCGCACATAAATTACTTTACCATTATTATATTTATTCTTTTGCAGAGGTCCATTTTTAAAACATAATAGCCGCGTACTGACTGAGCGAGCAGCCTCGGGCGTCTGCCGCGGCGAGG
The DNA here is from genome assembly GCA_947563465.1 of Archips xylosteana. Taxonomy (NCBI): domain Eukaryota; kingdom Metazoa; phylum Arthropoda; class Insecta; order Lepidoptera; family Tortricidae; genus Archips; species Archips xylosteana. Next base: position 10,636,194 of record OX387356.1, read on the forward strand.
CAGCCTCGTGTAGTAAAAAAAAGTATAAGATTTGCCGAGGAAAGGCCGAGCCAGTTTTGCTCAAAATCGCCATGAGGCCCGCACGTTCGGAAAACTATCGCCATCACTGCCTTTCTAATTATTATTGTAAACTGTTTGCTCAGTTAGTATGCGGCTATTGCCCGAGGATTTGCCTCGCCAGGCTGCTCGCTCAGTCAGTACGGGGCTATTACATTTTATACCAATAGTATAAACCACAAAAGTGCTTGACAAACTCGAAAGATACTTTAAATAATGATTCCTGGGATTTCCTTAATATTAGAAGCATTATTACCACTGAATTCCGATCTCTTTCCGGTGTCAAAGTCGTTTCCTTGGTGTATGTTAATCGGCTCATCATAATCATCTTCCTCATCAAATGTGAAGAATTGAGTGAGAGACAGGCTCTGAGTGCAGTGCAGGCCCTTTATTCTGAACCAACTGGGCTGCACCAGGGCAGCGCAGGTCAGGAAAAAAGTAGACATGTTGAAAAATGCTGCTATCTTATTTAATTCTTTGTCCTTGAAGGGTAAGGCCATTTTAAAACCTGGAAGATCATAAAAGTACAATTTAATAAAATTATTATTGATCAGAAACGACCAACAGGCAAGCTTTAACCTTTTGAATGCCACACATTGTTTTTGTTATAACAAAATTGTTTTTTATGTGGATGGGGGTAGGTAATTTATGTATTACCGTATTGTCATCAATAGACGATGCTGGCGTTCAAAAGTCTACACATAATTCGAGGTGTGCATGGTCAAACCTAATAAGTTGAAATAATTGAATGTTGAAAAAAGAACATTGTAAAATATCTAAATTCCAAATTCCTTCAAATTATTAGATCAACATAATGGTAGGTTAAAGGCAAAACCAATTATCTGCTATTTGTTTTTGGACGAAACAGTTGGGTTTTGCCTTTAATCCGGCAATATCAGGTTTAACCATGCATCTCATCTCATCTTATAGGATTGTTTACTGGTGATAGTTTAAGAATGTTCCATAAGCCAGTAAATAAAACAATGACTGACCAAGATTTCTTTGGCCTTAGTGCTTGTTGTTTGATCAGTAGTAAAAGATACTAATAGTCAAATTGCCTTTGAAATGCGTTAACTACAGTGGCGTAGCTACCGTAGGGCAAGCGGGGCAGTGCACCGGGGCCTCCAAGCTCAGGGGGCCCCTCGGACTCTGACTTACAAACTATAAACGCGGACCTATGAGAAACGCAGCTATAAAACGCTACGGTTAACTAGCTACGCCACTGGTTAACTATTGTTATGTTTGCCATATATTTTAACTATTAGTTTGTTTAACTATTGCCTACAACCTATTCTCAGACCTACTGAATATAGGCAAACAAGTTTCATAAGAATCGGTCAAGTTATTTTGGAGGAGTTTGATAACAAACATTGTGACACAAGATCTTTATATATTAGAAGATGTCATACTGGATGTAGGTAGATTCTATTAAGTAAGTATCAGATCAGATCTAATTGCAAATATTCTCTTATTATTAAGCAATTAACAAACACTTAATAAGAATGACATTTTTAAATTTTTGACTATGTGAGATTTAGGTTATGAAACCTTGACTTGTTTAAATTGGCAATTAGCACCAGAACAAAACAAGAAAAACTGGTGGAATGAAAACAAATTAATTAGTAGGTACTCAACACGAATAAATATTCAAACTATAAATAGGTTTCTATGCTTCAAAGGGGGTGTATCTCTGAGGGAGGCTAACAAAACAGTTTCATTAAACATTTAGAGAATGCAGTAATTTCAGTCAGATATGGTCCGATTAATACTTAAAGATAGATAACATTCGACAAAATAATATGTAAGTAGATTAAATCCTGGTCAAGTCCCACAAGATGTGCTTTTAAAACAACTTACAATACTTATTTATATTTTAACGAGATAACATTGTAAAAAGAAAGATATCTTGGCGAACTTGAGATTAAGTGAACCATATAAGTGCAAGTTAACATTTTAGCTAGAAATATCACTAGTAATTGCGTATATTCAAGCACAATAACTGCCCAAGGTTGAACGTCATACTAATGTACCTCGAATCCAAGTTAAGCAGCCCATTTTATTGCACCGTCTTCCATCAAACAAAAAAAAATCACTCACAAAATAGTATTTAATTATTTTCAAAACAAAAATGTTAACTAGACGAGATCCACTATTACATAAATAAACATGTTTTATGAGGCTGCTGCCGTCAGTGGAAAAACGAAACAACACGACTCGGTCGGTCGGTCGGCGATTCCTATTCCACGATTTGACGTTTTGCTTTTTTACGTTGGCCACACTTACTAACAAAAGTGAGAACCATAGACCTATACCAATGGACCTGTGATACCTACAAATCATGCGTGTATACCTAAAGTTGTTGTTGTAATTCAATAAAAGCAGGTTTTCTCACGTTACTTGTCTTTGGTACTAAACAAAATATGTAGACGTGTGTCACTCTGAAAATAAAGGAATATTGGTTGTAACAATATTATTATAATTTTTACTCCATACAAAATCTATCCAAATACAACTGGTTATGGGCTATTGCTATTTTGGATAGAAATTAAAATAAAACCGTGATTTCTAAAATAAAACGTTGTTTCGACAACGGCAGTGAACCACGGGAAAATGGAGGTGTCACTATCGACCAATTCAAAATTCAACGGCGAAAATTGGTCGTTATGGAAGTTTGAAACGCAAGTTTTATTAAAAGGTCGAGGATTATTTGACATAGTTACTGGAGAGAGACCAATACCAAAAGATGGCAAAGAGGAAGAACGTGGCAAGTGGTATGTGCTCGATGCCAAGGCTCAGGAGCTTATTGTCACGCGGATGCAATACGGGCCCCTCGCACATATTCAAATGTGCGAAACGTCGGCTGAAATGTGGTCCAAGTTAAAGATAGTGTATGAAAGAGAGTCGGTCGTAAGTGTTCATCTTCTCCAACAAAAATTTTTCACTATCGAGTTTGGCACAGAAACCGTATCGGCATTCATTTCAAAAATTGAAGACCTTCGTGTCAAATTAAAGCAAGCTGGCTATCCTATAGATGACAAAATGGTGATTACAAAAATACTGATGTCCTTGCCAGAGAAATTTAAGCATTTTCGATCAGCATGGGAATCTGCTCCATTTGATAGGCAAACACTTGAAGAACTAGTGCCTCGTCTGCTGCTTGAAGAAGAAAGAGTTAATGCTGGTGAAGAAACTGCAGTTGCACTTTTGGCACAGCGCACAGGAAACTCGAGCAGAGCGCCCACAGAATGCACCGTTTGTGGCAAATCCGGACACAGTAAACAAGACTGCTTTAAAACCAAACAGTGTGGCTTCTGCAAAAAGATGGGTCATCCTACAAAATATTGTTTCTTCAAAAAGAACAAGTTAAAACAGAAGAATAATAACGATAAATTTGCTTTAATGACATCAGATCTGCTCAGCCCTCAAGATGTATGGTATATGGATAGTGGTTGCACTCAGCATATGTGTAAAAGTCGAGCAACTATGTCGGAATACGAAGACCTGAACGAACATCCTGTGCATCTTGGAGATGGAACGCAAATAAAAGCTTACGGCGTGGGAACCGTCTACCTAGAGGCTTATAATGGCAGTAAATGGCAGACCATCAGCTTAAAATCTGTTTTGTACGTTCCTGACCTAAAGGTAAATCTTTTTTCTGTTACAAGTGCACTGGATAAAGGTTGTCAGATGGTATCAAACCAAAACATCTGTACATTCACTAAAAATAAAGAGGTTCTAGCTTTTGCAAAGCGCGATGGCCGGTTGTTTCGAATGTTCTTCAAAAGTAACGTCTGTCAAGTTATGACAACCGAGTCTAAAGAAATTTCCTCAGACGTTTGCAATAATATTGACTGCGAAATTATGTCATATCACAAAAAGCTTGCGCATCAGAATTTTGCTTACGTAAGAAAAATTTTGTTGAAGAATAACGTGTCGCTGTGTTGCACAAAAAAACATTTTTGCACTGCGTGCGTGGAAGGAAAGCACTGCCGAACTCCAGCTTATTCCAGCGCCTCCGTAACAAGTAGCAGAGGAGAAATTGTCCATGCCGATCTTTGTGGCCCTTTGGAAGAGACATCAATTGGGGGCTCACGCTACTTCTTACTAATGAAAGATGATTATTCACGGTATCGGACTGTATATTTCTTAAAAGAAAAATGTCAAGCGACATCGAAAATAAAAGTGTATCTTGCTCTCTGCGAAAATGAAGGGAAACCTGTACAGACTTTACGTACTGATAATGGCGGTGAGTTTATTAACGCTGAATTGAAAGCTCTATTAGAGTCCAAGGGAATCAAGCACCAGACATCAGTACCGTACACCCCTGCCCAAAATGGGAAAATTGAGCGCGAAATGAGAACGGTAATGGAGGCCGCCAGAACTCTCATGAAGGCTTGTCAAGCACCAAAAAATTTATGGGCAGAAGCGGTCAATACTGCCGTTTATGTGATCAACAGAACCGGAGTGAGCTCTCATGAAACCAAAACGCCATATGAACTTTTTAATGACAAGAAGTTTGATATATCTTCCTTAAAATACGTTTTTGGATCTGTAGTGTGGGCTCATATTCCCAAGCAGCGACGAAGAAAACTAGATAGCAAAAGTAGAAAAGGCTTGTTCGTGGGCTATGGTGAAAATACAAAAGGGTACAAGATATTTTATCCTGAAAGTAAGACTTTCTCGATGGAAAGAGAAATAATAATGTCACCTCACATTGAGCCTAGAAATGTCACAGAAAATGAACTCGATCAAGTCGTCTCAGTAAATATGGACGTTACAAATGCATCTCCTGCTGTGTCATCACTTTCATCGGGTTTAGAAACGGTCAGTCCTGAACAAAGTATTATTTCAAGCCCTGATACATCTATGTCTTACATTGATGCTGAAGATGTATCTATTGACAATGTTGCAAATAGTCAAACTGAAACTACAGTTCAGAATGAACAAATGAATGAAAACGCTACTTCAAATGTAGTAGTTAACGCAAACTCTAGAATTTTGCGCCCAAGAGAAAATTTAAAACCACCTATTGCTTTACAGGATTATGACACTTCTTATTTCAGTTTTATAGATTTTGAAGAGCCTACGTCGCTAAACGAGGCTAAGTCTTCCCCAAATTCTTTAAAATGGGAAGAAGCCATGAAGACGGAAATGAAGGCTTTGTCTGACAACCAGTGTCCAACAGTGGACAGGCTAAACAGGCCGTTTGTAGGTAACAGCGCCATCTATCGGAATCCGATAGGAACTTACCCTAATCCTCTACCTAATTCTAATATATTCGGATAGATGGCGCTAATCTCTAGTTAATTTGATGTTAGTTCCTTTTTCTCTCACAATGTCGCTTTATGTAATACATAAGATTGATAAATACTTTGCGAATATACTTCTCGAAAGACAGACATCTTTTTAATCTCCTCAAGTCCATCCTGAAGAATTTACTATCAAACATTTTGGTGACCCCGACGTGATTAACGAGTCTTCGAACAACTACTGATGTCAGAAAAATATTGAACGGAAGATTCGGATCGATTTTTTTGGGCGTACGACTGTGGCAGTGCGCGGCATTCAGTTATTCCGATGATGGTGTGACACACAGATCGAAAAAGTTACACGGATCTACATCGAATGTGGATGGAACAAGAGGAAGTCCAATCGAGCTACTGTCGTTGAGAAGCAAAACCTATACCGAAGCGTTTTAGCTGTTCAACATACGTTGGAACTACAATAGTTTACCTACCTACCTACCTGGCGGCAGCGGTGGCAAAAAGAAACGAGTATACCTATACGACCAAGTAAGTGCTGGCGTTCATAATTTGGGCATTTGTCGATTCTTTCATCCAAAAAATAATAATTTAAAATATATATATATATAATTGCGAAATTTAATCACCTCTTAACCTTAAAGTTAATTTTTTATTGTAATACATAATGTCTTCATCGTCCGATAATTCAAATGATACGATCATTGAGAATAGAAAACTTAAAGATTATATTAAAAAGAGAGGAATAGTTAAAGGTAAATTAACTCTGTTCAAAAAATATATTTCTACCTTAAAATTATTAGCGCAGCCGTTATCTGCAGAACAACTGTTAGACATCGAGCTGCGATTAGAAAAAATTTCAGAGATTTTTTGTCAATTTGAGGATGTTCAGGATAATATCGAGACTTTGAGCTCAGAGGTGGAACCTCAGTTACAAGAAAGAGAAAGTTTTGAAAATACCTATTATGAATGTGTTTCTTTTGCAAAGGGTTGTCTACAAAGGGCTGGTGATTTGTCCAGGTCGTTCCTGCGCGAGGACAATATTCCAGTACCCAGTGAGTCCATAAAGTACCCAGACATCACATTACCTTCATTTAGCGGAAATTTCGTTAACTGGATAGAGTTTAGGGATACTTTCGATGCCCTGGTTAATCAAACTAATCTCAAATCGATTCAAAAATTTAAATACCTACGGAGTTCTCTAACAGGGGGTGCACTTGAAGTTATCAGTTCCTTAGAATATTCGGAGGAAAGTTACTCTATTGCCTGGCAGCTATTGTGTGAAAGGTATAATAATCCAAAGGTACTTGTTAACAACCATTTAAGAGCCTTGTTTCATATTGACACAGTACCTACACAGTCATCCGCGCTACGAAGCCTAGCAGATAGTATATCTAAACATTTACGAACTTTAAAATCACTTAGCATTTCTACCGAAGGCTGGGATTTGTTAGTTATATTTTTCTTGCACGCAAAACTCGAGCCAGCAATGCAACGAAAATGGGAAGAAAAAACTAATTCTCGGGAAATACCTACTTTGCAGGATTTCAAATCGTTCCTGCGGGCACAAGCAGACCTACAGGAATCCTTGACCCACGCTGGAGATGACCGGATTGAGCGGCATGCGAGTACGTCAAGAAAAACACTGGTAATCACGTCCTCTCCTTCACAATCAAATAATAAGGTAGCACCACTTAAATATAACAATCGTAATCAATGCTTGTTTTGTAAAAGGGGGCATTATTTAAATCAGTGTTCAAATTTTTTGGCTCAGAATATCGCATCACGCATTCGTACAGTTAAGCGGTTAGGTCTTTGTTTGAATTGCCTAGGTTCAAACCACATTCTACCGAACTGCCGTGCAAGTCATTGTAGAACATGTAAAGGAAAACATCACACTCTTTTACACATCACGCAACCAAATTCCTCTCCAAATTTTACACCTCATACACCACAATCATCAACTATGCCTCGCCAGGAACCGAACCCACTACCAGAATCGCAAACCGTTAACCTACTTACCAATTATGAATCATCAAATTCCACAAGCCAGATAGCAGGCGATTTACCTACACAAAATAAATCTATTATTTTGTCGACCGCGCGAATCAATGTTTTCGATAAATATAATAACTTACACGTATTAAGAGCATTACTTGACTCTGGTTCTCAGTCAAATTATATAACTGAGACTGCAATCAATAAATTAAAGTTACCCACGAGTAAAATAGATATGGAGGTTATAGGGTTCAACGAAAATGTGACCAAAATACAACAATTATGCACTTTGTCATTACAATCGAATGACAAAAAATTTTCAACTAGCGTGTCCTGTTTTATTGTACCTAATATTTGTAGTTTACCTTCTCATGCAACTAATGTACATGGCCTACATATTCCAAAACGATTTAAGTTGGCAGACGAGTGTTTTTTCAAAGGTGGGGAGATAGACATAATAATCGGTGCTGAATTATTTTACGAACTTATGTGCATTGGTCAGCATAAACTAGGCAAAGGTCTACCGATCCTTCAACGGACGAAGTTGGGTTGGGTGGTTTCAGGTGCAATATCTTCCCTTAGTCAATCAAAACAAATACGATGTAATTTTGCCTTGAATCGCGAAATAAAAGAGTTTTGGGATGACAATGAATGGCACAAACCATTATCACACGATGAAGATATCACTTCGTGTGAAAAAATATTTGGTACATACTCAAGAACGGCAGATGGTAACTTTGTAGTATCAATTCCCCTCAAAGAACCAGTAGCCTTCCTAGGGCTGTCGCGACCCATGGCTTATAAACGATTTATGTCCTTAGAATCAAAGTTTGCACGCAATTTTGAATTTAAGGACAAATACATAACATTTATGAAAGAATTTGAGGATTCAGGCCATATGATCGAAACCAAAGAAACTGAATCTTGTAATTATGTACCCCATCATGCAATTCTGAACCCCCAAAAAACCACCACACCCCTTCGCGTGGTTATGGATGCGTCATCTAAAACTAATACTGGAAGGTCACTGAATGACATCCAGTACAAGGGTACAATAAATCAGGACGATTTAATAAATATTTTACTTCGATTTAGAACAAACCGATATATTGTCATTGCAGATATCGAAAAAATGTATCGCATGATATATATAAATCCCAATCAACGAAATTTGCAGTGTATATTGTGGCGCGACAACCCTAACAAACCATTAAAGACATACCAACTAACAACACTTAGCTTCGGGTTAAAGTGTGCACCTTACCTAGCGACGCGTTGTTTACTTCAACTGGCTAATGAAAACAAAAACCAGTTCCCGCGTGCATGTGAGGCTATAACAAAGGATTTTTATATGGACGATTTTATTCACGGAGGTGATAACGAACAGCGAGTAAGCGAAACAGCTGTTCGTGTCAACCAGATATTAAGTAGTGCAAACTTTAACTTACGAAAGTGGAAATCAAACTCGAAAAATATACTAACTACAATTACTAATCACACAAATATACAATCACAAAACACACCAACAACACTCGGACCCGACACACACAAAGTTCTCGGACTTGCATGGTGCAGTGAGAATGATTATCTCATATACACTTTTAAACAGGAACCTCTTCCTAAACAGTTAACGAAGCGAAAGATCTTATCTATAACTTCAGCTATTTTCGACCCACTCGGGTTATTAGGACCGATATTAATTGTCGCTAAACTTTTTGTGCAACGTCTATGGAAAAATAAATCAGAATGGGACGATATTATCTCGAACGAGTTGTCACACGAATGGATATCATTCTATAACAATTTAAATATACTTAATTCATTAGCGATCCCGCGGTACGCACTAACCGAAAATTACGTAATCATAGAATTACACGGTTTTGCTGACAGTTCATTAATAGCATACGGAGCGGTTATTTACATGCGATGTCAAGATAAATATGGTCACAAAACTGTGCATTTACTGTGTTCTAAAAATAGATTAGCACGCGGTGAAACGATTCCGAAACTTGAACTACGGGCGGCATGTTTACTAGCTACACTACATGATAAAGTAAACAATGCACTCAAATGTAAAATTGAAAACCGATATTTTTGGTCGGATTCAAACGTAGCATTAGCATGGATAAGGTCTCAGCCCGATAAATTAAATTGTTTTATAAAAAATAGAGTAATACAAATTAAAAAATTTACCGATATAAAAAGTTGGTTCTGGGTACCATCGAATGAAAATCCCGCGGATTTGCTTACAAGGGGAATTAATGCCGAAAAATTAGCTAATTGTAAATTGTGGTGGGAAGGACCTACTTGGCTAACTAAACCGAACGAGCACTGGCCCTCTCAACAGATACCTACCGCAGCGCAAACGTTACGTAATGATATTATTGTCGAGTCAACCGAGACTCCTTGTTGTGTTTCTATAAACATTCAACCAAATGATTTAATAACAAGTTTGTTTCGTAGATGGTCAAGTCTTACTAAATTAAATCGTTGCTTTGCATTTGTGTTACGATTCATACGTAACTGTAAAAATAATAAATTGGTAGGTCCACTGACAGTTACCGAATTAAGGGAAGCTTTAAATAAATTAATCGTATTTTCACAAGTCGAGTCATTCCCAAAAGAATACAGATTACTACAAAATAAACAATCACTCGCACATTCATCGAACTTAATTAACCTAAACCCTTATATTGAAAACGAAATAATGAGAGTTGGTGGTCGCTTGGGACGGTCGTACTACAACCACGATAAAAAACATCCTATAATATTACCTCCTAATCATGATTTAACATATCTAATAGCTCGCAGTGAGCACATGAGATTATTGCATGCTGGTCCACAGCTTCTCCTATCGTCAATGCGAGAACGATTCTGGCCAATACATGGTAAAAATCTCGTAAATAAAGTTGTACGAAATTGTGTGACGTGTTTTAGAGCCAAACCGAGGGTAACTGCCCCAATTATGGGTAACTTGCCACCACCAAGAGTAACTCCATCACCTCCCTTCTTAAAAACGAGCGTAGATTATGCTGGACCTTTTATAGTAAGAGACAGGAGAGGACGGGGCTACAAAACTAATAAGTGTTACATTGCCGTTTTCGTTTGTTCATCAACCAAGGCGGTTCACATAGAACTAGTTTCGGGATTAGATACTTTAGCCTTTTTGACCGCTTATAGACGATTCATTTCGAGACGAGGTATGCCGAAGGAAATGCTAAGCGATAACGGTACGAATTTCCACGGGGCTGACAAAGAGATAACCGAGTTATATAAATTTTTAAAAGAAAATTCAAACGAACTGATAACTTCTTTTGCAAAGGAGGGATTATTGTGGAAGTTTTTACCTGCGTATACACCACACATGGGTGGTTTACATGAGTCAGCTATTAGGTCATGTAAATACCATCTAAAAAGGACACTAGGACAAGCCCTGTTAACCTACGAGGAATTTGCAACTATTCTTACCCAAATAGAAGGAATTCTAAATTCTCGTCCCTTATGCCCAATGTCCAATTCAAGTTTAGATAATTTTGACATTTTAACGCCAGCACATTTCTTGATCGGTAGGACACCCGTATCATTGCCCGACTATGACTATGCTGATGTACCTACCAACAAACTCACCCACTATCAACAATTGCAGCAGCTACAGCAAGGTTTTTGGCGTCGTTGGTCCAGAGACTATATAGGGCAGCTGCAAGAACGAACCAAATGGAGGAGCTGTAAAGGTCAGGATCTGCGCGTCGGTACCATGGTGCTGGTGAAAGAAGACCGAGTCCCGCCATGCTTGTGGCGACTGGGGCGCATCGTTGGCTGCTGCCCGGGGCAAGACGGTGTCACGAGGGTGGCGGAAATTCAAACCGCAAGAGGGTCAATTAAACGAGCATTTAATAATATTTGCCCGTTGCCAGTTAGCGGCGTAGATTAAACTTTAAATTAAGCTTTAATTATTAGCAATCTTTATTAATAAATATTTGCCCGGTGTCAGTTAGACTAAGTTCTAAATTAAGCCATAAGTGTTATAACTATTAGAAATCTTCATTTTCTACTATAATAAGTTAGTTAGTTAAGTACTTGAATTATTGAATAAGCTCCAACTTAAACTGCATTAGTTATCTTTATTTTAACCATAGCGTGTTAAAGTAGTTTACCTGAATTATTCAATTAAAATGTTACTAATACGTAAGAAAATTTGGGTACATATTGTTATTCACTGAAATGTAACAAAATTCGATTACTGTAAAGCAAAGATGTATCCAATAATTTGTGTACTCAAATTACAAAAAAATATAAGTAAAATCCCTTTAATATTGTTGTCAATAACTTCTTAGGTTTAAGAATATCTTTGTAAAATAAAACTAGATGAAATAGTTTAAGTTTATATTGTATTGTATTAACATAGTATAACCTTACGCTTCCATTCTTTAGCTTAGGGTGGGAGCATGTCCAACAGTGGACAGGCTAAACAGGCCGTTTGTAGGTAACAGCGCCATCTATCGGAATCCGATAGGAACTTACCCTAATCCTCTACCTAATTCTAATATATTCGGATAGATGGCGCTAATCTCTAGTTAATTTGATGTTAGTTCCTTTTTCTCTCACAATGTCGCTTTATGTAATACATAAGATTGATAAATACTTTGCGAATATACTTCTCGAAAGACAGACATCTTTTTAATCTCCTCAAGTCCATCCTGAAGAATTTACTATCAAACAACCAGACTTGGTCTTTTATTGATAAGGCTGAAGACGGTGTGCTCACTGTAGACAGTAAGTGGGTATTTAGGATTAAACGTAACGAGAATAACGAAATTACGCAATATAAAGCGAGGTTGGTAGCAAGGGGTTTTATGCAAACCAATGTTGACTATAATGAAATGTATTCCCCTGTAGTAAAGTTGGTTAGCGTACGAACCTTGCTGTCAATTTCTTGTATAAATAACTGGCCTGTTCATCAAATGGATGTTTGTGCAGCTTTTTTGCACGGAGATATTAAAGATGTTATTTATTTAAAATTACCTGAAAATTTTGACATACCGGCTAATAAAACGTGCAAACTAAATAAATCGCTGTATGGCTTAAGACAAGCACCACGTTGTTGGTATGATAAGTTTCACAACTTTATCATAAGTCAGAATTTTCAGAAAACAGTCAGTGATCAGTGTTTGTACTGTTTCAAAGACGATGTAAATACAGTTTTTGTCTTAATTTTTGTCGATGACATTTTAATCACAGGGTTTGGTCCAGTCTTAAAAAGTGTCATGAACGAAATGTCTAAAGCTTTCAAAATGAAATATTTGGGGTTGGTAAATAGCTATCTCGGTATTCAAATAAATCATGACTTAGAAAAAGGTGTTGTCACTTTGAATCAAACCCAGTACTTGAAAAATGTTCTAGAAAAGTTTAAAATGTCTGATTGTAATGGCGTGTCCACACCGATGGATTCAAACTTGGTCTTATCTCAACTGCAAAAAGACAAATCTGGGGATAATATGATAGAATATCGGTGTAGACAAGTCATAGGCTGCTTAATGTATGCTATGTTAGGAACTAGGCCTGATCTATGTTTGAGCATAACTATACTTTCTAGATTTCAAAGCTGTGCTAGTCAGGATCTTTGGTTGTGTCTTAAACGCGTCTTAAGATACGTTAAGGCAACTATTAATTTAAAACTGACTTATCGTAGAGACAAAAGTAGCGATGTTCTTGTAGGCTACGCTGACGCGGACTGGGGTGGAAATCCAATAGACAGAAAGTCGACCAGTGGTTATTGCTTCCGTGTTTACGGAAACTTGGTGGCTTGGTATTCCAAAAAGCAGTCTACTGTAGCTCTGTCTTCATGTGAGGCAGAATATGTCGCTCTAGCAGCTGCCGTCAGTGAAGCTTGCTGGCTTCGATCTTTGTTAATTGAGATGTTTTTCCCAGACTCCATAGTTGTGACTATGTATGAGGATAACCAATCAGCTATTCGTTCTTGCAGTACCCTCATCCAACCAAAACGAATGAAACATTTAGATATCAAGTACCATTTTATAAAGGAAAGGGTATCTAGCGGCCATGTCAAAATAAGCTTTATATGTTCAAAAGAACAAGTAGCTGATATCTTAACAAAGCCTCTATCGACTCAAGTATTTAAAAACGCTAGAGATCTTTTGTCACTAACCAACTAGTTTAATTAGTTGTATGTGTTGTCTTATAGCTTTATAGATACTGCCTGCTGCTAGTTGTTTAAAGGTGTCTATGTTGAGAAGTTGTTTAAATATGTTAAGTTGCTTTCTGTTAATTTTTTAACGAAATGCTTTTATTGAGGGGGGATGTTGTAATTCAATAAAAGCAGGTTTTCTCACGTTACTTGTCTTTGGTACTAAACAAAATATGTAGACGTGTGTCACTCTGAAAATAAAGGAATATTGGTTGTAACAATATTATTATAATTTTTACTCCATACAAAATCTATCCAAATACAACTGTTGTCACAAACAATGGCGCTCAAGGGTTGTGACATCGAAACCAAAATAGTCGATATCGATACTTGAACGGTTAGCGGACATTTCAAGCAGCAATGGTAATATTCGAGTTTCTTAGTGGAAAAGTTAGTTTAAAATTAGCTTTGTTCATAATTACTTCGGTTATGGCATATTCGTTACACAGGAAAATTTATAATGTTATATTCCTTTGGAAATTATAAGGGGTTAAGATATCTCAAAATTAATAGTTCAAAAGGTATGTAAAAAAATAATTAAAAACCAACATACAAGTTTGCAATGTCTATTCACAAAGTCTTTTAGGTATGGTCAAAATACCAAATCATAAAAAAAATTGTGAAAATCAACTGCAAATGTATAATAAAACCGAACGCGCTTATTTCAAAAACTTGCAGGAATTAAGTAGTGTGTGATAACTTTGTGCTGACTAAATAAAATAACAAGTATAACAAAGTATGAAATGCCTTTTATTTGTAAAACAACAAAAATAATACAAGAATTTTTCACAATTGCAGTTTGGATTGTAAGTAATGTAAGTGTGTCATTTACTTTTTTTAACAGGAGAAAAAGTTGGGGTCTATTTATTCAAAATCACAAGTACATACTATTCATTTTCATAAAGAAAATCCGGCCAAGTGCGAGTTGGACTCGCGCACGAAGGATTCCGAACCATTATCTATAAAAACGGAAAAAAATCATGTCTGTTGTACGGAACCCCCTTAAATATTTGTTTTATTTTAATTTTATTTTTAAAGCGAATATATAACTAAATATTCTGTAAATATTTCAAGCGTCTACCTGTTGCCGTTATCAATATCGAGCATTAAAAAACACGTTTTTTGTATGGGAGCTCCCTTACCTTTTGACCGCCACGCATCGTTTTTGTTTGGAACAAAATTGATTCTTATGCGGATGCGGGTAGGTTTAATTTTGTATTACCGTACTGTCGTCTATAGCCGACGCTGGCGGTCAAAAGGTTAAATTTTTATTTTATTCTGTTTTTTAGTATTTGTTGTTATAGCGGCAACTGAAATACATCATCTGTGAAAATTTCAACCGTCTAGCTATCACGGTTTATGAGATACTGCCTGGTGACAGACGGACAGATGGACGGACAGCAAAGTCTCAGTAATAGGGTCCCGTTTTTAGCCTTTGGGTACGGAACCCTAAAAAAGTGTACCGTACAGTTATTTTTGTGTATTTTTTTCGTACAGTTTATAAGGCTCGACACAAATATGAAACCAAAAAAAAGGAATGGAAAATTGGGGACATTTTTTTTAGTCATCAAAGTCAATAGCGCTCTTGCTTCTGAGCAAGAAAATTCTAGGGAATCTGTCAAATTAGAACAGACATCGATCGGAAAACATGGGAGTTATTTCAGTTCTACTTATGTCGATATTCAGCACAACACTAATGAAGAATGACAATTGTACTGAATTCAACAAAATCAAAAATACAACGATAAATGGAGAAAAATCTGCATTTCTATGATGGCAGCGACAAAAGCTTACCAAAATTAACTATCACTGAGTAAATATTACAATCTAATGACACTATTTGATGAAAAAACTGTTACTAACCTATGAGAAGTTAAATTCGGTTGATTTTTCGTTTTTCGTGAAGCACACCCTTTTATGGAACACGGAGCCATATTGCGTTTTTATTAATAGATATCCACAACACAAAACCAAATGGAATAGTATTTAAAAATCGCTGTAAAACACTAAAAACTGAGCAGTTATCGTTCACTTGACAGCTCAAGTACCTAGAGCCTCTGTCACAAGCGGCAGCCGGAAATGCTGTCTACTCGTTATGTCAAAATATTTCCGAGCATAGAACAAACAAATGTCATGCCATCTCTTTCTTCATATGCCAAGTCACCTTAGAAAGAAAGAGACCATATGTGTTTTTTGGTTTTTATGTCGATTTCACACATATTTGTATAACAAATGTATCTATAGTAGAATACCGCATTTCCATTGTTTCCTATTTCTGTGGTGAGAACGCAGATTCAAACCCCTTCTACACTTCGGGACCAACCGCCGACCATCGTATCCTTGGTCGGGTTGATTAAAAGGCCTTCTACACGATCGGGACCAACCGCCAACCATCGTGTCCTTGGTCGGGTTGATTTAAAAATGGACAGTGTAGAAATCGGTTGACCCGACCGATATTTGGTTGATGTCAACGGCCTTGGTCGCGAGCGCATTGTCCGTGGTCGGCCCCAACCGTATGGAACGCTGTCGGCCGACGCGAGCGACACGACGGTCGGCGGTTGGTCCCGACCGTGTAGAAGGGGTTTTAAAAATGGACAGTGTAGAAATCGGTTGACCCGACCGATATTTGGTTGATGTCAACGGCCTTGGTCGCGAGCGCATTGTCTGTGGTCGGCCCCAACCGTATGGAATGTTGTCGCCGACGCGAGCGCTTCAATCAACCCGACCACGGACACGATATCGGCGGTTGGTCCCGACCGTGTAGAAGGGCTTACAACAACGTACAGCACTGTATGCTTAGTATAGGTTTTACTTCACCGAAATACTTCTCGATCGCGTTTACGTAAAAAAATCAATTACTAGGGAAACATGGACAGCGCCTCCGCGGCCGCGCGTCCATGTTTCCATAGCATTGATATTTTTACGTAAACGCGATCGAGAAGTATTTTGGTGAAGTAAAACTTATACTAAGCGTACTGTATGCTTAGTATAAGTTTTACTTCACCAAAATACTTCTCGATCGCGTTTACGTAAAAAAATCAAATACTAGGGAAACATGGACAGCGCCTCCGCGGCCGCGCGTCCATGTTTCCATAGAATTGAAATTTTTACGTAAACGCGATCGAGAAGTATTTTGGTGAGGTATAACGTATACTAAGCACTCTGCACGCTTAGTATAAGTTTTACTTCACCAAAATACTTCTCGATCGCGTTTACGTAAAAATTTCAATTCTATGGAAACATGGACGCGCGCGCGCGGAGGCGCTGTCCATGTTTCCCTAGTAATTGATTTTTTTACGTAAACGCGATCGAGAAGTATTTTGGTGAAGTAAAACTTATACTAAGCATACTGGACATTATTAGTCGCCTTCGTCGCATTTTTGTGTGACATGTGGGATTATTCACGTGTATTACATCTTTCATTATTGGCGTAGGCACTAGAAGGATAGTAGAATAAAAACTAAATTTTCGCATAGTTCCACTGCAGACATTGAATTATCATTTTTAATCAGAAATGCCGGACTCAAAAAACTTAATTTTTTCCCCGTTAATTTTATTAAGAGTTAGTTAATCAAAAGCCAGGCAGATATCCACATGCGTAGTGTTACTGTAACCAATCAAAATGAACTACCTAGTCGATTCGATATGACTAGACTGCCTACGAGCCCAACCCCGTTTTAATTTATTCGTAGTCAGTTTACCTACCCACAAATAGGTAGTTATACTTGCTACGGAGGTCAAGGGTAATCAAGGTGAAGGCGCGCCCAACGCGACTAAATTACACTGCGTCACGAATTTCAGGTTTCCAGGCTAAGCCAGACTTGGATCTAGCGCTATAGCTTGGTTATAAATTGTGACTCATAATCGATGCATGAATGTTTAACGTCGATCCGAATGTCAATTAATAGCATTAGGCGTTGGTCGACCACAGCTCTCAGCAACCCAGCCTGCATTAATTCACTTAGGCTGGATTTTACCAAACTTTTGTTCCGAGAATAACGCTTACTCTCAGATAGTAATGTCAAATCTTACTATGGCGGTTTGACATTACTGAGAGTAAGCGTTATTCTCGGAATAAAAGTTTGGTAAAGTCCAGCCTTAGTTAGGTAGATACTTAGGACTTGGGTCTCGGTACCTCTACCATGAGTTACACTAGTTTGCAGTGATCGTACTCGCTAGCGACGGCGTAAATGATTTGTATGGAGAATAGTACTTCCGTAAGTGACCGCTAGAGGCGCTGTATGCTTAGTATAAGTTTTACTTCACCAAAATACTTCTCGATCGCGTTTACGTAAAAATTTCAATTCTATGGAAACATGGACGCGCGCGCGCGGAGGCGCTGTCCATGTTTCCCTAGTAATTGAATTTTTTACGTAAACGCGATCGAGAAGTATTTTGGTGAAGTAAAACTTATACTAAGCATACTGTACACAATTCTCTATACAAATCATTTACGCCGTCGCTAGCGAGTACGGTCACTGTAAAATAGTGTAACTCATGGTAGAGGTACGGGTCGGTTTTACAAAAGTCTGTGTTAATGCCGTGTTAGTTACAAAGTTAAATTTTATTGTTGTTTATCGTTGTAGTCCGTTGTACCTAATATTTAACCTTGTAAAATGTAACTTTATGATAAGTACTTATAGGCCTAACGGTTTTGATAACCCACAAAAACTTAGATCCCATTAAAACATAAATGTGAAAAACGTTAACCAAGTTCTTCGATCAACAATACAGAGTACCTACTTAGTACCTATTTGTTGATTGAATACTAAAAAAATTATGCTTGGTTGTGGGTCGCCGACAAAAGGATTGAGATCTAAATGGGTGCCAAGTTCTGCAGATAATCCTGGGGCTCGATTCAGGACTGGCCCAAAACGGTTTGCGACCGGTAACGGAATCGTTTGAGCGAGGATTGAGATAGGATTCCTATTCAGGAACGCCAAAAAGCACTGGTTTGCGAGAGGTTTGGGCTGAGATTGGGATGAGCTTTATTTTCCTATTCGGGAAGCCACGTCATCATTGTAGGGGAATTATTGGCAGCTGTCAAAGTTTTTTAGAAAACAGAGCGATTGAGGTCGCATTTTCTGTCAAACATATAAAGAACTCTCTAATAATTACTTTGTCAATGCGGGAATATCAAACCATTACAATTTAACTCATAAATAAGAAAAACTAAAACCCCCGAATCCCCGAGAGCCGAGTGCGACGTAGCGTTATGTTGTCTATTCGGCAGGTGCCAAAACGTGGATAGGATTGGACTTCGTAAGCTGTCATTTTTTGTCGTTTCTTGTGTCAAATTAGGATGAGAATGAGATAAATAACGTTTGAGGTTTTGGTATGGTTTTAACTTATCTCAAGCTCATCTCAAAAATAAAATTGAAGTAAGGCGGATTTGTTTGAAATCTGTCTTCAGTTACAAAGAATTAAAAAATATTTGTTTTGAGTCGACAACATGTATCCACAAAACTCGGATTGCAGTGATAATTGGAATTTTTTTAACATGAAACGAAGCTTGACAAATCGCCATCTTGGAGATCACGGTTTGACACGTTGCGATATAATAATGTACACATAAACATGTGTAGTTGTGTGTTTCTGCTTCAGTGCCTTCCTTCAGTGACAGACAGTCGACAGTGTATAGTGTATTTTTGTGAAAATGTTGAATGTTTGTCAAATTTCAATAAAAATAGAAAACGACCTCTTCAACTGCATACTGCTCATTTACCATCTACGAAAACACCGCTTTGCCCTGCTGCCCGACTCAAGAAGATAACGCCAAACTTGAGCTGCTAGCTATCCACTGCTGAAATACAGAATTAGAAGGACTAGAAATTGCGCATCAGTTTATTAGGCAGGAAAGTAGGTCACGGTACATCACCGACTGCAGTGCAATAGAAGCAAATACTTCAATCCAAACTCTTAAGTGATGTTGTTGTATCACAACGGCTGCAGATTGAAAAATCTGTACCTGTGTGGGAAAGCTGCATGTCAGAGGAGTATGTACTCAAAACAAGAAAAGAGGAAAAGTAACAATCAACACCAATAGAAGAAGAAAATTTAGCAATTTTGTGGAATGAACTCCCCGAACTTGGAATAAGTGCGCCTTCAGTGAACTCGTTTAAAAATAGACTGGATATTTATTTAAAAGGACTTAAGATACAAGTGCAGTGATATGCGTGTATCAGTTTCAATGAGTTGCTAGTGTATTATTTTAAAATAAATTTGTATGGTCCAGAAAGATTTGGGTTAAAACAAATTCTGACAAGAAACATGTTGAGCTTTGCAACTATGTGTAATTTCCCCTGTGGAATAATTTTCTAAATGATACAGTTGAAGTCATACAGCCATTGCATCAAATATTGTGTGAACATCAATCTTGCGGTTAATGGCATAGAGTTGTATAGATATTTGTAAACTGTACATCAATTCTGTTAAGAGGATCATCGTTGGGATCACATAATCTTCTCTGTGTGGCCGTGAGCATCACACGTGGGATCAAAAGCTCATTTTTCAGTGTATTGATATTGGGATTGTTTTGGGGGCCCGACTCAAACTGTGCATGCTATTTTGTAGATGATATTCTACATTTATTTACAAAAACTTAACTATTTCAAATTATTAGATACCTAGCAAATACTTGCTAGCACCATAGTAATAGGGTGGTTTTGTGATCATCACTGGTGGATCACTAAATTTGTATAAGGCTTGGGAGCAACATTTTAGTTGAAGTATGGTGGGCAGCCAACATGTTTATAATAAAAATAATAATAACATTTATAATGCCTGGCTCTTAGAGCACGCGCAGACAGAGGCGGTCTGGAGTTCTTAGTTCAGAGTTCTGCGTTCTTTCAAATGTACTGAGTCTCTTACGATAATGCACACAGCAGGCAACTGGAACTCTCGAGTGGTCAAAACACAAAACTGAATGCCAAACTCGGAATTCCAGACCGCTCTCTGGCTGCACGCACTCTTAGAGATCAAAAAGTACTTGACACAACCTAGTTTATAATTTTGACTGGTCAGTGAAAGTCTATAATTTTGTGTCTTATGCATAAAGTAAATTATGCAATATAAATTTGTTTATATGATTTATATACAAAATTACTATGTTACTTTTACCTACATTAATTTGCTTTCTTTACATTAAATAGAAATTGATATAAAATATTGACAGTAACAAGAGTGTAAAACTATAATTACCTACATACATAATTATGAAAGAAAAAATAATTTATCTAAAATGCCATTGGGGCGATGGATATGTTTGGGCCAAGTATGATCCGGACCGGATGGATAGTGTTTAATTTAATTTTGTATTAGTTTAATAAATTAAAATAAATACTTTTTGTAAAACTACATTCATGCAAAGAAATAAATGATTTAGCTTTAAGATAAATGTATTTTGAAATTTGTTTTTTTTTTTTATATTAGAAATTATAAACAAGGTAATAAGATTAAGGGATAAGTTTGCCTGTGTTCATATTTTTTTGTTTTGTGTACCTACAATAGGTAGTTATTTATAGTAAGTTAGATTAAAATACCTACTTGAAATTGTCTTTTTTTATTTTTAATGTATTGTATTCCTGGGTTTATGTGATTATCTTACTATTGTAAAATATTTGGTTACAAAGTGCAGGCATTAGAATTTCATAGATTAAAAGAATAATAATTATTAGAATGTTTTAGAAAATTTTCTTTTTCAATAAATTACTTATTTTACCTTTGTTTTTTTTTATTGCTTCATCCCAGAGTTTAAATCAAAGTTGAGGAATGTTTTATCTCTTTTGACTTAGCTTGTCTATAAGTTATAGTGTTATATCATAGGTACTATTGGTAGTTATCATTTCGAATAAGACATTTATATTTTAAATAAGAACTTATCAATTGCAAATTATTGATATTGTCACGGTCGTAATGACGATAGTATTGATACTCTCTATTGTTTCAGTTTATTGATAACAGTTCAATCGTAGCAATGTAGTTTTTAAAGCAAATGTAATTAAGTGATTAATACCTAAGTAGATAGGGTCATCATCAAGTAGATAGGAGTAGGTATAATGAAAATACAGTCAACAAAACCTAAATTTAGAATTTTTATTCAAAATTACGTTTTTAACAAAAACTTATTAATCCTTAGTATCCCATGTTAGCCCATGGAGGATTTCTCTTAATTGACATAATAATTTCAGCTTAATTTTATTGAAGCCGTGGGCTAGTTTTGTACATAAAATACCAATCTATAAAACAGTAGGTACCGTGACTGACTGACTGCTGGGCTAGAGACTTAAAATTTGGCATAGGGTCAGGGAGGGTACAGTTGCTCGGAGGGAACAGTTGCTCGAATGCAGTGCTGGAAAGGGAAAGGGCTTTATATCTGTCCTCTACGTCAATGAGAAGGGTTCGACACGCGATCGTGTATGAACTAGTCCATGAGTCGCTCTGGCGCCGCGCGGTTGAGTAATAACGTGTTCCGTTTTTTACCCGGCCGAATTTACATTTCACGTAAGTTTCATTTCGTTTTTTAAATAAACTTATGTGAGATTCTTAAGTACTGCTGTTTTTGTCGAAAAGTTTGTCTAATTTATTTAGTATTGACTGATAATTCAATGCTCTATCTAGGTCTATGCGTTTGTTTCTTTTTTGATCTTGATTCCAAAATGGCGTCAGGGTCAACAGTAGCTCGTTTCGGAGAAGTACACAGTGGCTCGCGAGCCACTGTGTACGTATGAACTTGTAAAAATAATACGGACAGTTCAATTTAATAAATTTGAATAAAAAAATGTTGTCCATTGTTCTTAGAACTTCAAATTTAAAACCAAATGACTGCTAATAAAATAAAAGTTAGTACTAGAGGGGTAGAACACAGCGGCTCTATTCCATCCGTAGCCACTGTGTACTGTTAGAACCACTGTATACAGGGGTAGTACACAGTAGCTCGAGCCACTGTGTACCTATAGTCACAGATTACTTAATATACGCACCGGCAAAAAATTTGGCCCACAGTCCACCTTTCATACAAACGAGGCTACTTTGATGCCTTATTTCTACACCAGGGTAGTGCCCTGGTTGAGATCTGATGATGGATATCCAGAGCATCGATAATGGAGGTCCGGTGTTCCCAACATACCCAACTGATCCAACAAGCAGTTCACACCACAGAGAGAGAATTTGTACAGCAGCACTGAGATTTTCATTCATTTTATTGCCATTTTAGCTGTTTTTCTAAATGTGTATAATTTCCGTGTTAAACGGAGATTCAATCAGGTGGGTATTTTAGGAACTCTGAATGTCTTTTATCAATGCTCGGAGTAGCCATCATCAGATCACAGCCAAAGCACCGCCTAGTAGAGAACCAAGACATCAAAGTGACTTCGTCTGTATGAAAGGTGGACTGTGGGCCAAATTTTTTGCCGGTGAGTGTAGTTGCTTCGAAACACATACTGCATCCTGTACAAAATCTTGGTACTTACCGCGATTATAGCCACAGATTACTCCTTAAGAATATGTGCGTGCCGACAGTGACAAGAGCTGGCAGTTTGGATAAAAATATTTTTTTTTCTATTTTTTGTTTTACCATTTTGTCGGGATAATTGCTATATATTATATCCATGCAAACTTTCTAACTATTCCCTAAGCTAAGCCACGGACGGACAAAGGGACAGACGGTCGTCGGTCATGGGGAAACTATACCTAAGGGTTCCGTTTTTGCCATTTTAGCTCTGGAATCCTAACAAAAAAAGGATATTTATTGTAATGCGCAGAACACATTGCCATGCTCACAGTATCCTAGCGTTGTACTAGATAAGAAGGTCAACTTTCGAACTTCGCATCGTGCCATCCCGATCACGCTTATAGCTTTTTATAGAAGCGTAAGACGGACAGCACGATACGAACTCTCAAATTGTTATATTTGCTATTAATTCTAGCATAGTCATATTAAAATTTGCCCCCTGTTTCACCATTCACGTATAAAAGTCCAGGCGGCATATTTTTTTCGTGGAACACGAATGAATGTGTGTCGGCGCGCGCTTGTGATAACGTACTAAAATTTCGATCCCAGGAGATCGTCCCCGCGGTAGGTAAATATCGCGCGTAAGTACATGGCATGCAGGAGGCCTGCTATACCTAGTAGTATACAGTGGCTCGATTCCCATTTTTTTAAAAAAAGGTCGTTATCTCTTTTTTGGTGAGAGTAATTGGAAATCTATTTACTACATATAAAACTTAATAATAAACGCTGCTTTGTGCCTACAAAAAATATTTCAGGCATTTATACTTTTCATGCTATAGCCCGTTGAAAAAATTCTAGCGACTGTACCCTCCTTGACCCTACATACTTATTTATTGAATCAGGCGTTACTTTACGGAGGTCCATATTAATGAACTGAAACAATTACTTTGCTCGCCCACGACCTTACGATAGTTACGTTTATGCAAGAAATGTGTGTTCATGCAGTTCCTCCACCTCCACACTACGAACACACAAAAATCACACAAACCCAACCATCATCACCACCAAACTACACTGACGCGTTTCGAACTCAACCAGAGCTCATCCTCAGAGTAAGCACCA
Organism: Archips xylosteana; assembly: GCA_947563465.1. Lineage (NCBI taxonomy): Eukaryota > Metazoa > Arthropoda > Insecta > Lepidoptera > Tortricidae > Archips > Archips xylosteana. Next base: position 10,660,288 of record OX387356.1, read on the forward strand.
CAACCGTATGCTACACTACCAAATGTTAAACTCTAGTCGCGGGTGAGCAAAGTAATTGTTTCAGTTCTTACATACTTATAGGTACCTAGAATGTCATAGAGGTGCACTAAGGACGGATTTCCCGAAATCCTATGGTATCTATAGGAAAATATCTAAACTTTGTTTGAAGGGGGTAATTCTGAAACTACAGAGCTGATTTTAAAAACTTTCAGCAACAGAAAGCTACACTATTCCCGAGTGATATACTTAGCTCCTTTTTTTACGGGAAAATGTAAAATTCCCTCGAAATAGAAATAAGTTAATTTAACTTCGGAGCTAATTTTTAAAAATTTTTTCACTAATAGAAAGCTACACTGTCTCTGATCGACATTTAAGCATATTTAAAATAGGTCTAAACAGTTATTACTATCCAGCGGGAACTTCATACTTTCTCGGGATAAGTGTCCTAAACCAGAACAGTGTTAGCTTTCTATTAGTGAAAGTTTTTTTATTTGCTCTAAATGTAGAATTTAGTACCTATTTGTATCCTCTGGGGATTTTACATTTTCGCCGAGGGAAAGTAGGTACAGCTAAATTAGCTACTTAAAACGTTGGCTGCGGCGCTGATTTTTACGTACATTCAGACCGTGCGTTACTTACGCGATACACAGCCCCGCCCGCGCAGGCGGTAAGACGCGTACCGTGCGGAAAAGACATGGTTTCGCAGCCAACGTGTTAATTGTCAGTCAAGAGCTATCCCGCGGGAACTTTACATTTTCACGAAATTATACATATTTTTCAAAATAAAAATCCTGACCGATTGACTGATCCACTCTCACTCACCGATTCATCAAACATTCACGCGAAACCCTTGACCCTGAAAGTAGTAGAAGGCTGAGTGACCAGAGATGAGTGGCTATCTCGCTTTCCACATATTTTTCCGTCGGCTGGTGGGAGATGGTATTCATTCGTGTCTCTAAAGTCATAAAAGGTAATTAATAATGCATAATTGGATTATTTCATTATTTATTAATTTTCAGAATCAGTCTTCGATTCAGAATTATCATTCTACATTTATTTTTATCTTTCAATTAAATAATAACTCAATGTTGAAAACAAATACAGTAAAAAATTAAAACATTAAATAAATAATGACACTCGAATAATACAATTAATTAAATTAATAACTTAAATTACAATAATAATAATTATAAAATAAATAATCTTTATTCAATTACAAGTCCATAGGTCCACAATCAAGAAATAAATAAAATTAGTTAAATAGGGATGTTTCCTAGGTAAAAAAATAATAATTCTTATTAGTCCGTATTTTACATTATCAAAAAATATTAGATACGTAATTTTTCTTTTGACAATTAAACAAAAAATTACGAAGATATGGCGCGTTGAAGTTCCGCGTGACGTCACTTGTTCCTAAAACGCTCATACATAGTGTAGGAACAAGTGACGTCACGCGAAACTTAAACGCGCCATATTTTCGTAATTTTTTGTTTAATTGACAAAATAAAAAATACGTGTCCAATATTTTTTGATAATCTAAAAGACTGACTAGTTAGGAAAGTAGCCAATTGTTATACTTATTAAATTACAACAATAACCTTGAATTAACAATACAGTTGTATTGTTGATCGAAGACAATAACAATAGCGAAAATATACGGATCATTCACGTCTTAAAACGAGTTTAACTCGACATACGACGACGTATGGTGTCGGGAAGAATGGCTACGGATTAGCCCGAAACATGTCCAGTTAAACTCTTTTTAACTCGACATGTTTCGGGTCGACACTCGCGTCGTACTCGTACCTGGCTCAAAAATTCCCATAACATCCGCAGCATTGCCCCGCTATATGGCCAACGCAATCTGCTGAACCAGGTACGACCCGGAGCAAGGGTCGCAGCCCCTGGAGGAGCCATTTCTACCGCAAAAGGTACGAATTCATACGTGGGCTCCAAGGCTGAGTATTTGAGGTGTTTAGACCTTGCGACATTCTCAGCCTCACATCTAGTCTATCTAGTTCGACGTGCAATTCAAGTGAGAAGGCGTGAAGGTAGTCGCTCACGTCGCATCCCAGCATCCCACAAGAGGCAGTGCCATCTCTACCAAGGAAGGGATTATCATTTGCATTATACTAATACTAGCTGTTGCCCGCGACTCCGTCTGCGAAGAATAGGGGTATAAAAAATAGCCTACGACCTATCCTTTGACCTACCAAATGTGGAACAAAAAATTTCATAAAAATCGGTCGAAAGCCATGTCGGAGGAGTTCGATAACAAACACCGTGACACGAGATTTTTATATATTAGAAGAAGAAGCTGGTGCCCGCGACTTCGTCCGCGCAGTAAAGCTGTACGGTCAATCGTACGCTACGTAGGCAATAATTATAATGTAGGTCATGTGAAATGTATTTTTAATATAAAAAGAGTTAGTGCAATAAACGCATTCATTCAATCAGCGCGGTTGTTCACATTATTACCTGCCGCCCTGAGTCAATTATCACCGAATATCATCATTTATCAATCAATTATCAATATCATTATAGTGTAGCCGCTACATTTATTGGTTCTTCGAACCTTCTTTGGACTACGTTTGCGTGTTTCGTGCCGCGGATCCGTAGGATTACAGTGTGTCGTGTCGTTGCAGTTTTGAAAAAGTGCCTTAGTGTATCCGGTTTCCCTGTGTGTTAGCAAATCGGTTCGATTGGCCTCCCACAAGCGGGTCTCACCAATTGGATTGAGAAGGTGCAATTACTACACACATTTCAACCATCCCGAGGCACTAAGAGAAAACCCATCGACACCAATCATATTTATCACCGTTATACAGAAGTAGTACAGACCGGATCTTTATCATCCAACAAATTTAATTTTATATCAGAATGGACACTCTGTGAACCCGTCAAAGTCGGATCATTCAGGAGATCGAAAGGATTTGCATTAATTTCGGCAAAGATGGTTATCATTTATGGTGGAATGGTCGAGTATTATGAAAGGGAAAGAAAGGTCATATCAACATATCAAATCTCCCGTCAACACAAGCCCCAAACTAAAGAAGCCAAGGCGAAAGATAACGCTGGACCCCGATTTGAGATTCCTATGAGCAGTATGGAAAACCGAGGTACTGTACCATGCGGTCCTGTAGAAGAAATGTTATCTCAACAGAGGACAATCTTCAGAGCCTTCGCACGTATCGCAAACCGTATTAAGTTAGAAAGCATGGTAGAAAAATGGGAAATTGAAGACCATCTGACAGATCTGCAATATCGCTGGCGTGTTATTGATGAATTACATTTGCGTATCGATAACATGTTACAGGGTCGGGATGAAGATTATGATTCGGAGTTAGGAAGAATCGAAGATGATTTTAATAACATTCGAAAATTACTTGTTCTAGCTAACGAACTGCCCTTTTTATAACCTCCAAAATTCCGGAATACAACCACAATTTAGCAGTCGAGAGCTAAGTTTATTGGAACAAAATCAAAATATAATTAGAAACTAGAACTAAATATAACTTAAACTAAAAGTACAAAGTAAAAATATCGTCTAAATTTTCGGCCACAGACCAACCCCAAGATACTGGCCGCGTTACCTCTCTGAATTACTATTCCTAATCTTTGTGAGAGGTAAGTGCCAGCCCTTGGGTCGTCTGAGGCCAAAATCAGGAGTGTAGACAAATCCTTAATGAAAAGTTTAGTGTCTTCTGCCCATGGTCCCATTGTCTCAAAAGTAAGCGAAAACAGTTTTATCACAAACTGAGTTGATCCGCCCATCTGCACCAATCGACACCCAAGGTGGAAATTCCTACGTTTACCGGGAAATACGGACATTGGCCTACGTTCTTCGACCTCTTCACGGAAACCATTCACAACAACATTGGACTAAGCAAATCACAAAAGATGCAGCACTTAAAGAGCAAGGTCAAAGGTGAAGCTGAACGGTTGATCCAACATCTGCAAATGTCATCAGAAAATTACGATACAGCCTGGGAGGTTACTTAATTGTTCATCGCTACAATAATCCTCACGCTCTCTTTTCCAATCAAATCGAGACATTTTTGAATTAACCCGCAAACAAACATCATTTGAACTCAAACGCCTGCATGATACTACAATGGAGTGTATATATGCGATTCATAACTTAGGAATAGATACTACCACATGGGATCCACTTCTTGTCCATTTAATTGCGAAAAAATTGGATAACGATACCTACACAAGGATTACAAAGAAGCACGCAAATCGTCAAGAGACTTGCCGTCGTTCGACGAGCAGATGCACTTCATAGAAAGCAAATGTACAGCTCTTGAGCCCATCAATAAGAGAGACTAACATGTACTTATCAGAAGCCACCAGCAACATGGTCCCGCAGCCATAAGAATAAATAAGAACATAGGTAGAAAGGAAACTCCCGCTCCGGCCGAGTACTCTAATATCGCGACCTTTGAGTCCGGCCGGAGCGGGAGTTTCCCTTCTACCTATGTTCTTATTTATTCTTATGCCGCAGCCTCAGTACGCGCCAAAGGTATCCTAGATCAATCGCAAATTTTAGAGAAATTATCAAACCGCACCTACATATATATACGCCACAATGTCCACTTTGTCACGGAACCCTTGATTTATTCAGATGTAAAAGGTTCCTTAATTTATCATCGGAATGCAAGTTGAAGACAATTGCAAAACAACAAATATGCCTAAACTGCTTGTATAAGCACTATGACAAGCCGTGCATTTCGAAATGCCGCTGTAAATATTGCGAAGGCAAGCACAATTCGATTATTCATAACGATATCATACAAGTACAGTCACCCGCAAATCCCGCAATAAAATATTCATCATCCAAGACAAATCAATCGCCGAACAACGTGATCGAGACAAAGTCGCCTAATGACAAACAACACAACGTAGGTCGCGTGGCCGCCGAAGATGAAGAAATTCTGTTGACTGCTTTATCATTAAAGGTTAAAGCAGCGGACAATACTCATATCACATTGAGAGCGCTCCTTGACCAGGATTCACAAATAACATTGATTTCTGAAAATGCCCCACACATGTTGGGATTACAACGACATCGCTTCCAAGCGTCGGTATCAGGAATAGGAGCATCATCCAAACAGAAAAAAGGAATAATAATCTTGGAATGTGAATCAATTTATGGAGGCTATCAATATTGACACAAGCCTTAATCATATCACGAGTACTATACGCTGCGGCAAGTTATACAGAAGACCGAAGAGTATAACTTGCCGCTATGTAGCGCTATCTAGCGTTTGTGGACTACGACAAAGCCTTTGATTCGGTCGAAACATGGGCGGTGCTCGAGTCTCTCCAGCGGTGCCATATTGACTACCGGTACATCGAAGTGTTGAAGTGTTTGTATAAAAATGCCACTATGTCGGTTCGAGTGCAGGAACAGAGTTCGAAGGCGATTCCCTTGAAAAGAGGCGTAAGACAGGGAGATGTAATATCACCGAAACTGTTTACTGCCGCTCTGGAGGACGCCTACAAGCTCCTGAAATGGAAAGGACTAGTCATCAATGTCAACGGCGAATACATCACTCACCTTCGGTTTGCCGACGATATCGTGGTCATGGCAAAATCGATGGAAGAACTCAGCACGATGCTTGAAGACCTCAATGGAGTCTCTCGACGGGTAGGACTCAGGATGAACATGGACAAGACGAAAGTTATGTCTAATGTTCATGTTGTCCCTGCCCCCATTGTGGTCGAGAACTCGGTTCTTGAAGTTGTTGACGCATATGTATACCTAGGACAAACCGTCCAACTAGGTAGGTCCAACTTCGAGAAGGAGGTCAATCGGCGAATCCAACTCGGATGGGCAGCGTTCGGGAAGCTCCGCAACATCTTTTCGTCCAATATACCTCAGTGCCTCAAAACAAAAGTCTTTAATCAGTGTGTGTTGCCAGTGATGACATATGGCACTGAGACGTGGTGCTTTACTATGGGCCTGATGAATAGGCTCAGAGTCGCTCAGCGAGCTATGGAGAGGGCTATGCTTGGAGTTTCTCTACGGGATCGAATCAGAAACGAAGGGATCCGTAGAAGAACTGGGGTCACCGACATAGCCAAACGGATTAGCTCGTTGAAATGACAATGGGCAGGCCATATAGCACGTAGAACAGATGGCCGTTGGGGGCCAAAAGTTCTGAAATGGAGACCACGGACTGGCAAGCGCAGCGTGGGACGTCCACCAACGAGATGGACGGACGATTTGGTGAAGGCCGCAGGTTCAGGGTGGATGCAAATCGCTTCCAATCGTAATGATTGGGCATCAATGAGGGAGGCCTATGTCCAGCAGTGGACGTCCTACGGCTGAAATGATGATGATGATGATGAGTACTAAACGACTTGCCTAACGCTTCGTTCACTAAACGTTCCTGGCCACACCTGCCAAATATCAAACTAGCAGACCCTGAGTATAACATATCAAAACCAATTGATCTACTTTTAAATGCAAGCGTTTACTCAGAGATTATCATGAATGGACTGATCAAGGGTTCACCGCTAGCTCCCATTGCCCAGCAAACAGAGCTCGGATGGATTTTATCAGGCATCGTTAAAACGTTTAACTGCAACGTAGTTATCAATCAAACGGACGACTTAACAAAATTCTGGGAGGTGGAGGATATTAACCAGTCTTCCTCCACTATGACAGAGCAGAGCCAGAACGATTTTGTGAAGAATATTATCAAGCGACAACTCGACGTCTTTACAACGGCAGATATGAAGTCACTCTACCGATGAAGCCAGGCTCCGAAGAAAACCTTAGAGCATCCAGATCGAAAGCCGTCATACAATTTAAACAATTAGAGAAAAGAATGACAAAAAATAGATCATTATCTATCAGACACGTACTTATAGAAAATTCATTAATGAATACAAAGAATTACAACACATGCGCTTAGCTGACCCTATGACGTCACAGTTAACGTCACGTTGTTACCTACCGCATCATGGCGTGTTGAAATTGGATTCTACCCCAACCGCATTACGAGTCGTTTTTAATGCATCGGCGAAGACATCGTCAGGCTACCAGTCTCAATGATTTGATGGAATGTGGTCCAAATTTACAGCAAGATCTTCAGGGCCTCATCCTCAAATGGAGGACGCACAAATACGTCGTGACCGCAGACATTGAAAAGATGTTTCGTCAAGTCCTTATAAGAGAAGCCGATCAACACCTACAAACTATCATTATGGAGGAACTCGCCGGAAGAATCTCTTCGTGAATATCATCTGACAACCGTGACTTACGGTACTAAGGCAGCCCCTTCCTAGCGATGAGAACATTGAGACAGATTTCTAGAGATAACGCAACTCAGTGCCCTCTATACTAAACGCCGTATATAGATTCCAAAAAAGTTACCAAAGGTGGCCGAACGTAACTGACACAAGTGTCATTGTCATTGTGACCTTCCAGGTGTAACCAACCCATGCACATTAATAAAAAATAGTCATAATAATATTTTGTTGTTATTTAAGTGTAAAGATTATCCCATGTTTTTGATGTTTCCTATAAGTATACCTACGCATACCGTATTGTGTACAATGTGTGTTGCACATGAATACCTTGGTTTTGAACTCTATCCATGTGCCAAAATTTATCACAATCAATTGACTTGAATTGACACTCATATGACTTCTAGGACGCTTCCTTGGTGGAGAAGGAGGAAGATTCTCGTCCCTGTGAGAGGGACCTGAGGCCGTATTGTCTAACGCTTCTGACGCTTGCCTTCGCTTTCACCATCTCTTTCTGTCATCAACTTATACCGTTTGACAGAAAGAAATAGTGATTGCGAAGGCAAGCGTCAGAAGCGTTAGACAATAAGCCTGCAGGTACCGGTTCCATGTTACTTGCTTAAATGCAAAACCCACGAACAAAACATAATAACAAAACTTAACAGGAAACAAAAACTCAACAACGACAAAAACAACAAAAAACAACAAAAATTATCACGAGTACAGAAAGCATTCGATCAATCCAAACGTCAGATGCCGAATGAAACAATTGGAGATGTCATGGTGGTCCTGTGGTCGCCATGTTTACCATAAAGTTTGGCATACGTGATTTGTTGTCAACATTTCTATGTGCACATCAAAAATATTTGTAAATAGTATATAGGTACGCAAATTACATCATTAATGTATCCAAATGTTGTTTAAACCTGAAGTATTACCACTGTAATATGAACTTTTCTTCTACAAAACAGTTACAACCAAATATCTGTAGGTGAAATTAATATTGATATTAAATTATTTATTTATGCGGTTGCGTTTAATTTTAACTTAACAATTACATATAAATAAATTACTTATGTATTATATTTAGAAAAGTTAAAACTTAACGATGAAAAACTTTTTCATTTTATTGGCAACACACTGGTAGTTTTTTTGGATTCTATATACGGCGTTGAGTATAGCTGTAGCAGCCCTAGAGAACTGCTTCTATACTATACTGATGACCTCATGACAGGCTATGACTCACTGGAGCAAGTAAAAGAATTACAAAGACAGTTAATTCAAGTCTTAACTGGAGCAGGTTTGAACCTTCGCAAGTGGTCCAGCAATAACGCAGATCTCATTAAATTAAACATTCCATTTGACTTCAAGGACACAGAATCTAGGAAGACGTTAGGCCTCTAATGGAATCCCGCATCAGACGCCTTTACGTTTATAAATAGAATAGAGTATCAGAAGGGCCAAGGTGATCAGACATTTCAAAAATTTATGACCCCCTGGGATGGCTTTCTCCTATCACTATCAGAGCAAAGATTCTGTTCCAGAAAACCTGGTTAACCAACATAAAATGGGATGAACAGCTCCCCGCAGACATCCTCAATGAATGGCGATGCCTGCAAGAAGACTTGAAAAACATTGAAAACTTCAGTATTTCAAGATACTTAGGCGAAAAGGAATCATATCATTTGCACGGCTTTTGCGACGCATCGGAAAAAGCTTACGCTTGCGCTGTGTATGTAGTAACAACTAACTATAAAGGTGCATACACATCGCGCATTGTTGCCGCAAAGACAAAGGTAGCTCCTCAGAACAAGAAAGTATCATTACCAAGATTAGAGCTCCTTGGTAGTTTGTTGTTAGCACAGCTCATAAAGAAGATTATCTTATAATTAAAGTGCGAATTCCCCTTGTCAGTAGCGACATTTACGAACTGGATCATATTATCACTGTGCCACAGAAGAAGGGCAAGTACATACAGCACGTCATACCAACATTTTCTTACATAGCCTTCGACTTAAAAAGAGAGATGGTGTTCTTCTTATCATATAGTGATATACAAAGATGTACCTATGCACTCATATGGACAGACTCCTGTGCACAATTGACAAACTCATTTACGATGTAAAAAAACCGGTTGTCTGTAAAGTCGGTTTACAGACGATAGTTTAACGCGACAACGTCATAACAAAACATTCAAACCCCCCCCTCGCACCCCCCCGCATTGAAAATTAACCGAGCGCTAGTACTAAGACTGTATTATGTAATACGAGCTGCTGCCCGCGACTCCGTCTGCGAAGAATTCGTTTATCGCTATCCCGCGGGAACTATGCAATTTTCCGGGATAAAAAGTATCCTATATGTTAATCCGGATTATAAACTATCTGTGTGCCAAATTTCATCACAATCCTTCAAAACGTTTTTTTTTTTTTTTTATGTTAGTGAAGCCAGACAAACGAACTGTTGTTAAACCTGATGTTAAATGAACACCACTGTCCATAGACACTCGCAGCGCTTTACGCGATACCAGTGCGTTGTCGGCCCTGCAGAAAATTGTACACTCGCCTCTTAAAGGCACCCAGGTCGTAACTCGATGGGAAGACCCCAGCGGGAAGCTCGTTCCAGATTTTGCAAGTTCGTGGCAAAAAAGACCGCTTAAAACGCACCGTCGAAGACTGCCATTCATCAACATGATGTCGATGAAATGAACGCTTACGACGGGAGGATCTGTAATGGAACCCCGCAGCTGGAATGAGGTCAAAGATTTCCTCAGAACATTCCCCGTTGTAGATCTTATAGAACACGCAAAGGGAGCTAACGTCTCTGCGGAGAGCAAGAGGATCGAGTTTAACGGAGAGTGAGGGGTTGCCGACAACTCGGCACGCCCTGCGCTGTATGCGATCAAGTGAAAGCAGCTGATATTGGGGTGCGGCAGCCCAGAGATGAGAGCAATACTCCATCCTTGGCCGAAGCTGTGCCTTATATATCTGAAGCCGCTGCTTTGGAGTGAAGTATCGCTTAGAGCGGCCAAGCACGCCCAACATTTAAGCAGCCGACTTGGTTTTACCTTCCAGGTGATCTTGGTTTTAGCGTGAAAGAGTAACAAACATCCATCCGTCCATCCATACTTACATACTTACAAACAATACTTACAAACTTTCGCGTTAACATGTTAAGCTAATTTCAATAATTTTGAAAATTCCCACGGGATAAGGATAAATCAGGATTTATATACTCAAATCAACTGGATCCTATCTCCGTAACTATAATTACTAAACTTTTCAAATTCAGTATAAACGTAAATGGTCATACATAATAGCAAAAAAACTTATTGCAGGAGTTTTGGAAATTCCTGTGGGATAGATAATCTCTGAAACATGCGATCCGATAAAAAAAAATCTTTTACCAGTAAAAAGTTACACTATCCTTTATTGACATAGGCTACTTTTTTCCGGGAAAATGCAAAATTTTCAAGGGATAGAAAAAAAAAATTCAACTTCGGAGCTCATTTTAAAATGTCTTTCGGCAATAAAAAAGATACACTGTCCTTGATTAACATAGGATGCTATTTTCCGGATAAATGCAAAATTCATGCGGTATAGAAAATAGTAAATTTAGCTATGGGGCTGAGTTTAAAAAAAATGACCAATAGAAAGCTACACTATCCTTTATTGGTATAAGATAGGCTAAACTACTATTTATTCGGTAAAATGCAAATTTCCCGTGGGATAGAAAGAAGCGAATATCACTTGGGGGCTGATTTGAAAATTTCTTTCACCAATAGGAAGCTACACCAACCATTATTCACATAGACTACTTTTCTCCGTGAAAAAGCAAAATTCCCACGGGAAAAAAATAAGTGAATTGAACTACGGGGCTGATTTTAAAACTTCTTTTACCGGTAGAAAGCTATACCTTTAAGGACATAGGCTACTTTTTCTCGGGGAAAATGCAAAATTCCCGCGGGATAAAAATAAGCGAAAATTTGCATAGAATAAGGACAAATTTGTTGAAATTCCCACGGGATAGAGAATGAACGGGATTTATAATATTCACTAACTGATACTGATGATGATGAAATGATGAAATGATAATAATGATGGATGTTGCCGTTGCCGGATTTTTGTTTTATACAATGAAAGAGATGAAGAAGCTTTACCACTAATTGGAATTCTACGCGGACGAAGTCGCGGGCAAAAGCTAGTAAATCATTAATTAATTAATACGTAGTTAAAGAAATTTTTGATCAAACTATTTAGACGTAAAAAATTATTTAACTTTTTTATGAGTATAAAATAAATTGTCTCTGGTATCATTGCGAATCATCATCATATCGCGATAATATCATCCTGATACTATTAACTGTATATGAAGAGTGCGGAGCGGAACAACTGCACAAACTCTTGCACGAAATGGAACGTTAAATCTGGAGTCCCTCATTACGCTCAGGATTCAATATCGCACCCGTGACATAATACAGTGCTTTATCCCCTTGATGTACAATCTACTATTTAATATATAACTATAAATTAAAAATTTTAAAAACCCCTAACGCAATTATGTCACTCGTATGTTTGAACATTAAGTCAATGCCCGTTATGCGTCTAAGATCCCTTCCGCAGCTAACAAAAGAGCTGATAACTTTGAAACGGCTGAACTGATTTTGATGAAAAATATATAAGAACCATTGCCAAGAAACCTGCTTTCTATTAAAAAAAACCGCATCCAAATCGGTCCACCAGTTTAAGAGCTATGATGCCACGAGACAGACAGACAGACAGACAGACACTCACACGTAGCGGTCAAACTTATAACACCCCTCTTTTTGTGTCGGGGGTTAAAAAACAGTAAGTGCAATAAACTCATTCAATCAGCGCGGTCGTTCACATTATTACCTGCCGCCCTGAGTCAATTATCACCGAATATCATCATTTATCAATCAATTATCAATATCATTGTAGTGTAGCCACTTACACCGCTATAAAAGCCGTCCGTAGTAGATCCATTTAGTAGTTTCGAAGATTAGCGTGTACATACAGACAGACAGACAGACGCATGATTTCTACTGTTTTATTATATGTGTAGAAAGAAGAAGAAGATTTAAACGACGATAACTTTTTTCATTGTTACCCATTTTAATAAAACAAAGCTTAAAGCGTATCACACACAGCGCAGATGCGGTAAAATATCTGTACCTGAACGGATATCTGTCAATATCGCTTTCTATACAATTCAATGGAGGACCACACACAGCGCAGATGCGGTAAGATTTTTATCTGCGTATCTGTGAGCATCGACATATATCGACAGAATCCGACAGATGTGAAGATTTTATCTGCAGATAACTACAGGTGGATGCGCAGAGGCACACTTTCATCATCATCATCATCCCAGTCTATATTACGTCCCACTGCAGAGCACAGGCTTCCTCTCAGAATAAGAGGGTTTGGGTCGTAGTTCCCATGGGGGATCAGGGCGGATTGGGAACTTCAGTGTATAATAAAATAAATATGAAGATTACGTACTAGGGACTTAAGCAAACAACAAGTCATCCTTGCGTAGAAATGCATTTTCGCATTTTTTTACATTTTGACGTGAAGAGAAATAAAGAAAGTGTAACGCTCTTTTATTGAAAATTCATTGTAGCCTATCTATCTCTCAAAGGGCCGGCGACGCACCTGTGACACCCTTAATGTTGCGGGTGTCCATGGGCGGCGGTGATTGCTCCCCATCAGGTGACCCGCATGCTCGTTTTCCCCCTTTTATATAAAAAAAACACCGTGTATAAGCAATCCGCACCACAAAACACGTCTACTCAGCTCCAAAATTTTACAGTGAATGTAAAACCTCGCATCTGCACTGTGTGCGATACCTGCAGACGGATAAGTTTTTATACGCAGATAAAACCTTACCGCATCTGCGCTGTGTGTGATACCTGCAGACGGATAAGTTTTTATACGCAGATAAAACCTTACCGCATCTGCGCTGTGTGTGACACGCTTAAATGTTGCCCCAAGTTAAGCTTCACATAATATCTGCGAAAAGCGCAAGAAAATCCATTCAGTAAATACTTTCGGAGATTAGCGTGTACATACAGACAGACGCATGATTTCTACTGTTTTATTATATGTAAATATAGTTTTGTGTTGAAGCTGTTGGCCATGGGCGAAGCCAGTCGGATCAGATCATCATCATCATCGTTTTCGATAGCAGGTATAATCTTGTAATATATAAAAATCTCGTGTCACGGTGTTTGTTATCGAACTCCTCCGAAAAGGCTTGACCGATTTTTATGAAACTTTTTTTCTATATTCGGTAGGTCTAAGAATAGGTTCTAGGCTATTTTTTATACCCCTAGGCTAGGTGATAAGAAACAATTTATATGGCAAAACAATGTTTGCCGGGCCAGCTAGTAATAATCTATTAGAACGGGCAGGGATGCCTGGCTTTGAATTAATTTGGGCAAGTCCCTTGGATCATGGACCCTTATCCACAGAAAAAGGCACATTCGGTTGAGAGCCCGTTTATGAATATCTCTTGCGGTCCTTATATTGGCTACGTATAGAACATCACCCTTGCCGGGACCGGGATATAGTCTGGTGACTCAGCTCATGCGCCGTCGTCCTTGATGATCACGAGTTCTCCAAGCTGAAGGTCGCGTTGTCTGTTGCTCCACTTGTCCCGTTGTTGTAGCTCAAACACGTATTCGCTCGGTCAGCGAATCCAGAAGTGCTGGCACAGCTGTTAGATAACCGCAGGTAGTGGTCCAGGCGGTTTGGGTTGTGATCTTGCAGCGCAGGCACCGGTAACGACGTCAGCGACCTGCCAACCAGAAAGTGCCCGAAAGTAAGAAGGGAAAAAGTCATTGGAGGAAGTGGAAAGAGGGGGTAGCTATTATTAGGTAACATTGAAATTCGTCGATTTTCATTTCATCGAAAACTACCACGAATTTAACACGATATATATGTCTCGTGTCATAAACAATAGATCGGAGCAGTCTCATAGTCATCATCTCGACGTATATAGGTCCCACTGTAGAGCACAGGCCTCCTCTCAGAACGAGAGGGCAGCAGCGGAGGTTTGCAGCGATCTTATTTAGCTTTATAGGTGTATTGATCTCAAAAATCAGATGTCTACAATTTTCTGTCATTAAATTACGAGTAGGTGAATCCGCAGTGAAAAACTATTAAAATTCGTGAAAATTTTACTTAATGATGACAGCTTTCGTTCAAAATATATATGACGCTTATTGCGAAAAATTGCGAATATTGTGTGCGCGCTTTACATTTGTGTGACGATTTCGTTTTGGTAGGCATCTGTAGGAACGCACACATTTTTGACATGAGTGTGCGGCAACGCGTATAGATGTGCTGTTCGTTGTACCTCGCCCCCCGGGCGAATTGGCAGAAAGATTTGCAAGGTACCTACGTCAAAGACGTATCCCGTCTTAGATTATCTAAGCATACATCGCACATGATCACCTTATGTGTTAGATAATCGACGACCAGATGGCCTAGTAGGTAGAGAACCTGACTACGAAGCTTGAGGTCCCGGGTTCGCTTCCCGCGTCGGGGCAGATATTTGTATGAATAATACGAATATTTGTTCTCGGGTCTTGGGTGTTTAATATGTATTTAAGTATGTATCTATCTATATAAGTATGTTTATCCGTTGCCTTGTACCCATAACACAAGCTATGCTTAGCTTACTTTGGGACTAGGTCGCCCCGTGATATTTATTTATTATTATTATTATAATCACCTTCTGCAGTGATACAGGGCATCTATGTTATACGTTTTTAGTATGGGAGCCCCCTTAAATATTTATTTTTTTCTATTTTTTAGTATCGAATCGAAGGCCTTCTCGTAGTCCACAAATGCCAGGCAAAGGGGGCGGTTATACTACTCGGTTTTCTGTATAACCTGCCGCAACGCATGTATGTGGTCCACTGTGCTAAAGCCTTTTCGAAATCCGGCTTGTTCGGGAGGCTGGAAGTCGTCTAACCTGCGCGCGAGACGATTCGTGATGACTCTCGAAAACAGCTTGTAAACATGACTCAGAAGTGAAATGGGTCTATAATTCTTCAATAAGGTATTATCGCAGCACCACTACACTTCTGTTCCATGCTTTTGGTGTTTTCCCTTCACGGATGGCGGTATCGAATAGTTCTATTTGTACAGTGAGTCTTAAAGAACTTTGACCCAACCGTATGGACAGCTTCCACAAACCCGTCATTGACTTTGCCAATTGGCTATTAAAGTTTTTTGAAGAGGTGCTAATTATATATTTTTTCGACTGTCGGCGTTCTGGAGATCGAGAAACTGCAGCTGTTTTATTTTTATCTCCTATTGTTTACTGGAAATATTTTTTTAAGTGTTCGAGATGACATTTGTGAGATTTTATGGCTGACAAGCCGTACGTGCTCAGAACTTAGTAGAAACAGAAAAAAACCGAAGTGAGCTGTCACTTCTGTCAATGTCAGATCGTTTGCGTTTCGTTTGCTTTGCATTTTGGTGTGCTCAGTGTGATTTTTGGACTATTTTTATCGACCTCCGCATAAAATCCGGACTTTCAATTTTACCGCATTTCTCCACGACCTATGCACGATAATTGGATCACGATTGAATACTTTCGATCACTATTTTAGAACTGCTTCTTGGACAACGCAAAGCAAACGAAACGCAAACGGTTAGATTTCATTTGACATTGACAGAAGCGACAGTTGACTTCGTTTTTTTTTCTATTTCTTCTTAGTACTGAGCACGAACCGCTTGTCAGCCGTAAAATCTCACAAATGTTATCTCGAACACTTAAAAAAATATTTCCAATAAATAAAAGGAGATAAAAATAAAACAGTTTCAGTTTCTTGGTGTTGAAGTCGACCTCTGTCAAAAAAAAATATAATTAGCACCTCTTCAAAAAACTTTACTTAGCTAATTGGCTTTGCCCAACAGACAGATTCTTGGCAAAAACTTTAGAGCCTCTGTTGCGCTCTATCGCCACTTCAATACTATTAGTATTAAACTGGCGTATATCGCGCTTCAGAGACTTTGAGATCTGTCTGTTAAGCCCCGGTATTGGCAAGCGTCACCAGATGTCTGTAGGATCATCTTACGTCGATCTTCCAGCTTCCAGCTTTAGAGTAGTGCTAAATCAAAGACGTGTTATCCGTACAATATTTATTGCAAGACAAAATCTACCCGCTAATTACAAATATGAAGTTATTGTTTATCTACCCGAATATATATCACCTCCACCCTTATTAACTAATTACGCTTAAATATTTTAAACAAACATGTTCAATAAAAATAAAATAATAATTTTCTTAAGTACCTAAACAACCTGTTAATCTCAGTCTATGTTCAAGATCAATAGTAACACAATTTTGCTACTAAGTAATATAAATATCATGACAAGTAGGTAATTATTTAGGTAATAAATAAATTGACGACGACATTATTGGTATTCCTCGAATCCAAATCTTACAGGGGGTTTACGAACTCTCTTGCTACTGAGGTTGGTACTAAGTTCCGAAGTTACAATTTGATTATCCTCATAATCTGTCACCCCGCCAGAAAAGCCATGAGGTTGGTTCACCGACACATCGGGTCGGGTCAGTTCTGCCCGGCCAGCACCTGTTTCACCCGACGCCATTAAGTCGGGTTCGTCTCTAATACTCTCCGACTGGGACCCGTCTCCTAAAGGTAAATCTAACGAGCTGCGGGATTGCCGATTTGTTTTTACAGACGGTATACGTACGTCCGCTGTCTCCTCAGAAACCCTACGCTTCAACTGATCTATGTGTCGGTGTACTTCGGTTCCAGAATTAGTCGCTATTTTATAATCGGTCCTACCTATTCTATTAGTGACTTGGCCTGCGAGCCACTTGTCGTCAGAGCGGTAATCCCGGTACCACACCGCCTCTCCCTGGGCCAGTTCGCGCTGCGCGCCGCGCCCGCGCGCCGCTGCCAGCGCCTGGCGCTCGCGAACCCGCGCTTCCCGCTCGGGTTTCAGTTGGTCCAGGCGCATTCGTAAACTTCTACCTTGTAATATCCTAGCCGGAGTTTCCCCTGTAGCGTAGTGTTCAGTGTTTCTATATGTCAGAAGGTACCTACTGAGGGCTATATCGGTATCTAGCTTTTGCTTTTGGGCCTTTCTGATTACGCGCTTGCAAACTTTGACTGCGTTCTCCGCAGCCCCGTTCGACGAAGGATGATACGGTGAAGAGAAAACGTGTTCAACACCATTGTTTTTAAGAAAAGTCTCAAATTCGACACTAGTAAAAGGAGGGCCATTGTCACTGATCAACTGTTTCGGCAAGCCGAATCTAGACCACATTTCGCGTATTACCGAAATTACTGCATGAGCAGTAGTAGTTTTCATTTTTACCGCCTCTATCCATTTTGAACAAGAGTCAACCGTGATCAAATACGTGGACCCTGCTATGGGTCCCAAAAAATCAACGTGCAGTCTCGACCACGGACGATCCGACCACGGCCAAGCACAGGGCGTGTGTGCTGGTGGTGCGTCGGCCACGCTGGCACACACGGCGCAGGCGCGGCATGCCGCCTCCAGCGCCTCGTCCACCCCGGGCCACCATACATAGCTTCTGGCCAACGCTTTTGTTTTTACGATGCCCATATGAGAGTCGTGCAATTCGTTGATAACCCGTTTCCTACAGGATGACGGAATCACTACCCGATGACCCCAAAGAATACACCCAAGTTCAATATATAGTTCATTGCGCCGATTAAAGAATGGTTTAATTTCGCTAATTTCGATGTCTGAAGGCCAACCATCCAATAGATAACTAATAACTCTACTTAGAATTGGGTCAGCAGCGGTTTCCCGTTTTAAGACCTTATAATCCAAGAGTAACGCTTCTGTAGCAAAATGCAAGTACGTTTGCTCAGGCAACTGGTCTTCTTCGGCGCCTACCTCTTCTTTGTGTGTTTTAATTAACCGCGAAAGCACGTCAGCTGTGTTTTTATCAGTACGTACATATTCTATCTCAAAATCATAAGCTGAAAGTTTGATGGCCCATCGTTGTAACCGACTCGCTGCTGTAGTGGGCACTCCAGCGTTAGGACCGAAAATGGTGACTAGGGGTTTGTGGTCAGTACGAAGCGTAAATTTCCTTCCATATAAGTACTGATGGAATTTATCTATAGCAAAAATAATCGCTAAAGCCTCTTTGTGTATCTGGCTGTAATGTTTTTCGTGCGGGGTGAGCGCGCGCGACGCGTACGCCACCACGCGCTCGCCGCCGGCCGCGCGCTGCGCCAGCACGGCGCCGACGCCGTGCGCGCTGGCGTCGCACGTCACTATCGTGGGTCGCGCCATGTCGTAATGTGCCAGTACATCTACACTACATAGCAATTTTTTGACTTTTATGAAGGCATCATTGTGCTTCTTACCCCAGTTAAATAGTCTTCCTTTCTTTAGTAAATCGTAAAGTGGCATGAGGTAAGTAGATAAATTATTTATAAACTTACCATAAAAGTTCACCATTCCTAGGAACGATTTTAATTCTGTCGTATTCGAAGGATGGGGCATGTCTACTATAGGTTTTATTTTTTCCGGGTTAACCCTAACGCCGTGCTTATCTATAATAAAACCTAAATACTGCACACTTTCAGACAGAAAATCGCACTTTTTCTTTTTAAGTTTTAAGCCGTTACTCTGCAAAGTTGTAAATACTTGTTCAATAGTATTAATATGACTTTGTAAATCCTTACTTTTAATTAAAATATCGTCATAGAATATTACAACATCACGTATATTTTTAAACAGATTAACCATAAACTTCTGGAATATCCCTGGGCTAGAGGATAAACCGAATACCAATCGGTTATATTTGAAGAGGCCTCGATGGGTATTGATCACCGTATAAGTCCTAGACTCGTCATCCAAGACGAGTTGATTGTAGGCCTGGGAAAGGTCCAACTTAGTGAAATAATTATTATTTCCTAAACCGCTAAATAAATCATCTAATTTTGGAACCGGGTACCTATCGATCTGTAAAACGCGGTTAAGGGTTACCTTGTAATCAGCACAAATACGTATACCGCCGTCAGCTTTTGTCGCTATTACGAGTGGGGTCGCCCAGTCGGAGTGGTCAACCGGCTCAATGACGCCGGCACGCAGCATGGCGTCGAGCTCGGCGTCGACGCGCGTGCGCATGGCGTAGGGCAGCGGCCGCGCGCGGCAGAACACCGGCTTCGCGCCCGAGCGCACGCACAGCTTCACAGGCGCGCCGACGTACCGACCCAAAGTGTCATCGAACAATGAATCATGCCTGGAAATAAGTTGATTTACTATTTCATTTTTGTTCAATTTACTTTGCGATTTTTGAGTGATATTATTGAAATTAATTTTAGGTATCTGAATACCTAACTCAAACAACCATTGGCGACCTAATAAATTGGTAGTTCCGTTGTCTATGACGTATAAATCCAATTTTTTCTTAATATTTTTATGAATCACTTCGACCTCCAAGTATCCCATTGGTCGAATAATCGAACCATCATAGAACTTTAATTTCAAACAGCAAGGTCTCAATGCTATATCGTTATAACGTTGTTCATAAATATTTCGACTTATACAAGACAAAGCTGACCCCGTATCGACTTCCATACATAGTGGCCTACCATTAACTAAAAGTGTCATACACACCGGTCTATAGTTCGTCAAAGACATCTGATATATCGGTTCTTCATCGTCGTACTTATCGTCGGCGTCCGTATCGGTATCCTCCGATCGTTCAGGTGCTCCGCCTTCACTGTCAGGCTCCTGCAACCAGTACGAGCCAACAGCCCTGCGCCCGCGCCAGCTCCGCGCCGCCCGGGCGCCGCCGCGCCCGCGCCCGCCGCGCCCACTGTGCCCCGCGAAGGCGCCGCTGCCTCCGCTACCCACGCCCGTCCCGCGTGATTCACTCCCGGCTCGTCCCGCCGTATCATACCGTCTTTGTCTTGCTATCCCGTTTTCCGGACACATCCTTCTCAAATGGCCGATTCTCTTGCAGTAACTACAATCAAAATCTTTAAATTTGCAATTTTCCGTTTTGTGTTGGGTGTCGCCACATGCCATACATCTGAATATGATGTGAACTTTATTCATATCGACTAACGGCTCATTATGGTTGCTCTGGACCGCACTAGCATTTAATTCCGCCGCTTCAAGTGTGGTTGCAGTTCTCACTGCTTTTTTGTAAGTCAACCCGTCGTCCTCTGCAAATAATCTCTGCCGCGTAGTTTCACTTCTTATACCACACACAAACTGATCCCTTAAGTTTTCTTCCAAAGAGATTTTAAATTCACATTTCCTGGACATCTTCTTTAAAAATGCCACATAATCTGCTATTGATTCGCCTTCTAACTGCCGCCGCTGCCTGAACTTGTAACGTTCGGCGAGAACGGACGGTTTAGGTTGCAAATGATCTTGTAATACCAGTATAGCTTCCTTATAGGTTAAATCCGACGGCTTCTTAGGACTTGCCAAAGTCGATAAAAGTTCATACGCTTCTTCACCCATCAAGGAGATTAACGTCGGCAACTTAACGGTTTCTTCCACCTTATTCGCAAGAAAATACATTTCTAAACGCTCACAATACACTGTCCAGTTCCCGTCTTTCATGTCAAACTCGCGTAATTGTCCCACCGACATCTTCGACACACCAGTTCGTGTAAATATGCACAATTTAAACCAATTTAATTCCTCGATCGCCACTGCTAAATCAAAGACGTGTTATCCGTACAATATTTATTGCAAGACAAAATCTACCCGCTAATTACAAATATGAAGTTATTGTTTATCTACCCGAATATATATCAAGTAGAAGGTGTGATTTTTTTGGTTCTATTTGTACGATGAGTCTTAAAGAACTTTGACCCAACCGTATGGACAGCTTCCACAAACCCGTCATTGTAATCATCCATGTCGCTTCCTAGGCATTCGAAACGATTCTGAAGTTCAAGCTGGAACGTTTCGAGGTTTTGTAGCTGGGCTGGTGCCGGGCGGAGCGTAGACTTTATCAGTCGCGATCTTTCAAGCTTGAACCGAATATTCAATGTGCCTCGTACCATACGGTGATCACTCCCGGTTTTAACCGCACTGATCACGGAGACATCATTGAGTATTTGCTTCCTCGTCGACATAATAAAGTCTATATCATTCCTCGTTACACCGTCAGGGCTCATCCAAGTCCATTTCCTGTGCTCTCGCTCTTGAAGAAGGAGTTCATCATATAGAGTCCCTCCTTCTCCATAAAGCCGGCCAGTAGGTGGCCCCGGTGATTCCTATGCCCTACCACAGAATATATAATAGTACTAATGTACAGAATGGACACGCTCCGCCCCGCACCGATTCGAGTTACCCCACCCCTCAAGGCGCAGATTGCCGGACACCGCCGGAATCCAGAAGAGTGCGCGCGCGATGTATGTAGGCGTACGCGTGTACAGACGTCGTCGTGCTTATGTAGATTCAAGAACGCGTATTTTGTACGTCGTGTCCGCCGTGTGGCCCTACTCCAAATTGCCCCATTCGCAGCTCTTTACCATCCCGTTTGCCCAGTTTTGCGTTGAAGTCCCCCATAGCAACCGTGAAGTGAGTTCCGGAGCTATGTACCAACTCCCGTCGAAATCGGAGATACTTTGCTCGAAGTTGTTGACGACTATATCTATCTGGGACATACAATCCAATTGGGTAGGTGCAACTTCGAGAAAGAGGTCAATCGACGAATTAGACTCGGCTGGGCAGCGTTCGGGAAGCTCAGCAATATCTTGTCATCCGATATACCGCAGTGTCTCAAGTCAAAAGTCTTTGACCAGTGTGTGTTGCCAATGATGACTTATGGCACTGAGACGTGGCCGCTAACGATGGGTCTTATAAGGAAGCTCAAGGTCACTCAGAGGGCGATGGAGAGGGCTATGCTTGGAGTTTCTCTGCGGGATCGCATTAGAAATGATGAAATCCGCGCAAGAACTAAAGTCACGGACATAGCTCGAAGAATCGCTAGACTTAAGTGGCAGTGGGCAGGGCACATCGCCCGTAGAACTGACGGCCGATGGGGCCGAAAGGTTTTCGAGTGGCGTCCGCGGACCGGAAGACGCAGTGTAGGTAGGCCTCCAACAAGACGGAGCGACGACCTGGTGAAGGTAGCGGGAACGCATTGGATGCGGATGGCGCAGGGCCGATCTGTTTGGCGAGCCTTGGGGGAGGCCTATGTTCAGCAGTGGACGTCTTTCGGCTGAAATGATGATGATGATTTTTTAGTATTTTTTGTTATAGCGGCAACCAAGATACATAATCTGTGAAAATTTCAACTGTCTAGCTATCACGGTTCGTGAGATCGTGAGATACAGCCTGGTGACAGACGGACAGACGGACGGACAGCGGAGCCTCAGTAATAGGGTCCCGTTTTACCCTTTTTACGGAACCCTAATAAAAACCATCCTATGTCCTTTCCACGGACTCAAATTATCTGTATACCAAATTTCATCTAAATCGGTTAAGCGAAATATCTTTTCTACCATATTAAGGTAAATGTCCCAGTGCTCGTCGCTGTACTAGTCCTCGTCGCCTATATTTTCAATTACGATATATAAGATAAGATTAACATTAATTTTATCACTACCTCATTTTAGCGATAAGAAATATTTGTATTTAGCATTTCATAGGCCAATTTTAAAATAGAGGGTTTTCAATTTATAAATAATATTAGTTATGACGTTGTCATGAACAATCAAATCTTTACATTTTCTTAGTTATATGCTTAAGCTCGAGTAGAGCGTGGGCGTGTTTGGTGAGTTATTTAAGATACTTCAACGGTTAGTTGTGAACTAAATTTGTAATTAATTATTATTGATGCCAGAATGTACGGGTAATGATTTATGTTATAAAATGTAGACTTCGTTCATTGTTACTTTGATAAATAAGACTGTCATCTATTAGGACTCAAAAGCGTTGGTTGTCTAATATATGACACGGCTGATATTCATCCACTATTTGTCATCCCTTTTTTAGGATTTCGTAGCCAAAATAGCTCAAACGAAACGCATATCTGCCTGTCTTCCCGTAAGTCACAGTCATTTTACTCGACAAATATAATGTACATATAAAATATTATGGCCTTGAGCGGTTTTTGTATTTTTTTACAGCTTTTCAACCGACTCTAAAAAAGGAGGAGGTTCTCAACTTCACAGTATGTTTTTTCTTTTGTATGTTTGTTACGCGATTACTCAAAAGTCTTCTTTTATTAGGGTTCCGTAGTCAACTAGGAACCCTTATAGTTTCGCCATGTCTGTCCGTCTGTCTGTCTGTCCGTCCGTCAGCGTCTTAGCTCAGAGACTGTAACGGCCCGGCCACGAACTCGCGCGTTTGGCGGCGCGGCAAGCGTCTTCTGTGTTCATTGCGCGGCCGAGACGCTCGCCGTACAGTGGTTACCTGGCGGCACACGCAATGAACTGATAAAACGCTTGCCGCGCCGACAAACGCGCGAGTTCGTGGCCGGGACGTTACAGTCTATATCCGGTCGCAGGCAGACTTACCAGTGATGGAGGATGGACACCCGCGACCGCCGCTCATCGACAGACAGCCGCCTGAATACAGGACAGTCGAAGACCCTGTGCTCAGCACGGCACACGACGCACGGCCGATCCTTAGTGTCTTCTTGATCTTGTTTATCTGAAATCACAAATGCTTTTATCTGGCCTAAATACAGTTTCGTAGTTTGTGATTTCTAATTTATTATTGCTAGTTTGTCTATCCTTTTTGGCACTAAATACAAACTGAAACATAGAAGCACAGAAAAAACCCCAGAAAAAAGACCAATGCTGGGAATCGAACCCAGGTCCTCAGCATTCCGTGCCGCGTGCTATTCCCCTACACCACCACTGGTCAGGAGTTTAGACACGAATTTTTCCCATACATCGCACATTTCAGCCTGTTAAATAATCACCTTCTGCAGTGATACGGTCCACAGCAGAAGGTGATTATTTAACAGACTGAAATGTGCGATGTATCAATCATACAGCGCAACTATACCCTCATCGAGAGACTTCAACACTCCTTCGGAATTACCCGCTCACCCGGACAAGAGATGTCACTACTAAGCCAAATTTTAAAAAGTGTGATATAGTATTTTTTTTTATTTTTCAACTTCATTTTATATTACTTTTACGAGGGATCCTATCGATGTTTAGAAAATTTTATTTCGGAAGGTTTAGAATCCCGAAAACTTAATTTGTCCGAAAGCATTTTTTTCTGAAACTGTAAATATTTCAGGATTTATTTCAGGACCATCGTGTAGAACCCTTTAGGTTAGGTTAGGTTAGGGTTGTTTTATAAAAATCCTGAAATATTTACAGTTTCAGAAAAAAATCATTCGGAAAAAAATAATTCTAAATTTTGATAGGTAACCTTTTCACGGTCATCCTGTGAAATCCATACATTTCATACTAAATACACTGAAACATGGAAGCACAGAAAAGCCCCAGAGAAAAGGCTCAAAACAACACCACACACGTACAAACGTACGTGTAAATGTTTGTCTAACATTTGGTAGCATAGCGTACGGTTGTGGTACCAACTCTGAAGATGAGCTCTGATTGAGCGAAACGCGTCAGTGTAGTTTGGTGGTGGTGATGGTTGGGTTTGTGTGATTTGTATGTGTTCGTACAGTGTGGAGGTGGAGGAACTGCATGAACACGCATTTTTTACATAAACGTAACTATCGTAAGGTCGCGGGTGAGCAAAGTAATTGTTTCAGTTCATCAATTTTGAGTTTAAATAATTATTAAAACTGATAACTTGACTTTCCATAGAACTAAGTTTGGTTACTTTATTAGCTCTGCAAGTGGAGCAACTTTCTTTGTATCAACCATGTTTGATTGCATGCATTGTTGGTTGTACAAGTATGACTTATTATTGAAAACAACAGCTACCCACGTTAAATTTTATAAAGTTAAAATCGGCAAATCAGCTTACTTGCAACTTCAGTAGCCGCGACGAGAATTCACGTCGCTGGTGGCAGCCGTGGCCTTGAGCAACCGACACGTGGACCGCAAAGCTGAAATTTTACAGCCAAGCAAGTGCATAAAGCGAACAAAAGGTGCAGCAGTGCAAAAAAAAGAAAAATAATTGTTTATCGAAATATAGGCAAATTAAGTACTTAAGCCGAAAACAGAAGGTCAACAGTTTATTAGTTAGTGCTTAATTGTGCAATTATAATAGCTATATAATTGTGTTAAGACTTGAGGCAAAGCGTAAAACTAGTCATAAAACAAACTGGGACGTTAGGTAAGATGCAAGGTTGCACAAATTGAGCTAATTTTAGGGAAGTAGGTACCTATTGCAAATTAATTTAAACTAAAACAAAAACCCTGAAGCTGCATTTAAAAAAAAAGCGATCGAGTGAGAGTCGGTCGAACTCGTACATGAAGGGTTCCGTATCTCCTTACAAGGTTTTAAAACAGTTCATTAAAAAAATCGCCAAAATGTAAGCACTAATATTTCGCAAACGAATCACTATATCGAAAAATCGTCTTCACAACCCCGTAATGATTTTAAAAGACCTATCCAACGATACCCCACACTAAAGTTAGACGAGAAAAAAGAAATCACCCCCACTTTACGTCTATGGAAGGTTTTTAGCTTTCTAGCACAAATAGCCACTGCGTTAAGCTGCGGACAGACAGACAGACGGACGGACAGACAGACAGACACACAGACATGACGAAAATTGCACCAAGGACCATAACGGTGGTAACTCAGTCCAGTCGCCCGTAGATCATTCAAATTACCAAAAAAGTAACCGTTCGCTGTGTGAAATTCTTATAGATCTCGTCACTTTATGTACCAAAACCAGTCTTACAGATCCTAACCTGCCGTAGGTATATGTGCGGGATGCACCTATGACTGGTTGAAGTTAATGATGGAGTGAAGAAAAACAATACTTTGTAGAATGCCAGGTAGCGGGAGGTGTTGTAGTTCGGCGATGTTTATCGTTTGGCGGCGTACGGAAGAGTGTCTCGTGGCGGGCGGCCGGCCTCATTTTATTGCCGGCCGTATCCCCTCCACTTCGCCGGGCTACCTCACCCCCGCGCGGTCTTTATTTTATTAAATATAGAACTAACATTGCGTTTTATTAATTACGCTAACCTTATGCTAATCCTTATATTTATTTACATATTAATTTATCATTCCTACGTACGGCATGGCGTGTGTCGTCGATCTACGACCGATTTTCCCCCGCGACGCTAGTATATTACCTCGTCCCCCACCTCAGGGGTATAAATACTCGCCTTAGCATCGCGGGAGTGATCAGTCGTAGATAACGCGCATGCGCGGCGGATCGAATAGGTTCTGTTTGTTTACATTTTACGTGATCTTATTGGAATCTAAGAACCTATCCGATCCGCTATGGAATGATACGCTAGACGTGAGTATGTTTATTTACAATTAACAGCTATACTTAAATGTTTACATTGCACGAAACTATTATAAAGACTTAACTATATCGCAATGTTTTCTTAAGTTTACGACGCGCAAGTCGCTACTCGGTGCGTGTGCACTCGATAACGCTATTGTCCGGAACATTTCTCCCGCCGTGCAATCGCTCGGTCGAGCGTTGCAGAATCGTTGTTGTGTAGGACGTCTGGCTGCGTCGGTAGTATCACCAGCTTCTTCGTAGGCCTCCTCAGGACTCCTCCCTTCGTCTGCACGTCGACCACTCGAGTGACACCGTCTGGACCCGGGTATCGGGCGATGACGCGCCCCCGCGGCCATGTGTTACGCGGGAGCGTGCCGTCCACGATGAGCACGATGTCACCCACGGCGATTGGCGCGCCGTGTCCGTGGGGCTCCCGCCGGTATTGGAGTGTCGGCAGGTACTCCCGGAGCCATCTACTCCAGAAGTGATCGGCGAGGCGTTGACTCGTCTTCCACGTCGCTCGGCAGACGAGTTCGGAGTCGTCAAAGGTGCCCGGCGTGGGCGCGCGCGCGGAGCCCCCGAGTAGGAAGTGGTTCGGCGTGATAGACTCTGGCTCCTCGGGGTCTACGGCCACGTGGGTGAGGGGGCGGCTGTTTACCGTATATTCTGCTTCGGCGAGTAGAGTGGCGAGAGTTTCGTCGTTTGGTCGGCGTTCCTGTAGCACTGCGCGGAGGGCGGTTTTGGTTACGCCCACCAACCGTTCCCATGCGCCCGCCATGAAGGGTGCGGCCGCTGGGATGAATCGCCAGGTGATTTGGCGCTTCGTTGCCTCTTGTTGCATCGCCTGGATGAAGGCTTCCCGAAGTTCTCTCTCTGCGGCGTGGAAGTTGGTCCCGTTGTCGGACCACAGCTCCGTCGGACAGCCGCGGCGAGCGATCATGCGTCTGAGCGCCATGACCGCTGAGTCCCCGCTGAGACTGGGGACGACTTCTAGGTGTACCGCGCGCACGGTCAAGCAGGTAAAGAGCGCCACGTAGCGCTTCTGTATACCACGGCCGACGGTTACGGTGAGGGGGCCGAAGTAGTCGAGGCCCGTGTAGGTGAAGGGGCGCTCATGGTGCGCCAGCCGGCTTCGCGGATGGTCCCCAGTGGGCGGGACCGTTGGCGTTGACCTCTTGATGCGGCACGGTAGGCAGCGATGTAGTACCATCCTCGCCACAGGACGCAGGCGTAGGATGGCGTAGTGTTGCTTACACTCATTGATGGTTGCCTCGACCCCGCTGTGCGCCAGCTGACGGTGTAGGTAATCGATGTACAGCTTGACGGCCGGGTGGTTGCCGTCAAGCACTGGCGGTCTCTTCTGGGCTTCGGTGATGTCCGTTGCGGCGTCGATTCTTGTCTTGATTACGATGACCCCGTTGACGAGTTCGACCGCTAGGGGGCGCAGTCGACTCTGTAGCGTCGGTGGTCGATTTTTGGAGAGGTTTTTTCTCTCTTCGGTGAATGCTTCGTCTTGTACGGCGCGTACGACGAGTTTCTCCGCATTTCTTATGTACTTCGCTTCGAGAAGTATGTATTCGTCATTTTTCTTAGTCGTTTTCGCCGTCGTCCGTGGCGTCTCGCGACTCGGTTGGCTCTTCCAGTCGGCGTCGTTTCGTTTATTCGCCGCCGTGCGTTTATAAAGTGACCTCGCCTTGTGAGGTCGGCAGAGGTCAACGAACTGGAGTACGCGGGCGATCACGCGCAACATTTTTTCCCATTTGGAGAAGCGCTCGGGTGACGGTAGCCACGTCTGTGGCGTCTCGACTTGTGATGTCGTAACGTGGACCCGTTCTTCACCCGTTTGTTCGATATCTTCGCGTTTTGACTGTGGTGGCTCCGCCGGCCATGTAGAGCGTTCGTTGTGCAAGAAATCCGGCCCGGTGAACCACCGGTGTCTGTCATTGAACTCTCGCGGCGCCTCCCTCGTCGCTTCGTCGGCAACATTCTGTTTTGTCGGCACCCACCGCCACTCATTGACTGCCGTCATTTCCTCTATTGCGGCGAGGCGATGTGCGACGAAAGGGCGATATGAGCGCGCGCCCGTTCTTAGCCACGTGAGTACCGTGCGGCTATCTGTCCAGAACGTCTCCGATTCGGGCTTCTGGTCGTGTTCTTCGATGACTGCGGCCGCCATCTTGGTCCCCAGTACTGCTGCCTGTAGCTCGAGGCGTGGGATCGATATGAGCTTCAGGGGGGCGACTTTTGCCTTCGCTGCCACTAGAGTCACGTTCACGTGTCCATCCGCCGCAGTTGTGCGCCAGTAGAGAGCGCACGTGTATGCAGTTTCGCTTGCGTCGACGAACACGTGTAGCTCGCGCTGACTCGCTTCTGAGTAGTTGGGATAACATCTCGGGATCGCCATGTCGCGTAGAGCCCTCAGCTGGAGTGTCCACTCTGCCCACCGTTGGGCAAGGTCGGCTTCGATCTTCTCGTCCCAGCCAGTCCCGCGGCGCCATACTTCTTGCAGTATTTTCTTCGCTATGATGGTGACGGGCGTCGCGAGTCCGAGTGGGTCGAACACGGACATCATAATTTTTAGCACTTGACGCTTCGTGGGCTCGATGTTATCCAACGCGTCGGGTGGTAGGCGTGTGAGGTCGAGATTGAAGGCGATTTCGTCTGTCGCTGGCTTCCAGATTTGCCCCAGTACGCGTTCCGTCTTATTTTCGCTCTTGTTAAGGTCGACGGGCGTGAGGCATGCAGGTTTTTTCACGATGTTCTCGACGACTCGCTTCGAGTTCGACGTCCATTGGCGTAATTCGTAGTGCGCCTGGCTGTGTATGTAGCGGACGTCACGTGACACTCGGATGGCGTCTTCTTCGGTCTTGAAGCTCTTGAGGTAGTCGTCGACGTAGTGGTTGCGGATAATCGCTTCTGTGGCCTCGGGGTGAGTTTCTTCGTATTTTTTCGCGTTTATGTTCTTGACGTAGATTGCGATTGACGGCGAACACGTAGCACCGAAGATTAGCGACGTCATTCGATACTCGCTCGGCGGAGCGTCGTCGCGGCGGTCGCCGCGCCACAGGTAGCGCAGCGCGTCTCGATCTTCAGGCTTGACTTTTACCTGCATGAACATTTCTTTGATGTCGGCTCCGACTGCGATTGGATGTTGGCGAAATCGCATTAGCACGCCGGGCAACGATTGTAGGAGATCGGGCCCGGTGAGTAGGCGGTCGTTGAGCGACACGCCTCGCGTCTTGGCAGCGGCGTCGTGCACGATTCGCACTTTGTCGGGCTTCATGGCGTTCAGCACGGCGAAATGTGGCAGGTACCACACTCTGGGTGACTTGTGTGATGGCGCAGGCTCGGCGTAGCCCTTCACGATTAGGGCGTCCATTTCTTCGTTGTAGCGTTTCTTGAGCGCTTCGTTTTTGTCGAGTTTATTCTCGACGCCGGTCAGGCGCCGCAGGGTGTTTTCGTAGTTGTCCGGCAGCCGTGAATCTTCTGTCTTCCAAAGTAGCGGGGCTTCGTAGTGGCCGTCGCTCCTTTTCGTTATGGCTTCGTTGAGGGTGGCGAGCGCCCGCTCCTCTGGGTCGGAGTGGGGGCGCTTTGGTTCGACGAGAAGATTTTCTAATGCGAAGTAGTCGCTCAGCTGACGGTTCATAGGGTCATCGACCTCTTGTGTGGTCACGTGGTACGTCGAATGGGTCTGTCTTCCGAGTGTACGCGTGTGCGCGCCGTGTAACACCCAGCCGAGCGGCGTTAGAGATGCCACTGGCTGGTGTCGTTGACCTCGACGTACTTCACTGGCGATGAGGAGATGCCAGTTATCTTGACCGATAAGTACCCTGGGTTCGGCTGACTGGTATGTGAGATGGCACTGTATGTCTTCTAAGTGTTCACACGCGCTGACATCTTCTTTCTTGACCGATTGTGGCGATAGATGAAGATCTTGTATAGTACGGGCGTTTATTTTGTGTTGCTTGTTTGCGCCGCGTACGTCGAATTTGACTCGACGTGAGTTCGAAGTCACTATCTTCTTGTCGGCTATCGCTTCTATCTTCAGAGGCTCCGTCGGGCCCTCAATGCCCACTTCTCGGGCTAGTTGCTCATCGATGAGCGTGATCGTTGATCCATCGTCGAGCAGTGCGTGGGTGTGCACCGCTCCCGCCGGTCCCTTGACCTCGACCGGAACGATCTTTAAATATGTGCGTGAATGTTTCGGCATCCACGTCGATGCCACGGTTTCGTTGACTTCTTCAATTTTCTTCTCGTTGTGAAGAAGTTTGTGGTGGGAATATTCGCAGCCGTCTCGCTCGCACTTCACTCGTTTGCAGAAGTGCGTCTTGTTTCTGTAGCGTAGACATCGGAAGCAGAGTCGTTGATTCTTCACTGTGTTCCATCTCTCGTTCGTTTCTTGCTCTAAGAATTTTGTGCACGCGTCGATGTGATGGCCGATTGTGTTGCAGCACGCGCATCTCGGTGTCGATTTTTCCGGTTTCGCTGTGGTGGCGAACGCTCGTTGTGTCCTCTTCGGTGGCGGTGTTGCCGTGCGATCGATGTTTTCTGGTGCGGCGTACGGCGCGCAGTAGTCGGCCTCTCGCTGAAGGAATGTTGATAGTTTCAGCAAGCCTGGCTCGCCGTTGTATGTTACTGCGGCGGCGTAGTCAAACCACCTGTATCGTAGTGTCGGCGGCAGCTTTTCCAGCATCGATTTTGTCGTTTCAGGACTGTATAGGTAGTGCGAGCGATTTAGGGCCTTAAGCGTAGCCATTGTGTTAGCTACGCGACAGGCGAAACTGCAGATGTCGCGTGGCGCGTCGGAGAGGCGTGGCATGGCGCGTAGCCGCTCTAACTCGGCGAGTGCGATGGCGTCCGGTCGTCCGAATCTTGATTCGAGCGTTTTCATGATGTCGTCGGAACGTGCGTTGAAGATGAGAAGGTTTTCGACTGCTTCTTTGGCTTTCCCTTTGAGGCTTCGTGTACTGCGGTAGCTCGATGTGATAGCGTGTACTATGGCTGCCCCGCGCGGCGATGGCGATGGCGGCGGCGAGCTCCGATATGTCGACGCTTTGTTTGTGCGTCGCGACGATCTTCTCTTCGGTTGCGTCCAGCAGAGGTTGACGCGGTTGAAAATGAGAAGGTATGTGAGCGCCTTCGTGTGGCGCGATGTATGAAGAAGCGGTGGCGTCGGCGCGGGGCGCGGCGGCGTCGTAGGGGGGGGGCACGGGTCCCGGTCCCGGCGTGCGCGGCGGTGGCATCGGCGGGAGGGGGATGGCGGTCCCGACGCGCTCGGCATTGGCGTCGACGGGAACGTCTTCGTATATGTGCTCCTCTCCTGCTGGACTCGACTTCGGTGATTCTTGATCGGCGTTGTGTGGCGTGTTGGTGATGGCGAGTCTTTGATTCGTTTCGAACCATTCGTCGACACGTTGTCCATACGCTGATAAGACGGTGGCGTCCTCATCGCCGCTATCTTCGGCTTCGATAGTGGCGATGCGCGCTTGTACGAGCTCCAGCTTGATTCGTAGTGCTTCTTCTCGCGCCTGCGCTAGACGTAACGCACGGCGGCTCGTTGTCGTTCTGATTGATTTGGACGGCGGCGGTGCAGGGGGGCGAGAGCTCGAAGTCCCCTGTGCCGTCGACGTGTGTGTCTCTTCTGTCGCGCCCGTATTTGTAGTCGACGTGTGCGTCGATGATGTTGCGGTAAGCGTGGCTTCGTCCGTCGTCGTTGGTTCGGCGGACGTCGTCTGTACTCTCCCCGTGGATCTTGTGACTGGCATTCTTGATGTTGTGAAATCTTGAAACGTTGATGTTGAAATCTTGTAATATTGATGTTGAATTCTTGAAATGTTGATGTTATTCTTGAAATGTTGATGTTATCCGGTGAACGAAGGACCACAATGTGCGGGATGCACCTATGACTGGTTGAAGTTAATGATGGAGTGAAGAAAAACAATACTTTGTAGAATGCCAGGTAGCGGGAGGTGTTGTAGTTCGGCGATGTTTATCGTTTGGCGGCGTACGGAAGAGTGTCTCGTGGCGGGCGGCCGGCCTCATTTTATTGCCGGCCGTA
Source organism: Archips xylosteana (assembly GCA_947563465.1). Lineage (NCBI taxonomy): Eukaryota > Metazoa > Arthropoda > Insecta > Lepidoptera > Tortricidae > Archips > Archips xylosteana. The sequence continues at coordinate 10,693,032 of OX387356.1, forward strand.
TCCCCTCCACTTCGCCGGGCTACCTCACCCCCGCGCGGTCTTTATTTTATTAAATATAGAACTAACATTGCGTTTTATTAATTACGCTAACCTTATGCTAATCCTTATATTTATTTACATATTAATTTATCATTCCTACGTACGGCATGGCGTGTGTCGTCGATCTACGACCGATTTTCCCCCGCGACGCTAGTATATTACCTCGTCCCCCACCTCAGGGGTATAAATACTCGCCTTAGCATCGCGGGAGTGATCAGTCGTAGATAACGCGCATGCGCGGCGGATCGAATAGGTTCTGTTTGTTTACATTTTACGTGATCTTATTGGAATCTAAGAACCTATCCGATCCGCTATGGAATGATACGCTAGACGTGAGTATGTTTATTTACAATTAACAGCTATACTTAAATGTTTACATTGCACGAAACTATAATAAAGACTTAACTATATCGCAATGTTTTCTTAAGTTTACGACGCGCAAGTCGCTACTCGGTGCGTGTGCACTCGATAACGCTTTTGTCCGGAACAGTATATAATAATAATAATTTATTCAGAAAACATGATCCATATTTTGTTAGCTAGCAAGAGAAAGGGTATTTTTAATTAAATGTTGCATTATTGAGCACTCATTTCTTGCAGCTAAAGTCTTCAGGAGACTATTTGATTTGGGCTGCCACGTATCCTAATTAAAAGGGACGCCATTTTTTTCCGCAAGACTGCAGTGAAATTGTCCACTCGCGCTTCCGCGAACATGGCAGAGGCGCTGCAAAAACGTGGCAGCCCCAACAGTGCCCTGAAGGCGTCGTTGTACTGGACGCGCAGACAGCTGAGGGAACGCTGCGAACAGACAGTCCACAAAGCTCCTGAGTACAGAGAAGTGCAGTATGCTCTAAAGAGCGTAATTTTGACTGCCTCTGTACACCGAGCGAATCTGCGAATCTGCGTAAATAAAGTGTAAAGTCAAAAATCGCCACTTTTACCAAAATGTACATTTCGAGGTAACCGTACCGTTTCACTACTGTCGTGTAATACAGCTTTGTGTGATTACGAAACGTCATAGTAAGACTGTCCAATATTACCGAACACAATTTTAAGACCAGATGAAACCCTACCATTTTGATAAAAAATTAAAGAATGAAAGAAAATACATTTATTTACAACAACACAAGACCAGATGGCCTAGTAGGTAGAGAACCTGACTACGAAGCTTGAGGTCCCGGGTTCGATTCCCGCGTCGGGGCAGATATTTGTATGAATAATACGAATATTTGTTCTCGGGTCTTGGGTGTTTAATATATATGTATTTAAGTATGTATCTATCTATATAAGTATGTTTATCCGTTGGCTTGTACCCATAACACATGCTATGGTTAGCTTACTTTGGAACTAGGTCAATTGGTGTGAATTGTCCCGTGATATTTATTTATTATTATTATTTATCATCATCAATATTTTACTAAACAAAAGACAACACGAAAAATAAAGAAGAATGTGTCATTGCGGTTGTAAATAGGACACTGGCTCAGCATAAGGCTGCGTTTCCAGCAGAGATGTGCGAGGATGCATTGCGAGGGATGTGTTTGTCATGAACCAATAGAAACACTTCATTCCCTTAGGACCTTATAAATAAAGTGTTTCTATTGGTTCATGACAAACACATCCCTCGCAACGAATCCTCGCACAGCTCCGGTGGATACGCAGCCTAATGCTGAGGTGTTTATAGCACCCCAGCGCTGAATGAATTACATTTCTGAGTAACCGTTCCAAATTAATACATGTGATAATAGATAGGCCCTCTGAATAAACCGTATACTTATTTTAATACCGTTTCTGTTGCCGGATTAGATTTTAAGACTGATTTAGTCCGTGATAAAAAAATATTGACTGTAAAAAAACCACGAAAATAACTTGTGAATGTTCTCTTAGAAATCACCATTTCATGAATTGCAACTGGTGAGGACTCCATAACAATAATTACACGGGTTGCAACTCGATTATTTTAAAGTATGTAAGTAGTTGTTAATCAATATGAGCTCATAAAAAATGTCGTCGAAATGCGTAAAATATGGCGAAGTGGAACTGATGGTGAAGCATCAGAAGTCAAAAGTATTCCTTAACAATCAACGTCTCTGAGTCGGGAAAAGCAATATTTTGCAAAAGATAATGGGCCTTAATCATCAACCTAACTACCTATGTATGTACTTACATACATCTATTGGGGTTCTATCACTCCTGCTGGCTCGCGCTGAGGCACCAAATTCATACAGATTAGATAGTGATTTTTAAGATCGATTTAATTTTTTTTACATGTAACTTAACTTACATTTGAAATTCAAAATGATCTTTACGCCGAAGGAAAACATCGCGAGGAAATCTGTATACACCTGCGAAGAAATTCAATTGTGTGTGTGAAGTTCCCAATCCGCACTGGGCGCGCGTGAGAACTACGGCCCAAGCCCTTTCATTCTGAGAGGCGGTCTGTGGCCTACAGTGGGACGTACATGGGCTGGGATGATGATGATGATATGTAACTTGATGAACCTATTTTTTATTGAAAGCAATGTTTTATCTAAGTGAATTCAATTTGGTACAAGTTTAAAATTTAATCAAAATCTAATTAAATCCTAAAATCTCGCTCCGTACCATAGAGGTAACGCCACCAGAGTTGAGGCCACGCACACAACCATATCTCATGTAATGACAGCCGGATTTTGACGTTGTGTTGACGTTTAACGACAACACAACATCAAAATCCCGCTGTCATTACATGAGATGTGATTGTGTGCATGGCCTCAACTCTGGTGGCGTTACCTGTACCATCCGTACTAAAATTATAAATCTGAAAGTGTCCGTCTGTCGGTCTGTTACCTCTTAACGCTTAAACTGCTAAACCGATTTAGGTGGAATTTGGTATGTAGATAGTTTGAGACTCTGGGAAGGACATAGGATAGTTTTCATCCTGGAAAATTGCATAGTTTGCGCGGGATAGCGATAAAGGAATTGTTAGCAGACGGAGTCGCGGGCAACAGCTCGTTATTAAGTCGAGCTTTATAAAGTAGTACATTACACATTGTAACCGTGCCATCGGCATCCCATCGACATCTCAAAACCTTTAAACAGTTATGTGGTTGGTCTGCCGGCTTGCCAGGCATTTCTTGTAACCACACTCAAAAGGCCCAACCTTTTAATGGTGTATTTTAATAAAAAAATCTTTTGGAAATTAAAACATATAGGGTACTTTCCATTCTCATAGGATTGAATTTTTAAGAAATTTAGCCAATGTCAATGTCTTAATTCATCAATTGTTAAGTAAGTACTGCTTATTAAACTTATTATGGACTAGCTTTTGCCCGCGACTCCGTCCGCGTGGAATTAGTAATTTGGGCAGCTTATTTTTTTGATCCAATTTGCTTTTTCATCAATTATGGCTCTCCTTAGTTCCTCGATATAAAAAATACCCCCCCCGCAACCCCCCCCCACCCCTGCACCCCGCTCCAAACCCCCCTCCCCCCGCACACCCGCGTTCACATTCACCACCGTACTCCCAGCATGATGATATTATAGCCTATTAGCCTTCCTCGATAAATGGGCTATCTAACACTGAAAGTATTGTATCTTTCTTATTTGTCAACCGATTCAAATGAAACAAACACTAAATGTTAATCCAAGAAAATACCAACATATCAGTGAAAACCGCATCCTTCTAGGTTAAGCCGTTTCTGAGATTAGCGCGCACAAACGCACAGACAAACAGACAAACAAACAATAATTCTAAAAATAATTGTTTTGGGTTTTTCTCAAATATCTTCAATGTACAGACACTGACTTGTTACAGATTTATTATATGTATAGAATAGATAGATCTTGCTGTTGCACAATCAATTTTATTCTAGTGTGTAATGAAATTAAAAGAGTTTGAAAGAGACAATATGAGATACTCTTCACCTTCACATACCTTGCATGCCCTTAAAAACAATTGGTTCTAATGCATTGTCGTCGACATCATCATCTGAATCTTCGTTAGCACAGTATTTATGTTCTCATTGTACTCTAAAACAAAAAACATTGAAGCAATAAATACAAATTTATTTTAGTGAAATGCTTAGTGAAATTAATATTTGAAGAAAATTTTGAACATGGAAAGAGCTATTATTGACTGTTATTTCTTACAAAGATTAAACTTACCCTCAGAGGAGAGTGGTAGTGGTACATATGAACCATTTTTGGGCATACGCGTGAATTTTCCCATGTTGTAAGTCAGTGGAATATCACTTCCACTAAACAATTGTACTGTAAAACAGAGGAGGATGGCTTCTCAAGGAACTACAATTTGACCAAAAGGGGAGAACACAAGAGGTTACCGGCACTCGACTCGATGTTTACATACAACACAACATAACACAGCGCAGGCGCGTCGGTCGCGTAACAAAACAAGATGAAAAAATAATGACATGACGTCGTTGACTTGACAGCACAAGATGGCGGCGACCCACAGACAGGATATAATAATAGCATACAAATGACAACTAATATAAAGGTATAAAGCCCTCCCTCCACAGCCCGCAGCGCGGGGAAGGCGCGGGGCGTGTGCACGAGGCGACGCGCGCTCTGCATAACACTGATTCAATACGCTGTGCTGCGCTGCCAGAGTGTGTCACCGTATATATGATTCAGTGTTATTGACCGCGCTGGGCATGCTCCGTCGGCACCCCGCGCTTCGGTTTGTAGTGAGTGAGTGGCCTTCAATCCGTCCCATTCTATCACGCGCCAACATAGTTGTATTTAAAATATGTATTTTTATTTGTTGAAAAAAAAAAATTAACTAACCACGCCAATTTCGATGAGTCTAGATGTTCGTTTAAAAGGCCGGCCGCATACACGCGGAATTTTTCTTCGGTTTCCGTACGGAATGACGCGTGCGAACGAGACAGGGCTACGAAAGTATATAGCGTTGTCTCGCTCGCACACGTCATTCCGTACGGAAACCGAAGAAAAATTCCGCGTGTATGCGGCCGGCCTAACGCGAAAAATATATTATCTAGAGCATTATGATTCCATGACAAGAAATAAATAAATACTTGCCAAGATAAAATTTAATAAAAAATGTTCATGGTTTTTTTTTTAATTACTTACCCTAATCCGTTCTGTTTTACGAAAATTTAAGCGACAGCAAATACTAAACTAAACGTCTCATTTAGATTAATCTAATTTCTGAAAATAAAATTAACCAAACAATTTTTAATAAATGATTATGATTTTTGTAACATTCATAATCATAATCAATAATTAAAAACGTCATTATACCGAGTTTATTATTTTGTAGGAACAAGATTATTGCCAATTAAAAAAAGGTTTCGTTCCGTTTTGTATGGGGATAAAAATTTATTCGCCTGGCAATTACCATTTAGGATAGGAATGAACTAGGGATGAGATTAGTTTGCGATGAGCTTGCGATGAGCTTCAATTCAGCATTTTAAAAGTGGTTAGGAATGGGATTGGGATGAGATAAGTGCGTGGCCAAATGCTGAATACAGCCCCTGAAGAATTTCTCGTTTAATGTATGGATGTTTAATAGTGGTAGAGCCATGTTGTAGCTAGCCGCTGCATCACGAATGGGCCGGCTCGTCCGGGGCAGTACCACCCTCTCACAGAAAACCGGCGTGGAGCAGCAGTAATCCTGCTTGCGTTTCGTACGGTCAGTGAGAGTGCCGGGGGCCCAATACCTCACCCCTTCCCTCTCCCCCTCCCTCTCCCCCTTCCCCTATTCCCTCTCCTTAAGGGCCGACAACGCACTGGCATCGCGTAAAGCGCTGCAGGTGTCTATGGACAGTGGTGATCATTTAACATCAGGTGACCCACTAGTTCGTTTGTCTGGCCTTTCTAACATAAAAAAAAAAAAATGGAACTGTCACCCATAACATAACCTCGTTATTACTATTATTATTATTACTTTGTGCCATACTATTTTAACCCTTATCCGTGCAAGTGGCCCTTAGGCAAACATGCACAGATCAGAGTTCTGTTAACTATTATAACTCCGAGTTAAGTAGAGTCAAAATGTATAGAACTGTCAACCATAACCCATGGTTAACATGTTTATCCCACTGCTTATATTTGTTTAAGACGTGTACCTATTATAATGTAAGTACTATATATGCATGAGTAGATGTACTATTTTTGTTGCGTTTTAATTTTCTGATCCACTGTTGATGCACCACCTGCTGTAAACTAGTCCTTCCTTCTTTCTGTTAAAGGGTTGCCTGGAAGAGATCGCTCTTAAGCGATAAGGCCGCCTATTGCTTACCTTGTAACTTTCTCTCTGTGTACCTGTTTTCTGTATTGCTTACTATTCCTGGTGTACAATAAAGAGTCATTGTATTGTATTGTATTGTTAACGCTTTGTTTAACCCTGGGACTTCTGTATTTACAAAACGTTTTCTTTTTTAAAGTCTAAATTTTTGTGTAATTCTCTCTCTCTCTCTCTCTCTCTCTATCTGTAGATTAAGTGGTCTAGGTAGGTACTATGTCATGGATGGCAATGAAAATAAATTGAACAATTTTTAACACTTCACCAGTTTAATATTTCTTACGAGTTAAAAGTATTACCCTCCAATTTTGGCGGGTTTTTTAACCCAGGGTTAAGTTTTAACTTTTGGCCGTGCAATGCATTAGCTATGTAACACTGGGTTAGCAGTTAACCCGGTGTTATATAAGTTATACATACCCTGGACCGTGGAAGTGGCCCTATCCACACACGCACACGCGCACGCGCACACGCTCGCGCGCGCGCGCGCACGCACTCACGCACGCACGCACGCACCCACCAAGTACCAAGATGGAGCCTTTTCACACAACGATTTCTTTGGCAGATGTATTAAATGTTACCATGACATTTGCAGCGAAAAGGTACCACCTAGGTACCTACGCGATTCAGTTTCTTTACCCTAGATAGTAAGATGAAAATAGCCATCCCGCGAATACGGCTTTGCCTATGCTAAATATAGAATAGCTAAGGGTTGGAGGCGAGTCGTGGTTTCTTTGCGGACTGTTTCCGCAGTTGGTGCTAATCGCTTGGAAAGAGCGAATCATCCCCTGCCCTGCCCGAGACAGCTTTGTAATTTCAAAAGAAATTGTGCTACAGGAAAATAGGACAGCAAAGGTAAGTCAGCGTAATAATATAAAAACACCAACAATACGGAACTGGCAACATTAAAAAAGCTGCTCGAGCACCTTCAAATAGGTGTGATTATGAGCAGTCCGGAAGATAAATAGATTGATTTAATTAGTGGGACAACTAATAATTAACAGCGGCAACTACTGTTTTGAGCCACATAATTATTAATGAAAAGAATAGAAATGTTAATTGTGCTTATTAAATTACCACCCAGAATCGATAGCAAACGATGGAATTCAATTTATTACTGCTCATGAATTTTTTAAATACTTACACCGTATAATAAGTATAATTACGGGTGCGTTGCTGGCTCTTTGAGGAAAGACTTGGTTCGTTTTTTGAATTGAATATCCTTAAGCTACCTATTACCGCTGGATGTTTATTTTAATGTTTTAAAGTCATTAACAAAAAAATTCGCCAATTTTTCGGCTCGCCTGCTAGGTAGGTAAAGCACGCACGTTTTTTTGTGTGTTTTATAGATTTTTAGTAAATTACTTACAATACTTCTAAGCAAAATGTCATATTTTGAGCAATTGGGCCTTTTAGTCATATTTAGTGCCTCGAGTTTTTGGCTCGCGTAATACCGTATCTGTTAAGGCTGTGAGAACTGTTTTAACACGCACCCCACTTACTATTATAAAGGTGCAAAGCGAGTTCAAGGCCTTTTGCCAGTTAGAAAAACTGATGGTTCATAAAAAAACCCGGGTTTTCCTAGGGGTGAAAATATAAGGAAATTTAGAGTAGGGTAGGAAACTTATTGTTAGATATGCTGGCTAATCGTGTAATCTAATCAATTATCGTAATTGAGTTAGGTACTAAGTAATTAAAATCTTGTTATAAACAAAATTTTTCTCTTTGTTACAGATCGTTCTCTCAAATCGAATCTATTTAACACAATGCTATTATCTAATAATAATGAGCGATTCAAGATAATAAAAGCGGACAAATCATCACAATGAATAACGAAACCAATGCTTTTCAATACTTCGTTTATAACATTTCAGAAGACCGTAAATCAACGGATAATTTTACATTCCTCTTTAACAGCAATTTATTCGATGAGAACGTCTGTGATATTTCTCAAACTTTACTGTATAATACAAGTTTGGGATTTGAAACTGCTGTTGCGGAATGGGAAGCGCTCACTACGATCGCAGTGCTGTCAGTAGTTATTCTTGGAACTGTTTTCGGAAATGTTCTTGTTATACTAGGAGTGTTTACGCATAAACCGTTAAGAATTGTGCCGAACTTTTTCATAGTGTCACTTGCAGTGGCCGATTTGGCTGTCGCGGTGTTGGTGATGCCACTGAATGTGGCCTATTCGACGCTGGGCCGATGGTTGTGGGGCAAGCATCTGTGTAAGATGTGGCTGACTTGCGACATTATGAGCTGCACCTCGTCAATACTGAACCTGTGTGCCATAGCACTGGACAGATACTGGGCCATCACCGACCCTATAAACTATGCGAACAAAAGGACGTTGAAGAGAGTTTTGTTACAAATTGGTGGCGTATGGGTGTTGTCCCTAATAATAAGCTCACCCCCTTTACTTGGTTGGAACGATTGGCCAGATGAGTTTACCCAAGATATGCCATGCCAATTGACATCAGAACCTGGCTATGTAGTATATTCGTCCTTAGGCTCATTTTACATTCCACTCGTCATAATGACTATGGTGTACATTAAAATTTATACTGCCGCTAAACGGAGATTCAGGCGGCGTACATTAGGAACAAGAATTTACAAAAAGCGACCAATTATCAATGTTGAAAATCAGGAAGAGAGTCAGGAAAACAGAGAAGATTCGGATAATGACTCTGAAAGCGGAGAAAGTGTTAAAAAGAGTCAGAGAAGAGCATTTAATGAGATAAAAAAGAACTTTTTTGTGCCCCTGCTTCTACTTCACGATCCAGTTTCAAGGCAAAAACTCGAGGCCGATATCGGCACATTAACACCTAAATTGTCGCCCGGAAGTTATGAAAATCACAAAAAGAGCACGGGATCTTTTCGAGGTGGAAATTTGAATAAGAGGAAGCAAGAAAAGCCGTTGTTGGCAAGCGTTAGCAACAGCGGCGATGTTGTGCACCAGTTTATACAGCAAAAACAGAAGATTTCATTGTCTAAGGAACGGCGAGCTGCGCGGACTCTCGGCATTATTATGGGAGTATTTGTTATTTGTTGGCTCCCCTTTTTCCTTATGTACGTGATATTGCCTTTCTGCCGACTGTGCTGTCCGAGCAACAAGTTAATTAATTTCATTACGTGGTTGGGCTATATTAACTCTACGGTTAATCCCATAATTTACACAATTTTTAACTTAGACTTTAGAAAAGCTTTCAAAAAATTGCTGGGTATGAATGTATGTATAAGTAGGTAAGTAGATAATACTCAATAGTAGAAACTAGAAACATTAAATTTCTTTGTGCAGGCGTTAAATGTTTTTAAAAATGCACTGTAAGGTTTGTATAAAAGAAGCAGGCTTTTATTGAACCTACTACCTACTTTGATTTAAACGTTGTTTGTGTTAAGAATACGAGTAGGTATATCTGAAGGCAAAAACTATAGGATATCACTATTTTCTGTAATTCAAGTATCTAGTCAATGTCATTATAAGATCGAGTTAAAAACGCCGAACTGAATCGTGACCGACTGTGGAACCTTTTCACAGTAAATGTCACAATGACATCGCATAGCTTGACAAGGAAAATCATTTTGATGCTTACTGTAAAAAAGTTTCACGATGGGTCAGAAATTAAATCGTTCAACTGTATATCTACATCTACTTAGCCTCCTGCCGCCCACGTCAAATTTCGTTCAATGAAATTTAAACTTTTTCACTAATGAGTTGAGTTCATGTCACATTAGAATAAGTCCTAATAATAGGACATCGGACCTCAGGAGGTTAAACTAGGTAGGTACAGAGCAGGAAACTGAATAGCGTACCAGAGTGGAACCTTTTCTCAACCTATTACACGTTGATTTCTTTGGTAGATGCATGGAATGTCAACATGACACTTGTAGCCGAAAAGCAGCAGTGATTCAGTTTCTTCGACTGCCTTATTTTTAAGAAAATACATGTACCTATACACTAAAATTTAACTTTATTTTAGAACCTTCATTTAAATCTCCCACGTAGGTATTGTGATTATAATCTGTTCCTTGCGACCGCTTTGTAAAATGAAGCAGAATATTACGGCGTCGGAAAGAGGAAGACCCTTAAGGTGATTTATAAGCGGAGTAAATAATCAGACCATTTGCGGTTTAACCTTTTTTATTTTTTATATAATTTATTGAATCAGGCGTTACTTTGCGGAGGTCCATATTAATCAACTGTGTGTTTGAGTTTAACATTTGGTAGCATAGCATACGGTTGTGGTGCTAACTCTGAGGATGAGCTCTGGTTGAGTTCGAAACGCGTCAGTGTAGTTAAAAAAAAAAATTAATCTGTTTATATTTCAAACTAAATACAAACTGAAATATAGACGCATAGAAAAACCCCAGAAAAAAGACCAATGCTGGGAATCGATCCCAGGTCCTCAGCATTCCGTGCTGCGTGCTTACCTCTACACCATCACTGGTCTATATGGTTTCACGAGATGACCGTAAAAGTAATAAAAAATGAAGTTGAAAAAATTAATACAAAAAAGATACTTCATATACCTAACTTGTTAAACTGTTTATTTCAGTAAATTACAATTTTGCATGCATAATCTTAACTAATACTAATACTTAATCTTAATTTAAAAAGATTTTTTAAGTTAAGAAGTCTTTTTGTATATACAGTCAAGGTCACAAACACACGCACGTTACCCATAGGTACCTAAGTCAAAAATATCTGCACACCTATTTACCACTTATCATAAGTTTGGTGTTTACTGTTTACATTATATCCGACTCCGAGCCGTGCATGTAATATAGTTTGGTGGTGGTGATGATTTGTGGTGGGGTTTGTGTGATTTGTGTGTGTTCGTACAGTGTGGAGGTGGAGGAACTGCATAAACACGCATTTCTTACATAAACGTAACTACCGTAAGGTTGCGGGTGAGCAAAGTAATTGTTTCAGTTCATTTTTAAATAATGTAAATAAATCAATGTCATCCATATGTAATCAAAACCAAGTTGCTGCCAATGTTAAGAAGATCGTGTTTGCGAATCGTGACCAGATTAAAAACAGAATTCGTATTTTATAATTTGTCTTCAAAAAGGCAACTGTATTTTTTAAATAGCACAGTGCTCTCGAGTAGTGCATTCGCCTAATTGTGGCTAAACAAAGCCCTTAGAACCGGGGTCAAGGGGCTTCAGAGCATCTCCCGGCTTGTTAGTTGCCGCTCCACAACCTCATGTGTATCTTGAGTTTTGCTCGGGTAACGAGAACATATTGAAACAAGAGACACAAACCCAACTAATGCCGTACGACGTGTAAGTTACAACGTATAATGTAAGTAGGTATTCAGAGTTTTTGTGTATCTATACTTCTATAGGTACTATGTCAGTGAAAGAAACCTTTCGTTAATTAGGTACATCACTGCAATTTTAGAAATTTTTGGCTTATTATTTGTGAAAATGAACCACGTAGGTAATTTTTAACCGACTTCAAACAAGGATGCATTTTTTTAGGTATGTATATATGTTCATCACAAAATCCAACTGCACTGAAAGTTCAAAAGGTTTTTTCCACTTTCGAACGGTATTTTCACGGATATGATTTGAAAAATTGTCCCCTTATAATCCGATGCTTTTTATTTCATTTTTAATACAACATTTTTTCCAACTACTGTAGTAACTACTTGCACTTTAATCAAATTAAATGTGGGTGAAATTAGACTATACTTACTCTACTTTTTAGGGTTCCGTACCTTATTAGGATCACTTTGTTGTCCGTCTGTCTGTCTGTCAAGACCCTTTTTCTCAAGAACGCGTGGAGGTATCAAGCTGAAATTCATATCAAATACTCAGGTCTACTGTCGCTTAGAGCTGTGAAAAAATAAAACTTCTAAGTCAACGTAATCGAATGAATACAGCCGTTTATGGCGCAAATTTTCGACACTCGCATGGGAATCAAATGGAAACCTACTTTCCCGTGAACTCAGAATCTTGAAATTTGGTACGAAGCAACGTCTTATAGCACAGATAAAGGAAAAATTGCGAAAAGCATAAATTTTTAGTTACATCATATAATTAAATTAAACATTAAGGGGGTCCCGAGTAACCAACATAAAATGATCCTACACGGCGTAAATTTTACTTAGAAACAGGGCTCTGCTAACACTGGATTATTATAGTTACGGCTATTTACGGCGTATATCTTGACATAGCCAAAAATGTGGACGGAACCCTCGCCTCGCTGCGGGAGTCCGACTCGCACTTGGCCGCTTTTTTTTTACTATAAAGTATTGCCCAATGCCCATAGTAAATAGTATGACGCTCATTTGTTTTTTGCGAACAAATTTTACGGCGTAGTAGGTACTTTATAGACAAAGAATAGACTATACCAGTGTTTCCCAACCTGTGGTCCGCGGACCCCTGGGGTTCCGCGAGTATAGGTATGTATGGGGGTCCGCGGCGTCATCTCTAGACCATACTTAAATGCTAATAAGTCTCGTAATCCGAATTTTTTTGCTGTTTATTTTATTAAGGGGGTCCGTGAAAACTGTGCTTGATTTCCTAGGGGTCCGTGGCTGAAAAAGGTTGGGAAACGCTGGACTATACCTAAACCAAACTATGGTCGGTACTTTTTTTAATGACTATTCTTAGAAGTTGCTTATGTTTATGATGGTTAGTTTTTGTACGTTTAAATTTTTCTTGACAATTTTTTGCCGGACTATGTCAGAAGGAGAGCTGTTTTAATAAATAAAAAATAGAACCGCCTTCAATAACACCCAAAATATATAAAAATAAAAATGTTTTCCGATTTACTATAGGTAAATTACAAAGAAAGTAGACATCCCAATTGGGACCCTCCTCTTTTTTTTTTGAAGTTGGTTTTAAATAAAAATTTAACCGACTATAATGAGCATGAAAATATCTTTCTACTAATCTCTTTGAAGTCGGGCCTCAGCACGAGCAAGCAGCAGAGTCAGATCTTAGATGGTCTAGGATCAAACTCATCAAGACAAATCAAATGAGCCCAAACTCAATGCGTTCGTAATGTTTTATTACAGAGTTTCTATGGCCACCTTCCAGCTCTTCAACAGCAGATCAGCTCCATGTCATAATAATATTGCATTGTCATCCAATTTACACATGCGAGTAAAATTTCAGCTCAATTGGAAATCGGGAAGTGGGTCAAATTGAATTTGCAAGATTTGATCCGTTAAGGAGTTCCGTTGACCATGTGCTGTCTTCTTCATCAGGCCCAGTTTACCAAATGATACTTTCTGAATGCAAATACTTCATTTGATGCTAAAAATGCTAAAAACACTATAGGTTTGCCTATAAAATTTGAAGGTTTCCCTCGATTTCTCTAGGATCCCATGATCAGATCTTGACTTGGTGCCAATGGGACTACCTCAGGAGTATAGGTACTCTTTCAAACAAAAAAATTAATTTTGAGAATCGATCCACAATTGAGGGAGTAATGGCGTAAAAAACATAAAAAAAAAACAGAGGAGTTGGGAATGTTTTATATTTTTTTTTGTATAGAAAAGTCAATTATAAGAAACTTATTTCAATATTTTTTCATTTAGTTCACTACTTTTTCAAAATTAATTATTGAAACTAATTTCTAAATTATCCGCAGCGAAATTTCTAAATTTTTACGATAAGGCAACCCCTTTTATTATTTTTTGTGTAGTGGTTAGTGGCACATTGTAACTAGTGTCACTTCGCTGGTAGAGTGCTAAAAATGCTAAAATAGATGTCAGACAGCGGGTCCAAATCAAACTCCGTAGAATCCACGCGTAAACTGTGAAATTCCACACAAAAAAAAATTCCACACTGATAGTACAACTTGGACCCTCTACGAAATTTACTTTAATGTCAAATGAAGGTCATTGCTTATTTGATATGTAATAAATGCATTAATTACATTATATTAAAATTAAATAACTACAGAAAACAATTTAAAAAGCATTTATCTCGAAATAGTTTTCGATTTACCTACTATACATTACAAAAAATAGACATCCCCAATTGAGAACCTCCTCTTTTTTTTGAAGTTGGTTAAAAACAGGGTAAGTAGGATAGATACTTATTGTTGAACGAAAGCAGCGAAATCCTCGATGTTCAGTGGAGCCAATTGACTTTTGTATGTACTTAATACAATAAAATGTTCAATGCGCAGAACTTAGGTATAATATGATAAGTACTTAAGAGGAATAGAAACATTATTGTTTGATTTGTACTTCTTTCCCGATTCGACAGTTGTTATTGTTTGTTCGATTTCATTCTTTGTCAATTCGATGTATTCATATAATGTTTAATGTAAAAACATTGGCGTGAATGTCGTCATGCCCTACGTGGAATGGCCGTCGCTCCTCTAAAGAATCGGTTTTCCCCCATGGACATAAATGTATGTTCCACTGTAACCTGAATATTGTTTGTTTGGTGTTGTTGTAATACCTACATCTGAAACGTCATGGTGAATCATTTCAGTAAGTACCTATGTCACTTTTTTAGGGTTCCGTACTCAAAGGGTAAAAACGGGACCCTATTACTGAGGCTCCGCTGTCCGTCCGTCTGTCCGTCTGTCCGTCTGTTCGTCTGTCAGTCTGTGACCAGGCTGTATCTCATGAGCCGTGATAGCTAGACAGTTGAAATTTTCACAGATGATGTATTTTGGTTGCCGAACAACAAATACTAAAAAATAGAATAAAATAAATATTTAAGGGGGCTCCCATACAACAAACGTGATTTTTTTTCTCGTTTTTGCTCGATATTGATAACGGCCGCAGGTAGACGCTTGAGATATTCACAGAATATTTATTTATGTATCCACTATAAAAATTAACAATTAAATTAAAATAAAACAAATATTTAAGGGGGGTCCCATACAACAAACGTGATTTTTTTGCCGTTTTTATAGATAATGGTACGGAACCCTTCGTGCGCGAGTCCGACTCGCACTTGGCCGGTATTTATTTGTACCTATATCTCACAATTAATATTTACAGACTAGCCACATATGTTAATTATATAAAACGAGAAGTGAATAAATACTTACATGCGAAAAAGTTTATAATCTTCATGCATTTAAGGTGCTTCAGGTTACAATTGACTCCAAATCCTTCATTTGACCCTATTTTTTTTTTTTTTTTTATATAGCCTATAATATGTCCCACTGCTGGGCAAAGGCCTCCCCTTTCTTCCGCCATTCTTCCCTATCCTGGGCATGCACCTGCCAATCGAGCTGAAAAGCGCTCAGGTCGTCCCGCCATCTCCTCTTGGGTCTGTCTCTGCTCCTTTGGCCATCCCTCGGAACCCATTCGGTAACGATTCGCGCCCATCGGTCCGGATGCATTCGGCAGACATGTCCGGCCCAGTCCCACTTCAGCTTGGCGGTTTTGACACCCACATCTGTAATACGAGTTTTGGAGCGCAGTGCCGTGTTTCTGATTCGATCAGTTCTTCGAACACCCAGGATACTGCGCTCCATTGCTCGTTGGCAAACCTTAAGCCTGGACTTTTGAGCTTCAGTTAATGACCAAGTCTGGGCGCCGTAGGTTAAGATGGGAAGAATACACATGACGACGAGTTTGCGCTTAAGTGACAGAGGAAGGTTGCCCTTCATTAGCGTCTTCATGGACCAGAAGCTCTTCCAGGCATTATCGATACGCCTATCGATTTCTCTTGACTGCCTGTTCTCGAAGGATGCTATCTGGCCCAAGTAAATATACTCGTCGACGTATTGTATGTCTTGCCCATCCACCGTAACTCTACGTTTCACGCTGTTGGTCATTACCTGTGTCTTTGCTCTGTTCATTGTGAGTCCAACCTCAAGGCTCGCCGTGCTCAGATCTTGGAGCATTTGCTGTAGTTGTTGTGGTGTTTGGGAAAATAAAACGATGTCATCGGCGAAGCGCAGATTTGATTATCTTTTACCTCCGACATCGATGCCCATTGTCCATTGTCCCCTTTAAGTGCCTTTTATGATGGTTAAGTGAAAATTGCAGAATTTTTACAGTATTTTTCCTTCTTTAATGCTTTTTCTGCCATAATACCCATAATAATTTCATGGACCTCCATAAAACCTTTATACAAAACGTCGGAAATATCTATGCACCTGGAGACTATTTAACATCATAGAAAGTGGAGGGTCAGCAAACAATATTACAACAAAATAACGATAACACAAATAATATGTCGGCGCTTGCACTGTTATTGGTATTATGTACGGGAACTAGAGATGTGCAGGGAGCGCGAGTGTACCGCATTCCAGTAAGCAAGGTGCACACAGATAATTCGGACCATATAACCTCATGTAGCGTGTAGTGCACGTCAAGATAATTATCGCTATCAATCATCGCCTCTATTTTGGCACATTTGTCGAGGACGGGGCGTGATGAATGGCGTCTGCTTCTATTGTGTTAATTTGCGAATCAACAATCGTAGATAATTATTTTTGTACTAAAATTACTCAGTCGCCATAATAAACATCGGAGCTGTCTGGATGCTCATGAGTGTCTAAAATACCGTGGTATTTTGGTATGTATGAGCACCTAGATTTAGATAGCTCCGATGGTGCGTGCATATCTACATAACTAGCTTTCCTTGTAGGTAAGTATCGAAACAAGTTTCTTTCAACGAACCTACTAAATGAATAAGACTGTAATAAACAAAATATTCCATCTTCCAAACGAATACAGAAAAATTGTAGCATATAGGCTATCCTATCCTATAAAGACCATACCTACATTACATACCTACCTATATATTTAAGCTACTTGCTAAATAAGTTTCAAGCCCAAAAAAAAACATGTTTATATACAGCTGGCGAGTGAAAACCTCTTTGGTATATATCTGTCGCTGTGGTAATATTATATACAGTTGGTTTTCTAAAAACATTTTTTTCAAACAGTTGTTTGTATAGATATAGATCTATCTAAGATGACATTTCCCATGCTAACTGCATAGAAGAACTGAGATATAGGTGTTTATGTTGTTCAGCTGAGTGCTGTTTGAAACTAAGCTTCCAGAAACAAAAATCTTCCCTGTCCTATGAGGCACATGCGCCTCATGTGTGACTTTACTGGTATGTCCATGAGGCACATGTGCCTCATGACACTATGAGCGTTTAATGTCATTTTTACCTACTATGAGGACGTGTCAAAAAAATGCCATACATTGCTCCGGGACAGGGAATCTGTTAAAATGTGTATAATCCGCCATCATAAACATTGGAGCTGCCTAAAGTATTATAGAGAATTGCAGTTATCTTTGACCACCTAGATAATCGCCATGTTATGTCGCATTTAACTACGTAGACTTTCTTATTATTTTTTTATGCTACCTACCGTTTCCTTGTAAGTAATATAATAATAATAATCATTTTTATTTCGACCTTCAGGGATCATATTTTAAATTAAACATTACATTATAGATTAATAAATTAATTAAATTAAAAAGAACAAAAATAAAATCAATTCAATTTGTGTTAGTATAAAGTAAACATTATAAACTAATCCTAGTGTTAGTAAGCAAACATTAAAACTGTTCCACAGCACATTACGTAGGTTTGCCTTTCAGTACATGTATCATGTGACAGTGATTCAAATACTGACAATCAAACCTATCTGCGAAGGCCCTCAGGATGCCGTTAGCGCTAGCCCGCACCCTTGCCGCCAGGGATGTGCACCGTTTCCTCATTGTGGTGTAGAAGCAATCCACTCTTGCTTCGGCGAACATCCCCGACGCACTACAGAATCGGGGCAACCCCATCAACATCCTGAAGGCATTATTATATTGCACACGAAGAGCGCTGTACTGCTTCTGCGTATAAGAGACCCACAAACTGCTCGTATAAAAGGTTGTACAGAATGCTCTAAAGAGAGTAATTTTTACCTCATTGGAGGAACGAGCAAATCTGCGGGAAATCATGTTCGCTCTAAAAGACAACGCCCTCCGTTCTCGCTCTATATAGGTACAGTTGGGAAAGTAATAATTTAATCAAACAAGGACAAATAAGAACGAAAAACATTCTGAATCTATTTGGAAAATACAAGGATTTGCATGTAAATCCGTGCTTATTTATGATGGAATCCAAATAGGCTTAATACGTAACTCGGGCCTTACTAGCGCCGAAAGAATATCATTGCTAACACTGCTTTGCTTGGGTCACCGGAAACTGATTATAAAAAACATTTCTGTGGAAATGCCCAACAAAATTTGGGGATTATCGATCTATATATTGCCAAATGAGTATGGTTCTAGCTAATTCACGCAGTTATGTTGTAGCAATGCTCAGGTTTTTGGTAAACGTCGCAGGATTCCGATAGATGCGGGCGGCACGAGTCCAGCCATTGTGGCATTCTTTAGGGGAGGTCTATGTTCAGTCGACGTAATCGGCTGACGATGATGATGATGTTGGTGATTATTTTCATTCTGCATGTGTATTATCGGGCCCTTAGACGTCTTCCTTTGTAAAACGCTGCGTATTCTTGTTGTTACGTAGACAAACCCCTTTGTATAAGTAGGTGAATAACTTAAGAAGATGTACGGTGTAGAGATACGGACACGTTACTACTACACACAGCAGTATGCTTAGTATAAGTTTTACTCCACCAAAATACTTCTCGATCGCGTTTACGTAAAAAAATCAATTACTATGGAAACATGGGCAGCGTCTCCGCGCACACGCGTCTATGTTTCCATAGAATTGTAATTTTTACGTAAACGCGAACGAGAAGTATTTTGGTGAAGTAAAACTTATACTAAGCGTACTGTACGCTTAGTATAAGTTTTACTTCACCAAAATACTTCTCGATCGCGTTTACGTAAAAATATCAATGCTATGGAAACATGGACGCGCGGCCGCGGAGGCGCTGTCCATGTTTCCCTAGTAATTGTTTTTTTTACGTAAACGCGATCGAGAAGTATTTCGGTGAAGTAAAACCTATACTAAGCATACTGGTGCTAAATTCAGGAACGGCCCAACACGGTTTGCGAGCGGTAATTCAATCGTTTGCGAGAGGATAGGGATGAACTGCTATTCAGGAACGCCAAAAATCACTGGTTTGAGAGAGGTTTGGGCTGAGATTGGGATGAGCCTTATTTATTTATTTACAAAGTTAATTAACAGGAAAATAAGGCTCATCCCAAGCTCATCCCATTCCTATCCTCTCGCAAACGATTGATTACATTATACATGTATGCAATTCAACGGTTTTCAATAATGATTTTTTCTCTTTCCTTATTTTCGTACAATAATAGTACATTACTGCAGAGGCCGGGACTTAAGGGGTTGCCGGCCGAGTATCTAAGCCGGCATGATACGAGGCCAGCCACCCCTGTTCCGGCCGAGGCTTGTATAGTGCTTTTTCTCAAACATGCTTTGAAATGTATGCGTTAATGTCACGAAATGGAGCCATGAAGTTTGTTGTTTATGGCTCCCTACATTACTTCTTGGCCTAGGCCATAAAAGTAAGTATGAAAAACCATTATTGTCCGCTGCTGTAACTTTTTAAATTTGCTTACTAACACTAAACTGACAAAGGAAAAATTACATACAACCAACTTACGACATTAAAAAAAATCTATCTTCTTTTATTTCTATAAAACCGCCTAAACTACTGGTGGTGGATGGATGGATGTATGGATGTATGGGTGGATGTATGGATATATGGATGTATGGATGGATGCATGGATGTATGGATGTACGGATGGATGTATGGATGTATGGATGTATGGATGTATGGATGTATGGATGTATGGATAGATGTATGCATGTATGGATGTATGGATGTATGGATGGATGGATGGATGTATGGATGGATGTATAGATGTATGGATGGATGTATGGATGGATGGATGGATGGATGGATGGATGGATGGATGGATGGATGGATGGATGGATGGATGGATGGATGGATGGATGGATGGATGTATGGATGGAGGTATGGATGGATGTATGGATGGATGGATGTATGGATGGATGTATGGATGGATGGATGTATGGATGTATGGATAGATGGATGGATGGATGGATGTATGGATGGATGTATGGATGGATGTATGGATGGATGTATGGATGGATGTATGGATGGATGTATGGATGGATGTATGGATGGATGTATGGATGGATGTATGGATGTATGGATGGATGGATGGATGGATGGATGGATGGACGGATGGATGGATGGTTGGATGGATGGATGATGATGATGATGATGATGATGATGATGATGATGATGATGATGATGATGATGATGATGCATGTTTGAGAAAAGCTCTATACAATCCTCGGCCGGAAGAAGGATTGCTGGACTCGTTTTATCCGGCCTCGTCTACGACTCGGCCGTATACCCCAAATCTCGTCCATCAATCCCTTACTTCACGGCCTCTGCAGTAATGTACTATTCTCAAACATGCACCATCATCATCATCATCATCATCGTCGTCGTCATCATGATGGTGATGGTGATGATGATGATGTCTTTGACGATGGTGGTGATTGATGATGATGGTGATGATGATGACGATGGTGATGAATGATGATGATGATGATGATGATGGTGGTGATGATGATGATGGTGATGGTCATGAATGATGATGATGATGATGGTGGTGGTGATGATGATGATGATGATGGTGATGGTGATGAATGATGATGATGATGATTGTGATGATGATGATGGTCATGAATGATGATGATGATGATGATGATGGTGGTGGTGATGATGATGATGATGATGATGGTGATGGTGATGGATGATGATGATGATGGCGATGATGATGGTGATGATGATGATGATTATGACGATAACGATGACGATGATGATGATGATGTTGATGGTGATGATGATGTTATGGTGAAATATTTCTCTAGGCAGATCACCATTATTAAATAAGCGTAGTGGCAGAATGCCATAATGAACCAAAACGCAAATATTGCTTATAGTTTTTTTTTAAATGGCTGAATGCTATGATGCCATAGACCTATAAACATCATGGTGCTGTTGACATGAAACAATAGACGATCGCATTGCCGGCCTAGGCCTGCAACGGCGTATTTTGAAGCCTGTTTTAAGGAACACAACGTAAACATTACATAGCATGTTTGAGAAAAGAGCTTTTACATACTAATACCTTCAATAAGTTAAGAAGGTATAGTATAAATCTTCCCAGGTGAATTTGTCGCTTCGAGCCATTACATTAAATTTGAACCTTAATACTATGACGATACCGTTTGTTTTGAAAGATAAGGGCTCGAAGCGAAAAGTTCACCTGGGAAGATTTACACTATAATATGTAGGTAATGAATGAAATTGACAAGTAAATAAAATATCCGATGGCGATAGCTATAGTTTCTGGGTCATATAGCTTGTCTAAAATGACGCGCCCCACCACCGCACTCACGCACAGGATTCGAAACTCAATTCAAGCTACAATAGACTCTATTGTAGCTCAAATTGAGCTCCGTGCGCAAACGCGGTGGTGGGGCGCGTCATTTCAAACTAGACAAGCTCTACCAGCGTAAGAAAAAAAGTTGTCTCTGGATATAAAATTAGCAACTGTCCTTCGAGTCAGCAAACTTAAGATTGATTTGAATCAGCTGAAAGTTGGCCGGGCATCCCGCACGCTCTGATGTGGAGTTGACTTAAAAATACTTGCGTATAGACCCTTAACTTTGCCCTGTCCACAGAAGAAACGCGAAAAAAATGTGTGTGATCCTTCGGAATAAATATCTTGAGTAATAAAATGTGCTAGTGACAAGGGAATGTAAGCAAATTAATTCATTGTTCTCAATGTTCTCTAGACTTCCACCTCAATTACAGGCCAGAGGTTTAAACTCAGAGCCACCTGGCTGTAAGCTATGATTACCGACCGCTGCTTTGAAATCAACTGTGCCAGACTCAACTAAATAACACCCAACCGAATATCTAACTATTCAGTTAACTAATTAATCTATCGTACTGTCTTATGTTAATTCCATAAGAGAAACCTTTTACCGACATTTACTAACTGAATTAGTGCTTTAGACCTAGGTGATGGTTATAAGTTTTGTAATTTTGGGAATCGGACAACACCCTCTATTGATTGTAGGGGTCTCTATCGTTTGCCCGAATTTCATATGCCATAAAGTATCGTTTTCCATAATTTTCATTTGACATAAAGTAATTTATTTCTGAGACAGTATTTTTTTCAGAATTGTTATTAAACTACCTAACTCAATTCTATAAGATTACGTTTGAAAAAATCCTGAATGCAGCGCTCTTCTATATTTTTTATGGCAAAATTATGCTAAATAAAATTATGCTAAATGAAATTGTGGTAAAAAACAGGATCCGTGATTGCAGGCGAAGCTAGATCATTATCTTAAAAGCCAAGGTACTTTAACGTTTTTGGACGCGTCCTCTATTCTACTACTGATGATGGAGTTGGAAGATGGCTAAAGGCACTCCACAAAAAAACAAAAAAAAATATCTATGAACACTTTTCGATAGGCAAGTTATCATAGGCATATTTGTTTATAAATTATATTTGATAAAAAATATGTCTCATCGAGTTAACAGATCGGTGAAGGTCGATCTTCCACGTCTCCTCTACTATAATATCATCAAAATTACGTTTAAATTTTAAATTAGTACTTGCATAGTTGATGAGAATTTGCATGCGGGATGCGGAATCACCATTTATGAGATGGATGGCCCGTAGTGCTTACACACGTTTTGTCGAACCGTAATATAGTTTTTCGAATACGTATTTGATATACAGGGTGTCCCAAAACTCAACGATAACCCGGTACCGGGTGAGATGCCAAGTTACAATCGTTCTAGAAAAAATTAGAAAAAAAAACACGTTAAACGATAAAAATTTTTACGATAATATTTAGAATCTACTAAAAGTGATATGTCATGTAACTGTATTATCGGTTAACAAAGTGACATGGATTTTTTTCTGTGCGTGTGCGTGTGAGTGCGTGCGTATGTGCGTGCGTGCGTGCGTGTATGTATTTTACTCTTTTCCGCTAAAACTTCAGAAAGGATTTGAATGAAATTTAATGTGCAGATAGTTGTTTTTCTAGAATAACACATGCTACTTGTTATCCCGTTATTACGCATCGAATGTCAAAATATGACGCACTAGTCTATTTATAACACTGAATTAGAAACTTTTATAATGTAAATAGGTCCTTACTTCGTGAAGAAAAGGGTTTGATGGATGGACAGGCTGACGAACAACAAAGTGCTTCTATTAGGGCTCCGTTTTGTCTGCGGAACCTTTAGAAGACTTGTTTTGTAAACTGGGTCCGAAATAAAGGTAACACACTTCGGGATTAAGATTTGGATTTCTTACATCGATTCATCTAATGACGTTTTGTTACTACATATAGGATGCTCTCTGGACAAATACTGCTAATTTAGAAGAACGTTTACGAGGAACCGAATCTCCAAAGTATTAAGTATAAACTATCGGTCTATTATCTTATTATCCTACCAATAAAATAACGAATTTAATTTTATCTATTTGGAGCGGCTTGTGTGTATAGTCGGGGTAAAAAAAGGTTCGTCACTTTTCGACCTTAATTCTTTGGCATAGAGTCGAAAAGTGACGAACCTTTTCTTACCCCGACTATACCTATGTGCAAGTGCAAGGGAAAGTAAAATTAAGAAAGTTCGACTAAGTACTTAGTCTAGTATTTTCAAAATGATAAGAAAGGAAGTTGGAGCTTGTCTAAATTAAAATGACGCGCCCCATCACCGCATTTGCGCACATCTGCCAAGAGAAATATTTCTCTATTGTAGCTTAAATTGAGTTTCAAATCCTGTGCGTAAATGCGGTGGTGGGGCGCGTAATTTTAAATTAGACAAGCTCTACCCACAGGTACATAAAGATTTGTATCTGTAACTAAGGAAGTTATAGTTTATTGCATGCTCTATATTTGAGATTAAAATTTCACTGTCAAGAAAAAGGACTAACATGAACTAAATGAACTAAAACAATTACTTTGCTCACCCGCGACCTTACAATAGTTACGTTTATGCAAGAAATGTGTGTTCATGCAGTTCCTCCACCTCCACACTGTACGAACACACACAAATCACATAAACACAACTATCACCACCACCAAGCTACACTGACGCGTTTCGAACTCAACCAGAGCTCATCCTCGGAGTTACCACAACCGTATGCTATGCTATCAAATGTTAAACTAACATGTTAGGACTAACATGTTATTTCCGTATAGTTACCTTCAAATATCATGTTGACACACATCAGCCAAAGAAAATAATCATCAATTGAGTTGTGAAAAGGTTTCACCCTGATACGCCATGCTTCCTCGACTACACCTAACTACGAGTTTCAGTGACGGAGCGAGTTACAGTATACATACTAATAACTACATTTAATTTGCAATTAATTGCTTTTGTGGAATGCAATTACAATTCAGCAAAGCTCTATTGTAAGCTCGCGCGCATGTTAGACGATTTCCAGCCCACCGAACAAGGAGGATTCCGAAAGGGCTTTAGCACCGTAGACCACATACATGGGTTGCGGAAGGTTTTAGCGACCGCCACGGTCAGATCGCATATCTATACAAAATATACATATAGAGACCGACAATCACCCGACAATGTTGTTCGTTCATACATAATGCGGGCTGCGTTCAATTTGATTTTGAGTTAGTTTTTTCTAGGTACTTAGGTACCTACAAATTAACCAAATGTCGTCGAAGTGGTTGTGTCTCTGGTAGGTTCATTAAAAGATAAGTAAGTACATTTAAATTAAAATATTTTAAAATAGAGATAAACTGGTCTTTTTCAACAGATTGTGACAAAATATCATTATTTAAGTCACCGCATACCACCACTGCTTTATTTAGTTTTATCAAAGGTTTTATTGATTTATTTTGAGCATATTTAACATTTCGGACAGTAATTTGTAAGTCCAATATTTTTCCAGTGAAGCTATTTTGATGAAGACATGATAGGCTACTTTGCTTCTCTATCGTCGGTGAACGTAGTTTAAAGACACATTCGTGCTCGCAGGGTGTCATACTAACAGGGCCGAAGGGGGGGGGGAGGTGAGTTCCGAAAACGAAATTAATAAAACATGCTAAGGACTTAGCAAGCTTGTCAGGGGTCAGTCGGTAGTCACTAATAACTTTATTAAAGTCAAAAAATAAAACGTCACTAAAACGGCTCATCATAATTAACAATAGGTACCTACGTAGTTTAAGCGATACAATAGTAGATTGTACACCAAGGGGATAAAGCACTGCATTATGTCACGGGCGCGATATTGGATCCTGAGGGTATCGAGGGACTCCAGATTTAACTCCCGAGCGTAGCGAGGGGGTTTTTAGTTGATTCCCGAGCGAAGCGAGGGAATTAAGATGGAGTCCTGAGAGCAGTGAAGGATTTAAGTGCGCCCAAGGCAAAATCAGTTTTATTCCCGAGGAGTATACTCTACTTTTCTCACCTTTTGCGAGACAATAAAAACCAAGGCTACTAGAAAAATACTCGAAATAGACCCAGAAGCACTGATTCTGACACAGACTTTGCGCCTTTTGCAGTTTTCCATTTGTGGAAATCGTCGTAAGCTTTCAAGTATTTTTCCTTCGACTTCTCTGGTAGTAGGTTATTAACAATACCTAAGGCGTCTAATTTAATGGACTCCGGAGTTAAATCACTTTCGTCACTCGACATTTTCTTAATGTTTTATTCTATCTTCTTTTGCAGTTTTGTCTGATACTGATTGCACCGTATTGAAATACTCGCGGCTTTTGTTTTAAGTATTGATTTTTTTTCGTTCGGCTTGCCGTGGCGTGGCCAGGTCGATTTTCGAATAAGTTCGATTTTCAAATAAATGAGGCGCGGCGCGCGCCGCCGTCCACCTCCTCGCTGTCGGCCACCAGCAGCTGCAGCAGCCGCGCGCCGCGCGATTTTGACGAAATTAGACTTTAAATGCATAACAATAAGAACTAAGAGAAGTGAGAATCACATTACTGCCCGGCGGGTTATAATGAAATTCAGTACAACATTACACCCCGGCAAAAGACAAGGGCTATAATGATTTACTTTGAGTAAGGTTTGCATGATATATAATGAGGCATTGTCGAGCAGGTGGTGTGAAAATATGATTATTGCTTTTATTCAGAGAAGCAGAGTAGGGTAAACCACTTGTTGTTGGGATGTTAAGCGTATTTTCCGCAATTAAAATATCCTGTTATTTCTAAAAGCTTTCATTAAGGTTTAGGTACCTGTGTTTGGTGGGACAGACATGTGTGTCTATCTGTCAAAATTCAAAATGTATTTACTGACCATAAATAGTATATTTTTTATCGAGGGTCTAAAAGAAGCCAATATATACCCCAGGTGGTTAGCTACCCGAGCTTTAGCGAGGTTGTCTATTTATCCGAGGGTTTCTATTGACTTTTAGTCTCCAGGTGAAAACTCTATAAAAAAAAAGCTTATCAATTATGCCTTTTTCTCTTTGCTAGACATCATAATTTTCACTATCACTTGACGGCATTGTGAGAATAATCAATTTAAATTTTAATCGTTTACGATTTACGCTCTACAACAATTTCAAAGTTTTCGCGGTAAGTATTTTTTCTCAAACATGCTTTGAAATGTATGCGTTAATGTCACGAAATGAAGCCATGAAGTTTGTTGTTTATGGCTCCCTACATTACTTCTTGGCCTAGGCCATAAAAGTAAGTATGAAAAACCATTATTGTCCGCTGCTGTAACTTTTTAAATTTGCTTACTAACACTAAACTGACAAAGGAAAAATTACATTCAGCCAACTTACGACATTAAAAAAAAATCTATCTTCTTTTATTTCTATAAAACCGCCTAAACTACTGGTGATGGATGGATGGATGTATGGATGTATGGATGGATGTATGGATATATGGATGTATGGATGGATGTATGGATGTATGGATGTATGGATGGAAGTATGGATGGATGGATGGATGGATGTATGGATGGATGGATGTATGGATGTATGGATGGATGTATGGATGTATGATTTATGGATGGATGGATGGATGGATGGATGTATGGATGGATGTATAGATGTATGGATGGATGTATGGATGGATGGATGGATGGATGTATGGATGGATGGATGTATAGATGGATGTATGGATGGATGTATGGATGGATGTATGGATGAATGTATGGATGGATGTATGGATGGATGGTTGGATGGATGGATGATGATGATGATGATGATGATGATGATGATGCATGTTTGAGTAATGTACTATTTTCCAACCAGACACAGATATAACAAAATCGCATCGGCGAAATGGTCCATACACAAACTGGAAAAAATAGAATGGCGCCACCTTCTATGCGGAAAAAGTATAGAACTAAGACCACGTAGACTAAGAACGTAACATTTTCGTCATGAAAATGGTCTACACATTCTTATTTTTTTTTTATATAAATATTGTTTTGCCACTAAGCAAGTACTGGCTGTTTGAGTTTAACTAAGTCACTCGAAATGAATTAAAAAATTAATTACTTTTACTCCCTAGGGACTAAAGCACTCACTTTACTCCCGCCTCGTAAGGCTATATTGACCTACTTTTAGAGCATGAGAAGTGAAAATTTAAATTAAACGATACAAGAGAAACAGTGATCCCCACACTAGGCACAGCCTGTATCGTGGAGATCCAGACGTAACAGAAATTACAAGAATGAGCGGCACTTAATTTTGTATTTGGTAGGTACCTATCCTGATCTTATATTTTATTTATTTTATAGCAGTACCTGGGCGACCGAGCTCTGCTCGGGCAGAAACTCGGTACCAAGCGTTTTCCCAGAGATAAGACCAAGCTAGATCAATTTTTCATCCCCGAAAACCCCCAGATACCAAATTTCATCGAAATCGTTGGAGCCGTTTCCGAGATCAAAACACCGGAGGGGTGGGGGGGGGGGGTGAGAGGGGGGGAGGGGATGCGAGTGAGGGAGCGCGGGGGTATTAAAGGGGGGATGAAAATTTCATTGATTTTGCCGTAGGATGCACCGTTTTCAAGATATTTGACAAAAACACCGGAGGGGGGGGGGGGTTAAGTCACGTTAAACTATCGTCCGTAAACCGACTTTACAGACTACCGGCTTTTCCTGTTCTGTGCTCCCAATAGGGAACGTGCACATAGACGGTGCTGCCAACTGGTGCCATAAGGGTGCCATCAATTTGAATGTTTTACCTTGATAAGTTTGTTTTACTGTCCGCATAGTGTCTCTTCTGTCGCATTAGTGCTGCCGCCTATAGTTATTGCACGTTCCCTATAATACTTTTTCTAACAAAAAAGTAACCTTTTCTCACAAAAAAGTAACTTTTTCTCACAAAAGAAGAAACTTGACGTTTTCTCATGAAAAATAAACTTAAAAAAAAAACTAAAAATGTTGAAAAAAAACGTGGAATCGAACCGAGGTCGGCTGGATCCGCGACCACCCGATTTCTAATGTGCCATTATGATCTGCTCGAAGTCGGCGAAATTTAGCTTTATATTCTAATGCAAACAAAAATAGCCGGAAAACACGAGTAAAAGCGATTTTCTGAAAATGAAACATAGCTAGATCAGTTTTTCATCCCCGAAAACCCCCACATACCAAATTTCATCGAAATCGTTGGAGCCGTTTCCGAGATCCTGATTATATATATACATATATATATACATATATACAAGAATTGCTCGTTTAAAGGTATTAGATAGATAGATAACTAAATTTATATGTGACATATTATCAGTAATCATTAATCAAATATTGTAAGTTAAATTTGACCCCCTTGTAGTAGTTGGATTGACTTGAAATTCAAATAAACACATCACGTCGTTTTCTACAACAAGAAATTTTTCGAATTTTCTGGTTTGGTCAATGTCGTTCTCAACATGTACAGTCAGTTTTAACAAAAAGTTATTTGAAAACGATAAATACTGTTTAGCAAGTAAATTAAATTTAAAGGTTTGCGTAGAGTAGAAAATGGATGAAACAGGAACTATTTTTAGTTTGTCCAAAATTATTGCTGTATGCGGACATTGTATTGTTACACTCTAAATAGTTTGTAAAATTTGATACGGTTTGGAGCGTTTGTCACTTGTCTATGCACTGCCCTGTAGTGGTATAGGCTGGGATGATGATGATGAAAATTGTGGTATAAAATAAACGATCCAGCACCTCTGAGGGGCTGTTTCACCACCTTATTGTCAATTTGTAGGTACGCCTACTTTCTTTATTCCGTGTTTTTAGAGAACTAGCAATATAAAAGATAATGCGAGTACATACATATACATGTACAATTAAATTTACGTGGGTGGGTATACATAGAAAAGGATCCTTGATTAATTGTTGAACCATTTGCGCTAAAATTAAAAGGGTAAGGGATGAAATATAACCTTCATCGTAAGTCCCATATTTACAAAACACAATCCTTTTGTTTTATTGTGAAACGGGAATAATGTACTAACTTGATTGCGGCGCGATATAAAATATTTAAATGCCGTTGTGCGTGGCCATACTGAAAGAGCGCTTTCCCTGACATTACTAAAAAAAAAACCGGCCAAGAGCGTGTCGGACACGCCCAAGATAGGGTTCCGTAGCAGGTACGAAAAAATCTTTGCATACTTTATTAATGTGGTTATTTTGGTCCCAACGTCGGCGGTACAGCGCCATCTATCGGCGAATTGGGTAACTAATCTACTGCAGTCTACTAGAACTAGTATGTATGTTGATTGTTTTTCAGATGTACCTAATATATTTTTTTATTTGAAAGAAGGTACTGTTAGCGTGATCTTATAGGTACTTAAAGAAAAAAAAATGCTTGCAATGAAGGTTAAATTACAATCTTAGTTTAGAAATATTTTTTCACAAAAACTTAAAAACTGCTCAGCTCAACTGATTAAGTTAAAAATAATTTTCCTAGAAATTTTTTATTGAGTTTAACTTGCGTGATTTTTTTCATATTTTTTAGACGTGCGGTTCAAAAGTTAGAAGGGGGGAGGGACACATTATTTTGAACTTTCGGAGTGAATATCTCCGAAAATATTCACTTTATCAAAAAATGGTTGTAGAAAACCAATATTACTTTCAAATACCTATCCAATGATACCCCACACTATAGGCTTAGTCGAGAAAAAAAAATCACCCCACTTTACGTCATGGGAGGTACCCTCAAAAAAAATTTGTTTAGTTTTTTTTATTTAATCACTTTGTCGGCGTGACTGATATATATATTCATGCCAAATTACAGCTTTCTAGTACTAACAGTCTCTGAGCATAGCCGCGGACGGACAGACGGACAGACATGGCGCAACTATAAGGGTTCCTTGTTGACTACGGAACCCTAATAAAAAACTGGCCAAGATCATGTCGGAAACGCCAAGGATAGGCTTCTGCAGCTGCTACGAAAAAACCCTTGCATATCTTATTAATTTTACTATTTATTTATCAGTTAGGAACAATTACATATTGTAAACAGTAGCACAATTTAGATCTTACAAGATTAACATGGGTTTGTCTACAACACATTTACAATTGCACACCAGAAATCATTCAATCGATCCTACTTATTTCTATATTTTCCTTCTGCACAATTAGCCTAGTAATTAGGAGGAAAATTATGCAAGCAGCACATTACATTACATATACTTACACCCCGAATCTTTCGAACCGTGACTGTAACATCATCCATCACTTGTCATCAATTTATTAAGTTTTGTCTCAGCGGTTGCCAAAAGTTCCAGTCTTCTTTCTATGGTCTGAGGTTCTGGTACATTCTACTTTTAGTATCAAAACTGCCTGGACAAGACTCGAAAACGGTTTAGATATCGTCATCCCAGCTTATAGGTATATGTATACTGTGGATAGGGAAACTTACTCAAATGAAACATGCCTTTATTTTTAAAAAGAAACCAACTACATTAGTTTTTTTGGTTTGGTCTTTGTTCGGTCAATTAAAATAAGCTGGATTAAAATAAGAGGGGTTGGACCGTAGTTCCAACGCGGGCCCAATGCGGATTGGGAACTTAATAATCTAATATAATATATTAGATTATGACACGAGATTTTTATATTATAAATAAAAAAAAATATATATTAGGGGACAATCTTACACAAATCGACCTAGTCCCAAACTAAGCAAAGCTTGTACTATGGGTCCTAGACGACGATAAACATACTTATATAG
Source organism: Archips xylosteana (assembly GCA_947563465.1). NCBI lineage: Eukaryota > Metazoa > Arthropoda > Insecta > Lepidoptera > Tortricidae > Archips > Archips xylosteana. The sequence continues at coordinate 10,724,512 of OX387356.1, forward strand.
ATAAATAAATACTTAAATACATAGAAAACATCCATAACTCAGGAACAAATATTCGTGCTCATCACACAAATAAATGCCCTTACCGGGATTTGAACCCAGGACCTCTTGCTTCGTAGGTAGGGTCACTACCAACTAGGCTAAAGCGGTCGTTAAAAATAATAAAATAAATAATAATTTATTTATGAAACTTTTTCTCTGTATTCGGTAGGTCTGAGAATAGGTCGTAGGCTATTTTTTGTCTTCGCAGACGGAGTCGCGGGCAACAGCTAGTAAATAATAAAATAAAACACACACACCATTGAATTTCTTCTCAGGTGTGTGTTGCGCAGTTTTCCTCACGATGTTTTTCTTCACCGTAAAACTTATGGTAAATTTCAAATATAATTTCGCACATAAATTCCGATAAACTCAGAGGTATAGTAGCGGAATGAAAAGATTTGTCACTTTTCGATCTTAACTCGTTGATATAGAGTCGAAAAGTGACGAACGTTTTCATTCCGCGACTGTACGACCCTCTGCTTGAGAGGCAATAGGTGAAACCACCACGCCACCATGGCTTCTAGGCCACCATATTTATAGCAACACAATCCGATTTATATTAAAAATTCATGACATCTTATGGTTAATGACATAGAGTTGTACAGATATTTTTGACACCTTGTTAACGTATAATATACAACGTGTTACAAAATACCCCGTAAATAATATAATTAATTATCAACACCTAAAATATTGTCAACCCTAGTAAGCTGTTATGTCAGGGAACCAGATTATTTAACAGAAAGGCCTATTGTACCTAATAATTGTCGACTTTAATAGTTTTTCTATTTTTCATTCAATACAAGGATCTCATTAGGATGTCATTATACTCAAGTACTGGCTTCAAAAATGTCAAGTTGAAAAAAAATTGTTGTTTGAAAGATTTGAAATTGATCTTCTAATCGATATCCTACAACTGTTTCGAGTTTTTTTTCCAACATTTTTTGCAAAATAACGATGCTTTCTAACTCGGAATATTACGATATGATGTTATGCGTAGGCCATGAAGATATAGCAATTTAAATCGTGCTCGCGAACTGAACAGCGACGGCTGCCTTCGTACCAGTGTTTTCTAAACATGTCAAAACGACTACATTCCACCGTCTCTTTTCATTGGTCTACTGGAAGTGGACTTCCAAGCACAGTCGACGCCACGCAGGTTGAATTAGTGGTTGAATTAGCATTTTGAAGAAGAGCCGACCACAAGTACGAGGCGAGCCGGAACAAGATTCAGTATAACAGTTTGGCGAATTCTTCATGACGACAATCGTCACCTTTATTACTATCGCCGTACACAGAAGCTGATACCCTCCGATTTTGCACCCAGGAGGAACTTCTGCGAGTGGTATCTCAGGCAGTTAGAGGAAAACTCTAATTACTTACGTAAACTATGTTCTTTGGACGGACGAGGCAACATTCACGAGGTCAGGACTTTCAAATATGCATAACGATCACGTTTGGGCTCGCGAGAATCCACAAGCTTCACGGCAGGGCAGATTTCAACACCAGTGGCGGCTGAATGTGTGGGCTGGCCTTTATGACGGGCATGTCATCGGTCCCGTCATTATGCCATTACGTGTGAACGGTAGCAACTATCTATTGGTACAGGCGATTGGCGACTTTCCTGTGGCCGACTGGGATTACTTTGAGAACCAAAGAAACATGGTGTTTCAGCATGATGGAGCTCCGGCACATTTTGCTCAAAACGTACGAGAACATCTTAACTTCCACGAGGATGGATCGGCCGCGGGGGACCGGTGATTGGCCTGCTCATTCTCCGGACCTCACACCCTTGGACTTCTTTTTGTGGGGTTATGTGAAGGACAGAGTGTATTTCTCCGATTGCCCAACGGTTGCCGAGATGGAACAGCGTGTTAGATCGGTTTTCGCTTCAATAACACGACGATCGAGTTTGTGTATTGAGCAAGGCGGAGCACACTTTGAGCCATTTCTGTAAATTTGACGTTTATTATATGAAAAAGTAAGTGTTCGTTTAGGTTGTTTCGTTAGGTTAGGTCTTTTAAAATTTTTGTTGTTCCGCGAATTAGGTAGAAATGTAGGTACATTCTGCGCAGTTTACCCTTTAATTTTACTGAAATAGGGTTTGCACATCAGTGAAAATAATAATATTTTTTTATTTTTTTGGGGTATGTTATACAGCGTTACTACGGTTTTTAAATATTGTGAATGGACTCGTTATAAGGCCCCATTTAACCTGCTTTCGGCTTTACGGGTAGTTTTGTAACACCCTGTATATATTTATGATCTTGACCGTACTGTTTGTTAAGTAGATTAAACATGTTTGTTGTTTCTTTTGTTACGGTTTACGGTTCGTCCCTTTTCCAAAACGGCTACATTCATTCTTAAAGCTCTTAAACAAATAAGTATGTTTATTATTTATGATGTAACAATGAAACAATAGAACAGGTAATTTTAGAAGAAATTGTTTGCGAAAAGTGTGGGCAGCCACGATGTAATGAAGTGTCTCAAGGAGTGACTGCTATACCCACATGGTATTCTGAAGAGGGATTGTTGGTTTGACCTATGGTCTGAGTTTTTCGGAATTTATGTGCGAAATTACCTATGGCCTCTCAAGCAGAGGGTCGTAGGTTCAAATCCCGGCTCGCACCTCTGAGTTTATCGGAATTTATGTGCGAATTACCTATGGCCTCTCAAGGAGAGGGTCGTAGGTTCAAATCCCGGCTCGCACCTCTGAGCTTTACGGTGAAGGAAAACATCGTGAGGAAACCTGCATACACCTGCGAAGTAATTCAATGGTGTGTGTGAAGTTCCCAATCCGCACTGGGCCCGCGTGGGAACTACGGCCCAAGCCCTCTCATTCGGAGAGGAGGCCTGTGCCCCGCAGTGGGACGTATATAGGCTGGGATGATGATGATGATGATATTATCCATATCCATACTTCCATACTAATCTTCGATGAACTTGTATTTGTTTCTTTATCCTTCTTTCACGTCGAAACTGAGTGATGGATTATCGTGATTTTTTTGTATGGTCATAGTTGAAGGGCGGAGAGTGACATAGGCTACTTTTTACCACGGGAAAATATCTCATTCGCATGGGAAAACACGTTTCAATCTACTTAAGCGGGTGCGAAGCCGCGGGCATCAGCTAGTATACAATATTGTTGTATTTATTTAATTAGGTAGGTAAGTAAAGTTTTTTAATTATAGTTTTCTTGCAATACCGACAAATTTATTAATATGTCTCTGACTTAGCGGCTAAGATTTTCATGCCAAAGACTTGACTCCGTGGGAACACTGAGATAATATTAGCCTATGAGAGAGGTATATTGGCTTACCCAATATCATATCATATTATAATCTCGCCTAACCGTTTTATCGTGAAAGAGTAGGTAGCATACATTCATACGCACACACACATTCGCAGACTTTCGTAGTTATAATAAGTATTACACAGTACAATCTTGAATATCTTATGTACTTAGATTAGTTATACACTAGATAGAGTGTCAGTAGCAAACGCTGGCATACAAAACGTCCAAAAACCCATTTGACAGCTTCATATTAATATCACGTTACGTCATTCAGACTGAAGGGGGACAACTGACATATGAACCAACTGTTGGCTTATATTTTTCGGGACGTTTTCATGCCGCCTAAACTCTATCTAGTGTATAAATAATCTAAGATTATATTGTTATCCCTCAAATGCCATTGGTATTAAAAGACTCCAAGCATAAATAAAAAACCGGTCAAGTGCGAGTAGGACTCGTACATGGAGGGTTCCGTACCTACCTCCGTACAATGTTATAAAAATAGTTCAGTAAAAAATCGTCGAAATGTAAGCACTAAAATTGCAAACTTTTCGAAAAACATTCAAAAGACAGAATCGCTCACTTGTAATAGTATGCGCGAGGCCATGACTATGGCTGTTAACCATTTGCCTAGTAACTGTTAGCTGTTGCCTAGCTATCGGCGCCGCAGTTAAAAATGCTGAAAAAGACACGTTTCTTGTATGATGACCCCCTTTAATTTTTAACTTTATTTTATTTTTAGTATTTGTTGATATAGGGGTCACAATAATACACAATCGGTGAAAATTTCAAGTGTCTAGTTATTACGGTTTAAGAGACAGAGTCCTGTGACTGACGGATAGACAGACAGATAGCGGAGGCTCAGTAATTGGGTCCCGTTGGCACGGGGTACGGAATTGCAGGTAGCTAAAGTAGGTGGAGATAGGCATTCATACAGCATGAACAAATTTAATATTTACTGACTTACATTTAACATCTCGACTCGAAAAAGCTGTACTCTATTGAAAACGTACATGTTTTCGAGCATTTTATCCATGTCTAGCCAGAAACAATAACATTTTAGCACTACGTAGGTATATATATATATCCCACCGATTAGTGGTAAAAACTGAGCTCGGAAGGACGCCAAGTTCAGCCTTACGAGTGAATAACGCTTCTCCCCAGCTCTCTATTAGCGCCAACTTTTCACATTTATCCTGAGCCGTGGGGACGCCTCCTTAGCGTAACGAACAACATAACGATTGATTAATCTTGCTAACGATAAACTTAACAGATTTAAGTACTGATGAAACTAGTTTAACTAGTGAAACTGTTATCGCGTAGGTATACTTATTGAACAATTATAAATTTTACCGTTTCAATTCTTCTTCAGTATACGCACGGGTAACATTTTATTTTATATAAAACAAACAGTCACAAAATCTATGGGAGAATCGTGCTTTGACAGCTCTTAAAAAGTACGTCATTTGATTGATAGTGTGATCGTCCACCCGTATTTTCATCCTCTTTGGCTGTGGGTGGCTGATTTGCGCTACTACTCAGCCTCGCGCCGCCGCACGAAAAAAAGGCGACTGTCAGCGTGTAACTTGAAATTTTATATTGTATACAATATTGTATTTAGTGATTGTAAATAATATTTAGTAGGTAAACATATACGGCCATCTTTCGCTGTTTATAAAATTATTTTTACAGTGGCAGTGCGAAAGTCTTACGGACTCTGGCAGAGTGGCAAGTTCCGTATCGAAGTAGCATTCGTTGAGGTTTGTTAGATTTAATGCTGTACAGAAAACAAATAAGTCAAGGCCTTGGTAACAGCCACTATCTGTAATCGCTAATGGTGCCTAACTAGCTTACCGCTCGCGACTTTGTCCGCGTTGCATATATATATATGTATCGCCAGAATAACGATAATTACCCAGCATAAACTCGTGATAAATTTAGCCTGGAAAAAATTATAAATACATAATTGTTTTTATAACGAGTTAAATAAGCACGTTTTTTATTTTGCGTTTGACTCTATATCATATCAGAATGAAATGGCGGGTCCTTGCTTGTGCGACTTCGGAAGCTCTATATCTTATTGTGACAATATTGAAAATTGGATACCTGTACGAAAAGAAATTGGTAGTTTCCGATATTGAATTTTTCAGTCCAGAGATTTTATTGTAATGTTACCAGCAATTTCTGTGAAGGGACTTTTCTGTACATAAAGCAATTAATCAGCAGTTAAGCATCTTTAGAGCATCTTTGGCAAAAGTAAATTATGAGTTATTCCTATGAATCGCAACAGTCCTTTGACAATTATGTGCATATTTAATATGACAGTAACAAAAAACAATAATAATATTTAAGCATAATTATTTCCCTAACGTACGAAAATCATTGTGATTAGGTATTTAATAACTAAATGATGTGAAAGAGGTTCGCGGTGAAATTCAACGTTATATCTTTGGATTGTATTAATCCATGCAAAGGAGCTGTTTGTGGCTGATTTGCAGGCACAATTTTGAATATTTATTTACAGCTATAGATATAATCCAGAAAAAGCGAAAAGTTTCCAAAACTATAGGAAAAATGCGGCGTCATGATAAATAAGTAACTTTTACTTTTTTCACACCCTGACATAACTTAGCGTGCGAAAGACAAAGTGCCGGAGGGTATTTTTATGTTTAGTATATTATTTAGTTCTGTTTAGTACAGAGTTCACAGGAGGTTAGGGATAAACGTAGATCTGTCATGAACTTTCACATGTAGAGATGAAATTGAATGCCCGTTGCCGCGGAAACGTCGCTCACCCTCGTCAAAACGGATCAAACTATCATCAGTTAAAATAGAACTAGTCGAAAAATATCGAACCTACCTCAAAAGTCAAAGATAAAGTTGTCGCCCTTATGATATTAGATTTATCCTATTATCATTCTTCTTGCAGCGTTATTCATAAATACAGTAAAATTTACATTAATCTTATTGACTTAATGAGATTACGCGTCAATCAAGTAATATTGAAATGAATGATCAAACATTTATTTACCTTAAAAGCTCGGCTTTTACGTAAAGATTTGTAAGTCACCATGACTTACGTGATTGGTATTTTTTGCGAAAACCGACGTCTTCAATACTGTAAGGTTTCAATCACTTAGAGTCCGACCAAGATAAGTCTGCAACGATTTTGATAGCACACGCAGTGCATGTGTTACTTATACGTCATAATTTCATAGAAGTTTGACGTTTAATATAACACTTGCAATGCGTGTGCTATCAAAATCGCTGCAGACTTATCATGGTCATGGTCTAGTGCCATTGAAGTACAACACATCAGAGGGGATTTTTGCAGTCAATGATTCTAACGGTGAAGTGAGCACGAAACGTTTAAAGTTAAGTTTTATGACTGTGCTCGTGTGCCTCGCCACGATCACGCCTCGTGGATGCAGGAAAAGTGCTTTTAAACTTGATGAAAATACTCTTGTTCAACGTTTTTTCTTTTTTTTTACAAGTTTTTATTTAACTCACAACGTTGGTGTGTTGTGGTTTAAAAGCTGCAAATCATTTTTTGACCACTTCCTGGTATAGGTAACGCCACCAGAGTTGAGGCCATGCACACAACCACATCTCATGTAATGACAGCGGGATTTTGACGTTGTGTTGTCGTTATACGTCAACACAACGTCAAAATCCCGCTGTCATTACATGAGATGTGGTTGTGTGCGTGGCCTCAACTCTGGTGGCGTTACTTCTATCATATCCATGTAATTTCAGTGAAAGTAAAAGGGCATTTTAACCCAAACGCGACCGTTATCTTGACAGTAGATGCTTCCCCTAGTGGACTCGGAGCTATTTTGTCGCAAATTGAGGCCAATGGCTTAGAGAGGCCGGTATCGTTTGCATATCGTACGTTAAATGCGGCGGAAGGGAAGTATTCCCAGATACAAAAGGAGGCGAGAGCAATTATATTCGGTGTGAGAAGGTTCCACCAATATCTTTACGGCAGGTCTGTCCCTTTTGTACTCCGAACGGATCACAAGCCTTTGTTATGCATTTTTGGTCCGTACCGTGGCATACCCGAAGTATCCGCTAACCGGTTACAACGTTATACAATGTTTCTAAGTGCATAATATAACTATCGAATAGAATACGTACGCAGTGCTGATAACAGCGCTGACTACCTGTCCCGCGCGAGCCTGCCGGATGACTCATACGCCGCGCGGCCGGGCCACGCAGCGGCCGCGGCGACAGAGTTTATTGATGATCGAGCCTCGTATGTTAATTTTGTCGTCGACGATAGCTTACCGGTTACCTTAAATGAATTGCGCAATGAAATAATTAAGGATTTAACATTGAGTACGGTTGGTTCATTATATTCAAGATGGGTGGCCGAAGAAAGTGACGGAACAATGCCTTCGTCCGTACTTTTTATGTAGGAATGAATTGTCTTATGAAAACGGGTGCATTATGCGCGGTCATAAGGTGGTTATACCTATTAAATTGCAAACGCGAATTTTGAGTGAGCTTCACAAATCGCACTTAGGCATCGTAAAATGTAAGGCTGAAGCTCATAGTAGATTTTGGTTTCCAGGTGTAGATAGAGCAATCGAAACGATGATTGGCGGTTGTGTCATTATGTTCTCAGCTCTGACCATCACCTCCGCGAGCGCCGCTGGCGGTGTGGCCGCACCCGCCGCAGCCATTCTATAGAATTCATATAGACTTCCTTGGTCCGATAAATGGTCAATCTTATTTAGTGATAGTCGATGCTCATTCTAAGTGGCTAGAGGTATATAACATGACCAGTACTTCATCGGAAGCAGTAATTACAAAATTGAACGAGTTTATGTCGAGATTTGGCTTAATACACACCTTAGTCAGCGATAACGCGGCATGTTTTATGTCAAATGATTTTGCACATTTCTGTGCAAGTAATGGAATTTGCCATGTAACGTCACCAGCTTATTATGCGCCCAGAAATGGTCAGGCGGAGAGTTATGTAAAAATTGCTAAAAAAGGCATTAAAACTTGTTTAATGCGCAGCAATAATTTGAAAAAACAAAACAAAAATCTGTTGAAGTTCTTGTTCGATTATAGAAATTCAGTTCATAATACGACAAATTCCTCGCCTGCCCAGTTAGTCTTTGGCCGGAAACTTCGTTCGCGATTGGACTTAATTCATCCCGTCGCACCGCCGCTCTCATCTGCCGCACTCGCTAAACTCGTGGAAAAAAAACAGTGTTTGCAGACTAAATCATACGGTGGTAAGAACGAACAATGCTTTATGTCAGGCCAAAACGTATTATATAAGAAGACTGACATTAATAAACGGTCCACCTGGAACAGAGGTGTAGTCATAAGAAGAATAGGTAAAACTATATATATCATCAAAGATTTACTTACACTTACGGAATTAAAAAAAACATAAAAACCAGCTTGTACGCTGGAGAGGATCGGACAGCAATGACACAAACTACACACCAAACGCAACAAGGAGTGCGTTACCACAAACTTCGGCCGTCATCGTCGACCAAAACCCGGCCTTGCCGCAGGAAGGAGAAGGGAGTGCGAGTGTGCCCGCAACGGCCGCGGAGACCACCACGGCCGAGCAGCACAGCGCGCCGGCCGCGGCGCCTGACCCAGCGGTCGCACCCAATGACTCGCACGAGCTAGAGTTGCAACCGAGCCAGAGAAGATGCGCGTCTGGAATGTTATTGCGTCCGATCCCTAAGGTCAATTATAAACCGTTCTTTTGTATTGATGTTTAGAGTTGTGGTATTGTCATATCTATTGTATTGTTAGAATAAGAGGTAGGAGATGTTGTGTATGTGCGTAGTTATAGCTATGTATAAGGATCGCTCCATCCAATAAACCAGTGTGCTACTAACTACAGTGACTTTCACTCGCCCCCTTGTTGCGTATATAACAAATACAATAATCTGGCAGTGAAATTCTGGTGGACCAGTCAAGATCGCCGTAGGAGGAAACTCTTCAACGGTTTATAGCGTCGACTGGAAAGTTTCCAGTGGAAACATGGTAGGGATAATGAAGTTGGATGATAATTCAAGAATAGTTAACAAAATAACAGTCAGAAAAAAAAAAGTTTTATTAAAAATGGTATTTTTACAAAAAAAATATTAAGTTAAAATGCTGTGCACGTGTTTTTCGAAGGAAGGGACCGTCAAGTTTGGTATTACGTAAATTTTACTAGTTTAACTTCTAGAGTTATTATTTTATTGACTAAAAATATGATAATAATATATGCGATACAGTAAATATTATAATCATAACTGTGAAAACAGTCATTTTGGATTTTTGTAAATGCCGCTGTATATTTTTCCTTGAGTAAAATTCTTGATATAAGCGACTTAGTTAGCAAAGTTTTGTAAAGTTACGATTCGGGTTTATCGTCCGTAACACCTTTGAACGCCTAGTCACTATCTGCTTGTTACAGACCATTTTCTCAGAAACTGCCAATCGTCGAATATGTTGGGTAGAAACCCAATAAGTAGACCTGTCTGTAAAATATGACCGAGATTTTCCAGATTCTTATATCGCAGGTATTTTGAAAATTGAAATGGAACACTATTTACAATTTTTACACTAGGCTCCCAGTGGTGGTCTGTATGCAAAATACGCTGATCGCATTCAGACTTCTTATATGTGTTATCGTGATCCTACAGGCTACAATATGATAGATGTCGCTATGTCAATATGGTCAGAAGCCTCCCCCTCCTCTTAAAATTATTATTAGGTGCACAAAAGGCAAGGCTTCTAATCAAATAAATAAATATTATAAATGCGAAAGTTTTAAGTTTTATAACCTGGATTAACACAACAAGATACCTTTTATTTACCAAGCGCTCTCATTGTGAGAGGAGACCTTTGTCCTGCAGTGGTACGTATATACGCTGGAATGATGATAATGATATATACTTTTTATCGTTTATAGTTATTGTATATTTCCAGTGGGATAGAGATTACCTACTAATAGTGAGGATTATGCAATTTTCTGGGATAAAAAGTATCTTGCCAGAATGCGTTCTGCATATTTTACAAACGAGCTAGTAGCTGGGCGAGCGTAGATCCATATAAGTAATATGCCGTGGATAAAAGTACATGATGATGGAAAGTACAACTGTTGAAACATGTACATTATTTAGACAGCCAGACAATTGGGAATGTCTAAAAAAATTAACAGTGGTTTTTATATTTTTATTTGCATAGAAAAGTCAATTATAACAAACTAATTTCAATATTTTGTCATTTAGTTCACTACTTTTTTCAAAATTAATTATTGAAACTATTTTGGTTGATGACGTCAGATTATAATTGAGGCCTTGCACATTGTCAAATTTCTAAATCTATCTAAATGCGTACGATAAGGCAACCCCTTTAATTATTTTTTGCGTAGTGGTACACTGTAACTAGTGTCACTTTACTGGCGCTGTCGAAGTGCTAGATGTCAGACAGCGGGTCCAAATCAAACTCCGTAGTATAATCCACGCGTAAATTGTGAGTAATTCTAACCACACAGAATGAAGTACGACTTGGACCGGTCACGCAATTTACACCAATGACAAATGAAGGTCATTGCTTATTTATTATGTAATAAATTTATTACAAAATATTAAAATTAAATAACTACAGAAAACGAGTTAAAAAGCGTTTATCTCGAAATGGTTTTCGATTTACTATACATTGCAAAAAAATAGACATTCCCAATTAGGCAGACTTGCACACACCAGAGTTAGCTAGACACCTCCGAATTAAGCGCTAACCCAGGGTCGACGATTTCATTTTTTAACCCTAGACCGCGCAATCGGCCCTTATTGGGATGGCTGATTCAAAGATATGATACTATGCCTATTATATGATATGATATTATATAATAACAAGCTTTTGCCCGCGGCTTCGCTCGCGTGTACCATAAGTATTCCATAGAACCAAGATATCAAGCAAGCAAGCATACAGGCAAGCAAGCAAGCAGGTCCACAATTGACCGAGAAATCGGTGATAATACCTACATAAAAAATACATAAAGTGGAATGCATAACCTCCTCCTTTTTTAGAAGTCGGTTAAAGAGCCCTTTGCGGCCTATTTACAGTATAAACTTATGCATTTTGAAATTTTAGCTTTTTACAACCAGTAAAACGCAAAATCCCGTTTTTTCCCGTTCCCTTAAGAATTTAGGGAATATTTTTCTTAATGCTCCCCTACACTCCCCAAGGAGCCCACATGCCAAATTTCAGCTTTCTATGACCAGTAAAACGAAAGATCCCGTTTTTCCCGTTCCCGTGGGAATTTTGGAAAGTCCTCCCTCAATGCTCCTTTACACTCCCCAAACAACCTACATGCTGAATTTCAGCTGTCTACGACCAGTAAAACGAAAAATCCCGTTTATTCCCGTTCCCGTAGGAATTTGGGAAAGTCCTCTCTTAATGCTCCTCTACACTCCCCAAGCAACCTACATGCCGAATTTCAGCTTTCTACGACCAGTTAAACGAAAAATCCTGTTTTTCCCGTTCCCGTGGGAATTTTGGAAAGTCCTCTCTCAATCCTGCTCTACACTCCCCAAACAACCTACATGCCGAATTTCAGCTTTCTACGACCAGTAAAACGAAAAATCCCGTTTTTTCCTTATCCCGTGGGAATTTCCGAAAATCCTTAAAATTGTTTTTTACTATTATAATTACCTACTTCTATGCCAAATTTGAAGAGTCTAGTAATTATAGTTCATAGGATCTCGTTGAACTGAATATATAAATCCCGTTTTTTCCTTATCCCGTGGTGCGAATTTTGAAAACTAATGTAATACCTACTTGTGTATCAAATTTGAAGAGTCTAGGTATTATAGTTACTGAGATAGGGTCACTCGGAATCGAATATATAAATCCCGTTTTTTCCCGTTCCCGTGGGAATTCCCAAAAATCCTTCCTTAGTGGATGCCTACATTGTATAAGGTATCTTTGTGCAAAATTTCAAGTCTCTAGGTCCAGTGGTTTGGGCTGTGCGTTGATATATCAACAGTCATTTAGTTTATTTTGACATTTCAACCCCATCGCACCCCATCCAGGGAGATGGTATTTTACGTCTGCCACGTCGGATTTTAAAACCGTTGTTGTTTTCATAACCAGCGACCCGATAAACCATAGAAACAACACCCATGTTGATTTTCAGACTTTGTTACCCCTTTCCCCCTTTTAGGGGTTGAATTCTCAAAAAAACCTGAAACACGTGTTTACTCATTTATCATTTAGAGTGCTTCTGTGAAGTTTCGAATAAAATAGTCGAACGAATCTTGTTTCCCCATACAAACTTTGGACCCCCGTTTCACCCCCTTAGGGAGTGAATTTTGAAAAATCCTTTCTTAGTGCACCCCTAGACCTTATAAGGAACCTACATGCCAAATTTGGAATCTATAGGCCCAGTGGTTTGGGCTGTGCGTTGATATGTCAGTCAGTCAGTCAGTCAGTCAGTCAGTTTCTTCTTTTATATATATAGATATGTTAGTAAAAACTGACACGATTCATTGTTTTGCTTAGTAGAAGATAGCTAGAGCAGTTATAAGGCTGAATGAGCTTGAGAATTTACACTCCGTTTTTTTTATCATATCAACGAGAACTACGAACATGTTTTTTGCAAATTTGTTCACCATGGGGGTCAAATGGGTATTGAAGAAACTTTCTAATAAGGGTTTTCGTGACAGGCTGATAGGCGAACTTAGTTCGTGTGGGGTGATTATAGAACTATCAAAGCAATCGAAAGTTACTTACTTACTACTAATAAGAAGCAACACACCCTCATCAATATACTTTCATCCCTGAAAAGAACAGAATACCCACGAGATGGTACAAAGTGGCAGGGAACAGCTAGTGGCATATTTATAATGATAATTCCCTAAATATTCTAACGACGATTTAAAGCAATGTTTTCACACATAATTTGAATTCGCACCGAGAGCACCACCCGTGCATTAGGGCGGGTGCAATGCAGATGTCTCCGCAAACCATTTATATTCTCCCATTCCCGTCGCCTGACACAAAAATATATGTGCTACCTAATTTGGAAGCTATGACTTTTTCGCTACTTTAATATAACTAGGATTTTCACAGAATAATTCTAACATTTAAACTCTATTTTTCTTTATCTTTCTAAGAAACGAGTGGGGATATCAAATTGAAATTTAAATATACCTATGTTTTTACTTATAGCCGCCTGCAACCTTAAAAAAAGATTGAGTGAGGAGAAAGCCCGCCAACACAAAGGGAAAAATCCAAAAAATCACTGATCTGCAAGAAATCACTTGAGCCTGACAATTTTTCGAGCTATGTCGGAACAAGATGGAGCGACGACCTAGTTAAGGTAGCGGGAACGCGTTGGATACGGATGACGCAGGACCGATTTGTTTGGTGAACCACGGGGGAGGCCTATGTTCAGCAGTGAACGTCTTTTGGCTGAAATGATGATGATGATGAAATTTGAATGTGACTGTACGGGTGGGTCCACATTTGTATAACTTTTTATTTACCATATCTCCGTCGCATAGCACCTACGAATATCATGATGATCGTTAGTTTGGACGCTTAAATCAGATACGGTTTGGTTCACGTTCGCGTATCTTTTCGCAAACTAATGAATAATGAATGATCATTATAATATCATTATACTCGTCAGTGCTGCACGTCATTAATTTTACGAAATGATACAAATATGTTAACGTGTTGTTGAACCAATACTCTGTACATACTAATATAATAAGGGGGTAAACTTTATGTACTTGATTGTGTATATTGATTAAAGTTTATCTGTGGAATTACTAAGTGGAATTATTAAAGTTTAGCTGAAGGAGGCTAGAAAACAATATGGCTTAAAGCGCTTGAGCCTTATGAGGGTGGTCGTCGCTATATGGACTATGTTTATTATCCATGATTTTTCATAAATTTAAGTATAGTTAAAAAAATAAAGAAACAGTTTTTGAATCCAGTTTACAGTAATTTTGTTTTTAATGTCTCGTCCATAACCTTCAGAGACGATTGAGTTTTGAAAGAATACTGTCTGGTGAGACGACAACAGTTACTAAGCATGACACACCCTTGCCTTTCTGGCTGAGTCTTTAAGTTTGATTATCTTTGTGTAGCCGTGGTACCCGAGTGGTTTGACTTATGGCCTCTCAAGCAAAGGGTTGTGGGCTCGCACTTCTGAGTTTTTCAGAATTCATGTGTCAAAATTATATACCATGAGCTTTATGGTGTAGGAAAAAATCGCGAGGAAACCTGCACACACCTGAGAAGAAATTCAATGGTGTGGGTGAAGTTCCCAATTCGCACTGGGCCCGCGTGGAAACTACGGCCCAGGCCCTTTCATTCTGCGAGGAGACCTGTGCATGTAGGCTGGGAGTATGAGTGAACAAAATTCATCTCCTCAGCGCTTAATAAAATTTTGACAGGGAATATATTACTACCTGAGGAAATATAAAGCGTGGTTTACCAATAATAGACAAATAGGTACGATTGGCTATTGAATCAACAACGCTACTCGCCGGCATTAACACTGAGTCACGTCCACGCTTTACGGTTGATCTCTACGTATTAATTCTCCCTTGTGTTGTTGTTGTAACAGCCTCAAATATTTATTTTCCCATTTTCCTAGATAGTGTGTCGTTGCTGGGTGAATATTTTCCTTTTCGTCAACCACTTTTCGATCGATTTTAAAGCAATGGTTTCCGAAAACCATCCAATCATCAAAGGCGCTGAGACAGACAAGGCAAGGGCGGCATGACTTGAACATAATTTAACTAATCGATTTATTACTTAGATAGTTTAGATTTCTTTATAAATTTTAATTAAATATAAGTAAGTCATCATCATCATCATCATTTCAGCCGAATGACGTCCACTGCTGAACATAGGCCTCCCCCAAGGCTCGCCAAACAGATCGGCCCTGTGCCATCCGCATCTAATGCGTTCCCGCTACCTTCACCAGGTCGTCGCTCCATCTTGTTGGAGGCCTACCTACACTGCGTCTTCCGGTCCGCGGACGCCACTCGAGAACCTTTCGGCCCCATCGGCCGTCAGTTCTACGGGCGATGTGCCCTGCCCACTGCCACTTAAGTCTAGCGATTCTTCGAGCTATGTCCGTGACTTTAGTTCTCGCGCGGATTTCATCATTTCTAATGCGATCCCGCAGAGAAACTCCAAGCATAGCCCTCTCCATCGCCCTCTGAGTGAACTTGAGCTTCCTTATAAGACCCATCGTTAGCGGCCACGTCTCAGTGCCATAAGTCATCACTGGCAACACACACTGGTCAAAGACTTTTGACTTGAGACACTGCGGTATATCGGATGACAAGATATTGCAGAGCTTCCCGAACGCTGCCCAGCCGAGTCTAATTCGTCGATTGACCTCTTTCTCGAAGTTGCACCTACCCAATTGGATTGTATGTCCCAGATAGATATAGTCGTCAACAACTTCGAGCAAAGTATCTCCGATTACGACGGGAGTTGGTACAACATGGGCGTTCGACATGACCTTCGTCTTGTCCATGTTCAATTTAAGACCAACTCTCTCGGAGACTCTTCCGAGGTCAGCGAGCATCGCACTGAGGTCCTCCAAGGTCTCAGCCATAAGCACCACGTCGTCGGCAAATCGAAGGTGAGTGAAGTATTCGCCATTTACATTGATGCCACGCCCTTCCCAGTTCAGAGTCTTGAACGCATCCTCTAGTGCAGCGGTGAACAGTTTCGGAGAGATAACATCTCCTTGTCTGACTCCCCGCTGCAATAGAATGGGCTTCGACATCTGATCCTGAAGTTGGACGGACATTGTGGCGTTATTATACAGACACTTCAACACTTCGATGTACCGGTAGTCTACTTGGCACCGTTGGAGACACTGCAGTACAGCCCAAGTCTCGATCGAATCGAAGGCCTATAAGTAAGTACATTAATTTAATCTTAATCTAAATAATAATATCCACCAGTGGCGGGGAGTGAAAATTCGCCACTGATATCCACTCGAGAACTAAAGTCATCGACATAGATCGAAGAATCGCCAGACTCAAGTGGCAGTGGGCAGGGCACATCGCTCGTAGAACTGACGGCCGATGGGGCCGAAAGGTTCTTGAATGGCGCCCACGGGTCGGAAGACGCAGTGTCGGTAGGCCTCCAACAGGATGGAACGACGACCTGGTTATGGTTGCGGGAACACGTTGGATGCGGATGGCGCAGGACTGATCTGTTTGGTGAGCCTTGGGTAAGCCTACGAGTATGTTCAGCAGTGGACGTCTTTCGGCTGAAATGATGATAATGATGATGAATCTAAATATAATAAGGCAAGCATGTTCAAACTAAGCATCTTTAATCCATTATAAAGCAGTCAGTGACTCTGAGCGGGCCTTATCATCACCCCTTAGCAGTGTAATACATTTTTAATAGCAGCATCTCCTAAACTCATAAGCACGAGCACTGTTGTTCGAGCAGGTAAAGTTTACCCATGCAGACCGACGACACGGAAATTGCGGCGCATATTATTTATGGCCATTAGTTCTAGCGGCTTTCCTAACTTGGCGCTTGTAGGCTATGCTACCTTTATGCTTTGTGCGTTTGTTGGTTCAAGTGTTCGTGTCATGTGATTTAAACCTCACCAGAGGTCTTTACCAATTGAATAAAACATTGTCTCGAAGGCACCTATTTTTAACCCCCTTTTTCTAGTAGTCCCATTGATTTGTCCCATCAATGGGACCACGAGGGAGACTTATTTCTCGTAGCCCCATTAATAAAATTTCACTTCCTGTATATAATATTTATTAATAGGTACGCAAGTAGTCCTCTTTCTATTAACAAAATTATCTAATGCAGAGTGAAGTGGAATTGACTCCTTATCTGTGGAGGTGGTCCTTAAGAGGATACGATGCGCACCATTTCTCCATACAAACGTAATCCCCTGTTTCCTCCCTGGATAATGGCTTTAGAGCCAAAATTTTTTTACTGTGTAATCTGTATCTACCACAGCTATGCCCCTAGGTTTTGTTTTTTCCATATTTCAATTAACATAAGAAATATGAGCTTTCAAAAACTGAAAAAATTGCCCAATTTCAACGTCATTTTCAGACACTCATCAGAAATGAATCCCTCATATAAACAAAAAAAGGAAAACATAGGGGCATAGCTAAATCTATCCTCTAATTATATTTGAAAATAATAATTTTATTGGTCCAGTTTTTGAGAAGAAAACAGGGGATTACGAAATGCTGTTTTGATCAATTTTACGCGCCTATTAACGGTCTGAGCTGCAGTTGTCTCGCTCTCGCTGTACTGACACGGAGGGGTTCGGGCGAGACAGCGACATTTCATTAAAATACCTATCTCTCAAAAGTCTCTCAGCCATCGTACCCTCTTAATCAGCTGACAATATTTTGAAACGGTACAAAATTAAGTGCTTTAAAAACAAAATTTGCCTACTTTGACCGGTTTTATATTGGTCCCCGGCGTTTCTCAAGGTCTTACGGGGCAGTTTTGTGATCAGACCAATTTTCAGAATATCCCTACAGTGAAATGAAATGGTATGACATATTTATTTTTTTTACTTTTAATAATCGTCATTACACACAGTTGCGTTGAATCTGCAAGACTTGGGTTTTAATACTTCAAATTGCATGGCCTTTTACACTATCAATATGTCAAACGGTACCAAAAAGTTGGCAATGAACAGTAGTCTGGGCACCTGTACTATTACTGTACATACATATTTATAGGAGACTATTTTACGAAAAACGATCTAGTCCCAAACTAAGCAAAGCTTGTACTATGGGTAATAGACGACGGTAAACATTTTATATGTATAAATAAATACTTAAATACATAGAAGGTTTGAGTTCATTTCAATAGAAGTGAATGGGACTACAAAAAAATAAGTCTCCCTCGTGGTCCCATTGATTAATGGGATACTTTTCATGCGGATGACATCAATTTGACGTCACGCTGCATATAGGATGACCCTAATTAGTTTTATTGTAATTATTAATCATTAGTCGTCAATCATTTTAATCATATCCAAATGAAATGACTTCAATTTTTTACTTTTACGGTTATCCCGTGAAATCCATATATTTCATACTAAATACAAACTGAAACGTAGATGCACAGAAAAAACCCCAGAAAAAAGACCAATGCTGGGAATCGAACCCAGGTCCTCGGCATTCCGTTCATGGATTTCACGGGATAACCGTAAAAGTAAAAAATTGATGTTGAAAAAATAAAAATACAAAAAGGTACTTCAAACCAAACTTGTTAAAAGACTGGCCTAGTAGCGACATCTCTTGTCCGGGTGAGCGGTTAGTTCCGAAGGAGTATTGATGTGTTGATGTTTCTCGTTGAGAACTGAACATAGATGGCGCTGTATCACTACAAAAGTGATGATGGTAGGCTGGAATGTATGTTGCATAGGGAAAATTTGTGTCTAAACTCCTGACCAGTGGTGGTGTAGGGGAAAAGCACGCGGCACGGAATGCAGAGGACCTGGGTTCGATTCCCAGCATTGGTCTTTTTTCTGGGGTTTTTTCTGTGCATCTATGTTTCAGTTTGTATTTAGTACCCAAAACTGCCTATATTTAACAGCTGACTCATTTATGGCGCGCTAAACATGACAACAATGTAACACATTACGAAAACAGGACGTATCATATCGTATATGTATTTTATAATACGATACGACTTTTTGAAAGATAATTTCTGAATTTCATTCCCGGCGAGCTGAAACGACAATTGGACCAATCAAAAGTAATCGTCTGCTGCATGTGAAATTAAATTGACCAATGAGAATGCGTCATTCATGACTTTAATGAGATGTTTTTTTTTTCCTTAAACGCATAATATGCACAAAATGCTTTAATTTTTTGAAGTATGTAAAAACGCCACAGCATTAACTTTTTAAGCCTGCTGCACACTACACTGCACTGGCTGAACAGCCAGGCTCGTCATGTTCATCGTGCTGCCGCAGCCAGATTGCTCAGTGCGCGAGTATACATCCTCGTCATGCCCGACTTGCTGCCGCAGGTCAAACATGACGAGGATGAGGTCTTTATTTTTTAATTATGTGGTTTTGGGTATTGGTCACTAAGAATGGCCTTGCTCGTTTAAAAATAGTTATTTATGATACAAGTGCGGAAAGTAGGCAATTGCTAACGAATGGCGGAGATCTAAACACACGAGCGAAGCGAGTGTGGTTTAGCCGACATGAGTTGGGAATTTCCTACTTTCGACACGTATATCATACAACGTTTTACAATGCATTAAGCGAGGAAAAAAATTGGGGCTAAACATTTTCGGAAAAAGATGTTGCTTTCTTATTTACCTTTCATTGAGGGAAAGTCTCGTAGATGTTAACATATTTCAGCATCGGTTTAGTCGGCAGGAGGCTGTCACATTTGTGTTTGGTCTAGGACGTCAGGCGGCGTTAAGTCCTATGTAAATTCATCACTTGAACTCTCCATTTTAATTTACTAAACTTAAATTAATTCTCCGAACTGAATTCATGTCATGAACATTATTGTGGCGGGTTTTCATGACAGGCGCGAACGAGTAACCATGATTGGTTCGTGTTACGCCATGCGCGCGCACTGAAAGCTCATTGGTTGAAATTCGATTGTGCGCGCATAATGTCGTACGGTCCGAAATGGACTCAAGGAATTATTTTAGTACTAAATTTTTTATTTCAAAACTTTTTCTGACGAAATTAAAATTTGTGTTTTAATATAAAAACAATCTGTATTCATTTGGTTGCATAATTCATTTTGTTATTTGTGCAAAGCTGAATTTTAAAGACACAACTCTCTAGTCTCATTTTTTAAACACTAGTTTGGACACAATTTTTTGATATTTGGCAATTTAAAAAGTTACTTTTCCGCACGCGAGTGGGAGGTAAAATCTATACAACTTTTTTCGCATTGGTCGTGAAAAGCACAATGTTTAGTCTCGGCCAAAAGTGCAATAGATGGACTCGTACTTTCTCAAACTAACTCGTCCATCTATTGCTTACTTTCTAGCCTCTACAACAATGTACTATTCTCGGTCAATTGAGTCAACCAATTTGATTCCTTTTTTTAATTTATTGAAAGCATTGGCAACACGGCCATCAGCTAAAACAACAATTTTACAAAATAGAAATTCAACTAGGATTTACAATGCAAACACAAAAAACCAATTTGATTCCTAGGCCATCACAGAACCAGTAGATTATTGAACGACGTAAATGTTGCCAATGCTTTAAATAAATTACGACGTATATGTCATTATGACAAGGATAAAGACATTAGCGTCGTTCAATAAGTCTTAATATTGACAAATTAAATTATTCACTAACATATATGGTTCTATGGTGGCACAGGAATAATATTAGCTGGCTGTATATATATACAGCCTACCTTAAACCCCAATTAATTTTTGCCTTCAGTAACATCATCCCAACTCTTAATTAAATATTGTGTTTGAAATGAAATATTTACGCAAGTAGGTACAAAAATTTAATTTATAACGAGATATTTTAGTAACTTTTAAAATTATCTAATTTAATAATCTAATTAATGCAGTATATTGCCCAGCAACTAATTTAACTTAGTTAACTTGTGGTAATGATACCAATGGCTCTATAGAAAATATTTTATTTCAAATCTAATAATTGCAAAAACCTAAAAGCTGTCTGCGTCTGCAAATATAAACAAAACATTTCATAAAAATCGGTCAAGCCGTTTCGGAGGAGCTCGATAACAAGCAATGTAACACGAGATTTTTATATATTAGAAGAAATAACAGCGTCACCTGGTGATTATGATGTGAGGGCAATGTAGGTAAATAAAGAATTATTACACTTTGTAAAGGTAAGGGGTTGATACCGCTAGAGCGGTAAAAGTTTGCATACTTAGTAAAATTGATAAATGTTTGCCCAGATTCATATTGTAAAACGTATCGATTACTTAAAGTATGCATTCAACAAAATTAAAAAAAAGTTTATTAGTTCAGGGTAAGCATGGACATCAAATGTTTTGTATTGTACCTAGCGATTCTTATCGAAAAATTTAAATTTTACATTCCTAAACGTTAAATTTACTAAAGAATTACACGTGTTTTTCTCTCCGTGCACCACAGCGCTCATTTATATGTCACGGCTGGCAAAACGAAAAGCATGTAAGTAAAGGATTCCCGAGATTGAAAAGAGATTCTCTCGATTCACTCGTCGGCACTTCAGTTTGGCGAGATGTTCCGCGCGCAACTGACGTGCGATCGCTAATCAAAAATTACTCTCGATACATGGCTTTGTGAAATGTACCAAAACTCCCGAAAACAAGCTAATACGTAATTTTAACAGGATTTGGAGTAACTCAGAGTATTTTCAACAAATCACGGAAATTACTTCCGATCTCCTTAAAACTTTCGAAGTCACGATCGGGCTTATAAAAGGGTGGCGGAAGGCGAATTTCAAAGTGCCGTCTTCAGGAAACCTTGTAATTAAATAAACACCTAGAAGTTGACTCTTCAATTAAGTATTCTTTGCTGATTGCCAGTCATTAGAAGTGGAGCGCAAACAGTTGCGGAGCTCCGATAAATGTAATCAAATTTATCCTTTCACCTGTAAAACAAAGCTATGACGACGAGATTAAATTGTTCAGTGTTAATACTGTGAATTGCCGATTATCAATTTATTGAATCGATTTACTTAATAACGACGGTAACAACGGTGTGTTAACAATAACATGAATGACCAATTAAGCTTAATTATTTTATGAAAACACGATATTTCTCCTGCGTTTCCCTTATTTTTGGATTTGGTAAAGGAAATATTGGTCAGATTTCTCATAAACTTTCGTAAAGCTTGCTTACCTAAGTTCTGTAAATTACAGGAACAAACCAACTATTGAAAAATTACAAGTTTAGTCAAGTGTTAAGAACATGTTGTTCATATTGTTAAGTGCGATGTTTATTGCAAGTGAGTATAAATTAATAAGTGTAATCTATGTAATAAAGAAACAATTATGCGTTTTCAGTATTCAAAAAAAGGAAAAATAATGAGTGCCAAGGGTAATAAAATAATCAACGTAGAAGCAGTGTAGGAGCAGTATAAAGGAAACTCTCCTCAATGTACAAAAATGTCAAAGTTGGCGCATAAAATAAAAAAAAATGGGTCGCTTTATTTTTGTTTTTAATATTATCGAGAAAAAAAAACATTTTGACCGTCGGATCATAACTGAAAATAGTTTCTTGTAGATTTGTAGATATAATGAAATATACCAGTAGAAGTGTTATTAGTAATATTAATAAGTCTGATTATACTTTCTTCTCTTTCAGAGGCAGTTAGTTTTTTTATTAATTACTAGCTGTTGCCCGCGACTCCGTTCACGAAGAATAGGGGTAGGTATACAAAATAGCCTACGACCTATTCTCAGACCTACCGAATATAGAGAAATAAGTTTCATAAAAATCGGTCAAGCCGTCTCGGAGGAGTTCGATAACAAACACCGCGACACGAGATTTTTATGTATTCTTTAAACAGCTACTTTTACAAAATTGTCATACTGCAAAAGATGAACAAAGCTGTAGCTTTTAAGTTTTCTTTCAGTGTATTCCTTAATTATGAAGTAAATGTTACGTAAAGAAAATTCATTTTAATTATGTGAAAATAAAGGATTTATTCAGATCTAGGAAGCTCTGAGTAAATCTCTTTACTTAAGAAATAGCTCCAAATTAAAAGGTCTTCCTAGCCGTGTACCTTGCTTAGAATTCCTTTCTTCAGAATGCACGGATTTGGACCTTTCCAGATGCAGTGATTTAATCGGTCAATTCTAAAGTCTTTTAAATGCTTTGTGCAAAAATCTTTATACTGTGAGTACATGCGCAATTGCGCATGATACTATTTAGCCTATATAGGTATAGGTATCTCAGTAAAAAATACTAGTTTTCTTTGCGACGGGATGGGGACCTACGCACACAAAATCCCAAAATCTCAATCGCTAAGTCTAAAGACGTGCAATTTTGCACGGGTGTTCTTCATACGACGCAAATGAAGACTACGGTGCAATTTAGTAAAATTCCAGAACCTGACTTTCAATTCAACCTACGGGTAAATGCTAGTTATGCATAAGTTAAACGTCCCAGTACTCGACACTGACCCAATACACGGCACCTTCAATCTTATGTCATAGTAAGAGAGGTAACAGCAGATGGGTGTCATCTACTGGGCGTTGAGGTGTCGGGCATTGGTACGTTTACCTTATTATTTTAAAGCCTCTCGGCTGAGCGAACTCAATCCCGGGGATCAACCGGATTTAGGAGATTGAAAGTCTTTAACTTAGTTTAAAACTCTCTGTATCTTTTCAATCTAATACCTTTGCCCTTCAAATTAAATATTTCATTATACTCGTATGTACTTACATCCATCTTATTTTACTAATTTTCTAAACGTGAAAGTTTGGATGGACGGATGGATGTAAAGATGTTTGTTACTCTTTCACGCTAAAACGGTTTGACGGATTCTGATGAAATTTAGCATATTATTATGTACAGATAGTTTATAACCTAGATTAATAAATAAAGCGATAAACGAATCCTTTACAGACGGAGTCACATGCAACAGCTAGTATTAAATAAATGCATTAGAGAAACTTAAAGATTTTTAAAATATAATAGGTACCATCGCCCCAGACGTCAGATACCCATTTTCAAAACAAATTTGCTTGCAGCCGTTGATGTTTATTGCTATGGATTGTTATGGACAGATGTCTGTCTAGCCACTGTTGGGCCTTTAAGGTGGTTATCTGGCGCTTGGGGCGATAGTACATGCAAGGTGCTCTGTCCGTAATATTATATGCTTGGAATCGAGGCTTGCACCTTTCAGTATTGGCAATATTTATCTATCAGGATACGGTTTATTTTTTGTGCAGTAAAAAGTGTTACATTATATTCGTACATCTATCTCTGTCATAAATCCTCTTTGTTCATTGTTTTGTTGTCATAAAGTTTAATCCATTGAAACATTCAAAGGATTTTTTAACAAAAATATCTTGAATAAAGACTCTCTGCATTTATTTTTTAATTCGGTTTATGAAAAAAATATATACTTACTTTACAGACGAATTGATCACAAAGTTTCATGTCGGTTAAGAAAAGTGACTTACAAGAATAGGCAGTTGTTTGAGAAACCGGTGGGATATTAGACCGATACCTAGTTAATTTGACTCTGAATTTTTATGACCCAGTTCCAATATAGTCGATTAAAAAAAATACTAAATTTCAAGGCTTCATGAAAATAAAATCACGATTGCGTCCTTTGTGTCACGAAAGTTAGCCACACAAACTATTATATTATATGACTAACTTTCGTTACGGTACAGTCAGCAACATAAATATGAATACACCCAAAGTACCAAAAAAATGCATCCACAACTCTATTACCAGGGCATAAAGGCGTGTATACATATTTATTTTTGTTGCTGACTGTACCTAAAAAAAAATTTAAACGGTTTATTACTTTCATAAAAAATACAAATTAATTATTAATATTATTAGTACAATCTTTTAAATTTTAAGATTATATTCTAACAACTTACTTTCATTAACACTACATTAACTTATTATAATTAGTTAATATTTGTTAATAGGTACTTTTTTACAATACTCTTAGTCTGCTGTGTTGGCTTATTAAGTATTCAGTTTATGGTATTGTTAGGGAAGCTGTTTAGGATATGTGGCAAGTATTTTGACCACACTCTTTTGCCATATTATAACGACCGCTTTAGCCTAGTTGGTTGACCCTGCCTACGAAGCAAGAGGTCCTGGGTTCGAATCCCGGTAAGGGCATTTATTTGTGTGATGAGCACGAATATTTGTTCCTGAGTTATGGATGTTTTCTATGTATTTAAGTATTTATTTATCTATATAAGTATGTTTATCGTCGTCTAGTACCCATAGTACAAGCTTTGCTTAGTTTGGGACTAGGTCGATTTGTGTAAAATTGTCCCCTAATATTTATTATTATTTTATTTATTATATTGATTTATGCTCTTAGGTATCTTGAAATAGGATTGATTGGTTAAGTGCCGGAGGTTGGCTGGTCTAGTATACCTATTAAGTTTCTCTAATTGGTTCTTATACTCTAATATCACAGCTAATTTTACCTTATCAAATACACTCAGGACTCGACAATATTGGAACAATTTATTAAAGTTATTTCTGTGTAGGTATTTAACTTTGAGTGGAACTATTGTTTTCAATATTCTTGTTCGTACCTAAAGGAATCTATTAAGTTTTGTTTTAATTAAAGCCCTTAATTATGTACAGTTTTTTAAATCTACACTTTCTTGAAATAAATAAATAAATAAATAAATATTTGGGGACAATCTTACACACATCGACCTAGTCCCAAACTAAGCAAAGCTTTTATTATGGGTACTAGACGACGATAAACGTACTTATATAGATAAATAAATACTTAAATACATAGAAAACATCCATAACTCAGGAACAAATATTCGTGCTCAACACACAAATAAATGCTCTTATCAGGATTCGAACCCAGGATCTCTTGCTTCGTAGGCAGGGTCACTACCAACTAGGCTAAAGCGGTCGTTAAATATACAAGCTTTTAATTTTTGTGTATTTGCGCATTTTCGGAAATCGTTAAATAGATTCAATAACAAGTATTTGCAATACAAAGATAAATTGAAATAGTCGTTTATTGTTTTGTGTATTTTTAGTACAAGTAAAAATTTTAATTATAAGTTGTGGCTACCTACCTATCTATTAATTTCCTTTGAATTCCGGCTTTTGCTCAGCATGGGCTTAGATCCCTGCAATATAAACAACCTTAACGGCCTGCCTTTTGAAAAAGAATATACGTAGGACTAGCACACACGTACTGTGACCTAGAAAATACCTGCAGCTGTGATTTGGTTTTATTTTAATAAAATAGGGGTAATAATTTATTATTACCCTCTTATATATAAATATACCAGCTGTTGCCCACGTCTCCGTCTGCAAAGAATAGGGGTATAAAAAATACGACGACCTATTCTCAGACCAACAAATATAGAGAAAAAAAATTGATAAAAATCGGTCAAGCCGTTTCAGAGGACTTCTATAACAAACGCCGTGACACGAGATTTTTATATATTAGAAAGAAGAAAATAAAATCAAAATAAGAACACGATTCGAAAGAACCGTTAGCACAACAGTATTTATAATGAAATTAATAAATTTAATGAAAACTCAATCTATCATATCTTCAAAGTTTAAGTGCAGACTGATAGATAACTAGCCGTTGCCCGCGACTCCGTCTGCGAAAAATTTGTTTATCCCTTTCCCGCGGGAATTATGCAGTTTTCCGGATTAAAAACTATCCTATTTCCTTTCCCGGGAATCAAATTGTCTCTAAGTATACCAAGTTTCTTCTTAATCGGTTCAGCGGTTTAAGCGTGACATTTTATTTTTGTAGTGTGATAAAACTTTTTCATCTCTCATACTCGGAAAGTGAGGCAAATCATATCTGACAT
The DNA here is from genome assembly GCA_947563465.1 of Archips xylosteana. Taxonomy (NCBI): domain Eukaryota; kingdom Metazoa; phylum Arthropoda; class Insecta; order Lepidoptera; family Tortricidae; genus Archips; species Archips xylosteana. Next base: position 10,751,368 of record OX387356.1, read on the forward strand.
ACGAGAGGATAACTATTATTTTCTTCCCTAGGGTAGATATGAATTAAAAAAAATAAAGGCATTGGCTGTCAATAGAACACAAATACGCATTCAGCCAAGCATTACGGCATATAATTATGTATTGAGTTTTTTTTTTCTTAATTATTCATATTACAAATTTTATAATGCCAGTGAAATATTATTAAATTAAATTATTAATTTACATTAGTTTCTTATTTAGTGACTAAAAACCAGAAAAGTTAGAAAATGTTAAGAAAAAAACACGGTAAACGACAATGTTATTGTCCACACAGCCTATCTCTATACAGCTCAACTCCTTGGTTCAAATTGGTTACCTACATATTTTATAAATAAATTTACTAAAATACCTACTTTATCTACTGTTTTTATTGATTATTATATTGAACATTCTAAATTTTGTTAAATTAATTATTTTTAACAATAAACTCCATTGAAATATTTTACAACGATCATATTGACCAGTTTAGGGAGCGTACCCATCTATCTACCCATACTACGTGACGCATTTTTTGCAATTTTTACCCCCCTCCCTCCCCTCGGTGACCGCCCGTAGTATTTTTCAAGACACCCCCCCCCCCTTTAGTTTTCACGTAGTAATTTATAAATATGATTTTAAATCATTTTTTGAAAACAGAAAGTTAAAAAATAATAATTTGGCTCATATTTGTCTTTCATTAAACATTTGCGAGATTTGCCTAGACTAAAGACTAGAGTTTGTTGACTACGTGATGAAAACCTAAACCCCCTCCCCCCGTCCATGACCAGGCGTGGTATTTTTGGTGACCCCCTCCCCCCCTAAACGGGTCACGTAGTATGGGTACGTTCCCTTAGACATTTTTATTTATTTTTACTTATATTTTCTTACTTTCCTTGTAGTCGAAATGAAAAGCAGAGTGTTTAACTCAGGAAAAACACCAATATCAACCTCGGAATATTGGCACCCTCGCTGTGCTCGGGTGCCAAGTAACCTCGTGTGATATTGGTTATTTTCCTCCCTTGTTGAACAATCTACTATTTCCACCGTTTACTATAGTGCGCCAACTGATTGTACTTAACAACGAAACCGCTCTTTCTACTTAGAGTATTAACAGCCGAGGAACTACAATTTACATTTCAGACACAAAAACTGTTCAGTATTTCCAATTCACTTACTCTACTCTATTGGATTCAGTTAGTGAAACAAAATTAAATGCACTCAACTCAGAACGAATTTACGTACTTAATGTATAGCGATATATATAGCAATTCGAAAATATTAATATTATTCCAAATACGAGCGTAATTAGTGGAATACTAAAATAATGATATGTGAATGTATGCTATGAATACAGAATATGTGCGTAACTACACTGTTATTAAACAAACACAGATAAAGCCAACCATATTAATAACCTAACATTAATTTCATGAAATTCGCGGGCATAATTTGCTCTGAAACCTTTGGTGTTTGTAATAAAAGAGCTTAAACAATTTAGAGGACGGCGGTCGGAAGGCACTGTAGGTATTCAAAAGGATAGACGTAATTGGTACAAAGCCGTGATGGTCCGAACTGTGTTGTTGAGGTTTAAACAAAGAACCACAAGTGATTTATATGTAAGCTTAGTGCCCAAAGAACTAAACACAATACAGTCTAGCAGAGAGTAGTGAAAATTTTCTTTTTAACACATCTTGGACAATGAGAGGCAGATTGATTAATGCAAATCCATACTAATAATTAGAAATGCGAAAGTAATTTTATCTGTCTGCCTGTATGTGGTAACAAGCTTTAACCGCTAAACTGATTTAGATGAAATTTTATATCAAGATAGTTTGAGATCCTGGAAAGGATAGTTTTTACCCAGGAAAATTTCAGAGTCCCGGGAGACATTAATAAACAAATTCTTTGCATACGAACCCTCAATTTGCAGGCATCAGCTAGTAATATTTATTTATTTATTGGAACACAAACAACCATACATATGTAGCTCACAAAAAATAATAAGGCGTGTTGAATTATTAATTAGCAGAATACGATGGATGCGTAAGATATAATATATGAAAAGTTTTTGTAACAAAATCCATTTTTAATACTAGCTTTTTTGCTGAGTAGGTATACCATATCTATGATCAAAGTACTCATCAAGACGAATCAAATTAGTCCAAACTCCATGCGGCCGTGACGTTTTAATACAAAGTTCCTATGACCACCTTTCAGCTCCATCATCAGATCAGCTCTATGTTATAATAATATTGCACTATCATCCGATTAATACGTGCATACAAAGTTTGAGCTCAATCGTAAATCGGGAAGTGGGTCATATAGCTTCGAATTTAGCGCCATTAAGACATCACAACATAGGAAACTAAATACTACATCCTGCATCGCACTATCGAAGTTTCTCAACTCAGCTGCATAAATACGACTTCCAACTTTCATCCATCGGACTTCGGTCCCCGGGCATAACATCTGCCTGGAGACAGATCTCTCTATTGTAGCTCATCCCCACATTGGTGACCCCGATGTGAAAAAGAGATCGTTTGGAGACGTCAGACATGTACATTTTATAGTTTAGTAATAGTTACTGCTTACATAACTTCGATCTAACTAAACAACAGAGGAGCGCTTCCTGGGCTGACCTAATAATTCTGAAATTTTGCACAGGAAGCATACCTATAATGTAAACGCAAACAAAGCTACACGAACTGCTGCTGCTGACATGACAGGCATTCTATTAAAAATGAGTAAGAACATAAAAAAAAGATGATAAGAAAATGTGGGTTTTCTACCTACAAATATTTAAGCCCGTTTATTCTGTTGTAAATAATGATCTTTCAAACATGGAGCCAGTGTGATTATTCTAAGTTCGTTGGTTTTTACAAGCTTTTTCGTTTTTATTAACTTGCAATGTATGTATGGTATGTCTTATACGGGTCAAATCTTGCAAGTTAAAGACGCACGTTCCGATTGAGCTGAAATTTTGCATGCATGTACGGATCGGATGACAATGCAATATTAATATGACATGGAGCTGATCTAATGATGGAGCTGGAAGGTGGCCACAGGAATTCTTAGTAAACGACACGACCGCATCTAGTTCGGGCTCGTTTGATTCGTGTTAACGAGTACTTCGGTCAGTAAAAAAATCTTGAATTTATAAATGGAATTTTTGACTAAAACTTATTTTAAATTGACAATAAAAGAATCCACAATCAAACGAAAGAGTTCACTGCCTGAAATGAGTAAGTAATTTCTCTAAGTATAAAGCTAGAGTAGAATTCCAGAAGAGAATATAAATAAAATAAATAAATAAATAAATATCACAGGACAATTCACACCAATTGACCTAGTCCCAAAATAAGCTTAGCAAAGCTTGTGTTATGGGTACTAGGCAACGGATAAACATACTTATATAGATAGATACATACTTAAATACATTGTTTAAGTCTTGCTGTATTGGTTATATTTATAGTATTTGATTATTGGGTATATTTAAAAATTGATTCTATTTTATAATTTGTTTTTTTTTTGTGACAACTATTTGTAAGCTGTTTTTTTATGATGGCATAAAGTTAAAATTAATTTATTGCGATTCTTTATATAACCTAGGATCGTATATCAGTTATTTAATGCTATTTAATTCTGTCAAGAACTTTGCTGATTTGTTATTTCTTATTTACTTAGTTATTATTGTTAAAATTTAATAAATTTTTAGAATGAAAAGAAGTGAAGCTTAGTATGGCAATATTTGTTAGTTGGGTTTATTGTTATTAATTTTTTTTTTTATTAAGATTGTTTGTTTATTTGTCATTTTAAGTATTACTTTTTTTTGACATAGGTAAATGTATAATAATTATGATGCCTCTTACATAGTGTGTACAATTATTTTGGAATGTCTTTTTAAGATTTACACATTAATTTTTGTAGTTTTTTTTCTTTCTAGTTTATAATAAGGTCTAGTCATTGGGACATAGATTGATTATTTCATGTTATATTTGTTTTTATTCTATTTAATTTTTCAAATCCTAGTTAGTTATTATATTTAAAATTTAATAAATTTTCAAAATGAATATCTCAGTATGTGAGTAGTCTTGTGTCAGTAAAATGAGTAGCCCGTCCAAAGTAGCCTGCCCTTATTGTCCAGGCTCGCCGCGCTTATTCGTTCGGTCGAGGGGGCTTAATGTACATATAACTCGTGTACATAGGGATGTTGCCACTCAGGACCGTGTTGTTTCTCGGGTTGGCTTGGGGATAAGCTCGGATCCTGGGCCACGTGCTTCGGTTGGGGTGGGTCTCGATGATTTGCCGTCATTGAGGAAAAAAATTCAGGTTTTAAGGCATGTACCTAAGGGGGCAAGGAGTCTTGCAGCTGGGAAATTGTGCTCCATTGTTGACGATTGTCTGCGTTCAAACGATGTCAAGGATTGGTTAAATTTACTAACTTTTTCTTATTCGGCTCTGAGGGTGCCCGACAAGTTTGAGCGAAAATCCTTAACAGCTAAAGTTAAAGACAACATAAACGCGGTGAGCTTATATTTTGCGGACGTCCGTCCTATGGGAAAATCTATTTCGGTGTATCGTAGTATTGAGGCCAAAGTGCATGACGGTGATTTGAGAGGCGCCGTGCGTTTGCTTTTGTCGGACTCTTCTTTGGCTCCGGCGGGTGATGGTACCTTAGGGGCACTCCGGGACTTACATCCATCTCCTTCTAGGCCTTTGGTTATGCCACCGGAGCCAAGTCTGGCGAGTTCACACTTGTCTGTTTTACCCCCCGATGTGGCTCTTGCCATCGGATCTTTTTACAATGGTTCTGCTTCCGGTCTTGACGGCTTGCGTCCGCAACACCTTAAGGAGCTAATTTCATCTTCGTCTGGGGATAATGGCCCACGTCTTTTAGAATCACTTACAAGGCTGTGTAATTTTTTGTTGAGAGGTATGCTCAACTTAGAGGTGTGCCCATTTTTGTATGGCGCTTCCCTTTGTGCTTTGACCAAAAAGGATGGGGGCGTTAGGCCCATTGCGGTGGGTAGTGTGTTTCGTCGCTTGGTAGCCAAGTTGGGCTGTCGGTCAGTCAGGGATGAGATGTCAGGTTACCTTCAGCCGAGGCAGGTGGGCTTTGGTACATTTCTGGGGTGTGAGTCTGCTATTCACGCGACTAGATCTTTTGCTATGACGAATGCTGGGATGAACACGGTTATTTTAAAGATTGATATTAGGAATGCGTTTAATAGTGTTGAGAGGGATGTAATTCTTAAGGAGGTCTTGGAGCATGTTCCGTCACTGTACCCATTCCTCTATCAGTGTTATTCTGCCTCAAGTACACTGTTTTTTGGAGAGGATACTATATCATCACAGGTTGGTGCTCAGCAGGGTGATCCGTTGGGGCCTCTAATTTTTTGTTTAACGGTTCAGAAAATTATTTCGGCTTTGGATTCACCGTTAAATATCTGGTATTTAGATGATGGAACTATTGGTGGGCCACCAGAAATTGTCATAGAGGACGTAAAAAAGTTGATACCAGCGCTAGAAGCTGTAGGTCTGAGAATAAATTCAAATAAGTGTGAAATTCATACTTGCAGCACCGACGCTGTGGCTTATTTTGGGCGGTTTCAGTCCTTGTTGCCCGGGGTCAATTTGATAAACGACTCTTCGTTCAGCCTGCTTGGCGCGCCTGTGTTTCCTGACGGAGTCAGTTCTGCTTTGGAGGTCAAGCGAACAGCGCTTTCGTCGGCGGGGGAACGTTTGGCGCATTTGTCCGCTCATGTATCCCTGACATTGTTGCGGCATTGCTTTGGAATGCCACGAATGACATACGTGTTGCGGACGTCTCCAACTTGGTTGTTTCCACAAGATGTCGCGATTTTTGATGACAGTCTTAAGCGTCTGCTAGAGTCTACGCTCAATGTTAGTTTGGATGAGGAGCGGTGGAGCCAGGCTTCCTTGCCCGTTCGGTTTGGTGGTTTGGGTGTGCGTCGGGTTCAGGATCTTAATCTTGTGGCTTTTTTAGCTTCTGCTCATGGCTCGAGAGACCTTGTCGCTCGCATTTTGAGTGTTAATGGCGACAATTTTCGCGTGCCATTTGAGTTGGAGGCGTTAGCCAGCTGGTCGGGCCTTTGTCCTAGCGGTGAGCGGCCGGATAATCTTGGGCTGCAGAGAGGTTGGGACGACATTCTTTCCAAACGGGTTTATGTCAATATGTTGGATGGTGCTTCTGAAACTGATTCGGCACGTCTTAAGGCCATTGCTAGACCAGAGTCTGGTGCATGGTTGCACGCCTTGCCATCGCCGCAGTTTGGAACGTTGCTAGACAATGATTCTTTGAGAATTGCAGCTGCATTAAGGTTGGGCGCTAAGGTGTGTGAGTCGCACCGGTGTGTCTGTGGGGCGATAGTGGAGGAAAATGGTCATCATGGTCTAAGCTGTCAGAGGAGTGCTGGAAGGTTTCCGAGGCACCACTCAATTAATGAGATTGTTCGTCGAGCCATGGTGTCGGCTAGTGTCCCGTGTGTTTTGGAGCCACCTGGATTATGCCGGTCAGACGGGAGGAGGCCTGACGGGCTTACGTTAGTCCCTTGGCGTAAGGGTCGTTGTCTTTTGTGGGATGCGACGTGTGTTAGTACCTTTGCCGCATCTCACATTAGACAATCCTCGAGGTCGGCGGGCTCGGCGGCTGAGTCTGCTGCGCTGCTTAAGCACTCGAAGTATTCCGAGTTGGAGCCGACTTATGACTTCGTTCCCGTCGCGGTTGAGACGGCTGGGCCGTGGGGCTTCGAAGCGCGGGAGCTTTTTGGTGACTTGGGTCGCCGTTTAAGAGATCGTGGTTGTGATGCTCGTTCAGGATCGTGGCTTGTTCAGCAGATCTCCATAGCCATCCAGAGAGGCAATGCTGCGAGCGTAATGGGGACATTTGTTTCCAGTTCGTCGCGGGGAGGGATTTTTGAGCCAACAAGCTTAATTTAATTATTAATAATTTTAGGATAATTTTAGTGTATATTGTATGTTTGGTGCTGTACTAACTTAGTTTTTAAGAGTTTTGATTTTTTTACTAACCAATTTTGTTGACATTTTGATTAATTATGTAATAAGTATGATTAAATGATTATATATTCTTAAATACATATTAAACACCCAAGACCCGAGAACAAACATTCGTATTTTTCATACAAATATCTGCCCCGACACGGGAATCGAAGCCGGGACCTCAAGCTTCATAGTCAGGGTCTCTAACCACTAGGCCATCTGGTCGTCTAAATGACAATAATATAAATATAATAATTATGAATATAATTTATATGTTGAATAATAGAGGGAATATTTCCCTCTTTGTGCCTGCTTGACAATATGCATATTTTTATTAGCACAAGATTTAAAACAATGAGACTTTGGTGTTGCCACTGTTAGGATTATTTCTAGTGGACGCTTTGATTTTTAAAATGTAAGTAAGTAAGTATAATTCCACCGTCTTGTTTGTGCAATTCAAATTTCAGAAACTACCGTAGTTTTAAGTTTCAATGTAAAACTAAGGCTATACATATTAAGCAAAAATCTAGGATAAAATGTTATGATATAATGTTATGTAATAGGATATAATGTTATGTTCTTTTATATTTTTGCCTAATAAATAAACATTTAAACAATATTGTTGCCTGAAAATGTAACACATTCACGAAACTTCCTTCGAGAGTTGCATAGAATCCGGCACGTTTGCAGTGCTCTTGGACGTATAACTTAGAAAAGTAATAATTTGTTACAAAATAAACTTACTCAGACTGCTTCAAATCGGTAGGTATCGAAATTTTACTAAATTTTCATGGGGATCCCCATAAATTACATTGTGGTCTTCGTTCACGTTATAAGACAAACACTCGTGCAAAATGTCATGTGTCTATACTTCGTTTTTTTAGCATTAGAAATAAAGTAAACAATCTAGATACGTCTTTTAATTGAAAAAAGCTTTAAAAAAAATAGTAACTATTACTTAGGAAACCAAAAGAATGTAAATGAACACACACACCTACACACAAAACACATTAAATACTCACAAAACTTTCGCATTTATAATATTATTTATTTATTTATTTACACATTGTCAATGTCATGATAATAACAGTAAAATAAGTCAGTCCATCACGCCTTTAGCTTTTACCCGCGGATTGCCTCATATTAAATCTGCCAGTCGAATTGAAACTCTGAATTTTCCCGAAAATTCCCATAGGAATTCCCAAAAAATACATCCTGCTCTTTATTAACGATACATAAAAAACACTCGTGCTAAATTTCATATCTCGAAACCTAAGGGGTTGACATTTTAGAATTTTATCCTAAACCAGTGTGTATATCGGGTATATCGGGATAAAAAGTAGCTTATATGTTATTCCATAAATCAAGATAGATACAAATTTACACACATACGCACAATCTAATCTTCTAATGTATAAAAATCTCGTGTCACGGTGTTTGTTACCAAACTCTTCCGAAACGGCTCGACCGATTTTTATGAAACTTTTTTCTCCACATTCGGTAGGTCTGAGAATAGGTCGTAGGGTATTTTTTGTATCCCTACCCCTATTCTTCGCGGACAGAGTCGCGGGCAACAGCTTGTCTAATATATAAAAATCTCGTGTCACAAGTTTGTTATCGAACTCCTCCGAAACGGCTTTACCTATTTTATGAAACTTGTTGTCTACATTCGATAGGTCTGAGAATAGGTCGTAGGCTATTTTTTATACCCCTATTCTTCGCGGGCAACAAAATTATATATTAGAACAGTAGAACTGATAGGATTTCTATAGAGAAATAGTAATAATGCATTATTAAAATAAAAGCAAACAATAACACTGAAACTTAGGTATTTATTTAAGTGCCGACCAAGTTAATTTAAATTTGTGTTATCAAAATATTTGTTTTGGACTAGTATTGTTTTAGCTTTTGGGTACTAAAATACTTTTCGTTTGTTTATTGGAAAAAGTTCAGTAGCCTTGATAACTACGAAGACAGTTAAAGTTGGAAGTTAACTAATATTTTCATTTGCTAAAGACCTTTTAAAATTAAACTGTTTACAACTATGGAAGAACATTTTTTTACTGACTCTTACTTATACACCCCCCACACTGAGATTTTTAAACACACAGTTGCATATACTTTATATGGGCACATGGCAGTGTGCCAGTCAAGTTCACGAAGTCAAAGAGCGACACACTGACACACATGAACCAAAAGGCCATTGCACTTTCGGACCAAAAGCCCCGTAACGTAAAATTTTATATTAAGCAACCTTATTACAGAAAATGGCATCTTTTATTTCAATAATCTAAAGAAGTAGTGTAATTTAAAATATCGCGATAAAAATTAAGATTATTTCACTTCTCAAGTTCTTAAAATGTCTGCACTAAAGCTCTTTTTTGATCTCTAGGGATTAAAGTAACATTTTTTTAATTGACTATGGAAACCCCTAAACTGCCAATCACAGTGTTTGTGAATGAAGGATTATCGCCATTTTCAGTGACTGGGTATAGACAATTTTAAAGCTTTCCACAGACCGAAGCGCGCTGCGGACGCTCCGTAGCGCCCTGCGCTTCGGTCTGTGGAAGCCTTTAGGGCGTGGAAATAAACTCAAAATGACAACTGTATAAAAAACATTTAAAAAATAATAATTTCGTGAAACACGATGAATAATTACGAATATTAATCTATTTAATTATAAAATATTAAAGATGAATTCATTTTATTCTACATGTAAAGAAAGATTTCCTTTAGCTTAGGTGTTACCTCCGTACCGTGACTTTAGTCACATTATAATTTTAAAGAGTGTTTGCATTGCACCAAGCTTTTATGTGAGTTCAACCTTTTTCCCTTTTTCGAATAAAATTGTATTGAAACATGTGGTATATAAAATATAATTTAAATCAAAAGCACTAAGGAGTATTGATACCAACTTCGAAGCAAATCACCCCAAAAGTAACTTTCTACCCCTTTTTAACCCCGTTAATGGACGAATTTCAATAAAATACAATGCACGTTTTCCATCAATTCTGTTAAATAATGTTTATACAAAATTTTAAGTAGATTGGACCAAGGAATCACGTTGTCCCATACAAACTTTGCCCCCTTTTTACCACCTTAGGGGTAGAATTTCGGTAAATCCTTTCTAATCGGATGCCTACGTCATACACAGAACACGCCGTCCAAGTTTCAGGTCTCTACGATCAGCGGTTTAGGGTGTGCGTTGATCAGTCAGTCAGTCATTCAGGACAAAGCATTTTATATGTATAGATAGACAGGAAAGTGGTTTATATAAGTAGTATAATTTGTGTATTGTTCTGTGAGTCACAGACGGTTCTGGCAGAAAATCAGCGCTGCAGGCATCTAACGCCGCAGCATAATGCTGAGTCAGTGACCGTTTCACTTTTGTGGGGACACACATGCAGAATATTGTTTATGTCATATTTATTACTCCATTGTTTGTGATCTTTGTTTATTAATATGAAATTACGTGTATTTTCTTGTAAAAGTGAATAACTATCTTCTTAAAAAACTGACATACAATCATTGTTTTAGGAAACATGGAGCCAGTTAGAATAAAATAAAATTCAACTTTCGAAGAATTTTCAATAACACAAAACAACTCTAAAAACTTCACTTCGTATTCGGCGCGAGATGTAAAAAAGGCATAAACAGTAAATTGAATTTGTTGATCCGTCTTTTTGCCACGATACCTTATTACCCGTCAACCCTTTTATCTTCGCACCATTCGTAAAACTGTACTAAATTATTATGCTCCCATAAACCATTATCTCCTTTTTCAGTTCATACTTCCTCCTCTTAATAAAGACACGAACTTTTAATAAAGAATAAAGTGACACCGGAAATTAAATATTCCTTTTCCACAACGAAGGTTTATTTTCGAAGAGTTGGAGCGCCAGTCAGTTCGTATTTAGTAGCTTGTCCTTGCAACGAAAAGGTGAATTTGATCGGCAGCTTGACCTCAGTAAACACAATTGACTACGCCTTCAATTTGGACGCTCGACAGTCAATTTTATTACCTATTTTATCGAGACTCAGAAATGTTATTCTCGTCTCCTTTTGTGATTCTAATCTGTGTTTTTTTTACTTGCTTTTTAGGGTAGCTCGTACTGACTTGTCAAAGAAAAACAAATCTAGCAAATTCTTTATTTATTTTGCAGGGAATAAAATGGTCCCAATCTTAGTAATTATATCATTACTATATTACATAGAGGCATAAAAAATAGCCTGCGACCTATTCTCAGACCTACCAAATATAGAGAAAAAAGTTACATAAAAATCGTTCAAGCCATTTTGGAGGAATTCGATAACAAACACCGTGACACGAAGTTTTTATATATTAGAAAGGAGATATATCATTAGTAACATTGTTTAATTACTAGTTTTATATTGTATTTGATGCTGAAAATTTATTTTACTGTGATATTTAAGTTTTTTTGTATCTTGTATATATTTTGATTGATATTCGATTTATGTTCCATTACTGTTATTATTTTCAAATTGGCATTCTAATTGTATTTTACTGTTATAGTTTAATTTCCTGACATTTGATTGTATCTTATTTTTTTATTTTTAATTTACAATCTCTGTGCAAATTAAATATGTTTTATAAATAAGGTAAAAAAAATCAACTCTGAATATTTCAGCAAATGGTTTAATTGGTTTTACTAAATAACTATTTAAACCTTTTTCATCGAAAAATTTGATTGCAGATGAAGTCGCGCCCCTCGAACTCCTTGAAGATCGCTCAATGTATGAAAACGTTCGTCAACTACCTAATACAAGGGTTTTTAGTAATACCAACTGAAATATTCCAGATTAATTTTGAGACACCTTGTACCTATTAAACAAAAACTTACTTTTATTAAATTTTGTCATATATTTCCTTGCCACATCACAAGCATGTAATAATAAGTATATAATAATATTATATTTTTATCCTTTTCTTTCGCAATTATCAAATTTGGAAAAATAACTAAGGTGGACCAAACCTGACTAACCAAAATAGTACCAGCTTCTACGAAATACGGAATTCTTAATCAATTAAGGAAACAACAACGTCGGCTTAGGATTTCTCGTCATCTGACAACCTGTAAACAAAAGTATTTGTTTATTTGTCCGATGTTCGGGAAAATCGCCTGAACCAATATCGGACGTGATATTTTGTCACGATTGCTTTTTGAAACAACTCGCGCTGGAATCTGTGATAGCTCTGAATATCTAAAAAAAGAAAAACATTGAGCGCAAATAAATTTACATCATGAAGAATCGAATCGAAGGGATCGTGCGTGACCCACTCACTGCACCTTTTCATAAAAGAAACAGTCATAATGACATCGCATTGCTGGGTAAGATAAATACCCCAGTGTTCGACACTTTCATTCCAATAATCGACACCCTGCTTATCGCCTTTATTGCTACGAATTAAGACTGAAAGTGTCAGCTATTGGGGCACCGTCTGGCACTGGGGTATTTACCTTAATAGAATTCGTTATGAAACTTACTGTGAGAACATTCTATGGTAGGTCAGAAATCAAAATGATTTAATAGTACATATATCTAATGACAACCAATATACAAAAAATAACAAAGCCATCCAATTTCAACATTTTAAATTGCTTAAAGTGATAGTGAAAAATTCCCAATCCGCACTGGGCCCACGTACTGAGCGCATTCTGAGAGGAGGCCTGTGCCCTGCAGAGGGAGGTACATGAATAGGCTGAGATGGATGGATGGATAGTGAAAAATACGGATCACTCACGTCTTTAAACGAATTTATCTCCACGTCAGGTTTCGACATGTTTCCGTAGCCCTTCCTTATGGAGCAAGCCCCTTCCCGTAGCTCGGAAGTACTACGGATTAGCCCGAAACATGTCAAGGTAAACTCGTTCAAAGACGTGAGTGATCCGTATTTATCATTATGACTGAGATTCATGGTAGTTTCATGTTCAATATTGCTTTAAGTGTTTATCATTATGTCAATGCATCTGCGTATCTGTCTGTGCATAGCTCCCAAATAAATGAACCGACTCGGACTCAGTTTTATTTAAGAAAATTAGTTAAATCGCGACGGTACTCAGTTAAGTTTCATCATAATCGGATTAACCGCTTATGAAATATACACTTTTCTGAGATAAAGAGTAATGTTTATTTAGGACGGGTATTTTCTATCTTTCAAAATTTTTTTTTAAATATTCCTAGGAATTTTTAATAACGGTTAAAGAGATAATTACGCATAATATTATATTCAAAATTGTTCCTTTTGTCCCTGGTTTCCTCTATACAATTAGGGTTCAGCTGAAATTCGGTGCTGTAGCTTCGTAAGAACACACTTTTATAACGTGCCGTGAAATCGTAGTTTTGGAGATTTTGGAAATTATTCTAACTAAAAGGTCATTTCTTGAAAATTTTTACTTCTCGTGGTACAGTCATCATCAAAAGTAGCTGGTCACTTTTGCACCTTGTCGCTTTACAGTCAGGTGCAAATTTCATACCTGATTAACAATTTGTGTTATTACTTTGATGCTGACCGTACATCCGGCATTTATTATTAAAGTTGATTTGTACTATATAAAGTGGCTAGGACTTGCAAGTCTAGGAATAGTACAAAGTTGAAGATAAATTAAGCAGCAGTAGAAAAAGTCTGTTTCTCTTATTAACTGTTAATTTCATGTTTTAATGTACAATAAAGAATTTCACATACATACATACTTACAAGGGTTGCAACTCTGAAAATTAGGTAAAGTCTTAATAGAATTGCGGGTCGCGGCACGACGTCCGCATTAATTTAAATTGAGCATGCGCTTAATAAATCCAGACGGATTAGCGACGGTCCATTAGCTTAAATTTAGCCTCTCAAGTAACGTCTGTGTGAAAAGATAAACTAAATGAAAGGCGTACAACAGCTAACTACGTCATAAAATATAACGAGGCGAGTTCTATGACTCGTGAACGCAGACCCCGCTACGGCGTAACGGCCGCGTAGCGGTCTACGCCTTCCCGTAGCAAATGCCCAAGAGTGCCTCATAGTACAAGTAATAGGATTACCGATTATATAGGGTGTTCGGCACATGGACCGTCAAAATTTTTTGGGATATTGTTGACGTTATTTGCTACCTTTTCTCGCTTGAAACTAGGGTCCTAAGGGTTACGGTTTTGGAGATATGAATTAGAATACAAATTATTACTATTTTAACAAAAATGTATCACCAAGTATTAAATGCGAAAAATAATAATTTTTGAAACATTAATAAAAAAGTTACGAACGTTTAAAGGTGGAATTTCGGGAAATTTGAGAAAAAACATTAAAAAAATCATATCTCCAAAACCGTAACTCTTAGGACCCTAGTTCCAAGGGAGAAAAGATAGCAAGTAACCCCAACAATGTCTCAAAAAATTTTGACGGCCCATGTGCCGAACACCCTGTAGTTATTTTATTATTACTACGGTTAAACAGAGTCTTAGAGACTGACATGTTATTTCAAAAGATTGTTAGCTTGCTAAAACCATTCTTACTACAATCATACTGATGAGATAAGACTACATATTTTGTTGGTCGAAAATGAGAGAAAGACTTGTAATTTCTTAGACTCTTGCGGGTAGGACCTTCCGCAAGAGCTATCTGCATTTCTACGAACGCATTTTTTGCTATTTCTGCCACCAAGTGGCAGTGATTGTGTTACTGTATTCCGGTAAGGAAATAATATAGTGGGTGAAATTACTGGTATTTGCTACCTTAATAGATTATTTGCGTGTGTTAAATCTGATACCAAAAAAGTCCATCTTTGTGCAATCGTAAATATTCAACACCTACTCGCAAAATTTAGTTTTATATGAGGCTCCATAATCTGAAGACCTTTAGAAGGCATATGGGTGGGTATGTTATAGGATTTTAAAAAGCCTACGGGCCTATACCTATTGACATTTTAATTTATTTTTTAACAACTATACCTGCCACTGCATTTTATGCCATATCCTAATTGCGGGTAGTAAGTACTCATTGTATTTTAACCGACTTTAGAAAAAGAAGGAGGTTCTCAATTTATAAGATTTTTTTATTTTGTATGTTACACGATATCTTTGCCAGTTGTGAACTATTATGTTCTTATTGATTACTAGCTCTTGCTCGCGACTTCGTTCGCGCAATTCATGTTTGTGGTAAAGCTTCTTCATCACTCTTATCGAATAAAGCAAAAATCCTAAAATACATCGTCATCCTCGTCGATATCAGTAAGTTAATATATAAATCCCGATTTTTCGTTATCCCGCGGGAACTCCCGAAATTCTTGAAATTGTTTTTTTACTGTTGTAATTACCTACTCGCATGCCAAATTTGAAGTCTCTAATTATTATAGTTACGGAGATAGAGCCACATTAAATATTAGACTAGCTGTTGCCCTCGACTCCGTCCGCGAAGAAAAGGGGTAGGTGTACAAAAAATAGCCTACGACCTATTCTCAAACCTACCGAATATGGAGAAAAAAGTTTCATAAAATTTTAAATAAAAAATAAAACCTCCTTCAAAAACATCCAAAAAAAGTATGAATAATAATTGAACCGAACCGACCACAATAAGCATGAAAATATCTTTCTTCTAATCTGTTTGAAGTTGGTGCCTCAGCTCGAGCCAGCAGGAGTGGACCTAGTAATCTAACTTACCTACATAGCTACCTACTATCTATAGGGCTTCTACACCCCTGCTGGCACTTGCTGAGGCACCAACTTCAAACAGATTAGAAGAAAGATATTTTCATGCTTATTGTGGTCGGTTCGGTTCAATTATTATTCATAGTTTTTTTGGATGTTTTTGAAGGAGGTTTTATTTTTTATTTAAAATTTTTATTTTTTGCTTTTTAGTTGTTTCTGTATAAAATAGATGCGTAGGATAAAATCATCAGTTTGACTTCGAAATAAGTTTATGTTAAAAATTCTATTTTTAATGATCGACGGGGTTGTGTCGTTTTATTACATAGTTCTATGATACTTTTTGAATGCAAATGTTCGACTTGTCACCGAAAATACTAAAATCGCTATACATTTCTCTTGAATTTTTGAGGAGTTTCGTCAATTCCTCATGGATCCCATCATCAGAACTGGATTCTGGTAACAACGGGACCAACCTTGAAGTATGTGCTTTCAAACAACGAAAAAAATTTCCAAATCGGTTCATAAATGACGGAGTTCTGAGGTAACACACGTTAAAAAAAAAAAAAAAAAAAAAAAAAAAGAACATACAACCGAATTGAGAACCTCCTCCTTTTTTTGAAGTCGGTTAAAAAGTCGGTGAAGCCGTTTCGGAGGAGTTCGATAACAAACACCGTGATACGAGATTTTTATATATTAGACTAGGTAGCTGTTGCCCGCGCTTCCGTCCTCGAAGAATCCTACTATCCTACTATAATATTATAAACGCGAAAGTTTGTAAGTATGGATGGATGGATGTTTGTTACTCTTTCACGCTAAAACGGTTTGACGGATTCTGATGAAATGCGGCACACAGATAGTTTATAATCCGGATTAACATATAGGATACTTTTTATCCCGGAAAATTGCATAGTTCCCGCGGGATAGCGATAAACAAACTCTTCGCAGACGGAGTCGCGGGCAGCAGCTCGTAGGGGTATAAAAAATAGCCTACGACCAATTCACAGACCTACGAAGATAAGACCTAAGAAGAAATAACATTATTTGGGGGAGGCCTATGTTCAGCAGTGGACGTCTTTCGGCTGAAAGAATGATGTTAAAATAAATAAATAAATCATGGGAAAATTTAAACCAATTGACCTAGTCCCAAACTAAGCAAAGCTTGTACTATGGGTACTAGACAACGGATAAACATACTTACATAGATAAATACATATGTACTTATATATATATATATTAAACATCCAAGACTGGGAGCACAAACATTCGTATTTTTCACACAAATATCTGCCCCGACCGGAAATCGCACCCGGGACCTCAAGCTTCGTTGTCTATTCTCTAACCACTAGGCTATCCGGTCGTCCAATGATGATGATGATGATATAACATTATCCAATACCTATGTAGGTATAGCAAGCCAACGTTATTTCGATTCTCGACTGTCACGTTCACGTACTGCTATTTAAGGCACTTCGTGAAAGACATTACATTTGCAGAAGTTTCGCTTATCATCTTTACTCCTATGTTATTGGGTTAGGTAATGCCAGTATGATATATACGTTCTCTTTACACCCTCATCATCGTTTAGTACGCTACCAAGCTATTTATGAGAGAATGGTCGGAAAATAACGCTTAATGCGAAAGATAAGTCTCCAAATTATCCGGCCGGTACGAGGTTTACGGCACCTGGTATAAATATAACGCTTACTTCAATATAAAGATAACGCTGAAGCATTTGATCGAGCATAAATTGTTGATGTTATTTCAATTTACGCAGGGTAGTAGGTTTTTATGTAGTTAGATAAAAGAGACGTATGATGCTTAGTTGTTTGACATATAAGGTCATTATTTGACCGTTTCAATCGCCATACTTTCGTGGTGACATTTTTTACAAATTGGCTTTTAAGTTTGATGATGTATTCGGTTATTTGATAGAGGTCCTGGAGCTAAATTCAGGAACGGCCCAAAACGGTTTGCGAGCTTTAATTCAATCGTTTGGGAGAAGATAGGAATGGGATGAGGTTGCGATGAGCCTTATTTGTCTCTTTGTACTCTAGGCTATGTAACCACAAAGAACAGGTAGATAAGGGAACTAGATCGGGGGTATACAAGTTTACTTGTTGTTACTGCAATGGGATATACGTAGGACAGACAGGCCGAAGTTTTAATACTAGATTTAAAGAGCATGTTTCGGCATATAGGAATGAGCATCCAGATAGATCGAATTTTGCAAAACATTTGTTGGAATCAAATCATTCATTGTTAGATTCAGATTCTTATGAAGTGTTACATTATTGCGGCAAGGGGTTGCGTCTGGATGCTCTGGAATGCATGGAAATAATTAGGTACAACACTATGGGGTCTATTATTAATGAACAGGTAAATTTAGTATCTTCTCCTTTACTGCGGCTTGGGTCTAATTTGAACAGTTAGTATTAATAAAATATGCCTTATAAATAAATAAACAAAAATTCAAGGTAGTTTTATAATATGTCAATAAAAGTTAATTTTTGTGGGGTAGTTTGAGAATAAGAAAAATAAAGTGGGTACTTGTGAAGTTACAGTGACAAGTTAAAACATTTGTTTTGGTTTGTTAGTTTAACATTTGGTAGCATAGCATACGGTTGTGGTAACTCCGAAGATGAGCTCTGGTTGAGTTCGAAACGCGTCAGTGTAGCTTGTTGGTGGTGATGGTTGTGTTTATGTTATTTGTGTGTGTCGTACAGTGTGGAGGTGGAGGAACTGCATGAACACACATTTCTTGCATAAACGTAACTATTGTAAGGTCGCGGGTGAGCAAAGTAATTGTTTTAGTTCCTTATTTTCCTGTTAATTCGTTTTCTAAATATATATAAACAAATAAATAAGGCTCATCCCAAACTCAGTCCAAACCTCTCGCAAACCAGTGATTTTTGCCAATCCTGAATAGCAGTTCATTCTCATCCTCTCCCAAACGATTCAATTACCGCTCGCAAACCGTGTTGGGCCGTTCCTGAATTTAGCCCCTGTACTTCTACAAGATAACTGAAAATTGTATCAGAATCTTTTGCATTTCTACAAAAATGTGTCCATCAAAGGGATTCGGAACAAACGGTCTTATAGCCTCTCAAATATCGAGCAGTAGGTTCGAAACCCGGAATTATACCTCATAATAATATTTTCGGCGAAAGAAAATTTGCATCCATGTAAATCTCTGCGAAGTAATATTATGTTGTGTGTGAAGCTCCCAATATGCACTAGGCCCACGAGGGAACTACAATCCAAGCCCTCTCAATATGAGTAGAGGACTGTGGACCCATCAATATATAGAACGTTATTATGAAAGAAAATCAAGCCCACATAGAGACACATCAACTTCAAGATACATCATAAGGCAACGAATAAGTATATTTACTGTCACCAAACATTAACCAGAGAGTCAATAAACAAAAGAAGGAAAGGACTCGCCAATTCAGAGAAAATAATAACTTCAAGATTTGTTTTCTAAATCAGAGACAGGTTTTTCTATTTTACCTAGAATGACATACATAAGTACCCAGTTTGAGTTCGCATCTTCTCTAAATTTCTCGAATTCTTGAATTCAAGTTTTATCTTAGTTACCGCTTTCGAGAACACTTTATTAAATTTAAATAAAATGTTCTTTAAATTAGCCACACAAAGGGAAATAAAACGGTTTCGAGAATGTTAGAAGTTAAGAATTAAATTGTTCAAATATCGGACCTTTTAGCATCTTTTGAAGTAGGTAGCCGTGTTAGAAAATTTAATTCGTATTCTAAACTCGTACTAATAATACCGAAAATAGAAATGTGTAACTAGTTATATAACAAAAATTAGGTAGCAAAAATGTATAAGTTTAGTCGGGGTAAAAAAAGGTTCGTCACTTTTCGACCTTAATTCGTTGACATAGTCGAAAAGTGACGAACCTTTTCTTACCCCGACTATACCTACGTTTCCATAGAAAGCGATATGCAATTTAGATTAGTCTTAGTCCATGGTTTGAAGGATATTATAACGACGGTTAAAATAAGCGCCATCCTGGGTGATATTGAATTACATACATTAATATGCTGATTCCAATTAGGTATGACTTCAATATCGCCCAGGATGTCGCTTGAATCAATTCGCCTTTTAACCATCGTATATTATTTTCACCAGCAATACTTGCGGTTTGCGGTCCAGTATGTATATCAGCTCTAATATTGAACACTTTTTCTGTTCAGTTGGGGAAGGAGCCACGCTGGGCGAGACGGATAGCTGTGACCCGAAGGAGTTGAGTATATGTGTGGAGAAGATCCCCAAAACCCCTGTCGGCCTACCCAAGACCAAAGAAGAACTTGACACACATTGCCGGTTTGTAAAGTCATGCTTAAAAATTTTATACCTAAGTATACGAATGGTAAATTATGAACCAACTAGCTTTTGCCCGCGACTTCGTACGCGAAGACAATAACGTTAGTTATTTGGATGAAATTTGGCACACAGGTAGTGTATGAGCCTTGATATACTTTCGATGATGATGCTGGCTGATTGCTGGCCGAATTGCTAAATGATAAACGCGCGCGTATTTGATAGAAGTTTATTTTTAGCACATGTGAATTGTATGCTTGCTTAATTACAACTAACTTAACTAATGTATTAATCCGCGTGACAAAGGTTGCCGCGGCGGCGGTGTACGATTTCAAAGATCGTACAGGTAGTTTAATAGGAGAATGCCAGGAAAATGCGAAGCTTCCGCGGTATATGAATAAGTGAATTATAATTCAGGGTCGTGGGTTTGTGCCCGGGCTTGCACCTCTTAGTTTTTCCTAATTCATGTGCTAAATTACGTTTGCAGTTTACCATGAGCTTCACAGTGAAGGAAAACATCGCGAGGAAAGATGCACACACCTGTGAATAATTTCAATGGTGTGTGTGAAGTTCCCAAATCGCACTGGGCCCGCGTGGGAACCACTGCCCAAGTCCTCTCGTTCTGGGAGGAGGCCTGTGCCTGATTGAAACAGGCTTATTTTATCCTAAGAAAGTGCAAAGTAAAGTTCCCACGGGGTAGAAATAACTGTTTGACCTATTTTGAAAATCAGAGCCAGTGTAGCTTTTTTGGTGATTTTTTTTTAATCAGGCCCTAAGTTTAACACACTTATTTCTATCCCGTGGTAACTTTGCATTGTCCCGTAGAAAAGTAGCCTATGTCAATCAGGGATATTGTAGCTTACTATTAGTGAAAGAATTTTTTAAATCAGTCCCTAATTTGGTTTGACTTACTTTTATCCCGCGGAATTTTTTCATTTTCCCCAAAGAAGAGTAGTCTATACCAATCAGGAATAGTGTAGATTTCTATTGGTTATAGAATTTTTAAAATCAGCCCTGAAGTTGAATTCAGTTCTTTCTATCCCGTGGGAATTTAACATTATCCCGATGAAAAAGTAGCCTGTGTCAATCGGGAATAGTTATCATTATCATATAAAAGAATTTTTAAAATTAGTGTTGAAGTTGAATTTACTTATTTCTATCCCGCGGGAATTTTCATTTTCCTGAAAAGAGTATCCTATGTCAATCAGAGATACTGTAGCTTACTATTGGTGCAAGAAAATTTAAAAATCAGCCCCAAAGTTGGATTCACTGATTTCTAACCCGCGGGAATTTTGCATTTTCCCGAAGAAGAGTAGTATATACCGATCAAAAAAAGTGTAGATATCTATTGGTTAAAGAATTTTTAAAATCAGCCCTGAAGTTGAACTCAGTTTTTTCTATCCCGTGGGAATTTTACATTTTCCCGATGAAAAAGTAGCATACGTCACTTGGAGATAGTTATATCATATCATATGAAAGAATTTTTAAAATCAGTGCCAAAGTTGAATTTACTTATTTCTATCCCGCGGGAACTTTTTATTTTCCCGTAAAAAAGTACCCTATGTCAATCAGAGATACTGTAACTTACTATTGGTGCAAGAAAATTTTAAAATCAACCCCGAAGTTAAATTCACTTATTTCTATCCCGCGGGAATTTTGAATTTTACCAAAGAAGTGTAGTCTATACAAATTAAGGATATTGTTACTTTTTATTGGTGTAAGACTTTTTAAAATCAGCTCCGAAGTTGAGTTTAGTTTTTTCTATCCCGTGGGAATTTTGTATTTTCCCGAAAAAAAAGTAGCCTATGTCAATCAGGGATAGTCATATCACATAATATGTAAGAATTTTAAAAATCAGCCTCGTAATTGAATTAAATTATTTCTATCCCGTGGGAATTTCGCATTTTTCCGGATAAAAAGTAACAATCTAGCTTACTAATGGTGAAAATAATTTTAAAATCGGCTCAATAATTTCAGAGATTCCGCTACAAACAAAAAAACAAAGAAAGTCTAGATATATCCCTATCCCGTGGGAATTTCGAAAAATCCTTCCATAGTGCACCTCTACAATACTCAAGGTACATGTATGCCAAATTTCAAGTCTCTAGCACCAGTAGTTTAGGCTGTGCGTTGTCTGTCAGTCAGTCAGTCAGTCACGGTACTGTTTTATAGGTATAGATATTTTTATACTTCAGTATCTCCAGAAGAAAAAAAAAAGAAACCTTACAGAGTCACTTTATTGTCTGTCAAGGTCTTTTCTCTCAGCAACGCGTGGAAGAATTAAGTAAAAAAAAACCGGCCAAGTGCGAGTCGGACTCGCGCACCGAGGGTTCCGTACAAATTTATTATGTATCTATAAACATCCAGTCTTAGCAGACCCCTGCTCCTAAGCAAAATGTGTGCAGTGTGGGATCATTGTAGATTGGTTACTGATATAGACAGATAGAGAAAAAAAATTATGCTTTTCGCAATTTTTCCTTTATCTGTGCTGTAAGACCTTGCTTCGTACCAAATTTCAAGATTCTGAGTTCACGGGAAGTACCCTGTAGGTTTTGATTCCCTTGCGAGTAGTTGCGAGTTTGAAAATATGCGGCTTAAATTGCTGTTTCTTTTGATTGCGTTGACATAGAAGTTTCATTTTGTTATAGCTTAAAGGTATTATAGACCTGAGTATTTGATATGAATTTCAATTTAATACCTTTACGCGTTCATGAGGAAAGGGGTAGTCACTTTAAAATTATTAAAAATATTTTTATCATTATGATGTAACTAAAAAAATTACGGTTTTCGCAATTTTTCCTTTATCTGTGCTATGAGACGTTGCTTCGTACCAAATTTCAAGATTCTGAGTTCACGGGAAGTACCCTGAGGTTTTGATTCCCTTGCGAGAGTCGAAAATTTGCGGCATAAATAGATTGGTTACTGATATAGTGATATAGACAGACAGACAAAAAAATTTATGCTTTTCGCAATTTTTCCTTTATCTGTGCTATAAGACCTTGCTCTTCGTACCAAATTTCAAGATTCTGAGTTCACGGGAAGTAGGTACCCTGTAGGTTTTGATTCCCTTGCGAGTTTCGAAAATATGCGGAAATTTGCGTCATAAATGGCTGTATCTTTTGATTGCGATGGCTTAGAAGTTTGATTTTTTATAGAATAGAATAGAATAGAAAATATTTACACTTGAACAACTACAATAAAAACAGCTAAAAAAGTACACAACAGATCATAAACACATGAATGTAGTTGCTACAAAAAAAGGACACCCCTCAGCATGTGTCACGGCACGAGGTGCCACGACGCTGATTTTCAGTGGGTCCACAGAAACCTAAAACTAAACTACGTTAAAAATTTACAACATACATACAATGAAACCTAAAAAATAAAGAAAGAAATAATGAAATGACATTACGCAGTGCAGTATGCAGACAAAAACAAAAACAATCTTATGCAAATAAATACAAACACTTGGACATTGGAACAATCACAAGACAAGTATCAATTTAAACATAAAATAGACAAAATAAACAAAAGCCGGCCAGGCTAGGCAGAAGAATGCTGTTCATGGTAAAGGTGGAGTTTTAATTTCTTTTTGAATGTAAACAATGAACACGCATTTCTAATTGGTGGTAACAGCTCCAAGGGACAGTAGACCTGAGTATTTGATATAAATTTCAGCTTGATACCTCCACGCGTTCCTGAGAAAAAGGGTCTTGACAGACAGACGGACGGACGGACGGACAACAAAGTGATCCTATAAGGGTTCCGTTTTTTCTTTTTGAGGTACGGAACCCTAAAAAAGTCAAATAACTGTAATGTAAATTTACCTTTAACTAGCCTTCGTATTGTACACTCTATCTTTAGCCTTCGTATTGTCCTTTTTGTAAAAATATTTATGTCTTGTGTTGTTGTATTTTCTTTCTTTCTTTCTTTAACGTCTGCAATTACTAGGAGCTGTGCGAAATATTACATTGTGTATATAGGGCTGTAAGTAAGGAATTACGATCGAGGCTCTAATAGAAGCCCGAAGTCGAAGACTGAGGGCTTTCTGAGTCGAGGTTCATAATTTCCGTACCGCCCGTGAAACATACAATGTTTTTTATCACATTTGCGAGTAAATAAATAAAATTATAGGGCAGAAAACAACTTATTTTTTAAAATTTATAGTCACAGTACAATTAGTAAAATTAAGACAAACGTTTTTATCGGGGAGCCGGGAGCCTCCCAATTCCTTGTTTGAATTTGGAACCTACATGCTCTGCGTGCAGTGCTATAAATTAAAAAATAAATACTTACCGACCTTGAGTTTCATGACAAGAAAAAAGATTGAGTGTTTTATATGGGGCATTACGGCCAAGTTAACCTGTATGTTTTTATACTGTTTACGTGCAAGTGTGATGAAAATTATTTTTTTGAGTTCATGCGACCAAAAGATGCAACCTATCCA
Organism: Archips xylosteana; assembly: GCA_947563465.1. NCBI lineage: Eukaryota > Metazoa > Arthropoda > Insecta > Lepidoptera > Tortricidae > Archips > Archips xylosteana. The sequence goes on from OX387356.1 coordinate 10,775,826, forward strand.
AAACGTATTTTCATACAAAGACTGAGTCAATACATATAAGATATCCGTTGCCATAGAATTATGATTGACAAGAAGTAAGGCTTCACAGTAGGTACAAGTAATGGAAAAAGTCCGAAAACCATCGATCCGAAAGAAAAACAATACAATACAATACAAATATTCTTTATTGATCACCAAAAACAGTACAGTAACATTACAAAAATAAAAATTCAGGTAGACAATAGGCGGTTTTATCGCTAAAAAGCGATCTCTTCCAGACAACCAATTACTCAGAAATTAATAAATATCAACAGACTAATGTAGGTGGCAGAAATAACAGACAAGAGAAACTTAGTATTAATAGACAATAAACAATAAAATCAATACAAATATAATATAAATTTTATAAATAAACACATATATTCAATATAATACATATACACTACATATACTTAATACAAAATATCAATATAAAACTTTATCTTTTATAGAAATACCGTGAAATAAGAAGCTATTGTACATTGTTTTGCTGGCTTTTTTGTACAGTACCCTCAGTATGCGAGTCTGACTTGCACTTGGCAGTTTTATTGTCTCTGCTACGCTTTAATAATTCCTACGGAGGAGCAAGACATCCAAATACGGATGTCCCTTATCTTATCTTTCCGATTTATTTGTTGTATTTAGGGAGTATAATAATATGAAAAGGTGCCAAGCGTTATTAAATCTCGGCGTTTTTTTATCTACTACTAATACTTTTTATCTACTACTATAGTAGTTCCAATCATTTATTTTCTCGATGACAGATCTAGTTTGAAAGTTATAGTGTTGTGACCAAATAAGTGATCAGTAGATATGATATCGATCCAATTTTAAAATTAATAAATAAAAATTACCTGTTATTATAATTATTTCATTTCATTGTCGATTACCTATCTATACTTATATTACTTCTATTATAAAGAGGAAAAATTTATATGTTTGTAATGAATAAGCTAAAAACTATTGGACAAATAAAAATTATTTCACTTGAGTAAAATAGGCTATTTTATATCCCGGGAAAAAAATTACAACGCAAAGGGTCAACGTCATAAATAAGTGATCACTTTTAAACCTTGTCACTTTAACGTCATGTTTGAAAAGCCATACGAAATTACGTAACGACTGAAAGCGACAAGGTACAAAAGTGATCACTTATTTATGACGTTGACTGTACAAAGTCGCGGGAACACATCTAGTTCAACATATACAATACCGATACAATATCGATATTTCAATCATAACATCACTATTCGTATTGCCATAGAATGTAACTTTAATAAATGAAAAAAAGGCGGGAAACTATAAAACTAGGTGGACGCGTTTTTTGAAAATCTATTTTAAAATTTATTTTCTTTATGTAAATATAGGATTAATTAAGTTGTAAAGTGTAAATACTTAGATTTTGTGTATATAATATTTTTCATATTGTGTAGTTTTAGCGGTCAATTCGGTAAGTAGGTAGATTTTGTAAATATGAGCAAAGAGGAGCCCCCAGATCCTGGGGGTTCATTTTCATCTCATCCACCATCACCTGCGAGCTATGTAACAGTCTCTAATAGTGATGCTAATAGTGATTTTAATAACAAAGATAAGGACTCAGATGTAGACTTTGACACTGATACGTCGTTTGCATCATCATCAACCGGAAAGACCAAAAAGTCAAATCTCAAACGTTCTTTCGTTAGTCACACATGCTCATCATGCAACAAAAAAACAAGACATCGTGACAAGAATGGTTCTAGCACAATTAATGATTGCATTTCTTGTGCTAATTGACCTAAAATTCGAGCCTAAAATTGTGCAAACATCTTGTTTTGACGCAACGCTTTATAAGCTCTTGTGCGAATTAGGCCTAGAAGGCCTTTAAGACTGGCAGGGCTTAGACTCCTCGGACACTAATCCAGACGGTTAGCGGGAAATTCGTTCAATTTTACGCCACATTCGTCTCGCGAAAATTATTTAAAGCTTAAGGATTTTAAAGCTTTAGGAACATTGTCGGTCTCTATATATTTTGTAAAGATATGCGATCTGACCGTGCGGTACATGTTGTTCAGATCGCATATCTATACAAAATAAATAGAGACCGACAATGTTGTTCATACATATTGCGGGCTGCGATCAATTTGACCTGACCGCGACCGCATCTTGTGTGGCAAATCCTTCAACGTTATATTAAACATTCAAAGTCAAAGTCAAAATTCTTTATTCAATTTAGGCATCAATTGATGCTCCTATTACCGTCGAAGAATCTACCACCGTATTATGTTTATGGCTCTGTTTGTCTGCCAGAAATTGTTCGGAATCTACTGAAGCGATAAAATTGTTACACTTATTCCAAACAAGGAAATCGTTAGTAGGTATAAAAGTGATTTTTTGAGGGACAAATAAAAAACCAGTGTTGGCAGAACCCTGCTTGTAAGTAAATTATACGCAGCGTGGGACCATTTTAAATTGGTAAGTCTGTGTGGGATCATTTTACCTATATTGGTTTATCGGGACCCCTTTAATATTTCATTTAATCATATTTTATTATTTGTTGTTGTAGCGGCTAGTTATACATAATCGATGAAGATTTCAAGTATCTAGTTAAAGCCATTATAAAGATCGAGTTAAAAACGCTGAAAAAACACGTTTCTTGTATGACGACCCCCTATAATTTTTTACTTTATTTTATTTTTAGAGTTTTTTGTTATAGCAGCAACAGAAGTACATCATCTGTGAAAATTTCAACTGTCTAACAATCACGGTTTATGAGATGCAGCCTGGTGACAGACGGACAGACAGACAGACGGACGGACAGCGGAGTCTTAGTAATAGGGTCCCGTTAAGCCCTTTGGGTACGGATCCCTAAAAAACTATTTAATTTCGTGAAACACGATTAAAGATAAGTTTGAATCTGTTGGCTAAATATGCAAGCATTTAAAGTGTCACTTTACAAAAAAATAAAAAACCGGCCAAGTGCGAGTCGGACTCGCGCACGAAGGGTTCCGTACAATTATCTATAAAGTAAAATCACGTTTGTTGTATGGGAGCCCTTCTTAAATATTTTTTTATTTTAATTTAATGATTTATTTTTAAAGTCAATATATAATTAAACATTCTGTGAATATTTCAAGTGTCTACCTGTTGCCGTTATCAATATCGAGCAAAAACGAGGAAAAAAATCATGTTTGTTGTATGGGATCCCCCTTAAATATTTATTTAATTCCATTTTTTAGTATTTGTTGTTATAGTCAAGTGGCAACCGAAACACATCATCTGTGAAAATTTCAACTCTCTAGCTATCATGGTTCCCGAGATACAGCCTGGTGACAGACGGACGGACGGACAGCGGAGCCTCAGTAATAGGGTTTCCGTTTTTACCCTTTGGATACGGAACCCTAAAAAACCGTGGAACAAAGTTTTTGCTAAGTATATTAATAGAATTTTGAATGGATTAAGTATTCGAATTGAGCGTACGTTGTAAAAAAGTAATATTATTGTAATTTTGTAAAAAGGTCGTTTTTTCCTCGCATTCAAAATGATAAGTAGAGTGTTTAACGCGAGACTACACTACCATAATAACACGCGAACTAAAGCTACCCTCGCTCTGCTCGGGCGGCAAAATAATATTTAGTAGGTAGATTGTTCAACAAGGGACTCATACAAGCCATAATGACACAAGATATTATCTTGTTTTAGTCCCTTGTTGAACAACCTACTGTTGCACGTTACTTTGTAGCTCAAATTTATCAAGAAAATTTTCACCTCAGAACCTCAAACAGGCAGGTTTTGCTACTAAAAAACAGTGAGCAAAATCCGATTATGCTCACTGCGTGAGACAAAGTAGCTTTTTAATTATTATTTTTAAATGTCGAGGACAATTATGATGGGTCTACTCACTGAATTCGAAAGATTTGAACTTCAGTTTGATCTGTCACTTTCATTTCGATACGAAAAGAGCGAGAGATAACATCAAATCGATTCTGAGTTCGATTTGAAATTCTATACCTAGTAAGCCTAAAAATTAAACGATCTATTGAACGTTCGGATACTCATAATAAGTACCAATAAGTAATTGTAAAAATTGTAATTCGGCTGTTAAGGTTTTAAATTGAATTATTGTACTTTTTTAATAATTGGATTATATTGTTATATAATCAAAATAGTAAAAATGTTGTAAACAAAATACAAAGTTTAACATGTAGGTATCTATATAATTATTAATTTTAACAATCTTGAACATCGTGAAAAATACAGCGGGTGCAGTATCGAAACGCATCTTTAAAAAATGGCGGGATTCAAATTTTAATTATTTTCTTCTTCTGTTTCGCTAGCTACAGAGTTAGATATCTAAGCGTTTTATAAACGATCAAAGGCAATTTGGAAATTATAAGAATAAATAATTAGTAATTACTTATAAATATTTAAATATGATATGAGTGAGTCCAGTGACGAAGTCAAGAATTAAACACCAAACGAATTAAGGCAGTAATACGAAATGTAGAGTTAAGTTTTTTGCCTGAAAAGTCTCGCGAAAAATAGCAAAATAGACTAGCAAAGGGTGCTAACACTTTTTCGGAGAGTGTAGGTATTGTTATCTACAATATAGAGTAGGTATTTACTCAATGTTGAAAGCCACAATAAAGACAAAAGGACGACGTGCATATACCTTTAATAATTATTATGTTCTCGCTGCTGAGGTGAAAAGTTGTATGTGTCACACGAGACCAAAGTTTTTTTGCATCTCGTGTATTTGAATCTCTCGCGCACTCAGGATTCTAACATAGAATCACTCGCTCACGCTCGTGATTCAACTATAGACTCCTTCGCTTACTCGCGATTCAAAATCAACACACGCAGTAAAAACCAACTTTGCTCTCTTGTTGCACAAATAACTATTTCACTAAAATAGTGTTTTTCTAGAATATAAAACCCATGGATACAATTTTATTCATATTCTTACCTATATTGCTGACAATTATTGATAAAGAAATTGGAAAAAATCCAATGCCTTGTTTTGACAGCTATTTACCTATTACCTATGTATATTGTTGATGTAATTTTACTAAGCTTCATTCATATTTGAATTCGCCAACACATTGTACACAGAAGTATGGCACGAATCCCTTCCGGCCCTATGAACACGCGCAAGTGAACCACAAGGTTAAATAAGTCAATTGTTCGGCTAAGTAAAGGTCAAATTTCCGTCCATTTGAAATATAGTACCCTTGTCGAAATCAAGTGACATTCTGCTAGTAATAATATAAAATTAGTAACATTATTTAGTTTGTTTGTAAAATACTAGAAAATAAACTTGTTGGTTTCTACTAAGTAAATATGCAATTTGAGACATACTTTGTACTGCCTTTAAGCTAGGTTTACACGGGCTTAGTACCTACTTGTCATTAGTGTAGGTGGTTAGGGACTTATATGCACAGTGAAAAGTGGCATGTAACCGTCTACACATTGGTATATGGTGGTATATGGTATTAGTTTACAAGAGCTTTGAGTAATCACTAATCAGTATGCTTAGTATAAGTTTTACGTCAAACATTCGAATACTATTCGACTGCGTAAATCGAATGAACGTTAGTCGATGCGTTTGTCTTCACTTCGACTATCGCGGTGAGCTCGATCATCTCATCGTTGTAAATTTTCCGCTCGATTTCCTAACAAATCCTGCGAGTACGCGTCACTTTTCGAATAGTTTCGCGCTCACGTCGACAGCGTAAACTTTGGGACGAGCAATTTGTGAGCGTAAATACCACGTTTCACTTTCGCAAGGTTTAGTGAGAAGTAAGCAAACGCAAACGCTAAAGTAAAGCTCTCACATGCTTTCTGACTAGTGAGTCGTTCACGCGCGAATTAGTATAGTGAAAAATCAGTCTAAAAGTAAATGCGAAAAATGGCAAGAAGACAATTTTTTGCCTGGAGAATGCTCCAGGAAGCTCAATAGGCTAGTTTCCTAAAAAAATCTAATTAGTTCGTCATTTAAATTATCAAAAAATATTGGACACGTATTTTTTTTTTGTCAATTGAACAAAAAATGACGGAGATATTGTATGTTGAAGTTCCGCGTGACGTCACGATTCGCTACACTTTTAGCGAACCGTGACGTCACGAGCCCCCACTCCCGAACTTTGTCGCGCTTTATCTTTGTCGTTTTTTGTTCAATTGACAAAAGAAAAAAAATGTGTTCAATATTTTTTGATAATTTAAATGTCGGACTAATTGTAATAGTGTTTTTTTTACCCAGGACACTACCCTATTGCAAGATGAGCGTAATTTTCTTCGGAGAAAAAGGTCGGCTCTTCGACGACAATGCAATCCTTTCGACTTAGGGGTTCTGTGCTCCCAATAGGGAACGTGCACATAGACGGTGCTGCCAACTGGTGCCATAAGGGTGCCATCAATTTGAATGTTTTACCTTGATAAGTTTGTTTTACTGTCCGCATAGTGTCTCTTCTGTCGCATTAGTGCTGCCGCCTATAGTTACTGCACGTTCCCTATAATACTTTTTCTCACAAAAAAGTAACTTTTTCTCACAAAAGAAGAAACTTGACGTTTTCTCATGAAAAATAAACTTAAAAAAAAAACTAAAAATCTTGAAAAAAAACGTGGATTCGATCCGAGGTCGGCTAGATCCGCGACCACCCGATTTCTAATGTGCTATTATGATCGTCGAAGTCGGCGAAATTTAGCTTTGTATTCTAATGCAAACAAAAATAGCCGGAAAACACGAGTAAAAGCGGTTTTCTGAAAATGAAACATAGCTAGATCAGTTTTTCATCCCCGAAAACCCCCACATACCAAATTTCATCGAAATCGTTGGAGCCGTTTCCGAGATACTGATTATATATACCTATATATACAAGAATTGCTCGTTTAAAGGTATTAGATAGATAGATAGATAGGTGATGTTTATAAAACGACGACAACGTTACGACGGTGACGACTCATTTCGTTCACGCGCCGACTACGGAGCGTATTCAGCGCGTTGAATAATACTGAAACATATATACGGTGACACTAGCCGGAACCGCGGCGCAGCGTATATGATTCAGTGCCATATAACGCGCTGGACCCGCTCCGTTAGCGCCGCGCGCACGTCCCGCACTGCGATTTGTAGTGGCCTTCAGTTGATCGGAAAAAAAATAATGAATAGTACAAATCTGTGTAAATAAAGTATCATATAACCTGCTTTTTAATGTTTTTGAAATAATTTGAGTTATAAATAATAATGTACGATTTTTTTATTTCAAGATTGTCTTAGGAATATGTCTATTTTTAATGTGGTACCATTAATATTAAGGCATTTTTTAACAAGGCAGCCCTGCCTGTCGCGATCGTGAGCGTGAACCCAACTTATTTGTGCATTGAAAAAGTTTTTATGCCGTTCGCAAAAAGTGTATTATTGCTTGGTTTTATTCACAGATAAGTTGGTTAGTCTGTACTATCGTCGAAGTGAGCTCTCGATTATGAAATTCGAAAAATTATTTCTGTCACATTCGTTCGATCGCACTTCGATCGTCACTTACTATTGCGAGACCGACTACACGATTCGATTGAAGTTACGTTTACGACAGTCAGTTTTGACGTTTATAAATTAAAAATGGATTCCGTTACTAAAAGACTTGTAAAAGACTGTTCAAAACAATAGCTAAGTCTGTGAATAGACTTCAAAGGACTTTCCCACAGCACAAGTATTGGTTGTTGGTTGCATTGCAATCATTCATTCCAATCAATATTGGTTGAATTGCGGAATTGGTTGGAATCATAATTTTGTGTTCGCAGCTTAAGTGGTGAGTATTTCGAATATATTTTACTGTTGCAGACTGGCTTTCCGACTACATACTGCGTCTAATCCAAAGAACTATACACGCAAATTAGATATAACTTTCTTGACTTGTCAACATTGTTTTGACGAGCAATTTAAGATAACGATTAAAGCCAATTATATTTCGTAAGATCGTTCTTTGTTTCTCTTGCAAAGTTATTAAATACACATTGCGGAATTGGTAATCTCGCCTTATAAGTTATTATTTGTGGTTCTCAGGTAGGTTCTGTCAATAATTGGGTCCGCAAAGTTAGGCTGATTTTATTCAGTAACTGTACTGATGCCTCGGGCGTTTGAGAGTGTGTTAAAGAGAAGAGAAGAGTTAAGATCGCCATGAGGCCGCACATTCGGAAAGTTATCGCCATCACTGCCTTTCTAATAATTATTGTAAAAAAAAGAAAACCAAAGCCTAAACATTTTTGTATGAAACTGTTATATTAATTTATAATACACTGTTTGTTATCCATGACCGCAAACACACAACAAACAAGTGAGACAAAACATTCATATACATAGGGTCATTGACTACTATCTAATATTTTCAACTGATATTTGTTTTAGGAGACCAAATGGATAAATTAAGATAACATCAGCACTATAGTCATCAACATAAGCCAAAGGATGTCCACTATTCATCGTCAGTCCAGCTAGTAGGAGGACTGCGAATGCTGTCTTCCTGTAAGTGGTTGCTACTCAAGGACTTTTGTCCCTCAAAGTTGTCTGCGTTTTGGATAACTAATATACTAATCAAATTTATTGACCGATTGATATTCATTTCATTGTCATCAAATTGTGTTGGCATGGTGTGACTAACTGTATGTTTCATACATAGATTGGTCAGTATGGGAAAGTCTGATACTATAAGGCCCATACTACACGGGCCCATACTTCTGAACCGCCACTAGACACAATTTTATATGGAAGTTGTATGGTGCAAACTACACTGCGCAGCTCCGTCGAGCGGGAAACCGCCCGTGTAGTATGGGCCTAATATCGACGGCAGCAAAGAGTAAATGGTTATCTACGGAATTTAAATTTTACAGTATAGCTGTATTAAGAAAAAAACTTAATATTTTTCAAGTAATGGATCGATTTTGTTCAAATTTGGAGCAGTGCTCATAAGAAGTAATATTTTTATAGATACTTTATTGCCAATAAAATATATTTGTATATTTACCGAAATAGTGTACATGTCTTCATCTACTTTGGGGCAAAAATAATCGTAGATGAGATAACTACCACTTATCCGGTTATGCAGAAGGAAATCAAATTTCATCACACTACACAAAACTCAAAAAGCAATCATTTGAAAATAAATTTACAACCTGTATTATACATCAGTACATCACCTCTTAAAAACCGATCTTAGAGCATTTTTTAGTGCTTTTTTCACGAGTTAACGGACAACTGGCTAACATGTCCGCTTGTACTTAGAGCTATTTTAAAAATTACCCGTAGATGTCTTCAAGTACGTCTCAAAAATTCTCAAATATACTGTATGTCAGGCTGAAAAAAATAAAATATATATTGTAAAAATCACAGTTGTCCGTGTACTCTTTTGCTGATGTCGATCATCTACTTTTGTACGTGTACTCTTTTGCTGATGATCTGTTCTAAGGAACCATAACTTTAGGATTAACTAGATAATTATTTTGTTAAGCATTAAAGTAAAATTAAAATATTAGCATTAGTCCTAGAATAAATTAAGGATAAGTTGTTGCTTCGCCATAGCAGGGTCCATGTAGCATTCATCATCCCAGCCTATAAACTTCCTACCGCATGGCATAGGTCTCCTCTCAGAATGAGAGGGCTTGGGCCGTAGTTCCCACGCGGGCCCAGTGTGGATTGGGAACTTCACACACACCATTTAATTTCTTGGCAGGTTTATGCAGGTTTCCTCACAATGTTTTACTTCACAGTAAAGCTCATAGTCAATTTCCAATGTAATTTTGCACTCTATTCCGAAAAACTCGAGGCGCAAGCTGGGATTTGAACCCATGACCCTCTGCTTGAGAGGCTATAGGTCAAACCACTAGGCCACTATGGCTATATAATATGTAGCACTGTAATATTTATTTGTCATCTTTGAATATCATGGTTGCAATTAATAAATGAATATGAATAATATGTGTTAAGGCTTTATCTAGAATTCTAATTCAAATTTTGTACTTACAAAGCCACAGAAAAAGTCTGGCCTATGCTCAACTTCTAATCTCATTGTGCATATTTTTATTGAGTGGCACTATTTTTAAGCTATTGCATAGCTTTTATTTTTAATTGAAATATGATTTAATTCAATACAAATTATTTATTTCATCTACAATTATTTTACTTGCTGCTTCTGTATTAATTAAATGAGTGAGTATGAGTATAAATATGGGTATACACCCGTTGCTTAACTTGTGTACTTACCATAACTCTGAAATTGGTACTAATTAAGCAATATTTATCTATCTTCTAATATATAAAAATCTTGTGCCACGGTCTTTGTTATCAAACTCCTCTGAGACGGCTTGACCGATTTTTATAAAACTTTTTTCTGTATACCTAACATGCTTTTATTGTAAAATCGATGATTGACTGTGACAAAAACGCAATGTTTGAATACATGGTCTATTTCTTCATTTTTTTAACTTTTTAGTTTGTATGTAGTTTTAGTTTATAGTTTTAGTTTTATTTTATGTAGTTTTTAATTTGTATTTATACTTTCTAGTTAACTTATAATTTCCCTCTTTAATAAATAGACAGTTAACTTTTTAGTTATTTTTATTAACATGTACTAAATAAAAGCTTATTTTAAAAAAACAGTTTCCTTTTATTTTTAACATTTAAGTAAATATTTATGACACGGGATCTACTACAGCGTAATTCATAGCGCATATTATTATAGGTAACGCCTTTGATCAATTATAAGATGACCTGGGAAGATTTATACTATAATAGGAGCCCATAGATTTTTACTGAAGCTTATTCTCACAGTACTTAGTGTTTTTTCCCAATTTGAATTGACACAGAAACAGTGTTGATGGAGCTCCTCTTCTGTGTGCTTTTGGCCCTTCGGGCCGATGTAAACTTGTCATGACCTAAACCTACCTAATGTTTCTGTGTCAATTGAAGTTGGAGGAAAAACGCGATTGTGAAAATAAGGTTCAGTAAAAAACCATAGTGAGAGTAATAACAAATACCTAATAGATAAACAAACCTTTCTTTGTCTTGAGCTTAGAGCCGTTGAGGTTGCGCGCTTCAAATTTTTGTTGTTAATAATCCATCCTCTTATCCTTAGATAGTGTATAAATAATCTAAGCTCTTATCCTATTGGTTTGCCATCATAATTTAATTAGGCCCATACTACACGGGCGGTTTGATAAATATATACGTTTAAATTATATATAGCAGAGGTTTCCACATATAGTATATTTATTTTCAGTTCAAGATAATAAAATACACATGATTTGTTTTGACACTTCAAAACAGAACAAATAAGAAGACAATGACAAATCTACATTTTCATAGAATACATCAAAGCTCAAACATCCGTCACCTATCATACCAGCCAGTCTGTCCACGATTGCATACGTCTTTTTAACACTCCTCCTCAATCGTTATTCATCAGACTCCATATCCTTATAAGCTCCTCCTGTCAGCAAAACACATTAACACAAAACACCCATCTCACTTCGGCAGAACACATGTTTTCCTTTTGGCACTGCCTTAGTCATCACGTCCGCAACCATATATTTTGTTTCTAAATATTTCAAGTTCACACCTTTTTCAAGAGTGTCCCTAATAAAATGATAGCGAACATCTATGTGCTTTGTCCTCTGATGTTGCACCGGGTTAAGAGCTATAGCCATAGCAGATTGGCTATCTGTATGAATTGTTATGTTCTCTTCTTTACTTAACAATTCATTTAGAAAATTTCTTAGAAATATGGCTTCTTTAGCAGCTTCAGATAAGCTCACATATTCAGCTTCTGCTGTAGATATAGCTATACTCCTTTGTTTTGAGCTTTGCCATGATATTGCTCCTTTTGCCAAGATAAAAGACATTTCCTGAATAGGACTTCCTGTCTACAATATTTCCCGCATGATCAGCATCAGCAAATCCTTGAATGTTTTTGGAAGTCTTCTCATAGACTAATCCCACATTCTTCGTACCTTTAAGGTAGCGTAGAATCCTCTTTACGGCTGACCAATGTATTATGTCATAGTTATTGCTAAATTGGCTCATAAAGTTTACGGAGTGAGCAATGTCTGGTCTCGTACACACAGCAACATACATTAACGACCCTATCAGTTCCCTATATGAAATCGATTCGTCAGGTTTGGGACTATCCTCAGGTTTGATAAAACGTTGACCAGGGACTGCAGGCGTACTGACTGGTTTACAGTCTATCATCCCAAAACGCTGTAGGAGTTTCTCTACATACTCTTCTTGATCAACTTTGATCCTCCCATTATTTTGTTTTATAGTCATTCCCAAAAATAACTCAGCTTTACCAAGGTCCTTCATTTCGAACTTAGTCATTAGATCACTCTTGACCTTCTGCATTTGCTGTGAATTATTGTAAAAGATTAATATGTCATCAACATACATGGCTAAAATAATCCTATCTTTTCCTGATGTTCGAGTATAAACACAGGGTTCATTTTTGCATCTTATAAAGTTCAGATTCTCTAATTCTGTATGAAGTTTCAGGTTCCATGATTGTGGTGCTTGTTTAAGTCCATAAAGTGACTTCTGTAGTAAGCACACATAATCTTCTTTCCCTTTTCTTCAAAGAGGGGTGGCTGTCTCATATAGACTACTTCATTTATATTACCATTAAGGAATGCAGTTTTTACATCCATGTGGTCTATATTTAAATTCAGTTCCGCAGCTAAAGCAAACAGTAGCCTCAGGGAACTGTGTCTCACCACAGGCGAAAATGTTTCGTCGTAATCGATGCCTCGTCTTTGTCTAAACCCTCTAGCAACTAAACGTGCCTTGTATCTGGTTCTATTGTGTCTAGTGGCGGTTCAGAAGCGGTTTCCCGCGGCGGGAGAACCGCCCGTGTAGTATGGGCCTTAAGGTCTTGCAATATAGATCTTGCCCACATGAATTAATTGATGATTGAAATGAATGATGATGCGGCGACACGACACTTCCGAGGTTGAATTCATTCATTGACTGCCAATGCAAAACTTATGGACAATTTCACGGACTCAAATTGAGTCACTCAATTTTTTTATGCTTGTCAATTACAAAATATTGATAAGATAATCTTCTAAAACCGCAAATAAAACAGGTATAGACATTACTAGTCAAATTAATATCGTAAAACAAGGCAAAATTGCTTATTGCATTTGACATGACACTGACGAATGACATTTCGTTTCGTGCGGATTCGAAAAACGCTGTCGAATAGTTTTGTTCAGTCACGTACGATATAGTTTGCGTTCAGTGAATCGACTGAGTCACGTACGATATAGTTTGCGTTCCGTTCAACAATTTTTACTCGAAATTTTTGTTGCGCAAACGCGCCGCTAGAGGCGTTGTCCATGTTTCCATAGTAAATTAAATTTTTACGTAAACGCGATCGAGAAGTAAATACTTACCAAATGGTGAGGTAAAACTTATACTAAGCATACAGATTGCACTTTTTATTAAATGTTTACACCACTCGACAAGTGACAAGTATTAGTAGATTTTTAGCTGTGGGTAGGTGCTTGTCGCTTAGTAAATAGGACCAGCTTCTAATTACTTGCACTTGCAGTTGCACTAATACTAAGCACTGATACACACATGTGACAAGTGTAAGTGACAAGTACTAAGCATTAGCTACTAAGCCCGTGTAAACCTAGCATACTTGCGTCAATTATTACTAATAAACATCTGGCAATTCTGGCAGTTGAATTGGCATTCCAGAATTAGATCGTAGTATTCGTGGTTTTGTTTTACGTTGTACTTATTAAGAACACCAGCAGGCTTATTGTGTAACGTTTCTGACGCTTGCCTTTGCAATCACTATTTCTTTCTGTCAAACGGTATAAAAGGATGACAGAGAGAGACTGTGGAAGCGAAGGCAAGCGACAGTTAGAAGCGTTAGACAATACGTCCTCTGTACACTATTTCATATCTCTAAACTTAGCGGTTGATATTTCAGAATTTGTGGTATTAGGTGTGAGCGTGCGTGCATGCGTGCGTGCGTGTGTGTGTGAGTGCGTACGTGCGTGCGTGTATGCGTGCGTGCTTGAGTACGCCAGTGTATGTGTCAGTTGTATGTGCAGTTAGTTATAGCAAACCAATACAATCGTAAATTGCAAAGTTCTTACGAAATAATCGTGCTCGAGCACCAACAAGTTACACTCGCACTTGGCTTCTATTTCCACTGGTTCAGTTGACTGAACTAGTGAGATTTTTTCTCGGTAGTTCAGTCAACTGAACTAGTGGGAATAGAGGACTGATAGAAATTATCTTTGTCACAAGTACAGACCCGTGGTCAACCTATAGTTTGTCTACCAGGTTTTCGACCAGGGGCGTAGCTACCGCCGTATATGCCGTATCAATTATATGGGGCCCCCGACGTGCGTAAGCAAAAATTAAAAAACAATTAAAAAACTTCCCAAATTTTTTATTTCAGAAATGACAAAAGTCAAAAAAAGCAAAAGTGACAGATAGATAATTATGATGAATAAATATCACTTTAATTTTATGCAAACATTTTTTTTTCTTTTGTGAGAAATCTTTACCCTTCATACAAAACAAATTTTTATACGGGGCCCCGTCAAGGCACGCTACGCCGCTGTTTTCGACGGAGCTCCGCCCAAGGGAGGAGCTCCTTTCTCTGGGTATTTTGCCCTTCGGCTTCGGTAGATACCTAACTAACCTAACCTACCAATCCACTAGTTCAGTCAATTGAACTACCGAGAAAAAAAAACTCACTAGTTCAGTCAAGTGAACTGGGCAACTGAACTAGTGGGAATAGACTGCGCACTTGGTCGGTTTTAAGAAACTGTAAAATAACTTACTAAATCAAAGTCAAAGAAAATCAAGTCTATGAATAATTCATGAATAGAATATTGTAAGGCAGCACTACTGGTAAGTACATTTCACGCCGGTAATGTACATTATTATGTTACTGGTAGAGATGCGAGTGATATTAAATATTTAGACCCATTCTTAAAAATGCCCCAAGTTTTCACTTAGGACATATTTTGTCTAAAACTCTACTGTTGACTTTCGTAATAGATATCCTAGATAATGATTCATCACATTAGAAATCTACTAAACTATAATAATACTCGTAATGCTTTATTGTTTTTTTTTAAGCTATTGCACCATAAGAAAGCTACACTATTTTTGATTGACATATGTTTCTTTTTTTTGTATTCGGTAGGTCTGAGAATATGTCGTAGGCTATTTTTTGTATATCTACCCCTGTTCTTCGCAGACGGAGTCGCGGGCAATAGTTTATTGATAAAATAACTGACGTTTTACAATAGCAAAGGTTAGAATCTCCTAGTAGGTAAGTAGGTACCTACTTTGAGGCACCTGTGTCAGGAGACACCGCTCCTCCGATAATAGAAAGTTTAAAGCTAACGCAACTTGCAGTCTATGTGAAAACTAAGTGACAATAGTAGATTGTTCAACGAGGGAGTAAAATAACCAATATCACACGAGGTTAAGGAGGCCAATATTCCGAGGGTGCTATTGGTGTTTTTCCCGAGTTAAACACTCTGCTTTTCATTTCGACTACAAGGAAAGTAAGAAAATATAAGTATAAATAAATAAAAATGTCTAAACTGGTTAATATGATCGTTGTAATAATAATCATAAATCATTCATTTGCAAAAATGTAGTAATACAAAGTCAGGTGGTAAAATCAATATAAAAATCCGATACATTCTGCTTAATTAACTAAGCATGCAAACATTACATAATCTGATAATTAATATTACATTTTACAGTTACACAATACAAAAAAAAATAAAATTAAATAATTGTATAGAAACAAAAATAAACTAAATCAAGAAATAATACTAATAATTACATGTCAAATCAATAACAATAACAATAAATTCAGTCAAATTGCAATATTCTAAAGTCAAATTATAAATTAAATTAACTAAGCAAAAAAAATAATATTCTTTTTATATTTTTTTCTTACAGATTAGGCCAATTTGAGAAACTAATTTGAATATTTTAAAATTTGGTCGTGTATTTTTTTAAAATTTAATTTGTTAAATACCGGATATGGTTGACCGGATATACGTCATCAGTAGCTCAAAACTCTTGATTTCCTTTGCCCATCTACTTAGAGAAAAAATACTGTCATCTGTCATTCGTACGTCGTCATGTCATCAATAAGTTTCTAACCTTCTGGTTCTGAAAGTCTATTTTCCACGATAATTTTTGAAATATGCTTACCAGTGGAAACTCGGTGAAAAATTTGTCAAGGCTGACACGCTCAATCTACCCAAATTGCGAAATATGTCCATTTACTTACATCAATATGGTCTTTGCAGCAGAACAAGAGAGATATCCTAAAATATTCGACATTTGCAAGAAGACACCAGTTCTCACGTAGATCTTCCCTAACACGGACGAATATTTTGCCGGGGCTATTCATGGAGTCATTTGAACAAATAAAACACTTTTTAGATTCAAAAATGAAAATAGCCTTTTGTTTTGTTTCCTATCCTATTGACATCAGTTAAATTTAAATGACATTATGACAGACATTGACATTGTTTTTTTAAGTGAAGCGTGAGAGCAAAGGTAAAAGAAAAATGCCTTTGAACCTTTGATGACGTCATTTGAAGATCAAATGAAAGACATCAGTTTTTTTGGAATATCTCCGCTATTAGCTGTTTATTTTTAAGTCCGACTACAGAAAATGGTTGTATAACATTATTCCTCAATGATAAAAATATAAAAAAATACAAAAAATATTTAACCAAAGGGAATTAAACCAATATTACTAATTACTATTAAAATATTCGGCAAGATTGTAGTAGCAATATTGATGCAACCAGATTGTGACTCTTTTCTTAAAATGAGATGTTTGCATTTCTTTGAATTCTGAGGGCAGTTTGTTATATATCCGTATCACATGGAGTACACGTTTAGAAAGAAAGAAAGAAAGAAAAACATTTATTTATAACAACAAAAACACGTACACAGGCTAAAATTAAGAGTGCAAACATAGACATAGGTAGGTACATATTGATGTTGCCATAAAGGGTCCCGACTCAGCGTGTCGCTGGTTAAAAAAAAAACCAGCACTGGTCTTCCGCCGGGCCACAGTATAGCAAAATCACGGAAGGCCACACATTTCTTCTACTGTAAGCAAGGCGGCACAATGGCGTGACCAGTTTGTGCTTATTAGTAAGTAGTCTAATTCCTGTCAGGTCGGTTAGAAGGATGTGTCTGTACTATAAATAAATGAGGATTTTGTTTTACAAACATGTAAAATATTTCAATGGAGTTTATTGTTAAGGAATAATTAATTTACCAAAATTTAGAATTTTCAATATAATAATCAATGAAAACAGTAAATAAAGTAGGTATTTTAGTAAATTTATTTGGGTGAATTTTTGAAATAATTTTTTACGTAATTTCGCTGGACAAATTTTTTTTTTGCTTTTGGTGAAATTGATCACTCGTTGAGATACTCCTCTGGATAAGGATTTCAATGCTACAAAAGGCCCCAATATAAAGTCAATAATTTAGTAGTTATTCAACATTGAAAAAAAAGCACCACCGAAATTACGATAGTGACAGCGAAATTACGTCTTTATTAATTACATAGGAAATAAATTCAAAATTATAAACCATTACTATGATTTATGTATGTAACTATAATTAAATTCATGTAGTTGTACATATTCGTCTATAGTTAGATTAATAAAACAATAAATTAAAGTTTTAAACTATTTGTTTAAGTTTTTCTTAGAAACAATACGTTGTCAAAACGTTAGAAATATTACATAAAAAAGTGTGCATTTGCCTTCACAAATAAAAATAAATTAGTAGAAAATTCTAAAGACTCATTTTGAATGTGTCATGATTAATATAAAATATCATAATCAACATCGTTGCTAGTATGCTTGCTTACATGCTGATTGTTTGCTTACTTGCTAGTATGTTTGCAGGTTTACTTGCTTCCTTAAAACGCTTAAGATACAGATAGACATGCTAGTATAAAGCATCCTTAAAACGAGCATGCTATTTAGCTGAGAAACATTGGCTTGAAAAACGCATGTTCGTTTTAAGCATATGGTCTTAAATTAAGTATGGTCATTTCAGCGATTGCTGCTTATTAAGACCATGATTTTGTGCTAATAGGTAATGAGGATGTCTATCTGTACCTATAATATAAGTATAGGTACATTATGCAAACGATGCAGCGGGTAACATCTAGTTATTAGTACCTATTTTTAACATGAAACTACCGTCAGATTCAATCGTAGTGAATATATAATATTTTAAACTTTCGTGATTTTCACTCATAGCTAAAATACCACAAACAAGACTTATCACGCAAAACACACGAATAATATTTATCTCGACGGTTCGACTACATTAAAGTAGCCGTAGTCACGAGTAGACAGACTAGAGGTTTACTCGTGACCACGGCCACTGTAATGTGGTCGAAACGTCGAGGTGTACTCGTGTGTTTTGCGAGATAAGTCAAGTTTATGGTATTTTAGCTATGTAGTGAATATAGTTAGTAATTTCGCTGCCATATCTGTAATTACGCTGGACAAAAATTCTAGCGAAATTACGCCACCGAGGATTACGACAATTAGGTATTTTTTCGATTACTGCTAAACTATATACATGATTAATATAAGCTCTTTACTGTGAAATAAGGACTAAGTAAACTAGTATATAAAAATATAACCATTTAATTAAAACCATTATACATCGCACAACAGGAATCCACGGAAATTACTTTTAAGCGAACCAAAATACATCGCGCGAAAGAATCACCTTGGTAGGCACACAAAACTTAGTAGTAGGACGTCCACTCTACGTGACAACCGGAGCACAACTAACGTACTCTTCCACAAAAATGTGAACATGGCGATATGATCCTTCACCAATGAGATATTAGCAGATATTTGCGCAAGGTAATATTGGTAGCTAGAGGTGGGACAAACACAAAATGGCCAACCTATTTTTAAATAACATTGTATTTAGTATAATAAAGTTATAATCGAATGCGTTATGTAATTAGCTTTATTTTGATATATATTTAGTCGAAAAATTACACCTAGACACAAAGTTATGCTAAATTGATTCAACAAAACCGCGTGTGGGACAGGCCTCACAGACTTACTGCAGTTAGTGTTTCTAAGATTTGGATATTTTTTTATGCAGTCTTAATTGAAGTCAACAATGTTTGTAATATTAAAACTCATTATATTGTATTGTGTACAATGTATATAAAATTGTGTGGTACTCATTTTTTGTGTGGTTTTTTTTAATTGACTTGGGACGTCCAAAAGTCGCTTTGAAAATTCACCCATTTATAAAATATGTATGTAACCAATTTGAATCAAGGAGTTAAGCTATATAGAGATAGGCTTTGCCATTTTGGCACTCGGATGTATCGAGTCCTAAAACTAACGTCTAAACTTTACAAAAGTTTTAAAAAGTGGATATTAAGAGTGCCAGATAAGACGTACGAGCAAGTGTACTTGTGGCTCGATGAGTTTATCGATCGTGTTTTTTTCGCTTCGCGAACTTAGGTGACACACGTTCTAAAAAGCTCGCTGAACCACAAGTATGCGAACTTGTTCGTATAACAAGTTTGGTTTGAAGTATCTTTTTGTATTTTTTATTTCTTAAACTTCAATTTTTTTACTTTTACGCTCATCCCGTGAAATCCATATATTTCATACTAAATACAAACTGAAACATAGATGCACAGAAAAAAACCCCAGAAAAAAGACCAATGCTGGGAACCACTACACCATCACTGGTCCAGCCTAAACCTGCAGCAGCTGGTCACTGGACCAGTGATGGTATAGGGGTAAGCACGCGGCACGGAATGCCGAGGACCTGGGTTCGATTCCCAGCATTGGTCTTTTTTCTGAGGTTTTTTCTGTGCATCTATGTTTCAGTTTGTATTTTGTTCGTATACTAAACATAGATATGCTATCCTTAGGGCATACAACCTGGGCATGGGCTGCATAGATCCCTGGATAAAACGGTGCTTACCCACTGATGGGCAGCGACTGATGCAGCAGCAGATCGGAGGCGCACGCGCCATCATGCGGTTCCTCTGCGCAAACGAGACCACTGCGCTGCGTCGAGGTACAGTAACGAACGAGCTTCACTCTACTGTACGTTGTTATTTAGTTGTGTACCTGATTTTACTTTTCACGAGTAAATAAAGTCGAGATCATAAATATACAGGCCCTCCATGTGGCGTTCGTTTTTCCCACTCTGTATAATGTATTTATGACCTTGACTGTATTTCACAGACTTTTGCATGGCTTATATATAATTATGTAGTATATTAGCTGTACAAAATACGATTTTGTCGAGATCACTAACAGAATGTAGACATCAGTAGGTATCAGTGAACAAATTTTAGTAGACGTGAGACATCAGATCAAGCTTTTCATGAACACGAAATAATTAAACATACCGCATGCTTAGTAATAAACGGGCTTAACTCAAAATCATGAATTATGGTAAATTGAGTTTAAAGTTTAAACTTTAAAATCGATTTACCATAATTCACGATTTTTGAGTTAAGCCCGTTTATTATTACTAAGCATGCATACATCCCTCATAAGTATCTCTCCAGTTTTGGTAATAAATAGCGAAAGCAATAGCAGTGCTTTGTCACTTTTGAAGTAGTCATTCTATCCTCTTCGGCAGTCGTCATTCGAAAATGTTCTCGGTGATTTCTGCTAACACCGTTAGCGGTGTGCCGGCTGTAGGAGCATAGTATCTAGAATAGGTATAATCTGTGTCTATAGGCTCATTTAAGTCTCAAGCGGAAGCTTGCCGGGTATTTCCGGCACGGCCGGCAACACGAGTCATTACGGAGTGCTTCAGAACGTGACCCACTATCCTTGCCGGCATTTGTAAAGGGATACAACTCGCACCCGAAGTCCACTCATCTCCGCCTGAGCTACTTAAAGGGTCTATACTATAAAACTTCTTATCGGCAGAATTCCTGAAGGAGCAGAACTGCTGGGCACGCGTGTCTCCCGAATGGTCTAATTGCGTAAACGAGCTACAAGTTGCCGTCAAAGATATCAGCGATCGCGCCCAGCTCTTCACCTACTTCAACAGGAATGGAGAGTTATGCTGGTTAGCTCTTGTTGTATTCATTAATCCCACTTTAAATATTATAAACGTGAAAGTTTGTATGGATGAACGGATGGACGTGTGGATGTTTGATACTCTTTCACCGTTCACGTTAAAACGTTGTAACGGATTCTGATGGTCACGCAGATAGTTTGTGACCTGGATTAAGGTATATGATACTTTTATCCCGGGAAACTGCATAGTTCGCTCCGCTTCTAATACGTTCGGAAATCGCCAGTGTGATATGTCAATATCAAATGTCAAATATCAAAAATATTTATTTGTAAAACATAGGTAGGTATGCATGTCACAATTTGATGTTATAATAAATCATTTGTATCACTATGTCTGGCCATATGGCATACAAATAGCTACATTGTTCACATGCAGCATGCAATTAATTATTGGTACATAAACAATACAAAAAAATGCTATTTTAATTTCTAAACTAAAAATCTCGGAAGGAGTCAGTCAAATATTCTTGAATGGAATAATATGCTTTCATGGTTAGAAAATCACAGAGTGCCACTTTGAATTGTGTAAAGTCATCTAGTTGTAGTATTGTTTTTGGCAATTTGTTGTAGATTTTTGGCGCCATTCCATATATGCTTTTACTAAGAAGCGCCGTTTTACATAATCTATTTTTAATTTTGTCGTGGTGACGTTGACTATTTAACTTACTATATTGATCAATATTTTGTTTTACATATATTGACACTTCAAATATGTAAATACACGGTAAGGGTAGAATCTTCAGCTCAATAAAATAAGGTTTGCACGACTGAGTGGGTTGCAAACCGCACGCCGCTCTTAAACATTTTTTTTTTTTGCTCTGAACGCCAGTTCTCTGTCCGTGCTATTACCCCAGAATATTATACCGTATCTCAATGCAGATGTTACGTATGCGTGATATGAGGTCAGGACTGCTGATTGATTCAAGATTTTACTTAGATTATATAAAGCGTACGAAAATTTGTTCAATTTTTTACATATAATGTCAATGTGATTATTCCATGTCAACTTAACCCTTTCCTTCCTTTCCCTTTCCTGTCTAAATTTAACCCTAAAAATTTCGTAATGTCAGTTTCCTCAATATCATAATCCTTATATGCTACTTTTAAATTCAATGTCCTATTCCGTTTTTGCTTAAAATGCATGATTTTAGTTTTGCTTAAATTTATAGAAAGGTTGTTCTTATGTAGCCACTCAATTATAAGTTCCATTGTTTTGTTTATATGTTTTTCATAAGAAAATTGGTAATCTCCCGAAAAAATCACTGTAATGTCGTCGGCAAATAATACCATAGTGTCACTGACGGCTTGAGGAAGATCATTAATATAAATTAGAAATAGTAGTGGGCCCAAAACACTACCCTGTGGGACGCCAAACTCTATTTCTCTAACATCTGGGTAAAAAGTGACTTCCTTCTTAGATTGAACAGAGATTTGTTTTATTTGGGTGATCTGCTTACGACCAACCAAATAAGACCTAAGTAAATTATATGCATTACCACGCACACCATAATTATACAATTTAGTCATTAATATATCATGATTTACAAAATCAAAAGCCTTAGTTAGATCCATGTAAAGTGCTGATACAGGCACTTTTTTATCTATTTGACTCATAATTCCATTGAGTAAATCATAAATTGCCATATTTATAGATTTATGTTTGCGGAATCCCTTCTGTTCAGCAGCAAAAAGATTATTTGTTTCAAAAAAGTTATTCAAATTATTATTTATGACTTTTTCAATTATTTTTGAAAAAACTGACATTAATGCCAATTGTCTGTAATTATTTAAATCATTTCTTTCTCCTTTTTTATATAACGGTCTAACGATGGCTATCTTTAACTTTTCTGGAAATATTCCATGTTCCATGGCCAAGTTTACGATGTAGCTTATGGGTTCTGAAATTATATCAGCAACCTTTTTTACTATTTTTGTATTTATGTCATCATAACCAGTGCTGTTAGTGGTTTTCAGAGAATTGATAATTGTTCTTATATCATCAGAATTAGTTGGTTTCATAAATATTGAATTAATTGTGTTAAAAATGATGGTTGATTTAGTTTTTGAAGCGCCACTATTCGAATGTTTATTTTTATGTACAGTATTAATATTAATTGATTCAGTAGCTATTTTACACTGATTAATGCAGTAATCATTGAAAGCCTGTGCTATGTCCCTGGGGTGATTAATCATATTTATTGTCTCTAGCTCACTCTGTTACTTAGGTTCACTAGTAGTACTGTAGTTTTCTTTTAAGGGTCACCCATAAAGTATTAATACCACACATCCCATAAAGTATTAATGTCACACATATCTCGAAAATCCTCACAAAATCACAAATCACCAGACACCATGTGATGTAATTTACCGATGACCCGTGACCCCTTTCAAGCCGAATCTAATCTACTTAATTCATTTTTATAGCGCAAGGGACGACTTTATTTCGTGCGTGACACATGTGGGCCGCCTGTGCTCGGCGACAGCCGGGAATCTACTCCGGCGCATGGCGTGGGTACTTGCTCAAGATGTCGCCGCTTGCAGCCAGCCGCGCGCCTACTGCGCCGCCGCGCCATCTAGCGTCACCACACCATTACTAATAGCGCTTTCCACTATCCTCCTCTATCCACCACGACTCTAAGTGATGTAGAACAGGAGCTCCTAACCAGGGGTCTATAAGCATTTTCGTAAGGCGTTCAATAATGCAATGACGTCAGTCGTTTTTAAAAAAATGTTGAACATATATATATTGTGTTGTCTTTTTACATAAAATTATGTGTTACTGAAAAATTTATTTATTATTTGGAGAGGCTTGAAGGAATAGTGATTAGGAAACCCTGATTTAGAGGTTTATTTTACGTTGATGAGGCCTATGACGGTCTTTGATTGAATGTGATGTATTTTTAAGGGTATTTTTAAGTATCGATCAAAAAATGCGAGTGACTCAACTGATTACACATATATGTATGACTAGAATGATTCAGGGTTTTAGAACGCTTGGTTAGTGATTGGAAAATACGTTTTAATATTAAAAATACTTGGTTAATTTAATTTTTCCTATAGATTGTTTTGTGAAATAAGTTTGGGACGATAATTAGGTACCTAAGAAATTTTTAAATGTAGTTTTACGTGTTAAATCAAATTTATTTAAATTTTAAGATTTAGGCTAAAGAAAGTCAATGTAAGTGATTAAATAATCTATTCTGAAGTGGAACAACGACTAAATTATCTAGACCCCGATTGAGAGTGCCAAATTTCTGATCCAAATTACTCGAAACCTCACTGGCCAACAAGATCCTAACTTAGTTTTTTGTTGTAACAGTGAACTCTCTAGATTTAATATTAAAATGGTAATTTTAAATAGACTTTTGTCTACGTAAAGCAAGCGATGATTTACATAATACCACATATTGTTATCCATGACAAAAAGATCAAAACCTTCTTGTTCTGCATAATAAGTGTGTACAGTGCCAATTTTCCATACAACATGTTGAAAGTTTAACTAATTTAAGGTCGTTTGCGTTTACTTGTCAGAGTTCGGAAATGTTTCTATTGTCGAAAATTAATTTGAAAAATAGAGAATATTTGTTTAGTAAATTATTATGTGTGGTATTTTAAAAATGCATATTTATATTGCCGCAACAAATTTTTCTTGTTCTTCTATTTCTCGGCTTGCAATTTCTTTCCCTTACTTTTATTTCGACAAAGGCAACGTAGTTTAAGAAGCATTTACGTATAAGATTGTACCACAACATGTGAAAACCACGTGGTCGTTCTACATTCTACATAGATGTTTTATTAAGAAAATTGTAGGGTAAAGTCGTTTCTACGCAATTATTTAAGAGGTACTTAATTAATTGCTTAGTTAGTAAGTGTGACCATTATTGATTATTCAGTGTTCAATAAATAGTACATTACTGCAGCGGCCGCGAAATAGGGGATTGCCGGTCGGGTAGTTATAGATCGCCGAGTGTTAACGAGGCCATCGGCAATCCCTGTTCGCGGCCGAAGCTTGTTGTATAGGTAGTGCTTTTTTCAAATAAATCCAAGGAAATAATACGATTGTTCAACTTATATGTACTATTCTTTAGATTTGAGAGGCAGCAAGTTCGATTGCTAGCTCCGCTTCCGCTCTTAGATCTGGCGGTGTGCAATCAATTTCCATGTCACTTGATGATGAACTCATATCGGCAACAATAACACTTATTTTAATTAAAAAGCACTCGTTTTAGGTATACACCGTAAAAGTATTTTTTTTTTCAATTCCCGCCAAAATACTTTTTTCAACTTTTTTTGTAAGCTGTTCGGGTTAATGTTTTTGCCACCAAATCTTGGGCTGATTTTATTTAAGTGTTAAAAAATAACGATATAAGGAGAGGTAATTAGTTATTTTAATAAATTATTAATTATTATTAACAACTCTAGGTGAGATTATTTAATTACATATATACATCGATTAGGTAACATTGTTTGAAACAAAAAAAAAACACTAAAACTAGATTTTATTGAATACCTTATTAAATTATTAAATCTAGTCAAATAAGGCATTAAAAAGTAAATTCACAATAAAAAAAACCCACCCAAACCCAACAACAAAAATAAAAGATAATCTCTTTGTTGGTTGTGGACAGCAATGTTGTATGAAATTCCATTATTGTCCTCTAATTTGAAATTAGAACGAATCTTCAATAAGTGCTATACAATGACGTACTTCGCGTTCTACTGTCACGAATATAAGGACAACTTTTTGTTGGATATTTGAGAAAAGAAAATTAGCTATCGGCATGTTATGTACCTATTACGGAAACTTTTTGCTAAATCTGACAGGCAAAGCTGGGCGCCAACCGTTAATTCGTTAATTGTTATTTAATGAAGTTAACATTCTGGCATACGGGATTACTTTTAAATTAACCCTAACTTTTCATAAGTCTCATAATGATATCCTTTAATTAATTAATTACCTATTTGATCAAAAGACTCCGTGCAGACGTCGCTGCGCCCTAAAAAACGTATTCTGGCAAATAAGTACCTACGTTCGGGGAGTTTTAATTTGAACTTAATCTCTAAATAATTATTATTCGAAATTCTAATAAAATAGGGCTTCTTTTATTATTTCGTAAGTCCGAGCTAAACTTATTTACCTGTTTTATTTATATATTATATTTTATATATAAAACTAATGCGGAAACGACGACGACACAAAAAATTGCAATTTCTATCACGAGTTAACAATTAATAGAAGCTAATTTCGATGAATCATTTGAAATTTGACATTTAATAAAGTTTATATTTTTCATAACAGGCTAGCGACTGACTACCTAAGTTAATCATTTGATAAACGTCACCCAGCTTTGCTATCATTTTAATAATCTTTTATATAGTTGTCACATTTCCAGTTCGGATATCGTAGCTAAGTTATATCTAGGTAAGCATGTAAGTAGGTATAAATGAAAGAAGCTGGTGAGATTGTTATACGTATACTTCAAGGAAAAAAGAATATGAAAGATGCATGTTCAAAAATAATCAATAAAGATGTTTGGAATACATAACTATATTTATTTTCTTTATAAAATTATTTTATATCCGACATATTATACCCAATGCAGAGAAGTTGGAAGGAGGACAAAATATATCTATACTTTTACTAAATGTGAAAAGTTGTAAATTAATTGGTATGATCTTTGAAACAGAGCGATTGATCCATAATATTGTTATTACAAAAGAGACTTATAAGTATAGCTATGGTAACTATTATACTAGAAAAAAGATATGAAAATCGGTTCACAGAGGGCAAAATACAGTTGAATTTAAGTAGAATCCCGTAGAATCTTTTTTTAGGGCTCCGTTCCCAAAGGATGCCAACGGGACCCTATCATTTAAGTTAGTTTAAAAACCCCGGTTCAGGCATGTAATTTATCCAATCCCAGTAATTAAATTCCGCTTACACAACGTTCTCGCAACTTGATAGCGAATTTGAAATTATGTACAAGGATATAACAGAGAAGGAAATAATATAGGTTTGTTATTATACCTATATGCCATTGTTTCGGAGTAGGCTGTCTAAAAAGTTTGAGTTATAACTCTCAGGGCATTTCCAACATATTTCATATTAAAGTACCAGGTGGTTATTAAGTCTTATTTCTTCCTTTGCAGTAGGTAGGTATCTTTCTATATTGAGTAATATCATTTTAATAACTCCCTTGGAGATTGAAAAGGTTGAATCAAAGTGTGACTTTAGCTTGATAGAAAAAAAAACATATTTATTGATACATAGGTACCTATATCCTGAGATGTCTTAGAACTTTTTCAAAAATCTTGATTTAAAAAAAAAAAACAATTATACCAAATCAAAATCCTACTCCAATTCCATTTCCGTGCACGCTGTCTGACAGTGGAATCGCTCAAAGGCGTATGCCTTGATTGTTCCTCTTAAAAGGGATTGTTGTGAATTCTCTGTTTAGTATGTATTAAGTACGTATATAAAAATAAATGTTTACCTTGATATATATTAGTATAATATTAGTTAGTACTGTATTTTAGTTTGTTGTATGTATTACATATAACATATCTCGTCGTATCCTACGAAAAGGGGCGTAATTACGAAAAGTTGATTTTACAGGAGACGGTTTAAACTGTTTAAATAAATCAGCGTAGAAGCTTATGAACTGAAACTAAAAACTAAGAATACTTAATACCTTACAATTGATATAGATAAATATTATTTTTATTATTCAAGTTATTTGTATAAAATATGTCCCTTAATTCTTTTTTCCACGCTAATTTAAACCAAACGTTTATTTTTTCACAAGGAATAAGGGCGTAAGCACCATAATGTCTTTGATCGTCGTGAAAAAGAGGGTCTTAAACGCATTTAGGGCTTTCTTCAATTATGTCTGATATGTTTTTAGTCGAATTTAATCCTATTACTATTACTAATATGAAAATTTAAGAAGATGTTTGGATGTTTGTTACTCAATCACGCAATAACGGCTGAACGGATTTACATGAAATTTGGAAAGGAGATAGTTTGAGGCCTTAGGATTAATGTTATCATAGGATAGTTTTTATACCGGAAAATTGCATACTTCCCATGGGATAGCGATAAACGTATTCTTCGCAGACGGAGTCGCGGGCAACAGCTAGTATAAAATATATGAGCTGACATAAATGCTAATACTTGTAAAATAAAATTTGCGTTGATCACTTTAATAAATATTAACATGATTTTCATCACCATCATCATTTTAGCCGAAAGACGTGCACAGCTAGACATAGGCCTCCCTCATTGATACCCGATCATTACAGTTGGAAGCGGCTTGCATCTACCGTGAACCTGCGGTCTTTACCAGATCATCCGTACATCTCGTTGGTGGACGTCCAACGCCGCGCTTGCTAGTTCATGGTTTCTATTCGTGAACTTTTCGATCCCAACGACTATCGGTTCTGCGTGCTATATGACCTGTCCATTGCCATTTCAACGAGCTAATCCGTTGGGTTATGTCGATGACCCTTGTCCTTCTACGAATCTCCTCATTCCTGATTCGATTACCTAGAGCAACCTCGCGCATATCCCTCTCCATAGCTCGTTGAGCGACTCTGATCTGAGCCTATTCACCCACACACTGGTTAAAGACTTTTATTCTTGAGCACTGTGGTAGTTCAGACGAAAAGACATTGCGGAGTTATCCGAAAGCTGTCTTTCCGAGTTGAATTCGACGATTTTGTCCTCATTTTCGAAGTTTAACATTCCAAATTGGACAGTTTGTCTTAGGTCGAATCGAACTCTCAACCATAACGTGTTTAGGGGGCCACATGGACATAAAACATGACTTTCGTCGTGTTCATATTCATTCTGAGGCCTATCCGTAGGGAGACTCGGTTGAGTACTTTGAGTATCATACTGACTTTCTCCATCAATATTGTCAGCAAATTGAAGAGAGTGATGTGTTCGCCGTTGACGTTGATATCTAGTCCTTTCTGTTCCAGGCACTTAAAGGCGATTTCTCGTATATATATTACTATTTTTTTTCCTTTTATATTCATAATTTCTTCGAGATAAATGTGGACTTTCACTAAAACTGGCATCCAACTGAACTGTTTAAGGAACCGAAGAAATTAGAAAACTGAAATTACTTAGGGCTTTCAACGACAATGTGTCATCAGAATAATTTTTCAGTATTTCGCTGCTGTCAACAATTGATGAATCAATGATAAAAGTGGTTGGTCTCTTTGCTGGCGACACTTGTTTAACCCTTTCAACGCCATGTCTCGACAAAACGTAAACCTGCATTGAATCTTATGTCATTGTGTCAAGATCACTTTGACAATGTACTTTGTGACACCTATATGTGTCGTTGGCGTTGAAAAGGTTAATATGGCTTGTGGCCGAAAAATTTTACTCTATTAATTACTGCTTTATTGCTTTGTGCCTTCATATCTTTTTGTACCGATGAATCAAAAATTAATGGACAGCAACTTGAGAGACATGGTTGCTACGAAAATTATCATGCAATGCCAACGAAGTATCCTGAAATTTCTGGATGGATTGTAAAGAAAATTGTTCTGGTAGTAATGGAATGGTAGTAAAGATCGTCGCAGATGCTGCGTCTGCAGATTGCAGAGCTTAATGAATCAGCATGAATTTGTGCTATAACGCCAGAAGTTCTCCCTAAGTATATTCCAATTTCCTTCCTCCCTCTCTTTGCCATAATTTCAAAAAATTGGTATATTTCCTTCCTGTACATTAAAATATAATTTTAAAAGGAAGTAAAAATAATTTTATAGTGAAACTAGCTGTTGCCCGCGACTCCGTCCGCGAAGAATAGGGGTACTTATAAAAAATAACCTACGACCTATTCTCAAACCTACCGAATACAGGAAAAAAAAGGTTTTATAAAAATCGGTCAAGCCGTTTCGGAGGAGTTCGACACCGCGACACGAGATGTTTACGTATTAGAATAAAATAATTATGTTAGTAAAATGATTTTAAAATTACTGAAGCTATTTTTTAGGAATGAGTAGGTATAAACTTGTCATTATATCCACACATTCCATTAAATATGTAATTTCACTCTCCAACCCTAGTGGAATTGGTGAATCTGGTGGGGCTGAAAATAATTAGGCACATTCAATTACTATTAAAGTGACAAAATATTGTAAAAGCTAATTATTTGTTCACTTTTTAAACGGGCATAACGTCTGTTAAGCCTTTTTACGTGTACAAAGAACCGTAATCTATTTTAATGTGAGGCATTATTGACGGTATCATTTGATGTTATTCGTTTAATATTACATCTATAAAACTTGTTTTTTTGCTTAATACTCTTCTTTTTTACATATTTGACTAAATTATCTCGTTTTAACATTATTTCCATCGAAAACAGGCGTAACGATCATAGCGACACCAGCCAAATGTCCGTGGAAGCGGGACCTAACGTTAACTTGTGGCTTGTTTCCACGGAGTCTGCTTATGTAATTTAAAATCTTGATTTAACCAATTTAACACACAATTTACGGCTAACACTATTAATTTTTGCTAAAACATACACCATTGCTATTGCGCAAACGCTCCGTGTGTAAAGGGCGTAATGGCGCCCGTGGCCGGCGGCGTAAGCTCCCCGCGCTTCAACTCTCCGCGGAATACGGCTCTTACGGCTATAGCGGCGTTATTCGATGAAGGAATTGGAGCCACTGTAATTGTGGCTAATTTGAAAAACTTGAATAACTTTTCCAAATGAAATGATAGGGTCTTATTTTTTAGGTCAGTAGATGTAAAAAAATCGTAGAATTCGAATATCAAAGAAGAGGAAAACAGTATTAATGGCGATTACGCCCCTTTTCCTAGGATACGACGATCTGTGTGTACTATTTATTAATCGATATCTCCGTCAATTGTGGATTGATTTTAATTTTTTTTTTGTTTATTACAATGATACTTCCCATGTGGTCTCATTGTCATTCATAAGCTCAAGACCGCAGGCTTATTGTCTAACGTTTCTGACGCTTGCCTTCGCAATCACTATCTCTTTCTGTCAAATGGTATAAAAGGATGATAGAAAGAGATGGTGAAAGCGAAGGCAAGCGCCAAAAGCGTTAGACAATACGGCCACTATCATGGAGTAATCGAGGGAACTCTTCAAAATTAAATGTTGTAGTCATACCAGTAGCGATTCGGGTATTTTTAGGGTTCCGTACCCAAAGGGTAAAAACGGGACCATATTACTGAGGCTTCGCTGTCCGTCTGTCCGTCTGCCCGTCTGTCTCATGAACCGTGATAGCTAGACAGTTGAAATTTTCACAGATGATGTATTTCGGTTGCCGCTATAACAACAAATACTAAAAACCAGAATAAAATAAATATTTAAGGGGGCTCCCATACAACAAACGCGATTTTTTGCTCGTTTTTGCTCGATATTGATAACGGCAACTGGTAGACGCTTGAAATATTCACAGTATATTTAGTTATTATAGTTATTAGCTTTAAAAATAAATAATTAAATTAAAATAAAACAAATATTTAAGGGGGGCTCCCATAGAAAAAACGTGATTTTTTTTGCTGTTTTCATAGATAATGGTACGGAACCTTTCGTGCGCTAGTCCGACTCGCACTTGGCCGGTTTTTATAATAATAATAATAAAAAAATCTTTATTGCCTAACTTAAAAACTAGACATTGATGAAACTATTAGTACTTAACTACTTAGTGCATTTGCTCTTGGAAATCACAATTTGGCAAATTCACTGGTTTCGTTTCAATTACCTTAATTTCATACGGTTGCTAAGCAAATTATGCAGAAGGTGAAGTAGAGCTAATGATGGAACACCGGGAGAACTCAACAATACAATAACAATTTTTATAAAATGTGATGGATGAGCAATTGGCGATCTCAAAATATTTTTTTCACAGACTTCAAAAAAAGGAGGTTCGTAAGTATATTCAACGGTTTCTCCGTCAATTGTGGATTATTTTCTTTCCTCGCTCCCGACCGAGCCCGCACGCGCGAACTACTTTCTAATAATTTTTTTTACTAAAAAATAGGCATATTTTCATTAACTTTTCAATTCCGCGTTAGTTACGTTGTCCTTGATTTGTGTAGGTAACTGTCTTTAGTATTCCGCCAAATTTAATTATGGAAGCAAGAATCTAATTTTTCGGGAGCTCTTTGTTCGTTATTCAGCCATTCGACCTTTTCCCATCTCTATACCCATTTTCAGCTTGATTTGTCAATCAATTGTAAAGGAAAATAATGAAAATATGTCCGCTTTGTGATCCTTTATTAAAAGAGATAGGTAAAAGTCGAGATTTTTAATTTCAGACATTTACTTTATTATTTTATTTTACTGGTATAGCCACCCCCGTCTTTGTGAGGGCTCAGATATAAGAAGTAAGTACATAATTGATTATTTCCATACCTTAAATCTGCGCAAGAACTTAAGTCACCGAAACAGCTCGAAGAACATTATTGAAGTTTTAACAGGGAACGCTAATTTTTTTTTGCGATAAATATAACCTTTTTTACTCAGGGATAATGTAAAATTCTAATGGTGAACGAATTTTTGAAATCTGACCGGTAGTTTTTGAGTTTCGGTTTGTTAGTCTTACATTTGTTAGCAATGTGAACGGTTGCGATACCGGAGGTGGAGGAACTGCATGAAAACGCATAAACTTAACTATTATAAGGTCGCGGGTGAGCGAAATAATTGTTTCAGTTCATCTACAGAGTGTTCTTTTGGTTTAATTTTCTAGTCTTCTGTGAACATTGTACTTACTTGGTGTGCTAGTGTGCGGATTTAAGTTAAAAAATTAGAAAAAAATCTGTACTACATTGAGCTGTCGTCGTGTCCGTTCTTTTGTGGACCTACGAGATGATTTCTAATGATCAATTGTCTACTTTCCTGAGGAATTTAATTTCGTTCCGACAAAAACAAATTAAATTCCGGAGATAATAAAAAATGTGTACTTGATACAATCGCGTACATTTATGGATAGCTATTACAAGCTTCAATAATACGACATGATCTGTTTAGTCCTCGGTGTCGGATCGTATGCACCAACCTAGTATCGTAATTCGAAAATAGCGAAACCATGTCACGAATAAATCCACTGAGGTAAGTAGGTAACATTTTTCTGTGCAGATATGCGTATCAAATATCAACTCGCAATTTGTGAACTTTGGCAAAGTAAGTAGGTATCTCGTAGGTAGGCTCGTTGTTCAATAATTAACTGTTCAAATACTACCAATAAAGTTGGAGCTGTTAATCGAAGTATTGCCTTTCATCGGTAAGTACTATTTGTCTTAAAATATCTATTATTAATTAAAAAACAATTTATTTTATTATTTTCATAAAAACAGTAGCGGGCGATTGTGATGTGTCCACGCTAGTTTTCCATTGCAGCTTTAATTTGACGAGCCAGACTTGGTGTGCGTTCAAAACCAGCAATGTAAAAATATGCTATTCAAACTGTCGAGTCACGTTCAAGGTCGATTTCTCATTATTTCTGTCAAAAGACACTTGCGATTGCGAGACTACACTTGCGATTTCCTTACTCGATTAAAATCGATTTTGAAAGCAGAGGAAAATTTTACATTATATGTATATGTAGCTATATACTGTACGTAATGCAAAGCAAAAATGATTAACAAACAGGTTATGGCTACTTCTATATTGCAATTTTATTTCAGTTTTCCGAATGATCCTCATATTAAAAACAAATGGATTGAAGCAACTGGTCGTAAAAAATGGTTTCCTACAAAAAACAGCCGGATTCGTTCTATACATTTCCACGAAGACACCTTTACTGGCCCATCAAAGTACCGACGAATAATCAGTACAGCTTATCCGACAATTAATCGGTGCCATGTTCTAATCGATCTGTGAATCGATGCTTTTGAACTGTTTTCGCGCGTCTTACGTTTTCCATCACTAAATTACACTCGTGACGTTTTGATTTTGGTACTTACGCAAAATGTTACACGCTCGGTCTCCCTACAAATTGCTGAACTCATTTCTTCTATCTCGATATATTTCTGTGCTCCTCACACATCAGCTGTCTGTGTGCTCATTATTATCACCTATTCACGTGTACGGTATGTGTATTTAAATGTAAAGATGCAATTCCAGACCTAAGCGCCAAAAATAAAATTGTGCAGACCGGTTACCGGTTACAGTGCTCATCCCACTATCACTATTTTAAAAATGTGTCTTTTATACAGTCAGATAATCGTGACCCCCACACTGCATGTAGGTAAACATTGGATGCAGGGGTGTCACGTTTCTCTGCAGCGGACTGTACCTAAATTTACATATTTGCATCGCTGTTGTCCCTTTTGGAAACACTAAAATTTCTAAACTCCGATTGACTATCTCTTTAAAAGTCTTTAGAATCCATGAATCCATTGTTAATACAATACAATACAATACAATGACTCTTTATTGTACACCAGGAATAGTAAGCAATACAGAAAACAGGTACACAGAGAGAAAGATACAAGGTAAGCAATAGGCGGCCTTATCGCTTAAGAGCGATCTCTTCCAGGCAACCCTTTACCAGAAAGAAGGAAAGACTAGTTTACAGCAGGTGGTGCATCAACAGTGGATCAGAAAATTAAAACGCAACAAAAATAGTACATCTACTCATGCATATATAGTACTTACATTATAATAGGTACACGTCTAAAACAAATATAAGCAGTGGGATAAACAGACACATATAAATAAATAAACAAACTATAACAAAGCTAATTATACAACTTAGCGAGCATTCTTGGAGCCAAGCATCCCTTCGTATTAGATATGGTGGGCATGGGATCCTCAAAATTTCTAGTGTTGCACTACCAGCTTTTTTATCATCAGCTGTGGCACTGGCCTCTTCTCAGAATGAGAGAGCGGGCTGGATTCGGAACTTCACACATACTAGTGAATTTCCACTCAGGTGTGTGCTGGTTTCCTCAAGATGTTTTCTTTAACCGTAAAGCTCATGGTAAAATTAAAATTTAATTTCGCACTCAAAAAAAATCTAAGTTGCGAGCCAGGGCTCAACCCACGACCCTTTGCTTAAGATGCCAGGTCAACCAACTAGGCTACCATGACTTGTACCTAAACAAGCTAAAAAATATCATCCCAATTACGTACTAAAATGTTTCAACTTCGACTTATTGGGCTCTCTGGCTAAAACAGTGCGCGTCTATTTACCTTTTTACTTGAAAATAACAAGGTAAAAAGACATGCCCTATAGCCAGAGACCCGAAAAAGCTTACCTAATGAATGACACTGCTCGAAAACAGAGGTCAAGGATGCGAATTTTAATCAAAACAGTCCGATACGAATGGTGAATATTCGCGTTTGCGTGGACAGCTTTTTCTCTCAGTTTTTCAGTTCTTTACTTTTTGATCACTCCGGCTAACTGCTGTCAATAAGATTTGACGATTTGCTTTTTGAGTGATAGTGTTTTTGACAATATGTAGTTTGGATATTATGCTATAGCTTGTCTAATTTAAAATGACGCGCCCCACCACCGCATTTGACATACAGGATTTCAAATCTTTCAAGCTCTACAAGGACTAATTGCTATTATGCTAATGATGTTATGCTAATGGGGCAAAAGTGATAGGACGTCTGACATTTGGGTTCTTGGTCGATTTGCGTCACTGGTCGTTTTGCTACATAGAAGATTAGGTACTGACTACTGAGTGATTTTAGCAATAAACTGTTGCGATAAGCCGGATGTAATAATAACCATAAATACGAGTACAATAATCTAGTTAGTGAAATCCTAGTGGTCTGCCGACTTGAATTTTTGGTACAAAGTACCTGGGCGACCGAGCTCTGCTCGGGCAGAAACTCGGTACCAAGCGTTTTCCCAGAGATAAGACCAAGATAGATCAATTTTTCATCCCCGAAAACCCCCAAATACCAAATTTCATCGAAATCGTTGGAACCGTTTCCGAGATCCTGATTATATACACCGGAGGGGTGGGGGGGGAGTGTTCAGAGGGGGGGAGGGGATGCGGGGGAGGGAGCGCGGGGGTATTAAAGGGGGGATGAAAATTTCATTGATTTTGCCGTAGGATGCACCGTTTTCAAGATATTTTATTTCTAACAAAAAAGTATCTTTTTCTCGCAAAAAAATAACTTTTTCTCACAAAAAGTAACTTTTTCTCACAAAAAGTAACTTTTTCTCACAAAAGAAGAAACTTGACGTTTTCTCATAAAAAATAAACTTGAAAAAAAACTAAAAATCTTGAAAAAAACGTGGTATCGAACCGAGGTCGGCTGGATCCGCGACCACCCGATTTCTAATGTGCCATTATGATCTGCTCGGAGTCGGCGAAATTTAGCTTTATATTCTAATGCAAACAAAAATAGCCGGAAAACACGAGTAAAAGCGATTTTCTGAAAATGAAACATAGCTAGATCAGTTTTTCATCCCCGAAAACCCCCACATATCAAATTTCATCGAAATCGTTGGAGCCGTTTCCGAGATCCTGATTATATATATATATATATATATATATATATATATATATATATATATATATATATATATATATATATATATACATATATACAAGAATTGCTCGTTTAAAGGTATTAGATATAATTTGGGTGACAATGCAAGTATAGTAAGAAAAACTGGCCAAGAGCGAATCAAATACCCCCAAGATAGTAGGGTTCCGTAGCCGTTATGAAAAAAGCCTAGCTAACTTTAGGACTAGGTCAATTGGTGTGAGTTGTCCCGTGACTTTTATTTATTTATATATACTTGGAAAATTCAGTACAAAATCCTTCGAAAAATATTACTTAATACTTGTTTAATCATCCCCCAGCCTATATACGTCCAACTGCAGGGCAGAATGAGAGGGCTTGGGCCGTAGTTCTCACGCGGGCCCAGTGTGGATTGGGAACTTCACAAATATCATTGAATTTATTTGCAGAGGTTTTCTCATGATGTTTTCCTTCACCTTAAATCTCATGGTAAATTTCAAATGTAATTTCGCACATAAATAGAGGCGGGGTGGGTGTGTAATTGTGTGTGAGTGTGTGTATGAGCGCATTATGTATACCCCTGGAGGTCTTAGGTTCGTGATGTCTCTACGCTCCAACAGCTCGCCGCCCTGCGATGACTCACTGGACGGACACTACAACACCAGCGGACGATGGGGTCGTAACATCTCTATGCCATTATTATTATTATTATCCTAGCTTTTTTTTTAATTTTTAGCATACTGAAGCGTTCACAATTCGCGGCCCAGTGCGGATTGGGAACTTCACATACACCATTGAATTTCTTCTCAGGTGTATGCAGGTTTCCTTACGATGTTTTCGTTCACCGTAAAGCTCGTGGTAAATTACAAATGTAATTTCACACATATATTCCGAAAAACTCACAGGTGCGAGCCCGGATTCGAACCCACGACCCTCTGCTTGAGAGGCCATAGGTCAAACCACTTTTCCACCACGTCTTGTTTAATACGGTTAGGTAGTATAATTTAATTAAATAGTAAATTCACGGAAAAATAAAACAATATTAGTTATATATAATAGTAGTATTTACTATCTAAAAAACATAACCCTGTCCTTGCAGTCGGATAAAAAAAATTTAGGGTATGGACCAATTGGACCATCAACTTGTTTATACAGGGTTATTTGTAATTCACTAGCATCCTTTTATCCCTAAACTCCTACCACTTAAACAAATGTTTTTTGTTATACGACTTTTTAAAATGGAGTACATTTTTTTTCCATAAACGGCACAAAGTATCGTAAAAATACAGGTAATCTCAAATTTTCAAAACGTTATTACACCAAAAATATAAAGTTATGACAAAAGTCGTAAAACAAAAAAGATTTGCTTAAGTGGAAGGAGTTTAGGGTTAAAAGGATGCTAGTGAATTACAAATAACCCTGTAAATACTGATACGCTACTACTACATGCAAGAGTGACCTTGTTTAACATTTTTGCCTAGACCATTTAATAAAATGCCAATAACTTGTAAGAGCTATTTCGCGCAAAGAGCAGCATGAAACGAATATTCAAAGCTTCAGCCTCAGCAAGTTAAGAGCTGTGTTCAATGTTCAGAATTACTCAGTCTGCATACTGATTTAACCTATGCGGTGTGGGATATTCAGAACTCTAAACTCCATCAGTAGAAATACGAAAAAGGTTTAGCACGATTTAAGATCTTGACCAACATGGTCCATTTGGTCGATTACAAGCGTCGTGTAAGGAACATGTTTGAATTTATTGTTTGTTGTTGAGCAGGCACAGTAAGTATGTAGTTTAAGAGGCTCATTTTTAGGCTGAGGGTTTAAAATAAATAAGTTTCACTTTAATTATGTATAGAACGTGCACTGTGCTGGCACAGGTGTCTAAAAAAATGGAAAGGTTTCTCACATCTACCAATGACAAGGACATATAAAATAATGCTTAGTTTTATAAAAGTTTCACCACAAACTCTGAGATGATCGGAATATTTTGGAGCTGTAACTGAACTATACCGGGTGTCCTAAATATGCTATGTCACGATGACACCATAGGTTAACCAGCTTAAGACACACCGAACAAAATTAACAAGATCTTAGCAAAAGAGCATCGTTTTCAAGATATTTCTAGTTTACTCTTTCACGGGGATAGCAAACTATGTAAGTACGCCAAACGTGAAAAAGAAATATTAGTTGGCTGGCGAGAATATTTTCAGGGAAATAAAAACATGAGTACCTACTTATACCTGAAAATACGTTTTTCAGATGTGGCACAATATTTTCTTATGAGCGGTGAAAATAAGTAGGTAGGTAGGTATGTGTTTAAAAACGTCAACTGGCAAGTTATGCCTATACTAATGAAAGGGTTAATTTGCTAAAACATAATACAAAACACATAAGGTGTAGTTTCTTAACGTTTTTTGCTAAAAAATAGACTCTAGTCATATGCTTATTATGCACACTGGTTTATCAACCTACGAAGGTTTTACACATCTATATCCAGAATTTCACGTCCGTGACATCCCTCCTCTCTTGATCATAGGAAAATTTAAAGTTCTCACTGGACACAGACGAAGTTACGGGCAACAGCTAGTGAATAGAAAACTTATCAGTAAAAAGAACCCATTACCCAACGATCTAACTGCCGTAGTTAGACAAACACTAAGACAATTTGTGCAAATATCCACGCCAATTTCGATGCCAAGTATCTCCAAAGATTTATGTTTGTCTTAGAAACTGGTTTGACTCTGGGAGTATAAATTTCTCGAACTTTATACATTTTCACAGTGTGCCAAAAGAAGTCCCAAATTAGTCTCTGTATTATTTGTAGATAGTATTTACTTGTAGCTAGAAGTCGCTGATTCAGAAATCACTAATTATATTTAAGTAGGTACCTATCTTTAGACGACTAGATAGCCTAGTGGTTAGAGAACCTGACTATGAAGCTTGAGGTCCCGGGTTCGATTCCCGTGTCGGGGCAGATATTTGTATGAAAAATACGAATGTTTGTTCTCGGGTCTTGGGTGTTTAATATGTATTTAAGTATGTATCTATCTATATAAGTATGTTTATCCGTTGCCTAGTACCCATAACACAAGCTTGCCTAGCTTACTTTGGGACTAGGTCAATTGGTGTGAATTGTCCCGTGATATTTATTTATTTATTTATATATCTTTTTGTACACGGAGTAAAATGGTCATGTGCGGAACATGAGGAATTGGAAAATAAAAGAGATACCTACTGGATCTACAAACTAACAATAACTAATCATGTTGATGGTTAAATCGCCTGCGTATAATTTATAACCCATACAGACTTCATTAAAACAAGTTGGCTACAATGACTAGAACTTGAACTTCTGATTAATATCTACTGAAAAGTGACAAACCTCAAAGATTCCATTTAAAATATTTTAAGTCCACTAGAAGTCTAAAAAGAGTATGAGAAAAATTTAGACAAGTTATTGCGAAATATCTACGCTGATTTCAATTTCAGATAGGCTGAATTGTACGCGTTATGTCGCGTGTCAAAGCCATTTTTCTACCGGTGACATGAATGATGTTCACCCACACCGCTATTGCCAGGAAAGAGACGTCGAGATTAAATATTTGAAAAAATTACCCACGTATTTTTGCAACTTTATTTTCTGAACTAGGCGATACTCAACCTTTTTATTGCCTTCTTTGCTATTCCGCTTTCATGCGGCTCGCAGCTTATAAGTAGCAGCTTATTGTCTAACACTTTCGTGTAGTTGCAGCTGATGTGGCATTGTATCCGCAGTATTATTTATGTAGCTATCATATTTATGTTACACTAGCTGGTGCCCGCAACTTCGTCCGCGTAACAAACACACAAAGATACAACATATTTACGAATCTTTCCTATGTATAATATAAGTGTACTTAAACCCCTTCTACACGGTCGGGACCAACCGCCGACCGTCGTGTCGCTCGCGTCGGCCGACAGCGTTCCATACGGTTGGGGCCGACCACGGACAATGCGCTCGCGACCAAGGCCGTTGACATCAACCAAATATCGGTCGGGTCAACCGATTTCTACACTGTCCATTTTTAAATCAACCCGACCAAGGACACGATGGTTGACGGTTGGTCCCGATCGTGTAGAAGGCCTTTTACTCGTAGAAGTATACATAGATGTCAAGTTTTGCAAAAAGTGAATTATAAATACACAGCAAGCGAAACCTCATTGGTTTTTGGTCGCTGTGATATGTACCTACCTAACTATGGTATTTTTGTTTCCAATGTTCTTACCTACTTGGAATTTGAAACTTGACAATGCAATTCAATCAACAAAAATTACAGTCAGCAAAAAAGCTAGTAATCAAATTAAATTCTTCGACAAAAAGTTATTTCGCTTATCTGTGCACGTATTGAAAAACCGACCAAGTGCGAGTCGGACTCGCGCACGAAGGGTTCCGTACAATCTAATATATAAAAATCTCGTGTCACGATGTTTGTTACCGAACTCCTCCGAAACGGCTCGACCGATTTGTATGAAACTTTTTCTCCGTATTTGGTAGGTCTGAGAATAGGTCGTAGGCTATTTTTAATCCCCCCCCCCCCATTCTTCGGAGTCGCGGGCAACAGCTAGTTATCTATAAAAATCACGTTTGTTGTATGGGAGCCACCCTAAAATATATAGTTAAATATTCTGTGAATATTTCAAGTGTATACCTGTTGCCGTTATCAATATCGAGCAAAAACGAGCAAAATAATAACGTTTGTTGTATGGGAGTCCCCTTAAATATTTATTTTACTCCATTTTTTAGTATTTGCTGTTAAAGCGACAACCGAAATACATCATTTGTGAAAATTTCAACTCTCTAGCTATCACGGTTCCCGAGATACAGCCTGGTGACAGACGGACAGACAGATAGACAGACAG
This sequence comes from Archips xylosteana, assembly GCA_947563465.1. Taxonomy (NCBI): domain Eukaryota; kingdom Metazoa; phylum Arthropoda; class Insecta; order Lepidoptera; family Tortricidae; genus Archips; species Archips xylosteana. Next base: position 10,817,375 of record OX387356.1, read on the forward strand.
ACGGACGGACAGCGGAGCCTCAGTAGTAGGGTTCCCGTTTTTACCCTTTGGGTACGGAACCCTAAAAACTAATCTAATCGATGTGAACGGACAGCGAACTTTTTTAAAAATATTTGCCCACATTAGCCACAGTATGACGACGGGCGAACGACAACAACGGAGGTGAACTAGTCACTATACTTAGCCAGATTCAGAAGATGCTTAGAGTATTATATACATATAACTCGCTGTTGCCCGCGACTCCGTCCGCGTAGAAGGGGTATAAAAAATAGCCTACGATCTATTCTCAGACCTACCGGGTATAGACAAAAAGTTTCATAAAAATCGGTCAAGCCGTTTCGTAGGAGTTCGATAACAAACACCGTGACTCGTGATTTTTATATATTAAGAATACAATTCTGCAGAGCCCGCGAAATAGCAGATTGCCGGCCGAGTAGTGATAGATGGCCGAGTGTTAACGAGGCCATCTAGATATAAGAGGCTGACAATCCCTGTTCGCGGCAGAGGCTTGTATACCTAGAGCTTTTCTCAAATATGCAATGAAATAAATAAAAAAACTCCGAAAAAAATATAAATAGCACACATTTATTACAATTTATTTCATTTTATTTCAAACTCGGATTTAATACAAAACAGAGATACCTAATTCATAAATATTTATTTTTAACAAGCGTAGTGGCAGAATGTCATAATGAACCAAAAAGCAAAATATTGCTTATAGTTTTTTTTTAATGGCTGAACGCCATGATGTCGTGTCACTCCGTGTGGAATGGAAATTAAAAAAGATCACTTTGCCGGCCTAGGGCGGTAATGCTGTATGAAATTCTATTATTGACCTCTCGTCTAGCCGCACCTGCAACGTGATACTTCGCGGCTTATTATAAGGAACATAACATCAATATTTCATTGCATGTTTGAAAAAAGTTTGTATCATGCCTATAGTGGATAAAAGTACCAAAGCCGGGGATCCACTAAACATTAATGGCCCCACTGACGAATAATGTCAGAAGTCGGGTCAGGTTAGGAATATCACAAGATGGAGCGTACGACTACGCTCGTAAAAAATCTCATTTTCCAGGAAACGTGTATTGACGGCAAAGGGATCAGAAAAAATAAAAACTTTCACCTCGATGCCAGTATTTCGGAGGTTAATATTCTTGATCTTATTTTTAAGCCAAAAGAAAGAAACTGAATCCTTATTGGATCATTTCGGTATCCATATTTGTGCGTCCGTGCTATTTGTTGGCTTTTTTTCCCAGGAACGGGTTAATATTGTCAAGATAAAATAGAATATAAAATGCTCTGATGTCCTAAAGCTGTAACCGATACAACCCTTGTCATTCAAAACCTTATTTTCATACAAAAATTCACAGATCTCGTGCCTTTCACGACCTTCTTGTACATTGAAAATGAATCTTATAAATTAAAACAAAATTTACTCTTTGCCAATTTCTAACTGTGACACTAGTGACAGGCTCTGTACTACCCTTTTTCATAGTCCATTTTTTGTATTTTTGCTCGTAAGCGGCCCTATAAACAATAGAGTCCCATCTTTTTCATGGTCTTTATTTTAACAATATACTAATATGATTTATGACTCTAATATCCTTTTGAGACCTTATTTGTGAGTCTACCGCTTCCTGATCTATTCACAGAGAAACAATCGTCTTTACGCCTCTTTCATTGCTCTGAGCATTAGTTTGACTTGTTTTTGTGCAAATACATAATTTGTAGCCATATTAAGCTACAATTTTATTTTTATAAATTTTTCATACTAATGATTATTTGAGTTTTGGTTCAGTTGGTTTTAAAAATATTAAAAACTTTAGCTCCAAACTGTTCTTAAAAGTACCTTACGCATTAACTCCGAACTGTTCAACTACCATTACTTTTAATCATCGCCGTACGTGATTGCACATTGCGCAGGCTAGCCATGGGATCCAAGCCCGTCAAACGGTCAGCTATTGTTCTAGGGACTTTGATGCCACAGCTAAAATTTAGTTAAACAAATTCTAAATAATAATATCAATAATAAATTTGTATAAAATTCAATCTAGTTAATTCTCAACAATAAATATACCTACATACAATTTTCATACAATACGACTTTTCGTGTAAATAATTATTTATTTTAATAAACAATTTGAATTTAAATTTTGAAACTTTTTAGAATTTTATACAATATGGGCATTTTTGAAGATTAATAACGTCTCAAAAATAGCTTAGTCTATAATTAACATTAGCTCCAAACTGTTCTTAAATCTACCATACACATTAATTCGGAACTGTTCAACTACCATTGTGACACTCGGCTTCGCCTCGTGTCACAAACTAACTTCCGGGCTAATGCTACCTACTACTCAGATTATCCCGCGCGCCGCACATACCTCCCGCGGTATTCAAAATTCCGCCGCATAAAGGATAAGCTACAGCCTAGACCGTGAGAGATAGCGAGTTCCCGTTTTTTGCAAATTGTAGCCCAACTCAACCCCGAGGGCTTTTTTTTTTCGATATCGTTTTTCGTTTTTGAGAAATCGCTGATTCAATGAGAGAAGATGCCAAATAATCACGTCATTTTTCGACATTTTTATATTTTTTGAAAAAAGTTATACACTTTTCTAAATTTTTTTTACGCCATATTGTAGCCCTTATCGAGATGCATCTTTTGACACCCCAATCATCCACATAGCTCTAAAATTCATGACACCAGGGCGATGTCGCACTTTCCTTGAAATGGGTGCCCTGCCAAGACGATTGAAATAGTACATTGTGTATTAAGGGCGGTAAGTATGGAATTACGATCGAGGCTCTAGTTGAAGCCCGAAGTCGAAGACTGAGGGCTTTTTGAGTCGAGGTTCGTAATTCCCGTACCGCCCGTGAAGCATACAATGTTTTTCATCACATTTTGCGAGTAAATAAATAAAAACATAGGGCAAAAAAACTTATTTATTAAAATTTATAGTCACTGCACAGTTAGTAAAATTAAGACAAACATTTTTTTCGGGGAGTCGTATTGTTTGGGACAAATTATGGACCACAGTGAAGACGGTTTGTATTTATTCGTCAATTCTCCAAAATACGCCAGCAAAACATTTTCAGAACACGAACTTGTTTTCTTTTCATTTCTCCATTTTATAAATTGATCGTATGCAGCTATATACCACTCCTTAGACTTCTCCGGTAAAAGATTTTCATTAATTGTTTTGGCTGCATGGATAATATCTGGCGGTGTTGAATTTAAATCACACTCTTCGGACGACTACGACATTTTTTATAACTTTTACTTGACTGTCTTCAAATACAAAATGTAAATAATTATGAATTATAACTTTAATACATCAAGTCAGAAGAACTATTATTTTTATTACGAAATGCGTGAACTTTTTTTTAAGCGGATGGCGGGCTTTTTATCCGCACCACAGATTATAGAAATGTTTCGTTCAGAAACGTTAAGGACAAATGCGTATACAGCCATGACGGGGTGTAAAAAAAATAAAATAATATCGACGTTTTTATACAAAAAACCTATTAAAACGGATTATTAAGAACATTACTTGAGTATTTAAGTAACATGCAGTGAGATTGCAATGAAATTCCTGTTTAGATAATATTTTAAGACAATTTTTCAATTGCGAGCATATAAACTCCTTACTTGAACTCGGAACCTGCATGACTGTGTCCAGTGCTATAAATTAAAAAAAAAATACTTACCGACCGAGGGTTTCATGGTAAGAAAAAAGGTCGAGGGTTTTATATGGGGCGTTACGACCAAGTTAACCTGTATGTTTTGATACTGTTTACGTGCAAGTGTGATGAAAAAAACATTTTCAATGTTAAAACAGTTGTTATTAATACCTTAACAAGTTTATGGTACCTACTTTCTGGTGGCATAGAATTGTAAAATAGACAAAAAATAAGGCCTCACGACACAAGTGAAGGAATAAATCAGAAAATAACCTGTTTTCAAATTAAAATGAGGTAATCAAAATTATTTGATTAATTATTATCAAATTATAGAATCCCCTCAATATATAGGGCGTTTGGCAGTCGGGTGTAGGGGTTTTAAGGGGTGATAGTTAGGGTCATTCTGAACATTTTTGATCACACTTACTATTATGCCAGTAAGATATATGTTTATCTATCTTAGTACACAGGCTACTTAGTTAATTGTCATTTATAAGTTTGTAATTATTTAGTTTAGTAACAAAAGTTGAATGTGTTTTTTTATTTTGCCATTCCTAACTCGGGTGAATAACACAATTTGTTTGTAGATCAGTCATAGGTTGATCAATAATTCCCTTTTATCCAAAATGAAAGTGATGCACTAAAAGACAAGCAATAAAACACAACTTTGTAGTTGTATAGCCAGTACCGTCGTAGTATCATCATCATCATTTCAGCCAAAAGACGTCCACTGCTGAACATAGGCCTCCCCCAAGGCTCGCCAAACAGATCGGCCCTGCGCCATCCGCGTCCAATGCGTAAAAGTCGTCGCTCCATCTTGTTGGAGGCCTACCTACTCTGCGTCTTCCGGTTCGTGGACGCCACTCGAGAACCTTTCGGCCCCATCCACCGTCCATCGTCCACCGTCGTAGTATACACAATTGGAAAACGGAAACGAGGTCTTTTTTTTGAAATAGGTACCTACGTTAATTTATAACTAATTTTTTGTTTTCTTTTTTTAAAAGGCGCAAGCTTGGAAAACCCGTAGGTATATCAAAGATATACATGTATATTTTTACGCGAAAATCGCTTTTACTTTTTTAAACCCTTAAAACGCCTACACCCGACTGCCAAACACCCTGTATAAGAAGCCATTTTATTTTATTTTATTTTATTTATTTGGGGCATCAACAGCAATACAATACATTATAATGAGACTTAAGTACTAGACAAAAAGTCAATAACAGATGTCCACAGGCATACAGTTAAGCGAAACATACTTTATACTAACACAGATACAACAAGTTTACAAATCAAGCTATCAAGCTAAAATATATATAAGTACATAGATAATTAAAAAAAAATTACTTACCGACCAAGGGTTTCATGGTAAGAAAAAAGGTCGAGGGTTTTATATGGGGCATTACGACCAAGTTAACCTGTATGTATGTATATATATATATATATATATATGTATATATATATATATATATATATATATATATTTTTTTTTTTTTTTTTTGAATCCTCATAAATGAGTTAATGAGTATGAGAATGGTGGCCTAGTGGTTTAACCTTTTGCCTCTCAACTCAAGTAGAGAATCGTGTGTTCAAAAATCTGGGCTCGCACCTATGAGGTTTTCGGAATTTATATGCGAAATTATATTTGAAATTTACCATGAGCTTTACGGTGAAGGAAAACATCGTGAGGTAATCTACACACACTTGAAAAGAAATTCAATGGTGTGTCAAGTTTCCAATCCGCACTGGGCCCGCGTGGGAACTAAATCCCAAGCCCTTTCATTCTAAGAATCTTCCTTATAATTTAATTTAACAACTTTTTTTTTTAATCAAACTATATCCACAAAAATGTAGTTAGTTATTATTACTTGTAGGAAAAAAGGGTCTGGTCTGATTAAAGGAAGCTGACAGTACGAAGCCATCACCCATCATGTTATTTAATGAGATAACCACGTTCCACTACACACCTAGGCAATATTTATGGAAATCCTATATTTACTAACAATGTTCTTCATCAAAGTTATTTCCAGCATGAAATTGAGGAAAAAGATAAAATACAGTCAGCTAAAAGATTATGTAAGAATTTTGTCGTCATCCATACTTTTACCACTTGTTCTATGGTACGTCTCATTGTGAGGCATAACATTTATTTTATTGTCCTAATCCTTGAAAGCTTTAACGCCGGACAGCTGACTGCTTGAATTAATGAATGGTGGCTAAAATGACAAATCCCTTTTAGTTGTCAAAAGTTTTGCCAATTAATTTGATAATTGTCAATTACATTTTTATTTTACAAGTTGCTCTTAAGCTTCTAACAAGTTTATCACTCTTCCTAATTGAATCGGTGCTGAAATCATAACGGTTTTATGAACCATAAATTAAGGTGTCTTTTTTCTCTTTCCTTCATAGGGTCAAAATAATCTAAGGAAAAGATAAAACTAAAATAAACAGAAAAATTCCTTAGGTAACGCTAACCGGTTCCGCTACGGACTCCGATATTGATATCAATGTGACTTAATTGAAGTTGCGAATATTATAACACAATAATCTCTGTTATAGTATAAATCTTCCCAGGTGAATTTTTCGCTTCGAGCCATTACATTAAATTTGAACCTTAATACTATGACGATACCGTTTGTTTTGAAAGATAAGGGCTCGAAGCAAAAAATTCACCTGGGAAGATTTATACGCAAACCTTGGGTAATTGGTGATACGAGGTAATTCGGTGATAGTCCCCTTCTTAGGAGAGCTAGGGCTCTATCTACCAGGAAAATGTAAGAGTATCTATAAATTTCAAACCATGATTTTAAACCTTGATTTTTTGGTTTCAAATTCATAGATATTCTTACATTTTCCTGGCAGATAGAGCTAGAAGAAGGGGACTATCACCGAATTACCTCGTATACCAATAGGCTAGACGAATAAAAAAAACTGTTTAGTCCGTCAGTTAGATTATTAAAAAATATTGTACACGCATTTTTTCCTTTGTTTGACAAACAAAAAATGAGGAGGATACAGTGCTTAGAAGTTTCGAGTGACGTCACTATATGGTACAATTTTTACCTAAGGGAGACGTCACAAGCCCCCACTCCGGAAGTTTGATGATCTATATCTTTGTCGTTTTTTAATAATTTGATAAACCAAAAAATACGTGTCCCATATTTTCCCATAATTTAAATGACGGACTAATTAGAATGACCAATTTTTAACCCAGTCGTCATCCCTATTACCCAAGGTTTGCCCTATATTTTATTTCTTGATTTGTAAATTTACTACATTTTCCATCCATAAAATCAAAAAGCGCATGCGTTTGGAATTTCCCATAACCGTAATAGAATGGACTATAAAAATAATTTATGGGCTACCGGCCAATTTTTTCAGCAATCACTCATAAACTAAGGCACGCGTGACGTTCACAAAAGAATTTAATGGCAATATTTTCATTCCACAGCGACGTAAAAAACCCGGTTTTATGTAGGAAGATTGCTGTAATGCTGATACATGTACAATTAGAGCGCTTGTGCACTACAAGGAATTTTACTGTCCGGAAATTCATGTGGCATGAAAAAAACGGATGATTGGTTTGTGCACTTGTCCGTCTTTTTTCGGAGATGTGGCGCAGTTAAGGGTTAGCTCTCTTTAAAAACTACACGCCACGCCCGCGTAATTACGCTAGGAACTACGAATAATAATACGAGAATTATTATTCGTAGGAACGTCGGCAGTTGCTTGCTTTATTACTTTACATGCGAAGATGTAGAATACAAAAAAATATTTGGGTTCATCCCCTTATTAGTAAAAGGTACCTGATTTGGTCATTTTATATAAACCACAATAAATTGAGGCAGGACGAAAGTTTATTTTCTAACTAAGTACTATCCGATATTTACAACCACTTATTTATTTATTTATGATTGTTTGCTATACCCCGTAAGTTTTCATTGTTGTCATCTCGAAAGGCGATTGTGCACTACAATGAATTTTACTGTCCGGCATCCGATTTTTTACGGTCCGTTTTTTTCATGCCATATCGGATCGGTAAAAACTCGGACTGCCGAACGGTAAAATTCCTTGTAGTGCACAAGCGCCCTTAGGTTTTAAAAACGCAACGTTTGAGAGGGTACGAACTATAAACTTCTAAAGTGCTTCGACCTTAGTTTATAGATTAAGCTAGGTGCAAGTCGTTACACTGATATGGCATGCCGCCAATATCAGAACTCGGTTTGTCGTAATTCTCGTTGTGTCTTTTTATTTTTCTCTACGAAACTGTCAGCTAAAATCGTTATGGATGACGCCAAGAAAATTATAACTTCGCTTCCTTAAATTCGCGCCCAAGTGAGGCACTAAAAGTCTGCGGGGAAATTTACAATAATGGCTTCAATTTGTTCCTAGGTAAGTTAATTTTATTTACCTTAAGGTGAGTGCACAATGAATGAGTTATATTTGCGAAGTAACGTCGGTTAATTTTTTACTAATACCAGACAAAGAACGGATTCTGATAAAGAATCGATTGACCACCTCATTCATTAATTCGAATAAGTAGTTTCGGCACTACAATGGAACAAATAATATTATGTATAGGTAGGTTCAAGGTTGGTACTACATAAATAACAAAAATATAAAAAAAATTGCTATAGGACTTCAAGGAAGTGCCACGTTTATAATAAACGAGATCGTCCATTATAGTAGTTCCAATCATTTATTTCCTCGATCACAGCTCCCGTAGAATGTAACTGCGTTTAGTTACTCAAAAATTAACTTTTAAATGCGAGATATAAAAAATACGACAACTGCCTAATTTTGTTCCTTGATCCCATATAAGATTCATCTAAGACACACTGAGTCCATATATGCAGTATTTTTTTTTTAAAGTACTTCGATAAATAATAAACGTTTTAATAAAGTTACATTCTATGGAAATACAAATGTCATGTTATGATTGCCATAGAATGTATCTTTATTAAAGCGTTTATTATTTATCGTACTTTAAAAAAAAACTACCTACTGGACTCAATTTGTCTTAGATGAATATTATATAGGATCAAGGAACAAAATTAGGCAGTTTGTTGTATTTTTTATACCTCAAAGTTACATTCTACGGGAGCTGTCATCGAGAAAATAAATGATTGGAAGTACTATAGTCAAGCTCAGTCGTAAAATACCTACCTTCACCAATATTTATGATTTTCTGTCGAAAAAGGAATCAATTATTTTCATATCCTATCAAGATCACCCACTTTCGTTAAAATGGGTCCTGTTACGTTTTTGCCCAGGCGACCCATTTGTTCCCGTCGTTCCTTCCTCGCACAATCGAGTTTCGTTCAAGTCATTTTTTTCTTCTTTCAATCTACTAAAATTCTTGCTGACATTGACACGTTCTTTAAAATAATGTCCTCGAGGGGACCGTTAATAGAGGATTCAGTTGGAAAGGTGTCTTCATGTTCCAAGCGATAAAAGTCTTAGAATTGTGATTGGTTTAGTCGAAGTTTGAACGACAGGCAGAAATCGAATCGTAAGGTAAAAAAAACCGGCCAAGTGCACGCAGCGCACGAAGGGTTCCGTACAATTATCTATAAAAATCACGTTTGTTGTATGGGAGCCCCCTTAAATATTTATTTTATTCCATTTTTTAGTATTTGTTGTTACAGCGGCAACCAAAATACATCTTTTGTGAAAATTTCAACTCTCTAGCTATCACGGTTCCCGAGATACAGCCTGGTGACAGACGGACGGACGGACGGATGGACGGACAGCGGAGCCTCAGTAATAGGGTTTCCGTTTTTACCCTTTGGATACGGAACCCTAAAAAACTAACGTTTTTTGTTTTAAAATTGTTAAGTATCTGTGTTCATTAGTAAGGAATGTTTGGAATACGCGCATGTATTGAACTGAATTATAGTCGATTGTTTAATAAGTGCATAAAAAAAACGGATTTTGCTCACTGTTTTTAAATAGCAAAACCTGCCTGTTTGAGATGCTGAGGTGAAAAATATATTTATTACGTAATTAGTGTCACGTTTCAAGTCGAAAATAAAACAAGCCCTAGGCAAACATTAACGTAGCAGTATTCTTTGTTTTATTGTGTTGCATTATTTTTCGCACCATCTATTAACCTTTATTTGACGTCCAAGCATAAAAACACCTCAGCGATGTATTACTCTGTCAAGCAACGAGATGCCCTGAAGAGTAACTTGCGAGGCTACTCAGATATATGGCTCCAACAGAGTAGTTTCCTGTCATCCATTACACACGCGTTATTATTTCGCTAGTGCAGCGTAAGATACTTTGTGATTAATCCGTTAGGGCGAAATGTCCTATCTTCTTACTTATCTTACTCTACTAATATTATAAATGGGAAAGTTTGTGAGTGGGTACGTATTTATAGTAAGTTTAGTGCATGCGTAAGTATCATTGTTTGTTACTTTTTCACGCACGGCTCGACGGGGATAATGGAGGGATCCATGATATTAACAGAAATTTTGCACCTTTAAATTTAATATTTCGCAAAACGGCACCCTATCTAAGTAGTCTCTATTTACATATTTCTCAAAATATTATTTTACCACTGACGGCATGACTTCCTATTAGGTATGTTCACCCAACCGATGCCAAATAAAATAAGTGTTTTCTAGTACCAAGTTTCAGACCTACGCCGAGAAACGTAACCTCGAAATCGAAAAAATTTAAATAAGTGTAACTTGAATAACACATCCGAAATTTGAAAATGTTTATTGCAATATACGCTTATTTATTCTTTGTCAACTGTAAAAAAAGTTTTCACGAGTGGGTTTAGGCTCTTATGTAGGTATTCCCATTCTGTTCCCAACATGTAAACGGATACCTACGTGTTAAAAGTCACTTTGATGTTCATCCTTCTAAAGATTCCAATTACTTAGTCACGTATAAATCATTACCCGTGATTTATGATCCTATTCACGGAACATCGTTTAAATGTTTTGATTACAGTTGGTTGGATATTGAAGTAAGGTTTCACGGCGGACAGAAGAGTCGATGCATTTGTCTCAAGTGATTTATGGAATCTCTAGCCCCTCGAGCCAAAACGTTTCAGCTATCCTGATCACGTTTGAGATGTTAACGCGAATTATACCCAAGTATTTGCCTCTAAGTCTAAAGCAATGAATTGGAAGGTTTTATTGATGGTTATTTCTGAACTTTGATCTGATTTGAAACCGATTGAATACAAATATGACATTAGTAACACGAATTCGGCTATGATTCGACTGTAATGTTTAGTTTTTCGTATTTGTATCGGTTGCCATTAATCAAATCAAATTTCTGTTTTAGTGAAACACCGACGTGATTTCACTAACGGCGATTGGTTACGTAATTAATGTCGCTAGGTAAGTAACCCAAAGATTAATTAATAGTATTTTATGCAACGGTTGTATAAGTGACGTCTTAAAAGGCGAGTGACGTGAGTTGCGATACGAACGAACGTGAGTATCTCAATGGACAACGGCACGCGCTGTTAAGACCAAATTATACACCGTTGCATACAATATTTTTTCTACGACTCGACTCGACTCGACGCGACTCGAACCGACTCGAACCGACTCGAACCGACTCTAACCGACTCGAACCGACTCGAATCGACTCGAACCGTACCTGTGGCTTCTGTGGTGAAAGTATATATAGTCTCTACTAATCATTCGTAAAGCAATACACTATGTCTTGTTTATTAACGGGATATAACCCTGTTTGCTACTTATCTACGTTACGCAGTCGTATTTGCCGAGTTAATGACGGAATTATTTTATTCAGTCAATTTTTAAGCTGAATCGCGTAAAAAATAACAAATTTGGCATGAATTAATAATTTGTAAGCTACATAAAATATACTTTTATCGTCCCGCTGACATTTATTGCTTACCCAATTTGGTAATGAAGGAAGTAAACGTACGGGAAAACCTTTTTATGACCCGAAACTCCTCGTACGCCGAGGTACTCATAATTAATTTGATCTTATCCTATTCTGTCTTAAGCGAACCCAAAGTTAAGACGATTTGTTTGCAATCAATTCAGAATTCGTATACATTTATTTGATTTCGGACCAGTCCATGTTCTAAGGTCGCTCCACTCATCAGTTTGGTAAAAAGAAAGGAGTGTACATACCTACATGGTGACATAACGAATCATAAGAACTCAAGGTAAGCCGATTTGTACGTGGATTGGATAATTCTCCCAATTAGTGCAATTAGCAAAGATTTTTTTTTAAATATTCCGCCCGAAAATATTCCAATTTGCTTAACCAAATCGTATGCAGCATAAAAGCAAATTACTTGCTTATTTTGTGATAAGGGCCCAAAAATATAAAATTAATCATAAAAGTAAAAGCGCCCGAGTAATAATAGTACCTAGATTACTACAGAGGCCGGGAAGTAAGGGGCTGCTGTGCTGTGCATAGTTATGAGGCTGGCAACTCTATTTCCCCCCGAGATTTGTATTGTGCTTTTCACAAACATGCAATGAAATAATTAAAAAAAAAAAAAAAATCCAAGGTTAGGATAAATGCTTTTTAAATCGTTTTCTATAGTTATTTAATTTAATATAATGTGATGCATTTGGGTCGATCAACTTTTCTTTGTCACTCGTTGCTATAGTGACTGTCTCCTGAGTAACTCTTTAAACCGTAAGTTTATCTGATCAAAATTTGCCAAACATGCATTTTTGTGGTAGTTTTAAACCCCTTCTACAATTGGTCATCTAATAAGCATGTTAGTTAATGTGACACAACATTTCTTCTAATCAAACTGTACTACTTTTGTCCCCTCGCTGACGGGACAGAATAACAACAAGAAATAGTTGATCCACCCATTTATTAATATCAAATAAATAATGAAACTAAAGAACTTCATTTGACATTGAAGTAGGGGTTGTAGACGATCCAAGTTGTACTTTAATTAAGTATATCACTAAGTACACAGAAAATAATTAAAGAGGTTCCCTGATCGTATGAATTTAGATAGATTTAGAAATTTAGCTGTGTGGCCCACAATAATAGGGATGTTGAAAAATTATTCGAAGACACGGCTCCAGTAAAAAACGCTTTATTTTAGCCCTGAAAACCAGATTAATTTACGATTAACTGCAAAATTAGTTTTTTGTTGCTTTAAAACCAATTAATACTTAGTTGATTGAGCTGGCGAACAAGTGACGTCATAAGTTGCTGTTGCCATGGACTCTAACTCTATGGGAGAATTGTGTTTTGACAGTTCATAAAAAGTACGTCAGTTGATTGTTGGTGTCAACATCCCTATTATAATCTGACGTCATCAACCAAAATAGTTTCAGTAATTAATTATGAAAAAATAGTGAATTAAATGAAAAATATTGAGATAAGTTTCTTATAATTGTCTTTTCCATACAAAAAAAAATATAACACAAATGGTAATTTTTTTAGACATTTCCAACTCTATTCAAAATTTACTTAGAGCGCTTGAGAGATAGTACCAGAGATCTATTTGTAGTTACAGAAGAAAGTGCAGAGTAGCACTTAGGGAGCAATACGCTAACTGTGAATAAAAGATTAACTAGTAGGTAGGAAATATAGATTATCCTCCACCACGCGCAAAATCTGAACAAGATTAGCAGGGAAATGGATCCGTCGCTTTAAATATAACGTTTTAATAATTCAAATAAAATTAGGAAGGGATTCGTACCTAAGTAACCTATTACATAGAAATGAAATAGTATATTTTTTTAGGTCAATCTCAACTGTAAATAAAGTTGTTCTAATTTACTTTCTAACAAACGTAGAGAGTAAGTACTTATACTTACTGATTCCGAAAGCTCTTTGTGTTCCAACTTCAAAACAAAAATTTAGCTCTTTTAAACATGGTATTTACAAAGAAAGTTGTTACAGGATTACGCTTCCAGACTTTTTTTTTACTTCCTGTAACAAAAAATATGTACAGTGAAGGAATTTAATTTCCAACCCACCTAAGTTTGAATATCGTACAGCAAACTGTCACCATAAGAGCGCTACGATGTTGCTTTGACGTGTTGCATTTGATATTTCGACCTCATTTCGGAGTAGCATTGCGAATGTTAAACGACATTTTTACGAAATGGGTAGGGAATTAAATTCTTTGACTATACCTAATAAACGAACTTTTTACTAGCATAATGGTATCTAAGCGATTGAAGGTGAAATGAAACAATATATTTTTTCTACTTCAGTACTTTTATCTGTTTTTTACATGGTCAAGAGTGCAGTAAAAAATGTTTGTGCACCTGTACTATTTCCCCACAAGATGATGCCGTAGCTAAGCCACGCATAGGCGTATGCATAGTAAGTTTCAAGTGCAGTGTGTAAGTCTGTAGATTTCTTTATCTCTTGAAGTGCATTTATATAGATAGATAGTTTTAGTACTTAATTTATAAAAGTAGATCGTGTTGACGTATACGTAGCCATTTATTTAAACATCTTACTTCTTGCTCTAACGCACATATTCAGCGTGCTCTTTGTCAACGCATGCATAATGGACTGCGATCTTAACTCTCGCAGACTCGGTCAATATTTCAATGATGTAACAACACAAAATACCAATGTACTTCACGCCTGTCACGCTTTGTACTTTGAGATTGGCAACAACTTCTCAAACAAAACATTCAAGGAAACTTGGAGTACAACTAAGTTAATTGACGTCTCCTGAATAACTTGTATCTTTGGGCTCTGTTCTAGAATCAATGGGTAGGTATTTTTTTTTCAGAAAAAAGGCCTGGGCGTAGTCAGCGCAGTGGGTACCGGTCACGCACGAGATGTATGAACACGTCAAAAATTAGACATCGTTAAATTATAAGTTGAATCTTAATAAAATTTAGCTTGGTACCTACCTAATAATAAAGATGATTTGCTACCGTAAAGCAGGCGACTTTAAAAAGTAGTTTGCTGACCAATTCACGCTTTTTTGTTAGCATTCATCGATCTTCTTTTTGTCTACACTTACATATCAACTATTTACCTCCTATGGACAATGTCAACTTTATAGCGATTTTAAAAGTATTTAAGTTGCCCCACTTTCATTAAAGGCATACTTTTATGAAAATCTTATAGGGGAGACCGAGGACAGTTGACACAGAGGAGAGTAGAAACAACGTCGATTTTTTAGAACATATTAACTGCTAGAGAGCTCGCAATAGCGCCCGTTTTTTAGTTCAAGTCTCGAGCTATCAAACACGCGCTATTGCGAGCTCGCTAGTAGTTAATAAGTTCTAAAAAATCGACGTTGTGTCTACTCTCCTCTGTGTCAACTGTCCTCGGTCTCCCCTACGTACTAAAATGTTTTTAAAACTAATTCTAATAGCATATTTTTAGATAAATTCTATTTATCCTCTGACCTTTCCCCTTTAAGCACCAAAAATAAACATTAAGTATAATACTTTGCTTACGCTAAGATTTTTTGCAAAGCAAACTATTCTCAACGAAATATTCACTCAGAAAGAATCGGAATTATTCTGAAAACTTCTGCGCGGGGTATGAATCTTTCTCGGGGCGCGGGGCGGGTGAAAACTTCTCCACGGGGAGCAGCTACCTGGGGGCTACTACGAAATTTGACTCCCGAAGTTCACACTGCGTCGTCCCTCTCGCTCTTCTGTTTAATACTATTAGCAAGAACGGAACGGCACGATACGAAGTTCGACTTTTTAGTAGGTATAAGACCTACCTTACCTTCGTAGTAGAACCCCGAGCGCTGCGCGCGCAACCCGCGCTGCGCGTTCTTATTTCCCGCGCTCGCTCCGCCAATCAGCGCGGCCGGCTCGCAGTCAGTCTGACAGCCCGCCATAATTATTATCACAAGTGGGTGCGTTCTGATTCCGATGCAAACGGCACCACAACAATCTTTACAACAATCCATCGATTTAAAATACGATCATTTTATAAAAAAATAGATAAAAAATTAAAAAGTTATTGCCAATATTTTTAAATATAATATAATAAATTTAATTTGAATAATTCCTTCTGAATGAAACTTTCGGCGAAGTTTTCCGTAATTATTCCGAATCTTTCGGAAGTTTTGCAACTGTATGAGTCACAAACTCTTTTGCATCACGTTTAAAATTTTTCACTTGTAGATAGAACGTCAACGAAGATAATATTTTAAACAAAAAAACGTGAAATGAGACTGGTTTTGGAATCATTAGTTTATGTCTCTGAATGCGACAATTAACCATATTAATAAAGCCCGTTTTCACTGTCATTTTTTTTTCAAGGGCTTAAATCTCTTGCCCGCATATTGCAAGACATTTCAACACTATCAAAGCCAAGCACGCCAGCAGACGATTCTAAATTTAAAAATGTAGGATAGTTTTTTTTTAATGGCTTCGGATGGCTGTATTTAAAACCAATCATGTTTTTTTATTAGTTGGCATTGTCATGGTGGCTAATCTTATTTTTGAATTAAATTTGTAATAGTTTGCCTTTGTTTGAATACCTTCAAATTTTCGACAAACGACAATTTTAAACTTAAATAGCCGAAATAAAAGTCAGATAGACCGTTTGCCAACATGACATACATATATGAACTCCGCATTAATGTTAATCATCTTCTCGGCCTATGGCTTCCTTCACAGTAAAGCTCATAGTAAATTTAAAATGTAATTTGGCACATAAATTCCGAATAACTCAGAGGTGCGAGCTCGGGCTAGAACCCACGACCCTCAGCTATAGGTAGGCCTAACCAGTAGGCTACCACGACTTCCCAATATGTATGTGCGCGTATATTTAATGCAAATTACGAAGCTGGTAGTGTTCTTTTAAAAAAATATTAATATTTATTTTATACGTTATGAGAAATACCAAGACTGCGCCTAATCCCATTAATAAAGGGCTGCATTGATGTTAAACAAATCAATCTACTGTTGTGTAATAAATGTTGACAGTAAATAACGGATTAGGAAGAACTATCTTACATTTTTTAACCGTTATAATAAAACTAGCTGTTGCCCGCGACTCCGTCTGCGAAGAATAGGGGTAGGCATACAAAAAATAGCCTACGACCTATTCTCATACCTACCGGATGCAGACAAAAAAGTTTCATAAAAATCGGTCAAGCCGTCTCGGATGAGTTCGATAACAAACACCGTGACACGAGATTTTTATATATTAGATTACATAATAATATTAAATAATAATATTAATATAATATATGTGGCTTTTAATTTAATGTCTTTGCCGCTTTGAAAAGTAAGATTATATTTAGTAAAATTGTGGCTGTATTAACAATGTTTCCTTTGCCTTTCTTTTGTGAACAATATTCATAAAAAGTTACACGTTGGCGAGAAAAACGCGCCGTAGATAATTTTTCCAGACATTTACGTTTACAATTATCTTACGTTTTTTAACCATTATAATAAAACTAGCTGTTGCCCGCGACTCCGTCTGCGAAGAATAGGGGCAGGCATACAAAAAACAGCCTACGACCTATTCTTATACCTACCGGATGCAGACAAAAAAGTTTCATAAAAATCGGTCAAGCCGTCTCGGAGGAGTTCGATAACAAACACCGAGACACGAGATTTTTATATGTATATTAGAATACATAATAATATTAAATAAAATTATTAATTTAATATATTATTATGTGGCTTTTAATTTAATGTCTTTGCTGCTTTGAAAAGCATTATAATTATATTTAATAAAATTGTGGCTGTATTAACAATGTTTCTTTTGCCTTTCTTTTGTGAACAATATTTATAAAAAGTTACACGTTGGCGGGAAAAACGCGCCGTAGATAATTTTTTCAGACATTTGCGCATTAAAACTATTCTCGGAGGGCATATCGTTCTGTTTGTTTTTGTTTGATAAACAAAAATATTGAATCCATTTAAAAATGCTCTCACCGGATGAACAACAAGTACAAATATGTTTACTGAAATCTAATTTAGAAGAAATTGAAAACAGCTTGATAGTTCAGGTAAGTTCTTTACTATTTATCATGTTTATGTATTTACATTGTAAATTGCTTAAAAATTATGTATTTTTTACTATGATTAAGTTATAAAAACACCTTTAGGTACAGCAAATATTCTTTTATAGCAAATATACGAGTATGTACTTTTGTAACATTCCGAATATCCGAATAACAGTAGGTATGCTATTATATTGTGTTTCTTGTTGGTGTACCTATTGTATGTTCCCGATCTTACAATTTGCAGGTTAGTGAATGAACCAACTAATTGAATTCGCATCCTTTATTTTAAGTACTTTCTGAAGCTGCCTTTTACAAAGTCCTTTGTGTACCTATATCGTAGCCTAATGAGATAATAAGCTTCAGATTCAATACGAAGTAGGTATTCCTCAATGAGCGGAATTGCTTTTTAGGATTCCGTACCCAAAGGGTAAAAACGGGACCTTATTACTGAGACTTCGCTGTTCGTCCGTCCGTTCGTCCGCCCGTCCGTCCGTCCGTCCGTCTGTCCGTCTGTTACCAGGCTGTATCTCACGAACCGTGATAGCTGGACAGTTGTAATTTTCACAAATGATGTATTTCGGTTGCCGCTATAACAACAAATGCTGAAAAAAAAAACAAAATAAAATAAATAAGTATTTAAGGGAACTCCTATATCAAACGTGATTTTTTTGCTCGTTTT
This sequence comes from Archips xylosteana, assembly GCA_947563465.1. Lineage (NCBI taxonomy): Eukaryota > Metazoa > Arthropoda > Insecta > Lepidoptera > Tortricidae > Archips > Archips xylosteana. Next base: position 10,835,671 of record OX387356.1, read on the forward strand.
TGCTCGATATTGATAACGGCAACAGATTGAAATATTCACAGAATATTTAGTTATACTTATATTCACTTTAAAAATAAAAAAATAAAATAAAACTAATATTTAAGGGGGCTCCCATACAACAAACGTGTTTTTTTGCCGTTTTTATAGATAGTTTAATGGTACAGAACCCTTCGTGCGCGAGTTCGACTCGCACATGGCCGGTTTTTACAAAGAAGCTTTAGATCTGCCGTTTGGCTTGCAGGTTTTCTGAGTTAATAAACGGCGCTTTTCTAAGTCGCCTTACATAGAGTATATATTTACGAGTTCGCTACTTTTAAGTGAATTAATGAAGCTCTTGCTAAACAGATATTATATAGATACCAATACTAACGAACTAACTCAAACTATGAGCTGTACGCTACGAATAATAGTCATTATCTCCGGCATATTATTATAGGGGGAGAGCAGGTAAAATTCGTACACAGGGAACATTCGCTCACTAGATATATCTACGCTATCTACGTTGACGTGTTCGCGTTTGTTTGAGTAATTTACTGTGATTTTTGCGATTTTTGTGGTTGTATATATTTTTGTCCTTTTACGGAACCCCCGGTGCGTGAGTCCGACTCACACTTGGCCAGTTTTTACTTTAAATGAATATAGGTACGGTAGATATACACGACTGTTCAATTCGCCCTACTAACCTTGAAATATACCAAAATAATTTAAAAAAAAACCATGTACTTACATATCGCCGGATGATAAGCAAAACTCACTAAAATTTCTGACGCTGCTCTTCAAACAGTCGTATCTAGTTAGTAATTTCATACTGGGATACGAGCTTTGTTTTAAGTAGGTATTTGGTACTTAGTGACTTTTGCTTGTCACCCGACGTTATACATAATAATATTTTATTTCGCAGCGCTCAGCATTGCCTGAGCTAGACGCAGAAAACGAGCAACAATACCGCGAGACAATGGTGGCATTGCGAGTGTCTCGCGCTCAGAACGATGAAATTGAGCGGCTTAAACAGGAAAATGGTCAGTCAACCAGGGGCTAAATTCAGGAACGGCCCAACACGGTTTGCGACCGCTAATTCAATCGTTTGCAAGAGGATAGGGATGAACTGCTACTCAGGAACGCCAAAAATCACTGGTTATTCATTTATTTATTTACAAAGCGAATTAACAAGAAGATAAAGCTCATCCGAAGCTCAGCCAATTGGGAATGTCTAAAAAAATTACCAGTGGTTTTTATATTTTTTTGTATAGAAAAGTCAATTATAAGAAACTAATTTCAATATTTTGTCATTTAGTTCTGTACTTTTTTCAAAATTAATTATTGAAACTATTTTAGTTGATGACGTCAGATTATAATTGAGGGCTCCCACAATGCCAAATTTCTAAATCTATCTAAATGCGTACGATAAGGCAACCCCTTTAATTATTTTTTGCGTAGTGGTACACTATACACTGTGTCACTTTACTGGCACTGACAAAGTGCTAGATGTCAGACAGCGGGTCCAAATCAAACTCCGAAGTATAACCCACGCGTAAATTGTGAAGAATTCTAACCACACAGAATAAAGTACGACTTGGACCGGTCACGCAATTTACACCAATGTCAAATGAAGGTCATTGCTTATTTGTTATATAATAAATTCATTACATAATATTAAAATGAAATAATTACAGAAAACGATTTAAAAGCATTTATTTCGAAATGGTTTTCGATTTTCTATACATTGCAAAAAAATAGACATCCCTAATTCCTATCCTCTTCCAAACGATTGAATTACCGCTCGCTCCTGAATTGAGCCCCTGTTTTACTTATTTATCAGTTTTAGCGCTATTAAATTTGTGCTCTAAGTATTTCCGTTCCGGAAGCCTTGGTGGTCTAGTGATTTGACCTCTGGTCTCTCATACAGTATCATGGGTTTAAGCCCGGACTCGCACCTCTGAGTTCTACGGAATTTACGTGTAAAATCACATTGGAAATTAGATTACCATGAGCTTTACGGTGAAGGAAAACATCGTGTGAGAAGAAATTCAATGATGTATATGAAGTTTCCAATCCGCACTGGGCCTGCGTGGGAACTGCGGCCCAAGCCCTCTCATTTTAAGAGGAGGCTTGTTCCCTGCAGTGGGCCGTTTATAGGTTGGAATGACGATGGTGCTTTATTTCTAGAGTTAAAAATTAATACAATGCCCATTTCAGGCGACGTACACTCTTCGTACACTGTACAAGTAGCAATTAAAAAAACAGGGTTCTCTAATTTTTTGCCGTAAACATTTTCCCAACTGATTATTTTCCCAACTTTTTTTTCTGAAACTGTACCTAAGTACTTAATGACTGTTATAAAATTATCTAACTTAAACTATAGGTTACTACAGGATAGTCCTAAAATATATCCTGAATAGTTTACAGTTTCAGAAGATACCTTATTTATTAAAATCGGATTAGTAGTCTCGACGCTACGGTGGAACATCCGTAAATACAAACATAGACTGCTAAAATCATTACACTTCATTACGCTTTGCCGTAGTCGGGAATTAATCAGTTGGGAAAAATATTTTCGGTTAAAATGCAAAATCCCATGAAACAAGAGATTTTCCCTGTCATAATTACGTTTGATACTGTCTAATGTTACAATCGCCTTGAGATTTTAATAGCTCATTAGTACCATCTTCGTCAAATATGAATGCGCATCTGACAAACGAGAAGCTTAGGTGTTACTAGCTTTGCCCGTGACTTCGTCTGCGTGGACTTAGATTTATCTCAGCCAGTTATAAAACGCAACGTGCTTTGTTGGTCTGTCCGTTTATCAGCAAATTTTTTGATGTTACTATTCTAAAGTTAGAGGAGGAGAAGGAGTCCAATTTTTATGAATCTAGGAACTTACAAAAAATCTTTCAATCATTATCAGTTTAACGACCACAGTATAGTTACCCTTGTTCCTTGGAGATGAGATAACATGGTCAGATAACTGGTTACTGATAATTAGTTATCGCTAAGGATTTTATTCTCCTTTTACCTGTTATATGTTACATGTAAGAAAAAAATATTCCTCGCCAAACGGACATAATTTTTAAAAATCTTTGTTTTTGTTTCTATTGTACCTACCGTACCGTTGTACCGTACCTATCGTAAAAGTTTTTCTCAAATATTTTCGATATATAGACACCGACTTGTAAGAGTTTTATTACATACATAGTTATTTATAAAAAGTGATACCGCTGAACATTACACCGGTAAGTAAGTAAAATAAAATATGTCATCTTCCATCCCTACGTTCCTTCTGGAGCTCAAAACCTCAAGAAGCTTTTACAGGTCGTAAGCGGTTTCAATCATTATTAGATACGTCCTATATTTAGACATTCCATATTAAAATGGCGGCTAAATAAAATACATATTTACCGCTATCAAGGCCCTTGTTATGATCGATATAGCACTGTCAAATGTGTACTGGATTTTTCTCTGGCAAGGCATTCAACATTTCCGTTCTCGTCGTTTTTATGTCGACTTTACGTCACTGGATACTTCCGTCCGAGTCTTTTGTGCCATTCGTGATGCTTTTCGACTTTTCAGTCATACGATGTGTATTATTGTGCTGCAGCGGACACTCTACCATAACTTTGTTTACTTTTTCGTAGACTACTCACTTTGTCAAGGCAATCAAATATTAATGGCCACCTTCTGGAAGTATTATTCAGCTTTGTAATAATGTTAAACAATGTACAGTCAACGTCATAAATAAGTGATTATTTTTGTTCCTTGCCGCTTTCAATCGTTACTGATTTCGCATGGCTTTTTAAACATGACGTTAAAGTGACAGGGTACAAAAGTAATCACTTATTTATGACGTTGACCCTACTCTATGAAAAATAGAATTTCATTAGTCTGGACATAAGATTTTTTCATTCACCCAAAGTCATTCCAAAACGGAACCCTTACAGGATCACTTTGTTGTCCGTCTGTCCTTCCGTCCGTCGTCCGTCTATCCGTCTATCCGTCCATCTGTCTGTCGAGACGCTAAATCTCGATAACGCGTGTAGGTATTGAATTGAAATTAAAACCATTTAAGTACAGTTACTCAGGTATACAGTCACTTCATCATGTTTAATGTAATGATTAATGTTTATTTAGGCAAAAAACGGCACAATATAATGAGTGAACTTAAGTTATACATAGGCCAGCAAATATGCCACAGTTAATTTATGCTAATGAAGTAACACGTAAAAATATACAAACAGCCAAAAATGAAAAAAAGAGAAACGGGCGTTAAATACAATACAATACAATACAATGACTCTTTATTGTACACCACAAATAATACAATACAGTAAAACAAGTACATGAAAAAAAAGAAATAAGGTAAGCAATGGGCGGCCTTATCGCTTCGAAGCGATCTCTTCCAGGCAACCTTTAAAAAAAGAAAGAAAGCAAGGAATGCATTTCAGCAGGTGGTGCAATATAAAATTTAATAAATAATAACAAAATAACAAACATTTTAATAAAACAACTGAAAACATCCAATAATACACATCATAAAACATACATAGATAAGTGATATACAATATACTTGTAAATAAAAGGACTATAATACAATTTTCAAGCACAGGATAATAAATAGTGCTGCTTAAGCATAGATTTAAAAATAGGCAAAGATTTAGCACGCCGTAGGTCTATTGGTAGGGAGTTCCATAACCGAATAGCCTGGACAGTAAAAGAGTACACATAAATACTAAGTATAAATAAATCTAAATAAAAAAAAATCATCATCATCCCAACCTAAATACGTCCCACTGCAGGGCACAGGCCTCCTCTCAAATTGAGAGGGGTTGGACCGTAGTTCCCATCCCACACGGGCCCAGTGCGGATTGGGAACTTCACACACACCATTGAATTTCTTGTTCTGTATGCAGGTTCCTTACGATGTTTTCCTTCACCGTAAAGCTCATGGTAAATTTCAAATGTAATTTCGCACATACCCAAATTCCGAAAAACTCAGAGGCGCGAGCCAAGCGAAGCGAAGATGTGAAAAAATCAAACTTCTAAGTAAACGTAAAGAAGAGTTACGCCGTATGTATATTTGACAAAAAACGTATATTTCGACAGTCTCAAGGGAATCAAAATTTATAGGGTATTTTCCATTGACCTAGAACTACGAAATTTGGCAAGTACCTACCTAAACCGTCTTTATACTACAAGTATAGAAAAAAAATCGGAAAATATAGTGCATAATCAATCATCGAGCTTCAAAAACGTTATCTCTGGAACCGTGATAGCTACTTGAAAAATTTCACCGATTATGTATTACTGTGGTTGCTATATCAACAAATAATAAAAATATAATTAAATTAAACATTAACGGGGGTCTCGAAAAAAACAATATAAAATTATCCCACACTGCACACATTTTACTTTGAAGCAGGGCTCTGCTAACACTGGATTATTATAGTTAGAGCTGTTTGCGGCGTAGCTATATTTTGACTTACCTAAAAATGTTTACGGAACCTTCGGTGCGCGAGTCTGACTCGCACTTGGCCGGTTTTTTTTTTGAAACGTAAAGTACAAATTTTTAATTAGTTCAAACTTCCAACTGATAAAATTTTATTTTAATAGTCATATTTTTTTGCAGTTCGGTTGACAGCAAAGCGCACACAATTGAAGCGGCAATGCGATGCATTGGTCGCAGCTCTGCATACGGCACGTATGAAGCGCAACGAACTTACCCATTGTATCAAAGCCGAGGAACAGAATGACGAAACTAACATGTACGTATATCTTATGTTTATGTAACATACTTAGTAAGTAATTTCATACTAAAATAATAAATTTCTATGTAGAAAACTCCTTGGGCATTTCTACACGCTTTATATTAGCTTCACCTGTATGTTTGTTTGTTTGTTTGTTTGTATGTATGTATGTATGTATGTATGTATGTTTGTAACCGACTCCTTAGGGCGCGATTTTGACCCACTTCCCGGTTTTCGATTGAGCTGAAATTTTGCACGTATGTGTAAATTGGATGACAATGCAATATTATGGTAACATGGAGCTGATCTGATAAGATAGCTGATAGCTGGATGGTGGCCATAGGAACTCTGTTAATAAAACGACACAACCCCGTCGAGTTAGGGCTCTTTTGATTCGTCTTGTCGAGTACTTTGATCCCAGATGGTAACCAGGGTCTGATGATGGAGCTGGAAGATGGCCAAAGGCACTCCACAATAAAACGACACAACCCCATCGAGTTTGGGCTCGTTTGATTCGTCTTGACGAGCACTTTGATCCCATATGGTAACCAGGGTCTGATGATGGAGCTGGAAGATGGCCAAAGGCACTCCACAATAAAACGAAACAACCCCATCGAGTTTGGGCTCGTTTGATTCGTTTTGATGAGTACTTTGGTCCTAGATGGTAACAAGGGTCTGATGATGGAGCTGGAAGGGGGGTAGGTGGCGGGGAGGGGGGGAATGGGTGGGGGTAAGGGGGTCGGGGGTCGGGGGTTTAGAGGGTTGGGGGTAAGGGTGTGGCGGTTGGGCTTAGGGGGTGGGGGGGGTTTGGGGGAAATAGGGTGGGGGTGTTGGGGGGTTAGGGATTTTGGGGGGTTGTGGGAAATGGGGAGGGGTAAGAGGCCTAGATGGTAACAAGGGTTTGATGATGGAGCTGGAAGGGGGGGTAGGTGGAGGGGTGAGGGGGGTTGGGGGGAAATGGGAGGGGAAGGGGGTTTAGGGGGTTCGGGTTAAGGGTGTGGGGTGTTGGGGGGGTTCGGGGGTTAGGGAGGTTGGGGGGTTGTGGGAAATGGGGAGGGGGTAAGGAAGGTTGGGGGTTGGGGGTAAGGGGGGTTGGGGTTACGGGTTTGGGGGAAGTTTGAGGAAATGGGGTGGGGGTCCGGGGTTAGGGGGGTTGGGTTTAGGTGGTTGTGGGTTTGGAAAATGAGGAGGGGGGTAAGGGGGGTTTAGGGGGTTGGGGGTAAGGTTGTGGGGGTTGGGGTTAGGTGTTTGGGGGGTCTAGAAAGAAAGAGGTTTACGTTTAGTAGTGTAGAGCAGTGCGCGCGCATCAAAGACCAAGTATAAGATAGACTGATTCTATTTAAGACGAGAAAAAAAACCGTTTTGTCGTTGTGTTTGTGTGCTCTTTTTAGCACATGGAAACTCTCACTGTGAAAAAAATGCAACTAAAAAATAGAAAATAAATAATAGTTTAAAAAAACTAAAAAACACGCTTTAAAAAATAAAAATAAAAAATAAATTAATAAATTTCAATTCACTATTCTTATAGTGCAGTAAAAAATCTTAATAAGCAATTATTATATTGTTATATCCAGATCAAAATTTGTAACAATTCTAAATATTGATAAAATAAATAATAATAGTTTAAAACATTTTATTATAAAAAAAGCGTGGGGTGCTTTTTAAGATGTTATCAAAATGATAATCCTTGACAATTGACACCATGCACCCCACGCTTTTTTTACAATAAAATATTTTAAACTATTATTATTTATTTTATCAATATTTAGAATTTTTTACAAATTTTGATCTGGATATAACAATATAATAATTGCTTATTAAGATTTTTTACTGCACTATAAGAATAGTGAATTGAAATTTATTAAATTTTTTTTTTATTTTTTAAAGCGTGTTTTTTAGTTTTTTAAACTATTATTTATTAGGGTTCCGTACCTCAAAAGGAAAAAACGGAACCCTTACAGGATCACTTTGTTGTCCGTCCGTCCGTCTGTCAAGACCCTTTTTCTCAGGAACGCGTGCAGGTATCAAGCTGAAATTTATATCAAAATACTCAGGTCTAGGTACCGTCCCTTGGAGCTGTGAAAAAGTCAAACATCTTAGCCAACCATTTATGCCGCAAATTTTCGACACTCGCAAGGGAATCAAAACCTACAGGGTACTTCCCGTGAACTAAAAATCATGAAATTTGGTACGAAGCAAGGTCTTATTGCACAGATAAAGGAAAAATTGCGAAAAACATATTTTTTTTGTATCTGTCTGTCTATATCAGTAACCAATCTACAATGAACCCACACTGCGCACATTTTGCTTAGGAACAGGGACTGCTAAGACTGTATGTTCATAGATACATATAAATTTGTACGGAACCCTCGGTGCGCGTGCGCGAATCCGACTCGCACTTGGCCGGTTTTTTATATACCGTTTACGTGGCTGTTTGTTGTCCAGTGGTTGGAGTTTAGATTTGTTGGTTTGGTGTGGTGTATCTACACACAGTAATTTTTCCGTAATCAATTTATATCATTTTCTCAAACATGCAATGAAATATTGATGTTATGTATTATTATAATAAACTGCGAAGTATCACGTTGCCGGTGCGGCTAGACGAGAGGTCAATAATGGAAGTTCATACAACATTGCCGGCCCAGGCCGGCAAGTGATCTTTTGTAATTTCCATGCCATACGGATTGACACGGCAACGTGGCGTTCAGCCATTAAAAAAAAACTATAAGCGATAGTTGCTGTTTGGTTCATTAATGTAATGACATTCTGCTACTACGCTTATTGAAAATAAATATTTTTTCTTAAACATGCTATGTAATATTGACGTTATGTTCCTTATAATACGCCACGAACTGTCACGTTGCAGGTGCGCCTAGACGAGAGGTCAATAATGGAATTTCATACAACATTGCTGGCCTTGGCCAGCAAAGTGATCGTCTATTGTTTTATGTGACACAGCACCATGACGTTTAATAGGTCGACGTGGTCGACGTGGATGGATGGATGGATGGTGGATGGACGGATGGACGGATGGACGGACGGACGGACGGACGGACGGTCGGACGGACGGATGGACGGACGGACGGACGGACGGATGGATGGATCGATGGATGGATCGATCGATGGATCGATGGATCGATGGATCGATGGATCGATCGATGGATGGATAGATGGATGGATGGATCGATTGATCGATGGATCGATCGATGGATGGATGGATGGATCGATGGATGGATGGATGGATCGATGGTTGGATGGATTGATGAATCGATGGATCGAAGGATCGATCGATGGATGGATGGATTGATGGATGGATGGATCGATCGATGGATCGATGGATCGATCGATGGATCGATAGATCGATCGATGGATGGATGGGTGGATGGATCGATGGATGGATGGATCGATCGATGGATCGATGACGATGACGATGACGATGACGATGATGATGATGATGCATGTTTGAGAAAAACTCTATACAAGCCTTGGCCACGAACAGGGATTGCCGGCCTCGTATCTCTAGATGAGCTCGTTAACACTCGGCCATCTATAACTACTCGGCCGGCAATCCCCTATTTCGCGGCCGCTGCAGTAATGTACTAATAAATTATCTCGGTTTTCTATTAAATCCGAGTTGGAAATAAAATTAAATAAATAGCAATAAATGTTTTAGTTATATATTTTTATCTAGTTTACTTATAATTTCTCTAGAAATAAACCTTTTATTTTTGGAGTTTTTTTTATTTCATTGCATGTTTGAGAAAAGCTTTATACAAGACTTTGCCGCGAACAGGGATTTTCGGGCTCTGCAGTACCTAATGTACTAAGTATTCCATCACAGTCCAGCTTTTTGTACATTTCATTCCAGTTCTTTGTATTTTTTTAATGTCGTAAGCTTATGTAGAGTTTTGATAAGTACATTTGTGCCCTACATCTTAACATTCTTAAGTTCTTGCGGAAAATTTCACTAATTTTCTTATACCTACCTATACCTCTCATGCTTCTAAAGTTAAGAACGTCTTAATTTGAAAAACTAACCCAGAAACATGATAGATTAGGTATATTTATGTTCTGTAGCTATCGGAAAATATCTAACAGATATCTTTTCGGAATAGTAATGTTAAATTTAACAGTCTGTGCTGCAGAGGAAATATTTTTTTTTCAAATGACAATAATAATTGCTCTGTGTAATCTACGAACAATCGATGTCTTAAAATCTCCTTATTTTATATATATACTTATGTAGGTATGTATGTATGTGAAACTCTTTATTGTACGTAAAAACATGAAATTAAAAGTTAACAAGAGGAAGATGGCCTAGTGGTTAGAGAACCTGACTACGAAGCTTGAGGTCCCGGGTTCGATTCCCGTGTTGGGGCAGATATTTGTATGAAAAATACGAATGTTTGTTCTCGGGTCTTGGCTGTTTAATATGTATTTAAGTATGTATCTATCTATATAAGTATGTTTATCCGTTGCCTAGTACCCATAACACAAGCTTTGCTGAGCTTACTTTGGGACTGGGTCAATTGGTGTGAATAGTCCCGTGATATTTATTAAAAAAAAAAAAAAAAAAAAGATGTAGGCGAAGGTGAACTTATCTCTTAAAGAGATGTTATTCTATCTACGGTATTTAATAAGCTTTTTTCACCAATCGATCATCTTATAGGTATCGATTTAAAATTTTACCAACGAGTAAACTTTGTAAACTTTGTTGTGCACTAACTGCATATTATGCGTACGCGTATGCCTGGCTGCGGTACGGCGTAATATTATGGGGACATAGCACAAATGCTCACGACCTGTTTGTCTTACAGAAAAAATGTTTACGTATAATAGTTAATATTAGACAACCTGAAAGCTGTAGACAATATTTCTTTGAACAAGGCGTACTCACCTTGCCTTGCATATACATACTGGAGGTAGGCTTGTTTGTAAGGAAGCACTTACACTTCTTTCACTTTGTTAAAAGTGAGCGACGGAAAAATAAATTGCAACTCCCAGAACCTAAATTAAATATTTATAAATGCGGCCCGTACTATAGATCGATAAAAATCTACAATAAAATACCGGAAATTATTAAAAAGGAAGAAAAAATTCATGTGTTTCGTAGCAGGCTTAAGTCACTTTTAATTAAAAAAACATACTATTCCATCGAAGAGTTTATGTCTGACACAAGCCTTGATTAAAACATACACACACACAAATAACAAACACAACACACACTCATACACACACATGCTCTCACTCTCTCACACACACACACACACACATACTCATACTTCACACTCACACACACAGTCGCATTACACGTGACCTGTTTAATTTTACATTTATTTGTTTTTGTTTTATTTCTTATAATTGATTATTTTAAATTTTTATTTTATTGACATCGTCTTTTTTAATTATTTTATTGCATTTGTTACATAAGTTATTGGTTAAGTATTGTGTGCCCTTACAGGGCGTCATGGACTGACTTAAATAAGTTATTTTGGCGAACTATTATATCTATAAGATTTAATTATAATAATTTTAGAAGATTGACATTAATATATTTTTATTTTTCTGAATTAATATTTAATATAAATTGTATTGACATAAAATAATTCATCCATGCATGCATATTGTTATAATAGATTAACATTCTATACCCTGACAGGGTGTCATGCACCTACCATCTTGTAAAACTACCATCTATTAATGTAATGAACATGAACCTGAATGAATAAATGAATAAATAAATGAATAAATCTTTTGTTTACAGTCGGAACTACGAAGACTCGCTGCGGGGTAAAGCGGAGAGATTTAGACAGACTGAGAGTTTTTACGTAAGTGAAAGAATTTCTTCGATCCAATACACGGCTATTTGCATTTTAATTCGAGTTTTAGCCAATTTTGGATCAAGCTACGAATTTGTAGGGATCAAGTATTTTTTTAGTACAAAAGAATCAAGCTCAGTTGACTACGGTTTCGAATTTTCATTATTGCCTTTGTATCTAAACAATCTTGCTATTTGATGTAACATTAAACTTGTACCTATACCTACCAAGTTTACGAAGTTTTAATATCGATATTGGTACCGTAATTTAATTACCTATTTCAAGTTTGTAAACGGAATTTGATTAATTTATATATTGAATGGATCGGAATTAGAACGAGGAGGAAATGACCCGTCAGTATGAGGAGGTCAGCAAAATCAACTCGGGGCTAGAAGGTGATGTACTGCGGAGACAGAACGTTCTAAGCGACCTGAAATATAATCTTGAAGCTCTAAAACCCGATGTGCCAGAAGACTTGCTTGAAATAATGTACGTATTTACAAACTTTATCAGTATTTTACAGGTTTTAACGTTACGGTTAGGTGAGGTTAAGAGTAGGTTAGGAGTGAACTGGAATTAAAAATTGAACTGAACTAGAAGTTAAATTAACAATGTTTTGAGAGATCTAACTTCCAACATTAGACATATCACAATACCCATATAACGTAAATGCGCACGATCCATTGCAATTATAAATAAAATTCCGTAATAATTTAAGGGGTTGTCAATTACTAAAAACAATATCTCGCTTTTCTTAAACATAACTTATGTTATTTTTTTTAGATCATAGATATTAAATATTTTTCGATTAAAATTTATCACTTAAACTGTCACTAATTATGTCTTGTTTCTCTTGTCTTGTTGTGACAGAGTGTGTCGTTTCGATTAGGTAAGTATACGAAATTTCCGTAAGTTGATAAAAAACGATTTGAAATAATTCTAATTTACTCATTTTCAAATGTATGCACAAATAACGAACTTAACTTGAAAATAAATATCCTCAAACGACATTTGCAGGGACAGTGGCAAGTCATTTGATTTAAGATACCTGCATTTAAATATATTTTATGTCGTTTAGTAAGTAAAATACCTTCAAATCGGTCTGGTCACCTGCCTAGGTCCAATTCCCTAAATGTTCAGTTTGCGAAAATCTATTGTCAGAAAGTCCATTCCTTAAATGACTAATTCCTCGAATGTTTATTCCCCGAACGTCTACAAGTTATATTTCAAGTTTACGAGTGGGAGGGGCTCGTGACGTCATGACTCTGTATAAACTAAAAATCGCAAAATTGTGTTTTAGAGACTTATAGGTTTCATCGTTTGTTCATTCTTGTTTCATTACTCCATCACAATTAATTACTATCTTATATTTTATCTCTATCATATCTTATTTCGAAACTAGTATTGTGTGAGGTAAAAAAACCTATTATTTGGTAACTGGTTTCGTACAAGTATAAAAAGGTTTTTTTCGCAACCAGTTACGAACCTCCGATACATAGAGGATACATTACAGATAATCGTCGAGTGTCAGTTCTTTCTAAATATGGTACTTACCTTAGCCATTAGGTACGTTTATACTATCAGTTACAAAACAAATTAAAACTGATTATTTTGCCAAAGGTTGCATAAAACTATGTTCTTAAAATGCACTTCGCTTATTTTAAAACCTTGTGTAAAACGTTATTTTTTTTCAAATTTAAACAAATTATTACCATCAATATGTGTTTTAATTTATTATGTAGTCCTTTGTTCTGCTGGTAACTGAAGCGTAATATTGGAATATTTCCAACTAAGTAATAGGATTGATTTAACTAAGTCTTCCCTCTCTTCTTCGAAAATTAGAATAAACGTTACCGTTTGAAAGAAGGCAGTAACATAACGACTTAATTTGGCTCATGTTGTGTTTTACAGGGATAAATTGGTATTGGATGAAAAGTTGAAATCACTGGAAGAAAAATGTGAAGATTTGCGAGGGAAAATAGTACAAATGGGTACAAAATAGTTTTCATCAATAAATAATCTACCATTTGTACCGTTGATAGGTAAAACTCTCCTCCTCAGCTTAACTAATACTCCGAATAAATATTAAATATCCGTATGATTGTGTTTAATTTAAGTCCAGTAAATTTTAATCTTACTAATATTATAAACGCGAAAGTTTGTATGGATAAATGGATAGACGCTAAAAGGTTTGAAGGATTCTGATGAAATTTGGAACACAAATAGTTCATGGATAAACATATAGGATAGGTAGGTACAATACTTATCCCGGAAATTTGCACAGTTTCCGCGGGATAGCGATACATAAACAAACTTCTTGCAGACTGAGTTCCGGGCAGCAGCTAGTAAATAGATAATAATAAAATTGTAGAGGTATGAAAGAAAAGGTACGAAAAAAAGGTAAAAGTAGGTAAGGGTCCCATGCACTATTTTGGGCATGACTATATACATAAGTTTTATGTAAAAGTAGGATAAGTTCGCCTTTGTACATTTGTTTCTCTTGTTAAATCTTAATTTCATGTTTTTTGTTTACAATAAAGAGTTTATATACTTACTTACATATATTCATAAGTTTGTTAGTTTTTATCTTCGTGAGGCCCATTGTCAGATATATTTATATATTATAAGTTTGTAGGCGTGTACTCTATTGTTTGGTTTTATGTTTAAAATTCTGAAAAACAAAATTACTCGGGTCTCAGGAAATTATTTGTTAAGTACTATTACTTACTATTACAAAATGTAATGTCGAGAAGGAGGAGCGGTGCCTCCTGACACAGGCTTTTTCAAGCTTAAAAGGAGACTCCGGCCACTATTATGTATAATTTTATTACCTAACAAATAAAACATTTTTCATTTGTTTTTTCATTTTCAAAGGTTTTGACGATGAAAAACTTGTTTTAATTATTATATTTTTACACAACTGTCCATAGAAAAAAGAGAGAGAAGTAGGTATTCTAGTCTAAGTTATGAACTAGAAACGATCATCACCCATCTGTTTAATGGATGAAAAGAATTTTATATCCATTTTAATATATCTCGAGTGATTTGGCTAAAAAAATTCAAGAAATGAGATGAAATGAGATGAGATGATGAGAGGAAATGAGATGGGCGAGCGGAGTCCGTTCAAAACTAGCGTGCGACGCCATGACCCAGCGGAACAATTTTAATTCGCTCAGTCCGCTTCGCTTACTCGCTCGCAGTGGAAGTGCTTGTATGAAAATCAATGTTGCAAGTCGAGCGGAGTCCGCTTGGAAATTCCAATTCCAAGTTGGAATCCGCTTGACTCTGCGACCACTTTTGTGACTCTTTGAACTCGTTCTTATTCAGTGGAAGCACTTATAATTGCAGTTTGCCATTGCGAGTTAAACGGATTGGCGGACGTTCCGCTCGCAGTAGAAAGCGGGCATTAGACATTCGTCATTACATGTTTTTATTATTATTGACATGTAAATCAGTATATATATGTAACAGCAATTATTACAATAATTTATGGCAGAAATGTTACTGACATTTGTAGTTAAAATTATTGAAAAGCTTAGATTATTTATACACTAGATAGAGCTAAGGCGGCATAAAAACGTTCCGAAAAATATAAGCCAATTGTTGGCTTATATATGCCATTTGCCCCCTTCAGTCTGAATGACGATACGCGATCGTGAGATGAAGCTGTCAAATGGGTTTTTGGACGTTTTTTATTGCAGTGTTTGCTACTGACACTCTATGGCTCTAGTGAAAAAGGAGTTTTTTAAGTCTGCAGAAATTAAACAGCTATTTTCTATTTTATGTGTAAAGGGGGTTAAGTCGAAATCTGCTGTTCAACTTCTGAAGACTTAACCCCTTTTTCACTAGAGCCACAGCTATCTAGTGTATAAATAATCTAAGTTGGAAAGCCTTTAGTTTCACTATGAAAAACGTACACTCCGCGTAGACCACTATATCCAGTCCAGTTTAACTTCATTGTTCATTTCACACAAGAAAAGCCATATTGTTGTCTCTGGTTTCATAACATAAAAGATGAGGACAGCTGCAACGTTATTTCAAAAATGCAAGGCAAGTTCAAACGGACACGAGGCTTTTTATAGTCTGTAATATAATATGTCCGTGAACTGGATACTATTGTTCACTGCAGAAACATTTGATTCACTGATATAATATATGTCGCTGCAATTTTTCTTGGCAGTGCATTATTCTGCAGATATATTCAGATTCTATACAAGTGTATAGAAACATCGTTAGATATTTAACAGGGTAAGTTTAATAAAGTTACCAAGCAATTATCTAGTTAGGTACTGTCTTGACACTGGGGTGTACAAGTTAAACGTCCAAAACTTTTTGACAGCTTAACATTTGAATGCAGGATTTATAATTAAATCTGTGATGAAGCCAATCTTTGGCTCCTGTCAACAAACTGAGATGATAAAATATCTAAGCATGCATGAAAAAATTAAATGCGTCGGCTAGCTTGATGGATTGCAATTTAACGACAGGTAATATTTCATAATCTCTTGAATATGGTAGAGCTTCTTGCACAGAGAACAAACTTTTTAAGAAATACACTGTCATTGATTTATATTCGATGCATTTTCAATTTTAAAACTAAATTTTTAGTTAGTCTAGTTTAATTTATGTTTCATTTTATTTTATTTAACGAACTATACAGCTATCTATTAAAAAAAATAACTCGAAAGTTATAGGATCCACAATTCCCAACTTGCCTCCACTAGAGTGATTAGACGATAAGCGAGAATAAAGTCTTTTAGTCCACCAATTGAAGTGAAGTCTACCCTACATTAATCTAACTACTTAAGCCTTGGCTTTAGGTTGAATAGAAGGGTCCTGTGTTTAGTTGCTCGTCCGTTTTGTATTGCTTGCTGCACCGCTCTCGCCGCCGCCGCGCCGCTGGAGATCGTCCCCTATAATCAAAGATATTATTCAAGCAAGCTGCTGGCACGCCATACTGTGTTTGATTTGCATTTAATTGCTAAAACGGTTTAAAACACACTCAATTAGCATTTCTAAGTTATACTCTCTTTGCTTCATCTATTTTAACAATGCCTGAATAAGAAACAACATCAATGTTGAATTTCTTTGAAACAATTAAGGTTCAGAGGCACTCGGCGGCCAGATCAACAATAAATAAGATATTTACATGTATACTATGGGGTATGCTTAGAAATAACCTGGGCCCAATTGCATAACAAAGTACAACTTACATTACAAGCGGAACTCCCTTTCTAGTTAATATAACTGAAGCGAGAGTTCCGCTTGTAATATTAGTTGTACTTTGTTATGCAATTGGGCCCTGTTCGTAAAATAGTAAAATAGGTATACCGACAAGCACGCCTAATGAAACTAGTTACGGTTTATGGCATACACACCAATCCATTTTTAATTTTGTGCGTCCAAGGCTTACCTAACGGTGGATGAAAGTGCTGGAGAACTTCCTAATCCCTTAGCGTCCGTATTATGTTCAAACGAAATCCAATGTGTTTGTGAGTAGAACGCTACGAGAACAAAAGCGAAACGTAATGAAGTCTTCATTGTGTTGACAAGTCTTCCACTCCGAGTCAGTAACACCGATTGAAACACGACCCGGCCTGATTGTGCTTTTATACACACTTGAATAAGTAAGTTTAAGGAAACAGGCAAATATATAAATTTTCCTTACATTACAGAGTTGGATGGAGGCGCAAATGAGCAAAGATTCCTTTTATCCAGCCCCGAACGTGCGGCGTACGCGTACGGTATATCTTGTGGTTGTACTACGATGTTTCAAATATATTAATTAACTAAGTACCTAAGTGGATTCGCATTTATCTCTCTCTACATGCAGAGAAATATTATGAAATTTTAATGATTTCTTTGTCTCTAGCTCTTTTTGTGGGTCTCATACTATCTGTTTGACAAATTATGTGATAATTAAATCCCTTTGACAACTAAGCCGACTTGATACTAAAATAAAATGTGGACATGATCTACCCTTATTATTATTAAGTATACCGTACCATACCATAGAGTACTCATGGCTGACAAAAAATATAATTTTATAACCTTGTTTTGTTGACTATTTTGAATGTACCTATTCGTACTTAAATTCGATTCATACATAAATTATGATTATACAAAGAATGTTCATTTTGTGGTTTCAGCGGATTGGTGGTTTAAGCTTGACAGCACACGAGGCGTAGAGCTGCGTAAATCTTAATTATAAACTTAGTTAATTAAAATTTAATGAGTACATATTTTGGGGCTTAAGTGAATTCAGAATGTAGCATCTCACTTTATTGATTAGATTTCGGTAAAATTAATTTAAAAAAAACATATCAATAGATTTAGCATGTTCTATTCCAGCTATTTTGGCTTCAAGGCTAAATATTAGCTATATACTTAGATCGCAATCAATATTGCGTACAGTACCCGGATATAAAGATTGCACATGGTCTTTGGAAAAAGACTGCAAATGTCCGACGTTTGCAGAGTCTTTTTTCAAAGACCGTGTGTAATCTTTATGGCCGGGTGTTGTAGGTCGTAGATAGTATCGGAGAAACATACTTATATGTTTAATACAATTTTACCGTGAATCATCTGTCTTAGAATAACCGGCCATGTGCGAGTCGAACTTGCGCACCTAGGGTTCCGTACAAATTGTTGTTAGATACGTCAAAATATACGCCGTAAATAGCCGTAGGTAACTAGATTATAATAATCCAGTGTTAGCAAAGCCCTGCTTCTTAGTACAGTGTACATGTTTAATTTCATAATATTTTTATTATTTGTTGTTGCAGCGGCCACAGTAATACCTACATAATCCCACCAAAAACATAAATGTGAAAAATGTTAGCCAAGTTCAATACTAAAAAAATGCTTGATTGTGGATTTCGCCGACAAAAGGATTGATTGAAAGATTGTACTAATTATAGTAGTTATTAATTTGTATATTGAAGAAAAGAAATAAACAGTTAAAATTTTTTTTTTTTTTAGATAGATATAAATTGGTGCCAAGTTCTACAGATAAACCTGAAATCTGTTTATTAGAATAAATAATGTCCTAAACAAATATAAAACTCTATTTATTTGTATTCTCTACTACAACATTGTTTGATATTTAAAAATATAATATATAATAGAATAATTTACACAAAGTAGACCTGGCGACTTTTCACGTAAAAGTCATTTTATATTTGGTTAATCAACTTATCTTCTATATTTGATTCGCTTTTAAAAACTAGCCAATTAAAATCCTAAGCTTCAATTTAACATAAGTTATCTACTTTGTCTAAATTATTCGACAGTTCAATTTAAGAATTTATATTTTAAAACTAGCTTTTGCCCGCGACTCCTTCCGCGTGGAATTAGTAATTTGGGCAGCTTATTTTTTTTATCCAATTTGCTTTTTCATCAATTATGGCTCTCCTTAGTTCCTCGATATAAAAAAATACCCCCCGCACCCCCGCCCACCCCAACCGAACCCCCCCCCCCTCCCCCCCGCAAACCCGCGTTCACATTCACCACCGTACTCCCAGCGTGATGATAATATATAGCCTATAGCCTTCCTCGATAAATGGGCTATCTAACACTAAAAGTATCGTATCTTTCTTATTTGTCAACCGATTCAAATGAAACAAACACTAAATGTTAATCCAAGAAAATACCAACATATCAGTGAAAACCGTATCCTTCTAAGTTAAGCCGTTTCTGAGATTAGCGCGCACAAACGCACAGACAAACAGACAATAATTCTAAAAATCATTGTTTTGGGTTCTATTGCGCTAATAAATATCCCTAGGTAGTGACAGTTTTTCTCAAATATCTTCAATGTACAGACACCGACTTGTTACAGATTTATTATATGTATAGATAGATATGAAACACTGCTGTAACAGAGAAAACAAACAAATATAGTTTTATTTTCGTTTATGAAGTTATTCGTTCTAATAAATAGATTTCAGGATTATCTGCTGAACTTGGCATCCATTTATATCTCAATCCTTTTGTCGGCGAAGTCCACAATCAAGTATATTTTTTGTATTTATTTATTTAGTATTGAAATTAATAACATTTTTCACATTTATGTTTTTGGTGGGATACCATTACTTTTGTAAAGAAATTTGAAATTCCAATAATTTTTCCTGCGATTACGTTGTATAGTTTTCTTTTACGTAATTTACCCTGAGGCAACATTAGTGATATGACATGTTTATAAACCCTCATATCTACCATTCAGCCTTTGGCACGTTCTCACCTTGTCATTGGCTCATCCATAAAATCAGACATACTCGTAATCCACATTCATAATAAATGGAACCAATTTATTTTCCCAAGTTTGTTGAGGGATGCATATGGATATTATCATAAATCATAAATCGTTTATTTGCAAGAATGTAGTAATACAAAGTCAGGTGGTAAAAATCAATATAAAAATCCGATATATTCTGCTTAATTAACTAAGCATGCAAACATTAGATAATCTGACAACCAATATATACATTTTACAGTTACACAATACTAAAAAAAAATTGTATAGAAAATGATTTCGATGAAATTTGCTTTGTGGCGGTTTTTGGGGGCGAACAATCCATCTAACTTGGTTTTATTTCCGAGAAAATACGTGGGTCTGAGCATAGCATAGCTTGGTCTTCCAGGTACTATTATGTTATCTTACAATCAAACTTGTTCACTTGAACAGATTAAACTTTGCTTAAATTTTCCGCTCGACTAAACGGACTTGTAATTATTAAACTAAACGGGAGTTATCGCGCAAACAATATTTACCTCGAAGTTTCAGCCACAGTTGCTGCAATGTGGCCGAAACATTGAGGTTAATATTGTTAGCGTGATAAATGCCGTTTAATATAATAATTAGGTATGAGTGAAAATCACGAAAGTTTGAAACAGTAAACGGACTTATATAACTACAATTGCAAGGAACAATAATTAAGATTTCAAACCGTTATATTATATGGTAAAGCTAGAGTCCCAAAGGACCTACTTAGGGAAAATCTCATGTTCATGTTTGTAATAATTACACTTACAACTATACCGAAAGTTGTTGTAGCCGAATTAAACGTGGTGAATAGCCATTTTCTTTGTATAGAACATACGTGACTGAATCCTCCGTCGATCGGTTGGGAATTAAAATGGAAATGAAGGTGACTGTTTTTTTTTCTTACCAAACACAGCAAATAAACATCATTAGGACTTGTTTGCTCGTTCGATTGTACAGTCAACGTCATAAATAAGTGATCATTTATGTACCTTGTCGCTTTTAGTCTTTACATAATTTTGTATGGCTTTTCAAACATGACGTTAAAGTGACAGGGTACAAAAGTAATCACTTATTTATGACGTTGACCCTATTTTTGTGCCAAACTCGAATGTATGTCTGACTATTTGGAGATTTTGAAACAAACCTTATGTGCCAAACGACACACAATTGTTTACCTCACTACAGCGAGAAAAATAAATAAATAAATATCATTTGATATTTTCCGGAGTCCCGTAACACAAATTTCATGTTAATTGGTAAAGGATGCCTCGGAGGATGACCTCTTGTAATCTGAGCGTAACTCCTAACTATAAGTTATAAATAATTCTTACTAGGTTGGACGGTTGGTTGAGTTTTAATTGGGCGTTAGCTCTTTGCTCAGAAACGTTTACTATTTCAACGAAATGGGTACTTTGACTTTGTACTTTTTCTTATTTGAAACAACATAGGTAACGCATAGGTATCAAGCTGTATTTTAACTTGCAATTCGCATGTACCTACTTATGTACCTCCACTTCCAAGGAATGCAGTGATCGGATTGACTTGAAATTAGTCACGGATACGTAGAAAGGATTTCAGGAAAAGTAAGTCAGCAAAAGATATTTTATAAAAATAAATCACTAACAAAAGTAACTGTAAGCTATAAGGGTTGCGATTTGGAAAAAGTGGACTCCATGCCGTTTTTGAGCATATTTCTTAATTCTCACAGCAACTGCATGGCCTCTCGCATCATTATTTCAAAACTGAATACATTTGCATATCCTCTCTCTGAAGAGACTAAGGTTATCTAATATCTTCTGAAAAAACAGCTCTTTTCGCATTCCACTGTTACATAATGTAAAATCTGCGATACGGATGGTTATTGATAGCGTAACAAATATTGAAATTTCTGCATTTATGTATTAAAAAATTTCGCGGTATGTGTGATTTCGAGCACTCTATGAAAAGGCAAACAATTGTCATAGATTGCGACTCGATATCGGCGGAATCATCGACAATAATGAAAGTATTTATCATTACTACAATTTCTTTTGTATTATATATCATAATACGTATTATTGCAATTATTG
The DNA here is from genome assembly GCA_947563465.1 of Archips xylosteana. Classification (NCBI taxonomy): domain Eukaryota; kingdom Metazoa; phylum Arthropoda; class Insecta; order Lepidoptera; family Tortricidae; genus Archips; species Archips xylosteana. The sequence goes on from OX387356.1 coordinate 10,857,563, forward strand.
GTAAGTTACTAGAGACCTATTAAATTTTGAAAAATAAAAAGCGATTCCGATATTGATTCGCGTTGCCAATCTAACTAGTATTCTATACATTGCATCACAAAAGGGCAACTGGAAATTTCATACAAATATGCGACCGCCGCATGCAGTATGATGCGGTTCCGATGTAAATTGTGTACAGGACAAAAGAATTATTGTTAACACTTGCATACGTACCTGATAAGTATAAAGTCACACTTGTATTCTTTTGACAAGATTTTATTTAACTTGTATGTTTGTATGCCATTGTCTACAAAGCTTGCAAATTGAATTTTAACCACTTTTAGCGAATGAATTGATTTAACATGTGGTAGGTACGGATATAATCTTCTAATATATAAAAATCTCGAGTCACGGTGTTTGTTACCGAACTCCTCCGAAACGGCTTGACCGATTTTTATGAAACTTTTTTCTGTATACTCGGTAGGCCTGAGAATAGGTCGTAGGCTATTTTTTATCTTCGCAGACGGACTCACAGGCAACAGCTAGTAATATGCAGATCAATCCAGTACAAAGTCAACAAAAAAATCTAATAGGTACATTTAAATAAACATTCCTTTACGTGCAATAATTTCTGAGAGATAACATGATCTTTATTCTTAAATATTCATCGGACGTACCCCTCCGATAAAAGTATGAGCCCAGTAAGTGATCATTTTTTGTTAAGGATATATGTGCTAAGCTGCCCTTCAATGGCAAAACGCTGCAACTCGAGTTACAGCGTTTTGGGTTGCCTTGCGTCAAACGATTCCTCATGAGTGCTTCTATCATACCTACAAAAGACTTTTTCAAAATATGTTTTAGTTTAGGCTGTAGAAAACTGGCAAGACGCGGTATCTCTGGATAAAACTAGACAAAACATAATAACTGCAATTATGATGTTTTATATCAAGACCTTTAATGCCGACTTGTCACAACAGAACGCTGTAAGTACTAAATGGCAGCGTTTTGCCTGATTTACGGGCTACGTCGCCTGCGTCACCGTCAAGTCAAAACGCGGCAACAGAGTGAAACTTGCACTTGTTTTAAAATTAGTTTGGGGTATTTAGTCGTTCAACAAACAAATAAAATTAAATATATTACAATGATATATACTAGAACAATGTAAAAGTTTCAGAATAATTAATCTAATATATAAAAATCTCGTGTCACGGTGTTGGTTACCGAACTCCTCCGAAACGGCTTGACCGATTTTTATGAAACTTTTTTCTCTATACTCGGTAGGCCTGAGAATAGGTCGTAGGCTATTTTTTTATTTATTCTTCGCGGACGAAGTCGCGGGTAACAGCTAGTTATAATATAGAGTGATATGATAATTCATTTCAGCCGAAAGACGTCCACTGCTGCAGCACTGCTGCTGAACATAGTCGGTCTTGGTTCACCAAAAAGATCAGGGAGTTCCCGCAATCTTAAATAGGTTGTCACTCCATGTTATTGGAGGCCTACATACACTGAGTTTCCGGTCCATGGACGCCATTCGAGAACCTTTTGGCCCCATCGGCCTATAATTTTACGAGGTCACGATCCTACTGTCATCGGTCTTGCTTCATCAGCTTTGCCGATTGGCTTTGCCCAACAAACAGATTCTTCGTAAAAACTTTATAGAGCTTCTGTTGTGCTCTATTGCCTCTTCAACACTATTAGTATTGAATTGGCATATATCGCGTCTCAGAGACTTTGAGATCTGTCTGTTGAGCCGCCGGTAAAGACAAGCGTCACCAGATGTCTGTGAGATTGTCACGTCGCTTTTCCATAGGCTTTAGAGTAGAGTATGTGATCTCTTTAATTTAGTTCAGTTTGTACGGTGGGTCTTAAAGAACTTAGACCTAACCCTATGGACAGCTTCCACAAACCCGTCATTGTAATCTTCCAAATCGCCTCCTATGTATTTGAAATGGTTTTGATGTTCGAGCTGGAGCGTTTCCGGATTTTAGAATTGGATGGATTCATCAGTCAAGATCTTTCAAGCTTGGCCCGAATATTCAATGTGTCTCGTACCATATGGCGATCGCTCCCAGTTTTAACCACACTGGCCACGAAGACATCATTGAATATTTGCTTCTTTGTCGATGTGATAAAGTCTATTTCTTTCCTCGTTACACTGTCAGAGCTCATCCAAGTCTACTTCCTGTACTCGCTTCAAAAACAAAGGTTCATCACATCATATAGAGTCCTACCTTCTCCATGAAGCCGGCCAGGTAGTCCCAGTGATTCCTACGCCCTACTCCAAATTTTCCCCATTCCCAGCTTTTCACCATACCGTTTGCCCAGTTTTGCGTTGAAGATCCCCATAACAACTGTGAACTGAATTCGAACTGAATTCCGAAGCTATGCATACCTCTGGAGATATCCTCATATATAGCTATAGAAGTTGGAGCGTAAACCTGTATGATCAACAATGATCGTTTGGTCAATCTTAAGTTACCGGACTTCAGGATTGTCCCTTTATTCAGGTTTTACATTGTTGTTTAAAAGAAACAAGCAAGAAGTGAAAATTGCAAAACATCGTATGGTAAAAAACACGGCATAACGCTTTAATTTACAACATATAGCGTTTTGCCAAGCCGATTTCTGCATTTTTTTATAATATATCTTGTGGCAAAACACTTTATCGTCCATATTATTTTAATAGTATTAAATAATAGTTACTGGACTATTCAGCCATACAGCAGAAACAATTACTCATAAATTACAAAAAATCGCAACCTTCTGAGGCAATAAATAATAGGTTGTTTCTAGCGTCAAAGTTAAAAACCTTTAAACGGGTTTTTCTCGAAACTAGGGTTTTTGACTTACAGCGTTCTGCCATTGAAGGGCAGTAAGTCTATTAAGTACCCTGTGAATCCAATACACTGTATCTTCAGTACACTGTCTATGGGAGTTACAGTGTATGGGATTCACAGGGTACTACTAGGCTGATTCTAATAAAAATGGCACGGCAGGCTAAAGTTAATTCAAAAAAATAAAAATGAGTTTTTTTACTTTTTTTGCATAAAAACAGCTTCTTGGTGTTTCATTTGTTACGAATATGTTAAAGGAAACAAAGTTTTCATAAAAACTTAAGAGTTATGGGTTCTTAAAATATTGATGAAGCAGGCTAAAGTTAAATTAGACAGACTAGTAGTGAAAAGTTACCAGGTAAAAGAGAATCATATCAAAAATGAAAAGAAATGTATCATAAAGTAATCAATATATTTTTATTACGTCTTATAAAACAAAGGAATATTAAGAAGAAATAGTTAATTAACAAAGTTATTCCAAGAATGACATAATTATTGAAATACAGTATTTTTTAATAAAACAAAATAGGAATTCGAACTTTGTGAGCATCTAAGTAATTACGTTTTTTTTTATAAAAAAAGCGAACAAAAAGAAAAGAAGCCGCCGAGGCTAACAGCAACAGTCCGTCCGAAAAAAAAAAAATGTTTCGGACAAGAAAAGAAGAGAGGATTTATTAAGTTTAGGTGGGGAAAAAAATATTTTTCGAGTTCAGTTCGAGTTAGGATCAAAGAGGCCCCTGAGCGTGTGGGCTTCGGTGCACAGCATCGCCTAATCCTCCGATAGCTATGCCATCGTCAGACAGATCGTCAGATTGGTATTAAATAAAAAAGATTAACGTTTTCAGACCTACCCTCCTGAAAAAGAATGAAACCAGCGATAATCCTCGTTCAGGGTAAGTGTATATGTATATATATATATACATCCATTGTAATACTAATAGTAATATTATAGTAATACTTATACTAATAAAATTATAAATCCGAAAGTGTGTCTGTCTGTGTGTTGCCTCTTTACGGTAAAACCGCTGAACCGATTTGGATGAAATTTGGTATAGAGCTAGTTTGAGTCCTAGGAAAGGACAAAGGAGAGTTTTAATCCCGGAAATTGCATAGTTCCTGTGGGATAGCAATAAAAAATTTTTTGCAGACGGAGTCGCGGGCAATAGCTAGTAATTAATACAGCTAGACTGCAGAGTCAAATCTGCATGATGCACTAATCATGAAACTGTTACACTGACTGGGCAAGAACAAAAGCCTCCGTGCAGTTCGGTGGTTCCATTGTCAAAAATTATCGATCTGTCTGCAATGATATTCCGTGAGAGCCTTGTGAGAGCCAACTTTGGGGGCGGCAGGCGTAAGCTTTCCTTTGGAATCCAAAAGTTTAATGGTTACTTGACCTGAAATGTGTTTTTCAGAATCATTTTTAATTATTATGACATTGGAAGACTATCTCCAATATTTTTTTTTTCATTTTTTATTTTTTGACGGTGGAAGCATTCTACACTTCCACTAAACGTAGATAGGTATACTAAGGGATCAAATACATCCCCAGATTTTTTTTTATATAATTTTTTATTTTTTGCTATAATTGTATGTTTTTTTTTTTCTGTTTGTAATTTATTATATTTTCATTTGAAAAGATGACTTTCTGCGAAGTTCTTGGCAATAATAGTCCTTACGAAAGCGCTGACAGTTTTAAAAAAAAGTGACATGTAAAAGTGCCCTATGCGGTCTTCTTGCAGAATAAACGGATTGATTTTGGTAGGGAAGTTAAATCTGACCCATTTACAGTAGGTAGATAGGTACTTAAGTTAGGGAACCGACCCTACGCACGCACGCACACACTTTATACCAACGATAAGAGTTATAAACAAACTTTGAACGCTGACTAGAGTAGAGCAGTAATGCAAGTATGTAGTCACAGGATTATTAAATTTATACCTACCTTATTATCATTCTACACGACGAGCTTGAACGCTGCATTGTAATTCAAATCAATTGTGAGATATTTCCTCTTTGATCAATTATAACTGTAGATACACATTGCCGAACAAAATCCCCTTCAAATAATGTCCGAACTTTTTTATTTGGTTGCGTAACAAATAAAATCATCACCTACACAGAAATTTGAACCTAGTCTTTACTTCATTACAGTCGAATTTCGGTAGCGGCAAAACTCCACTTGACAGCTAAACTTGACAATTTCACGCAACGTTCTGAGAAAAAAGAAGGCCACTTTTATCAAAGTGGCGCTCATTTGGCTCGGACATTTTCGGGCGCGCGACTGTGGATCTACAGTGTTATAATTGATCAAAGTATTTCCTAAACAAATGATCCTTTTTCCCTGTATTGTGTTTGAAGGGATTCCCCAGCTCTAATGACGTGACATTTTTAAAAAGGAGAAACAGATAACATGTCTTCAAGCGTGGAACGCACGCTATTATAATACTCATTTCCATGTGCTTTTTTTAAATAATTTCAATGGGGAAACCATCGTCAAGTAAAAAGGTATTTGGTTTAGTCTAAATGCGTCACACATTGTTTAGAAAGATTACACATTCACACGGCCAGCTATAGGCATCCATCACCACATAAGAAAATTACTGGCTTCATAAATAGACTGGGATTAATCAGAATTTAAAACAGTGGAGTTCTAAAAATAAAATGATATTATTTTTTCACTTCCTCTTTATTACCCTTTCCCCGTTTTCTACTACAAAATATCTCTCATCATCATTTTTTTAGTTTTACAGTAATCCGGTTAAAATAGGAGCCAATTATCAAAGAATTTAATTTTAACCGTTTTTTGCAAAATTAAAAATAAGTACGGCAAAGAACCCTTTTGAAGGGGGGAGAGGGGAGGGGGAGGGGGAGGGGCGATGGTACTATCGCCCCAGACGCCAGATACCCATTTTCAAAACAAATTTGCTTGCAGCCGTTGAAGTTTATTGCTATGGATTGTTATGGACAGATGTCTAGCCACTGCACGCAAACTGGGCCTTTAAGGTGGTTATCTGGCGCTTGGGGCGATAGTACATAGATGAGGTCGAAATTTTAACAAAACACTATTTACTAAAAAGTAATGTTATTTTCTTCTAGACTCAAAACTGAGGTCTTTTGTCAAGATTTTGATCGACATAATAGAATGGCAAATATCATTTTGGTTACATTGAATAACGGTATTCAGTATTTCCTAAGCTGCATTGACGCTACGCCTAAAAAGAAAGGATCAGCAATAATAAGTATAATTTTAGTAACTGAATACTTATGGTATGACGAAACCAATAGTACATTGTGCATCAAGGGCCATAAGCAGGGGATTACTAGCGAGAGTTTATTAATAGACTCTAGTTTGTAATCCCCTTACTGCCCGTGATACACACAATGATTTTCATCACATTGCGAGGGAAAAAAATCCAAAAATAAAATCCAAAAATACAGATTGTCACTTTTTTCGAGTCATCTGTGTAAACTGTGATTAGTTTAGAATTCGAATGGTCATTCTGCCAACCTGTTAAAAAAATACTTACTAAAATTATTGCAAAACTAGTAGCTTTTAGTAGTGGTAGAGCCATGTTGTAGCTAGCCGCTGCATCACGAATGGGCCGGCTCGTCCGGGGCAGTACCACCCTCTCACAGAAAACCGGCGTGAAGCAGCAGTAATCCTGCTTGCGTTTCGTACGGTCAGTGAGAGTGCCGGGGGCCCAATACGTCACCCCTTCCCTCTCCCCCTCCCTCTCCCCCTTCCCCTATTCCCTCTCTTTAAGGGCCGACAACGCACTGGCATCGCGTAAAGCGCTGCAGGTGTCTATGGACAGTGGTGATCATTTAACATCAGGTGACCCACTAGTTCGTTTGTCTGGCCTTTCTGACATAAAAAAAAAAAAAAAACTATTTGATATAAATTTAAAATATAAAAATAACGAAAGTTTCATGAAGCACAGACAAGTTTTGTGTTGTAAAATTGGGTTATAGCTAAGTTTTAAAAATATAAATAAAACGTTGGCTGAATTGAAACCTCCTTAGTCTGAATGACGCACCTACTAACTTTTTTGGAAATTTTGAAACTAAAGTTAGAACTCCCTTGGGAGGAAAAACTGTACGTAAATCCGTAACCCCCTAAAGAACAATATAGGTCATTGTCATTTAGGGGCTGTTTCACCACTTTTTTTAAAGTTCGGATTAGCTTGATCATAACCTTATTTGTCACATGGAATAAAAATTTCTGTTTCACCAGTCTTGATTAGCGCTAAGTGACGGACAAACTATTTCTTAATTTGACCATCAGATCAGGTGGCATTTAGCATTTTTATCCGTCCCATATCTTTTTAATTAGTTAGTTTATTTTTTTGTGGCCATGGTTGGAGAGCCCTTCAGCCGGTTTCAGAAAAATAAATCAAAGTATTTTTATTTTATAAAGAAAGAAGTCATGCTAAATTGCAAACGAGAATTTAAATATCAAGATTTGAATAAAAAATATAGGTACGCTTTTAGTATTTAAAACTAAATCCAAAATTTCGTAATATTTTATAATTACAGACTTTTTTTCAGTGGCACAATCGTTTGTTCTACCTGAACTTGTACATCGCCTTTAAAAAAAAAGTTAATCTGTCAAAGGGTTTGGCGCCACTTTGCGATTCGTTTTACGTGATTTTATTTTTCTTTGTTATTGTTAACCAAAGTATCGTAAATAAATACCGTTTTTGGATTAATTATAATGTTATACATTTGTTTATGCAAAAAAATAGATGTGTTTAAAAATTACATAGTTTACGATTTATTTTGCTTTAATAATGAGCGCCTCTTTGAACGAAAATATGCGAACAGGAACCCGTGGTCGTGAAAAGGGACGTTGCTATTCCGACTTTTTGTTAAACCGACGATTAGTTAAGTGGTACTTAGTTTGCACAGGACCGGAGTGGTGAAACTGATAAAAAACTGGCCGACAGATTTGTGCAGTACTTAGTTTATTCATTGGTTACGTAACCAGTAGTTTGACAATAAGGTGGTGAAACAGCCCCTTAGTATACAGGCATGGAATAACACCATTGACGAGCAAGTGTGATGAAAACTATATTATTGACCCTACGAACTACGGCAGCTGTGATTATGATTAAAATAAATCCTTATAAATAAGTAGCTGAATAATATAAAATTTAACATCGACCAAACTTCCTATTAAGTAGTTTATCTAAGTATTGCTCTTAATTCTAAGCTCAGGGTCTATTTACAATTTGCTGAGAAATTGTTTATCTTGCATGAACCAGAAGCAACGTTTATTTGAATAAATGTTTCGAATGCTCCAGTAGGCCCTCAAAGGACGGATTAAACTATAAGCGGCTGTTTGTTGTGTAAGTAAAACAAGCTAGATAACTTTATGAACTAAAACCCGACTACAGGAAAAAAACACTCTAAGGGATTGACTCTATCTCACCAAATGATAAGTGCAGGTGACGCCAAAATGTAGCTCGATGGTTTTGAATAGCCCTAAACCGTATCTATCCGAGATAAAAGCCGACGGAAGCGAATTCCATTCCATAGCAAAAAAAAACAAAACTAGTGTGTCATTTTACGTAAATATTTGGTAAAGTTGCTGCTATGTGAATTACTATCAAAAACATCTACTTCAAATAGTGAAGACGAGCAAAACATTGTTTCAACCCCGCCGGAAATACTTATCGAGGCACGAACGCGAGTGATAGCATAAACTGGCAAATAAATACAAGCCCAGCTCGTTATATCCATGTTGAAAAGCACAGTAAAGACCAAAAATGAAGTTGGTAAACATATAATACTTAGTAACTTGACGGCATTTCTAAAGAGACATCCTGGCAGATCTATTGGTCGAAAGTCAAAGGTGTCGTCACCAACCGATGTTGAAAAATTTTTAAAAGAAGCTCCGGACAGTTAGTATACTTGATAACAAAGGTCAGTTGAACATTATAAATGTAAATTTATGTATCAGATCTATAATTGCGTTAAGTACTATGGCAATACGTTCCTACAACTTTACTAATATACTTATTTGATCTCTTTGCAGGTTGCGTTAATATTCGGTATTACTGGTGCGTTTAGACGTCAGGAGCTCAATAAATATTACAACCAAGGATGTAGAAACCCACGGTGAAATGTTCCTTGTAAAAATTACAAAAGTTACTAACAATACAAGTTTGTTTTTTTCCTCGCAATTGTGTTGAAAAACGTCGTATGCAACTCGTGTAATGACATACTTCGGCTTCCTTATCGCGCTCGCCTGACGGCTCGCGCTTACAATAATGCCTCATGTGTAATGACCAACGTAGCACACTTGTATCATAATGTACTAATAAGATTGCCATGTACCGTGTAATATCTCTCGCATCGTATCGTTTTCTCAAAGAAGCAACTGCAAGCTTGCGGCAAGCTAGCTGTTTTACGAAATGTACCCTAACTTGCCGATTTCGACACGTTCACTTATCAAGCGAATGGTGCAAAATTTACGAGATTTCGGACAGTTCTAAAGAACATTACATCCTCAAGCCAGCGGTGGACCACGGCGCTTACACGAAAATGTAGACAGGCCCATACGCAATTACTTTCTATGCAACCCGGAGAAAAACCCCAATGCGGCTAGGCGTTATACTAAACGTCAGTCAATTTTTTTTGCAACAATTGAATGCTATTTGACTGCATTTTGTCAATTTCAGTGTGTGTACAAATTAAAACTTAGCAGACATTACTCTCGAGTAGCTTAAAAAAATACGTGTAGGTAATGTTTTAATTTAATACCTATCTATACTGTCAAAATATAATTATTAACATGTTTGATTTAGAAATAAAAATAGCATAGCAAGTTTTTATAATTTTTCTGTTTACAACATTTACAATAGTAACCTACGGCACCTTTTGCTAGGTTTGTTAAAAAAAACTAAAAATTAAAACTAGGGATGGAGTATGATAATTTGAAAAAATATTCAATTGCGGCAATGATGAAGTGGACAATGGAAGAACCTGAGATACGTTTATATTTGCATCTCTTTCTTCTCAGTCTCACCCGACCACACTGTTAGCAATAAACAATTAATTTTGACTATTGCTATTATTCTGAAAAATGCATAATTAAATCGTATCGCTTCTGATTACATCTCCGTTTTCACCATGTAGCTGGATGTAGGGGATACGAAGTTCACCGGGTCAGCTAGTAAGTAATAAAATAACAAATTGTATAAAAGAATCAAAGTTGGACGACCATTTTTGAACAATAAGTTGAAATATACTTATCAAAACATAACCCTTCCTTTTGCCTTTGCCGTAATAGCGTAATAAAGTTCAGCTAAACGCGGCCAAATCTAATATTGTCATTTAGTTTACAGGGAAGTGAGACAAGGGTACATTAACAGCAGCTCTAAATGTCTTACGGCATTTCAACGCGAACAATTAATTTTAAAGCTTTATTGTGAAAACCACAAAATATTAAGGTCAATATTCAATAGCCTACTATGCACGTGAAACTAAGTAGGTACTATGAGAATCACTCATAGCAAAAAATACGGATATACTCACGTTCTTAATCGAGTTTAATTCCATAAAAACCTCTTGAACAATACCTACTTATGTCACAATATGTGTAGGTAATGATTTTGGCTTTGGAGCAAAATCTTCTTCTTTGCCTTGGGGCAAAATCAATAAAGCTATGAATCACAAACAGTGCATTCAATAAAGATAGGTTGGCATGACAAACTGGGGTTTTTTCAGGGACCCGTATATCTCAAAAGCAAAACGGAACCTTTATATAGGATCATTTGGTGATCATTCAGTCTTAAATAAGTTGTTGCAAGTAATTCAAAATCTACATAATAGGCGGAAGCGGTCACCTACGGCTACATTTTTTAAACGGCCACTTCACCCATCGGCCACTTCCCTTGAACGGCCACTTTTTCACCCAGCCATAACTCAGTCCAGAAAATAGGTAGGTTAGGTTAGTTAGGTAGCTTCTCCTGCCCGAAGGGCAAACCACCTAGAAATAGGAGTCGAATTTGCACAGGGGTCTTTCGGGGAAGTGACCGATGTAGGAAATGGCCGATGTAGGAATTTACACAGTGGCCCGTCCAAGAAAGTGGCCTTAGGTGACCGGATTCCTATAGGCTACTTCTAAGTAGACCTCCTGGAAACATGAAAGCTTTTAAACTCGCAAGTAAAAAAAACATTTTTGTTGACGATTGACTTCATTACACACTATTATAAATTCACTAAACTTAAATTTTATTAATTATTTTATACATCAATCATAAACTAAAAACAGGTACATTAAGAAACAAATAAAACAATAAATAAATGCACTACAGGAGTGCCGGCAATGTTACTATGAAACATAATGTCTAAAATGAATTAAATGTATTGTTTTCATATCCTTTAAATTATTTTAGAAAGTGTACATACAAAATTACCACCATTTTGTTCAATACAACATTCAACTTGTTAGGTGCGTAAAATTGTAAAATTAAAGGATATGAAAACAATACATTTTATTCATTTTAGACATCATGTTTCATAGTACTAACAATCACTGCTTAAGACCTACTCAATCAATATCTAAATAGAAATGGTGATAGTTTTATTTTTATTTTTCAAAACGTCCGTTTTCGATTCCCGAACTGAGTACAAGTTTTTCTTAAATGTATGAATGCAGTTTTTCTTATTACGAAAATCGATGACATGGTTCCTAAGAACATATCTTCGTGTGCCTTATAGTTTCAGACTTTCCCATACTGACCGATTTAAATGAGACACCCTGTATAGGTTGGGATGATGACTAATTTCTTAAACTGACTTTTGACTGACTTAAATTTTATGAGTGACGAAATCTAGACAAGCATCTGCTAAGTACAACTAACGGCACTCGTGGCGCATACAGTTCTACTGAATAATAGACAGGTAAAATGATAAATCATGCAGGTGCCATTACGTTGGCAATCGGCTGGAGCACAGCACGTAGGCAAACCAACGTGAACTGAATCTCCACGCGCGGTTATTGACGTTTCAATACTAGTTATGCATATATTCTCGAAACTAGTAAACTCTACGACCTATAACACTTAGGCAACTGATTTATAGTTTCGTACCTGATACGACTAATAATTTAGCATCATGAGAATAATATTGCGCTTTCTCTACATACCTACTCGTTGTTTTTAGGTCCAAGGTATCAAAAAAACAGTTGTCACGTCGTTTAGGGATGGACATTTGTCACCATCGTCATCAACCCAGTCTATGTTCGTTCCACTGCATGGAGCAGGCCTCCTCTCAGCACGAGAGGGCTTGGGACGTAGTTCCCGCGGGGGCCCAGTGCGGATTGGGAACTTGACACACACCATTTAATTTCTTTGCAGTTTAGGTTTTGCTCATGATGTTTTCCTTCACCGTAAAGCTCATACTCAATTTCAAATGTAAATTAGCACATAAATTCCAAAAATCTCGGAGTTGCGATGCAAGCCAGGGCTCGAACCTACGACCCTCTGCTTGAGAGGCCAAAATACTAAGCTCCTACACTTTGTTTTAGTAGGGACAAGCGTTGTACTTGACTAGATAAATATGTACTTTTAGGGTTCCGTAGGGTTTCAGGGCAGGGCACATCGCTCGAAGAACTGATGGCTGATGGGGCAAAAAGGTTCTCGAGTGGCGTCCACGGACCGAAAGACGCAGTGTAGGTAGGCCTCCAACAAGATAGAGCGACGACCTGGTTAAGGTTGCGGGATAAATGCGGATGGCTCGGGACTGATCTGTTTGGCGAGCCTTGGGGGAGGCCTATGTTCAGCAGTGGACGTCTTTCGGCTGAAATGATGGTTCCGTACGTCAAAAAAACGGAACCCTTATAGGATCACTTTTTGTTATTACGTCCGTCTATCTGTCAAGACCCTTTATCTCAGAAACACGTGGAGGTATAGAGTTGAAATTAAAACCATATACTCAGGTCTAAAGTCTCTTGAAGCTGTGAAAAAATCAAACTTCTAAACTGTCAGTCAATTGAAATTGCAAACAATGTAAACAAACCGTGTATTTAAAATGTCTTTAATTTCCATTTTCCCTCATCAAATACTGCTAAATCCGTGTGTTATTTAATCAATACTTACCACAACACTATCCTCAAGTCCTAAACCATTAAAACAATAAACAAGTGCTAGAATATGGATATTTCATTAAATGGTTTATTTACATTGTTCGCAATTTCAATTTACAGCGATATTTTAAGTTAACGTAAAAAAGATACAGTCGTTTATGCTGCAAGAAACGTATATTTTGATACTCTCAAGGGAATCAAAATTTATAGGGTATTGAAGTATAGGGAAAAAACGGACAACTATACAGTTGTCCGTTTATACGTCCCGAAATACCAATATAAGATGATCCTACACTGTGTACATTTTACTTAAAAGTAGGGCTCTGCTAATACTGGATTAAGGCTGTTTACGGCGTATATTTTGATAATTGACATATTTAAAAACTTTTACGGAACCCTCGGTGCGCGAGTCAGACCTTGCATTGTTTAATACCTTCATCATTTGTGTGCTTAGGTAAATATTGACTATCATACATAGCCATCATCTTAATGTAGGTACGATGGGCTGCAAAAGTGCATGGACATCTCGGGGCGATAATCGTGTGAGCAGTGTTTGATCGTTTGATGTTATTAACATAACCGCGCGCGTGCGCGCTCACGCGATTATCGCCCCGAGCTGTCCATGCACTTTTGCAGCCCACCGTACATAGGTACATTATGTGAATCGTCTGTCTGTAGGTACACAAGCACGGGTCTCCTCTGAATGTGTTAACTAAGTAATACGTATTTATAGATATTAGGATGATCCGCAACCAGATCAAAAGCTTAGCTCAAAGGGGAATAGGCTTCAGCCTGAATTGTTTGTACGTTTTAGCACAGAATAATTGCATCGCTCGCCGCTCTGTCAATATGGTTGTTTATTGCATAGCTTTAACTGTCGCTTCGCTAGGTTGACGAACGAAAACATTACTATTTAGTACATATTAATTGCTGTTTGGAATACTGGATAATTTATTAAAAATCTATCCGGTTATTGTGTAAGAAAAAATAAGCTATCCTTTTTATAAAAAAAAAATAGATTGCCGTTGAAAATTACGAAATCGTCAACATGAAAGTTTATTTTCAATTTTATTTAAGATTTTTTACAGAGTTACCAAGCCATTTTTCAATATTATGTTCGGTTATTGTATTTCTTTGTTTCTTTTTCAGTCTATAGTGATTTTTCTGTAGTAGAATTCTTCATTATTTCTTCACACTGGAAGCTCAAACGTCAATTTTTTCGTCAGATTTCGTGAATAATGGAACTAGTTGGTCTTTTTTTCCCAGTAGTTATATTCAAAGTAATAAAATAAAAACATTTTCTCAAACATGCTTTGAAATGTATGCATTAATGTCACGAAATGAAGCCATGAAGTTTGTTGTTTATGGCTCCCTACATTACTTCTTGGCCTAGGCCATAAAAGTAAGTATGAAAAACCATTATTGTCCGCTGCTGTAACTTTTTAAATTTGCTTACTAACATTAAACTGACAAAGGAAAAATTACATACAGCCAACTTACGACATTAAAAATATCTATCTTCTTTTATTTCTATAAAACCGCCTAAACTACTGGTGATGGATGGATGGATGTATGGATGTACGGATGGATGTATGGATGTATGGATGGATGGATGGATGGATGTATGGATGGATGTATGGATGGATGTATGGATGGATGTATGGGTGGATGTATGGATGGATGTATGGATGGATGTATGGATGGATGGATGGATGGATGGACGGATGGATGGATGGATGGATGGTTGGATGGATGGATGGATGGATGATGATGATGATGATGATGATGATGCATGTTTGAGAAAAGCTCTATACAATCCTCGGCCGGAAGAGGGATTGCTCGACTCGTTTTATCCGGCCTCGTCTACGACTTGGCCGTATACCCCAAATCTCGTCCATCAATCCCTTATTTCACGGCCTCTGCAGTAATGTACTATTAATATAAAATAAAAACGAGTGCAATTAATAGAAGGTAATTAATTTCAATTCCTTTGCCTACTAAAAAAAATATTTATACTTAGGTACATTCCATTTACTTCCATTAAATTAACTCTGCATTATTAATGTAACTACTAGGAGAAAAAAGTTCAACTAGTTCCATTAAGGAAACCCTCTTCGTTGAATGTAACTTCTCGGAAAAAAAGTCCAACTAGTTCCATCAATGAAACTAATAATGGAACTAGTCGGAATAGACCCAAGTAAGCCTCGATCAACAATAGGTATAGTCAGGGTAAGAAAAGGTTCGTCACTTTTCGACTCTATGTCAACGAGTTATGGTCGAAAAGTGACGAACCTTTTCTTACCCCGACTATACTACTAGATAACGGGTCAGCGCAACAAATACGGCCCGGCAATGTTGATCGAAGCAAGTAAGTAGGTAGTTGCCGGGCGCCGCCACTCCGTAGGTGGTAGCAAAGAGTATTGTAATATTGTAGACGACCAGATGTCCTAGTGATTAGAGACCCTGACTATGAAGCTTGAGGTCCCGGGTTCGATTCCCGTGTCGGGGCAGATATTTGTATGAAAAATACGAATGTTTGTTCTCGGGTCTTGGGTGTTTAATATGTATTTAAGTATGTATCTATCTATATAAGTATGTTTATCCGTTGCCTAGTACCCATAACACAAGCTTTGCTAAGCTTACTTTGGGACTAGGTCATTTGGTGTGAATTGTCCTGTAATATTTATTTATTTATTTATTTATTATTTTTATTATATGAACAAGAGTGGCAACTCTACGGTCAAATATGCATGTATGGAAGGTGCTGCCGCCCTACGGCAGCTCAAGAACTAATGTGACGTATCTATCTTTATTTATATGTTGGTAGTGATGTACAGCTATAGATACGCGTACCTATAGCAATGTACAGTCAAGGATTTTAATTGATAGGCTAATTGCCACTATTCGTATTTTAGCCGTCTAATTCAAATCAGCATATACGAAGTATAAGCGGCTAAACCCGATTTGCATTATACGGCTAAAATACGAACATTGGCAAGTGGCCTATCAATTAAAGTCCTTGACCGTACAATTTGGTACGCTATGGCCATGGCCGATGAATGACAACTGACAAGTCAACCAAGATGGCCGCTAATTTAGTTCTTCGTCAAACACCTAACACCAAAGGTCGCTGCAGTCGCATGAAAAGTGTGATTTATGTAAGTGTGCCCCCCCCCCCCTGGGTGGTTGTCTCAGATCGTCCGCGTGACGTGCTCGCGCTTCTATAGGTAGTACAGTCAAGGAATTTAATTCCCTACCCATTTCGTAACAATATAGCTAAACATTCGCAATGCAATAAGGTCGAAATTTCAAATGCAACACGTCAAAGCAACATCGTAGCTAGCTCTTATGGTGACAGTTTGCAGTACAATATTCAAAACTTAGGTGGGTTGGAAATTAAATTCCTTGACTGTAAACGTCGCAAGCGAAACGAATGCGTTGGTTAAATAGAGGGTCTATGTATTTGTATTATACTATTATGTATTCTGTGGCGGTAGGCATAAAACACGAGTTTGCAACAACCCCCCTGGTATTATACTGAAGTTATACACACCTACAAAGCTTTAATAGACATAATTTGCATTAGAAACTTATTTTAAGTACTTCTTCATGCATAGGTATTAACCTTCAGTCACATGTAATAACAGTTAAATAGTTGCTAAACAAACTACCTTCACATTTAATATCCCCAAACAATATAATCCCTCACGAATTTTCCGCTTTTCCGTTAATATGTGGGATATTATTGCGAACCCCTTTAATTACATTAGGTCACGATTACGGTCTCGGTCCCTTGTTCTGTAAAGTTAATATTACCTTACCTTTGCCAGCATGTATATACATATACGTTATATTGATTGACATTTATATTACATAGCTATAGCAAATCAAATTTAGGTTTGTTGAGTTCAGTTTGATTTGGCGTAATTAAACTGGAAGGAATGCCGATTCTACATGTTGTTCGTATTCTACATCTCTACTATGCACCAACTATAGACCACGAAATAAAATAGTAGACGATTCGTATTAGAAACAACCCATCTAGTTAATCTATAAAAACCTAAAAAAAAACAATAATTATATTTATTACTAATTAAGTATAACTCATGTCATCATTTCAACCGAAAGTCATAGGCCTACCCCAAGGCTCGTCAAACAGATTGGCCTTAACCAGGTCGACGCTCCATCTTATTGGAGGCCCACCTACACTGCGTCTTCCGGTCCGCGGACGCCACTCGAGAACCTTTCGGCCCCATCGGCCGTCAGTTCTACGAGCGATGTGCCCTACCCACATTCTTCGAGCTATGTCCGTGACTTTAGTTCTTGCGCGGACTTCTTTGTCTTATCATTTTGTATGGGGACAGTAAACGTGTTAAGAAAATAAACTGCATTAGGCTGCGTTTCCACGAGAGATGTGCGAGGATGCGTTGCGAGGGATGTGTTTGTCATGAACCAATAGAAACACTTCATTCACTTAGGACCTTCTAAATGAAGTGTTTCTATTGGTTCATGACAAACACATCCCTCGCAACGCATCCTCGCACAGCTCCGGTGGATACGCAGCCTTAATAAGCAAACGTAGCGGTAACGAAACCCTTAAAGCTTCAAAGTTATGTAACATATAGAATATGATACAGTGTAGGTATAACTTTCGAAAAGGTAACTGCAAATACATTTGCCTTTATTATGGGCATGTCACTCTCACGCTGAAGAATCGTGAATAAAGCAAGCCGCCGTCGTTCGTCTTAAACTTTTTCTTTGTTAACGCCTCAAACTTTAGAGTTAACTTCGATCCTTTTTAACCCCCGACACAAAAAGAGGAGTGTTATAAGTTTGACCGCTATGTGTGTGTGTGTGTGTGTGTGTGTGTCTGTGCCATTATATCTCTTAAACGAGTGAACCGATTTGGATGCGGTTTTTTTATTTGAAAGCGGTCTCTTGACGATGGTTCTTAAACATGTTTCATCAAAGCTAGTTCAGCCATTTAAAAGTTCTTAGCTGTTTTGTTAGCTGCGGAGGGGATCTTAGATGCATAGTGGGCATTTTCTTTATTTTCAAACACATGTGTGACCTAATTGGCTAAGTAAAGTTTTTTGAAGAGGTGCTAATTATATTTTTTTTCGACAGTTGGTCGACTTCAACACTAAGAAACTGCAGGTGTTTTATTTTTATCTCCTTTTATTTATTGGAAATATTTTTTTAAGTGTTCGAGATGACATTTGGCTGACAAGCGGTTCGTGCTCAGTACTAAGAAGAAATAGAAAAAAAAAACGAAGTCAACTGTCGCTTCTGTCAATGTCAAATGAAATATAACCGTTAGCGTTTCGTTTGCTTTGCGTTGTCCAAGTAGCAGTTCCAAAATAGTGATCGAAAGTATTCAATCGTGATCCAATTAACGTGCATAGGTCGTGGAGAAATGCGGTAAAATTGAAAGTCCGGATTTTATGCGGAGGTCGATAAAATAGTCCAAAAATCACACTGAGCACACCAAAACGCAAAGCAAACGAAACGCAAACTATTTGACATTGACAGAACTGACAGTTGACTTCGTTTTTTTTCTATTTCTTCTTAGTACTGAGCACGAACCGCTTGTCAGCCGTAAAATCTCACAAATGTCATCTCGAACACTTAAAAAAATATTTCCAGTAAACAACAGGAGATAAAAATAAAACAGCTGCAGTTTTTCGATCTCCAGAACGCCGACTGTCGTAAAAAAATATAACTAGCACCTCTTCAAAAAACTTTACTTAGCCAATTGCGATCGCCCTCGACATACTTCATTATGCCACCCTAAGTAATTGATCATGTTGCTAAATCGGAGTGAAACACACAAAAAAATGGAAGAATTTAAATTCGATTGCCGAATATTTGCTCACCACTGCACTAGTATGGCTTTGTTTTCACTATGAAGCTTGAGGTCCCGGGTTCGATTCCCGTGTCGGGGCAGATATTTGTATGAAAAATATGAATGTTTGTTCTCGGGTCTTGGGTGTTTAATATGTATTTAAGTATGTATCTATCTATATATTGTATAAGTATGTTTATCCGTTGCCTGGTACCCATAACACAAGCTTGCCTAGCTTACTTTGGGATTAGGTCAATTGGTGTGAATTGTCCTGTGATATTTATTTATTTTATTTTTTATTTATAATACTACTGCTGCGTAAAATGGTAGTGTTGATTCGCAAATATGTATGTAGTTTTTCATTGCCATTTACACGTTTTATTTTGTATTTTTTAAGGGATTAATAAAATCTGTCCCTAGGCCCTAGCCTCGCGCCCACGCTATGCTAATTACGCCATTGTATCTATCTTCTGTGCCTCTACCATGAGTTACACTAGTTTACAGTGACCGTACTCGCTAGCGACGGCGTAAATGATTTGTATGGAGAATTGTACTTCCGTAAGTGACCGCTAGAGGCGCTGTACACAATTCTCCATACAAATCATTTACGCCGTCGCTAGCGAGTACGGTCACTGTAAACTAGTGTAACTGATGGTAGAGGTACTGTTTGATGTCTTTTCTTTTTCGTTTTTGCTTTTCATAAAAGTGGCAATAGGGCCGAAAGGAAAGGTGGCGAAAGGATTTTTCTTATGATATTCTTCAACACGAAAGAACAGCAAAACTTTTAATTATGTTTAACTTAAAACTTTCGTTTCCTTGGACGAACGACGAACTGCTTTATTAGGTTTCAGTTGTTTAAAATTTCTAGACAGAAGAAATTTAATATCTGGGAATGTTACAACCGCTATCAGTCTCGCCTAGCGGAAGGTTTTTATTATAACGATACATCGTGCTTGTTGTATAATTTCAAATATTTCAATTGGTTGAAATTTCATGCTATAGCTAGATATAGCTTATTTCTTACGTTTTTTTTTTTTATTTTTATTTTAGAAAGGCCAGACAAACGAACTAGTGGGTCACCTGATGTTAAATGATCACCACTGTCCATAGACACCCGCAGCGCGTGCCAGATGCCAGTGCGTTGTCGGCCCTTAAGGAGAGGGAATAGGGGAAGGGGGAGAGGGAAGGGGTGAGGAATTGGGCCCCCGGCACTCTCACTGACCGTACGAAACGCAAGCAGGATTACTGCTGCTTCACGCCAGTTTTCTGTGAGAGGGTGGTACTGCCCCGGACGAGCCGGCCCATTCGTGATGCAGCGGCTAGCTACAACATGGCTCTACCACTATTAAAATATGGGTGATTCTTCAAGGTCGTGATTTTTGTTTTATTTCTCTGTCGTATTTTTTTACAGAGACAGAGGCTCATGAAAATAGATTAGTTCAGTAACATAAAATTTATGTTACTGAACAAATCTATTTTCATGAGCATGATTTTTTCTGTCAACTAAGTAAAAAAAAATACGACAGAGGAATAAAACAAAAATCACGACCTTGAAGAATCACCCATATGCGACATTATTAGTATATGCGACAGGAGACTGATAGCGGTTGGAACGCTAGTAAGTATTTTTTTTTTTCATTTTCGACCAAAGTGGCGCTTTAGCGACTTTACCTTACCACTTTTTATGGTTTGTAGGTACGTACGATTTTATTAGCTCAACATTACTATCTACTACATTATTACCACGCGAAATCAATGCTCTCAGCTCAAACTTTGTTCTTGGTTTCTTGGTAAATCTTATGACCAGCGCCAATGGCTCCAATAGCTCCTAAGCCATGTTTCTGAAACAAAATTCAGGAATAAACTAAACACAAAAGATTTAACTACATAAAGTTTCTCGACACAATGGACCGATTCAACACAATGTCGAACAACTCCAGTTTACAGTGTTTTCGAAACTTCCAAATGTGCAGAGCCCAAAGGAAATAACATTTTATACTTTTTAGAAACCTCACAATAACTTACAATGACTTTGCCTCCCTTCCTAATGGCACTGCCTGTATACATGCACCCTTGGGATATGCGTAAGAGCCACAGAACATCGATAGAATCGCTAACACCACCATGATGAGGCTTAAGATCTTCATGTTGGCAAACAAATTTATTTTTAGCACTTGGGTAATATTGCCACGGAACTTCCTTCAAATGATGGCTTCCTAATGTCGGCAGGGGCTTATATACGAAAATAACGTGAATGTCTGGTGACAAATGAGGAAACTTTACGGTCACAGAGTATTGAAAAGGCCAGACACCGTCAACGGACTTAACTTTTCATTGTGTTGCTTGTACTATAAATCAAATTCTCACCATGGTACAGAAGCCACGCATCAAAATCTTATAAACAATAAGTCATATCTGAACAAAGGTCTGAAAAATAAATGCAGCAATATATATCCGCGTTGATGTGCGTTAAATGAATTGAGTACTCAAGATATACGCAACAAAAAAAAAATACGAAATAGTAAACACTGCGTTACTAACGCAGTAAGCACCGATTGTTTCGCTAGAGTAAATACCTAGTTATACAATTCAGTTATTCAAAAAATCGGATAGTCTTTCTCTAGTAAATAAAAATAAAAAATAATAATATTAGGGGACAATCTCACACAAATCGACCTAGTCCCAAACTAAGCAAAGCTTGTACTATAGGTACTAGACGACGATAGACATACTTATATAGATAAATAAATACTTAAATACATAGAAAACATCCATAACTCAGGAACAAATATTCGTGCTCATCACACAAATAAATGCCCTTACCGGGATTTGAACCCAGGACCTCTTGCTTCGTAGGCAGGGTCACTACCAACTAGGCTAAAGCGGTCGTTAATAGTTTTAAAAAAATACTCAAAGTCGAACAGTCTTTCTTTGATGAATAAAGAAAACTAGGTTATTTTTAATTTATCTTTTGCTTAAGATTTCAATTGATGCCTTTATTTTGATTTCGGCAAATAATAAATGAATCATATAAATAACGTTTTTTTAATTACTTTTCTTCCTACACCTAAGAGCTTTCCTAGACTTTTGCTTTACTAGAGCACTCAGTGCTGCCTCCTTAAGGCCGCTTGCATAAGTATAAATAATAACAGAGTTGTTATTATTTATTCTTATGCCGCTTGTACGGTTCAAGATAAAAAAATATATAAAAAACAAATAAATTATGGGACATTTGACACCAATTGACCTAGTCCCAAAATAAGCAAAGTACAAAAGTGACCAGCTACTTTTGATGCTGACCATACTATGGGTACTAGACAACGGATAAATATACTTAAGTATATATATATATATATATATATATGAATGATGCCACGGGGGCCTTTTTTAGACTTAGTTTAGTAGTTTTTAAGTTAGATATTTAGTTTATAGTTTTAAATTTAGTTTGTATATAAATACATACTTAAATACCATATTAAACATACAAGACTCGAGCACAGGCATTCGTATTTCGACTGGGTACAGATAGAACCCGGGACCTCAAGATTCGTAGGCTATCTAACCACTAGGCTATCCAGTCATCAACCCACGTATCCCACATCAACCAACGTCACATCAAACGTGATTTCGCACTCCAAGATCAAAAGAACATCAACTCAAAATAATATACCATTTTACCTCAGTCAAGTCAATATCCGAAAGGCCTAAATTAAAATGGTAGGTATATATTGATCTGGAAGTGCGATTCGATCGTTAACCCTGCCTTAAGAGTGACAGAAAGTTTCATTTCATACATTTTGACACTACTTAGTTTACTATTTCTATTCTATTAGTGTTTACTGTTTACAATTTCTTTACAACTTTTTAGTTAGTTACATACATAGCTATCTGTAATCCTTCACATATAGGTAATGTAGGTAAATGTGTTGTAGGCATTTATTTATTAATTTCAAAACAATAAAAGTAGGTACAAAAATCTGTAATCCTTATCCATACTACCTAATATTATAAATGTGGAAGTGTGTTTGTCTGTTTGTCCTTCTTTCACGACGAAACTGAGCGACGGATTGCCGTGGTTATTTCTATGGACATAGATAAAGGGCTATGTAGTGACATAGGCTACTTTTCACCACGGGAAAATACGTTTTAATCTACTTCAGCGGGGGCGAAGCCGCGGGCATCAGCTAGTCTATACTAATAATATAAAGAGGAAAGATTTGATTGTTTGTTTGTTTGTTTGCATTGAATAGGCTCCGAAACTACTCGACCGATTTCAAAAATTCTTTTGCCGTTACAAAGCTACATTATCACTGATATAGGCTACTTTTTACCGCGGGAAAATTCCTTTTCCTATGGGAAAATTAATTTATCACGGGCGAAGCTGCGGACGGAAGGCTAGTACAATATATTTTTGAGAAATACCCGTTCATGTGAAAGGTTTCATGTAAGCGCTCACTGGATTGTGATTTAATCTACTGTGCATATAGTAATGAACAGACGTCGAAAAGCCTTTTCGCTTCAACTTGAACTTGCCGAAGATGAAAATACTTACATCGCTACTTAAGACGTGAGCATTGAGCAAAGTTGGACGTACTTACTTATTGGGTTTTTCGGTGATTATAAAGTTATTTAATTGTGGCCACTGAATTAATGTCGCGTGTGTTAATATGTGTACATCGCACATTGCGCGTGACATTAAATTGAAGGGCTGGTGATGAGGGATCTCAATTACACATAATAATCTAATATACAGGGTAATTTTTTAATAAGTGCACAAGTTTTAATATGTGATTCAGTGACGTTAAAATAACAAATTTCAGTATTTTTCGTTATAATATCTATCACTTATTTTTTTTGTTTTTCATAGTAAATCAACCAATTATTGGATGAATTACTATAAACAACCCAAATTCCAAAATGTAAAAAAAATCTTGTATCATGATCTATCAACGATACTGAATAACGTATCAAAATTTGTGCACTGATTAAAAAAATACCCTGTATAAAAATCTCTTGTCACGGTGATTGTTATCGAACTCCTCCGAAACGGCTGGACCGATTATTATAAAATTTTTAGGGTTCCGTACCCAAAGGGTAAAAAAGGAACCCTATTACTGAGAATCTGCTGTCCGTCCGCCCGTCTGTCTGTCTGTCTGTCTGTCCGTCTCTCACCAGGCTGTATCTCATGAACCGTGATAGCTAGACTGTTGAAATTTTCACAGATGATTTATTTCGGCTGCAGCTATAATAAAAAATACTAAAAAACAGAATAAAATAAATATTTAAGGGGGCTCCCATACAACAATAGTGAAATTTTTTGCTCGATAGTGATAACGGCAACAGGTAGAAGCTTGAAATATTCACAGAATATTTAGTTATATATTCACCTTAAAAATAAATAGTTGAATTAAAATAAAACAAATATTTAAGGGGGGCTCCCATACAACAAACGTGATTTTTTTGCCGTTTTTATAGATAATGGTACGGAACATTTCGTGCGCGAGTCTGACTCGCACTTGGCCGGTTTTTATCTATATTCGGTAGGTCTGAGAATAGGTCCTATACTATTTTTATACCTCTATTCTTCCCAGACGGAGTCGCGGGCAACAGCTAGTTTTATATACATATCGCAGACCTAGCTCAAGAGTCAACTAACTAAAAATAATCCACAATTTAATTTAGACCCTCCTGAAAGTAGATGAAGTCTAAATTAGAATGTGGATTATTTTGAGTTAGTCGACCCTTTATCTAGGTGTACGATATACAAGCTTTTGCTCGTGACTTCGTCCGCGCAGAGATAAAATTTATGGACAACTCCCGTTCTCTATCCCGCGGAAAAATCTAAAAAACCCTTCTCACTACAGTACATTGTGCATTAAGGGCCGTAAGAAGGGGATTATTAACGAGAGTCTATTAGAAGCCCGACGCCGAAGGAATAAAATAATGGCTATTTTGATTGTCACTTCTTTCGGGTCGTCTAATATAAGATAAGATAAGATAATGCTAAGAAAGAACTGTGTTTTGTTTTTGAGTTCGAATGCTCATACGGCCAGATTTCGCCAACATGTTAAAAAATTATTGCAAAATTTGATATAAATTCAAAATATAAAATAACGAAGTTTCATGAAGCGTAGATGAGTTTTTTGTAGTAAAATTGGGTTATAGCTAAGTTTTAAAGATATAAATAAAACGTTGGCTGACTTGAAACCTCCTTAGTCTAAAATGACGTACTTAGCAAATTGTTTACAAATTTGAAAACTAAAGTTATAACTCCCTAGGGAGGAAAACTATACATAGATCCATAACTCCTTTAAGATTTAGGTCATTGTCCCTGAGTATACAGGCATGGAATAACACCATTGACAACCAAGTGTGATGAAAAAGAAGATATTTGCCAAGTATCAATTCTCTAATATAGCTAAAGCTACAGTTACAGAGATAAGGTTACTTTATGTGCCATTTATTCCTTATCCTGTGAGATATCCTTTTTCCACGTAAGAACCTTCTGCAAAGTGTTAGAAATGTTTAATAAAAAAGATGATTGAAGCGGTAAAGTCGTTCTCAAGTTATAGCATAAGCAAGGAAAATAGAGATTATTTTTTTATATATGTGACGTTCCATCAGAAAACGGGTCCTTATGGCAGTTTCTAGTTACGGAGATATTGACGTTTTTGTAAAATCGTTCAAAATCATTTTTTGTTTGTTTATGCGAAATAGTAAAATAAAGGGATAGACATGTACTTTATTTGTAGTTTGGTTTCACTTGTGTGTGTTAAGTATTTCTGTATTAAAATTAGGTTCAAAGCTTACTAGAAAAGGGTCCTTATGGATAAGCACATTGCATTCAAAAATGATTAATCTGTTGATACATTTGTTTAATTTACTTGATAATTTTGCTTAAGTTATATGCATAAGTACATAAATTTAAATATTATTTATATCTATATTTATATATACGTATAAACAATACGTATACGTATACGTGTAAACAATTTAGCAAACACAAACAATCTCAAGATGAAGATAAAATTACGAAATGCGTTTCCGTAAATTTAATTGCAATCTCAGCGGTACATCGCTATGAACAATGAAGTTTGACATCTGCTCCTTTATACTCACTGTCAATATTTAGGGAACTTCATTAACTAGCTAACGTCAAAAGCACCATCACTCGATCGATGCCGCTACTTTAAAGTTGATAAAATCATCTTCGATAGGTATAATATATGCAAAATTTAAAGACGTAACTGACTGACTGCGATATCAACGCACAGCCTAAACCGCTGAAGCTAAAGACTTGAGTGGCTTAGAGGTACATACTTACGGTAAGAAGGGATTCAAAGTGGTTCTATCTCCGTAACTATAATTATTAGAGACTTCAAATTTGGCATGCAAATAGGTGATTATAAGTTATTATAACAGTAAAAACTAATTTTAGGATTTTCGGAAAATCCCACGGGATAAGAAAAAATCGGGATTTATTTATTCAATTCAATGAGACCGTATATCTTACATAACTATTCCTTTAGGATCATTGAGGTAGAGATGCAGTAAAAATTTTAAATAAAAAATAAAACCTCCTTCAAAAAACATCCAAAAAACTATGAAATAATAATTGAATCGAACCGACCACAATAAGCATGAAAATATCTTTCTTCTAATCTGTTTGAAGTTGGTGCCTCAGCTCGAGCCAGCAGGAGTAGACCTAGTAATCTAACTTACCTACATAGCTACCTACTATAGGGCTTCTACACCCCTGCTGGCTCGTGCTGAGGCACCAACTTCAAACAGATTAGAAGAAAGATATTTTCATGCTTATTGTGGTCGGTTCGATTCAATTATTATTTCATAGTTTTTTGGATGTTTTTTGAAGGAGGTTTTATTTTTTATTTCAAATTTTTATTTTTTGCTTTTTAGTTGTTTCTGTATAAAATAGATGCGTAGGATAAAATCATCAGTTTGACTTCGAAATAAGTTTATGTTAAAAATTCTATTTTTAATGATCGACGGGGTTGTGTCGTTTTATTACATAGTTCTATGATACTTTTTGAATGCAAATGTTCGACTTGTCACCGAAAATAGTAAAATCGCTATACATTTCTCTTGAATTTTTGAGGAGTTCCGTCAATTTCTCATGGATCCCATCATCAGAACTGGATTCTGGTAACAACGGGACCAACCTTGAAGCATGTGCTTTCAAACAACGAAAAAAATTTCCAAATCGGTTCATAAATGACGGAGTTCTGAGGTAACACACGTTAAAAAAAAAAAAAAAAAAAAAAAAAAAAAAAAAAAAAAAAAAAAAAAAAAAAAGAACATACAACCGAATTGAGAACCTCCTCCTTTTTTTGAAGTCGGTTAAAAAGGGATTTTGATTTACGAAGGGATAAAAAACGGGAGTTTGTGCGCGGACATAGTCGCGGGATAAAAGCTAGTAAATGAAATAAAACAAAACTAGTAAATTTACTTTTCATCTCTCCTGTTTGGAAAGTTTAATTTTCATCTCTTGTTCGGAAAGTTAAATTTTCAAGCCGGGTGGACAATTGCGTTTTCATCTCTAGGGTGGAAAGTAATTTTTTTATTTTTTATGATTAGCCACGGAGTCGAAGATAATTCAGTTACGTCAATGACACTTTTTTTCACATTTCGGCATGCCCATCTAGATGCACGTCTTGACCAAGGAGCTTATATACCTACAACACTGGAGGTTGTACGCCGAACATCCTTTTGAAACAAGAAATTTGATCTTTATTACCTCACGAAAATATTCCATCTCTTTCTTTAGTTAGGTTAAGAAAGAGATGGAAGGCATTCGTGAAAATGTGAAAGAAAAATATAAATACTTCAAAATAATAATAATTCAAAACTTCTTCGTTTGGCGTTCAACCTCCAGTTCTGTATATAAGCTCCTTGGTCGTAACCAACTCGATTTTTCGGCCGTGGCAAGTGGCCAGGGCGAAAAGGTTGGAGGTTGGCTATAAGTAAATTCAATTTATTATTAATATTATTCTCATTTTTTTGTAGTATTTTACTTTCCTCACAGTCGAAATGAAAAATAGAGTGTCTAACTCGGGTGAAATTACCCATTTCCCCTCGAACTATTGGCGCTCTCACTTCGTTCGAGCGCCAGAAATATCTCGAGTTAAATGGATCACTTTCCACCCTTGGTTATCAATCTACTATTTCATGGGAAGATAGCCGGGTGGAAAATTGCGTATTCATCTCTAGGGTGGAAAGTAATTTTTTTTAAACAAATAGCCACGGAGTTGAAGATAATGCCCGCCATAATGCCATGATAGCAACACTTTTTTTTCACGTTTCGGCATGGCCATCTAGATGCAGACCAACTAGATTACAGGCCCTACCACAAAGTGCAAAATTCGAACTCCATTTCGTGCCGTCCAGCACACGCTAATAGGATTTATACAAGAGTGAGCGGGACGGTCCGATACGAAGTTCGATTAAGGAATTTCGTGGTAGCCCTCCTGTCTAGTCGGCCGCGGCAAGGTGGCCAGTGCGAAAATGTTGGAGGTTGGATATGGGTAAATTTAATTTATTTATATATCTAAGTAACTAAGTAATTATTGATTTATATCATACGCCTCTAACCGACAGAAATGGAAGCAAATTGCTAAGAGGGCTGTCCTCGAAAAAGTCTGCGACCCACCGAACATCTCTCCGTGCACATCGTCTGCGCAACCACGACCACTCTGACAAGAGTGTCCGACTAAGAAGAGAAGAATCATATTCATAATACATTATAATTCTGTAAAACATTTAATTTGTCTTTTTCAAATTGTTCTAATTTTACTTTAAATTTGAACTGATTATAATATACCTGTTATATAAAATGTGCGTGTAGTATTTTACTTTCCTCACAGTCGAAATGAAAAGTAGAATATTTAACTCGTGTGAAATTACCCATTTCACCCTCGAACTATTGGCGCTCGAACGAAGTGAGTGAAATATCTCAGGTGAAATGGTTCACTTTCCACCCTTGCTTATCAATCTACTATTTATCCATGGTAATGGAAATGTAACAGGAAATATTCAGAACATGAGCTTTGTTTGAATAGATTCTATGGGATTCCCGGGCCCCAGGGATTTCGAGCGAGACGCCCCTGGCTACGGAAATCCCGCAATATGATCATACTCAGTTTTTAAAATGCGACCTTATTTTTACGGACACAAAAGTTGTAAATGATACAATGCTTTTTGTAGATGAGCTAGTTTACGTAAAAACCTTCTTTACACATGTGATTGCAACGGAACATATTCGGAAATGGAACGAAACTAGGAATGGTTTGGTCGTTCGTCACTCGGGAGAATGTTGTGCCAACGCTTAGGCTGCCGTACTTAAGCTAAAAAAGGGTTAAGCCTCATTTGGTCAGTTTCGAGTTAATGATGCCAAATTACAGAGCGCAAAATTCTCTACATTTTGTTCTAAGACACATATCTCCTACATTCTACGGTTTCGGAGATACAGATTGTCGTGAAACAGTTAAGTGACACTTTTTTTAAGACTTACTTAATTAAATACTAGTTAAGCCACAAAAATTGTTTATAAGAGGGCAAAAGGCTCTTAGCTTCACGAAATCTACTTGTTTTTTAATAATTTGCTTAGTTAAAACGAAGTTAACCATTTTTCCTAGCCTAAAAATAAGTTAAGATCCTTTAACTCTGTTAAAGGCTACTTAACTTCTCATAAATATTTCGTTAAAAACTAGACTATAAACAAGTTAACATAAAAAACTTAATTAAAAATCAGTTAAGATCCTTTAACCCTCTTTAACCTAAGTAAAACTTTTTTTTTATACACTATAAAAATCTAAATAACCAATCACCTGTTTTTTTAAAACGAAGAGAAATAAATATTTTGTAAATAATCTTTAGTTAAAATAAAGTTAAGCCACATTACTAGGCTAGAAGTAAGTTATCTGCTGTTCGCATTCCGCGGCGCGGACGCACGATTGGTCAAATTAGGGAGCCGGGGAACAGTGTGGACGTGGTTGTGCGGGTGACGTTTCGTCGCGTTCCCGCCAGGTCTCGTAACACAGGAAGGTAAGACATTAGGTAATTCTGTACCTACAACTGAGTTTTCGTTATTTATTCATATGGTTATAATTTAATATAGGGACTTAAGGATTGCAGTTACAGGTCGATTCACAAGAATTGGCACGAATGGATCGAATGAGTGAATGAAAGTATTTATGTGTTACCTATTTGAATACATCATCATCATCATCATTTCAGCCGAAAGACGTCCACTGCTGAACATAGGCCGCCCCCAAGGCCATCCAATGCGTTCCCGCCACCTTCACCAGGTCGTCGCTCCATCTTTTTGAAGGCCTACCTACACTGCATCTTCCGGTCCGCGGAAGCCACTCGAGAACCTTTCGGCCCCATCGGCCGTCAGTTCTACGAGCGATGTGTCCTGCCCACTGCTTCTTAAGTCTAGCGATTCTTCGAGCTATGTCCGTGACTTTAGTTCTTGCGCGGATTTCATCATTTCTAATGCGATCCCGCAGATAAACTCCAAGCATAGCTCTCTCCATCGCCCTCTGAGTGACTTTGAGTTTTCTTATGAGGCCCATCGTTAGCGGCCACGTCTCAGTGCCATAAGTCATCACTGGCAACACACTGATCAAAGACTTTTGACTTGAGACACTGCGGTATATTGGATGACAAGATATTGCGGAGCTTCCCGAACACTGCCCAGCCGAGTCTAATTCGTTGATTGACCTCTTTTTCGAAGTTGGTATGTATTTGGAATAAAACCTGTCTAGGTTTTATTACATTAAAAAGGCTTTGGTATAAAAATCGAGAATTTAGTGTATTTTGGGAACAGGCCGTTTTGTGAATCAATCATTATGGGAATCGGGTGTTCTGCAATTTCAAACTTAGGGTATTTTGGGAATGGAGTCTTCTGTGTATCGGCTTTTATGAGCTCCAATCAATTTGAAATTGGCTCATATTGAGAAAACTGCAAATCAAGAACGGTTAATTTTGGTAATAAGTTAATTTGGGTTTCATTTTTTATGAAAATAGTTTGTTTTAGATATTGGGTCGTATTCGTATTGAGTTTAGTGTCGAATGCACCGGAAAGGGATGCTACCTAATTAGTTAAATTTTCATAATAAAATTATGAAAATTTCTTACGTGTGTCCATTTGTTAATGAAGACTGATATAAAGTGCCTTATTTAATCGTTAATTACGAAATACGATTATTAATAAGTAAAGAGACAACACAATCCCACAAAAACATTTCATGTTAAATGTTGCCAAGACGAGACCATGTAGCTCGCACTGTCAAAAAGTAATCAGATCTCTTGTAGAACCAAGTTTCTAACCCTACGTGCCCAGCTCTAAATCTATAAGCCCTAATTTTACACTAATTAATCTCGTAGGTATGCAAACCGTGGACTAAACTGGCGAGTCGGCCGCACGAACCTTTTGCAATTCGGCATATGGGCTTGAACTTAAAAATCTATTCAATCTTTTAAACTCTTTCCGTGCGGCCGACTCGCCAGTTTAGTCCACGGTTTGCACGCCTACGAGATTAATTAGTGTAAAATTAGGGCTTATAGATTTAGAGCTGGGCATGTAGGGTTAGAAACTTGGCTCTACAAGAGATCTGATTGCTTTTTGACAGTGCGAGCTACATGGTCTCGTCTTAGCAACATTTAACATGAAATGTTTTTGTGGGATTTCATTACTTTTTGGTAGGGGATGATTTACTAAAAATCCTGAAATACATATCTTATTATTTATAACAAGGGTAACAAGGACCCTCTATATCAATTTTCAGACCTCTAGCATCAAAATTTGCGGAAGTCTCATACATAGTTTAAGGGGTTGGGGGGGTAAAAGTTTCAAGTTTTAAGATTTTTTCGTTGTTTGTATACTATTACTAGCTTATATACCAAATTTCAGCTTTCTAGGACTTCAGGAAGTACCTTAAGAATTTTGATGATCAGTGAATCAGTGACGAAATCGGGGGTTTTTAGACATTGATAAATCTAAAGTATAATAGCTACAACATTCAAACTTTGTATGTTTCATGTTTGTACTAGTTTCATTATAATTTGAAATTTTCAACTATTTAACGTCATCCAAAGCAAAGTTATAAGAGTTCAAAAAAACGACGAAACGTTTCGAGAAAAGGTAGGTAGTGCCCTTGCGCTCCGCTTGGCTCGTCTTGGCGGGGGCACTCCCGTGCCCCCAAATTCCTTCTTGAATTGTGTTGTCTCTTTACTTAATAATAATCGTATTTCAAAATTATTTGAGATCAGTGTAATGTAAACCTATCTACTAACTGATCTCAAATAATTTTGTTATAGGTAAACGTTTTTTATTTATTATATGCTTGAAGCTACTGATAGGTAAACCTATCTACTGATCTCAAATATTTTTATTTTGTGTATTTAGGTGATTTTTTGTTTAATTTGATACGAATTTTAATTTCAAAATAAACGATTAATACGGAGTAACGTTTTTTTTCGTCAACTTATCACTAATCCATCCTAAGCTATAACGGGGTTAACTACAAGCAATATTTTCTTAACCCCTCTTTAGCTAAGTAATGTTGCATAAATTCATGACATAAAAAAAAAAATTTGAAGTTTGCTTAGTTAAATAAAGGTTAAAATCCCTTTGCCATTTTTTGTTATCTAGTGACGTAGCTCTTTTCAATATCATACTTGGTTACAGAACAGTTATGCAGCTTAACTTGTTTATACCTAAGCAATGCTGAATAACTGTGTAATAGTTTTTTTGGTAGTGACAGTAACATGAAATTACTAAGCTAAAAGTAAGTTACGGTATGGTTAGCCCTGTTTTAGTATCATAATTAGTGCAACATTAGAAATAAAAAGCTTAACTTAATTAAAAAAAAGTGATTTTAAGTATTATATTGATAATTATTTTCAATAGAAATTGGTCCATGTGATAGGTGAGAAAATTAGCTAATTTTCTCTCTAAGAAAGTTCACTCTATCTTACATAGTTTTTTAGAGACATCATTCCCCGGCTTTTTTGACGATATCTCAAAATCGACTAGTCGGGGTTAACCCTTTTTTAGCTTAAGTACGGCAGTAGGGTTCTCGGATGCGTTGGTTGTAAAAGACTAATAAAATATAAGGTATTTCTTCATTATTGATGTCAGTTTGCATCGAACAATGGAATTAGGCCGCCCTTTTGAATCCGAGTTGTTGCTATTCGTGTCCTTAGGATAAAAACGGATTTCGTTACTCGTACCCAATTAACAACACAATACCCTCCATTAATCGGGTAAAAACAAGATCAACTTATTATGATTTACTGATCTATACACATAAAATGACTGTATTGTCCTGATCAACGCACAGCCTAAACCGCTGATCGTACAGACCTGAAACTTGGAGGGTGTGTTCTTTGTATGACGTAGGCATCCGATAAGAAAGAATTTTCCGAAATTCTACTCCTAAGGGGGTGAAAAAGGGGGACCAAGTTTGTATGGGACAACGTGATTCCTTGGCCCAATCGACTTCAAATTTTGGATAAACATTCTTTAACAAAATTGATGGAAGACATGTTTCGTATTTTATTGAAATTCGTCCCTTAACGGGGTTAAAAAGGGGTAGAAAGTTAATTTGAGGGTGATTTGCTTCGAAGTCGATATCAATACTCGTTATTGCTTTTGATTTAAATTTCATTTTATTTTGACACATGTTTGAAAATTCAATCTGATTTTATTCAAAAAAGGTTGAACTCATATAAAAGCTTGGTGCAATGCAAATACTCTTTAAAATTGGAACGTCTCGAAAGTCACCATAAGTATAGTCGGGGTAAGAAAAGGTTCGTCACTTTTCGACTCTATATCGGTCGAAAAGTGACGAACCTTTTTTTACCCCGACTATACCTACAAGGATGATATAGACTGGATTGGCAGTCGCCATAGTACAGATCTGCCGTGGTTTTTGTAGTTCGATTATTAAATCTAGATGGCGCTGAAATATAGCCAGAGGCTTTGAAGGCAAAACATTATTTCATATCACTGCAAATGTATTATTATATATTATTTAGGGCGCTGATGGGGCTGCTGCGATACTGCAGTGCATCGGGGATGTTTGCGGAGGCGCATGTGGCGTGTTTTAAAGCCACCATGCGCCTGCGCGCCGCGTCCCTGGTGCGGCGGGTGCGCGGCAGCTCCAACAGTGTCCTGGCAATGATTGCGGACAAGTATTGTCCGTATATTTCATTTTGCTGCGGTCATCACGCACCCGGGGGCACAGTGGTTGACACATTGAAAAACAGATGACGGTTGTCAGTTATCAATGTGTTAACCATTGATGCCTTGATAATAATACTTAATAATGTTTTAGTAATGTAAGCTTATTGAGACTTGTGTGTGTAAGTGTTATTTTATTTTATTTTATAATTGAATGTGTATGAGTCTTTGTACTTGAAATAAATGAATTTTAATTTAATTTTTTTTTTAATTATGCAATATCTTTGAAAAATAATACATTTGTAGTAATATGAAACATCTGTAGTCTGTGTTTTGCCTTCAATGCCTGGCTATATTTCAGCGCCATCTAGATTTAATAATCGAACTACAAAAACCGTGGCCGATCCGTACTATGGTGACTGCCAATCCAGTCTATATCATCCTTGGTATCTACTATATTAGTACCGCATTTGAAGGTTTCTAAGCTTTAGAGAGGTCATCCACTTTTAGGACACAGCCTCATAGGGACGTAGAGTTCGAAATTCATAATCGTAAGGACTAGAACATATTGTTTAAAAAAATATACTTACGAATCATTCCATGTTCAAAAAACATGATTGTAAAAGTGCACTAAGGAACGATTTTCTGAAATTCCCACGAGATGACGGGATAGGGAATTATCTAAACTTTTTGTTTCTTTCTTTATAGGATATAATCTCTGAAACGATGAGCCGATTTTAAAAATTCTTTCATTAATAGAAAGCTACACTAACCCTGACTGACATAAGCTACTTTGTCTTCGGAAAAATACAAAATTCCAACGGGATAGAAATAAGTGACTTCAACTTCCAGGCTGATTTAAAAAATTCTTTCACCAAAAGATAGGTATAGTCGGGGTAAGAAAAGGTTCGTCACTTTTCGACCTTAACTCGTTGAGATAGAGTCGAAAAGTGACGAACCTTTTCTTACCCCGACTATACACTATCCCTGATTGACATAGGCTACTTTTCTTTAGGAAAATGCAAAATTCCCGCGGGATAAAAACAGGTGAATTCAACTTCGGGGCTGTGTTAAAAATTCTTTCCCCGATAGAAAGTTACACTTCCTGATTGACATAGGCTACTTTTCTCGGGGAAAATGCAAAATTCCCTACGGGATAGAAACAAGCGAATTCTATTTCGGGGCTGATTTTAAAAATTCTTTCACCAATACACTATTGCTGAATGATATAGGCTACTTTTCTCCGGGAAACTGCAAAATTCCTGTGGGATAGAAAATAAGTGAATACAAATTCGGGTCTGATTTAAAAAAAACTCTGGGAAAACTGTGGGATAAAAAACTAGGTACACTGTCTTTGATTGATATTTAAGTATTTTCAAAATAGGTCAAAACCGATATATAGTATATGTAGATAGACATCCCACGGGAACTTTGCACTTTCCTGGGATAAAATAAGCCTGCTTCCATCAGTGACAGTGTAGCATTCCATAGAATTCACTTATTCCTATCCCGCGGGAACTTAACAAGTCCCCGGATTTATCCTGTGTTAATCCATTTAATATAGTAGGTACCTGTGTGCCTCATCCAAACAAACTAACGTTATTGTCTACACGTACGTAATTGCGGGCAAAAGCTAGCAATAATATTCGCATCGCTCTAGTTTAGGACCCCTCACATCTGAACTTGTAACTCCCCACCCACATTGTACGATTCAACTTAAATACTTACCTAAAGAATGTGCCGGAATCATAGATAGGCCAAAACAAAAGACTCGTACATATATTTTATCCTTACGGGTGACAAGCTCACACGTTTTACTGTTTACACAGATTCAATTCGCGTTTCACGTCTGAAATCTGTTTACGTTTCTAGCGGTTTTCATCTCGCAGCTTAGACCGAAATTGCGGTGGAAGAAAGAAAATGGGAACGAACAAATTCTGGGTATTTAAATTACCTTATTAAATCATATTGCTTAATGAAAAATGTCTTGGAGATATTTTGAACACAATGCCCGTGTATGCCACATTGTAAGAGGTACGGTAATAGAGAGTAGGCAATAACTTTAATTTCAATACTAGATGAAAAAACCCGCCTGTATAATTCCCGTTCCCATGGAAATTCCGGTAAATATACAGGTTGTTTGGCACATGGACCGTCAAATTTTTTAGCGATATTGTTGGGGTTATTTGCTATTTTTTCTCCCTTGGAACTTGGGGCCCAAGGGTCAAGGTTTTGGAGATATGATTTTTTAAATGTTTTTTCTCATTTTTCCCGAAATCCCACCTTTAAACGTTCATCATCATCCATCATTCCAGCCGAAAGACGTCCACTGCTGAACATAGGCCTCCCCCAAGGCTCGCGAAAAACCATCCGCATCCAATGCGTTCCCGCTACCTTCACCAGTTCATAGCTCCATTAGTCCCATAACACAAGCTTTGCTTAGCTTACTTTGGGACTAGGTCAATTGGGTGAATTGTCCCGTATATTTATTTATTTATTTATCTTATTGGAGGCCTACCTACACTGCGTTCGTTAAACGTTCGTAACTTTTTTATTAATGTACCTATGTAAAATTACATTTTTTTTTTATTTAATACATGTTTGTTCAAATAATAATAATTTTATTCTAATTGATAGTCTCAAAGGGACGTATGAGGTTTTTTATTCAAGCTTAGCATATAAGCTATGCTTAGTTTGGGACTAGGTCAATTGGTGTGATATTTATTTATTTACAACAGAACCCCTTCACCATAACATTTCGCCAAGACAAATATACGAGTACAATTATTTATGTACTAAATATAAAATGTTTATTTTGTATTTCAAGCCAGATGAGATGATGTTTTACGCCAATTTGAATATTAAAACTTTTAAAACTTGAGAGCGCGGCTGCGTCGGCTGTTCCTCCAGGGCCATACATAATAACTAGACTAATCTGAAACGAAGGCTGGACGGACTGGATACATTCGTAAAATATTGTACCTCGTTTGAACTTTAAATTAAAAAACTTAGTACCTACCCTTTTGAAGTTTCGTTGTTTGCACAAAATAATTTACTGTTAGCTGCTAGCTGTGGTATCCTAGTGGCTTGAAATATGGGCTCTTAAACAGAAGATCATGGGTTTAAATACGGGCAATCACCTATAGTTCCCCAGAATTCATTTGCAAAATCACGTTTGAATTTGAGTACCACGAGTTTTAGAGTGAAGGAAAACTTCTTAAAGAAACCTGTGAAGCAAAGCAATTCAATGGTGGGTGTGAATTTCGCAATCTGCTGGGAACTACAACCCAAGTCCTCTTATTCAGAGAGCAGCAGTGGGTTGTAGTGCATACATATATTTAAGGGGCTTTACAACGATTTGGGTTGTATTATCTCTTTAAAAGGTCCCGTCTTTGATACGGGTCATCCTGTGGCGCACGACCGTTACAGCTTTGTGTTTTGAAAAAGGTATCCATAAGGAAAATAATAAAACGTGCCTCAGGATGGTACAAGATGTGTTAGTAGACTTAAAAAAAAGATACAGTTTCGTAATTTCTACAAAATACTATATTATAAAATAATCGATAAATACTAACAAAACGTGTGTTACTCGTACAGTATGTAACTAATATCATAAATTTTATTATTCACATAAAACAATATCATTAAACCTAAACTTGGACTTGGTTCAACAGCACAGCTCAGGATAACAGATTGATGTTGAAACTTAGTTCACTATTTTAGCTAACACATATATATAATAAACTCATTTGCAAAAAAAAAACGGGCACCCAAAACTTTTCTGTAAAACTAGAGAAATCTTAAACAAAAGAGATTGTATATGCATTCAATTAAATAGAAACAATTGTCTACGTATTAAAAAGTTCTGGCAGGTAAAAAAAATGTTCCAAATTTGAAAATTTGAAAGTTATATAAAAATATTCTATTCGATTCGTGTATTTGCTCGCAGTTTGTGTTTAGATATTGTGCAATAAATAAAATAAATAATAAATAAATAAATATCACGGGACAATTCACACCAATTGACCTAGTTCCAAAGTAAGCTTAGCAAAGCTTGTGTTATGGGTACTAGGCAACGGATAAACATACTTATATAGATAGATACATACTTAAATACATATTAAACACCCAAGACCCGAGAACAAACATTCGTATTTTTCATACAAATATCTGCCCCGACACGGGAATCGAACCCGGGACCTCAAGCTTCATAGTCAGGGTCTCTAACCACTAGGCCATCTGGTCGTCTCTGGTCGAATAAATAAAAAAGCGTTTTACATAATTTTAATGGATTGATATTGATGTAACATTGTTTAAATTGGTTTTTCGTGTCAAATTTTACACCGTAAAATGGCAGACAAGACAATTATCGCTGGTAATATAGTGACTCTTCTTCAAGAAGGCTGTACTCAATGTTATGTGTCGGAACGGTTTGGTGTTAGTCGTTCCACTGTTCAGAGGACCTGGACTAGGTTTCAAGAGACCGGTTGTTTGAAAAGAAGACCGGGGTCAGGAAGAAAACGATGTACTGAGCCCAGAGACGATCGATATATCGTGAGCCAAGCTTTACGAAATCGGGAATCTACCTACAATAACATCAAAAACAATCTTGAAGATGTTAGAAATGTGAGTGTTAGCGTATGGACCGTCAGGAGGAGACTTCTAGAAGTTGATATACACAGCCGAAGGCCAGCTAGGGGTCCTAAATTACTCCGTGGGCATCGTATTGCAAGGTTAAGATTTTCCCAGAATTGTGCGATGTGGACCGATGTGGAATTGAGTAGGGTTTTGTTTTCTGATGAAGCTAAAATATCTTTATTTGGTGAGGACCGACGTCGTAAAGTGCTAAGAAGACCAGGAGAGCGTTAGGTATGCAGAGGTATGTTTTGAAGAAATTACGCCGTACGGTGGGGGCTCTGTCATGTTTTGGGCTGGCATAACTTCGGAAGATCGTACGGAGTTAGTTTTCGTAGAAAATGGCTCTCTAAATGCACAACGCTACATCACGGAAATTCTAATCCCTCATGCACAACCAGCGTTAGCTGTTACAGGAAGTGCTGCTGTGTTTATGGACGATAATGCTCGAGCACACCGAGCGGGCGACGTAGACGCTTACTTAAGTGAGGTCGGGATCCGCTGTTTAGATTGGCCAGCACGAAGTCCCGACCTCAATCCCATTGAGCATCTATGGGACGTTCTAAAACGACGTGTTTGAGCTGTACACCCAGCCCCACAGAACATCCGAGAGCTCAAAATTGCTATTACGACCGAATGGGAGCGTATTCCGCAAGAACTCATAAAAAACCTCGTCCAAAGCATGCCACGAAGAATATCAGCAGTTATTTCAGCCAGAGGAGGCCACACTCGATATTAATTTTTCACTTTATTGTTTGCAACTTTTACTAAACAAAGGAGAAAGTTATTTGAAGGTACCTTATTTTTTTGCCAAAATGAGTAATTTCCTCAAAATCAAAATAAAACAAATTAAGAATGACTTAATTACCAACCAAAAGTGTTTTTACCTCAGTAAATAATATTTATTTTATTTTGTTGCATCGAATCCTTTTTCCAACTATTAATACTTAAAATACTCGAATAAATCAAAAGTGGCCGTTTTTTTTGCAGAGGAGTGTATATATATTAAACTATTCAAATATTATATTCCATAAGTTCTACCGGAGAACGTACAAAGGAGGGTGGGCAAATAAGGACAAGCGATAAATCTGTCACTGGGCAGCTCATTCTAAGTTCTAAAATTTCTACTAAAAATCCCACATAAAGAGCTGAGATGTATAATAAAGTGAACAATTGTTGTTGTTGTAGGTACCTACCTACCCCGAACTAACTCAGTCATTTGACAGCACAGCGCTTGACAACTTGAGTAATTTATCTAATTAAAAAAAAACATTTGTAGCTCTCAACCTTGACGCTATCAAAATTATCCCATTGGACAAAAGCCAATTATTTAAAAAAAAAGTATGCTGGGCTTTACGAGGATAATTAGCAGGAATCAGAAGTTATCGTCAAAAAACAGCAGAATTACTATCAGAAGTGAATAATTACTGGTCTGTTGAGTTATTAATCATTCAGCAGCAAGTATTAGCCGAGAATTCGTAACGAAACAACAAACAGAACCATTAATTCAGCAAAAGGACACTGCCGCGCGGACATTACCAATTTAAATTACGTAACTGTTATTTAGTAACTATGATTGATTTAAACGTTCTATAAACCTATTATGTTCCCAAAGACGACAATAGCACGATAGTTATCGTTACGATTGCTGATAGTCTGATACAATTAAGCTTTAACCGTTTCGACGCCAACGAGGCATACATACCGTACTTAATATCCGCACTGCATGTTCTACGCCAACCTACGAGCATATAACCCCTAGAGACGTAGTGAAAGGCGACACTAATCTGTCGACTAGTCAGTGATTTCTCAATGATGTATTTCCCGACTCCTTGGTTTACCGTCAGTTTCAACCATAAAGTATGACCGATGAGACAGCTGACATTTGCGACGTAAAACAGCTTCAATATACAACATCATGTCTTGTTGTGCAGTTAAATGGTGCGGAAACAACAGTAAAAAATGTAATGAAACAAAAAATAATATTACTTTTCATCGGTAAGTCCATTTCTTTATTTTATCAAAATATTTACAAAAATTTGATTTGTTGCAACGCGGGTCAAGTTGGATTGGACTGGTCCATCCCCCATCTTTTTCTTTCTCACTGCAATCGTGTATATCTATCTCTTATTATCGTAATTAGTCTCGTGACGCCAATGACTAGTGTGGTGCGATGCATTTATTTTGTATTGTCGATAATTATCCACTAAATGATTATTGTATCTATTGATATCGGATTTTTTTTTCGTGGATGCTATTTATTACTATTAGTAATACTTCGGGATATTAATTATAATTCTTATTTTCGTGTACGGTCAAACAAATTGAATCATGACACAGGATAGAACCATTTAATAATCAATTTCACCATGATTTCCTTGACAAAAGTATGAGATGTCAACATGACATTAGTAGCACAAAGGTTCCAAGCTGGGTCGTGATTCAATTTGTTCAACTGTACCTGTATTGGACAGGTATAACGTAATTTAATTTCTTCATATCATACCCAGTGGATAGGATTTCGGGATTTTATCCAGATCACGTAGGAATATCGGAATAAAGAGTAGCCTGTGTTATTCCAGCTGTCCAGATATTTTTATGTCAAATTTCATCCTGATCCGTCCAGCCGTTTTAGCGTGAAGGAGTAACAAACGCGCGCGCTCGCGCACACGCGCGCACACACACACACACACACACGCACGCACGCACGCACGCACGCACACACACAAACTTTCCCATTTATAATATTGGTGGGTTACTTACTACTAAGTTCAACAAACCATTAAAAGTACTTTTCAACTTGTTTAGTTTAAGCTTAAAACAAATTAAAAATTGGCATTTAAATTTTACCAGAGTAAATATACAAATAAATAAATAAATATTAGGGGACAATCTTACACAAATCGACCTAGTCCCAAACTAAGCAAAGCTTGTACTATGGGTATGGGTACTAGACGACGATAAACATACTTATATAGATAAATAAATACTTAAATACATAGAAAACATCCATAACTCAGGAACAAATATTCGTGCTCATCACACAAATAAATGCCCTTACCGGGATTTGAACCCAGGACCTCTTGCTTCGTAGGCAGGGTCACTACCAACTAGGCTAAAGCGGTCGTTAACGGTGAGTGTACTGCTTGAAAACCTTTCTGCACAACCTTTTATCAATATCGATAGAAAGCATAAAGTCATTACGATGCACGCCCTAGCGATTGGGTTCGGAATACTTCGGAACACTTCGAACCGATTGCAACTCCCCCCGCACCTCAGCTAGTTGACAGAATCGTTTCCTTTTAAATTCGCAGGCATTACGTCTCCAGGGGTTATATGCTCGTAGACGCCAACGATGGAGCGAATAGCCCTACCCATACACATGCATTTCTGTAGGGTTCAACTTCGCGTTTGACATCCGATGTCATAGCGTATGAGTGAGGGATGTTGTATTTGACAGAACGTTAGGTTAAAATAAATTGATTAAGTACCTAATGCACATTGTGGATAGCGAGTCTGAAAAAGTGGTCAATGTTCTATTTCGGCCAAAGTCAATCAAATGTTGGATTCCTTAGTTATTCGTATGCAACTTATCAAAGATAAAATCACGTGACTTTTCTTCATTTCTCTTCAGTGTATATTTTTATCTTACCTTACAAAGTAGGTACTAGCTCGACCCCGCGACTTCGCCGGTGTTAGAAATCCAAAAAAATGTTACATCATGAAGAATGTGTCATGAAGACAGGACGTGTTTGATTTTCGGGCGGTTTTCCGAGCGCCTTATTCATCTGGTCACATTTTTTAGGAAATTGCAGAACGCTCTGATACAGTTTCCAGTTATATGGTACACGACCTCTAATATATAACCGAAAGCCCCACCGAAATCTAAGGCCATTTCGTAAAAAATGTGACCAGATAAATGAGGCGGTTGAAGCCCTCGAATAAACGACCTTTCCTTGTTTTATTTACAAATCTCACTTCCAAACAAGAACGGGTTCAAAAAGCAATAGCTGTCAAAATAATTAAACTCATGGGACAAACAGACTTTTAATACTTTGTCGTTAAAATCAAATTAACATTTTGAATATGTAGGTTCAGCATGATACCATATTCTTGAGGTCTTGGAAGCTTTAGCACTTTAGCAGATAAATAAATAAATATAATGGGACAATTCACACCAATTGACCTAGTCCCAAAGTAAGCTAAGCAAAGCTTGTGTTATGGGTAGTGGGTACTAAGCAACGGATAATCATACTTAAATAGATAGATACATACTTAAAAACATATTAAACACCCAACACCCGAGAACAAACATTCGTATTTTTCATACAAATATCTGCCCCGGGCCCCGACACGGGAATCGAACCCAGGACCTCAAGCTTCGTAGTCAAGTTCTCTAACAACTAGGCTATTCGGCCGTCGGCCGTTGGTTTTTTTAAGACAAAATACCTTCTTGCAGAAACTTTAAGCCAATCTTGCAGTGTTTTGTTGAACTTGCTACTACTACTTTTACTTAAAAATCCCGTTCTCATTACATTACATGTCGTTGTGTGTGAGAGCCCAACTCTCCTGCCGATACCTATATAGTAGTAAAATACTTTTTTCATTACAGAGACATGCCCTGCGAGCGGTCCGCGCCATCGGGAGTGGACAGGCGATCTACGAACATGTCCCAAACAAGAGGAGCTGATTAATTAAACCAATGGATTATTTACACGTATACGATTTGAACGCATGTTATTTATATGCATCCCCGGATACACATGGGTGCAATAAAGCAATCAGCAACAAATTCACTAAATGATGGCAATAATGAACAAAGTAAAACGCACGTGTAATTATTCATCATCATCATCCCAGCCTATATACGTTGCACTGCAGGGCACAGCTTCCTCTCAGAATGCGAGAGCTTGGGCCGTAACTCCCACGCGGGCCCAGTGTGGATTGTAAACTTCACACACACCATTGAATTTCTTCGCAGGTGTAAGCACGTTTCCTCACGATATTTTCCTTCACCGAATTCAATTGAGTGACAGCCCTAGTCGAAATTCCGTGTTTACTCACGATGTTCTCCTTCATCGTAAGCTCATGGTAAATTTCAAATGTAATTTCGCACATAAATTCCGTAAAACTCAGAGGTGCGAGCCGGGATTTGAACCAACGACTCTCTGCTTGAGAGACTAATAGGTCAAACCGCTAGGCCACCACGGCACCAGGTACCTTAAATATTAACTAATATTAAACGATTTTGTCAGAGTTATTACTTTCCTTTTTCCAACTATTGGTAGGTAATTACAGATTCTGGAAACACCGTATAGGTGGAAACTATACCACAATCCCTATACACCGGAATTAGATATCGGCATTCCTACTTGCTGCTAATCTGGAGGGTAAAAACCGCAAAATCGATTTCAGGTTTGTAGCCT
Organism: Archips xylosteana; assembly: GCA_947563465.1. NCBI lineage: Eukaryota > Metazoa > Arthropoda > Insecta > Lepidoptera > Tortricidae > Archips > Archips xylosteana. The sequence continues at coordinate 10,901,589 of OX387356.1, forward strand.
TACACAATCACGGTGGGAGCGAGTGTATTTTATCCGATAACCATGTACACACTCACATACAAACTTTCGCCTTTATAATAGTATGATAGTGTGATTTTGTATGTCAATTGTAAGACAATTGTTGTAACACTTTTAACACGGCAAACCTGGTGCGCAACTGGTCGCTTACAGAAAAAGAAAATTCTAAATTCTGAACTATTGATTTTTTTTTGTTTTTTTTTTTCCTGATTGGCTCTACAATTTGGCAAAGCTTATGCCGAAATTTGATTTCACTGAATTGTAATTTGTTCTTGGTAAAAACACTATTTTACCGAGTTGCTTGAATTTTAATACATATAAAAGGCTGCCGCTATTGCAGCCCTTCCTTTTACGCTTTATCTACACAAACCTTCTGCTCTACTGCCTCGGAGCAGACCGCCGGTGAAGCTTGATCCCCTATTGGACGCTCCGAGGCTATACGTGAATACCCTGCCCTGCCTTGCCACCTGTCCAGAAAATCTAGGCCAGTGTTTTTACTTTTTTGTATATTTTATTGAAGAGCAGTGCTGACTGGAACAATTTGTATATACATATTTTCTACTGTATTTGTATTTTTATTTACAACTTGTCTCTTATTTCTCCGACCGGCTAGCCGGTTACACACTAAAGCTTTTCATTGGATTCATCAGACAAGCGTGCACCTTATAATATTCTATTGAATTAAATTTAACGCCTATAAACTTAATCAAATGATATTTTGGGGTCTATAATGACTCCCATAAAATTTTAAGTCATACCTAATGTATCATTACATCATTAGTCATAATCAACGTTAGTCATACAGTGATTTATTTCTGAAACAATTTATTTTTCGGAATTGTTATAAAACAAACCTAACCTAACCTACTGCATTCTATAAGATGGCATTTAAAAAAGTCCTGAAAAAATACCGTTTCAGAAATAAATCACTGTATGACTAACGTTGATTATGACTAATGATACATTATGACTTAAAATTTTATGGGAGAGGGTATGTATTACAATACCGAAGTACGAAAGACCGAATGTATTAAAACATCGAATGGGTCAAAAGACCGACACGATTTTTTTCAGAAACCGTTAACTTTTTAAGATTGTTATAAAACAAACCTAACCTAACCTAATGGGTTCTGTATGATGCCGTTTTAATAAATTCTGAGAAGTTTACGGTTTCAGAAAAAAATCGTGTCGGTCTTTTGACCCATTCGATGTTTTAATACATTCGGTCTTTCGTACTTCGGTATTGTAATACATACCCATGGGAGAAAAGGTTCACCGGATAATTTGACTTGAGCTTGCAAAGTAATTCTAATAAATTGAAAGACTGTAGGTTTAGTACAAATGAGTTTGGAAAATCCAATCAAAATGACCGCGCTGTTCTTTTGTTTCCCGCAGAAGCGTGCACCAACATGCAAATGAGTACATCCGTTAGAAAGATAATGGTAGTGCTCCGCAGTAAATAAAGGGGATGAAACGTTGGTTTGCTACTAATTGAATATTAATTTTGACTAAAGTATATGTATGAACCACCATACAGGGTGAAATTGTAAACATGATACAAAATTAGTGTTTGCTAACTTATTTTTCCTACTCCTGTACCTAAGTACTTTTATCTATACTTACTCTATTCCCCATAACAGCACCTAGCTGCTACAGATTATTAAGTGTACGTTACACTCAACACTAAAGCCCAGTTTAGACCTGCTGAGTTGAGTTGAGTTGCGTCGAGTCGAGTCAAGTCGAGTCACGTCGAGTCGAGTCGAGTCGTAGAAAAAATATTGTATGCAACTCAAAATATTGTGCCGTCACTCGCCTTTTAAGACCTCACTTTGCAACCGTTGCATAAAATACTATAATGCTGGACAATATAATGCGTTTACTCAATAGTTAGTATTTTAATTTCAACAAAGAATAACACGCATTTCTTACATAAACGTATTATCAAACCGCGTTTAGAAAGGGATTAAGCCACAGAAATATATCGAGATAGAAGGAAAATGCCCGGCAATTTGTAGCGAGACCGAGCCTGTAACATCTTGCGTAGGTACTTTGACGTCACGAATGTAATTTAGTGATGGGAAACATAAGCCGCGCGAGATCAATTCAAAAGCATCGATTCACAGATCGATTAGGGAACCGATTCTTATGCACAGAGGAAATGATAATTATTTTCGACAGAGGAAATGAGAAAGGTCAGAATTTCAAATCGAAAAATATAAATGTAGGTAGGTACCTACCTAACCAATAAATTGCTTTACATTTGTCAGTACCTACTATAGCCGCTGCAGTTATTCATCATCATCATCATCATTTCAGCCGTAGGACGTCCACTGCTGGACATAGACCTCCCTCATTGACGCCCAATCATTACGGTTGAGAGCGACTTGCATCCACCCTGAACCTGCGGCCTTCACCAAATCGTCCGTCCATCTCGTTGGTGGACGTCCCACGCTGTGCTAGCCAGTCTGTGGTCTCCATTCGAGAACTTTTGGGCTCTAACAACCATATGTTCTGCATGATATATGGCCTGCCCATTGCCATTTCAACGAGCTAATCCGTTTGGCTACGTCGGTGACCCCGGTTCTTCTACGGATCTCCTCGCTTCTGATTCGATCCCGTAGAGAAACTCTGAGCACAGTCCTCTCCATAGCTCGTTATTACCTACCTACCTATAATCGTGTAAGTACTACACACACACACACACGAACATTTTTTAAAATAATATTTAGCCTTATGTAAATGTGTATCTTTTCATCATATGACATCATCACTACATCAATAGTCGGATAAGCTGTACTGATTACTCGTCGGTACTTTGATGGGCCAGTAAAGGTGTCTTCGTGGAAATGTATAGAACAATTCTTGCTGTTTTTTGTAGGAAACCATTTTTTACGACCAGTTGTTTTCAATCTATTTATTTTTAATATGAGGGTCATTCGGAAAACTAAAATAAAATTGCAATATAGAAGTAACCATAACCTGTTTGTTAATAATATTTGCTTTGCACTACGTACATTATATAACTACATAATAATATAAAAACGTAATTATCATTTCCTCTGCTTTCAAAATCGATTTTAATCGAGTAAGAACTGCGATAGTGTACTTGTACATCACTATTCTTACTTTTGACAGAAAAAATGATAAATTGACCTTGGACGTAACTCGATAGTTTGAATAGCTTATTTTTACATTGCTGGTTTTGAACGCACGCCATGTCTGTCTCGTCAAATTAAAGCCGCAATGGAAAGCTAGCGTGGACACACTATCGCCCGCTACTGTTCTGATGAAAATAATAAAATAAATCGTTTTTTAATTAATAATAGATATTTTAGGACAAATAGTACTTACCAATGAAAGGAAATACCTCGACTAACAGCTCCAACTTTATCTGTAGTATTTGAACAGTTAATTACTGAACAACGAGTCATTTTATTTTTAAAACCTGACGTCGCACGCAGACCACGGTCGGGAGCAGACTGAAGTTCGCGGCGAGCATTGGGGCTTATAAACACCATTTGGCCAGTCGACGTACGTAAACTATTTCCTTCTATCTCGATATATTTCTGTGGATTAAGCTCATATGTCATTTTTGAACTACTTAATGCATGATATGACATTGTCAGTGGTAGAGTGTGCATTAATTGTTATTTTAGTAACATGAAGTTCTTTAGCATGGAAAAAAACATCAAATTATGTGTGTAAATTTCATAAGGGCATATATTTTATCCAGACATAGTTAACGACCATACAAATCACGTGAAATAGATATTTTGTTAATAACTTTTATTAATGAAGCGTAGTTAATTTTTTAAAAAAATCTAAGGAGCAATGTAACGCGTACAATTTCATTTGACATGAGTGTTTATTTACCTTTACCTCAATGTTATGTTGTCAAACCCTATTATTAGGCAGAAAGATCTTCTGAACTTATGATAAAATTGATGCTACGATCATAAAGCACAATACTGAAAACCGTCTTGCTAACTTTCTGCTAAGATCTCAGCGTAATTTACTTATTAGTGACTGTCGGAGGCAATGGAGATACTTTCGTGTTAAAGTTCCTTTTGCGAGTCTTTACAAATCACTTCATTAAAAAAATGTTTCGCATTCCAAGCAGGTGGTGGTGATAGCATGACATGAGTTTTCAATTTCATTAGCACTTAAATAACATTCTTTACATTTAAAACTACCTTAATCAATAAGTACCTAATCTTGACGTTCCTTATTTGACACTCTCATAATGAGCCTAGATAACATAAATATCCAACGCCATGAAGGTAATTAGTACTAGGTAGTATTACAAATTCGTTGTCTTTGTCGCGTTTGTTTTCTTTTCTATTCAACCTTTAAGAATAAAACCACAAAATTCAATAGCAAACGTAGAGCGAACTCATTGGTGGTGTTTCTTCTGACATAATTTGTCATGACGCCGCCGACACAAATCAATAAGATTGTTTTCGTAAACGATACGATAATCGAATATTAGTACCAATGAACTCTTTGATATAATAATGGCATATGGAGAAGCTGGACAATGTGGAAGAAGAGTATTAGAAATCTACAGAGAGCGATTTCCGAACCGGCGACCTCCGCGAAACTCACGAGTCATTATCAATGCTCTCCAGCGTATTCGCGATGGTTTGACTCTGACTGGGAGATTCAGTGATCACTCTTTACCAGCTGAAGAACGTGTGCAGCTTTGTTTGCTGAATACGTTCGAAATCAATGGATTGGGAGGTTCGGTCCTTGCCGATGGTCTGCATGAAGTGGATTTTTTTCTATGGGGAGCTGTGAAAAACGAAGTTTACCTACTCAAAACCACGAGTATTAGTGGAGCAGCTAAGGGAGAAAATCACGGAAGTTTTTCAAAAACTTCAAGAAGTGAATTTACGAAATGTGAGAACGTCCATCAGTCGTCGTAGTGTCGCCTGTATTCAAGAGCAAGGCAATGTAGAAAACAAATATCTCAGGCGAGTGAACAACATTTTAATTAAAAATGAAATAAATTAATGATCTTTATTTTTACTTTTATTTTTGAACTAAACAAATGTCGAAACGTTCGTGTTATGACGTTATTCGTAAACGTCATGTTCAGGTAGGTACGTTAATTCATCGACGGATTATGCTGTACATTGCTTGCTGAATTAATTTGTAAGAAAAATAAAATACAACTAATGTTGATTTTACACATGTAATTACGTTAATTAGTATGTATACTAAACGTTGTTAAATTATATGCTCGTATGAAATTTACACACTGTATTTACCTACTTAAATAAAATACAAATGTTGTAAATATTACTTTTAAAAAGACAATAAAAATAAATTCGTGTTATCTTTTTCTTCATTGAAATATGTTAGTACATTGCAGATAATTTCTCGGCACCGACCGTTTAATACTTTACCACGATTTATATTTTATACAGGTACGTATTTTTTAACAGCTACGGCAATTTAATAACGCGAAAATGATGTGAATTAATGACAGATTTGTGAGATATGATATTAATATTTTTTATAAAACAAATGACAACATTTTACCGAGAAGAGAGTCCAAATACCAAGTATGCAAAGCTGTAAATCTATTAATTCTATTATCATTAAGTGTCTGCACTTATGAAGATATCAAAGATTGACATGATCATATTTAATCATTTATAAGTACTGTTGTGCTAACGATACTCTCGAGTCCCTTTCTAAACGCGGTTTGATAATAAATAACTATCGTAAGGCCGCGGGTGAGCAAAGTAATTGTTTCAGTTCATTAATAGGAGCTCCGCAAAGTAAAGCCTGATTCAATAAATTATTTAAAGAATGAAATCATTAAACATGCCCGGTCTGTTAGATGAACCGTGGGAAAGACCTAATTAAGTTCAGCAATGAACATCCTAAATTTTAACAGATCAATTTTATCAATTGAAGACATGAGTGAATGAAGGGGGTATATCACAAAAACATTATTTCGAGTAAATCGCAGTTAAAGGTTTTCACGTTGTAATTTTGTTTTTAAATTGAATAGGGTATTGTTACTTTTATAAAAATCAACCAAATAGCCTGATTTATTGATTTTTTTTTAATAAATGCTTTTAAATAACATTTTTTTACATAAAAAAAGTACATAACCCCTTCTTTCTCCTTTAAGCTGTTCTGCAAAGAAAATAAGTTAAATAAATGAAAGTGTTTATTGTAACAAAATTTATTAATTTAGTAGAATTTCTTCGTAAAAATACCTGCATTCGGAGTATATAAACTTCAGCTGATCCCTGATGTTTTCTTTTTTTTCTTGGGATATCGGATATGTCAGAATAAGAGAAAATAAAAGTTTGTCTCATAACATGGATGAAGGAGCTGCTAAGTGCGTACATAACACTTTCTTCTGTTACATTCACTCGCAAACTGGTAACCACTTCTAGAGTCATGTGCCCTTAACACGTTCATTCACGAAGAACGTAACTTATTCCTTCCTTACTTATTATTTCCTTCCTTCATATACTGGGTTTAAAGCTGTCATAGCTTAAAAACATGGGAACTGAAGGCTTTCGGTGTTGCATTATGACTTAGCACCTTCATTTATGGCATAAAACCGAAAATGAAAAAATGCGACATACCCCCTTCATCCACTCACGTCTTCAATTGAATTAGGGCCTCCGCTAGCTGACGCGGACGCCCGCCGCGTGCGCAGCGCACGCTCGCGGGTCCCGCTCCGGACGAAATCCATCCAAAATCCGTCGCACGCGCCCGCGCCAGTTAAGACGCTGTCAACACCAACGTCAGCGCACACTGTCTATTTGTATCGGAGTAAACGAGATGCCGCTATTACTGGGCAGCCGGGTATATTGAAATTTATCAGGCAAATATTGAATTAAAAAAAAACTGTGGATTATTTGTGAAATATGACTCGTTAGCGGTTTAGGTATGAATATGTTCACTTCATGTTTTTAATTGCAGACGCATACGCCAAAAAAATAAAGACATAGAACCGTTTAATGATGATTTTAAGACCTATCTTTGCAATTATTTTCTATCGAGCCGATTTCGTCCAATTATGTATCGAGTCCGTCCACGGTCTTTGAAATATGATGAATTATTAACATATAATTTTTTGATGTGCTAGAACAAACAGTTTTTCTTAAAAAACTGTTTAAATGACATCAATTTCAACAAAATTAGGTCTTGTCAGCCTCTTAAGCGCTGTTCATACAATTTCTTATTAGACGGGCGTCCGTTCCGGGTAATCCGCGTCAGCTAGCGGAGGCACTTAATGCATTATATTTTCCTACATAACTGATTGACAGCATTTTTTTAGCTGCCCAACCTAAACCTATTCGGAGAAATTGCAGCCCTCCAAAGTACTGAAAAGTGACTAAACCCTCCATCTTCTGTAGATTTTTTTTCTTGAGGAAATTGCTAGTTATTACTGTTTTGATTATATGTTTGATTATATGTTCTCGAGTGGCGTCCGCGGACCGGAAGACGCAGTGTAGGTAGGCCTCCAACAAGACGGAGCGACGACCTGGTGAAGGTAGCGAGAACGCATTGGATGCGGATGGCGCAGGGCCGATCTCTTTGGCGAGCCTTGGCCACAAAATAATTAGCAGTGGACGTCTTTCGGCTGAAATGATTATGATGAATGATATTGTTATTGCAAACCAATGTCTATCCTAAGTTCTGTAGGAATCGATTCATTAGAAATGGTTGAAAAAGCTATTGCAAGATTTGACAAAAACGAATATATACGGGGTCAAGCTAAATATGTAAAGCGTTTATTAAAATTCGTCGGTTTCGAAATAACACGATCAAAATCATTGAAACCTTTTAACCTATTGAATATGTACCTACTTATACCACCGCCGACAAAGAAATAGGTATGTAATTTAGGAAGAAGCCCCTCATAACACAAATAAGGAAAAAACCATATCTGCAAAAGTAACTTAGATTTAGGGTTGCTTTTAAATACTACAGAACCCTCAGTCTACGAGTCCAAATCACACTTGGTCGGCAATTTTTACCTACTGCAAAACGATTACCTACTGCAAAAAATATTTTATACTTAAAATATCATTTAATAATCTTAAAACTTGTCATATTACGTTCATAAAATAATAAATCTACCGCAGTCACAGTTGCTCGTTTAAACAGCTCAACATTCCAGCAGTATCGCTTCGTGTTAACTCTCATGCGAAATTTAACAAGCAAAACCGATTGTAACCCGGCCAAGTAGACTCGCTGTTGGCCTAGCCGGCCATGCGCAAAACGATGCGACCGGGCTACTACGATGATGCAATACCGCTCGCCGATGGCAGAATATAATACGGCAAAATTTTAAAACCCCACCTTCAGTCTTTTTTCCCTCTCCGTCTCACAACATTTTGTATACTTCCTCACCTAAACAAATTTGGCAGCCAACTTCCTATTTAAAACACCTCAGTGTTCTACGAAACACAGTGTCGCTTCAACAAGCAAGTGTCACGTCATTACAAGTCTTAACAAAGAAATTATACGGTTTATAATGCAAACTTCAAACAAACGCGCACGTGGGAATAGCGTGTTACTGGGTCATTCGAAACAAACTAGAACTTATCGTTTGTTTCTATGTAGCGGTATTGATGTGAAAGGGACGCAATTAAAAGTCGATGTACGAAATCGATCACAGCTAAAAGTGTAGTGTGTTCACGGGAGTGCTAGCAGCAAAGAGTATTGTTACTGTATAGAAACTAGCAGGAAAACGAACTCTTTAGTGTTGACGTAGACGTGCCGCCACCGGTGGTCGGTATTTCGACGTTGTAATAAATTAGCTGAAATCTCGTGTTATACTCGTGGTAAGTCAACAATTATTTCTTTTCTGTGTTGGATAAATTGCATTATTGTGAGAAATATTTTTACCGGACATATTTTATGTCAGCTAATAACCTTGAGTCGTGTCAAATTGATCAGCATTTAAGCTCTTGATTTAATTGAATTGACGAGATTTTATTTTTTTGACACCTGAAAATTACTACAGGAATCGAATGAGTTTTGCCTCCTAAACACGGAAAAATATTTATTATAATTTATTTCTCCATATTTATTAAAATACAAGAAATTAAAAATATATATTCTGAAACTGAATTTACCAAAACTACCTACCACAGATTAGTTGTTTCTTTTGCTTTTTTCACCAGAAAAAAAGATCTGTAATAATTTTAAATTTGATAAAAACCTCAACGTCAGATTTACGTTGGATTTACGTCCATTTTACGTCGTCACTTTTTTTTTAATAGGGACTAGACAAAAGTAATGGATCTATTCTGTGGTAGTTTTGGAGTTACGCCATTTTAGAATAAGCACATCTTGAAAATTTTATAATAAATAAATTAATAATCCTAGTGAAAATTTAAAACTATATCAGCATCTTTCTCTTTTCAAACAGAATACAGAGAACGAATCAAATTATAGTCTTAAAAATATGAAATGTTGTCAAGGATAAGCTAAGTGATTCTGCCCCCCTCGAGTTTGAGCTTGTAATTTTTATGGACGGTGTGGCTCTACATTAGTAATTAATCTGCAAAATTTGAGCACCCTAAACTTTATAGTTTGTTTAAAAAAAAAGCAAAATATGATTTTTCTTCGATATTTTTTTTCTAGCCAACCGATTTTAGTGTGCTTCACATATATTATACACTTACTAAAGATGATTATATGACATAATTTATATTTTCATTATGTCGTAGAAAAAAGTTAAAAAAAGCTGACTAAGCTTTTCAGATATTTTATTTATTTACTTCCACGTTAGAGACCGCTCCATTTTTTTCACCAATAATACACCCACCAACGACCTAAGTATATGTATTTTTTTCGAAATTATCGGAGTGGGAGAACATGGAGATCTTTACATAAAATACTTTACATACATTTCCTAGAACCGCTATAATATAAAAAGGAATTATTGAAACCTCTTTAGAGAAACGTGCATGACATACTAAATACTGGCCATTTACAATTCGTTAGGTTTATCTCTTTCGTTAGGTTTCTCAATTCTTTAGGTTTTTCTCTAAAGAGGATTCAATCGTTCCTTTTTATATTATAGCGGTTCTAGGAAATGTATGTAAAGTATTTTATGTAATGATATCTCCATCTTCTCCCACTCCTATAATTTCGAAAAAAAAAAAACGGTCATATATGGTCGTTAGTGGGTGTATTATTGGTGAAAAAAATGGAGCGGTCTCTAACGTGGAAGTAAATAAAAAAAAATCTGAAAGTTTCGTCTGCTTTTTTCAAGTTTTTTTGTATGACATAATGAAAATATTGTTTTTGTCATATAATCATCTTTAGTAAGTGCTTAATATAATTATGTGAAGGACACTAAAATCGGTTGGCTAGAAAAAAAAAAACGAAGAAAAATCATATTTTTTTTTTATACAAAAACTATAAAGTTTAGGGTGTTCAAATTTTGCAGATTAATTAATGTAGACACACCGTCCATAAAAATTACAAGCCCAAACTCGAGGGGGGCAGAATCACTTAGATTATCCTGGCACGGCCTTTGGATACTTATTTACTGAAATCAAAACGCTGAATAAAATAATATATTTACAATTTCAGAAAGTCAACATGTGCGGAATTTGGGCAGTATTTGGGGCCGTAGATGGTGTTAACCTGACTTGTATCAAGTGCTTTGCAACCATCACACACCGTGGACCGGACGCGTGGCGCGTAGAGCAGGATGCGCGCGAGCCCGGCGCGCTGCTCGGGTTCCGTCGTCTCGCCATCGTCGACGGCCTCCACGGGATGCAGCCGATGCGCCTCCACCGGTACCCCCGCACCACGCTCATCTGCAACGGCGAAATCTTCAACTGGAAGCTGCTCCAGAAGCAACACGACTTGCCCTACGAAACCAACTGCGACGTCGAAGCTGTCATTCACGCATACCACAACTTCGGTATCGCGGAGACCGTGAGAAAATTAGATGCCGAATTCGTCTTCTGCCTAGTCGATGGTGAGCAAAAGAAAATTTACATTGCAAGGGACCCGTACGGTGTTCGCCCGCTGTTCAGATTACATGACGAGGAGAATGGCTTTCTAGGAATTTGTTCAGAAGCTAAAGGACTTATTGGGCTTAAACAGAACGCCAGTGAAAGGGCAATCCTAGAACCGTTCCCACCAGGACACTTCCAAATTTGGAGCATGCTTAGCGATGGAAAGGTTAAACTCGATCATACGGAACAATACTTTAAGCCCGGAATGACCTTGGCATTTAAACCCTACGTTCCTGAGACAGACATGTTAAAAATGAATGTTTACGAAAAGACAGCTCATTTATTAGAAGCTGCATGCCGTAAGAGGTTGATGTCGGATAGACGGGTTGGATGCTTTCTTAGTGGTGGTCTTGATTCGTCGCTAGTCACCGCTTTGGTAGTCAGACTTGCAAAAGAGCACAAACTGCCTTATAACATACAAACATTTGCTATAGGCATGGGAGATTCTCCCGATCTGGTTGCGGCTCGCATTGTAGCCGAGCACTTAGGTACTGAACATCATGAGGTACAATTTGATGAAAACGACGTAAGAGAAGCCTTAGATAAGGTTATTTACCATTTGGAAACATTTGACATTACCACAATTCGTGCCAGTATACCCATGTATCTTTTATCCAAGTACATTAAAGAGAAGACTGACACAACCGTAGTCTTCAGTGGTGAAGGTGCCGATGAAGTAGCTCAGGGTTACATTTACTTCAGGGATGCGCCGTCGGCGGAGGCTGGCCACGAAGAAAGTTTGAGGTTACTATCTGACATATACTTGTATGATGGCTTGAGAGCAGATCGCACTACAAGTGCATTCAGCTTGGAACTTAGAGTACCATTCCTAGACATCCAATTCACTCATCATTACTTAGGAACAGATCCAAAATTACGTCAACCCCAAGATGGGGTGGAGAAGCATTTATTGAGAAGTAGTTTGGCAAAGGGTGGTTTATTGCCAGATTCTATACTCTGGAGGCATAAAGAAGCATTTTCAGATGGAGTTGCATCTGTAAAAAAATCGCTATTTACAACAATAGCAGAAATTATAGAGGACCGATACAAAGATGAACCGACAAAGTATAAAGGCATCCAACCTACTACGACAGAGTCAAAATATTATCGACACGTATTCGAGAAGTCATTCCCTGGTCAAGATAATTTTACGCCTTATTACTGGATGCCTAAGTGGGTTCAAGTCTCCGACCCTTCTGCTCGATTCATAAAGCATTACGCAGCCAAATAAGTAAATTGATGAAGTAATTAAATAAATTTTAAATTATTTATGCAAATAAAAATGATGTCGAAATTTTACTAAGTGCATATTTATTATTAATATTGGTAAATAGATTTTTATATAACATCGCATACAACCTAAGTGTTACTAACTCAATTAAACTCGACAGTATCTACAAGTAAAACTTAAAAAGAGGTCTTTTCTAATGCACGTGTGTAGAAAAACTTGTGGGATTCATGTTCACGACAAATTTCCAATATCGAATGTCAAATTGTCTATACGAAAAAATACTAGGTACACGAAATTAAGAATTAATTTTCTTAATTTTTTAACCTACTTTTTAAGTTTTACCGGATAAAACCAATTCTAACATAGCATGGATCAAACAACACATTTTCAAGAAGCTTCAATAACCTATTATAGGAGGTCTAATAGATTCAATAAACTTCTCAAGGCACGTACAGTTTGGTTTAGTGAGCGATGGTTGATATGGTGTCATAAGCAGCTCCTCTTGACAGATACCCGAAAACGTTACTCTAGCGTGATTTGGTTTACGGCATGGTGGTGGCGGAGCCTCCATTGAAGATTCGCTAGACGTCAAGTCTTTGGATGTCCTCGATACAGGGTTACTGATAGTCGAAGTGGATTTTTCGAGAATTTTCACTTTACTTCCTATCGACTTATGGCAAGTAATCATTGTGAGCGTTTCTGATTCCTCGTCTTTTACACTCCTTGTGACTCCTGTATGGAGGGTACGCAATGCAGCGACGGTGCATTTAGGGCATACTTGTTCTGTGCTTGGCTGGACAGCAGCACGCTGCACATAAACTTCGCTCAAAACACTCCCAGGAGTAACTTGGATGAATCTGTCCGAAAAGATTTTTCTATGCTTAGTTTGGATTCCTCTATGGGTCTTAACATGTATTGTGTCCTGTATTTCATGGAGTGCCTTGATTCGTTGGCAGGTGTTGCATTTGCACTTGAGATTTGCCAGTTGGAACTTTAGCTCCCGTAGCTCATCTGGCTCTAAATCCCAGCCCCAATTGCTCTTCTTTGGCTGCAAGACTGACCTAAACATCATTATTGGCATCGTGGTACGTCACAGGTATTTCTGGCAGCAGATGTTACCCGACTACGACGTAGGTGCCGTTTAAATTATGATAAGAACATTGGACACTTGGGTTTGATAGTATCGTAGCCGGATAAATTTTAGTCAGTTAGCTAAGCTCAAGCATTTTGTTAATAAGTTTGAGCCATATTGAAGATGAAACATGGTAAATTTATGAAATATTTGCGATGCTGCTGAAAAGCTGCATCTTAATTGGTTTGATAGACGACAAAAATTGTCAAACAAACCAGGAAGAAATAAACAATAACATGACAATGTCATGCTCATGTCATGATGCTATCGACCAAACAGATAAAATCCTTTATATACCTTTGTTTGTTCTGTTATCTTGGGTTTTGAGATGATTATTCTTGTCTTTGGTCAAATACACATTACAACATACCTATGGTACCTAGAGGCATATACCCATGGACGTACTACCTAATAATATATCTATGGTAAAAAATAAGTTTGAAGCACATGTCCATCACATGTCAAACCACTCCAAGATGTTGAAGAACAAGTAATAACAAAATACACTTACAGTAAATAATTATGTAAAAATGCAGCTTTGCACTTGCAATTCATATTAACAATCATTTAAGACATTCAAAACACAAGTAGCATACAAAATGACTAACGAGCATCAAGTACGAAAACACGATTGTTTGAATAAGAAGCTAGTAAGTGTCATAGTTTGATAAAATAATAGGTGCTAAATATTTTCCGAAGTAAAATGCTCCTTAGTCTAATCCCCATAGTCATCAACAACGGAGGACTACATTCACCTTAAATTTTATTTTAGCCATGCTGCATTTGCAAGCCTTGCCCTTGCATGGATTGTCCAGATGTATCGAAAAAGATGATCATGCCAATTAGTTGCGACCTTGGTATCAAAGCTTCACAGTGCTCAGCCAAAAAGATACCAGCATCTTGTTCCAAAACATGCACTAAATCTTTACCCCAACTAGAGCCTCGTCGGAAACCAAGTATATTGGATGTCCTAAATGATAATCGGGACTGCAACTGTGGACTCGTTGCGCGCGCTGTTCGCGCTGATTGTTACCGATTTTTAGGCATGAGGGACATTCACGATGCAAAAAAGAACAAGACACCCCCCCACAAAGATTAAAACTACAAACAGATTTCATTCTCATTTGATTTTATTAAATGTCGGTACGATTGCACATGTTGCGATGACAAATGAATTGAAACGTAAAATCCACAATGCTGTTTATAATGGCATGTATTGGATACGATTGATCAAAAACGTTCGTCGTCATAGAATAAAAATTAAAATATGCTTATTTTTAAGTATCTTGCTGTTTTTATCAGTGATTTCTTACTCATTTTACAAATACAGAAGCACAGACAGGGACTCAAACTTTTTTTTCATAGTAAATCCTAATGTTATTCAAATTGTTCGTTCCACTTTCTCAGGGTCCTCCTTAGCAGCTAGTTCATCTCTGGCTTTCCTGAATTTCTCACAGACATAGTTCCAGTATTTGCTTCTAATTTTATCATATTTAGTAGCAAGATCTTCACAAAGTGAAACACCTCTTGTGGGGTTGTGGAATACGCCGATTTCCTCTTTCTTGATGGCTTCATCACAAATGTCTAAGATGAAAGCGAGTAGGAAGGGCGATCGGCATTGATTTTTGTACAGTTCTTCGCAGAATCCTGTAACTACGCAATTACCGCTAAGCCCTCTTTTGTCGTGGAGCAACAAACCTCTCAAATAATTCCAGGCGCTTTCATTATTTTTGACAAATTTGATTTTTTCCATAGTGTAGACAATCTCTTTCTGTACGTTCATATCGGACCAGCCGAGGTGGTTGTTCATTATAAAGTAGCGCTGGTTCCAAGCAGAGTTGTTGCGAACGTCGAGATTAATAAGGTTGTCCACGAAATTCATTTCATGTTCGTACAGCCTGAAAACAAGGGTAAATCAAAATGTTTACTTGGGTACTAATTAATTTCAATAGACTGAAAGATTAGCAAAACCAATACAACAGTACTAACTTAGCTGCAACTAGGTAAAAGTTCATCATGACTATGTAGAGTCACTTTATGTAACTAAACATGGGATTAATTGTTTTTAATCAAGCAATCAGTTTGGTTGGTGCATGTCGCACATACAAATAATGCGTCCGTCGAATAAATATGCATATCTGAACTTGTCTCCTACACCAGCACTGCAAGTGCAAACCCATTTTTATCTAAATAAGTAAATTTTCGAGTTTTTGTGTGTTGACACATTATTGCCTATCAGCATTCTGGTCACAGAAATATATCGAGATAGAAGGAAAATGCTCGGCAATTTGTAGCGAGACCGAGCCTGTAACATCTTGCGTAGGTACTTTGACGTCACGAATGTAATTTAGTGATGGGAAACATAAGCCGCGCGAAATCAATTCAAAAGCATCGATTCACAGATCGATTAGGGAACCGATTCTTATGCACAGAGGAAATGATAATTATTTTCGACAGAGGAAATGAGAAAGGTCAGAATTTCAAATCGAAAAATATAAATGTAGGTACCTACCTAACCAATAAATTGCTTTACATTTGTCAGTACCTACTATAGCCGCTGCAGTTATTCATCATCATCATCATCATTTCAGCCGTAGGACGTCCACTGCTGGACATAGACCTCCCTCATTGACGCCCAATCATTACGGTTGAAAGCGACTTGCATCCACCCTGAACCTGCGGTCTTCACCAAATCGTCCGTCCATCTCGTTGGTGGACGTCCCACGCTGTGCTAGCCAGTCTGTGGTCTCCATTCGAGAACTTTTGGGCTCTAACGACCATATGTTCTGCATGCTATATGGCCTGCCCATTGCCATTTCAACGAGCTAATCCGTTTGGCTACGTCAGTGACCCCGGTTCTTCTACGGATCTCCTCGCTTCTAATTCGATCCCGTAGAGAAACTCTGAGCACAGTCCTCTCCATAGCTCGTTATTACTTAGCTACCTATAATCGTGTAAATACTACACACACACACACACGCACATTTTTTTAAAATAATATTTAGCCTTATGTAACTCTTTTCATCATATGACATCATCACTACATCAATAGTCGGATAAGCTGTACTGATTACTCGTCGGTACTTTGATGGGCCAGTAAAGGTGTCTTCGTGGAAATGTATAGAACAATTCTTGCTGTTTTTTGTAGGAAACCATTTTTTACGACCAGTTGTTTTCAATCCATTTATTTTTAATATGAGGATCATTCGGAAAACTAAAATAAAATTGCAATATAGAAGTAACCATAACCTGTTTGTTAATAATATTTGCTTTGCACTACGTACATTATATAGCTACATAATAATATAAAAACGTAATTATCATTTCCTCTGCTTTCAAAATCGATTTTAATCGAGTAAGAACTGCGATAGTGTACTTGTACATCACTATTCTTACTTTTGACAGAAAAAATGATAAATTGACCTTGGACGTGACTCGATAGTTTGAATAGCTTATTTTTACATTGCTGGTTTTGAACGCACGCCATGTCTGGCTCGTCAAATTAAAGCCGCAATGGAAAGCTAGCGTGGACACACTATCGCCCGCTACTGCTCTGATGAAAATAATAAAATAAATCGTTTTTTAATTAATAACAGATATTTTAGGACAAATAGTATTTACCAATGAAAGGAAATACCTCGACTAACAGCTCCAACTTTATCTGTAGTATTTGAACAGTTAATTACTGAACAACGAGTCCTTTTATTTTTAAAACCTGACGTCGCACGCAGATCACGGTCGGGAGCAGACTGAAGTTCGCGGCGAGCATTGGGGCTTATAAACTCCATTTGGCCAGTCGGCGTACGTAAACTCTTTCCTTCTATCTCGATATATTTCTGTGATTCTGGTATTACGAATTTAAGATGACAATGCATCGTTGCCAGGTTTTGTTTTTAACCCCCAACACAAAAAGAGGTGTGTCATAAGTTTTACTGCTATGTGCGTGTCTGTCTGTCTGTGGCATCATAGCTCTTAAAAAAACGAGTGAACCGATTTGGATGCGTTTTTTTTTTATTTTAAAGCAGGTTTCTTGGCGATGGTTCTTAGACATGTTTCATCAAAATTGGTTCTGCCGTTTCAAAGCTCTTTTGTTAGCTGCGGAAGGGATCTTAGACGCATAATGGGCATTTACTTTATTTTCAAACATGTGTGGCCAAATTGCGGTGGGGGTTTTAAATTTTTTAATTTATAGTTATATTAAAGGCACTTTCCATAGAGACTAAAAATTAGCAACTTACCCAAATGTCTTTATGGCCCACTGCCTGTGTTGCCAGGCATGGTAATTCTTGGGATCTAGTATGAGGGCATCTGCGGTCAGATCCAATTCCTGTGAGGGGTCTTGCAGCCATTCCACAAGTACTCTTCTGTGATGCCATACCTGAAATTTGCAGATACACAATTGCTTATTAGATGTTCTTTTTTAACCCTTTTCCAGGCCCTGTCTATTTAGACATGTTACTACAAAATTAATCATTGTGTTTATGTATATTGTTTACCAGGATTAATTTAAAACAAATTCAATTGTTTTTCTAACATATTGTAAAGGGAGCAAGGCCGAATCTTTGTGTAGATTTATGTGGTTGCTTTATGCTCTATGCCTGGAAAAGGGTTAAATTACCGCCAATTGTTTAAATTAAGAACTTATGATAGATTTCAAACGTAATTTCGCACATAAATTAGTAATTACGAAAAACTCAGAGACGCGAGTCTGTGCTCCATCCAATTTACAACCCTATGCTTTAGGCGCCATAGGTCAAACCACAATGTCACCACAGCTTATTTATTAATTTCAGAAAAAGCTCTTTTTAAATACATTTATATGAATCAATCTGACTTACTTGATAATTTTTGGGTGAATGTGTAATAACTGACTCAACATACTCCAGTTCTGGTCGTAAATCAGTCCCCAAAGCTTTTAGTAAGTCTCTCCTGTAAATATAAAATAATACCTAGAAAAATAGTCAAACTTGTGATGTCATTAATTTTTGCAATTAGAAAATTATAATTCTTTTCTAGTTAGGATTTTCCGGAATCAAAAACCTCGTCATAAATTAATCATATAGTACACTTGTTAGTGTACATGTAATAATTTTTGTTAAGTTTTTAATTTTAAGGCAACACAAACATGTAATTCAAAAGTTGCAATACTTATCACTAGTATTTTTTTTATTTACTATCAGCTGTCAAGCTCAAAACGCACAGACAGCGGAGCCGTGGTGGTGCGGTGGCAGAGACGGTTGTAATATTCTAACTTGTATGAACGGCTGTGCGGTACCGTACCGCAAACTCGTTCATACAAGTTAGAATATTACAACCGTCACCGCCACGCCTCTGCTGTAGGGATGGACAATATACATCAATGTTTTTTAAACACTCAATGTATAGTAATGATGCATCATATTGAACCGATGTATTGTTGGTACTTCAGCATCAAATATATATCAATGTTTTTCATTTGATGCATCGAATACGCAAATTATGAGATGAGTGTACTATGAGTATGACCAACCCTGGCTGACGACTGCAGTGACTTGAAACGGAACATTATGATCAGTTCTGCCAAGCCAATATAACACGCCTATCATTTATCGGTTTGGCTGAATAGGTTAGGTTGCCTTTGCCGCGGAGCGGGCATAGCAAAATTAAAACCAAAACAACAATATGGCCGACAAGCACATATTTTTCAACAATATGGCCAACAAGACAAACACTTATTTTTTTTAATACATATTTTTCCTTGTACTTACCTAGTTTTCTTTAAGGCCTAAACATGTCATTGCGAAAACAATCAATGTTTTAGAAACACTGATGTATTTCTCAATACATTGTAATAACATTGATGCAACCAAATGATGCATTACAGCGGAAAAATCATTGATGTATATTTTAAATGTCCATCCCTAACTTAGATTTAATGTCACAGGCCCCCACTACCAAACTTTGATGTGCTTTAGAAAAAGTAATCTAACCAACAGACCAATTATAAATTTACCCCTCCTATGCTTAAGACACGGATCCATGCTCAATTTAAGGTAATCTATGGTTACCTAAAGGTTAACATGATTCAACTTTTGAAACTTAACTACATACATTTGAGTCTACTGACCTATATTGCCAAACAGTGTAGTTAGCTGGATTGAGCTCAACAGCATCTTTTGTCAATTGCAAAGCTCTCTCTGATTTCTCATTGTTCTTGAGGACTGCTCTGAAGTAACCATACACATCTTCAACTGAAAGTTCATAGTGTCAAAATAAATTATGCAAGTAGGTCAAGGGAAGTTTACATGATAAATTCAAAACCAATCATGTGCATAATTAAGAAAACTGTTACTTTTACTGTGTACAGACACAGTGTAACAAAGCAAAAAATATGCTTTACAAATTACTTATCAAGGGATTACTTTTGTACATACATTTCTCAGAATGGGCAATAACCACAACGGGTCTAGGGCCATCATTTTCTGGCACAGGCGTCACATCACTCCATTCCGGCCGCAGCTTGTAGGGCACACAGGCCACATCATTGTCCCCGTACTCATTGTCAGACATATTCACTCAACTAATTCACTACAACTATCCCAGCACTGCTTTTAACAATTTTCCTTATCAATGAAAGCAAACGTACTTCTTGAACGTGATCAAACAACACGAGTAATTTATGCAGCGGCAGATTCGAGTTAAGCTAACAGAATCTTTATTTATATACGGTTTTAACACAGATAATTTTATTTGAACAACTACTTGGCAATGAAAGTGGAATCGAATTATTTGAAGTACCTAGTCTGCCGACTGCTGAACTGAACAAATTCTATTGTAATGTAATGTGAAATGTCACATCTGTCACTACAGCGATACGATACGTCAGTCGTGACATTTACAAAATATTGCCATTGAGAAAATAAATAAATACCCTAGTTTAGGTCAAAGAATATATATATTTAATATATTATAAGTATTATAACATAAAACTGAAAAAGAAAAACTGAGAAAGCGGAGAAAAAAGGGACTTTTTTAACCCCCTACACAAAAAGAGGGATGTTATAAGTTTGACCGCTATATGTGTGCGTGTGCGTGCGTGCTGTGGCCAGGGCTGGGCAGTATTTGAATTACTTGTAATTGAAATACGTAATTGAAATACAAATACGTATTTGGTATTTGTATTTCAATTACTCGCTGAAAATGTAATTTGTATTTCGTATTTCAAATACCTGACGCTAAGGTATTTTGTAGTTAGTATTTCAAATACTTCGACTTCAAAATACATTTTAACAAAATACATGAAAACGCACCGGTGTAGACATGACTTTATTCATTCCCCTATGAGAGGCAGATAACACTTTTAAGTCTGGTGTTTAGGAAAGGAAACTCTGCTTTTAATCAGTAAAAGTCCCTAGTTTCATTTCATGAGAGTAATTTTTAGTAAAATAATACGGATTACCCACGTCTCAGAACTACTTTAAGTCGACATAGGTATTTCAGGCCGTTGCGTACTTGAGTGCACGTTTGGCACAGCCGTAGCGTGTTCTTCCGAGAGGAAGGGTTACGGATTAGCTCGAAACTGTCGAGTTAAACTCGACTCGTTTTGAAACGTGAGTAATAGTAGGAGAGCTTGCACCAATTTTTGGGTAGGTGTTTGAGGCAAGCTGAAAACTTGTCACATACTTCTCCTATTATACCCCAACACGAAACTGCAGACCTGGCTGGTGAGTAGCGGGGCTAAATGAACCTATGAATTTTAATTTTTATTTTTTTTTGGTGCCAAAAATATATGTTGTAGTTTAATGTTTAAAGAATAAAAAAAAAATAAGCCAGACGATTTGGTCGGGGCTTTTATATTGCCAGGCGCGTGCAAACATATTTTTCAAAAAAATATAAAAAAATTATTTGAGGCAACTTAAAATTTTAATAGGGTATTATTTATAACTAAAAAATAAGATTCTCAAAAAGACAGGTAATTTTGGTGGGACTTTCTACCTGCCAGGTGATCTAACAAATGATGTATCCGTGCGAGTGAGTATATTTGTTAGATCACCTGGTAGGTAGAAAGTTCCACCAAAATGACCTGTCTTTTTGAGAATCTTATTTTTTAGTTATAAACAGAGGTCGGACAAAAAGTGCGGATGACGTAAAAATAACGTAATCTTGCACACAGGATGATGTCTGTAATTAAACTCCCGTGTGACATGTAGTAACGAAGTAGTATTAATGAAGTAACAAAATAATCTAAATATATAAAAGAAGAAACTGACTGACTGACATATCAACGCACAGCCCAAACCGCTGGGCCTAGCGATTCCAAATTTGGCACGTAGGTTCCTTATAAGGTGTAGGGGTGCACTAAGAAAGGATTTTCCAAAATTCACCCCCTAAGGAGGTGAAACGGAGGTCCAAAGTTTGTATGGGGAAACAAGATTAGTTACGACTATTTTATTCGAAACTTCACAGGAGTACCCTAACAACTACCTAACAATAAATGAGCAAACACGTGTTTCAGGTTTTTTCAGAATTCAATCCTTAAAAGTGGGAAATGGGGTGACAAAGTCTGAAAATCAACATGGGTATTGTTGTAATGGTTTAACGGGTAGCTGATTACGAAAACAACAACGGTTTTAAAATCCAACGTGGCGGACGTGAAATACCGGCTCCCCTGTTGGATAGAAATCGAGAGTGGACTATAAAAAAAATTGTGCGCGGACGAAGTCGCGGGAAACAGCTAGTCGTAAATAAATATACGATTGCCCGATATTTTTTCGTATAGAAAAGGCATTTTTGAAAACTTTTGACAAATAGCGTAGTCTTAGGTTTGATTCGGATGGTATGGTAACTGATTTTGCATATTCACCATCATTGCATTTTTTTATGAAATTGCGGAAGTTTTCATTTTGTAGTTGCACCCAGGGTATGTAGCAGCAATGCTATCATAAAATTTGTAAGGCTCAAATTAAATTCACTATGCCCTTTTTTTTCTACGTTTCCGACATGTTTGGTTGTCTCCAAATGTCTTTTAATATTGCTTACCTTCGTTGGTATATCTTGATTACAGCAAGAGCAGTATACGTGTTTGTCACGTACCTCCATAAACGGAAAATTGCCACAATATTCGAGTAAAGATGACATTTTACAGCGTTTTTTTATACATTAGTAAATATAAATTTTAGCTAAATATCATCGTGAAGATACAATAGCTAAACAATAACGAAGTCAAATTATTGTTCATCTGATTGACAATGTGTCAGTCAAAAACGTACTTACTCATTTCAAGTTACGATATCGTTTAATAAAGAGGTTGATAAATGATACCTAAGTGATAATTGTTTATGAAAATCAAAAATACTATTTGAAATCATACTATAAGTGGTTTGACGTCATCCGCACTTTTTGTCCGACCCCTGGTTATAAATAATACTCTATTAAAATTTCAAGTTGCCTCAAATACATTTTTTATATTTTTTTGAAAAATATGTTTGCACGCGCCTGGCAATATTAAAGCCCCGACTAAATCATCTGGCTTATTATATAAATTGCATATTGCCACAAATATATTTTTGGAACCAAAAAAAAAAAAATTAAAAATTCAAGGTTTCATTTAGCCCCGCTACTCACCAGCCAGGTCTGCATTTTCGTGTTGATAATAGGAGAAGTATGTGACAAGTTTTCAGATTGCCTCAAACACCTACCCGAAAATTGGTGCCAGCTCTCGGACCATAATCTGTATTGGTTCACTATGAGTGAGTCTCACGACCTCACGGTAGTTTCATGTTTAAAGAGAGTAATTTTCTTTTACTCTGCTTGCCCATGCCGGGTTGGATTCGTTTTAATTCTACTTAGTATTTTGTAATTTGTATTTTGTATTTTAAATAAAAATACCTAAAATACTGTATTTTGTATTTTATATTTCAAATACCCGACTTAAAAGTATTTTGTATTTCGTATTTTAAATACATGCGAGTTAGTATTTTGTAATTTGTATTTTAATTAAAGCAAAGCATGTATTTTGCCCAGCCCTGGCTGTGGCATCGTACATAGCTCGTACAACAAAATTACATAAAGTTTACCATTGACAGATGTTTCGCTTTCATTTCATATTCAACTTTAACGACCTACAAATAAAGACAATTTTAGAATACTGTTACCCACGGTTGCAGATTTTATAATAGCTGCTTTATTTGTATAGTGTTAAAGTTGGAAATGAAATGAAGGCAAGCCATTTGTCAGTGGTAAACTAAAAGTAAACGTATTGTTAATGGGTGAACCGATTTGGATGCGATTTTTTTTTATTTGAAAGCAGGTTTCTTGTCTATGGTTCTTAGACATGTTTCATCAAAATTGGTACAACCATCTCAAAGTTATCAGCTCTTTTGTTAGCTGCGGAAGGGATCTTGGACGCATAACGTGCATTTACTTTATTTTCAAACATATGTATATGTGACCTAATTGCGTTGGGGGTTTTAATTTTTTTAATTTATAGTTATTTTATTACTTATACGAAATTGTTTCTACGTTCAAGCATTCTACCCCCAGTGAAGCCCTCTCATTAAATTTCTTCTCTTTTATTTCGTACCCTATCGAAATATTCGAAATACAAAATGAAACTGATAATAAATTGGTAATAATTTATTAAATAATAAATTTTCACGTTATAACTACAAGGTAATAAATTAAGAGGAATCTTTGAGCTCTCTTACAACTAACAAATCACGCAAAACAGTTCATTAGACATATTGGTAGTTCTGCAAAGGGTTAGCCCGTTGCTCCATCACCAAGCGTAAGCTAGGCCTAGTCCATTGGTATAAGTCATATGGGACACTGCAGGGGCAGCTGAGTATGCTACGCCGAGAAGTCCACCTGTAGCCACCTGTAAAACGTAATTGTTAGTAACAACAAAATTATATGTTAATTTATTGAATCAGGCGTTACTTTGCGGAGGTCGTATAATGAACTGACACAATTACTTACTTTGCTCACCCGCGACCTTACGATAGTTACGTTTATGCAAGAAATGTGTGTTCATGCAGTTCCTCCACCTCCACACTGTACGAACACACACAAATCACACAAACCCAACCATCACCACCACCAAACTACACTGACGCGTTTCGAACTCAACCAGAGCTCATCTTCAGAGCCAGCACCACAACCGTATGCTATGCTACCTAATGTTAAATGTTATGTTGTGTTGTATTGTTTAACATTTGGTAGCATAGCACACGGTTGTGGTGCTGGCTCTGAAGATGAGCTCTGGTTGAGTTCGAAACGCGTCAGTGTAGTTTGGTGGTGGTGATGGTTGGGTTTGTGTGATTTGTGTGTGTTCGTACAGTGTGGAGGTGGAGGAACTGCATGAACACACATTTCTTGCATTAACGTAACTATCGTAAGGTCGCGGGTGAGCAAAGTAATTATTTCAGTTCATTAAAATTATATGTTACTAGCCTTCCGTCCGCAGCTTCGCCCGCGATAAATTAATTTTCCCGTAGGAAAAGGTATTTTCCCGCGGTAAAAAGTAGCCTATGTCACTCAGTGATAATGTAGCTTTCTAACGGCAAAAGAATTTTTGAAATCGGTCCAGTAGTTTCGGAGCCTATTCAATGTAAACAAACAAACAATCAAATCTTTCCTCTTTATAATATTAGTATACTTAGATTATAGAATCATTTAGGCGCCTAGGACGTATTTTTTAACTTAGTAAAGTAACGGGTTCATAGCAATATGCTGAAACAACAAGTCGCTACACTATTTAGATACATCATACTGATGAATTTTGGATATTTGGATGTCTGAATGTATGAATGTTTCTCTGTTAGTCAATCGCTCAATAACGGCTGAACGGATTTTGATGAAATTCAGATGGGAAAGGATCTGGATTGAGACGTAGGATACTTAATATCCTGATAATAAGTTCCCTTGGGATAATAATTTTATTTGAATCAAGAATAGAGAGCGCTATCCAAGAGCGTTCAAGCACCTCGGATTTCAAGATGGCGTGATAACTTGGCCTGAAATCCATAGTTGGCTTGTCCGAGCGAACGTTGTGCTATAAAAGTGTTACCGTAACCTTTTTAGGGTTCCGTACCCAAAGGGTAAAACGGGACCCTATTACTGAGGCTCCGCTGGCCGTCCGTCCGTCTGTCTGTCACCGGCTGTATCTCATGAACCGTGATAGCTAGATAGTTGAAATTTTCACAGATGATGTATTTCGGTTGCCGCTATAACAACAAATACTAAAAACCATAATAAAATAAATATTTAAGGGGGCTCCCATACAACAAACGTGATTTTTTTGCTCGTTTTTGCTCGATATTGATAACGGCAACAGGTAGGCGCTTGAAATATTCACAGAATATTTAGTTATATATTCACTTTAAAAATAAATAAGTAAATTAAAATAAAATAAATATTTAAGGGGGCTCCGATACAAAAAACATGATTTTTTTGCCGTTTTTATAGATAATGGTACGGAACCCTTCGTGCGCGAGTCCGACTCGCACTTGGCCGGTATTTTATAGATTACTAACACGGGCGAAGCCGCAGGATAAAGCCAGTGGATAATAAAGGCGGGGCCATAAGGTAGGTGTGAGGCTGATGAATTACCTAATTACAATTGAAACCAGACCCTAAAGCTCTGATATGGATTCTGAAAAACACCAAATTTCCATCATGATCGAAGAATGAACTTACTTTAGCGACGGGAGCACCGTAAGGAGATACACCGACGTGGGACACTAGAGGTGCTGCCACACCGTGGTAGGCTGGGGCTAGCGGTGCCGCCAGACCGTGGTATGCTGGTGCGAACCCACCGATAGCAACACCGGGGTTGCTCACGCGCACGTCGGACTTCCGTACGCTCGAGAACGGCGTGTCTATTGCCTTTGAATACGTTGATATCTGGAATGGAAAGGGGAAAAATCAGCACAAGAAATGTTTATTTTTTTTTATTAATAATTGGCTTTTTATTATAGACTACTGACAGCTTTACACATCAATGAGAGAAGCCATCATGGATCTAGCTAAAGACTCGAGAGGTAGATTAAGCCAACACTTATCCGAAGATATACTAGACGTCAGCCTGTACGAGAGTAGTATGGTTCACAAACAGCTCAGAAACGGCAAAGCCCCTGGTGATGACGGAATAACGGGCATCTTTTGAAGGCGGGTGGTAAATCGGTCCTCAAACCCTTCAGAACCTGTTCAATTCAGTCATCCGCTAAGGGAACACGCTGAAAGCATGGAACAGAAATGAAGGAGCTGTTCTTCAAAAAATGTGATTCTTATTGAAGAGTTATAGACACATTTCGTACGTGACTGGGCATTTCTATTTTTCGTTGTACCCAATTAAGAAATTGTTAAGGGAGTTAAAATTAGTCCGTTTGGTTACGCACTTTTTCAAGCCTTTGCAATAAAAAGTAAGTATCTAATCGGACAAGTTTAACAATGAATGAGTAACAAGAAGTGAAGAATGGTCCGGTTTGTTAAGTTTTTTTTTATTGTAAAGACTTGAAAAACTGCGTAACCAAACGGACTAATTTTAACTCCCTGTTAACAATTTCTTAATTGGGTACAACGAAAAATAGAAATGCCCGACTACGTATATTATTATGTTTTTCTAAGCACGCGCTTGTTTTTCGGCCCCCCGCTTCCCCGTAGGTACAGTCAAGTGTAAAAATATGGGTGCACACAACTTGCTCATAAATATGTCCCATAGCTCTTATGTCGTCGAATTAAGGTATAGGTATATAACGATGGGAGGATTAAATCGATACTTATTTTTGCACTTGACCGTACCTTTTCCTCGCTCCGCATTCGTGTTCCATTTCCCGGTTTCGTATAAATTTTTAAACTACTTACTTTTGTAACTCCCTGTCGTCTAAAGAGGAGCGGTGATCTTATGCAATTATACTAGAGGATTTTATCTCGCTCACGGCTCACCGCTCCTCGTCCTTTGAACAAGCAACCTAACTCTGAACTTACCTGGCCGAGGTTGAAAGGCGATCTGAGGATGTTGGAGTGCTGAGAGGCAATAGCGGGTTGTGCAGGATAGTTGCTGTAGGGGTTCCAGGCGCCATACCCGTACGCGGGAGCCAGCAAGCCACCGGCCTGGCACACCGAAGCTACACACGCCAGAAGTACCACCTGGAGACAATAGATAATTATTAATTATATTAAAAAAATTCAAAGAATGAAGTTGATTAATTTTAAAAAGCTTTGTGAAATTTAATCTGGTAGAACTTAAATTAAACTGATAGTAGAGAGGGAATGAATCTTTAAATACATGGAGCCTAGAATAAATTTGCCATAAATTTTAAAAGATGAAAACCAAGCATTATTACGTATCAAATGGCTTAGACATTAAATACGAACTCAGAACCATACAAAGGTACCTACTTTTCAGACACAACTTTGCCTACGATTTTAGCTATTATTTTCTCAAAGATGAATAGTGATTTAACGCACTTTCAATCATTGAAAGATTGGGCTTAGGTTCTACTTGCATGAAAAACATTAAATGAATACCTACTTCAGCAGTTATTTAAAAAAAAAACTAAAATCCAGGCAAAGTTGTAGCAGTTTACGGTACTTTGAAACTTTCAACTCGGTGGGTTGTTCCGTTCCCAGAGATTTGTTTTTGGAGCAAATCGCAAATCTTAAGTTAAGTAGGTACTTACGTCTAATGTAATGTAACAACCTTTCTTTTTTACTTAAAAAAAATGCGTACAATAAATTCTTATTTTAAATACTTATGTAGGTACTCACTTTTAAAAACATGTTTCTTTTTCACGTCGGACCCTTCAAAGCTCAGGTGCGATTGTGTAGTGTCAAATAAACGACGAAAGCTTTTATATAGTTCGCATGTGACAACACAAATGTTAGTGTGTAGGGCCGTGTGTGTTTTACCGTGCCTGTGATATACGAGCCTTCGTTGTGTGCGATTGTGATCGAGCTTTGCAAAAAGTACTGGGGTGTGGCAGTATGGCAAGGACGGTTGCAGAAACAGTCAGTTGGGCCAATCAACTTTTTTTTGTTTTCTTCTATTTACTCCTTTACAAGTAACTCTGTAATCTCTGGTTAGTGAAACCATGATTTTGTAGTAACTAGATAAACTGTTTATCATATAGTGCGTATGTGAAAACCAAAAAAAATAAGTATTTTTATGAAAAAATCCGGTGACCCAGGGGACATACCACTATTTCCATACAAATTTCGGGGACATCATTGTCCCCTGGGTCACCAATGAAATAGAAGCTAAACAAAATAAAATAAATATGGCAATTATACCATTGTTGACTACAAAAATCTAACGTTTTGAAAAGTATACTTTAAATAAGGAAAAATAATTAGTTTTTTAATTATTTCGGTTTTCATAGAAAGTTGCAGAAAATCGTTGACAAGAAAAAGTTGATTGACCCAGTTATCGTTAAGTTTTTCGAGTAACGCCGCTAGCTAAAGTGAAATAGGAAAGCAAACCCAGTGGAGGATGAGGTATCCAATGATAAAAAGCGATCGAAACTGTAGGTAACAAAAATTGGCAAATCACGAAAAGTTAGATAAGCGCCGTGGCGCACGGGACGTGTCACGGGACTTTACTTTTGCGGCATAACATTTTTGGGTACGGTTACTGTACGACCCTCAGTCAACGGAAATATCAAACGTGCGACTTGTTAATTCGTACATAAGATCATGAATTTAATCGAGTCGTGCGTGTCTTACATTCCGGGTAAACACGCGGTCGTACGTAGGTATATTAGCCGCACACTATTTTTAGGGTTCCGTACCCAAAGGGTAAAAACGGGACCCTATGACTGAGACTTCGCTGTCCATCCGTCTGTCTGTCTATCTGTCTGTCCGTCTGTCACCAGGCTGTATCTCATAAACCGTGATAGCCAGACAGTTGAAATTTTCGCAGATATATATATTTAAGGGGGCTCCCATACAAAAAACGTGATTTTTTGGCGTTTTTATAGAGAACTAGCTTTTGCCCGCGGCTTCGCTCGCGTGTACCATGAGAATTCCAAAGAACCAAGATATCAAGCAAGCAAGCATACAGGCAAGCAAGCAAGCAAGCAAGATGCAAGCAAGCATGCATGCACGCTTGCTTGTGTATCAAATTGAAGAGTCTAGTTATTATAGTTACTGAGATACGGTCACTCGGAATCGAATATATAAATCCCGTTTTCTCCCGTTCCCGTGGGAATTCCCAAAAATCCTTCCTTAGTGGATGCCTACATTGTAAAGGTAAACCAAAAATATATGACTATTGTCAAGAGGGCGCTATTATTCTTATTTATATGGCAATAGTTTAGTATAGTCGGAACAATGACATCTTGACTTGTCTAAACTGTCTATCAATTGAAATTGCAAACAATGTAAACAAACCTTGTATTTAAAATGTCTTTAATTTCCATTTTCCCTCATCAAATACTGCTAAATCCGTGTGTTATTTAATCAATACTTACCACAACACTATCCTAAATCATTAATACAATAAACAAGTGCTAGAATATGGATATTTCATTAAATGATTTATTTACATTGTTCGTAATTTCAATTGACAGCGATTTTACAATGTTTACCTACCTGTTAGCTCTGATGTTAATTTGGAAAGGTTTTGTAGCGAAATAGTTTCATTCCCCAAGCGTTTTTTTTTCCAGTAGTTTATTATAAACATTATTTACAATGATCCGTTGTTGACTACAAATCGTTTTGGGCATTTTTGTTATTGTTCAAAGAAACCGCCACAGTGACACTGACAATCATTAAAATTATTGCCAGTGTAAGAAATTAGTTCCAATGAAATTCCGCAACATGGCGAATAGTCATATATTTCTGGTCAGGCTTTATAAGGTATCTATGTGCAAAATTTCAAGTCTCTAGGTCTAGTGGTTTGGGCTGTGCGTTGATATATCAACAATCAGTCAGTTTAGAATTTTATATATATAGATGATAGGTACGGGACCCTTCGTACGCGAGTCCGACTCGCACTTGACCGGTTTTTTATGTAGATTCTTAGGTAGAGCTTGTCTAATTTAAAATGACGCGCCCCACCACCGCATTAACGCACAGGATTTGAAACTCAATTTAAGCTACAATAGAGAAATATTTCTCTTGGCAGATGTGCGTAAATGCGGTGGTTGGGCGCGCGTCATTTTAAATTAGACAAGCTCTACTTACTAAGTTTTAGTTAGAAACTTTTGAACAATCTACTTCCAAAGACTTCCAGCCCTTAATTTAAGCACAGAGCTAATACATTAATTTATTTATTTATTAGCAAGTTTGATTTTAATTCCAACTGTCATCATGCATCCATCATCACCTCTCATATTCCCCTACGTTTTTTAGGATTATTTTTATACCAAATATCGCCAAATACACTAGACTAGCAAAATTGTCCTATGATGGACAGAGGCAATGTTTTTTTTTAACCAACTAACAAGTAGCCGTTAAGAGGGTTTATACCTGCTGAGCTGGCAACGTTGCATTTTTGTTAGTTTTTCTCGATTATTCCATAAAAATTGAATGAAAATTAAAAATGTTTTGAATACAAATTGTTCTAATATATAAGTTAATGTGTCTACTGCAATAATAATTCGTGATAAGACTTTTATGTTCTTTAAAAACCGTTAGGTAATAATTTGTTCGTTTTTAAAGAAAATAAAAGTATATCACGAATTATTATTGCAGTAGACACATTAACTTATATATTAGAACAATTTGTATTCAAAACATTTTTAATTTTCATTCAATTTTTATGGAATAATCGAGAAAAACTAACAAAAATGCAACGTTGCCAGCTCAGCAGGTATAAACCCTCTTAACAATCAATCTCAATTCAACTACGTGATTATCATAATTTGATACATATAATTGTTTGATGTTTGCTGATTGCATAAAATCATTCGTCTTTTAAGATGCCTGTACCTATTAATTAAGGAGTCGATTAAACGTGTGTTCTTGTTCTAGATTTGTGAGTACCTATGGACCTACATACACATTAATCTACGAGATACAATTATCTATTGATATTTATTTGTGCACTTATCTACGATACCTAACATATTTTACAGATATAACGACAGCGAAATTACCATATTCAATACGCCTTTACGTACCTACATATGGTATAGGTAGCTACTATTAAATGCCCACGTACCTACTTGTCTTGTACTTTAACTAAGTCACTAATAGAGCATAAAAACAAAATAATAATTACTTAAGCTACCTACCTAGCTGTATAGTCGACCAAGTACCTAAGTGCTTTACCATTTTTTATGACAGTTCCTACATCAGAAGAAAAACAATAAGGCTGATTGTCACATTGACTTAGGTAAGTGAAAATAGCCTTTGATGTTTTAAGCCGTACAACTAACATTGAACGAAGGTGGTAATAGTAGATTGATAAACAAGGGTCGTAATTGATCATTTACACTCGAGTTGAGCATTCTACTTTTCATCACAAATGCGAAGAAATAAAGAAAAACCGTTATGTTAAAAATGTATACGCAAATTGTAACAGAACGGAAGAAAATGTATCGCGCCAAACCGTCTTTTGTTTTTTTTTTTAATGGTCTCGCGCTCTTTAGCTTTGGCACATTCAGCCAGCACTGGTCAGCAGCATTATGCCAGCATGGACGAGGCCGGCAATCCCTGTTCGTGGCCAAGGCTTGTATAGAATTTTTCTCAAACATGCATCACCAACATCATCATCATCATCACCATCACCATCATCATCGTCGTCGTCGTCGTCATCATCACCAACACCATCACCACCATCATCACCATTCCATTCTATTATATTTCTATTCTATTCTATTCTATTCTATTCATCATCAACATCATCATCTCATCACCACCATCATCATCACCATCATCATCTCATCATCACCATCATCATCATCACCCATCATCACCATCATCATTATCATCAACATCATCATCATCATCATCTCATCATCACCATCATCATAACCATCATCATCAACATCGTCATCTCATCATCACCATCATCATCATCACCATCATCATCACACCATCATCATCAACATCATCACCATCATCATCACAGCCATCATCAACACCATCACCACCATCAACTTCACCATCATCATCACCATCATCATCATCATCTTACCTTACCTTTTAAATAAGCGTAGTGGCAGAATGTCTTAATGAACCAAAACGCAAATATTGCTTATAGTTTTTTTTAATGGCTAAATGCTATGATGCCATAGACGTATAAACGTCATGGTATGAAACAATAGACGATCACTTTGCTGGCCAAGGCCAGCAATGATGTATGAGATTCCATTATTGACCTCACGTCTAGCCGCACACCACGCCGCGCCTGCATTGTGACACTTCGTGGCGTAAAATAAGGAACATAACGTCAATATTTCATAGCATGTTTGTGAAAAATTACGTAAAGTTTACCACTGACAGATGGTTTGCCTTCATTTCATATTCAACTTTAATGACCTACAAATAAAGCCATTTTTAGGGTTCCGTAGTCAACTAGGAACCCTTATAGTTTCGCCATGTCTGTCCGTCTGTCTGTCCGCGGCTAAGCTCAAAGACTGTTAGTACTAGAAAACTGTAATTTGGCATGAATATATATATTAGTCACGCCGACAAAGTGGTTAAATAAAAAAAACAAAAAAAATTTTTTTTAGGGTACCTCCCATAGACGTAAAGTGGGGGTGATTATTTTTTTCTCGACTAACCCTATAGTGTGGGGTATCGTTGGATAGGTCTTTTAAAACCATTGGGGGGTTGCTTACATGATTTTTGTATTCAGTGATTTGTTTGCGAAATATTCAACTTTAAAGTGAAAAATTTCATTAAAATCGACCGTCCCCCCCTCTAAAATCTAAACTGTTGGGTGGAAAAATTTGAAAAAATTCAAAATGGTAGTAAATATATTAAATTTACAAGGAAAATTATAGCGGCTAAGATTGCTTGGGAATTATTTGTAGTTTAAGAGTAAATAGTAGCCTAAGGTATTAAACATACCGTCACTACTTTGAAAAACTCGTATCTCAAATCAGCATGTGAACAAAACTGAACCTTGATATGTGCGTAATAAAGTTCACTTTGCCAGATTAACGATTTTGAGATACGAGCTTTTTTCAAAGTATTGACGATACCTAACTTGGAAGATTCCGTACACATGGGTGTGTTTTACAATACCGAAGTACGAAAGACCGAATGTATTAAAACATCGAATGGGTCAAAAGACCGACACGATTTTATTCTGAAACCGTAAACTTTTCAGAATTTATTAAAACGGCATCATACAGAACCCATTAGGTTAGGTTAGGTTTGTATTATAACAATCTTAAAAAATTAACGGTCTCAGAAAAAAATCGTGTCGGTCTTTTGACCCATTCGATGTTTTAATACATTCGGTCTTTCGTACTTCGTTATTGTAATACATACCCGTACACATACGAAATCCTTAGAAAAATATTACTTTATTTTTTCGTAATGGCTACGGAACCCTATCTTGGGCGTGTCCGACACGCTCTTGGCCGGTTTTTATTAGAATACCTACTGTTACCCACGTTTGCAGATTTTGTAATAGCTACTTTATTTGTATGGAGTTAAAGTTGGAAATGAAATGAAGGCAAGCCATCTGTCAGTGGTAAACTAAAAGTAAACGTATTGTATAGTCAAGGGCAAAAATATGTATACACTTTAGTACCTTGTCTATTTTAGTCATATTTGAACTGCCATACATATATGAACTGTCACAGTGGTTAAAGTGACAAGGTACTAAAGTGTATACATATTTTTGCCCTTGACTGTACCTACTTACATCTGTTCAAAAGTCTTGGAAGCCTATTGGTTTGACCTATGGCCTCTTAAATAAGAGTTCGAGCCCGGACTCAACTCTTTTGAGTTTTTCGGAATTCATGTGCGAAATGCATGCGAAATGACAATAGAAATTTGCCATGAGCTTTACGGTGAAGGAAAACATCGTGGGGAAACTTGCACTCACCAGCTAGGACATCAGTGGTGTATGTGAAGTTCCTAATCTGCAGTGGGCTCGCAGAGGAATTACGGCCCAAGCCCACTCGTTCTGAGAGCAGGCCTGTGCCCTGCAAAGGGACATGATGATGATGAGTTGATGACATCTTCTAAAGAAATCATTGTAAAATTGATTGTGAAAGGGTTCCATCCCAGTGCATGATTCAATTTCCTCATCTGTACATCTTCGATTTGAAATTTTCACGTAGGCATGTACTTATTACTTACTTATTACTTATACTGTGATTTTTAATTGGTATACAGGAACCATTTTTTCTTACTCAGAATCGATGGTAATTACGTTTCAGTTAGAAGTTCGTAAAACAAACATGATGTTAAGAATTCTTTTCTTTTATATTTGCATTAAAAGTTGAATTCTAAATTAAGAATTTGGAAGAAATAAATAATGTTTATTTCAAGTACCTAACTATCATCGTCGTCAATGAAGAGTATGAGAGCCCAAGCTTTAGGGTCGATAATTTGGGAAAAACCATAAAACACGTCTGCTCGTTACCAAGTTTAATTGAGGAACAACTTGATATTACAATAAAATAATAAACTACCCTCATACATCACAGATATCAATTAAAATTCACATATTTAAACTCAAAGGTGCGTCTGAGTGACCCTTTGCAGACGGTCCTTAATTATATTAGGGGTCAGTCCCGGATTATCCGTATTAGGAGCCCTCAGCCAGAGGAAATTGGATACTTATTACCTACACAAAGAAGAAAGCTCAACGCGATTATTTTTTGCTTAGGAGCACTTAGTAAGCACATCTTTGTTGTAAAACGCATAAACAATGATTATTCTAAAGTACCTACGCTAGTACTATTTGTTATTCTGTTTATAGTCATCTCTACATACCTAGTGACAGTCTCTGGCCTCATTCAGCCCGGATCTAAGGGGGGGGGCAAACCGGGGCACTTGTCCCGGGCGGCAGTTTCATGGAGGCGCTAAATTCTTGAGGCAAGAATTCGAAATATCGAACAAGTGAAGGGAGGGGGCGCCACTATCAAGTTTTTGCCCCGATTCGAAAAAATCGTAGATCCGGGGCTGGCCTCGTTGATTTCAGGTTAATCCCTTTTAAGCATACTTAGTACATTCTTGTAAATAAATGAATAGCATTGGACAATTTATCCCGCCAACAACTAATTATATAATTCGTATTCACCATATAAACAGCTGCCTCTATCGCGGTTCGAACCCGGGACCTTATTTTGTGTTGTGATTGGTAGTTGCGCGTGTAACAAATAGGTAGGTTCTTTTGTTGATTTATGTGGAAGTGAAGGAGGGTGGGTGTCCTGCATGAAAAAACAATGTCATATAGACGAACAGAATCAAGGTACTATCATAAGAATTATTCTTATGGTACCTACTATGATGTTGTAGTCCAACGTAACTATCGTTTGTGAGAAAATTGTATTAAGTAGTAGGTATGAAATCATAAAACCTCCGGAATGCTTAGCGAAATAAAAAATAACAATAATAAATAATATTTCGGGACAGTACTTCGGAGCTCAAATCTATCGAGAAATTTTTACTAACCCTGTTTTACCACCCCAAATGGTTTGAAATAATATACTTATAATTCCGAGGCAATACTTTTTTTTAAAGAAGTGGGGCGCCGTCTTCGTGGGAGAGGTCTTGCTTGTCCATCGCTCGGGTCGTTTCTGGTGCAAAGGTTGTCCATCGCGGTTCAGCGGGGCAATCAAATGCGGCTAGTGTGTTGGGCACCTCTGCGCCAGGTGCGATCCGGGGCGGTTTATTAAACTGACTTTATAATTTATTATATTGTATTTTGTGTGTACCTACCTATTGACAACTTGTAAATTATTCCATAATAAATGATATTCTTATAATGAAATTTACCATGAGCTTTATGGTGAAGGAAAACATCGCAAGGAAACCTGCACACACCTGAGAAAATCAATGGTGTGTGTGAAGTTCCCAATCCGTATTGGGCCCGTGTGGGAACTACGGCCCAAGCCTTTTCATTCTGAAAGGAGGCTTGTGCCCTGTAGTGGGACGTATATAGGCTGGGATGATGATGACTGAATTACATTCATATTATGCTTTACCAATCTCCCAGGTTGCTTACAATACGGGTATCGATAGGAAAATTGGCATACATTCAAATATCTCGTCTTAAGTACTTCGCCGACTATTCTGAAATAGATATTGAAGGGAGGACCCCGAGATCCGTAACGAAAGTTGCGAAGTAGAGCAAGTTCACCAAGTTCTAATCGTCAGGCCCATTTATCGGTTATCAGCTATTTATATGTGCAACTTTAATCGTGGGCTGTTAGCGATTTATTCTGTCCTAGTTTTATAGTGTTTTATTTTATTACTCTGATGTATGAATTACTAGTTAAGAAACTAAAATAGGTACATAATAATAAAGTGCGGATTATGTTCCCTTTGACACTTTTAAGATTTTTTAACAAATTTCTAAGTATAGTCGGGGTAAGAAAAGGTTCGTCACTTTTCGACTCTATGTCAACTAGTTAAGGTCGAAAAGTGACGAACCTTTTCTTACCCCGACTATACCTAACCTACCTACCTAAGTGATTAAGTCCCACATATGATTAGTCCATACTAACCTATGGACAAATATTGAAAACTCGTTTACCGCCCTTTGTCAGGAACGTTGTGCATAATATGATCCTATGTCCATCTTCTTAGGGTCTCAAACTATCTCTATGTCAAATTTCATCACGATCGTGTGAGTACTTTAGGTAGGTACTTTAAGCGTGAATGCGTAACAACAAACATACTGACATTTGCATTTATATTATTAGTATGGATTAGGATTATGAACTCGTTGCCATTACAGCTTCTACACAATGCCGCCATGTCAATAGACATTGTACTTGATTGCCCATTTCATGTCTTTCATCGGGGCACGTGCTAAATTGGCAGTAAGGGCGCGGCCGCTTGTCTCACCAGTTATTATTGCATTATTGCTAGTCTCTAGTTCGAGTATGTGACCTAAACCCGTCACCGCATTAGCTGCATGTATGCCAACTCAATAAAATGACACGCAGCTGTTGTGTAGATACCTGTACAGAGTACACAAGGAGGCAACCTATTTCTGTCTGGTTAGTCTCTAAAATTGCCTGACCTTTCGATAGGATCCAGTCAACTGGGTCATACACAGCGTAAGAAACAAAAGTTGTCTCACCTGTGGGCATAAAATTAGCGACTCCGACCAAGTCAGCAAACTTAAGAGGCTGACAAGACCTAATTTTGTTGAAATTGATGTCATTTAAACAGTTTTTTAAGAAAAACTGTTTGTTCTAGCACATCAAAAAAAATATATGTTAATATTCATCGTATTTCAAAGACCGTGGACGGACTCGATACATAATTGGGCGAAATCGGCTCGATAGAAAATAATTGCAAAGATAGGTCTTAAAATCATCATTAAACGGTTCTATGTCTTTATTTTTTTGGCGTATGGGTCTGCAATTAAAAACATGAAGTCAACATATTCATACCTAAACCGCTAACGAGTCATATTTCACAAATAATCCACAGTTTTTTATTTATTACTAGCTTTTGCCCGCGACTTCGTCCGCGTAGAATTCCAATTTGTGGTAAAGCTTCTTCATCTCTTTCATTGTATAAAACAAAAATCCGGCACCGGCAACATCCCCTACAACATTCCCTATCCCGCGGGAATTTCAACAAATTTGTCCTTATTCTTTGCAAAATTACACTTATTTTTATCCCGCGGGTATTTTGCATTTTCCCCGAGAAAAGTAGCCTATGTCCTTAAAGCTTTCTACCGATAAAAGAACTTTTAAAATCAGCCGCGTAGTTGAGTTCACTTATTTTTTTCCCGTGGGAATTTTGATTTTTCACGGAGAAAATAGTCTATGTAAGTAAGGGTTAGTGTAGCTACTCACTAATAGGTGAAAGAAATTTTCAAATCAGCCCTGAATTGAAATTCACCCAGGGGAATTTTGCATTTTACCGAATAAACAGTAGGTAGCCTATACCAATAAAGGATAGTGAAGCTTTCTATTGGTGATTTTTTTTTAAACTCAGCCCCGAAGTTAATTTTACTATTTTCTATACCGCGGGAATTTTGCATTTATCCGGAAAAAAGCATCCTATGTTAACCAAGGACAGTGCATCTTTTCTATTGGTGTAAGACATTTTAAAATGAGCTCCGAAGTTGAATTTTCTTTTTTCTATCCCTTGGGAATTTTGCATTTCCCCGGAAAAAAGTAGCCTATGTCAATAAAGGATAGTGTAACTTTTTACTGGTAAAAGTTTTTTTTTTTAATCGGCTCGGAAGTTTCAGAGATTATCTATCCCACAGGAATTTCCAAAAATCCTGCAATAAGTTTTTTTGTTGTTATGGTCATTTTCGTTAATACTGTATTTGAAAAGATTAGTAATTGTAGTTACGGAGATATGGTCCAGTTGATTTGAGTACCTACATATATAAATCCTGATTTAACTTTATCCCGTGGAAATTTTCAAAATTCTTTATATTCGCTTTATATTCTAATAGTCTAATTGCATGCCCAATTTGTACAGTTTAGTAATCTTCGTTATGGGCATAGGGTCACTCTTGATGAAATATATAAATCCCGATTATTCCTTATCCCGTGGAAATTCCGGAAAATCCTTTCTTATCGGATGCCTACGTCATACAAAGAACACACCCTCCACGTTTTAGGTCTCTACATACAGCGGTTTAGGCTGTGCGTTAATCCGGCAGTCAGTCATTTATGACTTCAGGACAAAGCATTTTATACCTATGTATTTGCATTGCACCAAGCTTTTATGCGAGTTCAACAATGATATTTGAATACTCAATTCGATTTTATTCGAAAAAGGTTGAACTCGCATAAAAGCTTCATCATCATCATCATTTCAGCCGTAGGACGTCCACTGCTGGACATAGGCCTCCCTCATTGACGTCCAATCATTACGGTTGGAAGCGACTTGCATCCACCCTGAACCTGCGGCCTTCACCAAAACGTCCGTCCATCTCGTTGGTGGACGTCCCACGCTGCGCTTGTAAAAGCAAAAGCTTGGTGAAATGCAAATACTTAATACATATAATTAGCTATTATCAGAGATCAGATCAAGACGTGGTTGACAAACGTAGACAAAAATGGTTTGCAATATTTGAAGTTTCGTTTCGTTTACAATGTGTCAAAATAAAATGTAATTTAAATCAAAAGCACTAAGGAGTATTGATATCAACTTCGAAGCAAATCACCCCCAAAATAACTTTCTACTACTTTTTGACCCCGTCAAGGGATGAATTTCAATAAAATACGAAACACGTCTTCCATCAATTTTGTTAAAGAATGTTTATGCAAAATTTGAAGTAGATTGGACCAAGGAATCACGATGTCTCATACAAACTTTGCCCCCCTTTTTTACCCCCTTAGAAGTAGAACTACGGAAAATCCTTTCTTATCGGATGCCTACGTCATACAAAGAACACACCCTCCAAGTTTCAGGTCTCTACGATCAGCGGTTTAGGCTGTGCGTTGATCCGTCAGTCAGGACAAAGGATTTTATATGTATAGAAGATTATCTTCTAAGACCCGGCTGCCCAGTAACAGTGGCCTCTCGTTTACTCCGATACAAATAGACAGTGTGCGCCGACGTTGATGTTGACAGCGTCTTAAGATTTATTTAAATGGACCGAAAGTTAGCCAAGCGTCCCACTGGCCGACGTAAACTTGACTAACTTTTGCCGTGCCCACAGGAGAGACGCGAACAAAATAATGTGTATGACCCAACTACAATACGCTACCTACGTCTTTCTTTTCATTTCTGTGGGTGTACTACATACTTAGACAATGCACGACTAAATGACACGCATTTATGCAGCGGTCATTGGATTTGTGGAGCGAATAAACTAACCAGAACATTTTCTATTTTTCTAATTACCTCCGTGTTGGTGTCCTCGTGGTATCTACGCAAGTGCATCGCCAGTGCAGCTTGACTTACAACCCATACCATACTCGTCGACATATCGCGTGAAAAATAGTGCAAATGTTTTAAAATGAATCATGCCAGAAGCCGAATTTTAGTTTTGATTTCCATAGTCCTAATCAGCGATGGTGAAAGATGGTATCCGGCAACATTTATTGAGAATCGATCTCAATCTAACCCTGAACCATTAATTTTTTTTCGGACAAGTTATGTTCAAGATGCAGAACATCGGTACATGCCGGTATCTGCTTTAGCTACAAGGAAAGAAAATAATGAATGGCAAGGTGTCAAGGTGTATGATGGAAATGTAAACAAGTATTTATTTAACTCTTACAGTGCCGATCATACGGACAGAGAACCCTACAATACTAAAAATATCACAGTCCTTAACGAGACTAAGTCATCATCAGGAACAAGCAATTCTATTCATGTGACTGAAACAGTTTTTATACACAAACCAGAGAACAACAGCGTCCATAAGAATACTCAGGTTAGAAGGAAAATTATTCGGAGAAAATGTCCAGCCTTAAGATCAAGACTGAAGAAGCAACTGAGTACCAAAGAAACAAAGACGAGATTTCTAGAAATCTTTGAAGTGGTAGAGTTTGATCATGTTCTCTGTACTTCAACTAGCGGTTTGGAAGGCACGTGTCTCCATGAGTCTGACTGCCAAGGTACTGGTGGTGCTACCATGGGCACTTGTGCCGATGGATACGGGGCTTGTTGCGTAAGTGAGTACCTGGCTTGCTTACTTTATAATATGTATTAGTGATCTCATTCGTGTCAAAAAACATCGTGATAGCCGGTCGTGACTACTGTGATCAGCGGCGCAATGTTTTTTTCTCTGTTCATTACGTATTTTGCTGCAAGATATAGTGATCTTGACTAACGAGCATCTTGGCCGGGCAATTTGTACCTACAGAGAAACGCTCCCGCGCCGCCGGTCGCGCGTAGGTGTGGCCGGGACTTGAGACTATGGCCTACTATTTCTAGCTTGTAGGTAATAACTAAAACATAGTTCTAATAGTGAAAGCATCTGGGAGGGGACGCAAATAAATATCAAATGACAAAGAATGACAACGTAGATCGCTGGGATGGTAGGTATTAAAGAATTTTTTTTTTTAAGGAAATTACTCTGTCAAATATCTCGCAAATAATATTTAACAGTGCATTTTTATGAAATTACTGCTAAAGTAACTACTACTTTTACTACTAAATAGGTACTACTACTACTTTTCTACTACTTTGTTCAGTACAATACTCTTGTGACGACACTTCTGCTGCGGCTGCAGGGTGGTTCACCAACCCCGGGTTTCCTGAACCAAGTTCGGACCGGTTAACCTGCGGCATCTCTATCAATAAACAGTCCGAAGATGTAAAGCAGATTCGATTGGATTTTCTTAACTTTGAAGTACGTATTCAAAATTTTGCAAATAATAGGGGTTAAGTATAATACAGCATGATTATGGTGGAAAAAACCAACACCACATGGCGGGCAACTACCTACCTTCAATATTAGAAATAGCATATTCTATGTAAAGGAGACTTGCCTTTATTTGCAAAAACTTTAAATACTGCACTCATGGATTTTTGAAAAATCGTCTGCTTTAACCGTGAATCGAACAGGTCAAATATGACAGAAAATAAAGTCTAGAATGTGCTATTTCCAATATTTAAAGTAGTTCCCCTCCTGTGGCGTTCGTTCTTTCCACCCTGTACCTCAAAAAACTATCAGATGATTTTTAAATCAGTTAGGTACTTGAAACACCTAAAGCGACGAAGTACCTAAATATTGACCCATGATCTACAACCTTTCACTTGGCTGCTATGTTTTTAGCTACTGCCACCAACAGCAGGAACCTGTGAGCAAGATCAATTCGTAGTATCGGGGCAAAACGTGAATAGCCTCATCCCCATTATGTGCGGTGTGAACACTGGCCTTCATGGTAAGTACTGTGTCATACCTAAATTAACCCTTCGTATGCCTTGTACCGGATCCGTACCCAATTTAAGGCATTCTTTTTGTATTTTTTTAAAATCTGTATCATTGGATTTTTATGAAACTGTTGAGACTAGAATGCACGACTTTTTTTTTTTACTTTCGGTATACGAAAGGTTAAGATTCATGAACACTTAGTAAAAACGTATGGATGTGTGTATAGTATTTCAAGCCTGTAAACTCTTAGATTTAAAAAATAATCTTAATATTTCGTTAAGCAACGCTCTGCTAATAAAAATAAATATCTGTGAACTCTTAGATGGAATGGCTACTGGCCCGCCAAGATGAAATTATTTTGATAAATAATTAATTATTCCTTAAATTGTTGCAGTTTACGTTGAGGTTGGAGATGTAGATGGACCTATAAGTTTGTCTATTCAAACAGCCTCAGCGGAGAATCGTCTGTTTGCTATTAAGGTAAACTATAATAAGTACAATTTATGATTATTTAGGTAAAATATCTTGTTCTGATTTACGAGGGGTGTTGGTAATTTACAATCTAACTTGACTCTGACTAAGTAGGCACTTAGGTACAGTCAAGGAAACTGAATCGTGTACCAGGGTGAAACCTTTTCATAACCAATTTCACAATGATTTCTTTGATGAAAAGTGTTGACCTTGGTACGTGATTAAGCTTCTTCGACTGTACC
Organism: Archips xylosteana; assembly: GCA_947563465.1. Taxonomy (NCBI): domain Eukaryota; kingdom Metazoa; phylum Arthropoda; class Insecta; order Lepidoptera; family Tortricidae; genus Archips; species Archips xylosteana. The sequence continues at coordinate 10,944,622 of OX387356.1, forward strand.
TATGGTAGTACCTACAAATTTGCATAGTGTGTTGTCTTTAGCCTAGTTTAGACCAGCAAGAAAAAACGTGCTAGTTCCATTACATTGCGGCGCACGACTGACCAATTTAAACTCGTTGGCATTACAGCCTCGCAATGTAATGCATCTTAGTTACACGATTTTTCTTGCAGACCTAAACCGGACTTTCTATTTAAACTGGCAATAGTTGCAACGTGATTGTGTATCCATATCCGATAGTATTTGATTGTTATCTGGTTACTCAGGTGACTCAACTAACAGCCACGGATGAGCTAGCAGCACCTAAAGGGTGTCTCCAATACTTTAAAGGATCACACGGCTACCTTCAGTCATTCAACTATCGCGATGTCTCTGATACGTCAATAGCTAAAGCGCCATCGTATCTGGTAAGAAACCTCTTTTCTGAGATAATTAATTTTAATGCGCCAATGACGTGAAGGTGAGATTTACTTAGTTGGTGCTGATTCCAGAGTCGGTACCGCTTTGGGGCCTGGAACCCCTCTGGTACTAAAACTGCCCAGCCCGCTATTGCGTCGCAGCAATCTGAGACCTCCTTTCTTAGATCACCTTTCGACCTGGGTGAGGTCATTATAAGAGTAAATCAGGAGCCTAAGATTGACAGTAGGTAGTCGTTGGTATTTGGTTGCACAGGCGTGCGGTGATTACTCTTCGCTGCAGAAGAATAAATAAATATCATTGGACAATTTGGCACCACGAATACAAGATATCTCAAAAATAATCAGCAACTTTTAGCAAATGGTTTGGGTATTTTATTGAACACTCTGAAATTATTTGATTCAAGATAAAGCTACGTTTTTGACGCCGTATGTACAATTTGTGACGTCAGTTGAAATACCTTGTAAAGAGGCGTATTCTTAGCACTATGTCCACGTAGAGCTGTGTAGGTAGAGTCTAGAGCAGTGCTTCCAAATCTGTAATGTATTACCCCTAAATGGGTAAAACTACGTTTTGTGATGGGCAATGAACAAGACGCCATGGGAAATAAATAGTGGGTACAACATTTTTAGTACCCAAAGGTACAACAAAAGCAAGGGAAAAGTGGTACTGCACTATTTTTAATAAGCAAAGGTTACTATACTTTCTACGATTTTCGGAGGTAATTTCCAAAAAAGATAACACTTGTCTAGAGAGTTAGCGCTAATCTAAATATTCGGTCACGTCCGATTAGTCCGGTTTTTTTCAAGTTATTTGTCAGTGGAACAGAGGTACTATTATTGTCTGTTAAATTTTATCTTGTTTTTCCAAAGGTATAGTACAATAAATAAGCATTGCCCCTCCTGAGGTTCCTTCTACAGGGCTACAGAGGTAATGATTAAGTACTAACAACGTAGTCTATCCTAGCACGTCATTTATGAATGTTACCTACTGAATAAAATAAGTAAATATTTCATGAACAACCACGTTACCATTGAAGGTTTTATTTCATTGCCGTAGCTATAAAAAGCTATAAACATAAATATAAAGGCGTCACGACTTTCACTTCGTTAACATATGAAAATACAAAGCGCCTGTGTACAGGTAACAACGCTATCTCTATATTGCAAAAACATTTTATAAATCCTTATTTACGAGCATGAGGTTTATTTTAGGTATTAAAGAGAAACAAAAACGGTGAAATATTCGCTTTTTCCAGTACATTTTTACGATATCGGATGATCACATTGCTGTCTGGTTTGAATAACAAAGTCGAATCTGTAATTTCTAAAATTCTGATGTTTTTGAAATCTTCAGTAATCCAACATTGAGAGGCTTAGTCTAAAATATGTTTCATCGCGAATATACCTAAATATTTGTTTCAAAGTAGGTAAAGTTTAATAAAATTCTCTAAAAACAGGGATATTTACTGAGGTCAGGGGTAGGCAACCTACGCCTCCTTCCATGTAAAGTTGCGTCTATCCAGTTCCAAACGAAAAAAGTATATACATATTATATATAAAAGCCCTTAAAATTCGTGCAATCAGACTGATTCAGAGTCAGTAGTACGGTATTGAATCAGAGTGATTGAGTACCGCAATTAGTACCATGTCTATCTTCCAGACATTAATTTTATGTAAAAAATAAGTACCTACTATCAACGAATTATTTTAGGCTCTCTTTAAAAGCTGAGAAATTTTGTAAACTAACTTTTAGTTCCACCCTCTCAAAAAAAAATTCCGACGAATCGAGAGCCTCGTCCTTCTTTTGATGTCGGTTAAAAAGATGGCCGGCCTCTGACTTGGACGTTTGTTTGGTATAATGATCATATATTTTTTCAGAACAACCTCAACTACGCCATGTGCATAGAACGAGCTCCAGCCACTTGTAGTATCACTTATACAAATACGGGCCCCATGCAGATTCTGAATTATGACTCAGGTAGGCATTTTGCTTTATAGAAACTCAAAATCCTGACTATGCTTAAATATGTAGAGCTACAACAAAATATAGAACTTCCTTTGTGCATTTGTCTTTGAGAATTGATTAGTGTGGTGTCAGAGGTGTTGATGTATGTGAAGTGAAGGAAGGAAAGTTTTCTGCATTAAAGAAAACACATATTCGCACGTTTAAGATGATAAACCTGTTTTTCTTTTAACACAAAGTTTATTTTTGAAATGAAAATAATTTCGTATAGTGTCAGTATCATTACACGTACCTACCTATTGTCACGGAGTAACAAGATAAAAGGTTGTAGCATAAAAATAAATAAGAACATAGGTAGAAGGGAATCTCCCGCTCCGGCCAGACTCAAAGGTCACTACATATGCAAAGAAAAACCAAAGTAGTATTAAGAATATAGCATATATGTGCATTTGGCACAGCGCTTTGCATAGTGGCGATCATAACACTGAAGGTATATTGCTGACTAAAACTTTTTATTTCTAAAACCACTATATTAGAGTACCTACTCGCTAAGCTGCCGGAGTTTCCTTTCTACCTATGTTCTTATTTATTCTTATGGCTGTGCCCTGCTGCTGTGCTATGTTCTTATTTAGACTTATGGTTGTAGTTTAATACTTTTTAGTAAAAAAAAAAAACTTACCCAGTCAGTAAAGATCCAAGAGCCCGCCAGGGTCAGACCTTTGTCATTTTATAGAAGCTGAAAGTTTCTCCGTGTATGGCCGCCAGAAGGTACTCGAACTCGTAGACAGGTAGATACCTACTTCTTAGATGCGTTTTCTCTGCAGATGGTCTACCGGTGATACCCCCAGAGCAAGCAGGCGTGGAGATTTTCAACTGCCCGAGTGACTGGCTGCTTATATCTGCTGCTAGGCTCTGCGGCGACCGTCTCAATGATGGCTCGGTTCTACAGGACTTTGCACTGGATGCCCCTGTTACAGGTAGGAAGGACATACTGTTGCGTAAACTCTTGTTATTGGTTGTTCACATATGTAATTGCTAAACTTGAGGAAGAGCGGGATCTCCTAACACAGGTATTTTGTACTTAATGGGAGGTCCCACAGAACAGAAAAAACTATAGAAGTGTTATGCAGTCATGTCGAGTGTGGCACAATTATGCGGAGTTCCGCATAACTTGCGCGCAACCGGCTCAGTTGCGCGCAGAGGCTTGTGTCGGGCGATTGTGCAATCAAAACGACAATTATAGAGAAAAGTTGCGGAAATAAATATATAAATAAATAAATATCACGGGACAATTCACACCAATAGACCTAGTCCCAAAGTAAGCTTAGCAAAGCTTGTGTTATGGGTACTAGGCAACGGATAAACATACTTATATAGATAGATACATACTTAAATACATATTAAACACCCAAGACCCGAGAACAAACATTCGTATTTTTCATACAAATATCTGCCCCGACACGGGAATCGAACCCGGGACCTCAAGCTTCACAGTCAGGGTCTCTAACCACTAGGCCATCTGGTCGTCTACAAATATGCCTTATTGTTCAGTTTTAGAGTGTAAAAATGATAGCCGCACCAAAAACGTCACCCATTGTGGAATTTCGTATCATCGGAAAGTACTTAGATTATTTATGCACTAGATGGAGCATAGGCGGCATGAAAACGTCCCATAAAAATATAAGCCAACAGTTGGCTTATATGTCAATTGCGTCATTTCGAATGACAGGGTTGCCAATAGTAATATGCTAAAATCCCCAAACGCTTTGTCGAAATTCCCCACGGGTGGGGAATAAAAAATTATGTGGGCCGAGTGACTTAGTTTCGAGCTGTTGCGAATAGTGAATTGTAGGAAATTAATCAAGACTAGCAGAAATTTTATGTCAAATGTAGCGTATTTATGTTCATACTTAAAATCCCCTCATTTTCCCAGAATTGAAGCTCTCCCCACACATTCCCCAATCAGCTTCGCTTTCCCCGCAGTTTTGCCGCACACATTGGCAACACTCATTTGTCATTTTCCCTTCAGTCTGCATTGTGACAGCGCGAGAAACGTTATAAAAATGACTAAATGTGTAATAAATAAATGTAATGTAACCGTGTTTCATTATTATTTTTGGAAATAAATTCTTTTTCACCACTCAAGCACTGAAAGTAGGTTGCATTCAGCTTGAAATCTGGGATTAAATTCGATTTACATCCTTAGGGATGTAAGTAAATTTGAAAATCGAATGGTGCTCCTTTGTATTCACGAACCCCGTGGCCGCGTGCTGCGCCACGCCGCGCGCGCGCCGCCCGTGCGCTGCTGCACGTGCAGCTGCAGCGCCTCGTCGCCTGCGCACCGAGCTCAGCAAGGTGTGCAGGCGGCCGCGGCGACGTGACGCCGGTGCCGGCCGCAAGGGCGGCGCGACGCGCTCTCTTACAAATGGCGTTTATATTTTTAACATAACGGTTTTTCTTTATTTCCTCGCATTTATGATAAAAAGTAGTGTTCAACTCGAGTGTAAATGATCAATTACAACTAGAGATGCGCCGAGTACAACTTTTACCGACTAACCGATTACCGAGTATACTCGGTTCAAAGTTTCTCAAACCGAGTACTCGGCCGAGTTACTCGGTTCTGTTTTGAGGCGCGAAAACGGGTTTAGACAGGTTCGCGCGGCGCTACCAGCCACCGCGAGCGAACGTCGCGGGGATCCCCGCCTTCTCCCCGCAAATTAATCAGTTTTTGTTTAACGAGTAATACGCATTTGGTCCGCACATTAATTGCTTAAATATTTTAAAAACATTGGAAATAGATGATTGTGTACAGTGACTGTTGACACAATGAGTATACGCAAAAGATTGCGAATCTGGTTGTTTTACAAGCCCGTTTTATTTTAATACGCATGATTAATAATAATTTTATTTAGACCGAGTATACTCGGCATTTGAACCGAGTTATTCGGCCGAGTACGAGTATCAAAAAAACTGCCGAGTACACCGAGTACCGAGTAGTAAACGAGTACTCAGCCCATCTCTACTTACAACCCTTATTTATCAATCTACTATCTATTTGTATTGTAGTTATGAAGGGGTCAAAAGTGGCTCCAATTGGTTCGTGTAATATTCACACAGCGCTGCTTTGCCAGTTTCATTTCCTTGAACTTAGCTTGACACACTACCGCGTGTTTAGATTTCCCCGCGGCCGCTCAAATTTCGATTTTGCCACAGAAAAAAATATATATAATCAGTTTTTAGTTTTATTTATTCATACTTTATTTAATTACCATTTACAGTCACTTTTACTCGCGTCTATCGGCCTCTAATATTTTTTCCCCACATTTTGGGGAATGTGAAATTAACTGGTATCATTAAGCACAACCGGAATGACGTAACGCGATCGTAATATGAAGCTGTCAAATGGATGGTGGACGTTTTGTATCGCGATGTTTGCTCCTGACGCTCCATCTAGTGCATAAATAATCTAAGGGAAAGTAGTATTTCATTTTAATTTAGATTAATTTATATTTTTTCTATTCCGTAAGACATTTTTTAGAAATGCGTAATATGAAAATAGACTTTATTCTAATACGATAACGTCGATTTTTGTCTGTGTCACAGAACTTTGTGAGACCGGAACATTCCGCTACTCGCAAAGAGCGGAGGTGTTGTCGATAAAATTATCGATGTTTATTTCTGAGTATTCAGTGTAAAGGCCACAACAAACCGGGAGCGCAGGGCGCTGACGCAACAGCGCGGTTAATAACAGTGAATCAAATACAGTGTTCCGCGCTGCCAGTGTGTGTCACCGTATATTTTATTCCCGGTTTGTGGTGGCCTTTAAAGTTGAATTTTCATTCCGTTTCCTAGTTGTCGGGCATAAAAATTAAAACTAATCTACACGGTGTTCTCTTGTGTCTTAGAAAAAAACCGGCCAAATGCGAGTCGGACTCGCGCAAAAAGGGTTCCGTACAATTATCTATAAAAATCACGTTTGTTGTATGGGAGCCCCCTTAAATATTTATTTTATTCCATTTTTTAGTATTTGTTGTTATAGCGGCAACCGAAATACATCATCTGTGAAAATTTCAATTCTCTAGCTATCACGGTTCCCGAGATACAGCTTGGTGACAGACAGACAGACAGTCAGACAGACGGACGGACAGCGGAGCCTCAGTAATAGGGTTCCCGGTTTTACCCTTTGGGTACGGAACCCTAAAAATAGCCTACGACCTATTCTCAGACCTACCGAATACAGAGAAAAAAGTTTCATAAAGATCGGTCAAGTCATTTCGGAGGAGTTCGGTAACAAACACCGTGACACGAGATTTATATATTAGATAGAGATTATTGACCTATGAATTACATCGATATTCTCATAAAATGTACTCTGCCCACCACTAGTATTTACGATGATTTACGATCCTTGACGAATATTATTTTTCAGTCGTGATGAACCCAAACCCTATCTCATAGAGTCCATTATTCAATGGAATATTTTAACGACCTCTGACGGCGTGTAGCAGAACTTTGCTTTGACACCTGTCATTTTAATTCAGCTACTCGATGAAAGACGGCAGCACTTTGTATGCAATTTTACTTACGTGCCCTTGTAATTTACTCTCAACGTTATACCGTGGTAGTAAAGTTTAAATTGTGTTACCGGATGCAGAAGTTATATGACTTTTTTGAATAGAAGCTACGACCAATGATTGCTAAGATTTCAATGTATTGCAAGAGTGTGTATGTGTGCGTTTTGCCACACCTGGTTTCGATACAAAACGGGACTCATGGCACTTCCACTAGTTTTTTCTGTTCCGTGGGAGGTCCCAACCTTCTCTAGCTTATAAAATGCTGTCACCAATAAAACAATTTTTGTTTTTTTTTTTAACTACTTTTAACCGACATTAAAACCGACGAGAAAAAAAAGGGAAACTTACAGGTGGGCACAGTCTGGGCCATTGAACTTCTATCGGCTTGTCAGGAATTCTCGATGCGATCCTCTTTTGCTGAGGGTTTACCGCTCTTCTTCGGCTTCTTCCACACTTCATTGGGAGACTTAATTATCGCACAAGTAACAGTTAGTACATAAACACGTTTTTTTCTTCAAAACAAGAAACTAACTTGACTAATGCGGGGGGTGTGCGCGCGGGGTCCACCTATTTTAGTTTCCGCTTCTTCCGATAGACGGCGTTAAAGAAATGAGACTAAAGCAGTTGTCGGTTACCTAACACTTAAAATTTGACCAATTGTAGAAGGGGTTTAAACTACCACAAAAATGCATGTTCGGCAAATTTTAATCAGATAAACTTACGGTTTAAAGAGTGACCTAGGAGTCACTTTAGCAACGAGTGACAAAAAAAAGTTGATCGACCCATATAGGTATATGACTGTCTAATGCTGGCACTTCACTTGGCGTATTTCACGAAATAGTTGCGTGTGCGAGAGTGGAGCACTATGCCAATTCTAGCGTGAAAGACGGAGATGGCAATAGCGCAACGCGAACACGCAACACCAAGTGAAGTGCCACTCTAAGATACACAATAGATTAATTTTAAGGGTTAGGCAACCGACAACTCCTTACTACTTCACCCGAGTCCCTTAGGAACTTTGCACGATCCTGACACCAAAAGTAGCTTGTTATCTACTTTCAACCAGTGAAATATTTTTAGAATCGGTTCAGTATTCCTATGCGCACGATGAAACAAAGTTTTACCCCTACATTAGGGAAATAATATATTGATTGATAGCTGCTAGTGTACCGAAATCCACAATGACTAGCCTAGCACGAAGTTTATTTAAGTAACTGCTTTTTCCAAGTGGCGCAAGCCCATTCGATGTACCTATGATGGATGTACCTATAACTACGTAGGTACGTTAAGATCTCCATCACAGTAGGAAAAAATTCCACGACGAAAAATTAGAGATGTCCGTATCTTTAAACTATATTATGGTTACCTAATAATGTTAGTTGGTACAGTCGCCATCTTAAACATCTGAACCCGACCGTATTGTCAATCGCGTAAGTGTGTCAGGTACTTTTAAGCCAGACAGCTCCGATGTTTATGATGACGATTGTACGTAACCTGACGAAGTCTTAATTGAAATAAAGATAATGCGTTGGTTTCAGATACCGGTGCAGGTCCGATTGTGGTGTGGTTCCGATCAGACGAGGGATACGTCGGTCGTGGATTCAAATTACAGTATCAACAGAACTTATGCATTTCATAAAAATAAAATATCAAATACAAATGACAATTGTATTTTTATTTAATATATCGGACTAATAGATCAAGAGTAGGTAAGTATATCAACTTAAAAATAATACCCCGTTTTAATTTAGACTTCATTAACTTTCAGGAAGGTCTAAATTAAAGTGGCTGATTATTTTGAGTTGATAAGTATACTCTTAATCTAGGAGTGGGATATTCACTAGACTAAGACCGTATCTACTTATAGGACCGTCACCATTCCAGGAAAACATTTTATTATTAGGAAATAAACAATTTTGACTGCTATCTTTATTAAAAATCCATTTAAAGAATAAGCAACAATATATAATAATAAAATAGCAATGGGACTCAGTAACTTATATTATTACAGATTTATAAGTATCAGCAAGGATGATATAGACTGGATTGGCAGTCGCCATAGTACGGATCGGCCGCGGTTTTTGTAGTTCGATTATTAAATCTAGATGGCGCTGAAATATAGCCAGAGGCTTTGAAGGCAAAGCAATAAGACTACAGATGTTTCATATTACTACAAATGTATTATTTTTCAATAATATTGCATAATAACCGCGGCCGATCCGTACTATGGCGACTGCCAATCCAGTCTATATCATCCTTGGTATCAGCTACTGAATTTTATAAGGCGTTTACCAATAAAAGACAAGTCAAGATTTTTTTACTTTTTTCTAATGCATACAAAAATAAAGATAATATGCACCGATGCTTGTCAGAACCTGCCCGTCACAGACAAAGAACGGTATGTGACGTGCAAGTTTGTTCCGGACACGCGTTCGGTTCCACGCGGACGGCGATAATGCGTAAATACATCGCGCAACGAAAATTCAGGTGCTAACTGTGGAGCTCAAAACAGGATAAGCACCAACAATACCACCCCGTTTAGTACCCTCGACAATGTATAGTTGCCCATATCTAACATCGGAACTGTCTAGCTAGCTAGGTGATCAACAATAATTGAAGACGACCTTATTATCACTTGCTTAACATGTGTTCAGTCAATTTTCAACACAAGGCTACCACAAACCAATGCGCGGGGCGCCAACGGAGCGTGCCCAGCGCGCTGTATAACACAATCATGTAGGTATGACACACACCGCCGGCGGGCCGCACGCGCAAAACGCGCCGCGCTTCGGTTTGTGGTGGCCTTTAGACAGCACCATATTTATGATGGCGACTGTACAAAATGCGTGTAAGGTTGAATGTGTAAAGATCTTGACAAGCTAAGATTAGACCACGCTTGAATCAAAACGCCAAGTGCATCGCTTAAATAAGGTTCATAGTTGAAAAGAGATTCGACTCTTTGTGACACAGTACAAAATCCAAAATAGGTTTAATTTTTCTCTTAATGACAAGTATTTTCGTATCTTACATAATCTCTATCCAAGGCAATAAGGCTGTTGACCTAAGATTTAATAATAATTTAAAATTTTCAAAGAACAAATTATAATAATAGGTATATTAGTTTTATTTGTAACTTTTTACTCAAACAATTACCATTACCAAAAAGAGTCCATAAAAGTAAGATATTTCACAAAATATTGCCTATACATATAAAACATAAAACAAGAAAAAATGTTCTACCTATGTCCATTATAAACTTTCAAACCATCCATTCCAACCGATGTGCCCCAAAACCGGTTTAATTTTAAAAGCAATACTGCGAAGATAGTTTTGACTACTACAACAATGCAGCACATTCAGCCTATTTATGGGTCGAATGCGCGGACGAAGTTGCGGGTAAAAGCTAGTTAATGATACAAGAGCTATATCCAAGTAAAAATAGTAAACCGCAACCCACATCAAGGATATAGTTATGTTGTGGTCCTTTTAATATGAATTAGACTATCAATATTATCACGTGGTACAATAGGTTACACGTACACATACGTTACGTGGTACAGCGTGCGGATGGCGCAGGGCCGATCTGTTTGGCGAGCCTTGGGGGAGGCCTATGTTCAGCAGTGGACGTCTTTGGGCTGAAATGATGTTGATGATGATGACAATACGTTTACTTTTAGTTTATCACTGACAGATGGCTTGCCTTCATTTAATTTCCAACTTTAACACCATACAAATAAAGTAGCTATTACAAAATCTGCAAACGTGGGTAACAGTATTCTAAAATTGCCTTTATTTGTAGGTTGTTAAAGTTGAATATGAAATGAAGGCAAACCATCTGTCAGTGGTAAACTTTATGAAATTTTACCGTACACGCATATCACGATCTGTATCAAAAAAGTATTGTCGCGTATCGCAGTATCGTAATAAAACTGAAGTGGATTTCCGGATGTTTTGAAATCCGCGATAATATTGTCAATAACAGTATCATGATGATTTGATAGTCTAATCCGTGCCATTAACAATTCAATATCAATTTAATAATGTAAGTAATATCTAAGGACTCTTTTATTATGAAGCAATACTATCAATCTATAAAATCTAATAATTGCGGAAAGTAGATATATTAACCAGACTTATCATTTGTTTTTTACGCTTTCTTTTTTCTCCTTCAAATTGTCCCAAACTATTTTGTGAAAAAAGATGAGTGTACCGACCATAATGGTTCGCAGTAGTCCCATGCAGGATATTTGTACAAGTACTTGACTTAAACTGTCTATAGAGCCGCAGTTCAGGAGGGACATTATTGTGCCACTGAAGCCAAATACTGAATACTTTCTACCAATCTGAAAAAAAAAGTTATCTTAATTGTTGATCATATCAAGTACTGATTACTCATATTATACAATGTCCCGTAAGTTCCACAAAAAACTTAAAAGGGAGGCAGGTGGACAGGTCATCTGCTAATAAATATAGAAAAACGATATCAGTTCAAACATATTAATTTTTCTGAATTTTTGAAAAATATATACTTGCACCACTAACATAAGGTCACTACATACGGTAGCGCGGAAAGTGCGCGCGACGCCGACGAAGCGTGCGCAGCGCGTTCTATAACACTGAATCATATATATGGTGACACGCATTGGCAGCGCGGAGCAGCGTATATGATTCAGTGTTATACAACGCGCTGGGCATGCTGCGTCGGCGTCGCGCGCACGCCCCGCGCTGCGGTCTGTGGGAGGCTTTAGTTAGGTTATCAGTTGTGGTATTCGGAATACTTCAAAATCTTGATTAGTAGTTAAGTAGTATTTATTACCAGATACAAAGAAGCACTAAAACCTAACTATTGTAGTTTTTTTTTTCAATTTCAAGGTTTTCCTCATCTACTTAACTTTTTCGTCAAGAGTTAAAATTGGACTATTAAGACGTTATAATTTTTATATAATTAAATTTTTTATTTTTATTTTTTTGTTGTAGCGGCAATAGAAATACACATTATGAATTTTACTAGTATATCTATTGCAATATTGGAAGGATAGTGTAGCAATAGTAATAGCTAGACACTTGAGTTTTTCACCGATTACATATTACTGTGGCCACTATATTATATAACAAATACTAAAAATAAAATAAAGTTAAAAATTAAAGACGGTTGTCATACAAGAAACGTGTTTTTTTCACCGTTATTAACTTCGGCGCTGGTTGCTAGGCGACAGACGACAGTTGCTACGTAACGCGAGCAACCCTATGCTGTTTGGATGTTTACCTACTAAGGTAAACGTACCAATGCTCGACACCACAACGCCCATTAGATGAGACCCATCTGTTACCTCTCTTACTATGACATAAGATTGAACGTGCCATGTATTGGGTCAATGTCGAGCACAGGGACGTTTACCTTACCTATAAAGTTTGCAATTTTAGTGTTCATATTTCGGCTTTCGCTTTTTTACTGAACTGTTTTTAAAACATTGTACAGTACAGAGGTATGGAACCCTTCATTTACGTATCCGGCTTGCACTTGACCGGTTTTTACTTTATATCTAAGGTAAGCAAAGAAAAATCTTACCATGGCATCATGAATCACTGCCTTGGCAACACTTTCTGGTGACTGGAGACCACCACTGCCAGATATAAGTTTGGTTTCCTTGGGTTTCGTAAGGTTTTCATTCTCAAAGCCCGGTGTGTCAGTGTCGGGTGGAAAGGCTAAGGTCAGTCTTACACCAGTGCCAATTAATTCCATAAATAAGACTTCAGCCAAACCACGTACAGCCCATTTTCCACCGCTATATGCACTGTAGCCATAAATACCTGTAAAATGATGATATTTTAAGTCTATCAATCAATATTATGTATTACTAGCTTTTCCCGCGACTCCGTCCGCGTGGAATTAGTAATTTGGGCAGCTTATTTTTTTTATCCAATTTGCTTTTTCATCAATTATGGCTCTCCCTAGTTCCTCGATATAAAAAAATTACCCCCCCCCGCACCCCCCACCGAAACCCCCCCCGCACCCCCCACCGAAACCCCCCCCGCACACCAGCGTTCACATTCACCACCGTACTCCCAGTGTGATGATATATAGTATAGCCTTCCTCGATAAATGGGCTATCTAATAGTGATGTGCCAAGTCACTGTTTTGAAGGATCAAGTCGACTCGAGTCATTTTATGTGGTATTCGAATCCTGACTCGATTCCGCAACTAGAGTCAGTTAATATGTTATTCGAATCCTGACTTGATTCCGTGATTCAAGTCCAGTGAAGAAGAAGAAGAAGAACACGACTTGACTCAAGTCAAGAAATACAAGTCCAGAAATCAAGTCCGTTACCAATTTTATAACAAAAAGGAAAAATCGAAAAGAAGTATCTTCAAACAGCATAGTATTCATTCATTGCTTAAGTAAAAAGATATTGCATTCAAGCAAGTCAATCTGACGCAAATACTAGACTCAAGTCAGTTGTACTCGCATAATAGAATCAAGTCAGCGAGTATGAAACCGATTCTCTCTGACTCGAGTACCGAATCGACTCTGGCATACTTGAATCAAAATATTTTTGTACTCGAGTAGGCGAGTCCTAAGCAGGAATCGAGTCTGACTCGAGTCAAGCCATACTCGGCACATCTCTACTATCTAACACTGAAAGTATTGTATCTTTCTTATTTGTCAACCGATTCAAATGAAACAAACACTAAATGTTAATCCAAGAAAATACCAACATTTCAGTGAAAACCGCATCTGAGATTATCGCGCACAAACGCACAGACAAACAGACAATAATTCTAAAAATCATTGTTTTGGGTTCTATCGTGCTAATAAATAGCCCTTAGTGACAGTTTTTCTCAAATATCTTCAATGTACAGACACCAACTTGTTACAGATTTATTATATGTATATAGAGATAGAGATATAGAGATAGAAGAGAAGACATATAGAGATGAAAAGAATGTAAAGTGAAAAAGCCTAAAAGGTTTTTTTTGCATGCTTAAGTAACCATTCAACTATGTATTACATAGTTAGTAATTATTGATCCCCATTTTCTTCTTGTCAGGAGATAGTGCTTACCCTGTCCTAAGTTTATGTACATGCAATGACATGATTTTTAGAAAATCTCCTCAACTTTCTTAGAAAATTAGTTAGATATTTGCTGCTGTAATCATCAAGTTGGCGTGGCCAACTTGATTAGACCCAAGATCTACTGTTTACTGACAAAACCATGAGCAATCTACCTATTCCAGTGGCATAAATGCAGCAATTGGTGATTGAATACATTGCACAGTCTGTTCTATGTAATATTTATATTTTTTGCCGTGCTACAATCAACTGGACTAATAGCCCTCGATTGGTTGGCCATCCGTGATTTAGACAATGTCTAACAAAGCAAAATAAGTTAACAAGCATTATTCTTTTAAGAGGTAGAAGGATACTATATTAGTCTTAAAATCAGTACTTAACTACAGCCTACCTAAATATATAGAAAGACAGATTGAAGTAGTTGTTACTTGCCTATTAATGCAGCTTCTGAAGATACAAACACTACAATTCCCTCCCCCCTACTTTTCATTCCGGGCAAAACATATTTTGTAGGATAGGCAGTCCCAAAGTAGTTCAAATCAATCATTTGTTTTATGTCCTCATGTTTCATTTGCTCAAACTGACCACATATACACATGCCAGCACAGTTGATCAGCATGAAAATAGGTGCCACTGTTGTTTCCAAGTCTGATAAGCATTTGGCTATGGAGTTGTAATCAGTCGTCAAATCTAAAGAAGCGAATTGTATCTTCTGGTCTTTGTTTAAACGATGTTCAATTATTTCATTGAGTGCAGAGTTTAGTTTAGAGACATCCCGACCAATGATCGTGACGTGGGCTCCCAGCCTGACCGCTTCTTCGGCGGCGGCTTTTCCTATGCCGCTAGAACCACCGGTAACGACTACATGTTTATCTTTTAAATCGGTATAAACAATCTGCTTCTCAGACGAGTAATACACGGCAAATGCGAGGCCAAGTATTATGAATAAAATAAGAACACCTAGAATAATAAACATGATGATTGTGAATATTATTTCTACTAAAAAAAAAGTTTAAACGCTCATAAAAATATTAAATTCGCGGTTCACAGACTATACTCACTATACTATACTGATACAGTGATACTGTTTCTGTTTTAATTTTTTAGAGTATGCGCGCACGAGCAACTTTGTCTCCGTGACTTTTATCAAGTCTATGGGTTAGTATGGAAGTGCGCATACGTAGCACCGCGACTCCCAGGGTACAAATACACAGACTTGATAAAATAGTCGCTTAGACAAAGTTGCTCGTGCGTGCATAACCTTAGATTAGTTATGTTTTTTTTTTTATTTGTCGCTACCATGTCGCTATTTGATAAACTTTTTTTTTCCTCATTAATATTCCATAAATAATTCTAAAAAATTCCTTTTATTCTTGTGAAATTAGAATGGCTTAAGGTTTTTGATTTCTTGTAAATTGATCTAAAAAAAAAGATTTCATCCCTTTCATCCTTTTCATATTTTAAGTATTCTTTCCTCTTTCTGACTAAATCAAGCTGGGAATACACAATCGAAAACAGCCCATGAGCACACCCAAAAACCACACTTTAATGGCGATAGCTGGCACACCAATTTCTGTCAAATCTAATGGTGACATATATGACATTTCGATTCATATTCTATTGCTGTTAATGATGGTTAATGGTGTAGGATCGGTCTGTTTGGCAACTTTGGCAAACCATCAAGGCTATGCAACAAGGTGAACAAAATGTAGATAAGCTTTTGTTTGCCCGATTTTTAAATTAATCTTAACTGATTTGTGTCTGATTCGTCATATTTGTAATTGGTCATATTTCTGATTCGACTTTTTCATAACTGTTACTACGAAATTTTAATTTCGAACTTCTTATCGAGCGGTAAGATGACTTTAAGACATCGTCCTAATAGAACGCGAATGCGCGATCATCGTAGGTTCGCGCGAATTTTACTCGTACGAACGCGCGATCAAACATATTGAACTCGAATAGGTGTCCAAACTGACATTTGAGTACTATACTTTCATTTTATACGTCTACTTTTTTATAAACTTTATCTCTATATTTACAGTTTGGCCCTATTTTAAGATTTTGGCCCTAACGTAGCCTTTTTTTAAATTCTATTTAGCCCGAAAACCTGACACGCAGTTGGCAACTCTGCCGCGCGACCGCGTCGTGCGATTGATTGGCATTGGCACAGTTAAACAAAAGTCTATACAGTTGGGAATCCCCTTTGATGTCGAACGACACCGCCGCCCGGTAGGTATACTTACGCTATCCTATATCCTATAGAGTAGTCCTAGATGTGCAAGGGTTGTCAAAAAAGAAAAATAAAATAAATGTGATTATTATGTAAAGATAAAGATAAAAAGATATTTATTTAAAATATGAAAACATTACAATTATATGGTTTTTTGGCGGTCTCCACACTAGACTCTAGGCCTGTATCGCGGAGACCAGTGACAGTTTGACAGTAGTTGCTTAGTACTAAGCAAGGTACTAAGTTGAAACATTTAAGTAAATAAATCCTATGCTAAAAGTGTGTGTGTGTCACTGTGCGTGCGTGCGAGCACGCGTGTGTGTGTGTGTGGTCGTGTGTGTGTGTGTGTGTGTGTGTGTGTGTTTGTGTGTATGTGCGTGTGTGTGTGTGTGTGTGTGTGTGTGTGTTTAATTACAGGCTGCAATTATATCCTCAGTTTCATCATAGTCTAAACTCATTAGCCAACACTCAACTTCTTTTTTTAGCTTTTTGTATGACAAATTCTTCATATTTTGTATTTGGTTACATGCTTTGTTGTAAATATACGAATGGGAGTATGGCGGCAAACGCCTTGCGAAGGTAGACCGAATAGTTGGGATTGGGATCTTGTATCTGCGTTGTTTGGTAAGGGTCGCGAAATCTTTCGAAGAGACAGTTAATTTGTGGATTACGGTACTTACTTTTGAGATGAATAATTGGCGCACTCGTAATACTTTAGCTACATAATAAAGTTCGTTTGTGGGAAATCTACGAGGTTTACCAAGCATGACCTTTAGAACTGCTCGTTGAGCAGTCTCCAGTACTCGCAGAGTAGTTTTAGCGACACCTCCCCATGCTAACAGACAGTAGGTGAGGGCAGACTGGCAGAGGGCCTTGTAAACTAAAGTTAATACGTATTTAGGTGCAGATTTACGTAAGGATTTGACGATAAAAATACTTTTTCTAATCTTACCAGCTAGCGTGGAAATATGATCTTTGAATGAAAGATTTTTGTCAACCAGTACACCAAGATACTTAATCATATCAACGTTTTCTGTGGGTGGACAGTTACAGTCGGAGAGTGGCGTTTCATTCGGTGAACAGGTATGTATGCTAAGTTCATACGTTTTCGGAGGACTAGAGATGCGTGTTTTACAAAAAGTTAGATATTTTGTCTTTTTTACGTTTAAAGTTAATAGATTTTTGCTTAACCAGAGGGCTATTTTTGACATTTCCTTTTGAGCTGTCTTTTTAACAGAGTCCCACGACTCATCGTGGAATAAAATAACCGTATCGTCAGCGTAGCATATGAGGTCAGTGACTTGGTCAGTGATCGCGTACTTAGACTAAGGACGCGATCTGCGCCACCCACCTCCCCGCGAGTTCCCCTCCGTTGCTCTACGCAAGTACGTTCGTTTCCCAACTGTATAGACTTTTGTTAAACTGTGGCATTGGCATGTCAGTAAGTAAGTACACCTATTCGAGTTCAAGATGTTTGATCGCGCGTTCGTACGAGTAAAATTCGCGCGAACCTACGATGATCGCGCATTCGCGTTATATTAGGACGATGCCTTATGGCATGTGTATTCAAGACTTTATGGTATGAAATGTCAAACAAATTTCGTCATTCTCACTCTTCTCAACTAAAAAAAAAACCAGAAAAAACCAATAGCAATCGAGTTGTCTTTCCTAAAGGAAATTTGATTAGTTTAATTTTGTGTCACTACTTAATTAATTATATACATATAAATAGTAAAAGTGATGTAAATCAAATAGCCGTCCAATTGAATATTACTGTTATAAAAATTGGTTTTTACTTAACACAGGGTGTGAAGTGCGCAGCGGACTCTTTGTTTTTTTGTTAAATTAAAAAATGAACTCCGAGACTAATAGATTGGCTACGTTTTGTAACTGGCCCGCGGAAGCTCCTGTGAATCCTATTCGGATAGCTAAAGCTGGTTTCTTTTATACTGGGCAAGGGACTGAGGTGGAGTGTTTTAGTTGTGGTGGTAAGATATCGCAGTGGAACTACGGTGATCAGGCGATGTTAAGGCACCAAAGGATGGAGCCTAATTGCCGTTTTGTGGTGAATCCTGACCTGACGGACAATGAACCCTTGGACTTGGATCGAGTTTTGCCACAGCAGACCAGAACAGCGGTTCTAAACGTGGTTGATGTGCCAACTTCTAGTTTAGAACCTACACCTACTGATGAAGATGAAATGTACAGGAGTGATGCACTGAGGCTGCTCTCGTTTATTAATTGGCGGGTATGTTGTTTGTTATCATCATGGCTTGGATTTTTCAATGCATGGTAAAGTATAAATCTTCCCAGGTGAATTTTTCGCTTCGAGCCCTTATCTTTCAAAACAAACGGTATTGTCATAGCATTAAGGTTCAAATTTAATGTAATGGTTCGAAGCGAAAAATTCACCTGGGAAGATTTATACTATAAGATCAAAGAAAGCTATGGAGTCAATATTAAAACTAAAATTTAACTCCTATTCATACTCATACTCACTCATTTTCTTAGTCCCGTAATACTTTATCCCTTTATCAGGCTGACAGATCGAAAATGTCAATTGAAAGTTAAAGTTACTTAGTTAATGTAATTAAATTTTTTTTTGTAGTTTGATGTGGGTCGTCTAGAATATACTACTGTAATGTCTGTTGATGTAGAACGATTTCAACCAATATAGAAACTGTTTTACACTAGAAAATATGGAAAATATTGCTATGATATACCTACTCATTTTACAATTGTGAATTTTAAATGGACAATACACACACACGCCATACCTACCTTGTCAAGATTTTGAAGCACCCATCAAGCACCCATTCCTGTATCTACAGTTGTGGCCATATAATTAAGAACGATTATTTATTGAGATGATTTTTTCAAAGTAACAAGTATAACTAATTGCCCGTATTTTTTTTATTTCTCTCGGTATTGCGAAACTTTTCCGTACTACCGGTACATTCATTTATGCCACATAGTTGGTTAAAAAATTAATAGAGAAACTTTATACATTCGATCTGAACCTAGTATTAGTACTTAGTGGCTGGTCACGTAATTAAGAACGCTGAATAGTTTATTATTTTTTCAAATTTAAATAGAGAACACTGTGTGGCTCTGTGGTTGTAGATTATTATTCGTATAATTTTGGCGCCATTTCGTGCTGTTAAAGTCTTAAAAGTGATTACTTCGTATAAAAACAATGGGGAAAAATAAAAGTTGTGATAAATCTACAAGAGAAGTAATAATAAAACTTCGCGAGAAGAATTGGTCGTATAAAAAGATAGCCGACTATCTGCAATGTTCAAAAACAATGGTTTTCCATGCCGTAAAGCATTTTTCCACGTATCAAACTACTTCAAACGTTCCACGTGGACCTAGATAGAGAAAGTCATCTCGTCGAGATGATCGAAATATCGTTCGTTTGGCAAAACAAAATCCTTTTAAAGGGTCTAATGAGTTGAGAAAAGAATATTTTGGCGAAAACAACCCTTCAGCAATCTCTGCACGCACTATTCGAAGGCGTTTGGTAGAAAATAAGTTGAACGGAAGGATAGCAAGGAAGGTGCCTATGTTGAAACGATGTCATAGGCAAGCCCGACTTGCATTTGCAAGAAGGTATGAAAACTGGACAGTCAGACAGTGGAAAAACGTTCATTTTTCTGACGAGACAAAAATAAATAGGGTATGTTCTGATGGAAAACGATATGTACGACGCCCTCCGAATAAAGCATTCGACCCGAAGTACACAAAAGTGACATTAAAGCATGGCGGGGGAAATGTGAAAATTTGGGGGTGCTTTTCTGGATATGGCGTTGGACCTGTTAGGCTGATAGAAGGAAACATGGATCAATTCCAATACAATAATATACTGCAAGAAACAATGTTACCATATGCCGAAGACGTGCTTCCGGTTATTTGGACATTCCAGCACGACAATGATCCAAAGCATACTGCACGCACCGTTAAGGAATTCCTCACATCACAATCAGTTTCTGTCTTAGATTGGCCAGCCAACAGCCCAGATCTTAACCCAATAGAGCATCTTTGGTGCGAAGTCAAGAAAAAGGTTTCATATCGACAGTGTGGCAATTTGAGAGAGCTGTACGACGTTTTCTTAGAAGAATGGAACTCTATTTCTCTTGCGAAATGTCAAAAATTGATAGATTCAATGCCTCGCCGGTGTAAAGCCGTAATTAAAAGCCGTGGACATGCTACTAACTATTAATTTTAATTCAAATGTATTAAATTGCTTTTTTTTTCTATACCAACTTCACATTAATATGATTTATTTAATCTAAGCTTCATATAAAACAACTCTCGAGCAGTTTAATAAATCGTTCTTAATTATTTGTCCAGCTTCATTACTATTTGAATTTATTAGTATAGAGAACAAATAAAATTTGTAAAAAAAAATGTTAGCAATTATACACTATTATTCTTAATCCCGTTTGCTCTATCCATGTGGCTATTTTATAACATAACTTGTTACTTCTAAGAAGGAACACAACTAGACATATGACATGATTTAGATAAAAAAAAATCGAAAATTCAAATCGTTCTTAATTGTATGACCACCACTGTATATGCCCTATGAATATTACAAACTAGGAGCTTTCTTAATCTTATTTCTTTATTGTGTGGCAGCTAATTTTTTATTTAAAACATTATTTAATTCAATTCAAATTATTTCATTTACAATAAACTTTTGAAATTAATTATCAAAAATATATAATTATTTAAGTGTAGTTGGTAGTCTATTTTAATCTGTAAATTAAGAATTTAGGTAGTTTTTCCTGCATAAGAGGGGATAAGAGTCATCTTTTCTCTGTCATTTTGCTATTATACCTAGTCAGTAGAGCTCTTTTCAAAGGTTACTGATATTCTTGGTAGAGTAAGTCATTTGTATTTTGTATAAGAATGCAGGAAAACACACCATTAACAACACTAGTGAGTCACAAAATCTCAATGTTCATTAATTTGTGAATTAAATGTTTTTCATCACACTTGCTCGTCAATGGTGCTATTCCATGCCTGTATACTAAATGACAATGGCCTAAATTGTTCTTAAGGGAGTTATGGATTTGCGTACAGTTTTTCTACCCAAGGGAGTTCTAACTTTAGTTTTAAAACTTGCAAACAAGTCATTTCAGACTAAGGAGGTTTCAAGTCAGCCAATGTTTTATTTATTATCTTTAAAACTTAGCTATAACCCAAAATTTTACAACACACAACTTATCTACGCTTTATGAAAATTCGTTATTTTTATATTTTAAATTTATATCAAATAGTTTTGCAATAATTTTAGCAAAAATATTTTATAAACATGTTGGCAGAATCTGGCCGTATGACCTTTCGAATTCTAAACTAAACACAGTTTACATTATCTATGGTAGATGACTCGAAAAAAGTAACAATCTGTATTGGCGGGTAGCCATTATTTTATTGAATTTAAGGGTTTAGAGACAAAATAATTTTATTTTTGGATTTTTTTTCTCGCAATGTGATGAAAATCATTGTGTGTATCACGGGCAGTAAGGGGATTACAAACTCGAGTCATTAAAAGCCCTCCGCCTTTGGTGTTGGGCTTCTAATAGACTCTCGTTAGTAATCCCCTACTTACGGCCCTAGATGCACAATGTACTATTTCCCAGAAAATTATCATCAAGTACCAAGTGCAAAGTACCAAGCCTGTGATGGCTACTGAATGAGGTACTATAAAAAAAGTTTACATAAAAAAATATTTTTTAATACAAGCTTTCTTGCTGTCTGTACATTTAATGACTATATTTACAATGTCAATTGGACCTCTAGAAGTGAGTCAAATTAGACTCCCAAGATTTTTTTAAAGACACATATGACAGGATTTGTGAAACTAAATAAAAGCTTGTAAAAGCCTCAATACTTTATCTTCTAATATCTAATATGTAAAAATCTTGTGTCACAGTGTTGTTATGAAACTCCTCCGAAATGGCTTGACAGATTTTTATGTTTTTCTTTTCTCTATACTTATTTGGTAAGTCTGAGAATAGATTGTAGGCTATTTTTTTTGCTCTATTCTTCGCGGACGGAGTCGCGGGCAACAGCTAGTTTCTAATATATAAAAATCTTGTGTCATGGTGTTTGTTATCAAACTCCTCCAATACCGCTTGACTGAATTTTATGAACCTTTTTTTCTGTATTTGGTAGGTCTGAGAATAGGTTGTAGGCTATTTTTTATACCCCTAATTACATACCATACTTACAGCTAGGTCATGCATGTGAATATGCCCTCCTGTAATAATAAAAAAAGCTAGTTCCCTGTCTCATGAAAATGTTGAAAATCTATGATACTTGAGGTAAATGTCTGCCTGATGTCAAGTCTCTCGCTCCAGTGATTTAGGCCTATGTCTTGTCTGGCAGTCTCACATTATTGTTCTACAGGTATCAGATCTCATTTTTAATCATATCTTTCAGGATGGCTCAGTATCCATAGCATCCCTAGTGAATGCTGGCTTCTACCATGCTGGAGAAGGCCGTCTTCGGTGTGCCTGGTGTGGCGGTGAGCTGTCACCATTCAGACAACTGGGCATCTTAGAATCACCAATGGATATCCATAGAAGGTTGGCAGTTGATATTTAGGGTGAAGCCAGACGAGCGTAATTTTGTGTGTCGTGAGCGGCAGAATTTCGGTTGCGCCATACATTGTGTCACGTGATGACCTGCATATTGTATGGCGCGACCGAAATTCTGCCTCTCACGACTCACAAAATTACGCTTGTCTGGCTTCACCCTTAATATCCACTTATTATTACCACAATTATCCACTTATTTAATGATATATGTACAGTCTGTTTGGTGAGCCTTGGGGGAGGCCTATGTTCAGCAGTGGACGTCTTTTGGCTGAATATGCACAGTGGACTTTTCAGCAGAAAGAATCTCTTCCATCCTTTTCTATTTAGCTAATATTTTTTGATAAGTTACTTTCCTTTGAGATTGTAAATGAGTCTAGGAACATAAGTAAATTTTGAGTAGGTACCCTTTACTCATATTCATACTACAGAGCAATAGAAATGACACAAAAGATAAGAGTATGAAGCGCCTATCTGACTAAAAAGCCAAGTATTTACTTTCTCAGCCCATCCTACAGGATCGTTAAAACAAAGCATCGCCAATCTAGTTAATTTAATTAGGTACTCGTAAAATGGGATATTGCAGAGATTTTGCTTTAAAAACAATTGCATTTCGCCGCCTTTGAGTAACGTCAACGAGATGGCTTTAACCAATTTGAGGCTACTTTGATAGACTGATAGTGTTAAAATTGATGTAAGTAAGATGTTGTATTTACCTACATCTTACAGCAATTACCTGTCCATATGAGGTGAATGTTTGACAAGAAAAAGAAGATTGATTGATATGTCGATTGGGATTAAAAAACCGCGAATAAAGTTAAACTAGTTCATCGTCAAACCCACTTTTTTATATTAATTAAGTAAAATATTAGGTACTTATATGAAAACCCAAAAAAAGGTGTGCGCGCAAGGGCCCTTACACACCGCGTTCTTTAAATGCGCCGTCGACGCGCATTTTAGGAACGCGCGTTAAGGCGAGGTACCTCGTAGAAACGTAATTTTTAATTTCATTTTATTTACTAGAAACGGTAATGATTAAACACGTGAAAAAAATATATGTTGCTTTTGAGACCTTTCTGTAAGTACGCCGGGCACTCGTTACATAATTGGACAAACTTCGCTCGATAGAAAAAAAATCCAAACATACCCCTTTTTTGTACCTTTAAACTCATTTCATTTCAATACTATACTACTTGATGTATTGAAAGTCACATCAAAATAAACGTCTGTAATGATGTAATGTCCGTCGGGTTTAATTTTGTTAATTTTGTAAAACATATAATATTTAACTCAATATTAACGAAATTCACGGCACGATTTACTGGCGCCCCGCTGCCAGCCCGCCGCTCAGTCCCGAGCGGAACGTGTTGGAGGTCGGACGCTTGCCAATTTTTGAAGCGCTCCACATTACGACTAAATATCCTTGATGTGGGTAGTAGTATCATCATTTATTTCTGTTATTTATCACTATTCAATGTAACCGCCATACACAAAAAGAAACACCCATCCACGCAACTATACACAGTACACAGTGTACAAAGAAAAACAGTACGGGCACAGAGTAAAAATGTAACCAGTTATTCAACTTCATACTAGAGCGCCCGAATCGACGCACGCACACAGCCAAACGTATTACACGGCCGCTAAGTAATCTTCGGAATACAAAACAATGCTGCAGCCCACGCAGCGCGCCGTCTATGACGCTTAGCTGTGTGCGTGCGTCGATTCGGGCTCTCTAGAATGAAGTTGAATAACTGGTTACATTTTTTCTCTGTGGTACGGGTCTATCAAATTTTTTACAAGTGCCTGTAATATAAATTCGCATTTATTGACAAAATTGCCACATTACAAAGTTTACTAATGGTACCGCTGCAATCGCCGAAATGATAATTCTTATTATTTCAGCATGAAGGTGACAAAGATGACTGTTTCATACATCTAAATATACACGATGATTTTTAATCGGTGATCAGGAATTGAAAAATCTTGATCCCTAGACAAAATGGAATTTAATAGATGAGATCTTAAAGCAATGAGGTCTCTGGTTAATTAATAAATAAAAAAAAGTTAAAACTTCTTCCACCCACCGAATGCATGGTCATCCTACATTTGTTTTAGTTAAGTAGTTCCGTCAAATGTCATCGCTTTGGCGGGAAATTTGACAGGTCTCACGTCAAAGTTTGTTGAAGAAACTGACTTGTTCAAAGAGGTTTCAGGCTCATAGACTAAACCATGCGTAGGGTGACAATAATTTTAGTTAAAAAATGATTTTCCAAATAATTATTGTTTAAAAAAATAATGGATTTTGTCGTGTAACTGCGACTTAAACGTGGTCGCCATCGAATACTGATCTAGAAAAATTGGTTCCTGATCACCGATTAAAAATCATCGTGTATAAAAGAAGAAACTGACTGACTGACTGACTGAAATATCAACGCACAGCCCAAACGGCTGGGTCTAGAGATTCCATATTGCCAAAAGGTTCCTTATAAGGTCTAGAGGTGCACTAAGAAAGGATTTTTCAAAATTCACAACTTAAGGGGGTGAGACGGGGGTCCGAAGTTTGTATGGGGAAACAAGATTACTAGTTAGACTATTTTATTCCAAATTTTTCAGGAGTACTAACGATAAATGAGTAAACACGTGTTTTAGGTTTTTTGGGAAATCAACCCCTAAAAGAGGGCAATGGGGTGACAAGGTCTGGAAATCAACATGGGTATTGTTTCTATGGTTTAGGGACCTTATCGGGTCGCGCTGGCTACGAAAACAACAACAATTTTAAAATCCAACGTGGCGGACGTGAAATACCATCTCCCCCGGTGGGGTGCGATGGGGTTGAAATATCTAAATATCAATATGGGTGTCGTTTTTATGTTTTTTTTTTGGGACGTTAATTACAAAAAATGACATCGATTTTGTAATTTAATATTGTGGACTCCTGACACCTATCATTTTCCTAAAGTTTATAATCTCAGTGACTTTTAGGTTATAAACTATATGGAAATGACAGGTGTCAGGATTTACTTCTTCGCTGCCGACCACTATGTATACGCTCATTTTTTCATAAATCTCAAATTCGGTTTTTACAATATTGACTTAGACCGCTGACTACCGACACAGTGCCACTTTTAGCAATTGTTGTAGTGTGTGATAGCGTGAGAAGTATGATGTCATATGGCTTACGAGGCTCCTGCGAGTGTATACATATTTTTGACCACTTGATCCGTGAAGAATGACCGACACCTAACGTTATTTGTATTTTAGCGCCATATATAGTTTAGTTTTGTATCTAATTGAAATTCTGGAACTGTACAAGCTGCGGACAAAGAAGTATCCACTTCGAAAACGTTTCATATTTTACATTTATAACACAAAAGTAATCTAAGTAATTGCACCTAAACATTTAAATTACAGCGTGATCTTGGTCTCGGTCGCAACTTACAATACTGTAAATTATATTACACTGTGGCTGGCAAGCGTGACCTCCGTCGGCGAGTTCACGGCGCGCGCGGCGATCGTAGCTTTTGCGCGGGCGGGGTGCGGGGTGTAAATTAACGTGGCGCGCTTCAAGAACCTCGCCTTAACAGCTCGTTTTTCATTCCATAGAATAGCCATACAACCCGCATGCGTATCGCGTTTATATCGATACAAACGCGCGTCGACGGCGCGTTTAAAAAACGCCGTGTGCATAGGCCCTAATAAATAGACGAAAAAAAAAATCGAGATACGTTCTAGAAGGAAACATACATAATAACATTCTATTCCTCTCATTAAGTAGTTACATTTACCTAGTACAGTGGCAATGCGTATACCTACCTCACCCCCTCCAAGAAGTGATAGATAGTAAAAGTAGCAGAAAAGGTAAACTAGTTATAAAATCCCGTTACATTTTGCATTAGTATCGATTCCGTTATCATATGATAGTACCTTTTTTGATACAGGGGACTACCCATTTACTCCATTCTTAGGATAAATAGATGTAGCAACCTACTACTGACTCATACTTACATCGTGACTAGTAGGTAACAATGGTTTACTTTGATAATCGAGTTCACTGTACTGCACACCAACATATTGTTTGGTGAAAAATACTTAAAAATAACATTCAAGTAGGTAGAAGTTGTTTCAAATTTGGCGAATTATTCAAATGATCTGAAGCGTTCGAAATGTTGCGATGGTCAGATGTTGCGATTTTGTCTAAATCTGTTTGAAGATTTTATTGTGAAGTCATTTTTTGCTTGCCACTGAGCATGTTTTTTTTAAACAAAATTACGCAACACCAATTTATTGCGGTAGGTAAACGTGTAATTAGGTATTTTTTTGTGTCAACTGAGTACTTAACATCTATTTACTTTATGATAACGAGTTTATTATTTTTGCAGAGCCTTCCCCCGATGTGAGTTCGTACAACGGCTAGAAAACACGGGAAGGGCCGCTAACTTACCGCCCGCAGTGTCCCAGCCTCAAACCCCACAAGTTGAATCTCCACATAATCCAATGTCGTGAGTATTATGTTGTTTAATACGAGTAAGACTTCTGTACAGTTCTTTACTGGCCAGTTGTGGATCTTGTAAAGTGATAGATAAGGTTTGCAAATCGTCTTGTAATCCTTATCCGGTAAGTTGTGGTGGTCTAGGGGCTTACCTATGGCTTCGGAAACAGAGGAACGTGGGTTCGAGTCTGGGCTCGCACCTCTGAGTTTTTCGAAATTTATGTGCGAAATCAGTTGATATCTTCCAGTCAGCCATTTAGTTATACAGGGTGTAAAGTTAAGTCAAGTTCTGGAAATAATAAAAAAAAAAACATGTCACTGTGTGTTAAGAGACAACACAATATTATAGTGTTACATAAATATCATTTTTCGTGTTAGATATTTTCGAAAAAAAAATCTATTATCGCTTCACTAAGTGACAGTAGGCAGTGATAGATTTTTCTTTTTTTTAGGGTTCCGTACCTCAAAAGAAAAAAACGGAACCCTTATAGGATCACTTTGTTGTCCGTCTGTCAAGACCCTTTTTCTTAAGAACGCGTGGAGGTATCAAGCTGAAATTTGTATCAAATGCTCAAGTCTACTGTCCCTTGGTGCTGTGAAAAAATCAATCTTCTAAGCCAATGCAATCAAAAGATACAGCCGTTTATGCCGCAAATTTTCGAAACTCTGAAGGGAATCAAAACCTACAGGGTACTTCCCGTGAACTCAGAATCTTGAAATTTGGTACGAAGCAAGGTCTTACAACACAGATAAATTAAAAATTGCGAAAAGCATAAATTTTTTGTCTGTCTCTCTATATCAGTAACCAATCTTTTATGCCGCAAATTTTCCACACTCGCAACGCATGGGAATCAAAACCTACAGGTTACTTCTCGTGAACTCAGAATCTTGAAATTTGGTACGAAACAAGTTCTTATAGCACAGTTTTTTTTTATTTTTTTTATTTAATTATTATTATCCCACACTGCGCACATTTTGCTTAGGAGCAGGGGTCTGCTAAGACTAGATGTTCATAGATACATGTAAATTTGTAAGGAACCCTCGGTGCGCGAGTCCAACTCGCACTTGGCCGGTTTTTTCAGAACTCTTATCCACTAATCCACCACGGCTTTTTTCGGTAAGTAATGGCTGCAGCCTCGGCTGAGATGATGATGATGACGAATACGAAAAAGTTAAACTTGCTTCTTGATTCGTTCCAGTGAAGGCGCGACGCACAACGCGCGCCTACTGTCAAGCGGGGGCATCCAGGGCTGCCAAACGCTGGGCGTGGTGCCGGTGACGGGGCGCGGGGTCCAGCACGCCCCGCTGGCCAACCTCGCGGCCCGCTTGGCCACTTTCGCGGAGTGGCCCGCGGGCCGCCCGCAAGCGCCCCAGGCGTTGGCTGAGGCGGGGTTCTTCTTTACCGGGCAGGATGATCAGGTATAACTTGCGACACGAAAAAACTGAAGCAAAAGATTGACTTATGATTTCATTTATAAGTACTGTTGTGTTGTGTTGTGTGTGTTGTGTTGTGTTGTGGTTCCGTTTTCGAGAGTACTCTCGAATCCCTTTCTAAACACGGTTCGATAATATAGTTAAGATGTTTAGTTTTAGTTTCTTAACTGAGGAACCCCATCATCATCCCAGCCTATATTATGTCCCAGGAACCCCATACATCCCTGTATTTTTTTTATGTAATTTCTCTTTAATTTTATATTGTAATTTATATATTTTTCTTTGTTTGTAATTATTTATTTTATTTTCGTTTAAAATGATCACTTTCCGCCAAGTTTCTTGCGGCGCATTCTTTGCAATGATGGTCCTTCCGAAAGCGCTGGTAGTTTAAAAGAAAAGTGATATGTAAAAAAGCCCTTTGCGGCCTACTTGCAGAATAAAGCCTTCGACACAGCGGGCGGGGCGGGACGCAGACGGGACGGTACAATCTGTAATGTACTACTTTAAATAGACGCCGTCAAACAACGCCCTTTGACGTGTGTTGGTCCACGTGTCCAAAATCGCCCTCCATTTTTAAACATAAAGAATGTTTTTGTTACAACTAAAACTTACAATTTAAGCACGAAGAATGAGAGAATGACTCACTGTCGAGATCGCTTTGGCTTCATAACTTTCGAACAGTGAATTAAAGTCGATTGAAATATACTCTTTTGTAGTCATTGTTGAGGCTTTCTCTATAATCTGAGGTAGTGCTACCTGAGAACCTTTCCGAAGTAAACCGTAGCACTTACCGCTTTGATCTAGATGCCTTTTGTGGGCTAGACAGAACAAAGGACTGTCGAAGATTCTTCCAAAAATGTTCTTACAGAAATTATTTTCCTCTTGACAGTAATCTATTGACGAGTCGTCTAGGGCTTTTGCTTCGAATAGCGGGGAATAAATTATCTTTTTATTCAATTTTAACAGAGACAATACAATACAAACGTTTTAATTTTGTAGTGGTAGAGCCATGTTGTAGCTAGCCGCTGCATCACGAATGGGCCGGCTCGTCCGGGGCAGCACCACCCTCTCACAGAACACCGGCGTGAAGCAGCAGTACTCCCTGCTGCGTTTCGTACGGTCAGCGAGAGCGCCGGGGGCCCAATACCTCTCCCCCTCCCCTATTCCCTCTCCTTTTTCCTTAGGGCTGACAACGCACTGGCATCGCGTAAAGCGCT
Source organism: Archips xylosteana (assembly GCA_947563465.1). Classification (NCBI taxonomy): domain Eukaryota; kingdom Metazoa; phylum Arthropoda; class Insecta; order Lepidoptera; family Tortricidae; genus Archips; species Archips xylosteana. The sequence continues at coordinate 10,974,629 of OX387356.1, forward strand.
GCGGGTGTCTATGGACAGTGGTGATCATTTGGCATCGGGTGGCCCACTGGTTCGTTTGTCTGGCCTCTATTACATAAAAAAATAGTACATTACTGCAGAGGCCGGGACTTAAGGGGTTGCCGGCCGAGTATCTAAGTTGGCACGATACGAGGCCGGCAACCCCTGTTCCGGCCGAGGCTTGTATAGTGCTTTTCTCAAACATGCACCATCATCATCATCATCATCATCATCATCATCATCATCATCATCATCATCATCATCATCATCATCATCATCGTCGTCGTCATCATGATGGTGATGGTGATGATGATGTTGATGATGGCGGTGATGATGATGATGGTGGTGACGATGATGATGGTGATGATGATGATGATGATTATGATGGTGGTGATGATAATGGTGATGAATGATGATGATGGTGATGAATGATGATGATGATGATGGTGATGATGATGATGATGGTGATGAATGATGATGATGGTGATGATGATGATGGTGATTGATGATGGTGATGATGATGATGGTGATGAATTATGATGATGATGATGATGGTGATGATGATTATGATGATGATGACGGTGATGAATGATGATGATGGTGATGATGATGATGATGGTGGTGATGATGATGATGATGACGGTGATGAATGATGATGATGGTGATGGTGATGATGATGATGGTGATGATGATGATAATGATGATGATGGTGAAGATGGTGATTGATGATGATGGTGATGAACGATGATGATGATGATGCAACGGTGTATTTTGAAGCCTGTTTTAACGAACACAACGTAAACATTACATAGCATGTTTGAGAAAAAAAAATTTTGACCATTGATTTTGTTATCAGCGTGTTTTTGCTGACGCTTGTTGCAGGTGTGCTGTTTCTACTGCGACGGCGGTCTGGGCAAATGGGAGGCGGGCGACGAGCCGTGGGCCGAGCACGCGCGCTGGTTCCCCGAGTGCGGGTTCGTGCAGCTCGTGAAGGGCGCGGAGTTCGTGGCGCAGCACCGGAGCGTGCCACCGAACCCCTCGGTACAGTAAAATTACATAAAGTTTACCACCGACAGATGGTTTGCCTTCATTTCATATTCAACTTTAACGACCAACAAAAATGGTATATTTAATTGACAGACATAACACGAGCCCAACCCAGTCATTTAACCCGTCGCGCGATCGGCGACATTTTTGGGTAATTTTTTCTAAGTACCCTATGTTAAAAGGTGATCGAAACAAGAAACAAAAATTTGCAAATTTTGACAGATAGTTTAGGCACACGGTGTGTGCCTAGGTCGCTCGACGGGTTAACCCTTTCAACGCCACGCCTCGACAAAACGTAAACCTGCTTTGAATCTTCTGTCATTGTGTCAAGATCACTTTGACACTGTACTTTGTGACACCTATATGTGTCGTTGGCGTTGAAAGGGTTATAACCAACGAACTAAAAAGAAGAACTAAATATTTCATCAAAATTCGGTGGTATATCCTGATCTCAGACCCGCCGTTCAACGTTCCCACAGTAAATTTCGTAATTAATTCCCTTTTGAAAGTGTATAATTTTTCTTTGCTAATTTATTGCAGTTGCCTACCGAGAGATCTATCAGCGCGAGGCAGCAAAATCCACGCATTCACTTTCCTGTCTTAGAAAGTCAGGTAAGAAATAGTGTCTATGTCGGCCAGGTTGTTTGAAATCAACCAATTTTTGATAAACATAATAAAAAACCGGCCAAGTGCGAGTCGGACTCGCGCACGAAGGGTTCCGTACAATTATTATCTATAAAAATCACGTTTGTTGTATGGGAGCCCCCCTTAAATATTTTTTTATTTTAATTTAATGATTTATTTTTAAAGTCAATATATAATTAAATATTCTGTAAATATTCCGAGTTAAAGCCTGGTGACAGACGGACGGAAGGATGGACGGACGGACAGCGGAGCCTCAGTAATAGGGTTAACCCTAGAAATAATCCGAAAACAGTAATGAGCATATATTAGGCAAGCTTGCTCCATCGTAGATCGTAGACCTCATCTTCGCTTTCCAATCAGGCGTGATAGTGGTTCAACGGAAGTTTTATTTAAGATTAACAAACCTTTTTTTTTTAAAAATGATAGTGATATTAAAAAAAATATATTAACGGCTACTTTTCATAATCTCAAAAAATAACTTTCAATTTTTTTTGCGAAATATGTTATAATCTTCTCTTTTGAATTCGCCTACATTTCGAAAACAACTGGACGATTGTCTTCTTCTTATAGTGTCACTTCATTATTAAAGGTTGGCAGTCAACTCTAAATCTCGTCCTGTCCATAGCCAACTTAAATAGCTGTTCTATAGCCTTCATGCCGATTCAATAGCCGCCTTTATACAGTCGCTCTACCGCGCATTCTCAAGAGCGTACAGGATTGCGTGCCGGAAAGCCTGTGCGCGCAATCGGGCGCGATTATGTTTTGTTAGTTTTTTAAACTTAACGTTCATTCGCGCGCGATTACAAGTATACGTTTTTGAGAATGGAAAGAGCGAACGTGTAAAGGCAAATCGTGCGCGATAGACCGCGTGGAACTGGCACGTGTTAGCGCGTGTGCAATTTACACAGTTTTACGCGTGGTCTATCCCTTCCCCTTCCGACATCTTTACACGCGCATTCTTTCGCACAGCAAGTCTTGCTGTTTCACGCGCGATAGTGACTGTATAAAGGCGGCTATTCTCTTACGCTATGGTTATGTTACGTTTTCCGTCTCTCGACCTTACGTTTTCCGGCTTTTTTGCCTATTATTTGTTGAAGGCGATATTGTTGGAGTCTGTGAAAATGTCCCAAATACGAACTTTCCTTTGTTTGTTGATATAATGTAACCATTAATTTCAGGTCGAAGAGCACATGGAGGGTAACCCGGCATTGGTCGCGTTAGGCGCGGGGTTGGACGCGGCGCGAGTCCGGCGCGCTATTAGAAGGCGGTTGCAAACAACTGGTATGAAAACCTTTAAATTGCACAACTATACACTCAAAAAGTTTAAGACCAAAACCAAAAAGTATTCAATTTATCGGCTAAATATCGCTCTGTCTTGCATTCCTCCAAGTAGAATGATAACACTTATGAAGTAAATTCTGACACATTGCACAACCGTGAAGTTTCTAATTTCTTCATTGTGAATAATTTATTGAATTAAACGTCACTTTGCAGAGGCCCATATCAATGGCCTGAAACAATTACTTTGCTCATCCGCGTCCTTACGGTAGTTACGTTTATGCTAGAAATGTGTATTCATGCAATTCCTCGACCTCCGCACTACAAACGCACACAAATCACACAAACCCAACTATCACCACCACCAAACAACACTGACGCGTTTCGAACAACCAAAACAAACGTTTCAATTTGTACCCAGTACTCAAGTACCTTCTCAAGTATATTTTTATTTATCCAGCTTCCAGTTTATTTTTCTTCATTGTGCCCGTATTCATGACGCTAATAGACGTGTCGCAATATCGGGAGCTAATTAGAGGTAACTGCCGTCTGCGAAATAATTCATGATCATCATTTCAGCCGTAGGGCGTCCACTGGTGGACATAGGCATCCCTCATTGATACCCAATAATTACGGATGGAAGCGACTTACATCCACTGTAGCCTTTACCAAATCATCCGTCAATCTCGTTGTTGGACAGCCGTGTTATAACGGCCACCTGTTCTGCGTGCTGCGAGATAATTATTCAACGATGATTGTTTCAGGTGTCGCATACGCTTCCTCAGAGGCGTTGATCGACGCAGTACTGAACGAACAGCTCAATGAGGAGAGTTGGGGCATTGCGCCGAACCAGCGGTTCGCGAGGGACATACTCGCCGAAGCTCTACAAGAGTTCAATCCTGCCACTGGGTAAGTGAGTTTAATAGTATAATTTAATTAGGTATACAATTCAACAAGCAAATTTAAAGGTAATAATTTTATGTAAACAAATAAAATTATTATCTTATTTATTATGTTAAACCATTGTCAATGGGAATTGTGTTTGTGAGCTATAAATGTGAAAATTTATTACTTTTTTTTAAATTGATTTCGCAAAATCGATCCTTGTTCGCTGCCTAGGTATGTTTTAATTTAAAAGTACCTAAACCAAATGCACATTTTTTGCTTTCTAAGTCTAACAGTTTCGTATGGGCGTTGATGAGTAAGTCAATTGGTCAGGACTTTCTTTACGTATTGTCCACCTAGAAATTCCTTTACACCCTAATGTTCAACGTTAGTTGTATGGCTTAAAACTTCAAAGGCTATATTCACTAACAAGTCAATGTGAAGATCAGCCTTATTGTTTTTATTCTGATGTAGGAACTGTCATTAAAAGTGGTAAAGCACTTGGTTGACTACGCCTATGTATAGTAATGTTTTTTTCCCTTTCAGTGTAATTTCACCATTAGAACGCGACCAAAGTCAATCGGAAACTTCCTCCCGATCTCGGACGCCTAACGAAGCCACCCAACAGTCCAGTCTGCCCGAAATGACAGAAACAGCACGCGACGTCTGTCAAATTGACAGCGCTGGTGACACTTCAAACGTCAGAGAGCAGAGAGAGAATAGTCCTGTTAGAAGACCACTATCGTTAGAGGAGGAGAATAGACAGTTGAAGGAAGCTAGGCTGTGCAAAGTGTGTATGGATAGTGAAGTGAGTATTTTTTTTTGATCTGCATTATATGTAATGCACTGTAGACACATAAATCATGCTTGGGGCAGTTAAAGTGTTATTTGTATAATTTACCTTGCAATGTAAGGTATCATTGAACGAAGCGCAAATACTAACCAAGGACTATTATGTATTATGGGCCTACCGTGTTTTTGGCGCATTTATTGCATTCATTTAATCTCGTGCTGTATCATTACAAGTAAAGCTATAGTGTTGAAATTCATGTGTAAGATATTTGAGGATTCACACTAATGACAAGTGTTTATCGAAACACGATTACTTATAGTTCGCTCGATAGAAAAAAAATCCGAAGTCGTCTCTAAAAAATAAAATAAATTCGTAGTACGACGCTAATACTGCACGGCAAGGTCATGACTTTTGAATGTTAATTAAACAACATGTTTTGGTTTTGTAGTGTTGCTACATTTTTAAAATATGTATTATCTTGAGCCATCGTGCCTCCCCCACGGCCGAAATCGCCCACCCAAAATCGATTAGCGCGAAAAGCTCAGTAGGGCCTTAAGAGGGTTTATACCTGCTGAGCTGGCAACGTTGCATTTTTGTTAGTTTTTCTCGATTATTCCATAAAAATTGAATGAAAATTAAAAATGTTTTGTATACAAATTGTTCTAATATATAAGTTAATGTGTCTACTGCAATAATAATGCGTGATAGACTTTTATTTTCTTTAAAAACAAACAAATTATTACCTAACGGTTTTTAAAGAAAATAAAAGTCTTATCACGAATTATTATTGCAGTAGCAACCGCTAACACCCGCTAACAACCCGCGTTTAACAACCGCTTTAGCCTAGTTGGTAGTGACCCTGCCTACGAAGCAAGAGGTCCTGGGTTCAAATCCCGGTAAGGGCATTTATTTGTGTGATGAGCACAAATATTTGTTCCTGAGTTATGGATGTTCTCTATGTACCCATATTATTTATTTATATATATAAGTATGTTTATTGTCGTCTACCTAGTACCCATAGTACAAGCTTTGCTTAGTTTGGGACTAGGTTGATTTGTGTAAGATTGTCCTCTAATATTTATTTATATTTATTTTTTTAGTAGACACATTAACTTATATATTAGAACAATTTGAATACAAAACATTTTTAATTTTCATTCAATTTTTATGGAATAATCGAGAAAAAGTAACAAAATGTATATGTAGTTTTTATGTAGTCTATTTTTGTAGATATGATATATGTATTAGTCTATTGTATTCATTATATATTATATAAGTGTGTACTTGTGTGTATTCTGTGTATGTATGGGTATTGTTTATGTTTTGTTAGTTTGGGTTTATTTTTGATTTCGTTTTTTTTACTCTGCTTTGTATGCCTACTCTTGTCTCTGATGTCCTGTCAATCGTTCTAAGGTTAACTGGAAGAGATCCCTTTAAGGGATAAGTTCGCCTTTGTACATTTGTCTCTCTTGTTAACTGGTAATTTTCATGTTTTATGTACAATAAAGAGTTTTACATACATACATACAAAATGCAACATTGCCAGCTCAGCAGGTATAAACCCTCTTATAGGTAACGCCACCAAAGTTGAGGCCACGCACACAACCACATCTCATGTAATGACAGCGAGATTTTGACGTTGTGTTGGCGTTTAAGTCAACACAACGTCAAAATCCCGCTGTCATTACATGAGATGTGGTTGTGTGCGTGGCCTCAACTCTGGTGGCGTTACCTTTAACCTTTTCAACGCCAACGACACACATGTAGGTGTCACAAAGTACAATGTCAAAGTGATCTTGACACAATGACATAAGATTCAAAGCAGGTTTACGTTATGTCGTGGCGCGGCGGTGAAAGGGTTAATGTTAACGATGGTGTGTAGGTGTCGGTGGTGTTCCTCCCGTGCGGGCACCTGGTGTCGTGCGCGCGGTGCTGCGCGGCGCTGTCGTCGTGCCCGCTGTGCCGCTCCGACGTGCGCGCCCTCGTGCGGGCATACCTCGCGTGACGACCCTGCAGGTCAGTAACACTGATATAATAAGCATACATGTGCTAACTCGGGGCACGTTCTAGGGATTTGATATCGATTAATAAGATTTCGACACAATATATATCAATACATAGTATAAAACAAAGTCGCTGTCTGCGTCTGCCTTCCTTCCTCGTGGTCAAACTGTGACTACATAACCTCGTATACTTTGAACATACTGTATACGATGTAGTCTTATTTTACAGGGAAAAATAAAAATAAAATAAAAATTGTTTGTCAGTGTCACTTGTATTATTATTGTTCCTTGCGTTATTGAAAAAAAAATATTGATCCAAAACCATCTCCTCGACGCAAAGAACAAATATTCCGAGATGGATTCATAATAAAGTGTCAAATACAGTCAAAACCGTTCAAGGACAACGACATTCAAGGGACAGCAATATTTGGTCGTTAAACACGGTTGGTCATTGTAACCAGTGTTACTTTGGTATATAAGATCGTGTTGGGTTTTTTCTTGGTCGTTACATCCTATATGTCGTTGTAATTGGGATGCACCAAAAAAAATAACCTATAGTTTTTATATTTTTTTTGGAAAGAATAGGATATTTTAAGACACCATTTTCATCGATTTTGAATTTGGTTGAGTATTTAATTTTTTATATTTTTTTTTAGAAATACGTTGGATGACGTCACAGTGAGAGAGCCACGTTCCATAGCCTAGAAAAATTCAAGTCGTAATAACATAATCTGTGGCACTACCACGGCACTACTGAGACCCTACTACGAAGTGCATAATTCGAACTTCGTTTCATGCCGTCCCGCTCACGCTAATATGATTTGACACGAGAGTGAGAGGGATGATACGATACGAACTTCGAATTTTGTAGTAGTGCCCCTGATTTGTCTTGTCACTGTCAATATTACAAGCACGGCTTAGGGTCCTAAATGAACCATGACAAAATAGTTTTATTTATTTCTCTTCTTTTAGCTTCGATTATTTCTGTTTGTTTAATGGTGTGATAGTAAATAGATATTTTTTATTAAAATCTGATATTTAAATTCTTTCATATTTACTTGTAACGTAGTAATTTAATAATTAAATTTATAAAAATACATTGCGAGTATTGTATACATTTCGGACTTTATGATAAATGACAACTGTTTAAAGCCAGGTTTGCATCATGTGATTAAAGTTATGTCTTTGTCACTCTTTGCGATTATAAGCAGGACAGCAACATTTCAAACTGTCAATTTGCTTTATAGTGTAGACCTGCTTTATATCTGCCTTTGTGACGATTCACTGCAGGGGTCAAATGAAGGTAATTACTTAAATTTTCTTTATTTAATTCAGATTATCATATTTTTGGAATCTGATTTCTGAAAACGCTTCACAAAGCCTATTTCTCCAAACGGTTTTCGATTTATTATACGTTGCCAAAAATTGGGACATCCCAATTGGTGTCACTATAAACGGTTTTGACTGTAGATAGAATTTATATATGGCGATATACATAGGTGTAGGTTACTTTTTAAACAAATTACGTTAAACAAAAATTTTGGCTTTAACTGTACAATTAAGGGTTGTTGTAATTTTTTAATAAATTAGATAGTTTGACCAGGAAGAATGTTAAAATTCCTCGTGTTTTGACTACAAAGTTTGACCACGAGGAAGGAAGGTGCGTCTGTCTGTCCGTTTATCCTTCAGCTAATCCGAAACCACGCAATGGATTTTGATGCGGTTTTCATTAAGGTTCTAGGCGCGAAATTCAAACTTTTTACAGTTTTTAATTTATTGTGGGTAAACGGTGTAACTGTTTAACTTCATATGGTAATTGCGCTTGTAAAACAGTGTTCTTTATATTATTGTGTAAAGTTTTTTAAGAATAAAGCTAGTAGCTTGAAATACAAGTTGTCAAAACGTTGAAAGTCCGAATTTCTATGTTTGACAACTTTTATATCAAGCTAACAGTTTTATTCTTAAAAAGCTTTACACAATAATATAAAGAACACTGTTTTACAACCGCAAGTACCATATGAAGTTAAACAGTTACACCGTTTACCCAAAATAAATTAAAACCTGTAAAAATTTTGAATTTCGCGCCTAGAGCGTGCCGTTCCACCTTAAGACAGAAATCTTTATTATCAAACATATTTTGTATACTATGAAAACCACTTAAAAAAAAAGTTTTATGTTTTTACTTAAAATGCTGAGAAAGTAATAAGTATTCCTAGAGACGTATGGTCAGTGTTTGACATAATAATAACATTGATTCGGTTTGGTATTACTGTTCATATATTTTCAAACTTGTCACATTGATATTTATATTATTGGAGATACGTCAATTGGTGTAAATTATCGCACTATATTATTATTTATTGTAAAGCTTTTTTTTCGTCGTGGCGTTGAACCGCCTGCTTTACAACCGTTAAATTCGTTTACAGATGTTGCTGCGTCCTTCCAAAAATCACGGTACAACAACCATCACAACTACTAAGGGCGTTAACCGTATAATGCAACTATTCCGTAGTCCGTAACATACATATACTTTGCTCTACACCTTTTATTATAAGTACGTAGGTAGGTATATCGTGTACGGGCCGAAGACTGAATATCTGTCAGCATAAATTTTCATATTATCAGCCTGTTTCTAAATACTGAATGATAAATGTACGAACCATATTGACTGCCTGCTTCACCTCACTCTGATATATTCCTGATGTTTTATGTAACAAATATTTGTGATGTGGACTCTGTTTACTGTTTTAAACTTTCGTGATTTTCACTCACTATTACACTAAACGGGACTTATCACGCAAAGCAATATTTACTTCGACGTTTCAGCTACATGGTAGCGACCGTGGTTACGACTTGACTGAAGTGTAGGGTGTCAAGTTCGTTTAGCCGCTCGAGTCTTTCGAACTGCTCGAACTTGATTCTGATTAGAATCAGCACCCGTATCTCGAACTACCCGCACTTGATCGAGATTTTGTAATGGCACCCCCTCACACCGACACACAACACTAACAACTCTCTCTGTGGACTCTTGTTTTTTTCGCTCTAATTAACTGACAATGTAGCACAGCTATATGTCACATAGGATATGAGGACCCTACAGAGAAAGATGAAACAGGCTCTTAATGTACAAATATAATTATGTAATTTAATTTCATAATTCGAGTGGTTTCTGTCTTCAGTCCTTGTACTATACTGTAGTTATGTGTGCATGCTTTAATCTTGTTACAAGCTTTTAAATAACTTAACTTGCCTTGTTAGTTAATATGTTTCGTGGTAACTCGTTGACTATCTACCAACATACGCTTAAAATCTTAAGTATTTTCTACCGAAACGTGGCTTAGTTAGACGTTATCGTAAATATACGCTGGCATGCATGCAAGCAGTGAGTTGCTATAATGTTTATGACAATTTAGACCAAGATAAGCGCTCTGCTAATGCCAATTACCCTAATTGTTAATTATTCAAGCAACAGTGACAAACACAATTATATTTATCGCGCCATACATTGTGCTTAATTAAGACATTGAACAATTATAGCTTTTTAATTTTCACTCAATTATGCCCAGTGAGCCTATAGCCAAAGATACCAGATTGTTTTTTGTTCATGAATAATAAAATGCACCTTTATGACCTTTGTCTAAAGTATAAAGACCACTTTTATTAAGTTATAAATTTTAAACGAAACTAATATTAAATGTTACAAAATATTGATATGTATAATTATTTTATGATATTAAGCGATCGATATATTTATGTTCAGATCTAATGTAATTAGATATTATAGTTTTATAGCTGATTGATTACATTTATTTTAAAATACGCTGTCATAGCTAAACGTAATAAAGTAAAACCTGTAAAATATTTTATTTATTGATATGGTTTGTTTGCTCATTGGGTTTTTAATGAGATTACCATGGCGCAAATGCGATAGCAATATGAGTGAGATCTGTACAACAGGGTTGTCCAAATTATTTATTACAAATAACATTTGTGCGGCCCGTCACGTGATAATAACGAAAACAATTTATGTTCTTTAAGGTTTATAGACGGTGGTAGAATCTGACAGTAAAGTATAAAAAGGGTCTACGTATTAAAAGGGCACCATTTACTTCGTAACTATCCCATTTTTAGCGTAAAATGAGCGAATGTAGCAACAATGTTCTAAACTTAACTCTCGCACTTTCTACTTAATTCTTATATTTTTACTCTCTCTTTGACCCAATAAATTTTTGATGAAGCACGTTAACTACTATGATCAGGCATACGTTTCTTAAACGGAACTGCTTTCCTAAAACAACGCTCCAATCCGAAATACTACGGTGTGCATCTTAATACTTTAATTTTTGCAAGTAAGGTTGTATAATTGCACAGGGCGTATCATTTTGAATTAGTGCGTTGTTTTAAAGAAGCAGACGTGCAATACAATACTAATAATATTTTATTAGTTTAATAGGTATAATATAACAGCTTGAACACTCCTGCTATAGGCCGGCTGTTACTTTGATAAATAAAGCAATATTCATTGTTTGTGAATTTATAATTATTCATGTTTTATAAATAGCTGGAAGTCTACGCCCTTAAGCTAAGCGTCCACTGCCGAGCCGTGCGAAGCGGGCGGATTTGTTGCTTTGTATTATAGATTTCTATGGTACTGCGTACACTGATCGGCATTTCTGCGCCGAAGAAATGTATACAAAGCAACAAATCCGTCCGCTTCGCACGGCTCGTACGGCTCGATTCCGATGCAGTGGATGCTTAGCTTTAAACCGACTATAAACCTCATTCAGAACCGCAAAATGAAGTGAAAATGAAATGAATTAAAATAATTAGTTTATTTTGCAAGTTGACAAATAATTATATGGTAACTAGAATGACGATGGTTTCGAGTGAATTTTGCCCAGTGTTATGCAAACTTTATACATAGTTTACTAAATTAATGCTGTCTTCCAAAAAGTCGATTCCACTGAATAACTATCTTTCTAAGCGAACGTAAATTAGTAATATTTACCTAGAGGTAAATAAATAATTTATTTGCCTATAAATTCATTTTTATTAAAATTTATGCACTGATTACAAAAAAAAAAATACTTTAATATTTTTTTACACGATTTATTCCGGTTAGTTCCAAAACGTTTTTTTTAGTGTTGTTTTTTAACTACCTTTAGAGGCGTCTGTTTGGGAGTCCAGTAAATACGCGTTCGGTAGTTAATATTATTTAATAACATACACAGTATATCTATAGTTCACATAAAGATCAGAAGGATGGGCTAACCAGGCGGGAGTCGGGGCGCGTTAGTATGTGCGCATATGGTAAGGTGGCTGTGTACCGACTAACGACCGTTGGCAGCGAGTCCCGCGTGGCTAGCTAAAACGCTGAGTATACATTATGTGGCAGGGGTGTCGCCACATCACTCCCCCCACCAATTTTGAAAAATTTACGTACATTTAAAACACTAAAAAAAAACTAATATTACACTCGTGACCTTTTTTTTTTCAATCTGACTATACAGTCAAACAATGTTTATGCTAATATCGATGCAAATCACTGATTCTGCGAATCGCGCGTCGTCGCGCTCGTGTTTACACTTGTAACTTGATCTCCCTGTGCTCGCGCTGACGCTGCTCCACTGCTGCGCAACGTGACTGGACTGGAATGCGGCGCGTGAAGTCCCGTTTGACCATGCTTTGACGAAAAAAATCTTCATGTCATACGCTTTTGCGGCTGTAATGACTTTAAGAATGACCCTCTGCGTCTGGTGGCATGACTCCTTGCGACGATACTCGACGGTGCATAGAAGATCCTCTGACCACACGCTTTGTCGGCTGTGATGGCTTGTAGACGGATTTCCAATGATACGACGTCTGGCGGCGATGTTGTCTGCTTTAACGATTATCTGTAACTTTGGTGATTTCGTCCGGAACGGTGCTATCTTGCTTGTAACGCTATCAGATAGCAGTTCGGCGTAGGCTGGATACTAGCTGCTCGGCTGTCGGGGCTTCTACTTCTAAGGTCACGGTGTGGATGCACTGAATTTAACCGCCTGGTTAGCTACACAAATGAATTTAGTTTGCACGTGCTTTAAAACGGGGTCACCACTTTAACTACCTTTAGAGGCGTCTGTTTGGGAGTCCAGTAAATACGCGTTCGGTAGTTAATATTATTTAATAACATACACAGTATATCTATAGTTCACATAAAGATCAGAAGGATGGGCTAACCAGGCGGGAGTCGGGGCGCGTTAGTATGTGCGCATATGGTAAGGTGGCTGTGTACCGACTAACGACCGTTGGCAGCGAGTCCCGCGTGGCTAGCTAAAACGCTGAGTATACATTATGTGGCAGGGGTGTCGCCACAGTTTTTATTGTGATTTAATTATTCGTTAACTTGTGTACGTGTATACGTAAATCACAAAATGGAAGTAACAATGAGTATTTCATACTGACTAGATCTGTAATAATTTAATGGTAAAAAATAAACTGTTACCTATTATGGTACATAACTAAACTATTAGCATTATAAAATATAAAGTATCGTCATAAGTGTGTGTATATTTGTGTGGGTGTTTAGGTAAGAATATCATAGTTTGTGGAAATGGACAAATAAGTTATGATTTTATGTACTCAGCTACTGAAGTTTCTCGTGGCTTTTAGCTAATTTCATCTTGTACATGATTGTGATCTAATATTAGAAAAGCCATGCGATTCTAAAATAATAATAATAAAAAGAGATATCATGAACGCCCGGATAAAACGAAGTTCCTGTCGCTGTAAATTATAGATTAATACGGACGATGACACCATCTTATATATAAAATTCTCGTGTCGTGGTGTTTGTTACCAAACTCTTCCGAAATGGCTCAACCGATTCTCATGAAATTTTGTGTGCATATCGGGTAGGTCTGAGAATCGGCCAACATCTAAAATTCACCCCTTAATTTTTGACGTGACATCGTCTAATAAATCGATGAACGCCGGCTGCATACACGAAAAAGGATGACGCAATGTAAGTACATGAGCCGCGAGGGCCAGTTGTAAGATAGTTTATAAGATGTACAATGCGGGGTGCGGGGGGGGGGGGTACTCTAAGGCGGAACAAAGTTCACCGGGTGAACTAGTAATACAATAATTTCACTGAAAAGTAAATTATAGTATTTCCAATCATTTATTTTCTCGATGACAGCTCCCGTAGAATGTAACTTAGTTACGCAATTACGCAAAAATTAACTTTTGAATGCGAGATATAAAAAATACGACAACAGCCTAATTTTGTTCCTTGATCCTAAAAAAACTACTGCAAATATGGGCTCAATTTGTCTTAGATGAATATTATATAGGATCAAGGAACAAAATTAGGCAGCTGTCGTATTTTTTATACCTCGCATTTAAAAGTTAATTTTTGCGTAACTAAACAAAGTTACATTCTACGGGAGCTGTCATCGAGAAAATAAATGATTGGAACTTTTATAGCAATTACCTCCAAAATATAAGATAATGACAGATAGTGAACAAGACGAAGTGACGAATACAGAATGAGAAGAAATAAGAATTAAATGAAAAACGAATGAGGCGAAATAATAGGATAGGTACCAAAAATACGTCAGTTGATTGGTCGTGTCATCATCCCAATTTTTCCTCGCAATTTTATTTGCACGAGTTTAGCAATAATAAAGAGTAATCTCGCACTCTGAGACGTCATATTATACGAATAAACTATAACTCTGAAGGCAACAGAAAGTTTCAACGCGACCGTTGCTAAATCTTAAAATTTTGCACACTGTAAGATTCTTATGTATGTCTTATGAGTTTATGAGAAATGTCTTATAAAAAATTTAGTCGCATTGATTGTTATATGAGACCATACATATAACAAGATATATTATTTATGTCACACATGTTAAACGCAAGATTATTTTTGTAGTGTGAAAAAGGTCTTATGGTTGCTAGGTAACTAGAAAACAGTGTTGAAAGTGCCGTGTCGGTTCGGACACATTTTTCGTTATAGCTCTCATCAAACCAAGCGTCATCTTACCAAGCGTCTGAAGTGTGTGCGATTAGGAACTTCGTTTCATTCCGATTGATGTAAAAAAAATGCCTAAACAATCACATTTATTCCCAATGAAATACATATAATACATAAGTATGATATGTTATATAATGTAAGTCTGTTGTGTATTTTAGTTTGGGATTAAATGTAGACGAAAATCCAGTAGACAGGTGTAATGATTACGTATGAATATTGAATACCTTGTAGCTTTAGAATCAAAGTCCGCTAAATCCATACCAAACCAAATGGATATAGCGGAGTTTGATTCTATACCCCTCAAACATTCTTAAATTTACTCGAAGTTGCATGCAGCGATACGAATTGATTGTTAGTAGTATATTGATCCCAGTAGTGCTGTGAAATAACGACATTTAATTCTTTGTTATTTTAGTCGTAGGGAATAAAACGAACGAAGCTTACCGTTCGAATTGTATAACATCCACAATAACGTAGAATTATATTGGTTTTAAACCTAAGGTTATTTTAAAGCAAACTGTGGTTTTATTTCTTACCCAATTTCTTTGTTAAGTAAAAATATCTGTTTGTACTTCCACAGCTAGTCAGACTACCTCTAACCAATAGTTAAAGTCACCACTGCCATATATTATATTTTTTATCGAGGGACTAAAAGAAGCCAATATATACCCGAGGTGGTTAGCCACCCGAGCTTTAGCGAGGGTGTCTATTTTTCCGAGGGTTTATATTGACTTTTAGTCTCCAGGTGAAAACTCTATTTTTCACTTCGATTGCGAGAAAAAAAAAAGGATTATCAATTATGTCTTTTGCTCTTTGCTAGACATCATAATTTTCACTATCACTTGACGACATTGTGAGAATAATCAATTTATTTTAATCGTTTACGATTTACGCTCTACAACAATTTCAAGGGTCCGTTGCCTCGTAGGGAATCAGAACCTACCAAACTGACTCAGATTGGTGGACACTCAGATGGCTTCTACAGGAAGTATAAGACACGTGTTAAACGAAAGTCAAAGCAACAAACATTACAACAATTTCAAAGTTTTCGCGGTAAGTATTTTTTTCCAACCAGACACAGATATAACAAAATCGCATGGGCGAAAATGGTCCATACACAAACTGGAAAAAAAAGAATGGCGCCACCTTATATGCGGAAAAAGTATAGAACTAAGACCACGTAGACTAAGAACGTAACATTTTCGTCATGAAAATGGTCTACATAATCTTATTTTTTTATATATATTTAGTTTTGCCACTAAGCAAGTACTGGCTGTTTGAGTTTATCTAAGTCACTCGAAATGAATTAAAAAATTAATTACTTTTACTCCCTAGGGACTAAAACACTCACTTTACTCCCGCCTCGTAAGGCTATATTGACCTACTTTTAGAGCATGAGAAGTGAAAAAGCTTTTATTGGTATTATAAAAATCTCGTGTCACGGTGTTTGCTATCGAACTCCTCCGAAACGGCTTGATCGATTTTTATGAAATTTATTGTCTATATTTGGTACGTCTGAGAATAGGTCGTAGGCAATTTTTTATGCCCATTTTCTTTGTAGATGGAGTCGCGGGCAAAAGCTAGTAATATATGTATAAAACTAAAAGTGCGTGAAGCTACAGATCTCTATGTTGCGGTGGGATCAAGTGAGAAAATGCTCGTTGATGGACTTGGTTCAATCTCATCGTTTACGACCATCGGCTCCTGATCACTGTGCTTCCTCCAGCCTCAGCATTGAAGTCACATCAAAGAGTTTTTTTGGTGCTAAGGTGAAGTGCGTGTAAGAAGTTTCGCTGCGCGCCGGCGCCGCCGTCTGGCCCGAATTAGACCGCGCTCGGAAATAGCGCAGACGGCTGCAAGCGTTATGCTGGATATAATGAGGGAGCAGTATGGATGTTTTGGATTTCACAACGATGGGTCATCGGTGACTGTATACTGTTGTAGATCTAAGTGATGGCGTCGTACTTTTTACTAAAACTGTTTTTTTTTTTCAGGTAAGTATAAGGGTTAGGGTAATCAATCCAATAAAATCGAGATGTAGGTTTTATATAAGAACACTTGTCTCTGAATTGCTCTACTGGAGAAATTTGTTATATCACATTGTGGTGCTCTTAGATGAATATTAATATACGAACGTCGCAACACACCTTACCGACGAAATCCTGAACGGCTAGCCGGGTTGAATCGCATCAAGTTATAATTTTAGTTTAATCTTTGAATGGGACTTTGAAATATTTGTCCTGACGTTGATATATCTGTCAAGGTAGGTACTTCAGTTAAAGTCGTCTCGCGTTTGTCAGGAGTTAAAGGCTCTATCCACCAAAGGTTTTCGACAATATATGATGGCGGGTAGCGACTATAGTATAGTAGAGCCTATAAAGAGTCGCGAAATCTTCGAAGGAACTATTGCGTTTTTTTTTCACTCTAGTTCTTTTACAGAGATAAAGGAAGAATTGCTTTTATTTTTTCGCCTTTGATCCTTGTTGCAGTATCACCTTCAGTTCTAGCAAAGGAACAAGGGCGAAAAATAAACGCAGTTCTTCTTTCACGTCATGTGAAGGAACTAGTGCGAAAAAAAACGTAAAAGCCCCTTCGAAGGAACAGCTAAAGGAACTACCGCGAATAATCCATCCCGATGAGTTACTACGTTTTATCGCGATTCATATCTTAGTGGATGTAACTTTTAACAATATGCCAGACCTGTTATCGAAGATAATAAATTCTGGTACCTAAGTAACAACGGTTGACACGATGACCTATGGTCATTAATGTCAATGAGTATTATACAATGTCTTTTAACGATGTGGTAACTGATTGGCATGCTAGATAACGTTCCATCTATTATCAACAAGTGCACACGGCTTGTGAACGAACAATGGTCCAGTTTTGTTTCTACCTACAAGTTTTTATTTATAAATGGAATGCGTTAGGCTTTTGTTTTTGTTATCGGTCAAATGCTTTTGCGGGACTTTATGGAAAAACAAAGGATTACATGAAACGAGCTTATCATTTATCATTTCATCTGTCTGCTGAAATAATAGCGGCACATGTAACTTTACGATTTGTACTGCACTTGCACTAGGATCTAGGAATCGATAAGGTGGCACTTGATTGATTACTGATGACGTCGGAGTTCTTTGTCTAAAACATGTGTTACATTGTTACATTGGTTTTATTTATGTTTGAGCAGTACTTATTACTTTAACAATATTTTTGACTGTAGGTGTATGTTGTGCTATCCGCACTAATGGGCATTTCGTAATTGATTCCTTGATTTTACTTTTGTAATCTACTACTGATTGTCAGATTACCATTAGTACGATTGGGTCATACACTTTTTTTTTTCGAATCTCCTGTGGACATGTGAATTTGAAAAACTTGATTTATAACAATCCTGTCTTTAGTACCTTACGCACAGAACTACTTACTTAATATGCGGGGGAATAGAAATGTTATCCTGTGTATTTTCTTCCAGAATCGACTGTCGCCAGTTTTTCATGTGCGTACATGTTTTTTGTGTTTCCATCATCATCATCGTCTTCCCATTCTATGTACCATCGCCCCAGACGTCAGATACCCATTTTCATAACAAATTTGCTTGCAGCCGTTGATGTTTATTGCTATGGATTGTTATGGACAGATGTCTAGCCACTGCACGCAAACTGGGCCTTTAAGGTGGTTATCTGGCGCTTGGGGCGATAGTACGTCCCACTGCAGAGCACAGGGCTCCTCTCAGGATGAGAGAGATGGTTATGGCCGCAGTTCCCACGCGGGCCCTGTGGGAATAGGGAACTTCACACACGCCATTGAATCTCTTCGCAGGTGTGTGCAGGTTTCCTTACTATGTTTTCCTTGAGCGATTGGTCGCATGTGGATATGAACTTGAGTGATTGGTTGCATTTAGTATGTCTTCGCTCCGTCCCAATGGACCCGCACCCTTAGCAAGTAAGCGATAGATTGAATTGTTTTACATATTGTGTCGTTCCATAATCTTTAGGTATACCTACGTCTAATCTTAAGGAAAACAACACAATAAAAATACAAATAAATAAATAAAATCTTAAATAAAATAAATAAATATCACGGGACAATTGACACCAATTGATCTAGTCCCAAACTAAGCAAAGCTTGTACTATGGGTACTAGACAACGGATAAATAGAGACATACTTAAATATATTATTAAACACCCAAGACTCGAGCACAAACATTCGTATTATTCACACAAATGTCTGCCCCGACCGGGAATCGAACCCGGGACCTCAAGCTTCGTAGTCAGCTTCTCTAACAACTAGACTATCCGGTCTATCCTATCTTAATATCTGGAAATAAACATTCCTAAAGTTTTTTACCCCACTTAGCCCCACTAGTCGCCATTGACTGTCATTTTATACAATGCCGTCGCGCAGGGAATACTCAAGTGGCTTACCTATGTAGAAACGGTGACAGACGGACACGTCTTGAAATCCTCGCCACAGCTGTTACGCCAACGAGGAATGACTCAACTTCTGAGAAACATTGGCTTAAATCAAATAGCAATTTTCCTTAAGCTCGGGCGCCAAGAACACCAAGTGAATGGTGGCCTTATACTGTTTGCCAGAACTAGAATGATTCAGGAGTTTTCGACCAACCCTCAAAATCATTTTCGATTTGCCTTCGGTTGCGGTTAAAATAAGACCTGTATTTGTTGACCCTGAATGTACGACAATAATGAACAACCTTATGATTCAAACTCTCTTATAGTTTATTGAATCAGGCGTTACTTTGTCGAGGTCCATATCAATGAACTGAAACAATTACTTTGCTCACCCGCGACCTTATGATAGCTACGTTTATGCAAGAAATGTGTGTTCATGCAGTTCCTCCACCTCCACACTGTACGAACACACACAACAAATTACACAAACCACTACCAAATCACCACCACACTAACTGACGCGTTTCGAACTCACCAGAACTCATCGTCAGAGCAACACAACCGTTCACCATGCTACCAGATGTTAGATGTTGTTGTTAGCCTAACATCTGGTAGATGGATTTGTGTTTATTCATACAGTGTGGAGGTGGAGGAACTTCATGAACACACATTTCTTGCATAAACGTAGCTGTCATATGGATTATTATGGATGCGTGGGCAAAGTACCTAATTGTTTCAGTTCTCTTATTCTTAAATATTATAGACTGGGATGATGATGAGATTAGTGTTGTTCGTTGAGGGCCGACAATTACGAGCTCGTACTCTAATCGCATCCCTTGCCTCCAAAAACGCAGGTCAACTAAGTGTTTGTAACTACCTGCTTTTGAAATAAAACTTATATGCTTTGATTTATACACATGTGTATAAACAATCATAGAGTCAATGGAACTAAACGTCATATCTGTGAAGTCTTTAAAGATTAAACGACTTTTTTTTAAAGAAGCTGTCGTTGTTAGTCTCTAATGTGATCGCTGTAACAGCTTATCTATCGGAGGTAGAGAGAACAAGTGTCCGTCTGGCAACCAAAGGCAGGCATAGCGGCAAGTGTAACACTTCCTCGGCAGAAGCACATGGGTTCCAAAGTGCTACGTAATTCATTATTCGATTAATCAATCTCCTCACAGTTTATGCAATAAATATTTCTATTTCAAAAAGAACGAATAAAATGGTGGGTCCTATCGAATTTTTGCAGTGTCATCTTTCTTGTTCGCTAGATGTCGCTGTATTACGTAAAACCTGTTTGATCTCCACAATCCAAGCAGTTAAACTCCGTCTTTAATGCCTCCACTTAGCGATGCAAGTCCATCGGTACGTTTATGTGGTATTTTGAATGAGTCAGCGCGAAGGTAGAATTTAATTAAGTGTAGTTACCGCCTGCATAGACGCAATGCAACGTCCTTGCAAGGCTGCTGCCTCGCCGATCACGTGCGAGACTGTCCACTCAAATAAGACTCCATGCTTTGTTAGAAAGAAAATAGGTTTTAAGTTCTCATTATTCGTAAACAGCACATATTTACAGGGACAAGGCACATCACAAATTTACAAATAGGTAATATTCTGGACATATCCCGCAAGTTAAATTTCACCCACTTGAAATGATTTTTTTTTAATACGGATACCTATAATGTGTAGTTTAATGGCAATGCAAGTTCATTCAAGAAAAAGTTCAGTCGAGGGCTTAAATATCTATACAGCCATCGCGTCAAATACTTAACACCAACATTATGATTAGTGATGTAGGTACATATATTTATGACCTGGACTGTACAGTCTGTAAAAAGCTTTTTTTTAAAATAAGATGACTTTTAAGCTAATTTCTACGGGCTCAATTCCAACATTACCTAATACCACTTAATCATGTCCGGTTAAAATACGAGTAAGTATGTCATTATCGGTTTGTAACACACTACTTATTATAGATAGATGCTGATCGAAGTCTTCTTTGCTAAACATTTCTGAATAAATAATGGGTTTATTGTAATTCCCCTCATTAGATGTCATGAGGAAAAGGGCACCGTCAGTTTTACGTATTTGTTTATAGTCTTGATTTACGAGAGCACCGTAAGGAAAACTTGACGGAATCTTTACTTGTCTTTTCTTATTTATATGCTACTAGCCGTTGCCCGTAATTACGCCTGCATCCCGCGGGAAATTTGCACGTCCATGGCATAAAATGTAGTCTAAAGTCATCTGGAATAGTTTAGCTTTCTATTCGTAAAATATTTTTTTAAATCGTTTCAGTGTTTCCAATTATTACCCCCAACATACCAACAAACGCAGTAGTAGTTTAGATTCCATGTGTTGAAAATCGACATACACGGTATACGTTTACTTTTAGTTTTCCACTGACATGACAGATGGCTTGCCTTCATTTCATTTCCAACTTTAACACCATACAAATAAAGTAGCTATTACAAAATCTGCAAACGTGGGTAACAGTATTCTAAAATTGGCTTTATTTGTGGGCCCATCTGTCAGTGGTAAACTTTATGTAATTTTACTGTACGTGAAATTGTTTAATTTGTCTAGTTTATTCCAAATTTTGACGACCGGATGGCCAAAATGTAGTTAGAGAACCAGACTACGAAGCTTGAGGTCCCGGGTTCGATTCCCGGTTGGGGCAGATATTTGTGTAAAAAATACGAATCTTTGTGCTCGAGCCTTGGGTGTTTAATATGTACTTAAGTATGCATTTATCTATATTAAGTGGGTCTCATTCTAAATCCCTAACATCGTTTGTCCTAATGATCGTTTGTCCTAACACTTTTTTTCTCGGAAACCGTGAATTTTTCAGGAACTTTTTTGTGATTATCCTCTAGAACTCTATAGGTTGGTTAGGTTAGGTTTGTTTTATAAAAATCCAGAACAATTAATAGATTTCAAATAAAAGGAGTTAGGACAAACGATCATTAGGACAAATAATCATTAGGGATTTAGATATAGAGCCGTCAATCGTCCCATGATTTATTATTATTATTTATTTTTATTTCAAATTAAGAACTACCTAACTTTAAATTTACCTGGGTATAATTACGCTTGAATATCCTTTTTTCCTCTTATTTTGATATAAATGATAATTCAGTATTTAAAACGTAATATATCGACTCTACGTCAACGTCGATTTTCTGTGCAAAATTTATCAGTGTAACGAATTTACTTATTACTCATTCATTAGCTACGTTTAGGTGATTGGTATCTCTGAGTTCAGCATTAGGCACAGTTCACGCGTTAATAAAAACCTTGGAGCTAAATATAGCCTAGAAAATTCAAGCAATTTCACGATCGGCCGACGTTCACAGGCTATTTTATATGAAGAAATCCTTGGAAACTGGTTTTCTCTTGGCAAACGGTAGGGATACATTGCTTAAATAGATACATACTGTGCATTCCAATAGTTCAGATGTAATAGGGGTTTTCCATGGTAATAATATTATGCATGTATGAGTATGGTGTTTGAATGGTTCGGAGAAGAATGCTGTATATTTAGATATTTGTAGGTAATCTTATAAAACCGCTATATATGAGTAGGATTGAAAGATCTGTCATTTCACATCCAATTTCACATACTTGCAATTTGATGTATCTAATATATAAAAATCTCGTGTCACGGTGTTTGTTACCGAACTCCTCCGAAACGGCTTGGCCGATTTTTATGAAACTTTTTTCTCTACACTCGGTAGGTCTGAGAATAGGTCGTAGGCTATTTTTTATCCCCCCCCCCATTCTTCGCGGACGGAGTCACGGGCAACAGCTAGTAGGTATGTATATAGTTATGTGTAGGGTCAAGTGCAAAAATAAGTATCGAGTTAATCCTCCCATCGTACCTATACCTTAATTTCGACGACATAAGAGCTATGGGACATATTTATGAGCAAGTTGTGTGCACCCATATTTTTACACTTGACTGTATATATATTACCTAAATGTCTCCTGCCGTCGTACGGTACGGTTTCCATTAATATTTCGATTGTGCCGTAATATCATGGTAGTATCCTTTGGTTTTCTTAGTCATTTTGACATCAACGTAGTCCGATCTTTATTAAAGTTAATTCAACTTTCAAAACGATGTCTACACGAGCTGCTGGAACTCCCATCTAAATGAAGATAACTTTTGTTGGAACTTTTGAGTTACAATGAGGTGCATGATTAAACTACATGCGCTGAACCACAGTATAAAAATATCGATGGAAATTTATGGTAAGCGCGAATGAATTATTCCACGTGTAGCCAACCCTAAGATTAAGCAAATCTGCGCGTTTGTCCGCTGACTCATAGCACAGTAAACAGTGCTAAGTGCACCGTGTAATTAAGACTTAATACTAAGTTGGATACGGCATTTAGGTTTCTTAAGTTCAATAAAATTTATGGCGTGTGGACTGATAATGACCAGAAAACTGTTAAGTAGGTTGTACAGGTTGGGGTGTTGATATGTATGTAAATATTAATTTTGCAAATTGCTGTCCACCACTTTAAAATACCTATATATACCCGCACGGCTCCGTTGTGTATCGAATCTCACATTTATTTCCCCGTATCGTCTAAATGGCCCAAAGAACCTTTTTGCGGCGGTTTCTCGGTGGAGCGAGCATGCTGCGTGCACGCAGCGAGCATGTCTCCTTGATTATTCGTCGCCACGGTGACGCTGCGTGGCTTGCGTGGATGCGCTGGTGAATAATCATGGAGATATTATGCCCTTTACGTACAGTACGCCGCATACTCGCACCTCCGCTACTGAAAATATTTGTATACGCCTAACGGCAAGATTAGAGTTCTATGGAATTATTTTAAGATATTTTGTTGTACCTATGTTTGACAAATAAATGTATCATTATCATCATTATCCGCCGAGAAACCGCCGCTAAAGAAGCTATTTCACTGAAAAAGCATGCACGTTACATTACGTTGCGAGGCCTTCCAATCGGGTGGAGCAATTTTAGACTAAGCAACTGACAGAAATACAAGCCCATGGCTATTGATAAAACAGCAGTACCTACTGTGTAATAGGTAATCTGTAACGCGGTAGGTCCGATCTTAAACTTAGTGCTTATATGATAATCCCCAACGAAGGGCGGCCGTCCACAGTGTCCACCCACTCGCTCGCGGCATCGCAATTATAGGGCGTGTGGGCGCGCAACGAATCCGGCGCCGGTATTGCCAGCACGAGTCAAGAAGGGCTGGTTTGTGTTAGTTTTTTTACAAACAAGGCTAGGTACATCGCAAAACGTTGTTGAGAGGTAAGTAAGGAAGGTTCAATTATGGTTAACCTAAGAGTGTTTTGAATTTTGATAATACGCTTTATTTTTACAGATTTGTTTTATAATAGAACTGACGATGGTTAATTTAATTAGGTCCTGTGGTTCAGACTGTCCGTTAAATAATTATTAAGTGTCCGGATAAGCAGAATGACGATAAATAGCATCAAAGGGGCTAAGTTGGTTTGCAACACTGAGTCTGCGGCGCCGCCGAAGCCATATTCGTTCTGACTTTAGTATGGACCACGTTTATAGACAAATAAATTGCCGTGACATCGTTTAGCTAACAACCCTTTTGGAGTAGAGTAATTAAGAGGGAGCTTTGTTGTGTTTAATTTTAGTTTGATTAACGTGACGCCGGGTACAGTTTTTGTTCAAACTTTTTGTTACTTGGGCGTGTTTGTTAGGTGCTTTCACTATAGCGCTCTCCGTACCTATCGTTAATTTTGAATGGCATTTTAACACAATAACGCCATCTGTGAACTCAATAAAAAATCTAAATAGAGATGGCGCTGTGTTCAACAGAGAGTCTAAGACTAAGTAACGAATGGTATAGTACGAAATTTTTGAGGCGTCCCGATCTCGTTAGCCTTTCGAACAAAGCCATTGTATTCTATTATGTCCTCAAGTGAATAATCGGGGAAATTCCTTGACACACTACAGAAACGGGAGAGCCCCATCACCATCCTGTAGGCATTGTTATGTTACACACACGTAGAGCATTGCACCTACTGTAGAGACCCACAAACTACTGCTCGTGAGTGTGAAAGGTTTTGAATGAATGAATGAGAATTTACTCGCTGAATGGTTACAATAGGTGAAACATAATATAACAGTACTTAGTATCTAGCATATTCTACCGGAAACCGTCTACTAAGTAATATTTTTTCTGAATTGATTAAGTACAATTTAATTTGGCAACGATTGATATTATTTCTAAAATTGGTTCAGGTTACTGTCCTTATTTACTACTACTTTGAGATTAGTGTTTTCTTAAGAATTATGAGTTAAATAAAATACCTACTTCCTTCATTAATATCTAGTATCATACGTCGGTGTCGATATGAATATGTAGTGCGGTGATTTCACTTCCTAACCGTCACATAGGATCCGGTGATACATTCTGTACTGTATAGAGGCGTTTAGCATTTGAAATATATATAGGTGTATGCGTAGGTATAGTTTTACTTTGCTATCATCAATTCATCACATTAAGTTACGTATATTTCTTTTCAATTTGTGGAGATGACTATACCGTCGATTTGATAATTTTAAATAGCATAATTGTCAATTAGTATTAAGAGCTAATATTGTAATAAAATATACTGTGGGTCACCTAGGAAGTTAAGTCAATCCTTTCGATAGATTTTAGCCCCCGACACAAAAAGAAAAGTTTGACCGCTATGTGTGTGTGTGTGTGTGTGTGTGTGTGTGTGTGTGTGTGTGTGTGTGTGTGTGTGTGTGTGTGTGTCTGTCTGTGGCATCACAACTCTTAAAAGGGTGAACCGATTTGGATGCGGTGTTTTATTTGAAAGCAGGTTTCTTGGCGATGGTTCTTAGACATGTTTCAGCAAAATTAGTCCAGCCGTTTCAAAGTTATCACTGCTCTTCTGAAAGCTGCGGAAGGGATCTCAGTCTTAATTGCGGTGGGGGTTATTATTTTTTTTTAATTTATATTTTTTTTTTAAGTCTGTTCATACTAAAATTGTCGCTGAACATCTATTAAAAAAGCATGAGAGCTTCCTTCTTATTTGAAGTTTGTTAGAGAGTGGCTCCATCTATGTTATGGAACGTGAGAGCGCTAGTTATGAGTCACCACTAAACCCTTGGCCTACGCGACTCGACTACGACCCACTCAAAACATTCCCACAGCGACTTGTCTTCATTCCATTCCTATGGATAACGCCGAGACGTGACACTATGGATTATGGAACAAAAAGCATACAGGTAGTTCAGGGAAAAATTTGACGTGTGGTGGTTAAAAAATAGAGTTAATTTTCCACAAAAGTGAGGCACAGCAATAAAGACGGTGGAGCTGCTTTCGCGTTTTGTTTATAAATTGATCGAAGCTGATAGTGTATTGCTATCTTTTTCTCATACATTTGCCTAGTGACTTAGCGCATATTCGGCCTATGTATGTCCTACTGCTGAGCACAGGCCTCCTCTCGGAGTAAGAGAGCTGGGGCTGTAGTTCTCTTGCGGGCAGTGTGGGTTGGGAACTTCGCACATACCATTGAAATGCTTCGCAGGTTATGAAGGTTTCCTTACGATATTTTCCTTTACCGAAAAGCTCATGGCAAAATTCAATTGTAATTTTGCATATAAAATCCAAAAAATAAATAGGCGCGAGCCCAGGCTCGAACCCACTAGTGACTAGTGGCTCAGAAAAAAAAGAGAAAGGAAGAGAAAGATTTAGTTAAGTACTTATCTATCTATCTATCTACAGCCATTGTCCGTCCACTGCTGGACGAAGGCCTCCCTCATATTGCGCCAAAATTCGCGATCCTGGGCTTCCCTCATCCACCCACTGCCAGCTGTCCTCCTAAGGTCATCAGTCCAACGTGTTGCAGGGCGTCCCACACTACGCTTTCCTAAACGTGGTCTCCACTCCAGGACACGTCTGCTCCAACGATCGTCAGTTGTACGGCAAACGTGACCAGCCCATTGCCACTTCAGCGTGCTAATCCTTCGGGCTATGTCAACGACTTTCGTCTTTTGTCTTATATGCTCGTTGCGGACCCTATCTCTCAACGAGATTCCGAGCATAGCCCTCTCCATGGCACGCTGAGCGACTTTGAACTTATGGACTAGTCCTCCTGTGAGTGTCCACGTTTCTGCAGCGTAAGTCATAACGGGTAGGACGCATTGGTTAAAAACCTTAGTCTTCAGGCATTGTGGCAGGGATGACGTCAAGATATGACGAAGCTTCCCAAATGCTGCCCAGCCCAATCGAATCCTTCTATCGGCTTCTTTCTCGAAGTTGTTTCTACCAAGCTACTTATAGCGGAGAATTATTTTATAACAGGCTATGTCTATAAGTATCGTAATTTTATGATGTCTTTTAGATTTTTTTCGAGATCATGATGACAACAAACATAGGTACTCAAAATCTCAATGGGTAGGTACTTTTAGTAGCAAAGAGCTCCTAATAGATGGCGTGATTGCGCGCTGACTGCTTAACTTTGTTATGCTACTGATCGAAGTGCTACAGGAAGGACTTGTTGTAGATATTAAAATCATTTCAATAACAATTTAAAATTAGTCCTTTCTCAGGGACTTGGGACCGCGCAATCGCAATAGCTATGTAAATCAGTTTATTGACAGAAGATATCGCCCTGACTAAGCTAGGGCATGTGGCGGACGGTCAAAGGTAAACAGCTGGCCAGCGACTGCAGTTATATGAGAATCCATTGTGTTAGAGGCGTTTGCATTCCTAGTTATCAGTGGTGACTGGGTCACACGATAACGGCGTTCCGTTCGTATCAGTTGGAGCATGTTCCCGCAAAAAAGTTTCCTTTGGGGGGAGCCAAAAGAGATAGTTAAAGTAGATAATATTATACATGAGGAATTTTTATGAGAATTCCTAGTTGTTGACCGTAACTGCGTCGTCATCCTGTGAGAATACAGTTTGTCAGAATAAAAATTATCCTATGTGTTAATCCAGGATTCTGGTTCTAGATATGTGTGGTAAATTAGCCGTGTGTAAGTTCCCAATCCCTACCGGGCCCGCGTGGGAACTACGGCATTCTGAGAGGCCTGTGCCCTGCAGTGGGACGTGGTACATAGGCTGGGAAGAGAAGCCGTTTGTGTGTGATGGGTGATGGAGTACTAACAAAAACAAAAAAAAAATAACTTTCGCGTTTATATGTACCTATGTTAAACTATTGTACATAAAACACGTAAAAATTAACAAATAACAAGAGAAACAGATGTACAAAAGCGAACTTATCCCTTACAAAGCTCTCTTTCAATCAGAGTGTCAGGGTTCAGATAGTAATAGTAATTCTTCTCTAATGTAACTTTAGACTAAGGCCTGAAACCATGATGCCTCAAACATAAGGAAATAATTTGTACATTAAATAATCCACGCGCCTTTAATTCGGGTTTTTCATTTAAATTATCATACCTAATTTCATAGTAGGGGACAATGACCGAGAGCTTACCAAAAGAGGCTGTGGGCGGTAGGAGTCATCGGGATCAGGTACTGACCTTCCGAATACCTACAAATTATTTCAAAATACGGCTGTGTCATAATTTCTTACTTATGACAGATTTGGGGTCCCTAACTTCATAACTCATAACATAAAACAAGTGAGTTGAGTTAGAAACGATTACTTTTTCATTGCATTTTACTTTGGTTTCTTATTTCCTATCAATTGTTCAGAATAACTGGAAGAGATTCCTTTAAGGGATAAATTCGCCTTTCCTGAATTTGTTTAGGTATATCGCTATCACGATATATGCAATTTTCCGGGATAAAAACTATACTATGTCTTTCCCAGCAGGGTCGAATAATAATTTAGGGGCCTCAAGGCAATTTCAGCCAAATATCAACCGCACTTTTAAAGAAATCAAATCAACTGGTAGCATGCATCGAAAAATGACAAGAATATAGGTACTTAATGTCATCGAGGATACGAATTTTCTAGTTCAATTTAACTCCGAAACCTTTGTTGCGCGCACGGGACCCTTTGGCGAAACGGGGCCCCTAGGCAGTTGCCTAATCTGGCCCTGGTTCTCAGGGTCTCAAACTATCTATATACCAAATTTCATTTATGTAAATCGGTTTAGCGGTTTTGAGTGTTAAGAGGTAATAGACGGACAGACACACTTTCGCATTTATAACATTAGTCGTAGTAATCTAACAAGAATTACTGATCTACAGGGTAGCTATTGACCACCCACCCATGATAAACACAGGAGCCGCGTATCATCGCGCTCATCGCATACGAGTGACATCACAAACGCTTTGTGACACGCCTGGCCGACGGAACAATAGCACGCAGAAGTCACGCACTGATTCACACAGGATATACACTAACGTCCATGGACTTTCCACTCACGAACTAGTAACAGTCTAGGAGTGGCGAAGGGTACTAAAAACCCGATTCCCCTCGGGTTGACTAAACTTTCGAAGTTACTAAACGCTTCTCTTTCACCTTTTGAACGCCACGCATCGTTTTTGTTAGGAACAAAATTGATTCTTATGCGGATGCGGGTAGGTTTCATTTTGTATTACCGTACTGTCGTCTATAGCCGACGCTGGCGTTCAAAAGGTTTAATACTGCACTTTCAAGAAGAGGATAAAGGTTTTAGATTTTTTTTGCTCCGGCTTTACTTGCAAAAATTTTCACGCCCCGCTACGTCTAGTTAAAACATACTTAGCAATGAAAGCCGTCGTGGCCGTGGTTTGACCTTGGCCTCTCAAGCAGAGGGTTGTGGGTTCGAGCCCGGGCTCGCATGTTTGAGCTTTTCGAATGTGCGAAAGCAGGAGCTTTACGATGAAGGAAACCTGCACACACCTGAGAAGAATTCAGTGGTGTGTGCGAAGTTTCCAATCCGCACTGGGCTCGTGTAGGAACTATGGCCAAAGACATGTTATTCTCAGAGGAGGCCTGTGCCCTGCAGTGGGACATAACTTTATAGGCTGAGATGATGATAATGATCATGATACAACTCGAGTAAGACAGCTACATCGACACATGTGTTTCCAATCAGAAATAGGTACTTCGCCATACATCAACATACGCCACATACACTCAACTATCACGAAATAAAACACAAACGCGTTTTAAAGTTTATGTATACGAGTACTAACTCGTAAGTCGTTTAGCAGAAAGTAGGTACATTTTATCAACTGTTAAAACGCTGAACCGCTTTTGAACTCCGATACTTGTATTATAACTGTCTAACTAGCTGTTGCCCACGACTCGCTTCTCGCTATATCGCGGGATCTGTGAAATTATTCGAGATAAAAAGTATCCTTTATTTATCTAACTATCTGTGTGCCAAATTTCATCAGAATCCGTCAAACAGTTTTAGCGTGAAAGAGTATCAAACATCCACACATCCGGATGGATCCATACAAACTTTCACGTTTATAATATTAGTGGGATTCTGTGACTCGGTTCAAAGTGCAGTACAAATTTTAGCACTAAAGTTTAGCGATTTCCTGATTGGAATGTAAGCCAAAGAAGTAACGATACTGATACATACACTCCGATAACTAAGTTTAAGTACCGATAACTTGTACCGTTATTGCATTACACGACATCGCAGTTCTAGTTAATGCCATATGGGAGCGGGGCACACATATTGAACGATTGGGACATTTGACCAAGCAAGTCGGCGGCGGTTGCATTGCTTCCGCAATTCACCAGAGATGGTGTCGCAAGAGCCGGCGAGTATAATGCTCGGCTTTCACTGAGGAATAAACATTCGCGCCATCGTCACATAGTAGAGGATCCGCACTAGAAACGACCTTCACCCATCTGTTTAATAGATTAAAATAATTTTATATAAAATTTAATAAATAAAAAAATTATCTCGAGTGGGTCGGCTAAAAAAATCCTGGCCAGACTATGAAAACCTAAAAAAAAAAAGAATAATAATATTTAGTC
The DNA here is from genome assembly GCA_947563465.1 of Archips xylosteana. Lineage (NCBI taxonomy): Eukaryota > Metazoa > Arthropoda > Insecta > Lepidoptera > Tortricidae > Archips > Archips xylosteana. Next base: position 11,005,645 of record OX387356.1, read on the forward strand.
TCTACAATCTCTACATAAAAGTACAGTGAAACTAATGGTATCAACTTCCGGCAGCAGTGTTTCCAGACAACTATGACATCGGGGCTTTCAAGAAAAGGGTTTATACTTCCTATAAAGGCCGGCAAGGCAACAGATTAGTGACTATCTTTGAGTTGTAGATATTTATGGGCGGTGGTGATCATTCCATCAGATGACCCGCTTGCTCGTTTGTCTCTCCCTCTCATAATAAAAAAATCGATGTCTGTAAATTGAAAATATTTACTATATTACTAGCTTTGTTTATTAGCGCAATATAACCCAAAACAACGATTTTCAGAAATAATGTCTATTTGTCTGTGCGTTAGCTCGCGCTAATCTCAGAAATGGCTTAACCTAAGAGGTGCTGTTTTCACTGTGTGTTAAACTCAAGAGTGCAATCTTTAATGAAATATCATTTTTAAATTTTTAATTAATCATTCTGGTCAGGAATTTTCTAGCCAATCCACTCGAGATATATTTTTTAATATATTATATTTGATGTAAATTTTATTTTTACCCATTAAACAGTTAGGTGAAGGTCGCTTCTAGTTCGGATCTTAGACTATATATACCACCAAACTATCTTATCACGTACTTGCGTAAACTACTTAAACAGCATTAAGATAAGTAAGTGTCCCTATTAAAAGCAAAGTAAACAAGAGTTTGTGTAAATATTGTAATTGAACTGATAAAGTCAAGTGTCTTTGTGCCACGTCGCTTTATAATGCCATGCGAAGTCTTGAAGAAGCTTGCGAAGTCTGCGATTTTCCAAGTTATCGGGGTTGAATTTTGTACCTACTACTTACTTAACGATACCATTATCATTATCAGTGGGGGAGGCCTATGTCCAGCACTGAACGTCTTTTAGCTGAAATGATGATGCATCATCAAACACGTTCACTGCTGAACATAGGCTCGCCAAACAGACCGGTCCTGCGCCATCCGCATCCAACGCGTTCCCGCAACGTTAACCAGGTCGTCGCATTATCTTGTTGGAGGCCTACCTTCACTGCGTTTTCCGATACGTGGACGCCACTCACGCGTTCATCAGTCGAAAGTAGGTACTGATTAAGGAATCAGAGTGGAACTTTTTCAACATGACTTTTGCAGCGAAAAGGTTCCACCTTACTTAAAAATATTACCAATGTCTGCTTATAAAATGGAAGAAATCTTTAGTTATGATGAAGATCCTCAGAAAGAGTTCACGATTTAGTACTTATCATTGGTTGTAAGAAAAACCGTACATGCAGAATTGGTTGTTAGGCAATGTGTTTTTCATCTTGTTTACTGAATAAGTAACTATACTCCAAGTAAGTATGCTAATACAGGTCACTAGTTTTCCTAAACAGGTAGATTCCCTTACCTGAACAACAGAAGTTCCTGTCGCACACAGCAACCTCTTATACACGAATACTACTTAGATTACGTTCGCGGCTTATCCCATATGGATACCTATAATTCCCTATCACGTGATAATTCCGAAAAATGCATCCTGATTCCTTATGTACAGTATAAAAGAAGTGTCTATAGTCTAGATATGCAACATTTCGACTTTCTAGAGCACTTAGACTTTAGGAAAAAAGGTAGATACGAAAGTCTATTGTGGACTAGGCATTGATGAGCTTAACAGTCGCTCAGAACTTTTCTTTATATTTCTTAGGAAGATTCTTTTGAGTTGGTGACAAAATTTATGCATTAGCGGCTAACATCATAAACTAGAGCGGTCCGGACACATTTCGAATCCTCTTTGTCGCTTTCAGTCGCCTTATTTTTTACTTTTGTTAATTGAGTCACGTCGTTGTACAGTTGCATCGTCGGCGACGTGCTTTATCCAGCCCTGGTGAGTAATAACTACTGGAATTTCAAAGCAACATGCACAGACAATAATATCGATGCCATACTGACCAAGTTGGGTGGGCATGCGGCCTGGCGCCAGAGTCTAGTCATGCGACAGTCTTGCGAATGTTTTCATAATAACCCCTTGTTTAGATAGCAACTAGTAGTGTTTAATGTAATGGATACTGCAGAGCTTGACAGTGGCATAAAAGGATTTACTTTCCTGGAACCGCCTAGCCTTTTCAAGAGCATAAGATACCTTTACTCCGTTTAGCAGGAGTTCGATTTCCGTCATTCTCCAGATTAATGCACTCCATCTTACTAACGTGTTGCTTTTGTTTATACAAAGTGATCGATAGCCATTTTCTAATTTTTGTGAACTTAGTCTAATTAACGCATCGCTTTTGTGGAAAAATGTAGAGAATGGCCAATTTTAGAATCAGAGAAGAAAGAGCATGAGAAACTTATTTTGATTTCTATAGATAAGTAAATTTAATGTTTACCGAGATGAATAGCCAAGCGAGGTCGCGGCTACCTTTATTTAGAAAAATTATAATGTGTTAGGCTTAGGTATTTAGGTAAATAAGCAACATAGGTGGGTATTTCGAGATGAAAAACATCTCATTTATACAAACACAAACGCAAGAATAATAAAGTAATTGTGTATTTCTTTAGTAGCATTCATAGCGGGTACCTATATGTAAAGAACTTAACAAGAACGCCTTGAATTAAGTAGAGATACGGAATTGTATGATAATAACAGTGACCTTTACCCGAAACAATCGCTTGTTCTTAACAAACAGCACTGTTTACGAGCGATGTGTTTACCTTGCACTTACTCAGTCTTAATATTTATTAGAGCATTAAGAGTTGCGTACAGTTGAAGAAAATAAAATCACGTGCCTAAGTAGAACTTTTTCGCTGCAAATGTCATGTAACAATCCATACTTCTGTCAAAAAAAAACATGAGTTTGATTGCGGAAAGATTCGTACCTACTAGCTACCGTAGTTCTTCGACTGTAGGTTAGGTCATCATCATCATTTCAGCCGAAAGACGTCCACTGCTGAACATAGGCCTCCCCCAAGCCTCGCCAAACAGATCAGTTCCGTGCCATCCGCATCCAACGCGATCCCGCAACCTTAACCAGGTCGTCGGTCCAGTCGACGTCCAGTCCAGGTCGTCGTAGGTTAGGTACATTGAAATAAAATGATTATTTTACATTCGTGTCGGGTAACATAGTGAAACAATGTAGATACTTTGTAGACAAATTGTACAAGTGTTGATGTCGACTTACATTTAAAGTTCGATTGAACTACGAGATGAGCTGAGGCAACGCTATTATAAGAGATATTTTTTCTTCGCAAGTGAACTATACCCATGTAAGTACCTATACAAAAAAAAAAAATAATACTTAATCTTTATTTTAAAGTAAACATTTTACAATTATGTGGAAAACTCCAGTAGGTGTATGCACCTGTGTCAGGAGAACTCGCTCTTCCCAATGTGATACATTTTTGTTTAATCTATACGAAAAGTACAAACAAAAAGAAAATAATTGAATAGTGCATGCTCAAAATTTGCTTTGTAAAGTTACGTACCGGAATTTTTCAAACGAAACACTGCGTTTGCACAGTATATATATAAGCTAAAGCAGTAAGGAAACTAGGCTTATTTTTTGAAATAAATACCTACGCTCCAATAGAGCGTTAGGGTTGTCGATTTAATTTTTGTAAAATTGAAAAGTTTTTTGTTTAGTTAGCGCTATAATTTATTGATTAAACGAACTTACCTTAAGTGAAGTTCAATCATAATTTTACGAAGCTCGTTGTCAGAGACATTTACAGTGTAGTTTACGTTGCTTGCAACAAACGTCATCACATTTTTTGAAGCTCCAAGAAAAAATGGAACGCAGTGTTCCGGCCGTCAAGGTGGCAACACTGCTTAGGTTTAGGCTTAGATTAGGTTTGAAGTTCTTCATGAGCAACCCTAAATCTGGGGAAAACTTATTAGTGGGAGGGTTGGGAGATTGGTCTCTGACAACGAGCTTCGTAAAATTATGATTGAACTTCACTTAAGGTAAGTTCGTTTAATCAATAAATTTTACTCCGCTCGTTGTCAGAGACATTTACAGTGTAGATGTTTGAAGATGGGTTGCGAATGAAAATTTTGTAATATAAAAATAATGAACTATTTATATTATAAAAACTAATCAACAATCGTTTGATTAACTGAAATATATGACTGCAGATTTTCGAATTAGTTCTATGCTAATTCCACTCCTCTTAGCGGCGGATGTAGAGGCGTGTCTGGTGTTATAGGCAGTAAACACTGTGGTGTCTATACCTGCTTCGCCCATAGTTGTTTTAATCCATCGACTTATCGTTTGTGTCGATGAGCAACGGTATGTTTTTTTTTTTTTTTTTTTTTTTAATATGTTTCCTCTTAGAAGACCGGTGGTATTAATATAACACAATTATTTTTACAGGGCATATCTCAATTTTTTCCTGAAAGGATTCTAACACCAGGGTAGGTTGTGTAACACCTGGTTTTTTAGGTTTTTATCAGAACTGGTATGTATATTTTTACTTTATTATTCTGAAATTTTATATTGTTAATTGTTATGAGAGAATAGAGTTTGGATCCTTGTTGTTAAAGCTAGGATCGTAACCAGTTTTTTAGTCAGGCATTCTAGGGTTACATTATTGTTTGGATAACATAGATGGTTTAAGACTATAGCAGGGTCCCATGTAAAATTATATTTTGGTTTTAGGTGGCTTTGATCTAAAAAACGCCTTTAATAAATCTTTTAATAGAGTCATCTCTTCCTAAACAGGATCCTAGTAGTAATGAAAGTGCGGATCGTGCTGAACTAATTTTTCCATAATATGAAGCACCACTTTCAAACCTTTTGGTTAAGAATAGGAGGACTAAGGTAACTGAATGAATTCTTATATGGATTAATTGGATACTTGTTACAGAATTGGCAGCATAATTTTAGCGCTATGTCATACTGTTTGTATGAGTTGGTTGTGAGTGAATTTAGCATTACATTGATGGTGGTTGCAGGTGTGCCTCTTTTTATGTACGCTTTCCCAATAGCAGTCCTGCAGTCGGGGTAAGTTGTTTGTGCAGTGGGTGGTTTTGCCTGAAAGGGGGTGATAATAAGTTTTTATTTGGCTCAAATATATAGTAAATCGGTTGATAACAATGTATGTATAAGAGGAAACCAATATGTGAAGGCCAATATGGGAACACCAGTATCCCAGTCGCTCTATTGTTTTTTATTTTTTGCAAAAATGCAAAAGGTGGGAATGTATAGAAAAATAAATTACTCCAGCTGATAGTGAATGCATCTACTGCAAAGGTTTCAGGATCTCTTTTCCATGATACAAATTTTTTACATTTTGCATTTATCCTTGATGCAAACAAGTCAATGGATGGAACTCCAAATGAACTTATTATTCTCTGATATGCACCTTTTGAAAGTTCTCATTCTATATTTATTTTCCTTGACCCTGCATCTGCTTTGTTATCCTTGGTGTTTACATATTATGCATAAATCCAAATTATATTTATTAATGTGTTGTACCACCAATCCAATTCTTGAAATATCAGTGTTGATAATGACATTTTGTTATCATAGTTTCCAAGAGAGTCTAATAAAGCCAAGTATTTTTCTAGTTCTAGTATTTTGGTATAGAGCCACCCGTATGGGATAGCTGGCCATAAGAAGTTAAGCAGACCTAGAATTTGTGCAAAATCTCTTATCTTAGATGTGGATTTGTTTTTAAATAAGTTTATTTTATCTCTGATATTTATCTGTTTTTCTTGTGGCACTGAAAGTGATAAATTATTGGAGTTTAATATGAAGCCTAGGTATTTCATCATCATCATCATCATCAGCCTATGTTCGTCCACTGTTGGACATAGGCCTCTCCCATGGCACGCCACTGAGCACGATCCTCGGCCACTCTCATCCAGCTCTTGCCAGCCACCTTGCGAAGATCATCGCTCCACCGAGTCTTTTATTTATTTTATGTATTTTTTTATGTAGGTATGTTCACCGATTTCTCGGTCAATTGTAGACCGATTTTTGATTATTTTTTTATTCGAAAGAATATAATATACTCCTGAGATGGTCCCATTGTCACGCAAGCAATCTTGCTTGCATGCTTGCTTGTTCGATATCTTGGTTCTTTGGAATTCTCATGGTACACGCGAGCGAAGCCGCGGGCAAAAGCTAGTTACAAAATAAAGAAGTTGAAATCAAAGAGAACACCAACAAACTTACGCAAGAATGCTTTTTACAAGCTTTTATTTAACTTACAATATGTATGTATGTAGGTATCTTCCAGTGGTCGGATTGGCTTGAAATTGGTATACTTATGTAGTTTGGATGACAATGCAAGTACAGTTAACAAAAAAGCTTGCAATAAAAATGAAATTTTTAACAAAAACTTTTTTTTAACCAACACACTCAAATAGGAGACGTAGAAGTAGAACTTCTAAAACTTTTGAACAAATATTTATTGCCTATCACGAAAGTCAAATATTAAATGTTTGAAAAGATTTCTTGTAATTGGTTTCTTTGATCGAGTCGTACAGAGAAACATAGTCACTTCACTAGTCTGTCAGAAACGTCAAATGCTATTTAAACGCCAACATAACGTCAAAATCCCGCTGTCATTACACGAGATGTGGTTGTGTGCGTGGCCTCAACTCTGGTGGCGTTACCTTTACCTAAATGCCACGACGAGTTACCGATGTCTAATGATAATCTAATTAGAATTGACAATTATTAATTTATAAATATTTGTACGCCATACTATGGCAAAACAAGGATTAGAGCCTATGATATTGTGTAACACCAATTTATACCCTTGATGCAAATAAAGTATTTGAATTTGAATTTTAGGTAAGTATTACTTACTGAAAAATATTTTCGTCTGCTACGACACATTCGGAAATCTCTATTATTAAATTTTATAGTATAAAAAATTTCTCATCCGAATGAATAGCTTTCTTAAATAAACTATTGGGAAACATGGACACGGCACTATAAAACTGTTTTTTTTCTAATTCTTTGTAAATTAATAAAGCTACTTTGCAATTTATGTGTTGTCTCTGAAAACAACATCGAAAAGTTTCGTTCATGTTAAATAGATCAGATCCCATATCGGAGACAAATATTCTAATGTTAAGTCCTATCCCTATCTCAAATAGCTTTTCCAAAAGTTTGTCAATCCATTTAGCTATTTCATCGTAGTTCCTACATTCAGAGAGCAATGCAAATCCAACGGGTTGCTTCCAGTTGTTAAATATCCCACGGACCATCAGAACCAAAGCATTTTTTGCAGGTTCCGGTGACTGTACGCCATTAATCTCATGAAAGCCAATAATTTTATCTTGCTTTAAGTTATAAAACAAATTAGCCTTTAAACTCATGGCGTCAATGACAACTGAGCAGTTCTTTTCCATATCAGACATGGTATCAAGAATATTAAATAACTACTTTATGCTGACCATAAAGAAAACTGCTTCAGTTTATCCTTTTTCAAACCACGAATTTTATCAGGTCGTAACTAAAATGCATCGAGACCGCTTATGAAACCTATTGAGTAAACTCTTTGGTATTGATTGACTTATGTAGTTTTTTATGGTTTTGACATGAACAGTCATTTAGCAAAATACTAGAATAAAATATCAAAATGCCTCGTACAAGCAATTTCAGTGCAGCAGAATTGGTAGATATGATTTTAGCCTATGGTGAAGCCCAACAAAATGGACTAAGAGCGTTAGCGTTTTCTCTGTAATACAGAGAGCGATTTGCAACTCGTGTAGTGCCACGAAACGCTCGAGTAATTGTGAACCCAGTACAGCGAGTTCGCGAAGAGTTACCCGTGACTGGCAGAACGGAAACCGTGGAAGACGTGGAAGGAAAACTGGTATGTCGAAAACGGTTACCTGCGATGTGTACAGTGATGAGATTAAATATGGTTTTTATGTTATTTTAAGTGTGTTTTCGTGTAAGTACTACGTCTGTACATAAACTACGATCTTCAGTATTTGCTTATCATTATTAATCGATTAATAGTTAATCAAGTAATAAATTACTTTCACAAACTCTAAGAAAAGTATAACAAATAATCAACGTTAAAATGTCATTATCTTAACACTTAACTGCATTGTTTACTGTACATTGCGTGCTGAATAATTTTGTATGGTTTTTTTTTTCGTCTTATTTTTTAACAAGAGGTACCTTAATTAACTCTTTCGGACCTAAACTTAACGCTGTGTTAAGATTCGTCTTAACTCCAAAACCACACTGTATATACTGTGGCGTTTGCTCATCCGTCTATGTATATGCTCCTTTATCGCATCTGAACAATATCATTAGACAATCTGGAAAGAGGAGAAGCTTAGCTTAGAGAATGCGTCACAGTTATTATACAAAAGCTTTAACATTGTGGGAAAGGAATAACGGCGCCATTCATGAGACCTATTGTTTATTTAAAAAAATCCTCAAAAGTGCGTTTGTCCGAAATCCTAAAAACCCGAAGCTTATAATAATCCCAAGCTTATTGTACCTAAATATGAATAGAACAATAGCATAGATTAAGAATAACTTTGGTCCTGGCGCTTCGACTGGCGCGGCATGCTGGCTTCGCTTTTTTGGTTCCCACGTTCATGTCGCAAACTGTACCTACCTGTAAGGTAGGAAGAAATCTATACTTATCTATACTTAATATTATAAAGAGGAAAGATTTGATTGTTTGTTTGCTTTGAATAGGCTCCGAAACTACTGGACCGATTTCAAAAATTCTTTCGCCGTTAGACAGCTACATTATCACTGACTAACATAGGCTACTTTTTACCGCGGGAAAATACCTTTTCCTACGGGAAAATTAATTTATCGCGGGCTAAGCTGCGGACGGAAGGCTAGTTTATAATAAAATTATAGTGTAATCATTGCACTTGCATCCTTAATTATAAAGGCGAAAGTAACGCTGTCTTTCTATAGTATCTTTACTTATTCTCAGAAGATTTCAAAGAAACTATTCTCCAAACTGAAACTGGTGACTAAAATCAATGTTTCCGACGAAGAGCATCTCCAAGGGTTAGATGGTTCGAGTCCATATTTTGAATATCAATATTTGATCCGTAGATGGCGATACTTGTTAACATAACCTTTTACCGTAAATCCTTCCTTCCCCACTTAGCACGTTCAAGCTAACAAAGAGTGGTCCCTGGCTAGGATGAATGGTCCGCACCATGAATGGCGGCAAGTCAATGGCGTAGCAAGGCAACTAATTGGAGCCTCGCCGCGTGACCGCGTAATTATCAGGAAACTAAATGCAGCGTCACGTGACCTATTAAGGTTACCTAGGTATTATATGTTGTTAAGTGATCAGCCAATAACATCCGCATTTTGTGAACCGTGCTTCTAAAGAACAAGAAGTGTTTGGCTGTGACTAGTAGGTACATGGCGTGGGCCGCGTTGAAGATGCGATCGGATATTTGTTCAGGCGTTCACTATGTGTAATATGACTAGCTTTTGCCCGCAACTTCGTCCACGCTGAAATAATGAAAATTTTTACGAGCTTTTCTCTTTATTACCGAAACAACTGTGTCGGTATTCCATCGCTTATTTCAGGGCTGATTTTCAAAACACAAAGCACGCCATGCCATAGATGTAACTTCACTTTTAGCTGTTTAAATATTAGTTCCTCAAGTTCGGCGATAGGTGGCGATAGACGTTTGTTTGTCGCGCCAAGGTAGCATGCCTTGATGCCCATATAGCTATAAACCCGGAAATACTAGCTTTCAGCAAAAAAGTCTAGACCTATTTATGCCCTTCAAACGAGTAGCACACGCCCTGGACGCTAATTCGAAGGGGGCGCCAAATGCCAATATGTAGTTTTATTTATTACAAACTGCGGGAGGGGGTTGTGTTAACCAAGGGCGCCTCACTTTTGCCCTGGTTCCGTAGATTCGGCTCAGAGCTCAGCACGCGCTTACGAGGTCTTTAAATCTGCCAATCGTCCTTGCCTGATCGGAACACAAAAATAAACTTCTAGAATACTTACTCGAGCGTCTTTCCACATACTTATCACTGCCGGCCGGATGCCACAGCCTAATTAATTCATTAAACACTAAAGCAGCGTTAATACTAATATTTTAAGGCTTAGCATGATAAATAAACCGCGTGGAACGCTGTCTGGTAATCTCCCGCATTGTTTGCCAGACCGTGGGTGGCGGCAGGTGTGCTCAGTCAACACGGCAGGAATGCAGTTAGTCAGGAGAGAGGTTCTTTCATCTGAAGCCAAGTTTACACATAAGAAAAATCGTGTAGCATTCATTGCAGCGTTAGAGCGGTCGTCTGTAAGTCGTTCGCTCTACGACTTCGCAATGGAAATACAGGATTTTTATTGCATGTGTAAAGAAGCTGTGGCCTTCGATTCGTGTAATATGATTTTGTGTAAACGATGATCGTTTGTTATAATTTTTCTCCAATAAAACTGAAAATGTTTACAGGACTACCTACTTAGAACAATTACGTTAGGTTTATTTTATAATTTTCCTGAAAAGTCGATGGCTCCAGTATAATTTATATTTATTTAAACAATCATTCAACCAATCAACACATTTAGGGGAAAAATATTCGACCATCCCATATCGACGACTGTACCTAATCTAAATTGGCGTAAGGGACAAAATAGCGTAAATGAGAAATTCGTACTACAATTCATGACTCATTTTCGCTATTTTGTCCCTTACGCCAATTTAGATTACAGTCGTCGATATATAGACCCACATAAAGGTCTTAAGGCTCAAAGGACATAGAGAATGGGCGATTTTTGACAAAAAATTTGATAATGTGCGCCAAGGCTTCTTGGACGATTTCGTAGCTGCACGATAAAGTTCCTAGTCATTTAGTCATTTAGTCATTTATTAATTGCTTTCATGGGTACATTTGGATCTTAAAAACTAGTACATTATAACCAGCTCTACATCTGCCACAAAGCAAAGACCAAAAATTAAATGTCATTTTATACACAAGTGCCACAATATTTTAGAGGCAACAATTTTGTATAAAAATTCTTAGTTCACCTTTGATCCGTTTTATACTCTTTGCTGTAGGACCCTATCTACTAACTTTTAATTGTTTATCTGGTAGAGACTTCGCTCTACTATTCCAAATGCTTTGTAAAAATCAGTGCTGGTTGTCGATTCTTGAAATCACGCATAGCATATGTGTAAAATCCAATTTGAAGTAGTAAAAGTCTGTGCAGATAGGTTAAGTTTGCTACAAAATTACCGCTGAACTAAACGAAATATGAATTTAAAAAAATTTGAAAACGAAAGTTAAAAACTTACATTTGACACTCATTTACACCTAATATATACATATAGTTAGTACAGTAGTAGAGTCACAAATATGTGCACAAAAATTATGTGCACAATTAAGCAGTGTGCCACTTTAATATGACAGATAAAAGAAGTATGAAAATTGTTTGAAAGTTGATGCTGACTGTACCAATTAATTATTACCTGCCATTAAGCTATAAATCTGCAAACTGCGTTGAAAATTGTTTTACAAAGCCACTTAAACATGTAGATACATAGTTGTGTAAAAGGTACTTATTTATAAACATTAGCTTGTATGTGCAACATCAGAGGTACCTATGTTAACTGAAAGAGAAAAGTATTTGAAAGAAACGAATGATTCGTATTCGAAAGATAAATGCTTACCTGCATGAAAATTCTACGCTTTATCTTGCTCTATGACGGGTCACTAACGTAAAGATTATAGTTAAAAACTTATGCTTCAATAAGAAATAATAAGAATTGGTGGTGTGGGTAGTAGTACTAAACCTGTCATCGAAGTGTGGAGTGGAGCGTTGTTTGCATACATTACCGACAGAGGTCGCTGCTATTTAGGTCGAGCATACGTTGACGGTAAATCAAATAAAACTGCTGGGTCAGGGCTGCTTTGTTTGTTAGTTACTTACTGCGTAAAAGTGTTTGAGATAATATGAACTAGGTTAGTGTTGTTAATTCATTTTATTAAATCTAGATGGCGCCGGTGAGGCCCTTTCTGCCACCCTTCAGCCACTTACCCTTATTCAGTGGCTTGTGGTTTGGATAGACAGGGTATATAATACTAATATAAGTATGTGAGCACATAGTCCTTTATATGCAAGAGCAGGACGGCAGATTTGGATATTGACTCAAAGCACGTGACGATCAAATAGTGAGTTTACTCACAGTATGGTGTCGGAAGAGATGGATGTTCTTACGAGAATTACTTCTTAGACGCTAAGCTAACACATAGTTTAACAAACGTAGATACTGAATTTTGTATTTAAAAAAAGTTTCTTACCGCTTTCGTATAGTTCCCGTATTTGTACAACTGTCTATCCACTTAAAAAAATGGATATATCCTGAACAGCCTGGTGGTTAAAATCCTGGTGGTTAAAAAGAAAATGTATTTATTTGGAATTATTTCTTTAAATGCGGTAATTCTATGCTATGAAATATCGAGGACCGAAAATCTACTAAAGTTAATTCATGTCTCCGATATCGATGGTTAGTGAACCTTATTGAGCTAATTTTAAAGCGACTAACAGCCCTATAAACGTAGTTATAAGTCGCATACGCAGCCCTGCGGCCCATTAGATCGGCGCTGACGACGCATTTCCGTCGGCAACAGCGCATATCCGGCGCGCGCGCCGCTCCACCGATACTAAACAAAGGGTCAAAGGGCTTCCGGTCCGCACTTCACCGTTCCCACAACGCCCTGTCAATTTTAAAACTGCTTATTCGGGCTCTTTTTGAGTAGTTATTCAATCACTGAGCAAGAGCTGAGGTAAGAAAGTAAATAAATAGGTAGAGATTCCTTACAGGAATAAGTTTACCTTTGTACGTATACCTGTCTCAACAGTTGTCAATAGCGTTTTGTTTTTTACACAATAAAGAGTTTACATGCATACAATAGGTAGGTACCAATGGTTCTCGTTACAGTATAAATATCTTCAGTACCTAATGCAATTGACCTTATATGCGCAGAAGCGAATATATATGTACCTAAAGTTTATTGGGTACTAAAATAGGAAGCAGTTAAAATACGACCCCGTATTTGTTGACCATGAACGAATTGTCGATTCGGAATGAATGCCAATCAATAATGCACGACCTGATAATTCAAACTTTACGGCAATAACATGAGGGTTTGAATTATCAGCTCGGTACATTATTAGCATTCATTCCGAATCGACAAGGGCTCGACAATTAGAGGTCCTGTTTATACCGCATCCCCGACACCGACGTAACTTAACCCTACCCTACCACGTCACCTAACCACCATTCAGGATCGAATACCTATAAAAATACTTTGGGTTAACCAACCACCCAAACAAAGTAAAAGGAATTGGTCAGAGCACTACCGAGTTCCCAACTTGCTTTGTGGAATAGTAGTATCTGTCTACCTAAATAATAGTTTGTCTAAGTAAGTATTTTACTTAGGCCGACCAGTGCAACGATGACCTGAAAAAAGAATATCAGCGATATGTTATTCGCAAGGCTTTTTGATTTAGGCCATTTGTTGCCAACCAGAATGTGTTATGTTATAATAAAACGCTTACCTAACATTGTTAGATAGCGCATGTTCTAATTTGATAAGATCGTTAATTTTCTCTAATTATGAGATAACACTTCTGCAATGAAAATGCGAAGTTCTGTTGCAGTTTCAAGAATTAACACGCTGCAAACTTCTTTGTTGTTAATTCTTGATACCATCTCTTTCGTCAGTCAGAGTTGGAAGTAACCGCGCAAAATCGTGCGTTTTGGCCGACATTGCATCACGCGAATAATATGAACCATTATAATGAGGCACCGGTCGTTGAACCTTCCAACAATGCTTCTAGCTACAATCATCTTCGTCCTCAATACAAGACCTACATTCATGCATAAGCAGAATTGTTAATTTTACTACAAATAACTCCTAAATACGTGCAACGAAACGTATCTGTGAAGTCACAGGGGGAAGTATTTCAGATTCAGTTTGTGATAGGTAGGTACCTTGAATCGGCGACACAGAACTAGGTACTACTTACTGACGGAGCGAGTATGAAGTACGAGCGAAGGGTCTCCGTTTCAGCTTTGGCAAAAATGCTTTGGTTTGTCCAGAAATTGAAAACGTGAAATTTTGTGAGCAGGTTCGATAATTCTTTTGTCGTCTCAGAACTTGGATTATTGGATTATTACTAGACAGACTTGCGAGGTTTACTGCTCACAGAACCACTAGTTTCAGTTTAAACTAGTCCCGACTTTTTCAAGAGAAAGAGTGAGGTCGCAATGAAAGGCCAAACAAATAATAGTTGCGACATCGGCATGTTAGAATCAATAGCCAGTCCGCGGCGGACTTGTGAAACACTTTGACACAGCCGCCTCATTGTTACCATCGGGAGGGCTTAACCTTTTAACTAACAAAAGGATAAACCGATAATCGTTCTGTGTCCATCAGGTCATCAGTCAGACGGGAGATGAAAGTGCCCGGCGATCTTGAAGAATGAGAGCGATATGAAAGCCGCCGCGTGTGACAAATGAGCTCCTCCTCATTGTTGGTACCGCTTTGTATTAAGTAAAACAGATCATGAGTGGGGAATGCGGCATAATGAGTTAAGGTACCTCACACACGCTGACAGCTAAGATATAGAGTCATCAGCATTAAGGGCCTGCTAGGTTTCCAGCAGGAATTAAGTAAGGCTGCGAGTGCGAGAGTTATGTCATTAACGTATACATACTTAATTACAGCCACCAGTTTTCGAAAAGTTATAGATGCCCAGTATGTTAAGAAGTAACTTAGAAAGGCTTTGTTCTGAACAAAATACTGTGGTAATATTAATGAGTAAATTAAATAAAATTGCTGGCAAGCAGTGTTCTTTTTCAGCCGATACACACTGATACGTTGGTAAAGTCTCGTTTGCCAATGGCAGCTTGCTGGTCACATATGTGACCAAGCACACAAAAACGTGAATGTACTTATTTGGACAGTTCTCCCGGAGTCACAAAAGAATTGCGAGGAATTCGAATTGCTTTTATTCCAAGTAATGTAGGTACCAACGTACTTGAGTTAACTGAGGGCAAAAAACCGTCCGCGGGAGTCACGTCTTATTTTGGTGATATTTTGTATACATACGTATTAGCTGATGTCCGAAAATTTGTAAGCATCTGCGTCTTGCGATAATTATATTCCTGAGATAATCTGGAATAGCGTAGCTTTAACAGATTTTTAACTCTTTATTAATATAAAATACATAAGTACATAGATAGATTTGATGCACTTAGATAGATTACTATAGGTAGATCCCGACCTGGTTTTTTTGGAGTGGTTCGGTTCGGAAATGCGGCGGGCCTATACAGGTGGCCCATTTAGATCGATCAGTATGGGAAAGTCTGAAACTATAACACACATACATACACACGAAGACATACGAAGATCTGTTCTTAGGAATCATGTCAGAATTTTAACAACAAGAAAAATTGTATTCTTACGTTTTAAAAAAAAAACTTGTAGTCGGGAATCGAACCCGGTCGTTTTGAAAAATAAAACTGACACTTTTTCTGTTTAGATATCGATTGTGTAGGTCTTAAGCAGCAAATGTTACTATGAAACATGATGTCTAAAATTAATAACATGCATTGTTTTCATATCCTTTCATTAATGTGAAACGCAATAAATAAATAAATAAATTTTAGTGGTGTTCGAAATGACTACCATTTTTTTTTCAATACGACATTCAACTGTTCTCGTTTAGGTGCGTAAAATGGTTGCTGTCTTATGGCTCTTTGCTCGTGTCGCAACTTGTTACATCCACTGATTTAACATATGGCATAGGCTTGCCATTAAGCTATTCTGGAAGTTACAAAATGTAATAGTAAGTAAGTAATATCGTTACCTAAACGAGTTGAATGTTGTATTGAAAAAAATGGCACTTAGTCATTTCGAACACCTACTAAAATAAATTAAAGGATATAAAAACAATGCAATTTATTAATTTTAGACTTCGTGTTTCATTGTAGCATTTTCATTGTTGTTTACACAATCGATATCTAAATAGAAATAAATAATGTTAGTTTTATTTTTAAAAACATCCGGGTTCGATACCCGAGCTGAGTACAGGTTTTTTTTTAAAATGTATTAATGGAGTTTTTCTTGTTCTTTAAATCGATGACATGGTTCCTAAGAACAGATCTTCGTTTGTCTTATAGTTTCAGACTTTCCCATACTGACCGATCTAAATGGCCACCTTGTATATTTACGTGGCGGTATATTGAACAACCTTAAACAGCCCTACGCCCGCCGTCAGTGTGATGTTGTTCATATACCTACCACCACGTAGGTAAATAGGCCCGCCGCACTCCCGCCCCGGCCCGCTCTCGACCCCCTGCCGTTCATGGTGGTTTACGTTTAAGGTGCATTATATAATATGCCTGAATTTAAATTTTGGTCCCACCTCACTTGCATCCCTTGTAATGTGACAAGGTGTCTTAGATTAGCAGACTCTGCACGTCTTTGTTCCACTAAGCTGGAAGCGCCTACAAATAGGTTTGGGCTAGAATTTTGCTCGCATCGTCTATGATTTACACTACTAGAGGTCTTATCTAGGACTTCCTAAGGAAGGACAAAATTCGGCAACAATTAACCCTTTTAAGCACCTAAATACACATAGCAGCTAAGTTATAGTTGGCAACCAATATGGTGCCTACAATTTTTATCAGTATTTTGACAACTGCTTATCTACAAAAGGGGCCGTTTTATCGCTGATATCTATCTGTTCGACGATATATCGATCGAAACTGAGCCGTATCAAGGGTACCCGATAGCAAATAGGCTGAAAAATAAGATAAATATGTAAGGCTCGATGAAGCTGTGAAAAGAGTTAAATGTTTTGTAAGTCAAGATACATTTTTCATTTATAAATACTTAGCCCTTTTTTATAAAATAAGTAACCCTGCAAAAATATTGGCAGACTACTAGCTACTACTCCGTAGGTATTTTACTTTCAGTAATAATCATGCACTAAGGGCCACTTGCACGGTCCGGGGTTAAAAAATTAAATCGTTAACCCTGGGTTAAGAATGACAGTTCCATACATTTTGACACTTCTTAACCCTGGTTAGCCATTAACTCAGAGTTAAGTAGTTAACCCAGGTCTGTGCAAGCCCGCCTCACATGTTTTACTTCGTTTACTTAAATACGTATCATTTTAAATGCTTAGCTTTACTTAGCATGTAATCATTACCTACATTACAAGATAGCCATCGTTAATAGCAAAATTATCTAAAAATGTAACATTTCATCATTTCCTGAGTCATTTTAGATCGGAGATTATCCGCAAAAGCTTGAGATAAGATGTATACTTAGAAGTCAAAAATAAAAGAAAAAAATAAGATGATAGGTTAAAGCCCCAGTCACAACGATCAATGACTCCTGATTTCAAATCAAGAAATGTACGAGTATTCCTACTTTGTAGTTTCTAAAGAATCTTGAAACTATTAGATAAGTAAATATGTTTAGCTATTCATATTATTAAAGAAATATCGCGGTGAACCTGTGAGTGGGGGGCTCGTGCTGAGGCACCGACTAAAAAGGACCAGTTAGGCACTTAGCGCGTGTTTTATTTTGTTTTTTTTTTTATTATTTTTTTTTAAGTTTTTCGTAGGTTTCCTTCCTATGCTTTCCTTTTAAGTTGCATTGAATACTTCCTAATATAATACTCGCTTCATATTTTCACTTATCAGTCACATGAATACGATAAACCAATGTACCGCCACAGTAACGCATCTATGCATTTTGCTTGATTTTGCTGTAGTGCAGGTTTACAAGAACATCCAAGTCTGACCATAAAAAGTGATGCAAGTTGATCGCCCATACCTAGCTGCTAATATTAGCCAGATCATAGCTGGACCTACACCTAAGCAATATGGGAAATGGATACTTAAACTGATTTATAGATATGCACAAGGCGCGGAAGGAAAGTTTTTTTTTTTTATGAAATAGGGGGCAAACGAGCAGACGGATCGCCTGATGGTAAACGATTACCGTCGCCCATGGACACCTGCGACACCGGAAGAGACAAGTGCGTTGCCGGCCTTATAGGTAGGAGTACGCTCTTTTTTTGAAAGCCTGAAGGTCATATCGGTCCGCGAACACCGCAGCAGGTACTACATTCCAGAGCTTAGCTGTTCGAGGCAGGAAATTTCTGGAAAAACGCACAGTAGAAGACAGCCAACCATCCAGATGGTGAGGATGGAAGTGTTGTCGCGTAGGGCGATGGCGGAAGGATGCGGCAGGGATCAACCCGAACAACTCCTCGGAGCACTCTCCGTTGTACATGCGATAGAAGATGCACAGTGAAGCTACATCTCTACGCAGCGCCAAGGAGTCAAGTCGATCAGAAATTCGTTGGCAGCCAACTATTCGAGTCGCTCTCCGTTGTATGCGATCCAGAGGGAGAAGCTGGTACTTGGGAGCCCCCGCCCACAGATGTGAGCAGTATTCCAGCATTCCATAGCATTTTCAGTATTCCACAGATGAGAGTAGTATGTGGGCGAACCTGCGCCTTATAAAGCTGGAGGCGGTGGGCCGGAGTGAAATACCGTCTCGATCTGTTGAGCACGCTGAGCTTCTTCAAGGCTAATTTAGCCTTACTCTCCAAATGGTCGCGGAACTGGACTTCACTCGAGATGTCAATACCAAGGATTCCGATACTGGCTGTGTTAGCAAGGGGAGTGCCCTCGAAAAGAGGTGACGCGACAAACGCAGACTTTTTTGCGGTAAACGCGCAAATTTGTGTATTAGTGGGATTAAATTGGACTAAATTAAGTCGACCCCATTCTGAAACTTCTTTTAGGGAAGTCTCAATTTCAGACACAAGTTTGTTTCGGCACTCTAAAACGTTATCCCGAGAAATACCGGCGCGGCCGGTGTAAGAGGCATCAACCGTAATATCATCCGCATAACAGTGAATGCCGCCGGATAAGTAAATTTAAATACCTTTTAAGTAGTCTTTATTCAACTAGTGACTCGTTTATAGTAAATAGGAACTAAGTAAGTAAAGTTATGTTTTCTATCTAGTTAACTCATAGAATATGCAGACATATTTGACAACTCTGACGGAGATGTGAGATTGTTGATGCAATAATATAGTTAGGCAAGCTATTTTTTTCAAATCAGTTTGGTTTTACTATTTTATTATTTTACTATTTTATTATTCCTATTTGAGTCCATTTTTTTGTCCATTTCTTCGTGACATTTTTATAAAAACAAAGAAAATTAAACTGAGATAAATATTGTCACGAAATGGTCCCACCCAACTCAGCATAATGTCAACCTTGCAGCTAACGCTGGTCTTCCGTTGGAACCATACCGTTTAGTGTCCCAGTTAATGCGTATAAAATAACAAGGCCACGGATAATTTTTCCTATTAAATTGTAATTAAGTACATACACCCCGAGCGCTTAGCAATATTAAACGAAGTGGAACACGTTTAATTTCTGTGTCACGGAAAACTAAAATGGTTATGTTATCTTTGGACACGTAATTCATTGAACTGCTTGCATCGTTAGTACATTCATTTGCCATAAAGGGTCGAAAATTTATTACCACTATCCAATCTACTTAACTCATTTTTACTTTTACGAACTATTTTTTTCAGTACAACTCAACTTATCGAACAGCGTCGTCAACGTCTTCTTTATCTCTGCCGATACAGAATTTAATTTAAGGTTTATACGAGATGAATATTTAACGTAGCAAAAAGTTGGTAAATCATGAAAATCTGCTTCCTTTGTATCCGGAAAATGTTCATTAATGCTGGTAATAAGCTAGCGACAAGTCAATTATTACTAGCTCAGGCTTTACACCAAGTAAGGTAAACGCCCCTGTGCTCGACACTGACCCAATACATGGCACTTTCAATCTTATGTCATAGTAAGAGAGGTGACAGATGGGTGTCATCTATTGGGCGTTGAGGTGTCGAGCATCGGTACGTTTACCTTACATAATTTAACTACATATTACTTACTGACACTTAACCATTTTCTATAGTATGAAAACAAATGTTCTGTTTTTAAGAACCCTGAACTTTAATGCATAATTCAGGTGCCTTTTAAAAGTTGCTGACACATTATTGCCTTTATTATTTTTAGAACCTGCCATAGACATTCATCACAGTGCATTGAATTGTGCTTAAGAACCGCAGTACATCGTTTTAAATTGTCACTTATCATTTTATCTTGCTCGTTAAATGCAGCCAGGGCGAGGCGTCGCGGCCTTGTCCTCAAGAGTCGACAAGCCGGACCTCGCAGGTTTCTCTCTCAACGTGCTAAATACGTAAGCGAATACGCTATACAGTAGTAAGTATTAATATTGGCCTTTCAAAATGTTACTGGTAAGTATGCCCTTTGTTAATGGTTATTCCGCCCGCCCTACGATGACGCGTAAACTGGCATAAGCTGTTTAATAACATACAATGTACCTAATAATACTTAATAAACAATAGTTAACCATTTCCTTGTAACATAGAGTAGATACTCTAATACACCTAAGTAATTTTAAGTTACATAAGATGGAGGAGCGGTGTTTTCTTAGTACGAGTATCACGATAATCAAAAACAGGCACCAGTACAGCTATTGTCATTAGTTAACGAAGTTACTGAATAAATTATTTTTCATTTTCATTTTTTTCATTTCATTTTACAAAGTGTTTTAAAAATTATCCGGAATATTCCACCACTAACTTGCGGTTTGCTGACGATATAGTAATTATGGCGGAGATTCTGAAAGACCTTAATAAAATGTTTGACCTCATAGAGTCTCGCATCAAGTGGATCTCAAAATGAATATTATGGTTAAGATGAAGATCTTATGGAAACATAGAGTTGACTGAACACCCTTTTGAAAGTTTGTCATGCGGATTTTTGATTCAAGATGTAGTTACACGTTGGAGCTATATTTACTTTAAACACCGGCAAATGCGTCAACGTCAACGTCATTACCCACCAGTGGGCTATTCAATTCGAAACCTTATATTTAAATTGTAATATTGAAAAACTACTGGAATATAAGCCGTGGTGGCCTAGTGGTTTGACATATGGTGGCCTCTCAAGCAGAGGGTCGTGGGTTCAAATCCTGGCTCGCACCTCTGAGTTTTTCGGAATTTATGTGCAAAATTACATTTGAAATTTACCATGAGCTTTACGGTGAAGGAAAACATCGTGAGGAAACCTGCATACACCTGCGAAGAAATTCAATGGTGTGTGGGAAGTTCCCAATCCGCACTGGGCCCGCGTGGGAACTACGGCCCATCCCCTCTCATTCTGAGAGAAGGCCTGTGCCCTGCAGTGGGACGCATAGGCTGGGATGATGGGATGATGATGACTGGAATATAAAAAAAACATGTTAACAAAAGTACCTTATACTTTACAAAGCGCTTAAGTAGGTAGTATTTTTTTATACAGGGTGAATCCTAAATCGTGAACAGAAATTAAGTATTGTTTTTAACCCAATTAATGATAGGTAACCATAATGCATTAACCCGATTGTTAAAATTAGTCTGTAAAAATTTGGGATTCATACTTTATTGAAATCAAATCACAAACTCAATGTATGGACACCTCAAATTTAAATAAGACTAATTAAACAAAACAAATGAATTAGTACATTATATTATCCAACATCAACTGAGTTAGAAACATTAATTTCTGTTCTCGACTTAGGATTCACCCTGTATAGAGACGTTGAAATATTCGGTATTGGTAGGAACTAAACATTACAATTTTTGTAAAATTTTCGAGACATTTTTCTCCGTATAGGTATATAATTTTTTTTTCACTTCTCATGCTCTTAAAATGTTACTTTAGTCTCTGCATATCGGGACTAAAGCTCTTTTTTGATCTCTAGGGATTAAAATAATTTTTTTTTAATTTACTTTGGAAACCCCTAAACTGCCAATCACGGTGTTTGCGGATGCAGGATTATTGCCATTTTCAGTGACTGGGCATAGACAATTTTAAAGCTTTCCACAGACCGCAGCGCGCTGTGAACGCTCCGAAGCGCTCCGTAGCGCTCCGTAGCGCCGTGCGCTTCAGTCTGTGGAAGCCTTTAGGGCGTGGAAATAACCTCAAAATGACAACTGTATAAAAAATATTTTAAAAAATAATAATTTCGTGAAACACCATGAATAATTACGAATATTAATCTATAAATTTAATTATATTAAAGATGAATTCATTTTATTATGCATACTTAGTCCAATTAGCTATGAAAAAATTTTCAAGTTTGAATCTGTTGGCTAAATATGCAAACATTTAAAGCGTCACTCAACAAAAAAAAACCGCGGAAGAAATTTAAATTGCTATTTGAATTCTGAACAGACGTCCATTGCTCGTATTGAGCGTACGTAGTATAAAAGTAATATTGTAGATTAGTATAACTAAAACATCGTTTTTTTCCTCGCATTCAAAGTGAAAAGTAGAGTGTTTAACGCGAGACTAAACTGCCATAATGACACGCGAATTATAGCCACCCTCGCTCTGCTCGGGTGGCTAAATATCTTGTGTCATTATGGCTTGTTTTAGTCCCTTGTTGAACAATCTACTATTAATTGCCTGCTGGTAAATCCGCCACTGAACACAATTAAACATCCTGAAAAATATTAACATAGATCGGTGTTCAGTCAAAGTTTCCCAATCATCAGCTAAATTTTCCAAATTACTTTTAAGATACCAACCCTTGGGATATTTACAAGTGTGTCCCGGAATAGGATAGTTAATTTTAATGTGATGATGAAACTGGTGACGAATTTCGTACTACTTTGGTAAATGTTACTGCATATTGGAATGACTTGGCTGTTGTTTCTGTAAATAATCTTGGAGCGCAGTAGTGCCGCCCACGGGACTGGGACGCAGTAATCTGGTCTGACATTGGCGAAGCTGCACAAACGTCGTATAAGAGCTACCCTGAACGAGTCTTCCAACAATGGAGCATTCAAAGTACTACGCCGCATCACTTCCTTCGTTATCGCAACCGTTCAAGTGCTCACTTTTTTAATTTGCTTTGTCAGTTATTCTCACAGAAAAGTTTATTGAAAAAATGCATAATCTTTCCCTGTTGATGATTAACTTTGGAAAAAATATAGGAGCTATAAAAATATGAGTGGATTGTTATTCTATGAAATATTACTAACAACTTTCCAAATGTTTCAACAATCCTTAAGCAACGGATGTTTCTGGTAAATCTAGTGATGTAACATCTTGCCTCTTCATCAAAAGATTTGACGCAATAAAGAGTTGAGTTTGAGATGTGCCGATTAGAATAGCCGTTTCTCTGAATAAAATTAATCCAAACTTTTTAACTCGAAGTCGTTAAAACGTCTTAATAACAAATGAACGCACCTGCTTAGGTAAATCTTCTAAAGTGGAGGTGCGTTAACACGTGCTGTCTTATATTTAGTTCGTCGTTTCCTGTCTAATCCCCCTTGTAAACACTCTACAAAACTATTAAACAGCTATAAATGAATAGAATTGGGAACAAACACTTTTATACATATCTGAGAACGTTTTATATTTGTGGATGCTGTGTATTGATTTGAGAATGTTAATTATGTAAGTGATTTTATGAACTGTGTCTTAAAATTAAACTGGAATATTTCAGTAAAAGCCTAGTAGTTTAACCTATGGCCTCTCAAGCAGAGGATCGATGGTTCAAATCCCGGCTCGCATCTCTGAGTTTTTCGGAATTTATGTGCGAAATTACATTTGAAGTGTGTGTGTGAAGTTTCCAACCCGCACTGCCACGTGGGAACTTCACTACAGCGCAAGCCGTCTCATTCTGAGAGGAGACCTGTGCCCTGAAGTGGGACATACCTATATATAGGCTGAGATGATGATGATGATAATGATGACACATCTTTTCAACCATTGGCCAATGTTCGAAGCGTACAGCGCGTCTAAGGGACGACCTCATCTAGAATCAATAATTGCAATGAACATTCATGTCAAAGGTATTCAGTAAAAGTATTGGGTAATCTTCTGTCGAAGTATTTCGGATTAATTTTAGAATTTCTTGTATATGTATTGTATTTAACGTCTGAATTTCAAACGCATGTCTTACATTGCTAAATCGCAATTGCAAACGCATTTTGTAAGAATAAATAGTAATGTTGAAAGTACATAATGTTACTTCACAAAGTCTATTTGCACAAAGTCGGAAAGACTTTACCAGTGACACTTTGATGAATTTATTGAACTTAACCTAGCAAATTACCGCGTGAGTTAAAAATAATTAATAAACATTACACGGATTACTTACTTCCTGAATTTGCTGGTCAGTTTGAGATCATCGTGATAAAGAACCACGAATTCCTTCCAATTATGTCGGGCATTCCTTGACTTGTATACTTACATGAATGACTAATTCAGTAATAACGTGGTTAAACTTCATAGATTCCAGAAAAACCAAGTGAGTAATTATAAAAATATCAATTACCTAACTACACAATACATCATCGTGTAGTTGTATATTGGTCATAAAGTATGAGCTATAGATAACATTGTGTGTAACCTTTTATAAATAAACATTTCACTGTAATTCCCGATGCTAATATGGTGAAAATTTGATGCGATAGTGTAAGGGTGACGCTCTATCAGTCTAGGTACCTACACCAGTAGTGCGGGAAAATTAGAATGGAAAATATTTAGTATATCAATAGAAACTGCCTGGTAATTAACTTTTTTGTCTGATCGTTATTTTTGTTTACCTGATGTATAGATATTGAGTTCACAATCATTGTAAAATTTCCTTTAGAGTTACAAAAAATCAGTGTCCAATATGACAGTGTTTTAACCGCCAAAGCACAGCTTAGCTTGGTTGTACATAAAGTACCACGCATAGTTAATTAAATTTAACTCTTTTTAAGCAATAAAAGTAAGGACACTAATGCCTTAAAGCAATTAACTTCATTTGACCTGTTGAATGTGTCCTTAAAGTTAACAGAAATAAAATAAAAACGCGGTAAACCTCACTAATAAAGTTACTAAATTTCATGACTGACTTAAGTAAATCATAGAGGCACTAACAATAATCCTGAATATGATACACATAATGTTATACTATACTGGGAAAATCAAGTTTAGAAATTATGAGTCTTACATTGGCGCCCAGAATGGGACTCCATTAGGTACACTCACATGTATTATAAATTCTACCTTAGAAATAAGTGTCAGACAGCGCAATCACCATTTTGTATACATAAATTCGGGAGACCTGGTCCCTATTTTATAAATGTGACAGGCGACGTGTGACTATGACAATTCGAAGTAAATCGCAGACAGATTTTATATGGGCTACGAAATTTAGGCCAAATTATCACTGTCAAATTTCGCCTGTCACGCTTTTGAAATAGGGGCCAGGTGATCTTTAAAAGAGGTAATTTTTAAGGCAACCAGTTCCTGTTAATTTAACTGTGGGCGTGTTTTAAGTAAATGTATGATACCTATTCAATTTCGCCGAGTTATAGGCAAAACAGACTATTTCGCTCAACAAATGGAAAAAAGTTCCACTAGTAAAAAAAAAATACTGAGTCGAATAAAGTATAAAAGTCAAAAAGTGAAATAATTAAGTAGCATTAGTTGGTTTTGCCTCTAACCCGGCGATTTCTTGAGTGGCATCATTGGTTAGGTCACTTGTAGTTGTAGTTCAAGTAAGAACGAAGCAAACCTTGTGTGGAGGTACGCTATTACTCCTAAGTAAGTTAATTTATTAGTTATTGAAAGACTGAAGAAAGTTATTGAAAACAAAACTTGTCATATAATTAGCAACGTTATAACTTTATGTTTATCTATATCAAAAGAACCGTACAGGAGTGGGGACTTAATTAGTTGGCCAAATGAAATAAAGATATGAATTGTATTATACATAGATCATAACCAAGGATGATATAGACTGGATTGGCAGTCGCCATAGTACGAATCGGCCGCGGTTTTTGTGGTTCGATTATTAAATCTAGATGGCGCTGAAATATAGCCAGAGGCTTTGAAGGCAAAACATTGCATAATAATACATTTGCAGTGATATGAAATATCCGTAGTCTTATTGTTTTGCCTTCAAAGCCTCTGGCTATATTTCAGCGCCATCTACAAAAATCGCGGTCGATCCGTACTATGGCGACTACCAATCCAGCCTATATCATCCTTGATCATAACCAAATAAACATTAACCAGCTAGCCTTTAAACATGAGTCAGCTTCAGCTGGTGATAACATGACAACCAGAATGGTTATCTTATTTATGTGTTATGCAGCATAATTGGCGCCAGAAAGACTTATCATGTCCTTCATCTGAATCCAGATATTGTACGTGATAGGTACTGGTGATACCTACATTACAATGCACGAAATATCCGTCGGTTTTACACGAATCTATTCATGTATTGTCTTCTCTGAATAATGATGAAAACGCATCCTACCTACCATAATAAATTAGGAAATTTTATAATGCTTTAATTTAAGGTGCTATAGTTAAGACAAAAGACGAAAGTCGTTGACATAGCCCGAAGGATTAGCACGCTGAAGTGGCAATGGGCTGGTCACGTTTGCCGTACAACTGACGATCGTTGGAGCAGACGTGTCCTGGAGTGGAGACCACGTTTAGGAAAGCGTAGTGTGGGACGCCCTGCAACACGTTGGCCTGATGACCTTAGGAGGACAGCTGGCAGTGGGTGGATGAGGGAAGCCCAGGATCGCGAATTTTGGCGCAATATGAGGGAGGCCTACGTCCAGCAGTGGACGGACAATAGCTGTAGATAGATAGATAGATAGTTAAATCCCGGGATCAGTGAAAGCGTTAGACGAGCCCTCTGTTTAGCAATGAGACACAGTAGATTCGTTCGTAACAATAACTAAGGTAAACGTCCCTGTGCTCGACACTGACCCAATACATGGCACCTTCAATCTTATATCATAGTAAATCGAGTATTGGTAGGTACGTTTACCTTACATTGATTCTAAAAATGCAGGATGCTTAATTTCCCAATGGGACAACATTACCTACCGCCCAAACGAGTTATCGTTAACGAAAGCCAGCATAAGCAAGTAGCTACGTTTGATCTAAATGAGCAAATTATGATTAGATTATAGTTATTACTAGTTACACCCGGGACTTAAACGAGAGCATTTTATAACTAAAAATTACCTCGCCTGTGTCAACCACATTGGCTATGAGTGTTGTTTGTCGAAGTGATCAAGTGACGGTACAAAAATAAAATCAAGTGCGGGTAGGTCGGAAAACTTGCGCGGCTAAACGAACCTATACCATACACTTCAGGCTACTCGTGACCACGGCCGCTACAATGTGGTCAAAACGTTGTGGTATTTATTAGCAATAAGGCACGTTTAAAACCCTCATGTAAAAAATAACTATGAACAGATCAAACATATAGTATACAAGCAGTATCACGTTTCAAGCCCGTGTGTGCCGGTTCACATGATTGATGATTCAACTCTATATGCATAGTCTGTCCGCCAGAATATTTCTTCTATCTAATCTCGAAGTTTTATGTTCCAGAACTCACCTTGTTTTTCCGAAAACTCGTTTTGCTATAAAAACAACTAAATGGCCTGCAATGCCGTCAAAATTGTGCAATAATTTCATCTACATAAAAATAATTGAAGTTACCTTTAGTATAATCTAATCATAATTATATTTCTCAACTATTGCAAAACAGTTTATTTTGCGTGACATCAACTAGCTACCTTCTTTAGCATTCCTGGTCTCATTGATACACCTCCTACTCCTTCAAAACACTCATATATCAAACACAGACGACTAAACGACCGCTTTAGCCTAGTTGGTAGTGACCCTGCCTACGAAGCAAGAGGTCCTGGGTTCAAATCCCGGTAAGGGCATTTATTTGTGTGATGAGCACGAATATTTGTTCCTGAGTTATGGATGTTTTCTATGTATTTAAGTATTTATTTATCTACATATATAAGTATGTTTATCGTCGTCTAGTACCCATAGTACAAGCTTTGCTTAGTTTGGGACTAGGTCGATTTGTGTAAGATTGTCCCCTAATATTTATTTTTTTTATTTTACAGCATTTATGTGTGATTGTACCATACACTGTAGGTATGTATATCCATATACCAGTCGTCTATGACATTTATTAGGAAAACCTGTAATTTATAAATAAACGATGACTATTATCTGTCATGTATTTTATATAATTGTCTACTATGGTAAAACCTTTAATTAAATGTTATCTGATAATTTTCATCAAGTCAATATACATACAACAGGATAAAAACAAGATAAGGATTAGAGTAAATATAGCTGTTCCGTGGATGTTCAAAATTCTTATTTCCTCAACGTGAATCCGAAAGGAATGAAATTTACGTAGATTTAGTAGAATAAATTTTTATGCACTAAATTTTCAGAATCAAAGGCTAGGACATTTTTTAATCCAGGTGTCCGCCGCTACCAATCATAAATTTTCTTGAAAAATGCTTTAAATCAATTCCCTAAAGTTACATCCCTAGTCATAAGTATAATATATATTCGCTACCTCCTGCCCAAAAACTACATTACTGACTGTACATCGTTATCCAAATTGTTACTGTTGTCCTGTGAATGAAATGACTACAATTGTATGTTGTCTACTCTTCAATTGCCTTAAATTCCTGGTAGTTTAGACCGGACAGCGCAACATTTTTGCATCTATCAATACCTAGTTGAGTGGATACTGGGTATCTATCTGTAACGCGAGTTATATCAATTAAGATCTATATTCATTGAGTATGAGTCAGGTCTCAGTGCAGTCATTGAGAGCCGTCATGTATAAATGTAGGCGAGGGCCGGAGGGCGGAGGCTGGCAGAAGAGAAAAAACTACAGTAGGTAGACAGATAAACAGAATAAACTTACACGCAAAGATCTAAATGATATTTACATATTTTTTTAAATTATACTGGAAGAAACGTGGGGAGATCAGAAAACATGGGGAGTTAGCTCAATAAGTTTGAATATAAATGTTGTTTACGGATTCGAATGAAGAATAATTCAAATCTTATTTTGAAATCAGTACAAAATATTCTGAAGCCTTACTTAAAGGTATTAAATTTCGTCAATCAAGAGTTGTTACCGTTTTATTATCAATAGGTAATTACTTAAATGAACGCACCTATACGTGGCATAAAACTTTTTCTTTCTGAAATATTATTTGCCACCTTGTCCCTAATCTTGAACAAACATAGGTAAGTACACTGTGATAGACTTGTCCGCTGTTCCTTTTCCACGGCATAACAAGCTATTCGATGCAAATTGTCGTTATTTCATTAAACTAATGCCTTACGTCCGGTGTCGCCCGTGTCGCTTCACGCGTCGGAGTCTCCCACTTTGTCAGTCACTATATCTATGCAATCTTTATCACACCCATAAATATCTGTTTTTGCTGTCCATTTTTAGCACCTGCTAGGTACTTTTGAAACTTGATTCATGTGTTAAATTTGCGTGATTTTCACTCATAATTAATACCACACCCTGGGGCCTGTTGCACAACAAAGTACAACTAATATTACAAGCGGAACTCTCGCTTCATTTATATTAACTAGAAAGGGAGTTCCGCTTGTAACATAAGTTGTACTTTGTTATGCATCAGGCCCCTGGACTTAATCACAGCGATAGATAGTTAAAATTAAAAAAGAAAAAAAAAGATCAAAGTGGTCGATGCGTTGGTAATTGTAGCATTAAGTATTACCGTTGTGAAGTAGCGAGTTAGGTATTAATTTTATTGCTACTTTTTAGTCGTTAGTTTCGATCGATCTGCGCTCGAGCTAAAAGTCGAGACCACACGTTTACCCAAAGATAAGACCAAGCTAGATCGATTTTTCATCATTGAAATCATTAGAGCTATTTGCGAGATCCCAGAAATAATTAAATACACAAGAATTGCTCGTTTAAAGATAGATAAATGTTACGAAACAAACACGCATAGAGTACATAACACAAAGAGCGACCTACACGCTATGAGGCGCCGCCTAATACCAAAGTTTCTGGAGCAGCATACATCAAACTCGATTAGGGCGTTGTGCTCGTTCTACCCGTTTGTTCTTATGTATGTGACATTAATTTATTTTCATACAGGAGGGTTATTTCTCCAAACAAAGCTGGGCCTGAGTCAGACTGCGTAAATATTTTTATTTCGGGCGTATTTAGCTCTTTGTTTCGCGGTCGCGAATGACTCGCTGAGTACGAGTGTTTACACTGAAGAAGTGTTTGAGTTGAGCCATATGTTCATATAGTTTGACGTAATGCACCGTATTAGAAATCATGACTAGTGGTTCATACGCTGGCTATTGCAAAGTCGTTAAAGAGAAAGGAACCGTTGTGTGACACTCAAGTGAAACTGCAGATACTGACGCCAGTTAATCGGGAAGTTTGAAGTTAAATGAGAAATAAATCAATTAATATATTATAAATGTCCACATGTTGATGTCGGCACTTAAGTCTAAGTTATTTCACTGTAGTGTAGTAATAGATGGACATAATTGTCAGACATCATCTATCTAATACCTTTAAACGAGCAATTCTTGTATATATGTATATATATATATATATAATCAGGATCTCGGAAACGGCTCCAGCGATTTCGATGAAATTTGGTAAGTGGGGGTTTTCGGGGATGAAAAACTGATCTAGCTATGTTTCATTTTCAGAAAATTGCTTTTACTCGTGTTTTCCGACTATTTTTGTTTGCATTAGAATATAAAGCTAAATTTCGCCGACTTCGAGCAGATCATAATGGCACATTAGAAATCGGGTGGTCGCGGATTCAGCCGACCTCGGTTCGATTCCACGTTTTTTTTCAAGATTTTTAGTTTTTTTTTTAAGTTTATTTTTTATGAGAAAACGTCAAGTTTCTTCTTTTGTGAGAAAAAGTTATTTTTTTGTGAGAAAAAGTTACTTTTTTGTTAGAAAAAGTATTATAGGGAACGTGCAGTAACTATAGGCGGCAGCACTAATGCGACAGAAGAGACACTATGCGGACAGTAAAACAAACTTATCAAGGTAAAACTTTCAAATTGATGGCACCCTTATGGCACCAGTTGGCAGCACCGTCTATGTGCACGTTTCCTATTGGGAGCACAGAACAGGAAAAGCCGGTTGTCTGTAAAGTCGGTTTACGGACGATAGTTTAACGTGACTCATCCCCCCCCCACCCCCTCCGGTGTTTTTGTCAAATATCTTGAAAACGGTGCATCCTACGGCAAAATCAATGAAATTTTCATCCCCCCTTTAACACTCCCGCGCTCCCCCCCCCGCATCCCCTCCCCCCCTCTCACCCCCCCCCCCCACCCCTCCGGTGTATATAATCAGGATCTCGGAAACGGTTCCAACGATTTCGATGAAATTTGGTATTTGGGGGTTTTCGGGGATGAAAAATTGATCTAGCTTGGTCTTATCTCTGGGAAAACGCTTGGTACCGAGTTTCTGCCCGAGCAGAGCTCGGTCGCCCAGGTACTGTTCTTTAAGTGCACTTCGTAAACTTGCTGCAAGATTGGTTCCTTTTCGAAAACAGAAGGTGCCCTTGCAAAATCAGATGCTACCTACAGAAATGACGACTAAGTGTTATCATTCGCATAAATACTAAGTCACTAAAGTTAAATATGGTGCACTTGCGTTCGTCTTACGACATAGTTGAGTCATATCGCGGGGGTGTCGCGGAAAATTATCGTTAGGTAGTGGAAAATTCACTGCAGGAAAACAATATGTAATCAACTCAAAACATCACGTGAACAGTCAACGTGTGTAGTTTGGTCATGTGTCAACAACATAGGTCCAGGTGCCTCTTTTTCTGATCGCGCATCAGAATACCATTTATGCACATGAATAATTCCGACGGCTGACGTCCCGTGTCCTGTCACAAAATGGAGCACGAACCTGCATAAATCTCTGAGGCGCGATGAAAAACAAACGCAACTCACCAATGACTCCGGAATCAAAGGAAAGAAGCTCCTCGCATACAAAGCAGGTGCATAATGTATCCTCATTAGAGAGGTCGTGCAAAACGCATTACTGCAGTCATTATCACGGCGTTAGCACAAAAAGATTGTTGCGAAAATACAGATGTGATTTCGTTTTGCATCCCAAATAGGTAACATTACAGGGAGTTTATGTATTTGTAGATCGGAGAGTACTTGAGATGACGCGGTGTTTACCACCCCGGAGTGCAGAAATAAAGCAAGGCAAGTAGGGTTATCGTGGTAGCAATACGGTCATTGTACCAATCGGAATCGTATTTTGCAATGGACGCTTGATAACGTTTCTATTGTTCTTAGCATGCTATCGTGGAATTTAATACACACCTTTGTTTTCGTAATTAAAATACAACATCATTTAAGCATGGAAGTATTTGAAGTGAAATAATTACAATGAAAGCAAAAATAGTGGCTACGGAACATAAAGTGTAATTGAAATAAGCTAAAAATTACCATTTTACGTATTTGCGTCCGGTTTCTGCTGATTAGTTTTGAAACTATTTTAGGATCTGATGATGAGGATAAAACCAAAGCAAAACCAAAAAATCAAAAAAAAAACAAAGATTATTTGCATATTACCTAGGGTGGAAATTACTCTGAAGAAAGATCAGTACCTACCTATTTAAGACTCATCTCATCATAGTTAAAGAATTAATCCCATAGCTTCATTAATATGAATCGTGTTTTTAAATTTTTCTGTTCAATGAATATGCACTTTGTACGCAATAGTGTGGTACAGAGCGCCGGAATAATATGCGACCGGAGCAAGAATTAAAAGATGTGCGATTATTTCAAAATATCGTCGAAAAAATTAAAAAAGACAACGACACATTCAAAGTCAGCGAATTTCAGGAATAAATGAACGCAGCTCACTAAAAAATTGTCAAACAGAGCAAAACCCAATTGAGCATGAAGCATACGCAATGTGTCACAGACCTCGGCCGTGTCTGCACGAGAAATAAATTACAGTCGTTTATACGTTTAACCCTGTACTTTAAGTGCGCTCAATAAAAAGATGACTGCGTATGAAGATGGAAATTCCATCCGGCTAAGTATACCATTTTATACATCCTATCCTTATCCTATCCTATCTATTTCTTATCCTATAAACAATCTGTATCACGTTACAAAACCCTGTTTGGGCAGAATTTTAATTTAGTTATTTTGTTCAGAAAATGAAAACAAAAATTTCATATAAAAAGTTTTTTTTTAATTTCTATTTAAATTAAATTATTTTGATGTAAGTTAATGTCTTAAAGTATTGGCATCTACTTAGTAAGCAACAAAAAAATAAGTAACTTAATATAGGTTCAGATTTTATTTACTTACTAGCTGTTGCCCGCGACTCCGTCTGCAAAGAATTAGGGGTATAAAAAATAGCCTACGACCTATTCTCAGACCTAACAAATATAGACAAAAAATTTAATAAATATCAATCAAGCCATTTCGGACGAGTTCGATAACAAACACCGTGACACGAGATTTTTATATAAGTATTAATTCAATTCAATTTTTGGGATAATTATGGCCCCATCGAAAGGTGCGATGATTCCGCCAATGTCGAGGTTGGATAAGACACTGCCAGACGACCTTTGGTCAAGTACGGTAGAGCTGTCCGTGTTCGTTTTATATATTAGTGAAGAAGAAGATTAGAAGATGACATTATGGTGTTTCTATTCTAACATTCATCGAACAGATTGGTAGGTACCTACCATTAGCATTACTTTAGGTAATGGTAAGGTTAGGTACAGTACCTACCTACGATTATTTCCACTTTGACTCTCGGGACATCTCAGTTTTAACCGTAAGCGTTCGTGTTTTCTCTTAGGGTACTTAAGTATAAGTATAAAATCCTAGAATTTAGTCACATAAAATATCCAAACCTATTACTTAAATGAAATTTATATATAACAAAACCTCAGCCTAAGTATTGCAGTTTGATCTCTCGACGTATAAAATAAATGGAATATCTGTGTTGCTCCTCCGCTAAGTAGTGAGGCCAAGTCGTGCAAAACAGCTACGTTTGCGCTGAAAAATGCTTTTTCATGCAATTTAACCCACCCTCCCTCCGCATAAAAAAACGTAAATCACCAACGCAAACGTAACTGAACCCACCACCAAGAAAACCACCACCACCATAAACCAAATCCCGGACACGTGTTTCGCTTCTCTCCGAAGCATCATCAGCGGTTGTTGACCCTACGACGGTTAGTCGAAGCATTTCGACGCATGAAAAAGCATTTTTCAGCGCAAACGTAGCTGTTTTGCACGACTTGGCCTCACTACTTAGCGGAGGAGCAACACAGATATTCCATTTATTTTAAACATGGACCTCCGCAAAGTAACGCCTGAATCTATACAGTACTCTCGACGTATATCGAGAATTGCCGAGTGCCAAAGTGGAAATAATCTGAAAATGAAGTATATCTTAGATAGAACCTACTTACCTAATATTTTTTTCTGGAGGGTTTCAATAATATTGCTTACTTGCTCAAGTTTGCGCTACTGTTTCATATCTAGTTTCAGAGTGTTTAAACGACGTATAACACTTAAGTTCTGTTGACTTTTTATGACTCGAACAGTCGTCGCGAGATGACATTCATTCGGAATGACTTCACCGCACCAAAACTCTGGTGACTGCAAGTCACTTATAAGGCGGTGCCCTAAGTCGGTTAATGGACGAGTTCATTAACTTCTTTGTTTTCAGTTTGAGACTTTTAAAATAACGTTCCTGATACGATATTGTTCCGTCGTAAATAAGTTGCATTTCTATACAATTTCTGCAACTCTTTGTACTTAGTTGTACATAATGGAACAATGGAATATACAGAACACAACTTACTTCCTTGTAATACGCCAAGCAAGACGAAATGGATGCATGTTGAGAGTTCTCAATTATTATTATGTTTGTTTCTCGTATTCAGATAGCTACGCGAGTGGTCCTCGTGATGGATTGATGAAAGGCCTTTGAAATGGATGGATGACTCAACGGATTCCTGACAAACGGCTCCAGCGGAATGGCAATCACTTCATTCCTATTCGTGATTGCTTTGCGCTGTAACTACGAAGTGCATCAGCACATAAGTATGTTTTGCTTACTCTAAATTTGTTTCCGAATCGATTGGCCGCATTTTAGCACGCACCGTTCAATGTAAACCGTTGCTATTTAGCTTGAACGTAAACACGACCACTTGGGTTCGTGTAAAGTTTCTTGCTAATATCGTTTGATGCTTACAGCAGCGGACCGCAAAGGCTGAGCATGACGATAAACCGTGTCCGTTTATGTGATTTGCTTTATGCAGACAGTAGACAGCCATTAAAGCAGGGAAGCCCATTAAACAAGAACTTGTCAGACTATCGGCCTTAAGCTTCGAGGTCTACCCACCAACCCGACGCGTTCCCACAAATAACGGTTCACTAAACTTACCAAGTCATTTCCTATTTGAGTTAGGGAAGTACTCAGATACCGTTTATGGAAATCAACACTTATAAATAGTTTTTTGACTGTGCATATTTCGTCCTTTTTTTAGTGCATGTTTGCATGCATATTTTGGCATATTGATAGTGCATATAATCCGATGTCTACTTATGTAGACAATATGTCGATAGAGCATATGGAAAATTTGTGTCACGGCAATCATCTGTTTCCAATTTCTCTTTTTATGACTTTTGAAACTGCGTGAAAATAGGCAGATATTTTTTATTGCGTGTTAACATTTCCATGCGGTTCCTCCGATGATAATTTCTCCCGATTTCTGCCATCCGTGAACACTCGCGACTCTTGTGTTGGTCGCTGATACATTGCCGACTTTTTAAAAACATATAGACTGTCTCTTGATGGCCCATGGCGAAGTTGTTCGGGAATATCGTTAAGAATTTTTCATGAAGTTTGTAAAAACTCGACCTAACTTCGATAAAGTACTTATCGCAAAACGTTCAATCTAATTTTCTGTTAGGACGAGGCATTCGATTTTTTCCCAATTTTTTTATCATCATTGTGATCACAGTATGTAGGTACTTAAGCTATGTTCGTGAATGAAATTGTAATAAGTATGTTATTTTTCATCATATATTTTAGCAAAAATACGATTAGTGAAATTCTCTCGACAGATTCGAGCTCCCAGTAGCATCCAAAAATATTTCATTTTGCAAATTTCGTAGTGGTAGAGCCATGTTGTAGCTAGCCGCTGCATCACGAATGGGCCGGCTCGTCCGGGGCAGTACCACCCTCTCACAGAGCACCGGCGTGAAGCAGCAGTACTCCTGCTGCGTTTCGTACGGTCAGTGAGAGCGCCGGGGGCCCAATACCTCTCCCTCTCCTCTATTCCCTTTCCTTTTTCCTCTCCCTTTTAGGGCCGACAACGCACTGGCATCGCGTAAAGCGGTGCGGGTGTCTATGGACAGTGGTGATCATTTAACATCAGGTGACCCACTAGTGCGTTTGTCTGGCTTCTCTAACATAAAAAAAAAATTATTTCGAAACTATAAGATTTAATTCTACAAATTTTTCAAAAAAAAAATAATTGTGATATTAACTAGTAAATTGGGATAAATTAGTAGGTATTTAATCGTTACTTAAGTAGTTTACTTTTTATACTTACTTAATTATTTTTATACTTTTAGGTCCTATGCTGCATATTGTTAATGTTAAACTAATTAATTGTATGGGTGGAGTTAGTGTTGGAACATTTTCAGGTGCCTCGTCTTATATACAGTTTCCTGTAGCTTGAGTTAGTCGCGGATATCGTGCCCGCGCTGTAGCGCTAAATATTTGAGCATCGAACCGTTAGTGCGCAGGCGGCGGTCCAGCGCTCTAGATCGCGATGGTCGGCGTCTTTGTGACTTTGTCCATTGACCCGTACAAGGGCCGACACCGAACTTCCTACTCACCTGTCGCTTGTTATTTATACTGCTCACTGGTTTGTTGCTTCGCTTATTTGCATGAAGATATTGGTGATTATGTGTGGAGCTTCCGAGAAAAATATAGCTACGCTTGCTAATGCAAAGATACTTGAAGTTAGAAAAATCAGTGACTACTGATACTTCAATCCCTGAAGAACTCACTTGAGTTTTTTCGGGGGGGATGGGATTAAATGAGACAAAAAGAAAGCTTTTCGACAATACGTTCAGAAATTATTATTTTTCAACCGCTCATTAATACGTGAAATTACTTTTATTCCTTAAAAGGAGTGAGTCAATGCTCCATGTGGGACAAGAGAGTTTAAGTGCCGTTAATTTCCTGAGAAATATTTTTGTTTGAAAAATGCCTCGTTACGAAAAAGTTTCAAAAAGTCTTGTAGTGTTAAATAATTCGTTTTGAGCAACGGTAGCTAATAAAGATTTTGGTAATGCAATTTGGAATTGAAACTGGATATTTTGGTCTTTGATGGTTGGTATGCGGCGCGCAACCAAAGTCAATGCGTTAGCGTAGTTGGCAAGGATATGCTGTCATCATCGGGTTTATAGCTTTGGTGCAAGTGAGGAGAGATTGCACTTGAGGGTTAGTGTAAACAAATACACCGTGAGGGATATAAGTAATAAAAATACTTACCTATCTCCTCTCAGGAACCGTCGTAGGATACTGATATTTTGCTAGCACGGATTCAAGATACGGCAGATCAATAAGCTGCCTATGACATAAATATTAACTTTGAATAAAATATTAGGATTTATTATAATCGAACTTTCTAACACGATGAAAATAATCTCTGTATGTGTAATCTATGCCTTCCTAATTTTTTTAACGTAGGTACAATTTAAAAATATATTCTCAACTGCTTCAAATTTCCCAGAACGTGAATATATACAGATTGCAATTGTTTTGCACCACGTAAATCAGTTTCTAAACTGCTGAAGTCTTGGATAACGAAGCGATTAATTTGATAGAATCAACACACACACTTCAGAGAAAAAAGCAATAAATTAACAGATTTAACAAACACAAATGTGAATATTTATTTTCGCATTGTGGCAGGATGGATTAGGAATTTGTTTTTAAATCAGCTTCGTGTTGTTGTTAAGTACTAAGTACGTCTACAAATTAATCAATTAAATTAAAACTCTACATGATTTGACCAGTATAACTAATAAACTTTTGTCTTATTAAAATTGTTTATAGCATTATACCTATTGCCTGTGCAGTGCCAGCGTTACGACCACTGACACCCCGGGCAAGAATATTGCGGCGCTCACTTAAGGAAATCAAAATAGAGTGCCAGTTTGGCGGGGAAGCATCCCACCCCCACCGATCGCTGTGCCTGTGGTATTCACATACATAATAATATACGTGTATCCCATGATGCACACTAGCAGTTCGATGATTTCGGCTAAAATCCTAGGTTTTAAGCTCATGAAATCTTCATGTTACCGCCTTTAGCAAAGTGCGCAATGCGTGACGTCATGTTGCGTGGAAAGGTTTTATGAATCCCTCTGGGTTCTCCTGACCTGTGCCATTCCTGCGACATTCCTCAGCGATCGTCCTCGCCTTAAATGGCGAGTGTCGCCGCAACTGACTGTACAGGGAATGGTGCGGTCACACGACTACTTGGGAAACCCGCATTTTATGAGTAACTTGAGCTAGCAGGCGAGGAAATAACCTGAAACAGAAGGATTAGAGGTTGGTCCGTTGCAGTTCCTGAAGACACTGTGTCTGCAGCATGTGGTTCGTCTCTTCAGTTGGTTCACTACCTCATCGTAGCCTATGCTCGTCCACTGCTGGACATAGGCCTCTCCCATAGCACGCTACTGAGCACGATCCTTGGCCATTCTTATCCAGCTCTACCTCTCTACCACCTAGCTCTACATATCCGCTCATAAAATTTTTGCCAACTGATTAATTTCCCAACTGTTTTTTTTTGTCTGAAACTGTAAGTACTTCAGGATTGTTATAAAACTAAACTAATTTAACCTATAGGGTTCTGCGAGATAGTCGTGAAATATATCCTGAACAGTTTACACTTTGAGAAAAAAACTGTTGTTGGGAAATGAAACAGTTTGGATCCCCTTCATTTTAGTCTATTCGAGCGGCTGGCTGAAAACAAAGGTAAGTTCGGATCTAATCTAACTGACTAACAGTTCTGTGGTAAAGTGTCTCGTTCTTAGATAATCCTTCAATTTATTAAAGTCCACTAAGAATAATAAAAATGGCTTATATGCTCCATAAGCAATATGAGCCATAATGTTGTTTACGACTTTGCGATTGTGACACGATACATGAAATTTTTTTGGAATTCAGTTTTTAGCCATTTTCTGTCATGGGTGCTGCAAGTAACGGCCCATAAATAGGCGACAGGAAATGGATATTACAGAGACGCGCCAACTGCCAAGTAAGCGTTGGACTTTACACCCAGCTAAACGGGTAACTCTACCTATCTTATTCATATGCACAATTGACATTATCCTTTATAACTACGTGATTTGTCATCTGAATGACGGTAGTCACCAGCATTCGCGGCGGCGGTACCGTTACTGCGTGGAATGGGACCATCCGCTCTATCGGTACACTAATGCCAAACAACTGATGGCCAATCATGTATCTTGTAATAGCTGAACTGCAATTGAGATTGTATTCATTTTAATTTTAGAAGTTGTATGCGGGAATCGAACGTTCATGAGTGCGAAGCCGCAGGTAAGTATAAGCTTATGTGTATTTAAACGTAACGTGTGTATGTAAAGCCTGAAATTTTAAACGTGATACAAAACTAGTGTTTTTTAGCTCAGTTAATGCTGGACAATACATTAACTCAATTTAATTTGTCTTATTTAATTTCATCGTCATTTCAGCCGAAAGACGTCCACAACATAGGCGCCATCCGCATCCAACGCGTTCCCGCAACCTTAACCAGGTCATCGCTCCATCTTGTTGGAGGCCTACCCACCCTGCGTCTTCCGGCTGTGCCCTACTCACTGCCACTAATTTAATTTGTGGTGTCCATAGATTGATTTTGTGATTTAATTTCAACAAAGCATGAAAACATAAACTTTTTTCGACTAATTTTAACAATCGGGTTAATGCATTATGTAGTCCGAGTCCAGCATTAACAGAGCCAGAAACACTAATTTCGTGTCATATTTATTTTAAAGTTCATTATAACTGTAATTTCAATAGGTACTAGATCACAGATATAGATATAGATGACGCAATGCTCACGATTTGTATTGAAACCAAGCGTGTCGACTTTTTAACACTACTGTGACGTCACAGCCGAAATTTAGTGATGGGAAATTCAAACCACAGGCATAATTACCTACACTTAATTACAACGCAACGAGGCATTTTCTTAGTTTTCGCGGACGTCCGGCTGCAACAACTGACGCACGCGAACTGTCAGTAGTGGCGGCCAACCCGACGCTTTGTCGGGATTCGGACACGCGAAGTAGCTGCATTTGCGTTATCTATGTGTATCTATATCTGTGTACCAGATGAAGAACCCCAAACTGCATAAAAATATTTCTTTATTTACCCCCAAAAGTAACATCGTAAATCTGTATTTCCTGTGTAATTCAAGTTCCTACGGGAATTCCGGGAAAATACATACCTACCCTATGCCACTCTCGCAACTAAGACGAATCTAATGACGCCTTCCGCTTTAAAATCCATCGAGCAGTTTAGGCGGCAGGGCGTGCCAAAGAATGATACATACATACATGAATATACTCGTATAAGTTCGAAAAACATAACCCACGTTGACAGTCGAATGAAAAGATAGGCTTTCCTTTCATTATTTTATCGCATCTATTTCACAACTAGCATTTTATGTCGAAAGCATTTATTTTTCCGATTCGCTGTCGATGCAACAATGGTCGTGCTAGAACACAATCGGTCGTATCGATGTATAATAAATTAATTTAGATTTGATGTGTGTTTCATTAGCCCCCGTTGAGTCACGCATTGTAAAACAATAGCTGGCGTATGAAATAATGAAATCGTGCTCACGCGCGCATGTAATCGCCTCCATTCGGATTTTAAATTAACTTCTTGAGCTAATTTGGATGCTCTTGACGCTTTTGGTGACGCCGAAGATTTGCTAATAATATCTTCAACATAGTATATAATATAATATACTTACCGTCGATGCTGTCGCTGTGCAGATGGTTGTTGGTTGATGCTAAGAAAAGTATTTGGGACAGAGGATAAAAGTATCTTTCTGGAATCTTGAAGCCATGTGAAAATACCACTCAAAATGTATGTAATTCTGTGCATTGCCAGTGCGTCGTCATTCCACACAATATCCCAGCCTTTGTACATCCCACTGCAGGGCACAGGCCTCCTCTCAGAATGAGAGGGCTTGGGCCGTAGTTCCCAATGCAGATTGAGAACTTCGCACACAACATTGAATTTCTTCGTAGGTGTGAGCGGCTTTCTTCAAGATGTTGGCCTTTACCGTAAAGCTCATGGTAAACTTTCAAAAAAGTCGAACAAAAATTCGCACATGAAAAACTCAGAGATACGAGCCCGGGCTCGAACCCACAACTCTATGTTTGAGAGGCCATAGGTCAACTAGGCTACCCCGACTTACAGTAATTTAAGTTTTGTAACCCCCGACACAAAAAGAGGGGTGTTATAAGTTTGACCGCTATGTGTGTGTGTGTGTGTGTGTGTCTGTCTGTGGCATCATAGCTCTTAAATGGGTGCACCGATTTGGATGCGGTTTTTTTTAATAGAAAGCAGAATCTTGGCGATGGTTCTTAGATATGTTTCATCAAAATCGGTTCAGCCGTTTCAAGTTATCAGCTCTTTTGTTAGCTGCGGAAGGGATCTTATATAGACGCATAACGGGTATTGACTTAATGTTCAAACAAACATACAAATAACATAATTGGGTAGGGGGTTTTTAAAAAAATTAATTTATAGTTATATTGAGGATTTACCTACTCCAACCAAAGTAAGTAGGTACCTATTAGTCAAGTGTAAAAATATGGGTGCATACAACTTGCTCATAAATATATCCCATAGCTCGTCGTCGAGTTAAGGTATCCGTACATAATGATGAGAGATTATTTAATATTTTTGCATTTGACCGTACGTACAGGCGTACATACTCGTAAAATGAATAAAAATATAACTGTTAAAATATATGATAAACGTTAGAGTTAACCCTATGAAATTGAAGACGAAATAATTTACGCATTAGAAATCATAAATCTTTGCCACAAAATAATATTGTTCAAAATTTCAAAAGATCCTTCCAATGATGCGCTAAGTTAAACACGATGACTGGAGCAGTTTCATAAAGCCGACAGTTCAGCCAATTCTATTATTAAAATTTCTCAATTCAACACGCATCTGCGACCCAGATCTTGCTCTAAAAAGAGTATCTTACAATAACATGAATTACATTTGAATGAAAACTGGATTGTATATATTAATACGTAATTTGGTATGGGCCCCACATTAAGGGGGAGAATAATGGGTAGCAAAATCTTAATAATAAGAGCGCAATGGCCCCCT
This sequence comes from Archips xylosteana, assembly GCA_947563465.1. Lineage (NCBI taxonomy): Eukaryota > Metazoa > Arthropoda > Insecta > Lepidoptera > Tortricidae > Archips > Archips xylosteana. The sequence continues at coordinate 11,048,049 of OX387356.1, forward strand.
CTAATTCGGCACATCGTGTCAAACTTGTTTCGACATGAAAAAGCCAGATGTTTTTTTAATCTTCGTCGTCTTGACTTTAATTTGGGACCCGCCTTATAAATTGTCGATAATGTCTAAAGCAAATTTACAGTGCCGCTTTTAAATGGCCGGTTTCTAATGATTTAGGATACAATCGCAACCGTTTTATCCCCAGAAAAGTCTTTTGCTTCATCAATATTATTTCTCTGGGAAAATACATCTGGATGTGTATCCTACTAACAACTTGAGTTAAGGGTTGACATTAAAAACAATACTGTCTGCGGTCACCCCATAAAGGACGCAGATATTAAAGTATATTTTCAATGAAACGTTTTTAACGAAGCTGCGGTCCCCCGCATGGCACCGGGTTTTATTTAAGTTCACCACATGGTACACCACGGCATGTGGGTGCCATTCTATTCCAGACGAGGCACGCTTATTAAAATTAATATCTGTCTAATTTATAGATCATTTACCACAATATTGAGCTCTATGCGTGTTCCTAAGCCCTGCAACTTAGTTGAGGTAGGTTAAGTGCAATAAAACCAAATTACATGGAAAGATTATCCGAGTTAAGCTATGTTATCGTTCATGATATCTGCATTCTTTATTTGTCTTTGTTTCGTGGTTACGAAGTTACGATACCTAGTGGTAGGTACTTATTAAGTCGAATTGGAACTAACAAGAACCCACGCAGCTCCAAATCTAGATCGACGATCTAGTTTACCTAAGGACGACGCAGGACCCATCTACAAAACAAAAAAGAAAATTCCTGAATAATTACGTGTTCACAACAGCAACAAAGGAACACTGACAGTTAGATTGTACGTATTTTGCTTTTGCCTTTTATACTGACAAACAGTTCGTTTTAATTTTATTAATCGAATGCAGTTCTCCATTTGTCCAATAAGACGGAATGGGTGATCTCATGCACTCGTCATATCACTCCTTGGTAGTCATACGACCGAAATAGCCGGTCATTCCCGGAGCCGTCTTCTGGACTGCAATGCTGCTATCGAACATGTGATGGGCACCATTTAGAAATGGTAAACTAAACAGTAGTAATAACTGTTAGCCCAGTTTGCAATTCAAGGAATCACCTTGTCTGTATTATATATTTCAGGCTGAAACGGTACACGAATTGTTAGGGAAAGGTGTAAGGAAAGGCTCACGTTTTTCTCATCTGCGTATGCTTTAGCCAGCTATACTCCCAACTTAATGTTAGACCTTAATTTGGCCTCAGATTGTCAAGAACGAGTTTAACTACCAGAAAGTCAGTTTAACTCGAACAAGTTGAAAAACCGGCCAAGTGCGAGTAGGACTTGCGCACGAAGGGTTCCGTACAATTATCTATAAAAATCACGTTTGTTGTATGGGAGCCCCCCTTAAATATTTTTTTATTTTAATTTAATGATTTATTTTTAAAGTTAATACATAATTAAATATTCTGTGAATATTTCAAGCTTCTACCTGTTGCCCTTATCAATATCGAGCAAAAAAATCACTTTTGTTGTATGGGAGCCCCCTTAAATATTTATTTTATTCCATTTTTTTTTAGTATTTGTTGTTATAGCGGCAACCGAAATACATCATCTGTGAAAATTTCAACTCTCTAGCTATCACGGTTCCCGAGATACAGTCTGGTGACAGATGGACGGACGGACGGACAACGGAGCCTCAGTAATAGGGTTTCCGTTTTTACCCTTTGGGTACGGAACCCTAAAAATAAGCCACAGTGAGGAACCCTTCAACCGGTCAGGTAAACTTGTCCGGACTTTAAAAATTATCATCTTCAAACGTGTTAATTACGAACTCTTTTATTAACCCATCAGTTGAATAGAAACTGTTATTTTTTAGAACCACGAGAGAGTCATGGCGAGCTATGGGTTAACGACCGGTGAAGTCATGTGCAAAAGTTTTTTGGCTCGTACTCAATTGAGACGATTGAGGCCAGCCGCTATCTTATAGTTCAGCGAGTCTCCGCAGGCAATAATTTAGAAGGCTTGTCCCAAAAAAAAAGCCTACTTAAAGCTCTCCAGACCGCATTTTGTAAGTTACCTACACAATTTTATCTGCTAAAAATTTCCAGTTTCCGCAGGTATTATCTAATTTTAACATCAAAAATGTTATCAAAGATAGTCATATGAATATGAGGCGTAAAGCTGTAGCAACTCGATATCTACCGGGTTTCCTAGATTTTTGACATGACATCAGTGATGAGATCCGCAGCAAAGGTTGTGTACAATAACAGCGAGGCGTGGTATCCGAAAACATACCTACTTAACTCACGTTTTCTATATTGAAATATTTACTCCACACCAGTGGCAAATAAATATGTATGCATTTTTTAGAATGGGTTCTTTATATGCATACATAACAGGTAACTTTTATTTAAAATAACGACAGTTATCAACTGACAACGTATCGTGGCGTGGCGGGTAGACTGATAGCCAGTATGGTAACCGTGGTGACGAACTGGTAACATAAGCGTTTGACCCCGTTCACATGTCGCTTTTATCAATGGCTGACAACAATTAGACAAGCCATGCGTTGCAAACAGTTATGCCAGTACATACTTATTATCAGTAGCGTGGTGATGTAACAAGCGACTCATTTTCTACCGGGTTGCCTAATTTTGTGCATTTTGTTTGCTTAAGCACTGGTTATGTACTGCGAGGTTTTGCCTCCGACGCATCGCTACAGTGCTCCGACGACTTACTTATCTCACGCTATCTCCCACTTTCCCGATGTCCTATCAAAAATGTCAACTCCTCGCCACCAGTGTAGCCAACTCTACAGTTTTAACTGTAGATCTACAGTTTTTTGTAAATGTCCTCAGTTTTTAGTTTAGGCCTCCAAATCTACAGTTTATTGAAATAAGGTGCTAGCGTCATCTAATACGTCTTCCAGACACAAACTCGGCCTCAGCAAAACCTACGATACTGACTCTTTCTCTCTCGTCGCGGAACCTCACCTCGTTATTTCAGAAATCACAAGAAATGTTCAAAGATTTTTTTGAATAATATTTAATAGGTTCAGTAACAGTATAGTAACATGTGTCATAATTATCGTAATGAATGCTGTGTACATGTTTTATTTCCATTTTTTACTAATAATTTGATTAAAAATTAATATTTACAGTTTTCTACAGTTTTTTCTTAGTAGTTTTTCAGTAAGTTGGGGTTGGCAACACTGCTCGCCACTAGTACGTACATACTAGTAGAGACGACTTAGGCTGTAGTCCTCACGAGAGCCCAGTGCGGATAAGGAACTAGCGCATACCGTTGAACTTTTTCGCAGGTGTGCAGGATTCCTCGCGATATTTTTCTTTGCCAAAAAGCTCATTTTAAATATCATATAAAACTTCACACATTAATTTTGAAAAACTTACAGGCCTTGAGCCGGATCATTGGTAAAATACTCATACTTATTTTTTTAAGCTAGTAACCACATTTACGTCAATGGCATAGGTACTCAAATCTGGGTATGTTGGATTCAAATGCAAAATGCAACAACTAGAAACGGTTACGACCGAAATACGGAACTTTCCAAAGGCAAAAGGTAAAGTTAATAATTGCCTCATTTTTTTGGAGGAAGTTTTAACATTTTGAGTCTCTAAATTACCTACAGCTGAGTCACTAACGGAAGACACAATGTGGGCAAATCGTAGATAGAGCGGGTTTCAATTTTTTTATTTAGGTACCTAGTGAGTCACATAGACCGCTTGTCTAGGAAAATGTTCCCATAGCACTGGCAACGTTGCCTCGTTGTATTGCTATGGAAATATGCTGCACCAGGGACGACCCAGAGCGGGGATCGGCTCCGCTGTCACGTAGCCAGTGGCCTAGCTCCCTCAACAGCGTATTTGTCTCTTCGCCCCAAGGACCAGCAGTTTCGACGGCAAATGGAATGAACTCGTAGTCTGGCGTTAGTGCGGCATATTTGGTATGTTTTAATTTAGCGGCGGATTCTGCTGCGGATCCTGCCGACCTGGTCGTACTTTCAATGTGGCTTTGTGCAAAATTACAGACACAGGTGGCGTCCGACAGCAGGCAACGACCTTTTCGCCATGGCACCAACGTCAGGCCATCCAGACGCTTGCCAGGGGGTTCCAGAGAAAAATTAAAATTAAATTAAAATAAAACAAATATTTAAGGGGGGCTCCCATACAACAAACATGATTTTTTTGCCGATTTTATAAATATTAGCACGAAAATCTTCGTGCGCGAGTCCGAGTCGCACTTGGCCGGTTTTTCATTTTCTAGCTCGAGCCTGTCGCTACTATAATATCAGCTTTCGTCCATTTGCTCTCCTGACAGCAATGGCTATGCGGGACCAGCGCTGCAGTGAGCGATTTCTCTGGTCATTGCTTGTGCTGCCAGAGAAACACTGTGCAACGAGCGTCTTGGCCACGCAATCAACATCGATAACGCTCGCCCCGTTAACGGTCGCGCGTAGTCGTGGCCGGGATGCGCGCCTAGGTGAACTAGGCGCACCTACTGAAAATGACGCTTGAATTTATTTTCTCGTAAATACATTAAACCTGGAGCAATTGTTCGCAACTTCATCTGCCAGTTTCATTCATTGCGGTTCCATTAAAAATTAAAAAAACTTAAGTACGTGAAATTAAGTTCTGCACCCAGCAATTACCTTATATTTGATTATAGTTCCTAATTCTTAATTTTCCACGTGTGAAATTTTGCTTATTATTATCGGGACGAATTCTTCTTTATGAAAAATCTTAATTATACCAATTTTTAATTTTCCGAATGTCTTATTAGTACGAATCCGGGTTTTTTTTAATTCTTAATTTTCCGTATGTCTCATTTTTCTAGCTATAAATAGTAGGTACGAATTCAGAATTTTCTTTTTTTAATTATTTTCTACTGTAAAGATAGGCCAAACAAATACAGTTCTCTTGATAGGTACTGTGAAGTGCAGCCTTTACACTTATCCTTAACCTTTTTCTGTAGTTCAAGAAGTAATGGTAATAATTTGTTATGTTTCATTACTTTGCCGCAAGCTATGACGCCAAAGCATTGTTAGAATAAGGTCAACAATAAATTAAAATATTCCTTCCTTATTTGGATTGTTAATGTTGAACTAAACGAGCATAAAGTAAGTTCTTTAAGTAATTAAGTAAGTATGTACTGCAGGGCTAGGGTGTAAGATTAAGGGTTAATACATATATGGAAAATTGAAGAACCCTGGGCTTGATTTCCAAAAAAGTCTTGAAATTTTTTTCCTAAACATAATAATAAGTTACTCACAGTTAAACGCAACGCAGTACTGTCTTGTTATAATTTTTCGAGGCTTAGATACCTACCACATTTTTTTATAGCATATTGATATCATCAGACTGCAACCTTAAAGTGAAAACCTTATCGGCATTTTAAAAGTTTTTTAAGTTTATTATTTCCGATGACCCATGTTGCCAATGTCGCGTTGCGCGAAATCATGCGATATGAAATGGCCTGCGAAAGCCAAGACCTTTGAAAGTTTAAGAGCCATAGATTTGCCATTTCGAAATTTAAAAAGTCCAAACACAGAGCGGAAAATTTGAAAAAAAAAGAGATATTTTAATGCTAAAGTGTAGCAATTATTTTACGCAAAGTGCGTTTAGTGGGGACATGGTAGTAAGGAGCGCGTGCGGGTCGCTTTTTCCATGTTTTAAAATTTTGGATAATATAAAGTTAAACAACTTTCCTTCTATAGCTCTAGCACTAGCGTAACCAGTTTTTAAAAGAAGGCTTTGATATATTTTTATCTTGGGACCATGACAAACTGAAATCAATTACTTTGCTCACCCGCGAAAAAAAAAACCAAAGCAAAGTATTTATTTCAGTTCATTGACATGGATCTCCGCAAAGTAACGCCTGATTCAATAAATTACCATAGACAAACTCTACAAACAATTGTTTACAAGAATTAAAGTTCAAAGTCCAATCTGTACTTCTCTCCTCCACATTCTTTATGTGACCGTTCAGCCGCGCCGGAGCTAAGGACGACTCCAATTAAAGCCAACCAGGATCGGGATAAAAACTCGATCTCACCCACAAGGCAGGCTAGCGGGCGCGCCGGCTCAGACCAAAAAGTAAGCGCAGCGCATTCCATTGTCGAGTGGAAACGAGTCGCGGTCCGCCGCACCAATGGGAAAAGTCGCGCAAGCCATGCAGCAATGGCGGGCGGGGAGGTGCCCAATAAATAAAATAAATCGTTAACATTAAAATATTTATTTATTTATTTATTTATTTATTTATGGAGAACCAACAGCTTATACATCATCTTAAACATTACAGTAAATACAGCAAGCCAATTACAGGTTCTCGCCGACAATTACAGTGTAACAATAAGGCAGTATGCCCACACAGAGCCCCTTCGGACACACAAAAAAGAAAAAAGAGAAAATAACTACTTAGTGACTAATAATTCAGCACTATTTTATCGGAGGAGAAAAATTAATCAAGTCCCTAACCTAACAAACTTAATATATAATGAGAATTAATTGATTTTTTGATTTTTTTGTTTCATATCTTTGTTTCAAATCCGCCAAAGTCAAAATAAAAATACCATTATGTTGTTTAACATTCATACCTACCTATTTAGGTAACAAAAAGAAAAATCATATAAAGGTACTAGCTGTTGCCCGCGACTCGGTTTGCGACGAATAGAGGTAGGTAGGTACAAAAAAAATAGCGTACGACCTATTCTGAGACCTATCGAATATAGGGAAAAAAGTTTCGTAAAAATAGGTCAAGCCGTTTCGGAGGAGTTCGACAACAAACACAAGATTTTTATATATTTTTATATATTAAATAAATTTCATTACAAAAAAAAATCTATATAATAGGTATCTATTTCTTTGAAAATGGCTTAAATATATTGATTAAATATGGCAATACCTATCTACTGCAAATAATTATTCGTATTATTATTACCCTTTTCGATGTAACAATACTTAGGTTTGCATCAATTTAATATGAATTCGATAACAATCTAATTTCACACGAAATAGAAAGTCACTATTTATTCATTTGAACGATTAACGTTTATCTCGTGCGTCAACAAATTCCTCACATTTACATTTAAACATTGAAATTATTCATGAAATACTTACCTAGACATAATGAGTACATAATATTGTATTACCTACTGATGAGTTTCATTGCTTTCCTTAAAATTTTCCCCTACTGTGTACGCCGTTCCGTCAGGCGATATTGGTCAAATGTTTTTAAATGAACTCAAATGGATGGATGGATTTGACTGTATGTTTTGTATGTTCATCGATATCTTAGCCGTTCCGAGAATTGATTCCAATGATTATTTTTTGTGCGATAGTGAATTTCATAATAGTTGCCAGTGCCACAAATGTTTTAAATTTACTTTTTTAAAATCGATGAATCGATTTTATTTAAAACTGTAATTGATTAGTGATTTTTTCCTAATAAGTTATTATCAGGTACTCGCGCTCACGGAAATTATTATTTTCACTCATCATCGATATATTGATCGCTGGTCTTAGGCAAACTAAGAATATGTTAAAGATTTCCTGTTGCTCTACCTATTTATTTATATTTAAGTGTATTGATTATTTTGTAGTTTTGTTAAAATTATATGTGTATTTTTTATTCCGTGCTTGCTTAAAACAACAGCCTAACGTGTCGTGTCTACAAAGTTGTGTGGTCCGTGGCGCGACCCAGTGCAGGGCGTAATGTGGCGGTCGCGTTCTCACGGGAACGCCGCGCCCGCGCAGGGTTACCAGCCTTTTAAGAGCAAAGCAAGATTGCGACTAACCGCGGGGGAGGGGGGGACGAATTTTGCGTAACTATGTAAATTATTTACTTACTTCTTTATTTTCTTCTGCTGTAGCACCTGAGACCTTACTGTACAAAACGCCGTCACAATCACATTTAAGTGCCCTTTCTTTTAGTCATCATCTATCAGGCATCTACTCTATGACAGATGGGAAAGATGAATGCGATTGCAATAGTGTGCTCGTTAAACAGTTAGATCTCTGCAGCTGATGATTTTTTAATGTACCTAAATAGATATTTAAACACATATTTTCTAACAAAATATATAAGTAGAGTTTATTGATCACAACACAAAGAAACAAGAGCGAATGACAATAAAAATCAATCTCAATACAAATTTTAAATAAAGCATTAGCATGATGGAGTCGGCCAGGGTTAGAAATAAGGTTCATGTTCAGTAAAACCTATAACATTTTTCTTAGAACACTGAACATAAGTAAATTCAGACAATGAGATTCAAAAGTACAAAAGACCTAACCCTGTAAAGTTCGGAATAAGTATTTTAATTAGGGTCAGTTTGGTAACCCTACGCCTAAGTACGCCTGCGCCCGAGTCGGCGAGTTCCAAACTGTCCCGAATGATGTAATAAGCGAATTAAAAACTTAAATAAGCTCAATAAACATTTAATTGTAAGCGATGGTAGATTGTCGGGTAGGTACATTATGTAGATGGTAATAATTATGCAAGAAATTGAGGTATTGAGAACGGGATCCCCTCATTTCGCATAAAATTTTTACGCATATTCATCGTTTGGCATAATTCATCATTTCGCATAACTCTATTTTCTCAGAAACCCTTCATTATTCAGGAATTTTGTATTAGTTATCCTGTAGGACTCGATAGGTTAGGTTAGGTTAGGTTATAATAAGTCTGAATAATAAATGGTTTCTGAGAAAATAGAGTTACGTAAAATGATGAATTATGCCAAACTATGAATATGCGTAAAAATTTTATGCGATTCAATAGAGAACCATTGAGAACACCTTTTGAGACAAAAATAGTTAGTAATCCCAAATGAAAATTCATCCCATCACCATCCCAGCCTATAATATTCTTCCCACTACAGGGCACAGGCCTCCTCTCAGAATGAATGCTTGAACCAAACAAAAAAAAAAATTAGGGGAACGAAATTTGTGGAGTCATAAGATTCGAAAAAAGAGTATTTTCTAGAAATAAATGTCGAATATTTTGAAAAAAAAAGTAGTATTTTAAACTGTAACATTGGGTAATTCTTATCTTTAAAAATATTCGAGTATTATTTCAGGATAATCTTTTTTGATTTGGTATTTATTCACCCCATAAATTCTATATATACTTACACTTAATTTTATACTAGTCTTTTATTACTGCCCTTTGTTGTGAAAATCTGGGGAAGAGTAACCAAGTGGGTTTTAAAGTCATGAGAAAAAGCCATCGATTCCATTTATTTCTGAGATTTTTTCCATGAGGTTAATTCATATAAGTATAGTTAAAGATTATGTTTTTACGTTGTTTGTAACATTCTAATACCTAAAACGTTTTTAAGAGGATACGATGGCTGAGAGACTTTTGAGAAATAGGTATTTTAATGAAAAGTCGCTGTCTCGCCCGAACCCCTCCGTGTCAGTACAGCGAGAGCGGGACAACTGCAGCTCAGACCGTTAATAGGCGCGTAAAACTGGTCAAAACAGCATTTCGTAGTCCCCTGTTTTCTTTTCGAAACCTGAACCAATAAAATTATTTTTTTCAAAAATAATTAGAGGACAGATATAGCTATGCCCCTATGTTTTCCTTTTTTTGTTTATATGAGGGATTCTTTTCTGATGAGTGTCTGAAAATGACGTTGAAATTGGGCAATTTTTTCAGTTTTTGAAAGCTCATATTTCTTATGTTAATTGAAATATGGAAAAAAACGAAACGGGCATAGCTGTGGTAGATATATATTACACAGTAAAAAAAATTTGGCTCTAAAGCCATTATCCAGGGAGGAAATGTTTGTATGGAGATATGGTGCGCATTGAATCCTCTTAATACCTACTAAGTAATCTAATTGCCTAACTCCACCTGCAGATCAAAAACCCAGAAATCACGGGACGTATTCTTTGATATGGTAACCCTAATAATTAAAAGGGCTAGCAAACTCGTCGTTTTCTCGCTTGTTGATAACATAACCTTCTTGAAAACCTAACAGTAGAGTACTATCATCGTCATTACCAATAATGAGAAGCAACTCTCTTGAGGTCGTCGTTCCACCTACGTGTCTTTCGCTTCCAGGTCACCACTCGAAAACTTTTCTCTCTCTCCCAATAGCTATCTATAATCAAATGTACCTAATTTAAATCATACCAAAGAGAAATTAAGTTAATTATTTTTATTAACATTATCTTAACATTGTTTTTCAAAAAGTAAAAAGGCCTATGATGTTAGAAGATGCACTGCAGAAGTACGTTTAAAAAAATATTAAAAATAGATCTTATTACCCAGGAATAACGTTCGTTAGTTTTATATATACACGATATACGGGTATATCGATAGCTACAGGATGTTGTTTGGTTAGCAGCTTCCGCTGAAGCGGTTTTTCTAACCGCGGCTAGTAATAACTTTATATATAAAAAAAACCGTGAGTAATAGTTTACATGATGGTGACGGGCAAAGTGGAGGGGAAAATTATCTGTAACTAGCTTTTGCCCGCGACTTCGTCCGCGTGGAATTAGTAATTTGGACAGCTTATTCTTTTATCCAATTTGCTTTTTCATCAATTATGGCTCTCCTTAGTTCCTCGATATAAAAAAAATTACCCGCCCCGCACCCCCCCACACCTTCCGCGCAAAACCCCCCGCACCCCCTTTTATGCTTTTATTCCTTTATGCTCCCACCTTAGATTATTTATAGACTAGCTAGATAGAGCTTAGGCGGCATGAAAACGTCCCGAAAAATATAAGCCAGCAGTTGGCTTATATGTAATTTGTCCCTTCAGTCTGAATGACGTGACGCGATCGCATCGCGATCGTAAGATGAAGCTGTCAAATGGGTTTTCGCACGTTTTGTATCGCAGTGTTTGCTACTGACACTGTATCTAGTGTATAAATGTATAAATAATTGTTCATTAAGCTCCCACTAGGGAGCAGTGAACACTCATCGTTCCATTATAATCCCACACACCCGGAAGTAATGATGTGATGCGAACATGTTGCTAGGATCAAAATGGAATAAGATCGGAGAAGTTTTTGAATCCCACAAATAGTGGGAGCTTAACCCATATATACCCAGAACTATTTTTAGTCTCCGATTTCTTTCATTAGACGTCACAGATAAGCGTTTTCGTTTACAAATCCGCGGGTTTTTTGCGTGGGTCAAAAACGACCCCAATGGGCATATATGGGTGAGCTCTTAAAGTTTTATAGGTATGATCCCACTGGGATCATGAGAGTGGGAGCATAATGGAAAAAGAGGAGTGTTATAAGTTTGACCGCTATGTGTGTGTGTCTGTCTGTCTGTCTGTGGCATCATAGCTCTTAAACGGGTGAACCGATTTGGATGCAGTTTTTTTTTTAATAGAAAGCAGGTTTCTTGGCGATAGTTCTTAAATACTTATGTTTCATCAAAATCGGTTCAGCGGTTTTAAAGTTATCATCAGCTCTTTTGTTAGCTGCGGAAGGGATCTTAGACGTATAATGGGCATTGACTTAATGTTCAAACATACGAGCGACATAATTGCGTTGGGGGTTTTTAAAATTTTTAATTTATAGTTATTATGACAGTTCCAACATCAGAGGAAAGCCATGCCATAAGGCTGACTGTCACAATAACTTGTAAGTGAAAATAGCCTTTGACGTTTTAAACCATACAACTGACATTGAACCTTAGGGTAGTAAAGGAATTTCTTGGTCGACTATACATAGCTTGGCATTAGTGGAAACTGGCACATAGCATCGTAGTACGGTCGGCCAAGAAAATGGTCTAGGTAGGTACCAGTTTTGACAAAAGTTTCTGTGGGATCTAAATATCGCTAAGGTTGACTTTTCTTAGTGCAATCTTTAGTCACTGTCATCCAGTTATAATTGATCAAAGCTGTCATCATATTATTGCACGTGAAAATCGAACTCGTTGTATCATGACATGACGTTCAAATGAACTTCAACCGTAGGTAGACCATATTTTCGGCCGACTGTACCTAGCTTTCACATTCTCACAGCATATACTTCATTTAATTTAGAATTGAAAACCACAACATCATTATATTGCGGCTCGTCAACTATTTCTTACCTAGCAAATAGTAGGTACAGTACAATAGTCTGGGAGCCGCAAAATAAAATTTTCATCTCTCCTGTTTGGAAAGTTAAATTTTCATGGGTAGATAGCCGGGTGGAAAATTGCGTTTTCATCTCTAGGGTGGAAAGTATTTTTTTTTTTAATTTTTACGATTAGCCTCGGAGTCGAAGATAATTCAGCTACGTCAGTGACACTTTTTTTCACTTTTCGGCATGACCATCTAGATGCACGTCGTGACCATGGAGCTTATATACAACACTGGAGGTTGTACGCCGAACATCCGTTTGAAACAAGAAACTTTTTAAATTTGCTTACTAACATTAAACTGACAAAGGAAAAATTACATACAGCCAACTCTAAGCATTCTATTTTTTATAGCCTATAATATGTCCCACTGCTGGGCAAAGGCCTCCCCTGCATTCTTACGACATAAAAAATGGATGGATTGATGGATGGCGATGGCGATGGTGATGGTGTTGGTAGTATTTTACTTTCCTCACAGTCGAAATGAAAAGTAGAGTGTCTAACTCGGGTGAAATAACCCATTTCCCCTCGAACTATTGGCGCTCTCACTTCGTTCGAGCGCCAGAAATATCTCGGCTTAAATGGGTCACTTCCGCCCTTGGTTATCAATCTACTATTAAATGTCACTTTATTTGCGTGTCGTCAATTGTTACTCTAGTACAAATTGTAAAGAGATTACAGTTCACTAGTCGCAATATAATGTTGTTGTGGTTTATAATTCTTAATTAAGTGGAGTATAGTTGCATAGCACATATTCTCTGGTGGGAAGGCATCCTTAAGAAAGAAAAAAAGAAAGAAAATCTAGATACTTATGTGTTTCTAAAAAATTGACATGTGACTCCCATTTGAGCCGCAAGTGTTCATGGGCGGTAGAGATTGCTTTCCTGTAAGCTCGTTTGTCTCATCATCATCATCATTTTAGGCGAAAGACGTCCACTGCTAACATAGGCCTCCCCCAAGGCTCGCCAAACAGATCGACCCCGTGCTATCCGCATCCAATGCAATCCCGCAACCTTAACAAGGTCGTCGCTCCATCTTGTTGGAGGCCTACCTACACTGCGTCTTCCGGTCCGTGGACGTCACTCGAGAACCTTTTTGCCCGATCGGCAATCAGTTCTACGAGCAATGTGCCCTGCCCACTGCCACTTGAGTTTGGCGATTCTTCGAGATAGTCAGTGGCTTTAATTCTTGCGCAGATTTCATTATTTCTAATGCGATCCCGCAGAGAAACTCCGAGCATAGCCCTCTCCATCGCCCTCTGAGTGATATTGAGCTTTCTATGAGGCCCATCGTTAGCGGCCACGTCTCAGTGCCATAAGTCATCACTGGCAACACACACTGGTGAAAGACTTTTGACTTGAGACATTGCGGTATATTGGATGAGGAGTTTCCCTAACTCTTAACATGATGAACAGCTCGTTTGTCTGTTATTAAAAAAACCGATTGTCTGTAAAGTAGTCGGTTTACGGACGATAGTTTAACGTGACAACGTCATAACAAAACATTCAGAAAACAAAAATGAAGCTAGGCGGTCACCCATCCAAGTACTGACCGCGCCCGACGTTGCTTAACCTCGGTGATCGGACGGGAACCGGTGTTTAGTCAAATATCTTGAAAACGGTGCATTCTAGGGCAAAATCAATGAAATTTTCATCCCCCTTTAAAACCACCGCACCCCGCTCAACTCCCTCCCGCACCCCCCCATTAAATACATGCTGGCGTTCGCTGCTCTCTTGTACATACTGGCGTTCGCTGCTCTGTAGGTACATGTACGTAACGTTACGTAACGTTACATTGCGTCATCCTTTTTCGTGTATGCAGCCGGCGTTCATAGATATATTTGACGTTGTCACGTCAAAAAAGTGTGTTCTCTATCATTTTCGCAGGCCGGAAACAACCTTCGTAGGTATCCATTTCGGAATAGTTATTACTTCCACTAATACTTAATCGTCTAACTTATTTGATGACGAAGTTCATTACCTGTGTTCTAAAATCGACCAGGTTTTTCCTCGTCAGTTGTTTAATCATGTCTTAATGAGTTAACACGTTACGATAATTTGGAACAAGTCGATGGCCCTTAATCGTTTGAAGGACGGACCTGCATTCCTGGCCGAGGAAAGAGTGCAGACGCTCATCGATCCTACTCTAATTAAAGCTTGAAGAGTCGGGTATGCTTTAGCCGCTTTAAGTGTCTGCTTCACTTAATTCTCACTCTCTTCACAAATTTCCAAAAATTACAACGTAAAATTTCTTGTCTGTTGATTTAGCGATTTTACATATTGTGTTAATTCTAGGATTCAGCTTTATACGTATCTACCTACATATCAAACTCTATCTTAATCCGTCCAGCCGTTTGCATGAAAGTGTATCAAACTCACGCACACAAGTCACAAACTTTCATATTTATTTTTATATAATACCAGTAGAATATCACATTTCCTATTTAACTTACGCGTGTATAAGCGAAATCTATCTAATTACTGGATTAGTTAGAAAAGGATGCATCATGCTGGCAGATCAATATGTAAGAAGAGGCTTTATTGGAATTAATATGTTCTAACTAAGGGTACATTACATGCATTTACCTTATACAAATTATCGCCACTACTTTGAAAAGAACTCGTATTCTCAAATCCATATAAAAATTTAAAAGGAATAATACTTACGACGGAATAAAGTTAATAATTTTGTAATATTAATTATTTTGAGATGCGAGTTTTTTTGAAAGTACTGACGACGATATGTACTTACTTGCGCATAGATGACACATAGCAACAAGATTATTTACTAGGTAAGTATGAAAAAGGGACATTTTCATTCGAGATCATTAATAAATTTTGCCGTGTAGCCAGGGCTCCTTTTGGTGTATGTATGGTAAAAAAAGCATCACGAAATGATGAGAAACTGACTTCGACTCCCAACCCCAACTATACTTTTCAAGTATTTTCAAGCATGTTTTAGTTTCAGTTTATTTGGTATTTAAGGCGGGAAATTAAACTATCGACTTTGATAATGGTATTAATTATTACCTAGTTTCCGGGCAAAAGTTTCCTAACAATAAGATTCAAATTATATACCTAGAGGTATAAGACGTTAACGTTTCTAAGAAGCCGGCATTTAATTATCAATATTTTAATCAATATAACACGAATGGTAACGATGTTGGTTAAAACTTAATTAGGCATTTAATTAGCAAACAAATGCCATGGAACTTGATTCATAAAAGAAATAGACAAAGGTCGTTCCTAATTGTTATTTGTTCATTCATAAAAACATCATCTAATGAAGATATTAGGTCGTGAGTAATGTTTTAACTTTTAGGATTCTGCGACTTAAGAAAAGGAACCGTTATAAGATCGCTTCGTTGCCCATCTGCATTTTATTAAAAATCTTTACCCGATTGTGTTAGAATTTTAAGTAGGGTTAAATGTTTTACGAGTGTATTGCATTCTCAGAAACAGGTTGAGGTACCAAGTTGAAATTAACATGAAATATTTTGGGCTACAGTCTCTTGGAAAGGTTCTTAAGAAAGTGAATTTTTACCTAAATCGTCGGGGGTATTAAAACCTACCCTCTTCCCGTTAACATTGTACCTGGCTTGCTTGCTGGCTTGGCATTGTATTGACTTGTTGGTTGACGACCAGTAGGCTTATTGTCTAACGTTTTTGACGCTTGCCTTCGCAATCGCTATCTCTTTCTGTCAAACGGTATAAAACGTTGACAGAAAGAGATAGTGAAAGCGCAGGCAAGCGCCAAAAGCGTTAGACAATACGGCCTCTGGGGTTAAATTCAGGAACGACCCAACACGGTTTGCGAGCGGTAATTCGATCGTTTGCGAGAGGATAGAGGGATGAACTGCTATTCAGGAACGCCAAAAATCATTGGTTTGCGAGAGGTTTGGGCTGTGCGGTTGGGCTGGTGTTGGGCCGATCTGTTTGGCGAGCCTTGGGGGAGGCCTATGTTCAGCAGTGGACGTCTTTCGGCTGACATGATGATGATGATGAACATTGTATAGAATTATGTATGAAATTTTATTTAAAAAGTTAAAATCTATATAAATAAAAATGAATCACCGAAATGTTTGTACGCGCATAACTTCCGATCGACAGCACCAAATTGGCTAATTCTTTTTTTACGCGTTTGTTATTGTCAAGAGAAGGTTTTTACGAAAGAAATTTTAGAAAAAATAGAACGGGGGCGAAGCCGCGGGTATCAGCTAGTTGAATATAAAAAGGAACAGTAAACACGTTAGGCAAGTAAGTCCATATATTATTGGTCAATGGGGTTCTTAGTTGGGTGGAGCCGCACGTATGAAATTTAGCAAGAAGGGCTACACCACACAAAAAATATATTTTTCATCTCTCATACTCGGAAAGTATAACATACGTAATTACGTATCGTAAGACATACGGGAGGATAACTATTATTTTCTTCCCTAGGGTAGATATGAATTAAAAAAAATAAAGGCATTGACTGTCAATGGAACACAGTCATACGCATTCAGCCGAGCATTACGGCATAATTAAGTATTGAGTTTTTTTTTCTTAATTAATCATATTACAAATTTTATAATGCCAGTGAAATATTATTAAATTAAATTATTAATTTACATTAGTTTCTTATTTAGTGACTTAAACCAGAAAAGTTAAAAATATTCAGAAAAAAAACACGGTAAACGACAATGTTATATGTCCACTCAGCCTATCTCTATATAGCTTAAGTCCTTGGTACAAATTGGTTATTTACTTATTTTACAAATAAATTTACTAAAATACCAACTTTATCTACTGTTTTCATTGATTATTATAATTGAATATATTAAATTTT
Organism: Archips xylosteana; assembly: GCA_947563465.1. Taxonomy (NCBI): domain Eukaryota; kingdom Metazoa; phylum Arthropoda; class Insecta; order Lepidoptera; family Tortricidae; genus Archips; species Archips xylosteana. Next base: position 11,064,983 of record OX387356.1, read on the forward strand.
GTTAAATTAATTATTGCTTAACAATAAACTCTATTGAAATATAAAAGCAGAGTGTTTAATTCGGGAAAAACACCAATATCACCCTCGAAATATTGCCACCCTCGCTGTGCTCGGGTGTCAAGTAACCTCGTGTGATATTGGTTATTTTCCTCCCTTGTTGAACAATCTACTATTTCACACCTTTCATTCGGAAAAGTAGATTTTGCTCCCTGACAACAGGGATCAAAATGCTACTTTTCTGTTCAAGCTACTTTTTTAATTTGTTCATTGGCATGTATCATTTACGCAATGTGCCAATGAACACAGACCTTAATAAAATAATCGATTGTAATTATTTCATCGTAATCGATTAAAAACGAACGTATTTCATGTTTTAACTTTAACAACGTTATATGAAAATTGATGAATTTTTCGTAATAGATTAAAAAAATGACACAATAAATTATAACTTAAATTAAAACTATCGATGATTGTTATTGTGTTTTAGTGAATATTGATATCCGTAATATTCGATTCCATTCGATTCATTCTTAACATTGTTAAAAGTAGCCCAGGAATACTTTATCTGTGGTGTGGTGACCTTTCCCTATCTATCACAACAATCCATTTTCCTCATAGTTGGTGTGAAAAATTGTATGTGTCACTCAGGAGTAAAATTATTTTCGTCTTGGGCGTTAACACTTGAATCCTTCGTTACGCTCAGGATTCTAACTTAGAATCCCTCGCTGCGCTCAGGATTCTATTGTAGAATCCATCGCTTCACTCTGGATTCAATGTACTGCCCTCGCCGTAAATACATCATTTTGCTCCCTTGTGACACAAATAACTATTTTTTCGTAGCTATTTTACTTTCTATTTTTCGCATGGATAATTTTATAATAGTTAGCCTGTTCTAAAGCATGGAACCGTCATTGCACGAGATGGATCGGACAAGCTGTAGAAGTAATACAATAACTAAGTATTATAATTATCCTGTTTATGAAATAACTTATTAAACTAAATGACATAATAAGTAGGTGAATCAACTTTTTCTTGCCACCCGTTGCTATGATTGTACAAATCTTGTCTTCAGGTCAATCTAAGCATTTTTCTACGAAACGTATGAAATTGTCACTTGGACCACCGGGGACAGAGTAAACAACACAAAAAAGTTGATTCACCCAAGTCAGTCAAGTAAGTAAGGAACGTATTTTTATTGAAAAAAAAAACTTCTTATCCTTCTTTTTTTTAATGGCGAGCTATACACAGTACAGTATGTACGGCTCTATAATATTTCTAATACCTATGCATTATACCTACCCATACCTACGACTAGAGAAACTGACGTAACGTTAGCACATTGCACATTGTTTTAGGACCAGCAATTTTCAACAATCAAACTCCGGTATAAAAACAGATTACATCCATAATAGTTACTATAGTCCGACAAGCTCCTGCGCGGCGCTCGGCGGAACCTTGTCGCAGGGAGCCTGTGCTGTCCTTAACGAGATTGTTTTTAATAAGTGCGGCAAATGCTGACTGCGACAGGGTTCCGCGGAGAGCCGCGCACGAGCTTGTCGGGCTATAAGTATTATTATTTACTATACATGTAACAAATTCGACATTCATATTTGACAACCGCCATGTTAACCTGCCGGCCGGCTCACCGCCAGCGGTGGCAGTAGGAGTCACAGAGTAGGTAAGGTAGGCAAAATGTATATTTTTGGCGGACAGCCATCAATGAGAATAGAAATACTACGTCAAAGAAGGCAGGGGGGATGTATTCTATTGTATGTGAACCTTTTTAGGGTTCCGTAGTCAACTAGGAACCCTTATAGTTTCGCCATGTCTGTCCGTCTGTCTGTCTGTCCGCGGCTAAGCTCAGAGACTGTTAGCACTAAAAAGCTGTAATTTGGCATGAATATACATATCAGTTACGCCAACAAAGTGGTAAAATAAAAAAATAAAAAATATTTTTTTTAGGGTACCTCCCATAGACGTAAAGTGGGGGTGATTTTTTTTTTCTTTACTAACCCTATAGTGCGGGGTATCGTTGGATAGGCCTTTTAAAACCATTATGGGGTTGCTAACATGATTTTTCTATTCAGTGATCTGTTTGCGAAATATTCAACTTTAAAGTGAAAATTTTCATTAAAATCGACCGTCCCCCCCCCCCCTCTAAAATCTAAACTGTTGGGTGGAAAAATTTAAAAAAATTCAGAATGGTAGTAAATGTATTAAATTTACAAGGAAAATTATAGCGGCTAAGATTGCTTGGGAATTATTTGAAGTTTAAGAGTAAATAGTAGCCTAAGGTATAAAACATACCTAAACTTGGAAGATTCCGTACACATACGAAATCCTTAGAAAAATATTACTTGATTTTTTCGTAATGGCTACGGAACCCTATCTTGGGCGTGTCCGACACGCTCTTGGCCGGTTTTTATTTGAAAATTGAGATTGTAATCTTAAAATGTAGAGCTCGCAAAGTACTATCTATGACTTACCATTGTGTTAAATACGGATATCTGAAATCAATACAATTTTTTTTTCATTTTTAAAGAAATGTTTACCATTTTAATTGTTCGTGATGGATGACTAACTTTCAAACCGCTATAGCAACTTTTTGAGTTATATAACTCAAAAAGTTGCATGTGACTAAACATGTTCTTCCGTAAACCCTTCATGTAGTGACGAAGTGCTACGACATTATTTTGATCAATATAGCTACAGATTGAGTAGTGCATATATGATCTGAACCTAATAATAGTGTTGTATTCTTAGAAGCCCACCTATGTAATTGCTATTTCATCACTATCTAGCAACTCTACACCGTGTGAAAGCGAAGAACTCCCATGGTTTCCACGCTATAAGTGAATATGATTCATGAAGAACATACACGATAAAAAGATTCAATGGATCCATTATATGGTGAGTTCATTCATGCTTCATAAAACGACCTGCGGGTCGGATTCTGAAAAAAATATATACCTTACTTATAAGGTCCACGGTACGGTTTGATTATTTTGCTATTGAAATTTGGTTTGTAACTATTATTGTATCACATTAAAGAGGACGTATACCTACCTAGTCACTACTCACCAGTCACTGTTTTTCATACTAAATATTTCACTCCCCTGGCTTAGATTACCCGACTTTTTATTAGATTTGTCATTTGTTAGCCAAGACAAAGTTGGCTTTAGTTTCTTTTTTACACGCTTTATTTTTTCTCAATGACGGTTTTCTGACAGGTGAAATATCGCTAGATGGCGTTAGTATCGTGGGGATCGTTTGACGTTATAGTGTCTTGCTTGCGATTTTCTCAATTATGTAGTTATAAATCAATCCCGTTACGTAAATCTAAAAGTTGTCAAACAGACCTCACGTATAGCGCCAACTAGCCCGTAATAGAAAACCCTCATTCAATCAATAAAATAGTTTTTTGCTGCCTTTAATGTTTTTACATACAAAACGTATTTTGACCATTATTTGTTCATTAAACAAGATTTTTGAAAAGGGACGGTAGGTACCACAAATATTTGGTTTTGACATACCTATGTACATCTGAAAATTTGGTCTTATTAGGTTAATGTATCGGGGGTTAATACTGTTTGTATTATTTTATTATACAACTTACTTTCGCTTTGTATATCCTGTTATAACGAGTGTCTCAATCAAAGAAAAGCGTAGAGCTACTAATGCTACCTACAATAACATAATGAATAATTAGTAAACATAACCTTAGTAATATTGTATATAAAAAAAAACAAATTTTACTAAGAAGTGATTAACATTCAAACAAACTGATAAGGATTTCCTCAAAAAAATATTTGTTTTAAGACTCAGTGGAATTGTTTACCTTCGCTGATTAATTTCTATGTCACTTTTATTTGTGATAATTTTGTTTAGGTACATTATCCGTATCCACACATGTCAGCTACGTCTTTTGCTTTACGTCTAAACATTATAATTTTGTAATTATTTGTAACCATTTTTTTATTTTATTTAAATTAGTCCATTTTTTCCCAAACGATTAAGTAATGATAAGTCATTAGTCTAAGGATTGCAAATTAAAACTAAGTAGTGCATAACAAGACCCAAAAATTCCATATCTTATTTTTTACGACTTAATTTCCTTGAATTGTCCCCATGGACATTTCGTTCCATCCCTTTTGTACTAAGCCGGTCCTTACACTCCATACAACATGCTGGAGCCATTCAGCCCTTCACACGGTCAAAGACGACAAAAAATAATACAAAAACCGTTATGCACCCGAAAAAACAGCCATAACTCATGAATCGGGCTCATTGAGAAATTCTGGATAACGCGGTCCATACGTTAAAGAATGTAGAGTGGTTTGCATTATAATGTGTCCATTGTATGACTTGGATATTGTATATGTGATAGATCAAAGCGACACTTTACGGAGTTCCGTGTTAATAAATTGAAACAAAATATAATTGATCAAAGCAAAATATCTAAGAATTAATTTAATCGAGGGCAAAGCCATGATAAATATATACCTACAATTACTAGCCTGCACTCATCGCTTAGGTCTAACGGTTAAATTAAAATTACTAAATTGCCCTGGAAATTCTCAAAAAATACACAGCACACGTTGGAGGAAGAACACTCGAGCAAAATTTAAATAACTAGTCCAGACTAGACGGTTGAAATTTTGGGATTTTACTTACTTGCGTCCTGTGATATTATCGGGATAAAAACTAGCCTAAGTATGGTTATACTAGAAATCCAGCTATCTACTACCAAATAAAACTATTCAAATTTTGTAAGCACACAGTAAATACGCTCGCGCGCTAATAATTACTTAGGTACCGAATAAGATTGGCGAAAAAAAACTTTTATGAAATTTTGACTGTTAAGACAAAGTAGGTACCTATTGACTAACATATTAGAGAAGTAAGGTGTTTATAAGTTCGCTATGCAACTTCACGTTTGGTTTGACAGTAAATAGCCAGTTTTACCGGCTTTACTATAACTTTTTGAAGCCTTTTTTTACTCAACAGAATTCCAATGAAACGCAAAGTAAAGGCCACACTTGCTGCACATGTGGCCGTGGGACCGTGCTGTTCCTTGAATGGGATGCAGATATGGGATCGGGTCTTCAAAACATTCTCACGATTCACTAGAAATGAATAAAAACGTTCATGTTCGCTTCACATGACGCTTGAGCTACTTTTAATGATGATACACTTGTCAAAGTTCAAATTGCACCAGATAAGGGAAACTTGAGTAAGAGGGAGACAAATAATAATTATGTTGTTGTTTATTGGTTGGATATATTGTAAAACAACACTTGGAAGCTACTTAAAGCTTTTTACCCCTTTTTTTTTTTTTTTTTCTTTGAATTAAGCGATAAGAAGTTTAATAAAAGTTAAAATATCAAACTGTCACGTTCCTTTGGCACTTTTAGCACTTTTAGCCAGAACTTTTGGCACTCTTTTTCATCAAGCATTATCTCACAACATTAAACGACCTGTATTTAAATACAGTTTTACGTTAACAGGCAACATCAAGACGGTATCACCATCATTCGATGCTTGTAATGAGATCTTAAACAACCTTGGTTATCTTGTTGGAAGAGCCTTGGTTATCTCGGGAGGAATGCCGCCTCAGCTCGGCTGGAAGGAACATTAAGCTATCAACCCATCAGCCCTGTCTGGTCAGCATTCTTCGATACCCGGTTCAGGAATGCATGCAGCCAGCAACCCGAGACGGAAGAACTGCGTCGGAAGCGGTTCAGGGAACCAGAATAAATTAAAACCTGTCACCATAAGAACCTAATGAGAGCAAGAAAGAAACGAACTTGAGTGCACGACGTACGATATAATTTCGAACCGCAGAATTGCTGCTTGTAAGACGCAACGGCTGCGTAAGAAGTTTTAAAGCTATCCAGATTACAAAGGTCTTAACTCCTCATCGTAAAATTGCGATGTAAGCTTTATAACTATTTGTATAAGGTTTATTGTTCTGTGGGTTTCTAAGGACGTTTATGTCCGTAGAACATTCTGGAGAGTTCCGTTCTGCAGCGCGCAACCGTCTCGCTCCACTGTGCCGTACATCCTGCCCTGTACAAAGTGTAATTTTCCAAGTATTAACTTATCGCTCTTAGTTCTTACAAGACAGTTACATTAAGATCCGATGGTATTGGCATATTTAAAACGGACGATTTCTACACCAACTCAAAATGTGTCTGAACTTTCAGAAAGTGATGTTAAATGCTACGAGTTAATTGTACGTAGGTAGTTGGTAAAAAGCCGCGGCAGCCCGTGGTTTGATCTATGGCCTCACATGCACAGGATCGTGGGTTCAGATGTGGGTACGCACTTTTGAGTTTTTCGGAATACAAGTGCGAAATTACATTTTAAATTTAGCACGAGCTGTTGTATTAACCACAAAGTAATTCAATGGTGCGTGTGCCCGCATGGGAACTACAACCCAAGTCCTTTAATTTTTAGCGGAGGCCTGTGCCTAGGAGCAGGAAATATATATTTACTAGCCGGAGATGATAGTTGGTAAATACGAGTAAGTATCGAGTACCTAATATTTACACGTGGCGAAAAATTATCTTTTTAAATGGCAAAGCTTTTAACGGCTGTTTGTACATGCAAGGTTTTCCTGTTATGGACCTCCCGCGATTCTGTAATCTGCATGAAGTGTAAACGCAACACGGGGTTGGGTTGCTGATATTGGATCTTCATTTGTTTTGTATACGAAGCCCAAGAGATTGCCAGTATAGTCGTCTGTCAATTGTTTGGTTAAACAATCGAGCTGCCCGCATGCCGCGCGTCAATTGTTAACTTAACTGTTATTGGAAATCAATTGACGCCGAATACCGACGACTATACGTACTAAATTGACTCAATAAGTTCGATGAATGACGACAGGCGATCATTAGATATATTATCTCAATTGACCTTCTTTAACCCAATCAATAAAAAGTACTTATCAATGAAACTCAACTGCAGTTACGACCCAACTATATATATTTAAATAAGTCACATTTAGACTTTAAAATAATAGTATACATTTTTAGTCTAAGAGAAGAAACGCTAAAATTTTTCATCGATTATTCTTGTTCTTATGCGAATGACTTGAATGTTTTAGATCCAACGAAAATTTCCAGATAAAAATAAATATTTTGCTCCATCTATCAAGTTCTCTATGCTCATTTGTCATTTGTGACCAAAGACAACTAAGTAGATTAGTAGACAATTATTTGCTCTAATTCATTTAATCAAGTACCGTCAAAAGTTTCATTTGAGTGAGCTTAAGATGGTGTTTTTACGGGTATAGTTTCAATAATCAGCCCATCGGTAGCTACGGCTACCAACCTCTTATTAAGAAACACCCCTAAAGTAGAGATTTATTTTTTAACGTTGAATAAACATTCTGAATTGTATACTAGGCGTGGAGTGAAAGTGAGGTCATGCGCACTTTCTATCCGCAGACGCGATGTCTCACCAGCTTGCGAAAGCCAACCAATCGTCTGGACAAGCTAGCGAACATTCATAAAAACCTTCTCCTTACATTTTATAATCATGCCAACTCTCTTGAACAACCTGGGTCGAAAAAGGATAGTATGATGTATGGTGGCTTCATGAATGAAGGGATTGGAAAGTTAAATCTAGCCGTATACTTAATACTTAAACGTTTCTGATACAGTCTTCGCAGAACTCTATCTATACTTTTTATTTATATAGTTGTAGCTCTACTCATTACGAAAGTGTTTAAATGGACTATGATGTCATTTCATTAAGTCAAACTTAAAATTCTTGTTAATTATCATCTTAGCGCTGTAACCACTTACCTTCGTCATAGTTATTGTAAATATTGAAGTAATCGTCGCATGAGCAATATTGGTACCTAGTCTCGAGCCGGTACGATGTCAACAATGACATAAGTTCCCAGTTTCATTGGTGCAACTGATGCAAACCTGAAATTACGTGTTTGCATAATTTCTTCAGACAGTCGTATTCTACTCCACAGTTACGTCTGTGCGATACACATACACGCCCCCGTTCGGTAAGAATATTGTATGAAACTTCACAGGAGCAAACTCTGACTTATGCAGTATTATTTATTAGCTAAGCGACTATGTTTATTTATGATAGGGTGAGGCCACACGAGCGTAATTTTGTGAGTGGGTACTAATGACATAGCGTTTTGATGTTTTCGGAAGCGATAGGGTGGAGTTTAGGGTGAGGTCACACGAGCGTAATTTTGTGAGTCGTGAGCGGCAGAATTTCGGTCCGCGCCGTACAATATGCGGGCCATCACGTGACACTCACGTGACACTCACGCTCGTAAAAAAGGAACGACTCCAATTTTTCTACTTTCTTTATTTAATATTTTAAATAAAATAAATTCAGTGTCACTCTGCCCAAAATTTGGGCGGCACAGTACGGATTGGAATCTGGGTTCCACTCCAACATCCGCACATCTCCTCTTGCGCTCTTTCTACGGCTGGCTGCCTGGAACCGAAGACCTCTCCTTGCTCCTACGGCAAGACCTACTCCTGCCGCTTGCTGACCCTGGGGCCACTACCTGTCTCCAGCCTTCGTCCAGCATCGGCAGTCTACGCTTCGGATACTAATCCAGGGAAGCCTTGCCAAGAAACGCTTTCCCACTCAACTCTCGAATCCGCGACCCTCGAGATCTATTTTTCTGTCAGTTAAGCCCTAGGGGCTAAATATACGTCTTAAACCTGCATTTTGTTTTACTCAATCTAAACCCCTAGGGTCTCACCTGCTCTACCTTGACAGTGGCACTGACAGTGACACTCACGTGACACTCACGTGATGGCCCGCATATTGTACGGCGCGGACCGAAATTCTGCCGCTCACGACTCACAAAATTACGCTCGTGTGACCTCACCCTAAACTCCACCCTATCGCTTCCGAAAACATCAAAACGCTATGTCATTAGTACCCATCAATCAACTAATCACAAGTCGTACATGCGTTTCAAACTCTACACGATTTATTTTTCAAGCCTGACACCGAGCACGTATGTCCCATACGATACAGCTGATGTATAATAAATATGTAGTACCCACACATTAAAACCCCCCAAACTATCCATATTATTTTATTCCAATATGTCACTCTGTGCAGTGGCGTAGCTAGGTAACCAAAGGCCCTGGGGCAAAAAATAAACTAGGCCCCAACCCGTGTTTGTTTACATGATTAGACAAGTGAGGCTGGATGCACTTTAAATTCACTAGACTCGCGCGCTTTTAAATTCACTAGTAGCGTCCTATAGTCACACTGTTGAAGCGCACCGCGTTTCTCATTGTTCCACGTTTATAGTTTGTAAGTCAGAGTCCGAGGGGCCCCCTGAGCTTGGGGGCCCCGGTGCACTGCCCCGGCTTGCCCTACGGTAGCTACGCCACTGACTCTGTGGTAATGTAGCTTTCTAACGGCAAAAGAATTTTTGAAATCGGTCCGGTGGTTTCTTCTATTCAATGCAAACAAACATACAAACAAACAGTCAAATCTTTCCTCTTTATAATATTAGTATAGATAAAGTACCCCTAAACCATTTTCATAAATTCTAAATATATCTTCGTCAATGTCTTTTTAAAAGAATTAGAATTAGAACCATTACAAAATAAAATATCTGCCACTGTCTAACAATTTAATTACTTAGTGCATATCTTAGTAAGTGGCTCAGCTATTTAATACTACATTTGATTCGAAATGCTGAGTTCTCTTTAATTATTTTACCTGACTGAACTACTAGATACTACTAACACATTAATCGAACAACTTTTTTTGTTAGTTTGGTAGTACTTGATTTAGTAGGCCATGCTGGATGCCATTCGAACCTTGAGATTTATACCGATTTGAAACCGTGAACAGAGCACAATAATACATAAAAAATGACATTTTCCCTAAGTTTTCTATTCAAATTCAATCATAGAGGCAACATCATATACATTGGCATTTTCTTTCTTTTTTGCTGTGCATCTTTGGTCCCTCCAGTTTACGAGACATTTTATTCTGTCGGTAGATGCCACGAGAAGCCAATGGCTCACTTCTATACAATATCAAACATCACTTTCGTTGAAGACGATATGTACACACCGCCTAGATAAAATGATAAGAAACTGTTCCAAAAGTAAAAAGGTAAGAAGGTCCCTCGAGTACTTAATAAAATAAATATAGAAGTAAAAATGTTTGCCCCCTTCCTCTTGTCCACAAAAGTAAACAAAGCCCTTTCCCCTTCCTCTTTTCTATACTAATATTATAAAGAGGAAAGATTTGATTGTTTGTTTGTTTGCATTGAATAGGCTCCGAAACTATCCGATTTCAAAATTTCTTTTGCCGTTAGAGAGCTACATTATCACTGAGTGATATAGGCTACTTTTTACCGCGGGAAAATACCTTTTCCTACGGGAAAATTAATTTATCGCAGGCGAAGCTGCGGACGGAAGGCTAGTATAATATAAACGGGTAGTTCAACAAGCGTTTCAACCCCTTTGTTTCCCCTTTCATTGACGAAGGCTAGACGACTAAAAAAAATTGTTTAGTCCGTCAGTTAGATTATTAAAAAATATTGTACACGTATTTTTTCTTTTGTTTGACAAACAAAAAATGACGAGGATACAGTGCTTAGAAGTTTCGATTGACGTCACTATATGGTACATTTTTTTACCTAAGAGTGACGTCACAAGTCCCCACTCCGGAAGTGTGATGATCTATGCCTTTGTCGATTTTTAATAATTTGAGAAACCAAAAAGTATGTGTCCCATATTTTTCCATTATCTAACTGACGGACTAAATAGAATGACATATTTATAACCCAGTCGTCATCCCTTGTTTGTATGTACCTATGAAAATCTTCCGCTAGGTGTACTCATTTCTTTCATACAATGCGACAGGAGACTGATAGCGGTTGAAACCTGTGGTTAAAACGCCAGTAAAAGTACCAATAATGCCAATTTATTTCATGAAAACATTTTTCTACTTTCTAAGACAATGTCGCTATAGCTCTAGGTACTCGCTTAGTTTCAGTTTAAAGATAAAAATCCATGTTTTTTATTTTCAGATAAAGAAGAATTTCAACGTCATATTTTCTGTTTAATACACTAGAATGTGTACACATGTGTCTGCATTCCTTGAGACAATGGTCCTGTATGAATAGTATGAAACCATTATTCGCTTCTCCGATGTCGGAGACAATGTCCATTGTGCAATGCGCAAGAGTGGTGAAACCAGATCCTGACAGCGAAGTGCGAAGCACGCCTACAGTTGTCTATAAAAGAGAAATTGTGGTACCCGTATGAGGCGTACAATTATTAAAATTTACCCCTCGAAATATCATATGAAAATAATGTCAATTTGTGTTGCTAGACAATTGCAACTATAATTGGTTTTGTACTCGACTAGTTGAAAATTTACTTGTAGCAATGCACAGGATTTTCACCATTCTGGAGTGGTATAAGTATATAGTGGTATACTAGTGTAGTTTTCAAAATCGTGGCCCCCAGTACTGTTAATGACTCTCACACAGAGTGTTAATTTTAAGAAATTTGGAGCAATTTACTATACGTAAGTAAGTATATTTAGACTTAACTATTCTTGATTAGATAGACCTCTTAAAATCTGCTTACTTTTCTGTTACTAACATAATTATGATATTATGTATTAATTAATAGATTTTCTTTTTTAAGACCATGCTTATGTACCGTACTACCTATATCTGTTGTTTTGTGTGTGAGTCCATTATCTAGATTTTTTAATTTATCTGTCTATTTATCTACGATTTTGTAAATTTTCTCAATTTAGTATTTTTCTGAATACTACATTGAGAATTAATTAGATATGACATGTGGTGCTCAATTAAGGGTCATTGTATTATATTGTAAGTTAGCAAGTACAAGGACCTAACTCCCCAAATTTAGCTAATAAATTAAGTTTCTAACTACTTACCTAATTTTTTGTTGATTTTATTAAATGGACTTTAAGAAATATCTTCTTATTTTTGTTGGACATCCGATTTTGATCTTGACCTTGGTCTTGCTTAGCTCATTTTAGTCAAGAAAAATAAAATCATTAGCAGTTTTAAGTTTTTTTTTGTCAAAGACGAGTTGTTAGCTAAGTGACTTTGAGATGCCCTCTCAATTCAATAGGTGCATATCTCATATATTACTATAGTACTTCAAGCGAGTCATTAGCGCAGATAATTTACAAACATTAGGTACTTTAAGTATAATTTGAGACGTTCTTTGTCTTAGTTTCAAGAGACTTCGACTGAGGGGATCCAAACGTGACCGTTTTTGTCTGTTATATCTGACCAAATCCTAATGTCGACGAACTGACACGGGAGGACAAACCTTCGTCACTTTAGAATGGACACGCACCATTGCTGTGTACATACGGTCTTCAATTTCTTTTGCTCTTAGTGAGACAGCAATGTAGCTATTGCTAATAGGTTAGGTGTTACATGGTAGAAGCAATTAGAAGCCTTGAGGATGACGTCAACCTACAAAATTTGGCGAGGTAGGTGTTCGACGTCGCAACTCGCTTGTTTTGAATTGTATGACTAAACCATCAAAATGCGCAGCAGACTACCTATAAGTGGAAAAACCAGTCTTTTTGTCTGGTTTGAAATAGGTAGTTGTCCAAAAGTTGTTTTTGTTTTTTATTATGTATAAAATGAGTAGATATGTACTATATATATTTCATATCTGGCTTAATAAATTCTCTGTGAATCAGCCGTCGCTCCTGACCACCGAAAATCGGGCTTGAGCAACTACCACATTATCCTACCAATAGTCAACGTGTATAGGTTAAGGGCCTACCGAGCTTTTCGTGCTAATCGTTTTTGGGTGGGCGATTTCGGGCGTTGGGGAGGCACGATGGCTCAAGATAGGTTGGTTAGTCAGCGCGTGTTTTTGGGTATTTTCATCTTATTACTAAAACAAATACATATTTTAAAAATGTAGCAACACTACGCCCTAGAAAACATCTTGTTTTATTAACATTCAAAAAGTCATGACCTGCCGTGCAGTATAGGGTGAGGCCACACGAGCGTAACTTTGCGAGTTGTGAGCGGCAGAATTTCGGTTACGCCATACATTGTGTCACGTGATGGCGTGCATATTGTATGGCGCGGACCGAAATTCTGCCGCTCACGACTCACAAAATTACGCTCGTGTGGCCTCACCCTAAGCGTCGTAGGTACTACGACTTTACTTTATTTTTTAGAGACGACTTTGGATTTTTTTTCTATCAAGCGAACTATAAGTAATCGTGTTTCGATAAACACTTGTCATTAGAGTGAATCCTCAAATATCTTACACATGAATTTCAAGACTTTACTTGTAATGATACAGCCTTTGATCAATTATAACTGAAGATACACATTGCCGAACAAAATCCCTTTCAAAAAATGTCCGAACTTTTTTATTTGTTTGCATAACAATTAAAATCATCACCTACACAGAAATTTGAACCTAGTCTTTACTTCATTACAGTCGAATTTCGGTTGACACTTGACAGCTAAACTTGACAATTTCACGCAATGTACTGAGAAAAAAGAAGGCCACTTTTATCAAAGTGGCGCTCATTTGGCTCGGACATTTTCGGGCGCGCGACTGTGGATCTACAGTTATAATTGATCAAAGGATACAGCACGAGATTAAATGAATGCAATAATTTCGCGAAAATCATGGTGATAAATATGATTAAACAAACTTCATTGGCTATTCAGCGGGGCAACACTGCCAGCGTAATGGGGACCTTTGGGCCGGGCGCGGTTCCGGACGGGGATTTTTAATAATTTTCATTTCTCGTTTATTAATTTTTTTTTGTGTTATTTTAGCTTTAAGGATATTTAATCTGTTTTAATTTAATTTGTTTTATTTTAATTTAAACAAACTTATATTAAGTGAAGTATAGATAAACCGCCATAAGTCGACCTGCTGTACAACTTTTTCACAATAAATGCCCCTGTGAATTCCTCTATGAGTAGGTACCTACGATGATGGCTTACTGAGACAAGGTTCCACTACGATCAGAAATTAAGCGCGTTGTCAGAGACATTTACAGTGTAGTTTACGTCGCTTGCAAAAAACGTCATCACATTTTTGAAGATCCAAGAAAACAAAACTCAGTGTGCCGGCCGTCATGTTGGCAACATTGCTTGTTCCTCATTACGGTGTATGTGTCAAACTTTATCAGTGGTTTTGATACCATCCCAGCCAATATACGTCCCACTGCAGGGCACAGGCCTCCTCTCAGAATGTGAGGGCTCGGGCCGTAGTTCCCATGCGGGCCCAGTGCGGATTGGAAACTTTACACACACCATTGAATTTCTTCGCAGGTGTATGCAGCTTTCTTTACGATGTTTTCCTTCACCGTAAAGCTCATAGTAAATTACAAATGTAATTTCGCACATAAATTCCGAAAAACTCAGAGGTGCGAGCCGAGATTTGAACCCACGATCCTCTGCTTGAGAGGCCATACATAGGTCACACCACTAGGCTATCACGACTTTTAATAATTCCCAAAAATAAAATAAATAAATAAATATTAGGGACAATCTTACACAAATCGACCTAGTCCCAAACTAAGCAAAGCTTATACTATGGGTACTAGACGACGATAAACATACTTATAAGATAAATAAATACTTAAATACATAGAAAACATCCATAACTCAGGAACAAATATTCGTGCTCATCACACAAATAAATGCCCTTACCGGGAATTGAACCCAGGACCTCTTGCTTCGTAGGCAGGGTCACTACCAACTAGGCTAAAGCGGTCGATCGTTAAAAATCACGCCAGTCTACATTTACGTTATAAGTCGAACACCTGTGCCAAATTTCATATCTCTAGACTCGTAGCGGTTAAGATTTTAGGTTTTTACCTGGATCCAGTAGGAATATTGGGATAAAAGTGACCTTTATGATATCCAGACGCTCAATTCATACAAACCTATTTTGTATTTTTAACCCCCGAGACAAAAAGAGGGGTGTTATAAGTTTGACCGCTATGTGTGTGTGTGTGTGTGTGTGTGTGTCTGTCTGTCTGTCTGTGGCATCATAGCTCTTAAACGGGTGAACCGATTTGGGTGCGGTTTTTTTTATTGATGATGATGATGATGTATGGGGACGCCTCGCTGAGCCAGGCGGGCTGTCGACCGTTTTGCACAGTCATTCAGCCCAGTTCCCCGAGGTTGGAGCCGACGGTTACTGTCCCAGCAGCGCTCCCACACAGCATCTCTCCTCGAATCTTCTCGTTCTCCTGCTGAACATAAGGACATCTTTGAGACTGACATCCTTTAGCTCCTCCTCCCTCAGCTCGTCACTCCCGAATACATCACGCCGCACTGCCGCGTACATGACACACTCGGCTAGGATGTGCTCACTCGTTTCCTCCTTCCCACAATGTGGACAGGAGGGGTCACTTTTTATACCTATTATACTTAAGTGTCTATTTAACAAATTATGGCCCGTAATTATGCCAGTTATAGTTCTCAAGCTACTCTTACCTAGATTTAGGAGATACCTAGTTCTTCTGTGGTCGATACCATCCAGCATCATCTTCGATTGTCTACACCCAACAGCCTGTCTCCAATCACTGTTTGCTTCCTGTTCCTTCAATCTATCTATTACCCGTTTTTTTTTATTAGAAAGCAGGTTTCTTGGCGATGGTTCTCAGATATGTTTCAACAAAATCGGTCTAGCCGTTTCAAAGTTATCAGCTCTTTGGTTAGCTGCGGAAGGGATCTTAGACGAAAAATGGGCATTTACTTTATGTACTAAACAAACCTGTAACATAATTGCGTTGGGGGTTTTTAAAATTTTTAATTTAATCTTATATTTTAGAGTGAAGAAGTAACAAATCACTCACCCACACATAGGTTTATTGTGAAAAGATTCCACAGTGGCGCAGCATTCCCTTGTGTGACTGTGCGTGACATTATTTAGGTGGTCATGGGCACAGCCCATTGCGAAGAAGTAATTAATCATCACCGCAAACAGCAGGTACTTACTTATTACACATTCCGTCAATCCCATTTTACCGTCAAAATTTTCCCGTTTGAAAAACCACTTAAGAGTTTTCCAGGAATCTCAGATGAGTTAGAAACTTGTTAGAAAAGATAAAAGTCACCTACTTAAATCATGATGACTATAGGACTTCTTGATATCTTAATGCATAACGTGGTTAGGGTGAGGGAAAATAACTATAAAATAAAAATAACTAAAAAACTGAAATTAATTTAATTCCGATAAAAATAGACCTTGCCCTTTCATTCTGAGAGGAGTCCGTCGGCACAGGGCATTCCAAAAATAACATTCTGCAACCTCAATAACCTCATCAATCCAAAATGCAAATTTTTCGTTATATTATAGTTATTATTAATTAGCCTGGAGAAGTGCCCCACTGCTGGGCAAAGGCGTCCCCCAATTCTTCCATCCATCCTGACTTTTGAGAGGTGTCCTCCAGTCCTTGAAGTACACGTCTAGGTCGTTCCGCCCAACGCCTTTTGGACCTACCTCGTCCCCGCCATCCATCTTGTGGTTTCCAGTCCGTCCAGCTATTTTAGCCCACTTATTCGGATCCAAACAAACGAAGCGATGCGCTGATCGGACCATAATTCTGCCATTGGACAGTTCCAAAGGCTAGGTGCGTTTCCTCGTCGTATGGTAATGCCAATGCGTTGAATGAGGAAAGCAAGCCCTATGGTCACTTATTTATTATTATTCATTTATTTTGCATTAAGTCATATTACAACTGAATTGTAGTGATTTTATAGATATTTTCTTACAAGCTGAAGGCTACGGCGGTACTGGTAGATAATACAATAACATGACGTGACATGAGAAACCCATTGTTAAAGCCACTGCAAGGCTAATAAAATTGAATAAAAACACGATTACTTACAACAACTACTGGACTCGGTTGCAATGGGCAGCAGATTGGTTGAAAATCATCATCATCATCCCAGCCTACATAGATACACAGTAATACATACACTGTAATGTGGCCTAGCCATTGGAGGGCTGGCGGTGAAGTGCACCAAGGCCGTCACTCTTTTTTTTCCAACCTAACCTTAACTTAGTCATCCCATCATCCCGGTCTGCATACGTCTCACAGCAAGGCACAGGTCTTCACTCAGAATGTGAGGGATTGGGCCGTAGTTCCCACGCGGGCCCGTGCAGATCGGAAACTTCACACACCATTGAATTTCGTCGCAGGTGCGTGCGGGTGTCACGATGTTTTCCTTCACCGTAAAGCTTGTGGTGAATTCCAAATGTAATTCCGCACATAAATCCCGAAAAACTCCGAGATGCGAGCCCGGCCCCAACCCACGATCCTCTGCTTGAGAGATCGTAGGTAAAACAACTAGCCTACCACGGCTTCTTTGTTAAAGATATCTGAGGTAAAACTCCTCAACCGATGAACAAAAATACATATAATACTTATTGTAATTTTAAGAGTTTCGATGAACTCGGTCTCCGCAATATTAGCATCCACTCGCAATTTCTTTGGTCTAATTGTGATCATGACGCTGGTAGAAGCTGTAAGTCTTTCTCATTTCACTCTCATTTCTCATCTCATTGAAGGACCCGGGCCCAGGGCCCCAGACCTCATGGGGGCCTTAAAAATAAGATATAAATAAATAAATATTAGGAGACAATCTTACACAAATCGACCTAGTCCCAAACTAAGCAAAGCTTGTACTATGGGTACTAGACGACGATAAACATACTTATATAGATAAATAAATACTTAAATACATAGAAAACATCCATAACTCAGGAACAAATATTCGTGCTCATCACACAAATAAATGCCCTTACCGGGATTTGAACCAGGACCTCTTGCTTCGTAGGCAGGGTCACTACCAACTAGGCTGCACTGAAAGTTTCGGGAATCGATTATTTAATGGTACAATAGTGTTTCAAATTTAACCTTTTTATAACCATAGAGGTCTTGTCAACACATTACAGCAGGCAGTTTGAAAAAAAAAGTAGACACTTTTTAGTAATTGTTTTTTAAAACGGACTTGTTGGCGCCAAAATTGAAGTAACGCGAGAAATTTTAAGAGCTATGAATTTTTATGATTTTAAGAGTGGTTTATCTCAAAAATAATGCCTTGATCGGACAATTTATGCATTTGGGGAGGGAGTTGCATGAAAGACGACTTTGTATCGCTGGTTTTCCGAATTTTATCGCGATCGTGTGACACTCAGTGATGATTTTCGTGAAGGGCGGCCCAAATCTGGGGTTACTCAAGAAAACGTCGATGCAGTGCGGGACCTGATCAACAAAGATCGTCATGTCACATATCGTGAAATTCAGTCATGTTTAGGGATTGCAATGAGTCAAATCCAAACTACCTTGCAAACAGAACTGATCGTGAGAAAGCTATTTTCCCGTTGGGTACCACACCAACTTTCTGATGAACAAAAGTGGGCCTGGGTCAATTGGTGCCGAATAAATTTAGAAAGGTTTAATACAGGAACTTTCAACGCAGTATATAAAATCGTGTTGGGTGATGAAATGTGGATACATGCTTATATACGAACTTGAAAATAAAAACCAATCACGAGTTTGGGTGTTCGAAAACGAACTGCGACCGACCAAGATTGTTCACTCCCGAAGCACGGCGAAAAAGATGGTCGCCACTTTTGTCTCGAAATCAGGGCAAGTTGCGACTATTGCACTTGAGGATCGCAAAACGGTTAATGCAGACTGATGTACTACAAATAGCCTGCCTGAAATCGTTGATATACTCAAAATAGAAAACTCCAACCGATGCATCATTCTCATCACGACAACGCTATAGCGACTTCACTGCTCGTCAAACAAATGAGTGTTTGGACTATTATAACGCCGAATTAATGACCCATCCACCATACTGCCACGACTTGTAGTCTTAATGATTTCTATACATACCCTAAAATTAAAGATAAGCTACGCGTTCAGCGATTTCTTTCACTCGAAGCAGCAGTGGACAGTGGACACCTTCATTAGTGCCATTTCGGGGACTACATCTTTGGAGTGGAAGAACTGTTTCAATAATTGGTCTAAGCGAATGAAAAAATGTATAAATATGCTTGGAGAATACTTTAAAAAACAGTAAATGTACATTGAACTCTTTACGCTGGTCCATTTTTTGTACTCCCGAAACTTTCAGTTTGACCCACGTAAGTGGTCGATATATTCGTTTACACAAAAAAATGTTATTGTTATCAATGACAATGCACTTATACACTTTCCAACGGAGGCCATATTCATTGGCGTCTAAGCGCTCCGCATACCCTAGGAAAGCTTTGGGTAGACGCGTCAAAAATTGAGAGCTCATACAAAATAGTGTTTACTTACTGTAATTTTCTGCTTATCACTTCTACAATAGTTGTTGTTGGTTGTTGAGTTGGAACTTAGTTGATTTTTCTGTACTGTTTTTGGTGTTCAATAAAGAATATTTTGTATTGTTGATTGGTTTTACGTTTTTCCTAAACGCTGGACTTGCCTTAATGAAACCTATCGTTTGGTTTCTCGTGTTCTTGTTGATAATTTCAAAATAATGAAAGAATACCATTTGTCTGCGATTATATTAGTAACTAGGTAACAACGAAATAAAAATAAAAATGCCCGTCTCGTTGATTATCTTCTCAATTAACATTAATTTAACTAGGTAGAACCAATTACGGATGACCTCTTAAATAAATTCCTCTCTAAGTGCTCCACCTCCATCTTATGCTCTTGTGAAATACCTAGTGTCTGTTGGATTTAATTAAAAGTGGCATTTGCGAAAAACGTGCACTTTCATTAACTCTCATAATGCGGCTTCATGTAAATTGAAAATAATAAATAGGTAACACAAGTAAACCAAAAAAAGGTTTTAAGAGCTAAGCGACACAAGCAACATTATATTTTTGAAGACGCTGTGTATTTTTTTTTTTTTAAAAAAACAATAGTACATTGTGCATCTAGGGCCGTAAGTAGGGGATGACTAACGAGGGTCTATTAGAAGCCCGACGCCGAAGGCGGAGGGCTTTTAATGACTCGAGTTTGTAATCCCCTTACTGCCCGTGATACACACAATGATTTTCATCACATTGCGAGAAAAAAAAAACCCAAAATAAAATTATTTTGTCTCTAAACACTTAAATTGAATAAAATAATGGCTACCCGCCAATACAGATTGTCACTTTTTCGAGTCATCTACCATAGATAATGTAAACTGTGTTTAGTTTAGAATTCGAAAGGTCATACGGCCAGATTCTACCAACATTTTAAAAAAATATTACTAAAATTATTGCAAAACTATTTGTTATAAATTTAAAATATAAAAATAACGAATTTTCATGAAGCGTAGATAAGTTTTGTGTTGTAAAATTTGGGTTATAGCTAAGTTTTAAAGATAATAAATAAAACGTTGGCTGACTTGAAACCTCCTTAGTCTGAAATTACTTGTTTGCAAATTTTAAAACTAAAGTTAGAACTCCCTTGGGTAGAAAAATTGTACGTAAATCCATAACTCCCTTAAGAACAATTTAGGCCTTTGACATTTAGTATACAGACATGGAATAACACCATTGACGAGCAAGTGTGATGAAAATATTATTATACATTTGTATTCAAGTTTGTATAATGTAGGTACTTCATAGGCACACCGGTCGGTCTTATTAGATGTAGGTATTCATCTACTAATAACGTAGGCACTAGGGCTGTAGACGTAAAGCATGTTGTAAGCAAATTACCTAAATCAATCGGTTTAAAACCATTTATTTGAAATAATTGGAAACTAGGTAGGTACATATGTTTTAGAAGAAGTTCAGCAGTCAATACATCATGGAATTACCAATCCCATGGGCAGCGGAGAGAGCATACCACCAAGTAATCAATCGGCTATTTCGTTAGGCTATAAAAATTAAATGAAACTGTTTTGTTTTCTACAACGTTATTTTTATTTTTTGACAGAAAACTTTGGTTTGGATTCTCAAACTGAAGTGGTACTAAACGAATCAAAACTAGCCCATGGTTGGTAATCAGACTAACCGGGTAGAAGTATGTATCGTTTATAAAACACTAGGTGATGCCCGCGCCATGGCCCCCGCTAAAGTAGATTAAAACTTGTTTTCCCGTGGAAATAAGATATTTTCCCGTGGTAAAAAGTAGCCTATGTCACTCTTCAACCCTTCAACTATATCCAGACAAAAAATCAAGGCAATCCGTCGCTCAGTTTCGACATGAAAGGACAAACAAACAAACAATCAAACAAACAAACACACTTTCACATTTATTATTATTATAGGTACCTAGTATGGATATGGACAATGATAGATTATGTATGTGGATAACTAGCTACTACGAAATTTATTGACTGCATTTTCATTCTTAATGCTTTTTACTGTAATTATTCTAAATATGTACATAAATATATTTGATTTAATAATAGTTTTTTTTTCTACTAACCAAATTTATTTAAATTGTCGTTTCTTGTTAGATCTATACGATGAGAGGCGACGTCACCCCCGTATCCATCTCATGTCTCACGACTCAATTTGCGCATAGATTTCATTAGCAGCGAGGCGTCTGCTCCATTACGTTTATTGTATTGACGGTTTGTTACCACTAACTTTATTCTGCGACTTCGCAACCTTGGGAAAAATGAGTAACTCCCATATCTCATAGAAATTTTTAAAAAATCCTTCTTAGTCCACCTCTAGGAATATGTCTCGAATTTCAAGTCACTTCACTATATTCTGTTTTTTCCTTAGACTAAGGATATGGCTAGACACGTCATATTTAAGACGAAATATAACCATCGGTATTCTCTCTCGTTCTAAAAGAAAACATCATCTGCAAATAGAGACAGATATACGTTTGTCTGTATTGGCTTTCAATTCAATGAAGCCAGTTTACTATAGTGTATTTATAAATCGATATATATATATATATCCTAGAGATGTGCTACTTTTATATCGATAAACTTTAGCTGTCAAAAATAATTATCGTGTCATAATTTGAAGGACCAAATTGGATTCGAAAAATTACTCACAAGCATACAATTCAGCATTTTAATGATTCTTTTTATACTCTTTTCCTTTCAGTGACAGTGGAGACTCTAGTTACGTCAGTTTGGCATCTGTCATTTGAATCATGTTAGAAAAAATAGAATATACTTAACTCAAATGGTTTAAGACTGTACCTGTACGCTGTGTACCAGTCGACCACGTTACTCATGAATAAGATGGTATGCAGACGTATACTTAAATGAAACAACTTACCACAGCCAATGAGAATAATCGATTGATTATACTTAAAGCAACTTGTTATGCTGGCTAGATATAAGTAGTAACTTCGAGTTGCCTTGCCATTCACATCCGCGTGGTTAACTCAGTCGCAGACTCTATCGAGATTACCTCTTAGTCGAAGGGAAGGGATTCGACCGGCGTTGAGTCAGCGACTTGCCCCAAATACCACAGCACACCATCCGCTTGATAACCCTACCATTGAAATACCAACCAACTCCCAAGAACTTTAGAACCCACATTGGTTGCGTCGCGTCCGACGAAAGAGCCGTTGTTTCATAGTCCCACTGATCTATGTAGCGTTTAATGTCTAGCAGATGCTTTATGCGATGTTACAACAGTTCGAATCGGTTTTGGTTTACAAGAGCCATCATTTTAATAGGACCGTTGCCCCAAGGGCTTTATGTTAATTGCAAGAAACTAGATACCTTAGTTGGAGTGAGCGCATGAATAGAATTTTAACAAGCTGCATGGTTATCATTTGGCCAGTTGGAGTCGTGTTGTCATGCGAAAAGGATGCTGGATCGCGATAAAAGCTTAGTTACTGCCAAATGGGGAGTTGGGTAGAAGCAACGCGGGCGCCGTACAAGGCGCCACCGCCATCGCACGCACAATGCCCGACGTTTTCAATGGAAGGTACCCTAGCCCGACCTTCAGGGCTGGCCGCGGGAATATCTTTGAATGCCTCAATTGATCTTCCGAGAATAGTGCCCTACGAACATTTTTTTACGGACGCATAGTTGCGAGGCTTAAAATATTTTGATATAAAAGCCCGCTTTTGCTGGAATGTCACGTAGGTTTAAGACCATTAACGTGATGCTGGTTATATTTAGATAATTGTTACATGATAGCTCTAAAGTATCAAGATTTGCTGTATATAGGTAAGTATATTTGAATTTATGCACGCGAGTTAAACCTAGGTACGTTAAAATATTTTTCACTTCTCATGCTCTTAAAATGTTACTTTAGTCTCTGCATATCGGGACTAAAGCTCTTTTTTGATCTCTAGGGATTAAAGTAATTTTTTTTAATTTACTTTGGAAACCTCTAAACTGCCAATCACGGTGTTTGTGGATGGAGGATTATTGCCATTTTTAGTGGCTGGGCATAGACAATTTTAAAACTTTCCACAGACCGCAGCGCGCTGCGGACGCTCCGAAGCGCTCCGTAGCGCTCCGTAGCGCCTTGCGCTTTGGTCTGTGGAAGCCTTTAGTGCGTGGAAATACCTAACCTCAAAATGACAACTGTATAAAAATATTTTAAAAAATAATAATTTCGTGAAACACCATGAATAATTACGAATATTAATCTATTTAATTAAATTAAAGATGATTCAAACTTGAAATAATTTTCAAGTTTGAATCTGTTGGCTAAATATGCAAACATTTAAAGCGTCACTCAACAAAAAAAAAACCGCGGAACAAATTTCAATTGCTATTTGAATTCTGAACAGACGTCCATTGCTCGTATTGAGCGTACGTTTTATAAAAGTAATATTGTAGATTAGTATACCTAAAACATCGTTTTTTTGCTCGCATTCAAAGTGAACAGTGAGTGTTTAACGCGAGACTAAACTGCCATAATGGCTAAATATCTTGTGTCATTATGGCTTGTTTTAGTCCCTTGTTGAACAATCTACTATTACCTCACAACATAGTCTTCAATAGTCTTTATTATAAAACAGTTATTTCATTTTATTACATTTCGTTTTACATACTATAAATCAAGAAATACAGATAGCCAGCACAAAATTACAAGAGGTTGAAAATAGCCTGAATGGCATCGAGAAAAGGATGGTACGGCCGTGCCTTTATTTTGCTCGACTTGGCGGGGGCACTGCCTTGCCCCCAGATGAAAGCTCTGCGGAAGTCATCATCATCATCATCATCATTTCAGCCGAAAGACGTCCACTGCTGAACATAGGCCTCCCCAAGGCTCGCCAAACATATCTTCCCTGCGCCATTCGCATCTAATGCGTTCCCGCCACCGAAGTTTGGGGCTGAATGGTTCTCGAGTGGCGTCCGCGGACCGGAAGACACTGCGAAAGTAAAGTTTGTTAAATAAATACTTTTTACAGCCGTGCAGCCCTATTCTTTAAAAAATGTTATTTGCTGTATAAGCCACTTCTGATAGTTCAGAATGTTTCGAACTTTCCAATAATATTTTAGCTTTCTGGCCAAATTACTGAAAACTAGTTTTACTGATATTGCCATAATCGCAGAACTCGGCCCACCCAGGTTGCAATGCAAGCAGAGAGCATAAAAGTTTATCGATTTTTGATATTGCTACATCATTGTAAACATTGAGACGCTTATTATCTTACCTAGGGACTTCATCACTTAGCCTTTTCAACGCCAAAGACACATATAGGTGTCACAAAGTACATTGTCAAAGTGATCTAGTGAAGTGGTTTAGTAGTGGTAGAGCCATGTTGTAGCTAGCCGCTGCATCACGAATGGGCCGGCTCGTCCGGGGTAGTACCACCCTCTCACAGAACACCGGCGTGAAGCAGCAGTACTCCCTGCTGCGTTTCGTACGGTCAGTGAGAGCGCCGGGGGCCCAATACCTCTCCCCCTCCCCTATTCCCTCTCCTTTTTCCTTAGGGCTGACAACGCACTGGCATCGCGTAAAGCGCTGCGGGTGTCTATGGACAGTGGTGTTCATTTAACATCAGGTGACCCACTAGTTCGTTTGTCAGACCTCTCTAACATAAAAAAAAAAAAAAAAAATGACATAAGATTCAAAGCAGGTTTACGTTTTGTCGAGACGTGGCGTTGAAAGGGTTAGACCACACTTAAAATAATATGTTTTTCATCACACTTGCTCGTCAATGGTGTTATTCCATGCTTGTATTGTTCTTAAGGTAAATTGTTCTTAAGGGAGTTATAGATTTACGTACAGTTTTTCTACCCAAGGAAGTTCTAACTTTAGTTTTAAAATTTGCAAACAAGTAATTTCAGACTAAGGAGGTTTTAAGTCAGCCAACGTTTTATTTATTATCTTTAAAACTTAGCTATAACCCAAATTTTACAACACAACACTTATCTACGCTTCATGAAAATTCATTATTTTTATATTTTAAATTTATATCAAATAGTTTTGCAATAATTTTAGTAAAAATATTTTTTTAAACATGTTGGCAGAATCTGGCCGTATGACCTTTCGAATTCTAAACTAAACACAGTTTACATTATCTATGGTAGGTGACTCGAAAAAAGTGACAATCTGTATTGGCGGGTAGCCATTATTTTATTCAATTTAAGTGTTTAGAGACAAATTAATTTTATTTTTGGATTTTTTTTTCTTGCAATGTGATGAAAATCATTGTGTGTATCACGGGCAGTAAGGACTCTCATTAGTAATCCCCTACTTACGGCCCTAGATGCACAATGTACTATAAGTACATACCTACCTAAATAAAACGCCAAGTATCAAACAAGGTAGGGCGTCGTATAAATTCCTTTCCCTTCTTAGCGCCAGTGAGCCTACCTGTGGTGTAAAAAAAACATTCTGGCTGCGCCGAGTCGGCACTTTTGAGATAATTTATAAGGCTTCGCCTTTCTTGGAATTTCGAAATCTCGACGAGATGGGTTCGTGCCAGCCGCAGTTCCAAGCTAAGGAATGTAACGGAAATCGTTGGAAAAAAATAGACTATTGTAGTCGATCGTTGCGTTCGGGACGGTGTGGAAACATCGATTTTAAATTCCATTATGCGAAGGGAATGGCGATTATTCTCTATCGGGTTCGCTTCGGGACTCTAGAGCGATTTATTTCAACAAAACTAACCTCAATGCGTTTACAATTAATTAATTAAATATTAAGTAATAATTTATCTCGTTCTCTTCCATTGGAAAACTCAAAATAGGTAGACGTCTTACATTCCGTTTATTTTAATTTTTTCGGACATTCTTGTGCTTCCTCTCTCCTACATCGTAACGGGATGGTAATGGAGGCTAGGTACATAAATTATTTAACTAAAAATAGCACAAATTTCCGCTTAGTTACATCGAGTTTTTTCACCTGAAAATACATAAAATATGCCAAAGAGCATCCCTGGTTATTGATCCTTTATTATATTGTTTTAAAATAATTACCGCATTTCAAGACTACACTAAACCATTTTATGTTCTCAAGCTCACTTGGTCTTATGCCCCGGCATGCAGTCAAGCGGGCGGCCCTGTGGCCTCTCTGGAATGAAGTAAAATAAGTTCGTTCAAGGCGCAATGCTATATCTATCTACATAGTGTATGTGGCTATATCCCGAGTCCCGACAGCGAGGTGGGAGAGAGGAGTTCTGGGAAAGCAGGCCGCATACCACGCCGCCGTCGCCTTTGGGGTCTCCAAAGATAAGGGACGCCACAGATGCGAAATGCCGTTGAAAAGCTCAGGCCTTACAATACGAACTGGAACTTGGAATTTCGTAATAGCCCCCCAGATGCCAGCAAACCCAGCAACCAGTGGTTTTAGTAGTAAATGTGGTCGATACTCTGAAGATCAGATTTGATACTGTTACGCTAATTGCAGAAGAAGAGAATTAAGTGTCGCATGATTATCCAATAGGCTTCCGTATGGTATGCCCTTGTAAAACATGTTTAATTATCTAACATACAACTGTATGTAAACAGTCCATGAGAAATATTAACTAGATTTTAATTAGACTCATTTTTTTACATACTTAGCTCTTCAAAACTATAAAAAAATATGACATCTAAAACATATTAAAACGATTGTTTCGTTTCCATTCCCAAACGCGTTCATTAAACTAGCGCGTGATTTAATAAAACTTAAACTTTTGCTAGTATGAACTGTGACCTCGACGTAGTACCGGCAATGCTTTTAAGTACCTACGGTCTGTTTACGAACTAAATTATAAATGACGTTATGTCCTCAACGCGATATGGGCCATTGATCATGCATGACCGTGACACCATATTGCTAAAGATTTCACAATTTCTGGAATTGTTGAGATTACCTAGATCTATCAGATAAGCAAGATGGGCAGTGGGTGTGTCTGACGTAAGCGTGCACGCGATTAGGTATACTCAAGCCTGCGAATGTTCTCTTTTCAGTCCACTTTTGTCAACTTAAATAACGATCCTAACCTAACCTAAGGTTTTCGACGAATATTTTTCGGTTCTTATGTAAAAAACTGATAACGCTTCGCTACCTCGTCGCGTACCTATCTCTCGAAGTAAACACAGTACACAGTATGCCATTCAGTAAGATACATCATAACTATAATGTTGTCTTCGGGTTGTCACTTGTCAGTTCTTAGATTCAGGGTTACCAACGTCAAAATACGGATTTTAAATTTATTTTATCTGTACCTACTTACCTACTTAACTTGAAGTCTTCTCGTCAAAATCATTGACGCATTAATAATTCAAAGTACGGCCGTTTCTGGCAAGATTGTGGCCGTCCACGGAGAAACCATCCTTCCTCCTTCCATCCTTTAATACAAGATCAAGTTACCATGGAAAATCACGATGTCACCGTACTAGGGCTAAATTCAGGAACGGGCATTCACGGGTTTGGTAGCGGTAATTGAATCGTTTGAGAAAGGATAAGAATGAACTGCTATTCAGGAACGCCAAAAATCACTGGTTTGCGAGAGGCTTGGACTGAGTTTGGGATGAGCCTTATTTATTTGTTTATTTATTTGTATATTTATTTATTTACGAAACGAATTAAGAGGAAAATAAGGCTCATCGCAAGCTCATACCATTCCTATCTTCTCCCAAACGATTGAATTACCGCTCGCAAACCGACCGTTCAGTTCACGCTAATTAATATGTAGTATTAAATATTTAGTGAAAAGGACGGCACGATACGAACATTGAGTTTCTAATTTTGTTTTTGCTCCCCAGGTGACTGTTCAACCGTGCCATTTTTAACCCCCGATACAAAAAGAGGGGTGTTATAAGTTTGACCGCTATGTGTATGTGTGTGTGTCTGGCTGTGTGTCTCTCTTTGGGATCATATCTCTTCAACGAGTGAACCGATTTGGATGCGGTTTTTTTATTTGAAAGCAGGTTTCTTGGCAAAGGTTCTCAGACATGTTTCATCAAAATTTGGTTCAGCCGTTTCAAGATTATCAGCTCTTGTTAGCTGCGGAAAGGATTTCAGACGCGTGATGAGCATTTCCTTTAATTTTCAAACATGTGTGACCAAATTGCGTTTTTATAGTTATATTCCTCGAAATGTCAGTGTCAAACGTCATGTAGCTAGTTAGTTATCAGAGGACCGTCGACCCTTTAGTTGTCTGCTCTGTGGCAGCGTTAAGTCACGAACTATAAAGTGAACGCGAGGCAGACAGCCGCAGCCGGGTTCATTCATTAAAATATGCATTTATTTTGTTACTAACCCGTCCGGCGGCGCTGCGTTACAATGCGTGATCGTACTCAGACACTGGCCAAGGATAAATGTCTACTCAACATGGGTAAAAGAAAACGGGCTATGACAAAAGCGAATCACCTCGAAACCCGTAAGTTGGTAAGTTATTCACTAGGCGTGCAAGTAAAGCAAGTTTAACGAAATCCCGATTGCAGTATAACTGGTTTTCACCCGCCATGTTGGTAGACGTCATAGGGAAAATTTGCAAATTTGGTAGATTGAGTGGAACTTCCGAATTTGATATGCGCCATCTCATGACTGTAACATAGTGCAGAGGCCGTATTGTCTAACGCTTCTGACGCTTGCCTTCGCTTTCACCATCTCTTTCTGTCATCATTTTTAAACCTTTAACAGAAAGAGATAGTGATTGCGAAGGCAAGCGTCAGGAACGTTAGACAATAAGCCTGCAGGTCTAATCTGGTTGGCTATTTAAGTTAAGTGGTGCTGGCTCTGAAGACGAGCTCTGGTTGAGTTCGTAACGCGTCAGTGTAGTTTGGTGGTGGTGATGGTTGGGTTTGTGTGATTTGTGTGTTCGTACAGTGTGGAGGTCGAGGAACTGCATGAACACACATTTCTTGCATAAACGTAACTATCGTAAGATCGCGGGTGAGCAAAGTAATTGTTTCAGTTCATTAATCTTCAACCCGTAAAATGCATAATGAAATAAGTAGGTATAATACTATTTGTTTTCTTAAATAGGTTCAATCAACATAAAATTAATTTAATTTGTCAACCTGGATACATAATGCTTTATCTTATTTCCGTAGGTATCTCTTACACTTACACGTCTCAGGGCAAAACCCTTACGGAAAAAGATAGTTAAACAACATTATTATTACGTACCTATTTATTGTAGATAATTAATATAACTGCGTGGTATTTTCTGTACTAAGTGCAATACAATGCCACTTTAAATTAAAGTACTTAAACAATGTTAGTCACAAAACAATTTTAATTCATTACATGCAGTGTTATCATTCAAATTATCTGTTTAAATGCGATTTTTTTTATATCTAGTTGCAATAATTATGTTCTTGCTGCTGTCAAACTGTTGGCGTTCTGCAGAATCAATTAACCGCAACCCTGTCATAGAAACTGACTTTGGCCAAACCTTAAAGCCGAAAAGATAATAAATAACTATAAATTAAAAATTTTAAAAACCCCCGACGCAATTATTTCACTCGTATGTTTGAGCATTAAGTCAATGCTCAATTGCTCAATGCCCGTTATGCGTCTAAGATCCCTTCCACAGCTAACAAAAGAGCTGATAACTTCGAAACGGCTGAACCGATTTTGATGAAACATATTTAAGGACCATCGCCAAGAAACCTGCTTTGTATTAAAAAAAACCGCATCCAAATCGGTGCACCCGTTTAAGAGCTATGATGCCACAGACAGACACACACACACATAGCGGTCAATCTTATAACACCCCTCTTTTTGTGTCGGGGGTTAATAATAATCTGGTAACAATTAAGTTTGCGGGTAGGTTTATTCCTGTGAAAAATCCGATGGGATCAGACCGTAACGTCTTAACTACGCACAATACCTAATCCTAAGATAATCAACAGTGCTTACGCGTAAGAAAGGTAAGACCGTAGAAATACTACATCTTCCTTTGTTTTTTTTTTTAATTTCAATATTGCATTTCTATGAAATTTATTCATTCAAATTCAAAAAACAATGACAAACATAATAAAACTTAAACTATAAGTAGAAAATTTGGCCTAAATCGCCGTCAATGGGCAAGGAAACAGAACTTATTTTATTTTACCTACTATTTACCTACTAAGAGAAAGAGACACTATTCCAGATTACTTTATATCCCGGAACATGCAAAGTTCCCGCAGGACGGAACGAAGTCGCGAGCAACAACTTACGTAAAAAAATATATCAACATTGTACAGTAAAATTACATAAAGTTTACCACTGACATGGTTTGCCTTCATTTCATATTCAACTTTAACGACCTACAAATAAAGCTAATTTTAGATTACTGTTACCCACGTTTGCAGATTTTGTAATAGCTACTTTATTTGTATGGCTTTAAAGTTGGAAATGAAATGAAGGCAAGCCATCTGTCAGTGGTAAACTAAAAGTAAACGAGGTGTAAGTAGGTACATAAGTATTTACTTCATTGGGCCAGTCGGAAAAATAAGTGGTAAGTCAAGAGGGTTTTCATTTTAGTCCTTTGTGTTGGTAAAACCTCGGCATTAAGAGTAGGAAGAGGGAAACTGGCATGCGAACTAGCCGCTGCGGCTGCAGTCAGGCCTTAGTACTACGAAAATCGAATTTCGAACTTCGTATCGTGTCGCTTCATTCACAATAGTATTAAACACAAGATTGAAAGGGACGGCACGATACAAACTTCAAATTTCGTAGTATGCAGCCCCTCAGTCGTTTGCCATTTTCTAGCTTCTCCCAGATGCCATACAAAGGGACAAAGCAAGTCGCCGTAACTCGTGCTAAGCTCTTACAAAGCTGCCCAAATTGAATCCAGGGTTATTTTTTGCAGGTTCGGGGTGGGGGAGGAATGCGACAGCTGCAAAGCACGTGGAAGCGGCAGCTGACGCCGCACGGGCAAGCTGCGCCCGCGCACCTGCCGCGCGCCAAACTTTCAATCGGGGTTCTGCATCTCAGGTGATAGAAAATTAGAGCACCGAACGCATTTTTAGCTAGTGGCCGGTCTAATGCTGCGCTGCCTTGTTTATACGCACCGAGTACTCGGCCGAGAGCACTGTCTCGCCCGTTTACTCGGTACGTGTGATCAAGGCATAAGTCCAGTGACCACCGGGTACTACCGGCCCAAGAAGTTGTTGAGGGACAAAGATGTCCATCGGACGCTTCAAGGCACGGGTTAAGCCCCGAGTACTACTACAAAATTTGGAATTTGAAGTTCATATCGTGCCGTCCCTTTCTCTCTTCTGTTTAATACTATTAGCATGAACGGAACAGCACAATACGAAGTTCGAAAATCGAATCTCGTAGTACAGTCGCGGAATTAAAAGGTTCGTCACTTTTCGACTCTATGTTAACGAGTTAAGATCGAAAAGTGACGAACCTTTTCATTCCGCTACTATGCAAGGATTGTCTATAGCGATTTTTGCTTCCGGGCTGAGGGCTGAAATATGTAGCTAGCTACAAAAGTGTAAAGCCGAGTTTAGACCTACAAGGAAACCCTTGCGAGTTTCATTACATTGCGAGGCAGTAAAGCGAACGAAATTGAAATGGTCAACCCAGCGCCGTAATGAATGCTATTGCACGATTTTTCACGATTTTTCTTGAGGGTCTAAACTGGCCTTAAGATACGGGGTGGGTTGGGTTTCACGCGCTGCCTCACGAAGCGGAAGCAACGGCTTTATTGGGTAACGCACTCGAAATCACGATAGTTTTCTCCTATTCTTTCTGTTACACGGTATAAGATAAGGGTAGAAATACTTAGATGGCGAATGTGAAGCGATCGTAGCCTCAGGTGTCATAATTTTGGATGGCACAGAGATCAATATCGAGCTAACAACTCACAAAGTCAGTTACCAGCTAGTCAATTAAAAAAAACATCAATCGAAAGTGGTTATGTGTAATGCTAGAAAATTGCAATACTAATTCAATTTTCAATTAGTTCACGTTGACGATTAATCGAGCTGTAATTTTCTAAATTACCTACTCTGCTCATATTTCAATTTCAACATGATTTTTCATCAATTTCGAGTGGTTTCCCAAATCGGCTGCCATATTATTGTCTAACGTGCGCGCGCGGTAGGCATTCACAGTTTCTTTCTACCCCCGTTTTAAATCGCAAGAGGGAAAGAAATGGCAAATGCGGACACGAGCACATAAGAAAGAGAAAACGCTAGTGAACATACCTCACAAATATTTAGTTCAATAACTTTGAAATATGTAAAATATATGTACATGGTAGAGCCATGTTGTAGTTAGCCGCTGCATCACGAATGGGCCGGCGTCCGGGGCAGTACCACCCTCTCACAGAACACCGGCGTGAAGCAGCAGTAATCCTGCTTGCGTTTCGTACGGTCAGTGAGAGTGCCGGGGGCCCAATACCTCACCCCTTTCCCTCTCCCCCTCCCTCTCCCCCTTCCCCTATTACCTCTCCTTTAGGGCCGACAACGCACTGTCATCGTGTAAAGCGCTGCGGGTGTCTATGGACAGTGGTGTTCATTTAACATCAGGTGACCCACTAGTTCGTTTGTCTGGCCTACCTACAATAAAAAAAAAAAAAAAAAAAATACTTTGCCAAGTTTCAATTAAATTCAATTTTTAAAAATATAGCTCTATCGATACCATCGACTTTGACTTGCAAGAAAAAAATTATGGAAGTTGCATTACACTGCGAGGCCGTAAAGCGAACGAGCTAAAAGTGGTCAGACTGACGCCGCAATGTAGCAACTTACACAATTGACAAGATTTCATATTTCTAAGGCTGTAATTTGATTTTTTCTCTGTATTCTGTTTGGAAAGAGAAAAACGCTGATAGTTATAAATTTTCACTAGGATTATTAATTAATTTGTAACAAATTCTTTAAGATGTGCTTATTCTAAAAGGTCATAACTCCAAAACTACCACACAATAGATCCATTACTTTTGTCTAGTCTCTATTTAAAAAAAAGTGATGACGTAAATCTGACGTTGAGGTTGTTATCAAATTTAAAATTATTACAGTTCTTTTTTCTGGTGAAAAGGGCAAAGGGAACATATCTGTTCTGTGGTAGTATTGGTAAATTCAGATATTTTTTTTTAATTGCTTGTATTTTTTTTAAATATGAAGAAATTAAATTATAATAAATATTTTTCTGTGTTTAGGAGGCAAAACTCTTTCAATTCCTGTAGTAATTTTCAGGTGTTAAAAACATGAAATCTCGTCAATTTTTCTTCTAGATCTAAACTGGTCTTATACTAGATACAAAATTCGATTTTCGAACTTCGTATCGTGCCGTTCCGTTCACGCTACTAGTATTAAACAGTATGCTTAGTATAAGTTTTACGTCACCAAAATACTTCTCGATCGCGTTTACGTAAAAATTTCAATTCTATGGAAACATAGACGCGCGCGCGCGGAGGCGCTGTCCATGTTTCCCTAGTAATTGAATTTTTTACGTAAACGCGATCGAGAAGTATTGAAGTGAAGTAAAACTTATACTAAGCGTACAGAAGAGCGAAAAGGACGGCACGATGAACTTTGAATTTCGAATTTCGTAGTAGCCCCCCTGGGCTTAACAGATGAGTCGAACACGAGTTTGATAGGGTAGAGCTACCTATTACAAAACGGAACCCTCACCTTTGGCACGGTTGTTATTTTTTTGATCCACATCAAACAGCTGATGTTTGACATCTGCTCTAAGTTACGTTTGCATTACTAGCTTTTACTCGCGGCTTCGCTCTCGTAAACCTAAAGATCAGGCTTGAATTGATAAGATAAGTAAGATTGAATTCCGGAATCTAATCTATCTATCTATCTAATCTAATACCTTTAAACGAGCAATTCTTGTAAATATACATATATATATAATCAGAATCTCGGTAACGGCTCCAACGATTTCGATGAAATTTGGTATGTGGGGGTTTTCGGGGATGAAAAATTGATCTAGCTTGGTCTTTTATCTCTGGGAAAACGCTTGGTACCGAGTTTCAGCCCAAGCGGAGCTCGGTCGCCCAGGTACTTTCCCAAAACTTCCAAAACCTCTCATGCCAAATTCCCAAAAATTACATCGTGTTCTTTAAGTATTAACTTCGCACAATTAAAAAACACCACACCCGTGCCAAATTTCATGACCCTAAAATCTAATATCTCATCATCATCATCCCAGCCTATAACGTCCCACTGCAGGGCACAGGCCTCTTAGAATTAGAGGGCTTGGGCCGTAGTTCACACGCGGACCCAGTGAAGATTGGGAAATTCACACTCACCATTGAATTTCAGTCAAAGTCGATGGTATCGATAGAGCTATATTTTTAAAAATTGAATTTAATTGAAACTTGGCAAAGTATTTTACATATTTCAAAGTTATTGAACTAAATATTTGTGAGGTATGTTCACTAGCGTTTTCTCTTTCTTATGTGCTCGTGTCAGCATTTGCCATTTCTTTCCCTCTTGCGATTTAAAACGGGGGTAGAAAGATACTGTGAATGCCTACCGCGCGCGCACGTTAGACAATAATATGGCAGCCGATTTGGGAAACCACTCGAAATTGATGAAAAATCATGTTGAAATTGAAATATGAGCAGAGTAGGTAATTTAGAAAATTACAGCTCGATTAATCGTAAACGTGAACTAATCGAAAATTGAATTAGTATTGCAATTTTCTAGCATTACACATAACCACTTTCGATTGATGTTTTTTTTAATTGACTAGCTGGTAACTGACTTTGTGAGTTGTTAGCTCGATATTGATCTCTGTGCCATCCAAAATTATGACACCTGAGGCTACGATCGCTTCACATTCGCCATCTAAGTATTTCTACCCTTATCTTATACCGTGTAACAGAAAGAATAGAAGAAAACTATCGTGATTTCGAGTGCGTTACCCAATAAAGCCGTTGCTTCCGCTTCGTGAGGCAGCGCGTGAAACCCAACCCACCCCGTATCTTAAGGCCAGTTTAGGGTAGGTCTATGTTCAGCAGTGGACGTCTTTCGGCTGAAATGATGATGAAATTTAATGATGAGGTACCTAAGTACCTTCGATTCCAAACCCTGAACTCGTGCTCTTATATTTATTTGGTAAGAACGAAACGAATAAGTACTTAGGTAGGCGTAATTTAACTATAACCGTCCAATCAATTCTTAGGGTTTTGCAAGTCTTAAAATCCTTTTAGAGACGCTCCGTTTTACTTAACTAACAATAAGGATTAAAGATAAAATAATCTTCGTTTACAAATAACAGGTCGACATGAGCACTTTCATTGTAAAATTTACCTAAAACTAAGTACTTTGTTCAGAATTAGGTAGTTTTGTGGTTTCCTCACTCAGAATAAAAAAGCACTAGGTAGGTGATTTTAGCGATTTAAAAAAAATGTCCCTAATGTTGCACAGACTTTTTTTTGTGTCGGTTTTATCACGAGTCGTAATAAAAAACTGTATACAAAAAAGTCATAAAACTGACTCAAAATTAAGGATAACCTTTTTCTTCATGAAAATTAATAGTAATTACCTAAGTAAAGGTGATTTTGAATAGAAAAAAAAAACGAATACCTACATTCCTCATTTAAAAAATTGTTACGCTTTATGTTGAAAATGCTCACATAAACGATCCAAAATGCCAATTTTTCGCGGATAAACTAGCATCACTGTGCAAGGATTTTAATTGGCTCAGGTAAGGTAAATGTACCATATTACGGCATATTAAGGAACTTTCTACTTTGAGGTAAGATTTTTAAAAAAATACGAAGGTACTAGAAGTGGAAATTGTTTTATTTTGGAGACTGTTCTTAAAAGATGGATATAGGATATTATTTTGCCTCGTAGCTTTTAATAAGAAATAATCCTTATTTTTTTAAACCCTTACTTTGTCCGTAATTCCGTGCTAAAATTTGACTCTTGATCTAATCCCGGGAATCGTTGCACGTAATTCCGTGCTAGCTTCAAAGTTCACACTATATTAGGTAACCCCAAAAAATATTCCTTTAAAAAATTACTTAAACGGTTTTAAATTATTTTAATCATGATATAATAGTAGATTGTTCAACAAGGGACTAAAACAAGCCATAATGACACGACATATTTAGCCACCCGAGCGATAGCGAGGGAGGCTATAATTCGAGTTGTCATTATGGTAGTTTAGTCCCGCGTTAAACACTCTACTTTTCACTTTGAATGCGAGGAAAAAAAACGACGTACAAAATTACTTTTTTACAACGTATGCTCAATACGAGCAATGGACATCTGTTCAAAATTCAAATAGCAAAAAAAAATACCGCTGTCTTTTCTTTTCTTTTATATTTTTTTGTAAAGTGACGCTTTAAATGCTTGCATAATTAGCCAACAGATTCTAACTTAAAGACTATGTTAAAACTAATTGGACTATGCATGTAAGAATGATAATTGTTCATTCATTAGAATCGGCAAATAAATTAACCTAATTGATCTAAGTTCACACACAAAATATATTGTTAACTGAAACACTTACCCGTGAATAAAGAAACGATTTTTTAAGTTTATTTTCTATATGCCAATTTTTTGTTAAATTATATCTAATTATACTTTCTATTTACTATTAAATGCAACTGACATCGCATTATTTTGAAGTTACGCCATATTAACTTTCAAACGTAACTGCTCTATCTACCGTACACTCCAGCACTGCTTTGCCGACAGTGCGGATTGCTATTTTATCGACAGAGCAGGGAACTGCTTTGCCGACAGCGTTTTTTAAAAAAAAAAACAAATTAAAAAACACCTAAGCTAAAGGAAATCTTTCTTTACATGCAAAATAAAATGAATTCATCTTTAATATTTTATAATTAAATAGATTAATTTTCGTAATTATTCAATGTGTTTCACGAAATTATTATTTTTTAAATATTTTTTATACAGTTGTCATTTTGAGGTTATTTCCACGCCCTAAAGGCTTCCACAGACCGAAGCGCAGGGCGCTACAGTGCGCGTCCGCAGCGCGCTTCGGTCTGTGGAAAGCTTTAAAATTGTCTATACCCAGTTACTGAAAATGGCGATAATCCTCCATTCACAAACACCGTGATTGGCAGTATAGGGGTTTCCATAGTCAATTAAAAAAATTTTACTTTAATCCCAAGAGATCAAAAAAGAGCTTTAGTCCCGATATGCAGAGACTAAAGTAACATTTTAAGAGCATGAGAAGTGAAAAAATACAAATTTATCGTATAAATGTATTAAATATAATACAAAGTACAAAATTAAAAATCTAAATTAATAATTTCACTTAATCATTTCAATGAAAGAAACATTCGGACATTGATATAAAAAAAATTGTGTTATGATTTTATAAAAAAATATATAATTTAATTTCGATGCCGTACTCCATTCTTTCGTACATAATTACATAACGAGTTATCATTTCAGACTCAATTATATGGCTCAGGTTAAAAAAAATATATACCGTAATTACGTCATAATAATGTGCAGCCATTAATAAACTTATTTACATCAAATTTATGAATAAATTTAGCCCCAGCTATAATTCAACGATTAAAACATTTCATACTGAGTTTCTCTTATTCCGTGATACTCCCGCAATTAGTTTCATCGCGTCAGATCTGTGAACATAATTAGGTACGGCAGTCATAAATTCGTCAATTTCCCTTAAAATATGCTTTATATTAACTTGAAATCGTTATAAAACCTTCAGTTAATAACCACTGTACAATAATTTTACAAATTTACATTAAATATACTTATCGGCATCTTAACAAATCCTTACGAAGTTACCATTGTCACCTTGTGCTCACAGACAACACGACGTATGGAACTACTGCGTGGTTACGACTGATGAGTTTGGAAATGCGATACTGCTGTTAGAACTTATTACGGTTATTCAAAAATAGTGTTTTTTGGTTGCAATGAAACTATAGTTGATGAAGCATTGTATTAAATCATGACTTTACTGATAGTTTTCTTATTATACGACAAAAACCAAAATGACACGGCATAATGTACTACCCCGGCATAGTGTACATTTACCTTACTCATCTTTTCCATAAGGGCACACGAAGACGTGCCCAGTGCACCCGACCTCACGGGAGCTCCGAAACTTCCGAAAGTCAGATTAATTCGTTTACACGACAATAATTATTGAATAAATTATTATTTTTGTTGTTAGTGACATTCACTTTAACACTATCCAGCGGGGTCCCATGCCCATGGACCCCGGCATCACCCGGCATGTCCTACCTGAGACGGCTGTGGCTGTGTCACCTCGCTCTGGGTGACGTGACGTCATTAATCCTTGCAAAATACGTGGGTACATGTGCATAAAAGGAGTGACGCGTCACGTCACACCCACAACCTAGTGTCCAGCCAGCGCATGATACATTTACGTAATAATTTATCTACTTATCTCAAACACCGCAGGCGCTCGCGCAGCCAATAGAATCAGTTTAGTCGGCGCCGGCATCTATTCCAACTGCGCAGACTCGCTGCACAGGTAAATACCTTTATTTATAAAATGATGATACGTAAACAATACCTATTATTGAATGTTTTTTGTATCGAAGTCACTGTCTTACTTGTATTGGGCATTAAGTGTTTTTGTTTATTTAATCAGTTTGTTTTTGTTTTTGGCCACCTTGCAAACCAAACTGCTTTCAGCTTTAGCTGAAAACAAATCAATAAAAATTAAAAAAAAATACATTAAAAAAAAAGACAGTCCTACCGTCTATGTCTATTCTATGGTCAGTTGAATGTCATACACAACGAGGGTTTCACTTCACGATATAATAAAATTTTGTTAGTGACATATTTTCCATGTTTTTTACTTTAATCTGATACTTTCATCATGTCTTTGTGCTTTCATTTTCAGAGCAACATTATCATCCGTCACAATGGGTAGACATAAAGTTTAACAGAACTAAAACTACAAGCCACTGATTTCAAACTCACCACTAAATTGCTATGGCAGCAAGAGCGCCGAAAGAAGATGCAGGGGGTACATCTTCTGGCGCTTCTACCAACAAAGAAATAAATGAATCGACGTCTAAAGCCGGTAAGTTTATTTAAAAAATTATCCCTACCTCTTCACTTTAGATTATTTATACATAAACTAAGCTCTTCACCTATTATCGAATCGATGGGCATGGTGGTGATAAAGGCTTATATCCAAACATATGACGTCGAAAATAACAGATATATAGAGGTAGATAGGTAAGTATATGATATTGTATCGTTTGCCAAATTGCCAAAGAGAAAAAGTGAGGAAAAATTACACGCATTTTTTGTATATTTTTTCCTTTCGGTTTTATGAATTCACCTGGTACTGGGTCAATTCAATATGACGCGTAGAGGTAACTCCACCAGAGTTGAGGCCACGCACACAACCACATCTCTTGTAATGACAGCGGGATTTTGACGTTGTGTTGACGTTTAACGACAACACAACGTCAAAATCCCGCTGTCATTACAAGAGATGTGGTTGTGTGCGTGGCCTCAACTCTGGTGGCGTTACCTATATTACGATATTACGAACGAAGTGTGCGCGGGGCGGGGGGGCTTTATATTTACCAACTACACTAATAGGCGGGTCACTACAAAGCGTGGCAGACATTTTCGGTCCGATTTTGAGCTCTGTGTATCATAAATTATTTGTCATGCATGAAAGTCTTGAAACTGCCCCGCAAGGCGGCTCGCTCAGTGTGAACCTCAAGTCTTGTAACTTGGACATTTTAGCGGAATTTTATCCATTTCTGTTTAAATTGCCCCAGCGTTTCATGATAGTGTTGCTACGATAGCGATAGTTTTATCGATAGTATCGTGATACTATCGTGGCCTTGAAAATCAATACTATCGATAGTCCTATCGAAAATATCGACCCTTGACGATACTATCGATAGTATCGATAGTGGAAATTAAGCGATACTATTGAACTTGGTCGATACCATCCCGTCAAAAAAGTCGATACTATCGATTGATGAAAATAAGTAAAATTATTGCTAAAGATCAACAGTATCGATGCTATTGATCTTATAGCAATAGTATTACTTATTTTCATCAATCGATAGTATCGACTTTTCTTGACGTGATAGGTACTATCTATAGTATTGCAGCATGTCGATATTTTCGATAGACTATCGACGCTATCAACTGTTTTCTCAAGGTCAACCAACTATCGATAGGA
This sequence comes from Archips xylosteana, assembly GCA_947563465.1. NCBI lineage: Eukaryota > Metazoa > Arthropoda > Insecta > Lepidoptera > Tortricidae > Archips > Archips xylosteana. Next base: position 11,105,479 of record OX387356.1, read on the forward strand.
AACTATCGCTACCGCAACAACACTGTTTCATGATTTCCACATAAAGCCACATTACAGAATCTGAAATAATGGCGGGGTGCTACATTCTACATAAATAACTCCCATATTTTTTTGTAAAATGTTTGAATATGGTAACAATCTTGTATCGGTATGTTTCTGATTAGTTTTTCTTTCATCCGTTGATGGGAACTCTCTTTATCGAAACTTCTGCATTTAAAATATATTCTTTATCATTTTCTTGCCTTTATTAAGCTCCAAATGACAGACGTATCAATCGCTTGGATAGTGTGGCTTATAAAGGAAAGTAAAAAATACGACGTTTTGTACCAACTCCGTCCATGTACGAGTAGGTATTTAAGCGCCAATTACCAAAAAGAGTAACATCCCTAGTTAGCGCCATGCTAGCATGCTACAATCTACTAGCAATGCAGAGTAGCAACCTTTGGTAGCAACTCAAGTTTAGCGACAGTGCGCTAGTGCGCAAGGCTGGCCGGCCTGGCTGTGACTGGCGGGCGACTGCGATAGCATTATAGCGATATCGTGTACATACCATAACCCAACCAACCCGAACCGACCGACGGAATCGCGCAGCGCTGCGCTCTGACTCAGTTGCGATGGGTTTCGCTCTCATGTAGGAAGTGTCGTGTTGTTTACAATATTTATACGTCAAGCGTGAGTGTGGATTGAAAAAAGCAAATTATTTGCTGGTGTTTATGATAATAGATGTGGTGCAGTGAAATACTCTCTTAATTGGAATTGCATAATGGAGCCAGTTAGAGGTGAATAATTTTTTAATTATATAACCTTACCATATGTGCAGAACGAGGACACCTTCCAATATTTCTCACGTTTTACTGGGTTGTTTTTATACAGGATTCTAAGAAGCTACGTCGGCTTGAGTTTACATAATTCTCGTTTATTGATTTTTATTTCTTAGTGTAATTTAGTAGTTTCAATTAGTGTTCGTTACCGAAAATCCATTTCTAGGTATACCTACCTCCCAAATATTTTACCCGGTTAAATACAGCTCGGCCCGCATTCCCGTGCTATTTTTATTTCTAGTATATTGGGGTTTATACTTGCTTTGCCAGCACAGCACACAAAGTGAAATTCTTGAACAACCACAGAGTTCCACTCTCTCTTCATTTGAAATGCATACCTACGTGGCAGAACGCGTTAGCAGCTGTTTATATGCAACATAAGTATATAAATAAATGTTTTTATGCAGCTCTGATCATTTTATGCTAGTCACCCTTATTGATCATGAGCCCTTATTGATCATGAGCCCCAGGTTCAACCCCTAACTAAGTATGTTTTAAGAAATGAGAAATTTAATTTTTCAACATAATCTAAATTGTGACTAAGTACTTAGGTTAGGTTTAGGTAGTATTTATTTTTTTGGAGATAAGGCTTGGTATCAAGACCTTTAAGCTAAGAATATGAAAGGAGATGTCATATAGTGTTGCAAATGCAAAAATTAAAAAACATTTTGGTAACATTCCTAAATAAGAACATATTATCATAAAAATTAATCAAAGTTATATTCAAGGAAAAATGTACCTACCCATTTAAGCTTCCCTTACATTCATCATATCATAATTTGTGGAATAATACTGTGTACAGCACTCCTTTAGTAACAATACCAAGAAATTGGATAAATATATCCATTATCTCTCATTTTATCAATGAGTTATCAACACTTGATAAGTTATGCTTTATCAATAAGTGTTTTTTACTGACATGAAGCACTTTTTGTAGGCCTTTCATACTAGCATATTATTCACAATTTAACAATGTGAAACAGGAAAACACAAATGTTTCATTGTTCATAGTTTATTATGATGTTAAAAAACAACTTAGAGTCACAGTCTTATGTTGGTGGCCTTGGTTGAGTACCATACCCAGAGGGGCCTCTTGTTAGTAGATTGCATGACCTCACAAATTTGGCAAGTACTTATCATCTATGAGCAAACTGGTTGGGCTTACAAAAAGTTGTATTGGTATTGTTATTTGGTGAAACTAATTTTAGAAGCAAAACGACTTGTTGGCTACAGGAATATTAATAGGGATAAATATGGTATTTCCCTCTGTCCATAGCAACCGTTTTTATCAGCTATGTGGCCAGGAAAATGTATAGTACATAGGTACAATGTCTATATTTATATTTAAAACAGTAAATGCCGAGATTTGATGTAGTTATTATTTTGTAATGTTCGTCTAACTAAATGTAACAGCTAGCGCCATCTGTTAATGCTTCGTAACACTGTTGAGCTATGTAAAAAAGTACCTTTCAGTATGGTAACTAGATACCTGTATACACCAATAAGATACATTTGCTTAGCCCAAGGACTGTTATCCTGACATGGAATATGCCAGATCCTATTTCTATTTTAAATTAGGTAAATTTATTTATTTATTTACTCATACTCATTTATACATAATATTTCTTTATATTACATGTCACTTTTTTAGTTATTTTATTATATATTATTACATAGTCATCATAATAATACTAATATTTTAAGCATTTGCAATACAACATATTTAAGTAAGTAGGTGGCTAATGGCTATGTAATTTACTTTCATTGTAATTAAAAAGGGTGATAGTCAATTTAATATCAGTCAATAACTGGTGTGTCTGTCTGTGTATCCTTGCATTGTGTAAGACAATCTTATTTGTCCCAATATCGAATAAAGAGGTTTAGAAGTCTGTAACAATGACAAATCGTCAATTATACCAACCAGTACAAAGGACATAAAAAAAAATTGCCGCCACTGTCTACGCAAAACTGAAATTAATGTATGCAGAATAGTTTGTTCCATTTTGTTTCGTAGGTACTGTACTATTTTTGTACCTATATACCTCTAACAGCTTTTTAAAACACACAAAGTCGTAAGAGATTAATTGACCAGAAACTAGGGGTCACTGCGGAGGCGAATGCATCTGAGGAACAAGACGTGGGTAGCGCGGAGTAGCGCCAGCGCCGCATTCCACAATAAGTACCCGCACACTGGGCCGTCCGTCATCAGCCGTGATGGACAAATAAATTTATATTCATTCACGATAAACAAATCCGCTGGCACTGTGGTTTTGATTCATTAATTTGTGGACAATTCTTTTATGATTTACCACTAATCAACTTATCACTGTAATTATTTAAATTATTTATTTGATTACTTTAATGACCCATTGGTAATGTACCTACTTAATATTTGTGAAAATAATTGGTTAGTAATTTAATATTTATCGTAATTGTTTACTTGTTCCTCTTGTCAATTGACGGATGAGATCTTTTTTAACCGCTTGTTGCGCTGGCTTTTTTTGTCGGTGCGAGCGGCCTTTGGTAAACTCTGATCGTGGAATGTAGTCAGCCCGCGGCTGTAGCAGAGTACTTACAATATACGAGCGGCGTTGTCTTGTCGGGCCTAGCGGCTTTCATTATAGCGGCCTCTTCAGAATCGCAAGATTGTACGAGGCAACTGAGAATCCCATTAACTTCCTCCATAAAAATCTATACTTACATACGTACATGCGCCCTATATTTCGCTTTGCAGGACTTCCCAACTTGCTCCTTTGAAATCGAATGATCCCTTTGTGTATTGCTCTTAAAGATAGCCGGCTTTTAGTAAAGTTATAGGTTTTGTTGGTTTAATTCAGTTTGTTTTATTACTTATACAACAGCTCTCCCGGTATAAACGAGTATGGACCATCTGGCGGATGTTCACTTTAGCTGACACCATTTCCGCTTCTATCCTTTAATTTATTTTTCTATCGTTTATGATGCAAGAGTGAGAAGTCTGCTCTGGTAAATCCATTCATGCTTTTTTCACTTGTTTATAATTTCACGTCTGAAATAACTTCGTAGCTGGTTTGAATAATACTTCGGTACATAAATATTTGGATGTTCAATAAAAACATAATAACAAACCAGTGTAAGCTCATACTAAAATAACAGTTCTATATAATACCTAGACTAAGTGCGTAGCGCTACAGGTAAGGGAATGGAATTCGAAAGCCGAGCGACCACCCATAGTCATGAGAACATGGCCCCGTGCCGTTCCCCACGCTGCTTACTCTCAGGGCGCCGCAGCTCGCCGCTCTCTTAAAGACACAATGCTGAATTTCATTTGCTCTCTGAGAAAAGCATATAAGACCTTGGGGGTGCAGTCCCTTTTTAACTTTGCACAGATAATTACACGGTTGCGCGTTCATATTAGTAACATATGTTTCAACACTGTAATTTTTATTATTAATGCATAACGTATCAATAACATATATTTGCAAGCATGAAAATATTGTTATAATCATTAAGATTATAATGCCAGTAATAACACTACATTTAGTTAGGTATGTAAAGAAAGACATTCAAAGTTCATAAGCCCCAAATTTACTATGCGCGCGAGTACTTAATACTGTCCGCATTCCTGCTACTTTTTTTATTCAGCATTAGAGCCGCTCAGCAGTACTGCCACATTCCACAGGCCCTTTTTTACGCGGTTTCCGCTGGGAACGGCAACGTCGCGTCTCAAATATATGAATGAAAATCCGGTCGACTGTGTACGGCCTGGCAACGTTGCCTCAGACGCTCGCCTGATTGAGAACTTTACAACTCTCCCACAGCGTCCCTTCACGCTCGCACTTGTCGTATGGTCGCTATAGACGTAGTTACTTCACAGTGTATAATACATAGCTTTTAATTTATCGAGGTAGTCCTTGTCTGCAAACATCTGTTAGACGGCTTTTGCCGATTTCACTTAGTAACTGGTTTCGAGGAATGTCGAGTTTAAAAAAGTTAAGGAAAGCTCTTTTCTGAAATATTCTTGCGTAGGAGGTAGTTAGTTATAAGCGGCGAAGTAGCATGCGCCCATGTCTAACAGAACGTACTTTGGACTTGAAAATTGTAATAAAGTCTTACAATTATAGGACTCAGCACAGCTGTGCACCCCACGTAAGCGAATACAACGAACCCTCTTTAAATTTGTACGCTTGCGCAGAGGGGCAGTCATTGCCAGTGCTATATCGCCCCACTAGACGACAAAAGCGAGTAGCCAACGATGCTCGAATCAAGTCGTACGCCATTTTTGTATTCTGAAATCCAAAAAGTTCTTTTCTTTCAACATCTGAAACTGTCTGTTGCAATGTGCTATTGGAGTGTCACGTGATTGTCAAATTAAAAGTGTATAATTTCGTAAAAATGCCTATTTTAGTTGATTCCAAACACAGAAACGGTAAATATCGATTGATGTTTTGCGGCCATTATTTTGTTGTGTTCTATGTATATTTCAGTTGTAGATCACACTGTCTCATGCAGTGCATTTACCATTATTTTTCCTGAATGACTGAAGTGTTCGAAAATCTTGATTGTGTAAACGTAGCCTACAAAATCTAAATTTGACGGCACAGCAATAAGTTGTTATGAATAAAATCAATACTTAGTGAAGAATGTGTGATGTAAACAATGGTTTTCATTTACATGTTTTTGTTTAATGGCAATGTTTCAACTCGTATTTACATAACTATCAATTATTAAAATTGTAATGTTTCCAGTTCCCACGTACTTAATAATGCCCCTGTTGATAACTTTATCGATCGTTCGCCATTGGATACACAGTACGCTTGTGTTTTGTTTTTGTCCAAAATTTTGCACAATCAAACCACTGTGCAATATTGTAGGTACGGCGTTTACTTTGTTAATGTTGAACAGAGATAAGATTAAACTACCTATACCTATTAAATAAACGCAAAAGAATATCCATCCGAGTAATAAAAAAAATCTTGTTTACATACTGTAAATAGGTATTGTACGCAAATGCAAGAGTTTGAAAGTATGTATTTTTTTTAAGTCGGGTGAAGAAAAATTGATTGCGTGCGTTAGGTGCATGCGCACTGAGTGCACTTAGCGGGCTAGAGAGGCAAGGGGAGGCTGCGGCATTGGAATGTCGATGGCGCAGCCAGCCGCCGCACTGAACGACGCGAACTTGTTATGTGAAAACTGTTTCTCAGCTCGCAGCCATTTTATATTTCACACGGTGTCGATCTATAACTACTAAACCTAAGGAGTTGGTAATATGGACGTCTTTACAAGAACATTAGAGTGCTGTCATATAGGTAGTTGTTGTGTTATTCCAGGCTATATGACTGACATATATTATAACAATCAACATTGTGGTTGGATCAATATTTCTAAGATTCACCAAAAACTTCTAAGAGGTTAAAAATTCCCGTGTTTAGGCCATGTTCAGATGACAAGCGCTCAACGCGCGTTTTGATTACGCGCGTTTACGACTACGTACATTTTGTTCTGGCCGTATACATGATAACGCGCGTTAGCCAGAACAAAGTTTATGTAGTTGTAAACGCGCGTTATCAAAACGCGCGTTGAGCGCTTGACATCTGAACATGGCCTTAATTGAGTTCTTTCTCTCTTTTCAGTACCTACGGTGCCGATCGATTTGTTCAAGAACGCCCCAAAGAAGGCAAATACCCACCCGCTGGTGAGCCTGCCCGTGTTCGAACCCGGCGCGGGCTCACCGGCCTCCTCGCCAGGCACGCCGCCCGCGACGCTCTCAACCGATAAACCCGATAATCACGGACCAAGCCCCGACATGTGTCGCGAAGATGTCCGACTCAAAACCTTCGACAAGTGGCCACTCACATTTCTAAGTCCCCAAACCTTAGCACGGAACGGATTCTACTACCTCGGCCGTGGCGATGAAGTACGATGCGCTTTCTGCAAAGTCGAAATCATGCGGTGGGAGGAGGGCGATGATCCCGCCAAGGACCACCAACGCTGGGCTCCTCAGTGCCCTTTTTTGAGGAAGCACGGCGTTACTGGAAACATTCCTATCGACCCTGCCGTAGCTGTTGGACACGACGAGTGCGGTGTGCGCGCGCCTCCTCCTACCGGCGCCAGCGTCTACATGCCCGGTCCATTCCACCCCAAATACGCATCCGAGTCAGCCCGCCTCCGCACCTTCAAAGACTGGCCCAAGAGCATGAGACAGAAGCCCGAGGAACTAGCCGAAGCTGGCTTCTATTACACCGGTCACAGCGACAAGACGAAATGCTTTTACTGCGACGGCGGCTTGAAGGATTGGGAGAGTCACGACGTGCCATGGGAGCAGCACGCTCGGTGGTTCGACCGATGTGCGTACGTGCAGCTCGTCAAAGGCAGAGATTATGTTCAGAAAGTGATATCGGAGGCTTGTGTGGTGCCCGAAGAGAAAGAGGCCACGAGCGCGCCCAAACCCGAACCCGCCCCGGTATCGTCCACAAACGACGACGCAGACACTTTGGAAGACTCGAAATTGTGCAAAATATGTTACGCCGAGGAGCGGAATGTGGTGTTCGTGCCTTGCGGGCACGTAGTGGCGTGCGCGAAGTGCGCGATGTCTACCAACAAGTGCCCCATGTGCCGGCGGACTTTCACGAGCGCGGTGCGGCTGTACTACTCGTGAGGGCCGGCGTGGGCTCAGTAGTCAAGTCACTGGGCGGCCCGGACTTTTGGTTCACTAGGATCCAGGATCACCCGGGCTGCATAGATAGGTACCGACGGGGGCAACTCGGGTGATCCCAGTGAACCAAAGGGGCCCGAGCCGCGGGGTGCTGGAACCACACGCGGAGACTTCGCTTCCCAGCAATCTTAGTCCAGCGGGCGGCTTGGACCCGTTTGGTCCGCTAAGATTCTGGATCACCCGGGCTGAAGCGGGAAGCAGGGGGTTATCCGTGTGCTACCACGCACCGAGACTACGCTTCCAAGCATTCTAAAAACTACGCTTAAGCTGTGATTTAGCATTATGCCATTGACAGCGGCGCCCACAGCTGGGCGCGCGACTCATTCACCGCCGCGGAACAGTGTTTGATGAACGATTTTAAATTATTTATCTTTAAAATTAAAATGACATATAAATGTAAATATTGTAGCTTATCATTTTGTCCCACCGTTCAAAGTAAAATCGATTTGTAATTTTAGATCTGCTATGAATGAAGCTAACGGTGATTGAAATATTGACCAAAAGACTGTCAATTATATATGTTCGTGTCGACATGTCATACGATGGCACTACGCTGAGCGAAATAGACGCATTGTTATCGATATTTAGGTGAGGCGACAAATTCAGTGATCGAATTTCGAATACGAGTAACGAAGTATAGTGCCAGGCGTTACTTCTATAACACTTCAAATTATGTAAGGTTGCATTTTAACCTGTGAGAACTACCTAGTTGCAATTAGAAGTGTATGTAGATTAAAGATATATTTCGATATTCAACTAGCTTCATTTATTGCTTGAAAGTGATTGTTTTAAAAAGTGATAAAATTCAGTTTGATTGATGATCTTCTGTAAATGGCCGCGTACTGACTGAGCGAGCAGCATCGGCGAGGCAGCCTCGCGAGGCAAATCATCGGGCAGTCAGGACGTGCCTCGCCCGAGGCAAACGCATGCTCGGCCTCGGGCGAGCGTGCCGCGGCCCGAGCCGAGCGTTGTCGGTTTTTGTCCATGCTCAAAGGCTCCTCGGTACGTTTGCCTCGCTCACTCAAGACGGTTGTGTTTTGCCTCGTTTTTTGTTCGTCGCGTGTCAACGGTTATGGATAAAGAACAGTGTCTTAAATTAATCTAAATAATGACCGCTGATACGCGACGAACAAGCGAGGCAAAACACAACCGTCTTGAGTGAGCGAGGAAAACGTACCGAGGCGCCTTTGAGCATGGACAAAAACCGACAACACTCGGCTCGGGCCGAGGCACGCTCGCCCGAGGCCGAGCATGCATTTGCCTCGGGCGAGGCACGTCCTGACTGCCCGAGGATTTACCTCACGAGGCTGCCTCGCCGAGGCTGCTCGCTCAAACAGTACGCGGCTATTGATTATAAAATCTATTGTATTGTCTCATAGAAACATGACAATTTCCATTTAAAACAACAAGTCAATCTCTGTTATTGTTTCTGTAAATAGGTTTCTATTTTGACAATAATTCACTTTATTTATGTCAAAACAGAGTATTAGGTAGGCATAATGATAAGCAGATAACGAATTTGTGTTGTAGAGTTCTGTCAAATAAATAATGTGACATTTTTGTTATTTTAGAAATAGGAATCAGTTCTTAATATTACACCAAATTAACAATAGAAACGATATTTGAGAATATAGTAATAGTTAACCATCAAATACCTGATTGTTTCAATAATGCAGCACAATATTTCGACATTTCGAGTGCAGTTTCTCGTTTGTCACTATGTGCATCTATTTTGTACCAGTTCAAAAGGGGCGTATGAAGCTGCAAAGAGTCCCGACCACTTGCTAACCGAAACAGTTCATATCATCATAACTTTTTAATTGCAATACACACATCTCATTAACGTACTGATTATTAATTTTAGAATTAATAACTAAAAGTGCACATATAGAACATTAAATTATTAAAGAAGTTGACCATTTAGACAAAATAAGGTCAAATTCAAATTTGTTTTTATAATGAATAATTAATGTTAAAAATAAAGATAAAAGATTTGTTAAATAACATTGTTGTTTGATTGAAACCTTTGCAGGAAAACAAGAAACTAGTGGCAGATCATTTATTTCACAACACTAATATTATCGGAATTACTTATCACATCCAATCATAAGGGACTGGAGATACTTATTGTCTTGCTGCAATAAGTCCTTCTTTAAAACCTGAATTTCTTTGAACATTTCTTCATCTGAGGCATGAGATTCTTCTATCCGCTTGCACTTGCGTAGAAATTCTAAGATCAGTTCTTGACCGGCAGATGACTCCTGATCATCACTATTATCAGTCTCAAACAAATTTGTCTCCAGTTGTGCTTGTTTTGCTTCAGCGTACTGAAAATAAAGTTAAATTTTAGTTAAACAACCGCTTTAGCCTATTTGGTAGTGATCCTGCCTACGAAGCAAGAGGTCCTGGGTTCAAATCCCGGTAAGGGCATTTATTTGTGTGATGAGTATGAATATTTGTTCCTGAGTTATGGATGTTTTCTATGTATTTAAGTATGTATTTATCTATATAAGTATGTTTATCGTCGTCTAGTACCCATAGTACAAGCTTTGCTTAGTTTGGGACTAGGTCGATTTGTGTAAGATTGTCCCCTAATATTTATTTATTTATTTTTAATTTTGAAAAAGCTGATGTAATCACTACTCATATTTAGAAGAATAGAAATGTCAAACAAGCAAAAATGTTAAAAACATGATAGCAGCCAAAAAAAGATGTTGGGTATCACACTGATCGATCGCGATCGATTGCGCTCGTTCCCTAAACATCAGAATTGCAAAATACTAGATTGCCGACTTACCTTATTTCTAAAATACCAAATTCCCTGAATACCAGACTTTCCTGTCACCGTGTTTTTCTCTATATCGGATGCAAAAAAGCTTGTTTTCAATACACCATGTTCCATCCAAAACCGAATTCCCATAATACCAGATAATGAAATCACCAGGCTCGTAAAACACGACGCCCTGGTTTCCCCACGACGACCACGACCTGCCTGACGTCGTGTTTTACGCGCCTGGTGATTTCATTATCTGGTATTATGGAAATTCGGTTTTAAATAGAACATGGTGTATTAAAAACAAGCTTTATTGCCAATCCGATATAGAGAAAAACATGGTGACAGGACAGTTTGGTATTCTGGGAAATTGGTATTTTAGAAATAGGGTAAGTCGGCTAGTATTTTGCAATTCTGATATTTAGGGAACGAGCGATCGATTGGTGCGGTAGGTTTTGAAGTAGTAACTATCGATCGACGTCGACCAATCCATTCTACTATCGATCGATTGGTATGGCAACACCCAAAAAAAGACTGCCGGTGTCTTTTTAAGCCACGACGCATATCAATGTTGAAACTTCGTGTTTCTGTATGTCCAATTGTCCATCTATGGCATCGTAAATTTCAAACGAAAGGATCGGTCTGGACACTCCTTTAGAACGCCACACATCGAACAAAATTGATTCTTATGTGGATGCGGGTAGGTTAATTTTTGTATTACCGTATCTTCTATTATTGGCTATGTGCGAAGCGGGTGGTGGGGTACAGAAGCACAACATGGCAAAAATTAGAAGTAAATGAGGAGGAAATGTTGTCAACGCTACGCGGCGCCACCGTCGTGCACGTAGCCAGAAGCAGGTGGTGGGGGTACAGAAAACGATCGCAGCGCACAACATGGCAAAAATTGGAAGTAGATGAGGAGGAAATGTTGTCAACGCTCCGCGGCGCCACCGTCGTGCACGGTCCCAATAGCCGATACTGGCGTTCAACAGGTAACCTAAGCTGGTCTAATAGCGATGGTTTTTTAATTAGTAAATCGGAACCGCCTGTACCTATACTACCCACTGCTGGATACAGTCCTCTACGAATAAAAGGGCTGGAGCTAGAGTTCCTATTCGGGCTCAGTGTGGATTGGTAACTTCACACACGCCATTGAATCGCTTCGTAGGTGTTGTTTACCTTTACCGTAAAGCTCGTAGTAAATTTCAAACTTAATTTCGCACATAATTCAAAGTTAAAGTAAAACTCAAAGGCGCGATTCTAGATTTAGACCCACGATGCTTCAGAAGCAATAAGTCAAAACCGGTAGGTAAAGTTTCGGTAAAAGAATGCACTGGTTGGTGGTCGAGATATTACACTTTTGGCAAATATACTTATTCCGAGAATATTTCATATACACATATCACACCTTATCAAGCAATTAGATGACGCGGGCGTGACTAGTGCTATCGATGTATCGCAACACCGATCGTATTCTAATGAGCTAAGGAATATGGCGTGTTAAAATCCGTGACCAATTTTTCCACTGCACTGCCAACAAAGAAGGTAAATTTCGCCAAGACCTAAGTCCTCTGGCGTAAAAGCCGTGGCTTAGTAGTTGGACTTCTGCCTTCTCGAGCAGAGTACAGTAGCTACAAATCCGGACTTGCAACTCAGAATTTTTTGGAATTTACGTGCGAAATTATACTTAAATTTAGCATCAGTTTTTCGGCGAAGTAAGACATCACCAACGAAGCAACTCAACAGTGTATGAAATTCACGATCTGCAGTGGATTCGCGTGGGACCTACAACACAAGACTTTTCAATCTATGAGGAGGCTTATGGCTGCCAGTGGGACGTGTATAGGCCTGAGAGGATAAAGTCATATGGCTATAAGATAATGTCCATGATGAGATAGGGAAATTTTTATATTGACTAAAAGTTAGCTGTAACAACTTGTTATTGGTACCTACCCACCCTGACAATATCCTGTCTAGATATTAACAATAGGATGATGTTTACCTATAGTCCGACAAGCTAATGCGCGACCCTCCGCGGAACCCTGTCGCAGTGAGTATTTGCCGCACTTATTAAAAACAATCTTGTTAAGGACAGCAGAGGCTCCCTGCGACAGGGTTCCGCCGAGCGCCGCGCACGAGCTTGTCAAGGTATAAATAGTTACTAACCAATCCAGAAATTCAGTAAAATTTAATTCTTAGGGCCGCTTGCACGGTCTGGGGTTCAAAAACGAAATCGTTAACGCTGGGTTATGACTTATGATTATGAATTTGACATTTTGACACTCTTAACTGGGTTAGCACTTAATTCAGATTTATATAGTTAACTGGACCTGTGCAAGTCCGCCTTAGCCGACGGTATTTAGAGGGGTATGTATTACAATACCGAAGTACGAAAGAACGAATGTATTAAAACATCGAGTGGGTTAAAAGACCGACACGATTTTTTTCTGAAACCGTTAACTTTTTAAGATTGTTATAAAACAAACCTAACCTAACCTAATGGGTTCTGTATGATGCAGTTTTAATAAATTCTGAGAAGTTTACGGTTTCAGAAAAAAATCGTGTCGGTCTTTTGACCCATTCGATGTTTTAATACATTCGGTCTTTCGTACTTCGGTATTGTAATACATACCCATTTAGAGTGAGGTGCTAGCTTCTTCTAATTTCTCTAATATATAAAAATCTCGTGTCACGGTGTTTGTTATCGAACTCCTCCGAAACGGCTTGACCGTTTTATATGAAATTTTTTGTGCATGGTCGGTAGGTCTGAGAATAGGTCGTAGGCTATTTTTTATACCACTATTCTTCGCGGACGGAGTTGCAAGCAACAGTTCTCTTACACAAGTCTTTATGTTGCAGCACTAAGCCGGCTCTCATGTGATGAGATGATGCACTGGACATCATTGGTCTCAACAGGTCTGTTTGTGGTGACTGTCGCTACTTAACGGCGCCCACAACATCAACTAAAGACCAAAATTCCTGGCGGAGACAGCGAGCCATACAAATAGCGGTTAAAATGAAAAAAGGTTGCGCCATTACTAACGTTAAAATGGGCATTAAAAAACATCTTTTACTTTTTTCTGAAAAAGATAATTTTGGGGTTTTCTTATTTAAATCACGAGTACAATTCATTTTCATAAAAAAGTGTCCCTTTTTTGGGTCAGTTTTGTGACGTTTTTTTCATACAACTCTTATGGGTGAGTCACAAAACAGAAACATAACATTTTTTATCGTCAAGATCAATAGCGCTCTCGATTCTAACAAGAAAAATCCAAAATTTCGTCATTTAAAAAAAGTTGGGGGTACACTTTTTATTGAAGCGCCTTTAACTAATGGAAGCATGCTTTGGAAACCAAGGTAGCTAAGTGGTTAGACTCGCACCACCTGAGTTTTTGGGAATTTATCATAATTTATCGACCGCTTTAGCCTAGTTGGTAGTGACCCTGCCTATGAAGCAAGAGGTCCTGGGTTCAAATCCCGGTAAGGGCATTTATTTGTGTGATGAGCACAAATATTTCTTCCTGAGTTATGGATGTTTTCTGTGTATTTAAGTATTTATTTATCTATATAAGTATGTCTCTCGTCGCCTAGTACCCATTGTACAAGCTTTGCTTAGTTTGGGACTAGGTCGATTTGTGTGAGATTGTCCCCTAATATTAATATTATATTAATTCTAGACGAAAACCTAATGCTCAGTGGTGGACATCTGGATTGATAAGAACATCGAGAAGTTTACGAAAAGCATACCTCGATTATCGAGTCCGGTAAATCGGCCAACTTAGCGACATGGAGTCCCAAAGAATGTGTCGCCGGGCCGGGAGCGATTTTATGAAGCAGCAGCAACTGTTGGTCCACGACGGAAGCTTCGGCGTGGGAGTTGACGATAACGCCCGGATGCAAGCTCGGAAGTCTGGTCAACTCGTGGTAGTGAGTAGCGAATAGGCAGAAGCATTTGCACTTTGTTGCTAGTTCTCTGGAAAAGGCAATAGGACGTGAATGATTCACTGAGATTATACAAGAAGGGTATAGTTTAGTTATCAGATTTTGTAGCGCCGTTGAATAACAAGCGAGTATGGCAGGTATCCTATGGGCATTTTCAATTTAAAATGTATCTGCTACATCTTTTTTCTCAGACTTAGGTAGTTTGAGTTTTTCTTAATCAGAATCAAGAAAATTAATTATTTATTTATTTATTTAATTTCCATTATTTCAATTTTTTTTTTCAAATATACCTCCTACATTTTTTTTAATTAGGTAGTTTTGGGTTTTTCTCACTCACAGCCTAGAGAGCTATTTATTTTGATGGTTAAAAAAAATCCTAATCTTCCATAATTTTATTTATCGGTTTTGTGACGAGCCATACAAAAAAAGGCACAAAAGTGACACAAAAAACAACACTTTTTTATGAAAATTAATAACACGTGATTTTGAGTAAGAAAGTCACAAAATTACCCCATTTAAAAAAAGAAAATATTAAATTGAAAATGCCCCTTTGAATGTTTGTGAAGTCCATGATTAATAGTATAGTCGGGGTAAGAAAAGGTTCGTCACTTTTCGACCTTAACTCGTTGACATAGAGTCGAAAAGCGTGTACTGCCTTTTCGCAAACTGATTCATTTGGCAAATGTTTCATTTCCCAAATGTTAATTTTTTCTGAAACTGTAAACTATTCAGGATATATTTCAGGACTATCCTGTAGGTTAGGTTAGGTTTGGTTTGTTTTATAACAATCCTAAAAAGTTTACAGTTTCAGAAAAAATAAACATTTGGAAAATGAAACATTTGCCAAATGAATCATTTTGCGAAAAGTTTTTCGCCGAAACATTAGTAAACCGTCGAAAAGTGACGAACCTTTTCTTACCCCGACTATAGAGCCGATAACTTTAAGAAGATAATATAGGCAAGCTTCTATTATAACAAAAACAGTAGTTTCTTTCAACATTTAAGTTGATTGCATCATCAGTAATTGACATCATCTAACGACAAATAATTTTGAACTTCGTATTACATCAGTCGTCTAAATCCGGAAAATTTGGGATTATTCGTTTAGACAACCTATAAGAGGTAGGTTTGTTTGGTTGGGCTTATTTATATGTAGAGTAAAGTTAATAACTTAGATCCGAAAATGAAACAGGTTAGTAACAACTAAACAATAGGTAGGTGTTTAACGACCGCTTTAGCCTAGTTGGTAGTGACCCTGCCTACGAAGCAAGAGGTCCTGGGTTCAAATCCCGGTAAGGGCATCTATTTGTGTGATGAGCACGAATATTTGTTCCTGAGTTATGGATGTTTTCTATGTATTTAAGTATGTATTTATCTATATAAGTATGTTTATCGTCGTCTAGTACCCATAGTACAAGCTTTGCTTAGTTTGGTACTAGGTCGATTTGTGTAAGATTGTCCCCTAATATTTATTTATTTATTTATTTATTTATTGAAAACATAACTCAAAAGAACATTTCATTCTCTCATTGGCGCCATGCAGTCTGCTAAAATATTAGCAAGTTGCAACTTATTCCTTTTCAATATTAGCAAGTTTTATATCTTGTTGATTTATATACATTAATGGAAAAGATCTTACTGATTGACTAACTCCCTGATTAGCTAGAAGGCTGAAATTTTAGATAAATATTGCCTTTATCATATAGGCAAGGAATAAGGACGGATTTGTTGAAATTCCCACGGGAGAAGGAACAAATGGGCCTTACATATTCAATTCCACGGGATCCTATTTCCGTAACTATAACTACCTACGCATATCAAAAAAGTCTTGGTATACTCATTATCTCTCGACAAATTTGATGTTTTGACTCAGTAGTAGTTACTAGTATGCCTATATTGAAATGTTCAAAACTGTCTAGGGATAAAGAATATCGTTCGGCACTTGTGATGAGTGTACTAGGCTCTTCAAATTTGGCGTAAAAGTAGAATTTAAAAAAGTAAAAAACGAATTTCAGGATTTTTTGGAAATTCCCATGGGAACAAGGAACAAAGAAGATGACGCGCTGTAGCTGTTATAGAGACTTGATATCTGGCAGACATCCTTTAGGACGATAGAGGTCGACTAAGAAGGGATTTTTGGGATTTTCCGCGGACTAGAAAACGGGAGTTGACCATAAACTTAATCTCTGCGCAGACGAAGTCGCGGGTAAAAGCTAGTTAAAATATAATTCTGTTTCACTAATGCGGCAATTACATTAAGCCGACGACCGCATGCCACATGCGGTGGCCGCAACAGAGTAAAGAACACGGTAGTCGGCCGCATTCGGCGAGCGACAGCTGCCACCGCCTAGATATGGCCACCGCATTAGGCGGCCAGACTAATGTGAAGACGACGTTCGTTCGCCGAAGTAGTTCGAAACAAATTCAGCGACTGCATTAGGCGAACGAAGTAGTGTAATTGTCACAAAAGTTACATACATGTACCTACAAATTCCTAATAATCCGGTACCGATTCAACAAATAATCTGTTAACAAACAGATTATACTTTTTTATTATTTTTGTTATCAATCTGTACCTAAAATTTATAATCAAGTGACCCGTCTGACTGTAGCATTTTCGTTTCGATGATTAAAATGCTTGCTGTTTTTTTATCATACCTTTAGATTACTTACATTTATTATCGAATTTTGGTCAGACTAAAATAAACCATTTACCTACTCGATTAAAAAGTTTTCTTTGACACCAACATAAAATAACAAGACCAAAACATAATAAAATCAACTGCACTGTGGTCTATCCGCTCCTGACAAGCTACAGAGAAACAAAGCATTGATTGCAGAACGCCAAGCCTAGCCAAACGTCTTTAAACCTAAGTTGTTGCGTGGTGAACACTTTCACGTTGTACTAAGTGACGCATATATCCGTCGTTGGAGTTTGAAAACAAGGCATTAGAATCTAAGAACGTTGGTTTTAGCTTATGACATGTCAAAAAAAATCTTTTTTTTCCTGATTTTTTTTTATTATTTCATGTTTTTGTCATATTTTACCCGCGTCCAGTTGTCGGATTGACATAAAATTTGATATGTTTGCAGATTGGATGTCAAGGTTTCGAGAAAAAAACTAGTACAGTACCCGGTGGGTGCGTCCCACAAGATATAACTATAAAATATCTAATTTCATAATAATAACGTTCACAAGATATAATCAACGTTAGCTATAACAGCAAAAAGTATAATTTTTTAACGTATAGTATAACGCTTAAATTATATAAAGTTATTTTTATATAACTTCAATTTGTATAAGATTTATATGGACTAATTTCTTTTAACATAACAAACATTAGGTATAACAGTCATGATATATAATAATATGTGTAAATGTTAAATTATGTGGCGGCGAGCGAGCGAAGCGAGCGAGCAAGACTTTTCGGGGCAGGAGCGACTTGGATAGGTTAGGTTGAGAAGGCTAAGGCGGGAGCGAAGCGTAGCGTAGCTCCCGCCTTAGCCTTCGATGTTAGGTTTTTTTTTGTAACAGAGCGGAAAAAATTAATGGATTGCTTGATTGTTTGCTTGCATCAAAGTTTTTAATGAATTTATACGTTTTAAATCTTAGGTGTTATGAACATTATACGTTTTGATCGTTATATCAATTGGTATTATATATAAACAACGTTATACATTACAAAATTAGATATTTTATAATTATACTTTTCGTTCATTATATCCAGTGAACGTTATACTAAACGAGTTTATATAAAGTGAGCGTATATATTATGAATATTAGATAATAAGTTGTTATATCTTGTAATACTTACCCGTACCCGGCCATAAAGTTTGCACATCGGTCTTTGGAAAAAGACTCGGCAAATGTCGGCTTCGTAGAGCGCTGTCGCACGCTACTCACAAGTAATGTGTGACAACGCTCTACGAAGCCGACATCTTGCCGAGTCTTGTTCCAAAGACCGATGTGCAATCTTTATGGTCGGGTACTCTAACTATACTAGGGAACGTGTCTTAGGTTTCTACCTAATATAATTTATGTGAAGGAATGTCTAAAACATTATCTTGGCGACAGTAAGGCGCCAATAACTGTACAGTACAGGATACTCATGTCTACGTGTATGATAAGTCATGTTTGGAACCTTATCGATAAAAATGCTTCTTATCGACTTTTATAATGTTTTTCAATCTTTATATTCTTGGAAACCGAAACATTATTATTCGACAGTGGAAATACAAATGTCATAAAACCAACTGTTACAGTTGTATTTTGGCCTTTATAATAATTGTGTATAGATCGAAATGCTCATGCAGAGGGCTTGTTCTTCATGTCATTTGGAACTAACACCATATAGATTGCGATTTTATGTACAAAGGCATATACACTTATCTGTAAAGTCCCCCAAGTACATAAAGAAACTGATTGTTTAAAAAAATAAAGGCCACCCGTAGCAAATGACTTTGAATCTTCGGTTATCAGAAATAAAGCTCATTTTCGTTTACACAGTCGCCATATCTTGCTATTATGTATAACTTCATACACAAGAAATAATAATGTTAACTATAAATAAAGATATCCAATTATTCTCCGTCGTATTTACGACAATATTTATTTGACCTAAGTACCTAGTAGGGTAGAACCTCTTCACAATCAATTTCACGGTTATTCCCACGTTATTCCTTTGGCAGATAATGGATTGTCCACATAGCATTGGCTGAGAAAAAGTTCCACCTTATACGTGGCCAAGTTTGTTTGACTATAAATAATAATAAAAAAGATTTTATTCCATGTAAAAAAATCTAGACATTATTAAATAATTATGGACGGAACTTAATGTTAAGAAAGTCAATGTAACCCTAAGCAAATATGATTTAGGTATGAGCAGGGTACAGTCAAAAAAACGTGTACGAGGTTGGAATCCTTTCATTCCATGTACAGTCATAGTCATATATATATATTACGTTACCAAGGCGTTAAAATATTCATGTAGAGGAGACCGGGGACAAAACTAACATTTTGCACTTTTACCTCATTATCTGGTTAAGTGTAATATTTTTGATGAAATTAATATAGCTATTTATAAATATCGTTCATGCTCTTCAAATTGATGTCTTTATTTACCTAATTATTACTTATTTTGTGTGAAAAATAAGGACTTAAAAAAAATTCACCTGTTGTTACTTTCGACCCCGATACGTTGCCGAAAGTAACAGGATAAAGAAGTTTGTTTTAAATATGAGATGAAGTATTAAATTAATAAGTTATGTATCAGAACACATTGGAAGAGCAAAAAAAATATTTGCACTTTATAAGTAAGTATATGAAAATATTGAAAAAGTATTTATTTATGAAAATAATCAAAAAAATAACATTTTGTTAGGATTTATTGTCAGTCTAGGAAATGACATGTTTTTTTGGCGTGAGAATTATTTTTTCTATTCAAACTAAGTATTTGGTAACAGTGTTTGTTTCGGACACAGACAGTTTTCATCATCAAGTAGCAGCGCGGAGCACCGACAGCGGCTGGTTGCAAGTAAGAGGGGTGGAATCGGCTGTCATATTAGAGAGAGATGTTATGTTAGAGATGTTTCGACTATTGGATAAAACTACAGAGCCTTTGTTACTTTCGACCCGCTGTTACTTTTGTCCCCAGTCTCCCCTATACAACGCTATGGCACTAACAATAAGGTTGGTGTTTACATATATTTGACGCCATAGCCTTATAGATATTTATGCCTTCGACTGTATCTACATAAGAAATGAACGAGAAATTGATTGTGAAAAGGTTCCACACAGAGACAATGAGTTTACAACTCACATACGTCAAAATAGCGTTGAATATAGAAATAAAGGAAGGTGCAAGAACTGTATATTATCTCGGCCTATATACGTTCCACTGCAGGAAACAAGCTTCCTCTCAGAATGAGAGGGCTAGAGCAGTAGTTCCCACGCGGGCCCAGTGCGGGTTGGGAACTTCACATATACCATTGAATGTCTTCGGTGGTGTGTGCACGTTTCCTCAAAATATTTTCCTTCGCCGTAAAGCTCATGGTACAGTCAGCAACAAAAATATGAATACACTTACAGTACCAAAAATATGTATACACGCCTTTATGCCCTGGTAATAGAGTCGTGGATGCATATTTTTGGTACTTTGGGTGTATTCATATTTTTGTTGCTGACTTTACATTTCAAATATAATTTCGCACATAAATTCCGTAAAACTCAGGTGTGAGCCCGGCCAACCATAAAAAACCGTCAAAGAATAAAATATGACGTTACTCATGACAAAGTCGGTCATTACATGGTCTTTGGTGCAGAGGCTAAGCACGCCTTGTCTACTAAGTTCTTTGTGGAACAGAAGCCATATTGTCTAACGCACGGCTGCTCGTAATTGCATTCACCATTTTATAACGTAAGGCAATAAGCGTACAGGTCTTCAAGTAATTGGATATTTTTGGAAAATGATTAACTAGACTAGACTAACTATTAATTGATTGATTCAGGCAGCATATTGGGGAAGTCCATGACAATGAATTAGATTAGAACTCGGACGCCGTAGTGCAGATCTGCGCCAGATTTATGGCCATCTTTTTGTATTTTAATTTTTGACAACCGGATAGCCTAGTTGTTAGAGAACCTGACTTGTGGTCCAAGACATCAGCAGTGGGACACCGGCTTGTGGTCCCGGATTGGATTCCCAGTCGGGGCAGATATTTGTATAAAAATACGAATGTTTGTTCTAGTCAAGGATGTTATTTATCTATATATAAGTATGTTTATCCGTTGTCTAGTACCCCTAGGCCTAGTACAAGACTTGCTTAAAGAAAAAACCAGCCAAGTGCGAGTCGGACTCGCGCACGAAGGGTTCCGTACCATTATCTATAAAAACGGCAAAAAAATCATGTCTGCTGTATAGGAGCCTCCCTTACATATATGTTTTATTTTATTTTAATTATTTATTTTTAAAGTGAAATTATAACTAAATATTCTGTGAATATTTCAAGCGTCTACCTATTGCCGTTATCAATATCGAGCAAAAAGATCACGTTTGTTATATGGGAGCCCCCTTAAATATTTATTTTATTCTGTTTTTTAGTATTTGTTGTTATAGCGGCAACCAAAATACTTCATCTTTGAAAATTTCAACTATTTGATATAGCCTGGTGACAGACGGACAGACGGACAACGGAGCCTCAGTAATAGGGTCCCGTGTTTACCCTTTGGGTACAGAACCCTAAAAAGAAAGAAAATACATTTTCATCTCTCCTGTTTGGAAAGTTAAATTTTCATGGGTAGATCCATCCATCCATCCATAGCAGCCCTTAGTTCGTCCGTCTTCGGACATAGGCCTCCTCTCCATTTCTCCACGGGTAGATAGCCGGGTGGAAAATTGCGTTTTCATCTCTAGGGTGGAAAGTAATTTTTTTTAATTTTTACGATTAGCCTCGGAGTCGAAGATAATTCAGTTACATCAGTGAAACTTTTTTTCACGTTTCGGCATGACCATATAGATGCACGTTTTTTTTTTTTCGGACGGACTGTTGCTGTTAGCCTCGACGGCTTTTACAGCTTACCGGAGAGAGGGCGAGCAGCCAGACGGGCAGCTCAGCAAGGGCTAGATGCACGTCGTGACCATGGAGCCGATATACCTACAACACTGGAGGTTGTACTCCGAACATCCGTTTGAAACAAGAAATTTGATCTAACTTTTTAAATTTGCTTACTAACATTAAATTGTCAAAGGAAAAATTACATACAGCCAACTCTAAGCATTCTTACGACATAAAAAAAATCTTATCTTTTATTATACCACTATAAAACCGCCTAAACTACTGGTGATAGAGGATGGATGGATGGATGGATGGATGGATGGATGGATGGTGATGGCGATGGCGAACGCGTTGGCGATGGCGATGGCGATGGTTTTTTGTAGTATTTTACTTTCCTCACAGTCGAAATGAAAAGTAGAGTGTCTAACTCGGGTGAAATTACCCATTTCCCCTCGAACTATTGGCGCTCTCACTTCGTTCGAGCGCCAGAAATATCTCGGCTTCAGTGAGTCACTTTCCACCCTTCTACTATTATGTATTTAGGGGTTTTCAGAAAAAAATGTACCCGTTTTGCCTTAATTATCCTTAATTTTCTATACAAAATTTATTAGTCAGTTTTGTGACGGTCCATACAACATGTATGGTTAACTGCGTCACAAAACTGACGATTAAAAGAGTGACACTTTTTTTATTGCTTAAATCGATAGTGCTTGTGATTCTGAGTAGAAATAATCCAAAAAGCTTTTAAAAAAAAGTACAGGGTGCATTTTTTTCTGAAAATGCCCATTTACAACAACACACACCTACATATATTTATTATAGATAGACAACACGAAGGATAAAGATAGTGTGTCATTGCGGTTGTAAATCGGACATTGGCTCAGCATAATGCTGAGACATTTTTGGCACGCCAATGTTGATTGTCAGCCAGCACCGTAAGTGAAACTCGGATCGCTATATATCTATGTAGATACACACCAACACCTACATAAGACTGAATGAATATTTAGCTAATATATAGATTACGACCACGAATAAAAATAGCACAATTACTTAAACATAATTATTATACCTCACTTGCCAAGGTATAGTCGGGGTAAGAAAAGGTTAGGACATAGAGTCGAAAAGTGACGAACCTTTTCTTACCCCGACTATACAACCGTGCGCGGACTAAAAAAAATAAAATTAATATTAAGAACCGAGACAGTAAAAAAACCGGCCAAGTGCGAGTCGGACTCGCGCACGAAGGGTTCCGTACAACTATCTATAAAAATCACGTTTGTTGTATGGGAGCCCCCTTAATTTTTTTTTTATTTTATTTTAATGATTTATTTTTAAAGTCAATATATAATTAAATATTCTGTGAATATTTCAAGCGTCTACCTGTTGCCGTTATCAAAATGAAGCAAAAACGAGCAAAAAAATCACGTTTGTTGTATGGGAGCCCCCTTAAGTATTTATTTTATTCCATTTTTTATTATTTGTTGTTATAGCGGCAACCGAAATACATCATCTGTGAAAATTTCAACTCTCTAGCTATCACGGTTCCCGAGATACAGCCTGGTGACAGACGGACAGACGGACGGACGGACGGACAGCGGAGCCTCAGTAATAGGGTCCCGTTTTTACCCTTTGGGTACGGAACCCTAAAAACGAAGAAGACTAGGTCAATAATTGATGTCAATTGCCCCATGATTTATTATTATTAATCCGTAATATTCGTATTATTTGAGACAAACGAATCTAGAACGCTGTTTTTTTTTGCTTCACGACGTACGAAGGGTTAATGTGATAGCACAGTAAAAGTAAAAGGTTGGCAGTTCGTAGACTAATGATTTGTAACAACTTACTCGGCTATAGCCCAGGCGATGCCGCAACCCTCGTAAGTTGATGTGCCTCTTCCCAGTTCATCAATCAACACTAAAGAGTCAGGCGTAGCGGCCTAAAAAAAGAACAAGAATTAATTACACAAACTATTGTCTCGCAAATGGGCATTTTAAATTTAAAGTGTGCAATTTACTTTTTTTAACCCTTTAATGCATAGCGTGTCCAAAAAAAACGCTGCTTTTAAATTACATTTCTTAATTTAAATATTGATAAAACTTCAAACCTTACTAAACAAGTTATAAGTTTCTTGAATTTACTTAAATTGTTTGAAAATGAACTTTAGACACAGCGTTGCCTTTTGGACACGCTATGCATTTAAGGGGAGGAAACTTTGGTGTTTCCTTACAAGACAAGCAAGACGTCTGTGTGACACAATACATGATCATGGTTTCGTGCAAAACTCGCCCTTTTCCCCTTTCATATAAATCAACATGCGTGTGTTATAAAGAGAAAATAATTCTGTCCTCTCTGTTGTCAATCGGTCGCGTCAACCTTAGCACATAGCGTTTATAGTTTAAATCAGGATATACGAGTATGATACACTCGATTTGCATTATACAGCTAAAATACGAACAGTGGCAAGTGGCCTATCAATTGAAGTCCGCGACCGTACAGAATTATCTGCCAACTCAATTGACCAACAATTGGCTAAGTAAAGTTTTTTGAAGAGGTGCTAATTATATTTTTTTTTCGACAGTGGTCGACTTCAACACTAAGAAACTGCAGGTGTTTTATTTTTATCTCCTTTTATTTATTGGAAATATTTTTTTAAGTGTTCGAGATGACATTTGTGAGATTTTACGGCTGACAGGCGGTCCGTGCTCAGTACTAAGAAGAAATAGAAAAAAAAACGAAGTCAACTGTCGCTTCTGTCAATGTCAAATGAAATATAACCGTTTGCGTTTCGTTTGCTTTGCGTTGTCCAAGAAGCAGTTCCAAAATAGTGATCGAAAGTATTCAATCGTGATCCAATTAACGTGCATAGGTCGTGGAGAAATGCGGTAAAATTGAAAGTCCGGATTTTATGCGGAGGTCGATAAAAATAGTCCAAAAATCACACTGAGCACACCAAAACGCAAAGCAAACGAAACGCAAACGATTTGACATTGACAGAACTGACAGTTGAATTCGTTTTTTTTTTCTATTTCTTCTTAGTACTGAGCACGAACCGCTTGTCAGCCGTAAAATCTCACAAATGTCATCTCGAACACTTAAAAAAATATTTCCAGTAAACAACAGGAGATAAAAATAAAACAGCTGCAGTATCTCGATCTCCAGAACGCCGACTGTCGAAAAAAAATATAATTAGCACCTCTTCAAAAAACTTTACTTAGCCAATTCATTTGTTTCAAAGCAACTAAATACAAAATTTTACTTTTAATAAAGTGTTTTTTTAAAGGTTGCGTCGAATTAGTGTCATTACATTAAGTACAAATGGAAAATCGTCCACTTGAATTAAACATTTTGAATGCTGACCAATTTCAGTGAATTAAGCCTGAATAGAATTGAAATGATCACTATTTCTTTCCGCTTCTATCAATTTTGTCAATTTTCCATGGGACATTTTCGACAATATTCTGGATGGACAACTCTATTGATTTATGTATTTATAATTGGCATTTATCTGATTTGACGAATAATTTCGAGCGGACAATTTTCCATTTGTACTTGATGCCAGTACCCTGTCATTAGTAGATTTGCACACTGACCCTCAAAATAGTAGCAGACTCGATCATTTCAAGCATGAAAGTGCTCTGGCCTCTCTGTTCCCGGTCGGCCGCGCCAACCCTAGCGCATAGGGCCTTTAGTCTGGGTACAGTAGCACTCGCCGCCGGCACCAAACAGCCCGCATGGGCTAGTAGGGCCGCCGCGCCGCATGAACGCATCCAAGTCGATTTGCCGCCCATATTGGCGCCTGTTACTACGTGCATGAGGCAGGAATCTGTAACGAAGTATAAGAAAAATATCGTACGAAAACAGTAGACAGTCAACCCATTTGATTCCTATTTGTCATAACTCATAATGAATCAATTTGTTTATCTTCTACGACAGTGATTATTGCGTAATGTAAGATCACTGTCCATCTACCAAAACTTCTTCTTCTGCTCATGTCATGGAGCGAAAACTTTTATAAACTGTTTACGTTTATTGGATGTTGTGATCGGAAAGTAGACAATCCTTTGAGCCGCAGTGACTTTGTAATTATCTAGTAGTTAATGCGACAAGGTTCTATCAGTTATCACTTTTAGTATGTTTATTTATTTATTTTACATAAAAACGTGGTTTACAAAAACAGTTCTTAAAAATAATAATGGTGAGGTTCTATTATAGTGGTCTAGAAATCAAAGTTGTTGACCGTACACAAAATTGTTGCCACGTTCAAGAATTTTACATCATAATTCCGATAGTTTCAAAGAAAATGGCATCCTATATACGCCCCACTGCAGGGCACAGGACTCCTCTCAGAATGAGAGGGCTCGAGCCGTAATTCCCACGTGGGACCAGTGCACATTCGGAACTTCACACATACCATTGAATTTCCTCGCAGGTATGCGCAGTTTTCCTCACAATATTTTTCTTCACCGTAAAGCTCATGGTAAATTTGAAATGTAATCGCACGTAAATTCCGAAAAACTCAAGAGGTGCAAGCCCGGGTTTGAACCCACGACCCTCTGCTTGAGAGGCCATAGGTCAAACCGCTAGGCTACCACGGTTACTTACAAGAATACATATTTTTAAATGTTTTTGTAAGTACAATGTCAATGGATTTGCAACATACGATTGCCACAAAGCACTGTTTCGAATCTACAAAATTTGAATTTTGAAATTTGAATTTTGTAGATTCGTCACTGTTCGTTGCGGCAGTCGTATTCTTCTTTTCGGCAGGCAACAAATTGTTACGTAATCACGTGGCGTAAAAAGAGGAATGTCTGATAAGATAACACTATCGATTGAGATTACGAAACTAAAGATGACGCAAATTGATTGCCTAAGTGGATTCGTATATGGTGTAATCTGGCATTTCAAACGTAATTGTAGAAATTTCGCAACTATTAGTGTGAGTTGCACAAATATATTACAACCGGACATAGGAATTTAGGGGACAAAATTAAATGACAACTAGAGAGTTCCTATATCGATAAACTAAATTGGGGATGTCTATTTTTTTTGTAATGTATAGTAAATCGAAAACCATTTCGAGATAAATGCTTTTTAAATCGTTTTCGGTAGTTATTTAATTTTAGTATAATGTAATACATTTATTACATATCAAATTAGCAACGACCTTCATTTGACATTGAAGTAAATGTCGTTGACGGTCCAAGTTGTACTTTAATCGGTGTTGAATAGCATTATTTAGAATTCTTCATAATTTACGCGTGGATTAAACTACGGAGTTTGATTTGGACCCGCTGTCTGACATCTAGCACTTTGTCAGCGCCAGTAAAGTGACACTAGTTACAGTGTACCACTACGCAAAAAATAATTAAAGGGGTTGCCTTATAGTACGCATTTAGGTAGATTTAGAAATTTGGCTGTGTGGGAGCCCTCAACATTATAATCTGACGTCATCAACCAAAATAGTTTAAACAATTAATTTTGAAAAAAGTAGTGAACTAAATGACAAACTATTGGAATAAGTTTCTTATAAAAGACTTTTCTATACAAAAAAAAATGTAAAAACCATTGGTAATTTTTTTAGACATTCCCAAATATCTATGCTTTTCCCATGTCCTAGTGATAGCTTTAAGTTTTGTTTCTAAAAACATAATCCTAAAGTAATTTTATAGAAAATATAAAAATGAAAAAAAAAATAACGCAATTCTCTTCTTTGTTGTAACTTTTTTATAGTGCAATGGTACTCGTTACCCAACTATCATTTCAAATATGCTGTGTAAACAGTTTCATCTGTCATCCCTAAAATAATACATATAAATAAAAAACTATGTGGACCAATGAATATCATTGGTGGATACCAAACGCATAGATAGCAACATAGCATAGCACATATCTGGTAGAAGGCATTATTTTTTAGGGTTCCGTAATTAAGGGGGCTCCCATACAACAAACGTGATTTTTTTGCTCGTTTTTGCTCGATATTGATAACGGCAACAGGTAGACGCTTGAAATATTCACAGAATATTTAATTATATATTGACTTGCCTAGTTGGTAGTGACCCTGCCTACAAAGCAAGAGGTCCTGGGTTCGAATCCCGGTAAGGGCATTTATTTGTGTGATGAGCACGAATATTTGTTCCTGAGTTATGGATGTTTTCTATGTATTTAAGTATTTATTTATCTATATAAGTATGTTTATCGTCGTCTAGCACCCATAGTACAAGCTTTGCTTAGTTTGGGACTAGGTCGATTTGTGTAAGATTTTCCCCCTAATATTTATATTTATATTTTATTTTATAAATCATTAAATTAAAATAAAAAAATATTTAAGGGGGCTCCCATACAACAAACGTGTTATTTATAGATAATTGTACGGAACCCTTCGTGCGCGAGTCCGATTCGCACGTGGCCAGTTTTTAATTTTTTTTTCTTGTCGGCATTCAAATCTAACATGGAAAGATCTTTTGCCTTACTCGTTTCCGTCTCTTTCAATCTTAAATCCACTAACCTCTTTTAAAAACAACATCGTTCGGTATAAACGACACGCCTTCCTGTACTTCAAGGCAGGGATGTCTCACGTCCTTCAACACGAAGTTGTCAATATCTTCTGTGACGGTAGGTCGACAATACGGGTGCGGGGCGGTCGCAGCGGCCACGGCGAAGGACACTAACACGTCCAGGCGTGATAGGACGTGAGAGAGGCAGAAGAGGCACTCTGAATAACCAGCTGGAATTGTAAAGGTTATAGTGTAAAGCAGTGTTCCCCAACCTGGGGTCCGCGGACCCCTGGGGGCCGCGAGTATATGTATGGGGGTCCGCGGTAAACAGTTATAAGTACCTATTTTGTATCTGTAATAACCAGAGATCAGACAAATGGATGTCATTACTCGCAAAACGTGGACATATGGCTCCAAAGATTAATTAATGAATTAATTGATTTCTTAGTAATAACGAACCTAAAATCTTTTTTTATGGGATAATAAAAAAAGATATCATACCTCTTTTGATTTCCGTCTTAAAAATACAATCATTTTTTTGACATTGACATTAATAAATAAATAAAAATAATTAAATAATCTGGATAGTATACAAGGAGAAATAGGAATCCGTTTGCAAGGAAAAATGAAAGCAATACTTAAAAGAAATCCAGATTTTGAAACTGTCATCAAATACTTAGATGACAAAAAAATAGACTCTGAAAACCATTGGCATAACGGTATTCCCATTAAACTCCTTAAGTTTGCTCCGTTAACTTCAGTAGATTGCGAACGGAGTTTTTCAGCTCATAAGTAGTACATATATTTTGGATGTGAAAAGGAACAAACTTATCCCTGAAAATTTATTTTTATTTACTTAAATAAATCTACACAATAAGTCTGTGTTTAATTTATTGATTAATATTTTACGAAGTATACAAATTAAATTCAAGGTAAAAATAATTAATTGATCTTTGGAGTCATGTCTATATTGCCAACAATGACATCTATTTGTCCGATCTCAGGTAATAACTAAAATAATTTACCTAATCCGAATTTTTTTTTTGTTGTTTATTTTATTAAGGGGGTCCGTGAAAACTGTGCTTGATTTCCTAGGGGTCCGTGGCTGAAAAAGGTTGGGAAACGCTGGTGTAAAGCATGGTTGTTTACAAACAACCGAAGCCGAAAATGAGTAACTAGATCAGTTCCCCAAACTTGTTTGTTCCGCGTAGCAAAATTCCCAGGCGCATTTTTTCCCAAATGCTTTTTTCTCACTATAGTTTTTTAAGCTTATTTTTACAGTAGCGTTTTTTCCCAATTTGAATTGACACATAAACATTGTCTCACGCGGAGCTCCTTCTTCTGTGTGCTTTTCGCCCTTCGGGCCAATGCAAACTTAACGTAACCTAAACCTACCTATGTTTCTGTGTAGATTAAACTTGTATAAAATGCGATTGTGAAAATAAACTCCAGTAAAAAGCCATAGTGAGAAAAAAAGCATTTGGGAATAAATGCGAATGGAAATTTTGCTACGTGGAACAAAGTTTGGGGAACTGTATGGTTAGTATAAGTTTTACGTCACCAAAATACTTCTCGATCGCGTTTACGTAAAAATTTCAATTCTATGGAAACATGGACGCGTGCGCGCGGAGGCGCTGTCCATG
Source organism: Archips xylosteana (assembly GCA_947563465.1). Classification (NCBI taxonomy): domain Eukaryota; kingdom Metazoa; phylum Arthropoda; class Insecta; order Lepidoptera; family Tortricidae; genus Archips; species Archips xylosteana. The sequence goes on from OX387356.1 coordinate 11,135,409, forward strand.
TTTCCCTAGTAATTGATTTTTTTACGAAAACGCGATCGAGAAGTATTTCGTGAAGTAAAAACTTATACTAAGCATACTGATCTAGTTACTCTCGAAAACGATGCTATGGATTTTGTCTCTATTTAATCATGGCGTAACAATAACTAATTTATTGAATCAGGCGTTACTTTGCGGAGGTTCATATCAATGAACTGAAACAATTACTTTGCTCACCCGCGACCTAATGATAGTTACGTTTATGCAAGAAATGTGTGTTCATGCAGTTCTTCCACAGTGCACCCAAATAATCAAAGGCCAAGACTTTTCGTTAGGTAACCGTTCTATTTCATAACCGTCTAATAATTTGGGAATAAAACAGAACTGTTTTCAAAATATACTGTTTTAAACTTTCGTGATTTTCACTCATAATTATTACTATACTAAACGGGACTTATCATGCAATAAATATTTATTTATTTACTTTGACGTTTCGGCCACATTGCAGCAGCCGTGGTCATGAGTTAACTGCAATGTGGCCGAAACGTCGAGGTAAATAAATAAATATTTATTGCGAGATAAGTCCCGTTTAGTATAGTAATTGTTTTCAAAATATTCCATTTCGCTTCAAAAAGTTTGACTCATAGCCAGTGCGTTATTTGTGCAAATGTAAAATTAGACTCCATAAGTAATTCTTGAGAATTATTAGCCGTTTTTTTTAATTTTTACATCAATAAAAACTTACCAGCGATTCCGACGATTTCGGTAACGACTTTGTCCTGTTCCTTCTCATACGTCGCCTTAGTCGTTACGTAGTCGTCGGTTAAGCTGGCGAGAGCGTTGGTTTTAAACCTCACTCCGGCTTTCACTGCGTCTATGATGGTGTACTTCTTGTTGCCCCGGAGTGATGGTTCTTCTTTCATTGTTACTCTGAAAGATTTTTTATTTGAGTATTTATTTAGAGAAGTCGCCTATGGCCTGGCATGGTAAAAATTATATTATTAACTAAATGATCCTCCGATTCACTCAAAGATTGACTGGTAGAGATCCCATAAAAGGATAGGTACGGTTTTGTACGTGTACCTACCTATCTCAACGTGTGGCAATTGGGAATGTCAAAAAAAATACCAATGGATTTTACATTTTTTTTGTATAGAAAAGTCAAATATAAGTAACTAATTTCAATATTTTGTCATTTAGTTCGCTACTTTTTTCAAAATTAATTATTGAAACTATTTTGGTTGATGACGTCAGATTATAATTAAGGGCTCCCACACTGCCAAATTTCTAAATCTATCTAAATGCGTACGATAAGGCAACCCCTTTAATTTTTTTGCGTAGTGGTACACTGTAACTTTGCTGTAACTAGTGTCACTTTACTGGCGCTGTTAAAGTACAACTTGGACCGTCAAAGACATTTACTTCAATGTCAAATGAAGTTCATTGCTAATTTGATATATAATAAATGCATAATATTATATTAAAATTAAATAACTACCGAAAACGATTTAAAAAGCATTTATCTCGAAATGGTTTTCGATTTACTATACATTACAAAAAAATAGACATCCCCAATTGGGATGTCCCAATTTTTGACAACGTATAATAAATCGAAAACCGTTGGGAGAAATAGGCTTTGTGAATCGTTTTCAGAAATCAGATTCCAAAAATATGATAAACTGAATTAAATAAAGAAAATTTAAGTAATGACCTTCATTTGACCCCTGCAGTGAATCGTCACATAGGCAGATATAAAGCAGGTCTACACTCTAAAGCAAATTGACAGTTTGAAATGTTGCTGTCCTGCTTATAATAGCAAAGAGTGACAAAGACAGAACTTTAATCACATGATGTGCACCTGGCTTTAAACAGTTGTCATTTATCATAAAGTCCGAAATGTATACAATACTCGCAATGTATTTTTACAAATTTAATTATTAAATTACTACGTTACAAGTTAATATGAAAGAATTTAAATATCAGATTTAAGTAAAAAATATCTATTTACTATCACACCATTAAACAAACAGGAATAATCGAAGCTAAAAGAAGATAAATAAATAAAACTATTTGTCATGGTTCATTTAGGACCCTAAGCCGTGCTTGTATTATTGACAGTGACAAGACAAATCAGTAGTGCCACAGATTGTGTTATGTACGGCTTGAATTTTTGTAGGCAATGGAACGTGGCTCTCTCACTGTGACGTCATCCAACGTATTTCTTAAAAAAATTATTAAAAATTAAATACTCAACCAAATTCAAAATCGATGAAAATGGTATCTTAAAATATCCTATTCTTTCCAAAAAAAATATAAAAACTATAGGTTATTTTTTTTGGTACATCCCAATTGGGGATGTCTATTTTTTTGCAATGTGTAGTAAATCGAAAACCATTTCGAGATTAATGCTTTCTAACCCGTTTTCTGTAGTTATTTAATTTTAATATTATGTTATGACTTTATTACATACCAAATAAGAAATGACCTTCAATTGACATTGGTGTAAATTGCGTGACTGGTCCAAGTCGTACTTTATTCTGTGCGGTTAGAATTCTTCAAAATTTTACGCGTGGATTATACTACGGAGTTTGATTTGGACCTGCTGTCTGACATCTAGCACTTTGACAGCGCCAGTAAAGTGACAGAAGTGAAAGTGTACCACTACGCAAAAAATAATTAAAGGGGTTGCCTTATCGTACGCATTTAGATACATTTAGAAATTTAGCAGTGTGGGAGCTCTCAATTACAATCTGACGTCATCAACCAAAATAGTTTCAGTAATTAATTTTGAAAAAAGTAGTGAACTAAATGACAAAATATTGAAATTAGTTTCTTATAATTGACTTTTCTATACAAAAAAAATATAAAAACCAGGGGTTTTTTTTTTTAGACATTGCCAATTGTGTTTATTTCTAAATTTTATTATTACACAATATAGGCTTGCGTTTGACCATAATCACACCTGATGAAAAAGCGAAGATGAGGCCTACGATGGAGCACGCTTGCCTAGTAAATGCTCATTGACATTTTTGTGAAAAAATCTTTTTCCGATTTAACATTTCATGCTGACTAACCGCCTACAGTAAAATTACATAAAGTTTACTACTGACAGATGGTTTGCCTTCATTTCATATTCAACTTTAACGACCTACGAAGCCAATTTTAGAATACTGTTACCCACGTTTGCAGATTTGGTAATAGCTAATTTATTTGTATGGCGTTAAAGTTAGAAATGAAATGAAGGCAAGCCATCTGTCAGTGGTAAACTAAAAGTAAACGTATTGTAACATAACGGATATAAACAAACATACCTAAGGCAGTATCCATTTTGCGGGTTGCTCTCCAATTTGATAGTTTTCCCAGCATCGAGCCCCAAGTCGCGGGCAGCTTTGCTGAGCTCTTTTTCAGCTGATACCTGCAGTTGGTCGAGTTCTCTGCGCAACGTTTGTAACTGCTCGTCGAACGTAGGGTTTACTAGGAACTCCCCTGAAAAAAAAGAAGAGCGCTTAGCTAGACTTACCGGTCGTATATCGAAAAGAAAAGACAATAAAAATCACACACACTCATGCACACCCTCCACACATTTATGCACATGCATGCACATAAATTCGAACGCACTCTATTTCGCGTATTCCGTTTTTTATTTTGTATCTTATAACAACTTCTGTAACACTTTAGTTCTGTTAATCAGTAAATCGCACTCGCAGGCTACCAAAATACAGGCTCAGCCTAGTTTGGAGTCTGATAGATGTACCGAATTTTGTCTAACAAGTGTTTTTTTGGTAAATAAACTATTTTTTTATTTTTTATTTTTTTTTTATTTGACGCATATCGCAGCAGGAGACCAATTACGACGTTTTTGTAAAAAAAAGTTGTAGTTCGACCACAGACTTACGACGAGTAATGCCATTTCTTCATTTTTGTGTTTTCATAGATTTTACTGAAGTATGGCAATTACATAGCAATTAAATACAAGCACTTTTAAAGCACAACCTCTGCTATTTACAAATTTTTTGAGCAATTGACTTAAGCGGTGGTCGTTACAGACTGGGCCGTAAAAATGCATGTCAGGCTTTTTAGCCAGACGAATGCCTCGCGTTTTCAACTCGCGTGACATTTTTTTTTTTTTAATATATAGGGTGAGGCGTGAATATTGCTATACAATGAAAGTGAAATTTCTGTTTTATAGTTTATAAAATTATATGTATGTAATCGTTAATAGATAAAGTACAACCATAAGATTATTTTCAGTTACTCATTTATTAAACATTATTTGCTTTAAATGGCCTCCATCCTGATTAACGCAGACCCTGCACCGGTTTAGTACGCTACGCATCGTCGCCTGCAAAGTAGCTCGTGAGATGCCTTGAATTTTTTATATGAATGCTTCTTTCAAATCGTTCCTATTGCGGGGTCGAGTTTTGAGACTTCTTGTTTACAATATCCCCATAAAAAGAAGTCGGGAACAGTAATACTCGGCGACCTTGGAGGCCAACAGTGTGTAGCGTTTCTTGAAAAGAGTTTATCTCCAAATTTATCGCGGAGCTTTGCCATGACTGGTCTTGCAATGTGACTGGTCACACCATCTTGTTGAAAACATACTGAACTTAATGGTACGCGTTTTTGGCGTAATTTTGAAAAAAAAGTCGGTCAACATTTTCAAATAGCAAGCACCGGTAACTGTCACCGTAGTACCGTTTTCCTCAATGAAGTACGGGCCGACAACTGGCGACAACGCAGGATGACGAAACTGCACACCACACCGTGACACGGTCCGGATGAAGATCCATTTCGTGAATGTTTCCAGGGTTATGCTTAGCCCATATGTGACAATTTTGTTTGTTTACATTATCATTTAAGTCAAAATGAGCTTCACCGGACACAAATAAACAATTTATGAAGTTCGGGTCAGCATCTGCGACTCTCATTAATTTAACACAAAATTCTCGGCGAATTGGCAAATCTTGTGGTTTTAGGCAACTTCCTAATTTAATTTCATATGGAAAAAAGTTCAATTTTTAATGCAATATTCTCAACACAGTCCTTTGACTGACTCCTACGTCCAGTGCTAATCGTCTTCTGGAAGCTCTGGGATTCAGTTGAATTGCTTTAGATACTGCAGCAATTGCGTTGGTCACTCTAGCAGTAGGCTCGCTATGGTAAGTTTTGGGTTGGACCGTGCCATGTTCATTAAACACTTTTATAATCCTTAGAATAGTCCAAGGACTTGGTGGTTTCAAAATTGTTACCCCCTTTGAACGCTCTTTGAACTAAAATGATCAATTTCAGCTTGTGGTATAATTGCACTATTTAACTATTTACTAATCTTAATTTCTTCACTAATGCGATTCATATTGAAAAAAATATTGAGTTCCCGCGTAAAATGATATAACCAAGGACGGTGTAGAGTCTATGATAAAAAAAAAAATTAGGTTTTTTATGGTGCAATATTCATGCCTCACCCGGTATTTATTCATAAAAAGTTACACTTTCATTTGAACCATGCCCCGCAAAACATAGCTTATAAATTATACAATTAATTTACGTAAATGGTTACAAAGAATTTAACAAATGTTTTTTTAGTAAACTTTTAAATTTAGCAAGTGTAGGCTCACGTCTTATGTCCTCGGGTAAACTATTGAGTAAGTATGGAACAATAAAAAATAAATAAAAATAAAAAATAAATAATAAATTTCTATTCCTCTTATCCATCTTTATACCTTTGGCCTTTTAACCCTTTCAATACCAAGCCGTAACGTAAAGCTACTTTGAACCTTATGCCATTGCGTGACGCACATAACCTTCGTTGGCGTTGAAAAGGTGCAGATGATTATTCCCGTTGGTATACTTTTGCTACGGATTCCTAAAAACTAACCTTTGTCAACTGCTTCCATGTCAACAGTTGTCTCGATCATTTGCTGGAACTTGCTGAGGTCGTCGTTCAGTTCTGAGATCGGTTCCGCGATGGAAGAGTGGACCGTTGCATTGTTGGCCTCAGCAAGACAGTGCAAGAGAGGGGGCAGGCGGTTGATTGCCTGTAATAGAAGAGAATTGTGGTAGTTTGTGGCCATAGCCACGACTAGAATGAATGGCGGCGCGGCAAACATTTCCTCTATTCATTGCGCGGTTTCGTACCATTATCTATAAATAATTGCGGTTTACGATTTATGACGTATTAAAAAAAAACTACTTACTAGATCTCGTTCAAACCAATTTTCGGTGGAAGTTTACATGGTAATGCACATCATATTTATTTTTTTACCACTTTGGAAGTGTCTCTCGCGCAATCTATTCAGTTTAGAAAAAAATGATATTAGAAACCTCAATATCATATTTGAAGACCTATCCATAGATATCCCACACGTATGGGTTTGATGAAAAAAAAATTTTTGAGTTTCAGTTCTAAATATGGGGAACCCCCAAAATTTATTGTTTTTTTTTTCTATTTTTGTGTGAAAATCTTAATGCGGTTCATAGAATACATCTACTTATCAAGTTTCAACAGCATAGTTCTTATAGTTTCGGAAAAAGTGGCTATGACATACGGACGGACAGACAGACAGACAGACATAACGAATCCATAAGGGTTCTGTTTTTTGCTATTTGGCTACGGAACCCTAAAAAGGTCAGAAAGTTAGGTGGACGCGAAACAATAGCGCGAACACAGCCAGTTCAAAGTATTGCTTCCAAACCAACCTGATAAATCCTGTAACAGTCATGCAAGTTAGCCTTCTTCCGCGTTAGCCGTCTGGCCAGCGCTCGCAAGTCCGGTATCCTCCTCAGATGGTCGTCGTGAAGTTGTAAGCGAAGCTGCGAGTTGTCGACAAGTAACTCGACCACGTCAAGTCGCTCGTTGATCAAGTTGATGTCCCGGAGAGGCTGACGCAACCATTGGGCGAGGAGGCTAGAAGTGCATTTGCAAAATGACTGTTAATCGAACTGTTGAAAAATGTATTTAAAAAATTTGCTTTTACGGATTTACACCTTTTCAGTTAAGTAACGCCGCTTGTTTCGGAAAAGGGTATTTTCAATTTGGTCCTAGTAAGAAGCTGTCGTGTAGGTGAGTTGTCGACTAGTAACTCGACTAAGAAGCTTGAGGTCCCGAGTTCGATTCCCGCGTCGGGGCAGATATTTGTATGAATAATAAGAAAATTTGTTCTCGGGTCTTGGGTATTTAATATTTATTTAAGTATGTATCTATCTATATAAGTATGTTTATCCGTTGCCTTGTAGCCATAACACAAGCTATGCTTAGCTTACTTTGGGACTAGGTCAATTGGTGTGAATTGTCCCGTGATATTTATTTATTTATTTATTAGGCGAGGATGCTCGAAGTGAATTTGCAAAACGACTAAAACTTCGACAGAGTATTAATTTTCAATACCTACCTACTTGGTCGGGCAAAAAGTGACATTTTCTTTCAAGCTGAAGCAGTTGGCTTTAAATTTTATTCAGGATTCAATAATTAAAAAAAAAGTAAAGATTTGTACCAACAGGAGCGAAAAGACCAACACAACAGCAACAATACAGGGTGAAGATTATCTCGACATTTTAATTTCCTATATTTTTTATAATATTAATCTAATACCTTTAAACGAGCAATTCTTGTATATATCTTGTATATATGTATATATATATATATATATATATATATATATATATATATACAGTGGTGGTCATACAATTAAGAACGATTTGAAGTTTCCGATTTTTTTTTATCTAAATCATGTCATATGTCTAGTTGTGTTCCTTCTTAGAAGTAACAAGTTATGTTATAAAATAGCCACATGGATAGAGCAAACGGGATTAAGAATAATAGTGTATAATTGCTAACATTTTTTTTACAAATTTTATTTGTTCTCTATACTAATAAATTCAAATAGTAATGAAGCTGGACAAATAATTAAGATCGATTTATTAAACTGCTCGAGAGTTGTTTTATATGAAACTTAGATTAAATAAATCATATTAATGTGAAGTTGGTATAGAAAAAAAAAGCAATTTAATACATTTGAATTAAAATTAATAGTTAGTAGCATGTCCACGGCTTTTAATTACGGCTTTACACCGGCGAGGCATTGAATCTATCAATTTTTGACATTTCGCAAGAGAAATAGAGTTCCATTCTTCTAAGAAAACGTCGTACAGCTCTCTCAAATTGCCACACTGTCGATATGAAACCTTTTTCTTGACTTCGCACCAAAGATGCTCTATTGGGTTAAGATCTGGGCTGTTGGCTGGCCAATCTAAGACAGAAACTGATTGTGATGTGAGGAATTCCTTAACGGTGCGTGCAGTATGCTTTGGATCATTGTCGTGCTGGAATGTCCAAATAACCGGAAGCACGTCTTCGGCATATGGTAACATTGTTTCTTGCAGTATATTTTTGTATTGGAATTGATCCATGTTTCCTTCTATCAGCCTAACAGGTCCAACGCCATGTCCAGAAAAGCACCCCCAAATTTTCACATTTCCCCCGCCATGCTTTAATGTCACTTTTGTGTACTTTGGGTCGAATGCTTTATTCGGAGGGCGTCGTACATATCGTTTTCCATCAGAACATACCCTATTTATTTTTGTCTCGTCAGAAAAACGAACGTTTTTCCACTGTCTGACTGTCCAGTTTTCATACCTTCTTGCAAATGCAAGTCGGGCTTGCCTATGACATCGTTTCAACATAGGCACCTTCCTTGCTATCCTTCCGTTCAACTTATTTTCTACCAAACGCCTTCGAATAGTGCGTGCAGAGATTGCTGAAGGGTTGTTTTCGCCAAAATATTCTTTTCTCAACTCATTAGACCCTTTAAAAGGATTTTGTTTTGCCAAACGAACGATATTTCGATCATCTCGACGAGATGACTTTCTCTGTCTAGGTCCACGTGGAACGTTTGAAGTAGTTTGATACGTGGAAAAATGCTTTACGGCATGGAAAACCATTGTTTTTGAACATTGCAGATAGTCGGCTATCTTTTTATACGACCAATTCTTCTCGCGAAGTTTTATTATTACTTCTCTTGTAGATTTATCACAACTTTTATTTTTCCCCATTGTTTTTATACGAAGTAATCACTTTTAAGACTTTAACAGCACGAAATGGCGCCAAAATTATACGAATAATAATCTACAACCACAGAGCCACACAGTGTTCTCTATTTAAATTTGAAAAAATAATAAACTATTCAGCGTTCTTAATTACGTGACCAGCCAGTAAGTACTAATACTAGGTTCAGATCGAATGTATAAAGTTTCTCTATTAATTTTTTAACCAACTATGTTGCATAAATGAATGTACCGGTAGTACGGAAAAGTTTCGCAATACCGAGAGAAATAAAAAAAATACGGGCAATTAGTTATACTTGTTACTTTGAAAAAATCATCTCAATAAATAATCGTTCTTAATTATATGGCCACAACTGTATATATATATATATATATATATATATATATATATTCAGGATCTCGGAAACGGCTCCAACGATTTCGATGAAATTTGGTATGTGGGAGTTTTCGGGGATGAAAAACTGATCTAGCTATGTTTCATTTTCAGAAAACCGCTTTTACTCGTGTTTTCCGGCTATTTTTGTTTGCATTAGAATACAAAGCTAAATTTCGCCTACTTCGAGCAGATCATAATAGCACGTTAGAAATCGGGTGGTCGCGGATCCAGCCGACCTCGGTTCGATTCCACGTTTTTTTTCAAGATTTTTAGTTTTTTTTTTAAGTGTATTTTTCATGAGAAAACGTCAAGTTTCTTCTTTTGTGAGAAAAAGTTACTTTTTTGTGAGAAAAGGTTACTTTTTTGTAAGAAAAAGTATTATAGGGAACGTGCAGTAACTATAGGCGGCAGCACTAATGCGACAGAAGAGACACTATGCGGAGAGTAAAACAAACTTATCAAGGTAAAACATTCAAATTGATGGCACCCTTATGGCACCAGTTGGCAGCACCGTCTATGTGCACGTTCCCTATTGGGAGCACAGAACAGGAAAAGCCGGTTGTCTGTAAAGTCGGCTTACGGACGATAGTTTAACGTGACTCACAAAACCTCTGGTGTTTTTGTCAAATATCTTGAAAACGGTGCATCCTACGGCAAAATCAATGAAATTTTCATCCCCCCTTCAAGACCCCCCGTGCTCCCTCCCCCGCATCCCCTCCCCCACTCTCACCCCCCCCCACCCCTCCTGTGTTTTTGTCAAATATCTTGAAAACGGTGCATCCTACGGCAAAATCAATGAAATTTTCATCCCCCCTTTGCAGCCCCCTGAACCCCCTCCCCCGCCCCCCTCCCCCGCACATATATAATAAGGATCTCGGAAACGGCTCCAACGATATCGATGAAATTTGGTATTTGGGGGTTTTCGGGGATGAAAAATTGATCTAGCTTGGTTTTATCTCTGGGAAAACGCTTGGTACCGAGTTTCTGCCCGAGCAGAGCTCGGTCGCCCAGGTACTACAAGATAAATTTTTTAAAATATTTTTCTGATATCTTATATAACTTCTTTAGTCCCGTTTGGTAACCAAAATTTCGTAACCACCCAGTACGCCAACTGTGGCTGTGCGTGGGCAGTTACAAAATTTTGGTTACCAAACAGGACTAAAGGATATAACTTGGTCTATCATCTGATTCCGGCTTGACGTCGACTTCTGGGACACCCTGTATACTATACCACAACACACTGACCGGTTTCCTTGCTGTGTGCGACATCTATCGAGCAAGCCAAGTAGACTGCGGGCGGGCGCGCGCGACGAGTCACCTAACTCCGGGAGTACGTTCAGTGCTGACAGCGCCGCAGCGTCGAGGTGGAGGAAACAGTCCGCTTGGATCAGGCTTAGACGGAATCTGGATACACAAAGCATTTTAAAAGTAAATAAGATCACAAATAATTGAAGGGTACACGCTTTGATCAATTATAACTGAAGATACACATTGGCGAACAAAAACCCCTTCAAAGAATGTCCGAACTATTTATTTGTTTGCGTAACAAATAAAATCATCACCTACACAGAAATTTGAACCTAGTCTTTACTTCATTACAGTCGAATTTCGGTAGCGGCAAAACTCCACAACGCTTGACACTTGACAGCTAAACTTGACAATTTCACGCACGTTTGCGCAACGTACTGAGAAAAAAGAAGGCCACTTTTATCAAAGTGGCGCTCATTTGGCTCGGACATTTTGGGGCGCGCGACTGTGGATCTACAGTTATAATTGATCAAAGGGCACACGGAAAGAACATGTCTAATCACCTAAGCAACTTTTTGAGTTATAGCTGTTTGAAAGTTAGTCATCTCATCAATAGTTCTTTGCGAGCTCTACATTTTGAGATTAAAATCTCATTTTTCAAAAAAGTTGACTATACAATGTTCTTGCCGTGTAAGTACCCTTTAATTGCACTATTTGCACTGTTCTACAGGCACCGTGGAAGTACTAAGTGCCGGGAGTTTGAAGAGGCTTCTCTGGGCATTGCTGCCTTCAGACACGAAGAAAAAAAACTCTTGTGGAAGCTTTACTCACGGTTTTGACAAAAACAGAACTAACGCGATCTAAAATATCTCCTAAGCAATTAATTAGCTGTAGGTATAGAATATTGATGAACTCAACTACACTAACCTTCCAAAATTAGTGTTCTCACTCATAAGCGACACATATTTAATCGCCGCCGCCAAACTGGTCATAGCGACTTCTTTCCTGGTCTCCTCGAACCCGTTAGCATCTTGTTGCTGATTCTCCTTGAACTTGAGCAGTCGGTTCAGATCTTGCATGAGACCTTCCGTGGAGAACTCGCTTCGCTTCAACTTTGTTACTGTCACGCTTGCTCTTTCCATTACTTTGCCCAGCGCTTTGTACTGAAAATGTTAATGTAACTATCAGACAAAGCAACTTATTCATGAAAAAGAGTGGGAAAATAACTGTGATTACGAAAAGAAACAGGGTTTTCTTATGATGGTACGCTATGCCTACACACAATGCTAGCAGTAGTATTACTGAGCAACTTAAAATACTCCATAGATCCCTACAAAACTAGACGGAATGATAATGTTCTTTTTGCGAGTACTTCGTTTTGCTTGTAGGTATTAGTGGTGAAGTAAATTGTAATAGGTATGGTTTTTATTTTGAAAAAAAAGTTCCTCTTTCAGCCATTTTCTTGTCTTTACGGTAGAACTCTACAAATAGGAAGTCTATCATGAATTTTGTCACCAGACTTCCGCAAGTTTCGGACAAGACAAGTGGTCGAAAAATGGTTTTCAAATGAAGCGGACAACTTATATACATACATATCAACAGTGTAAGTTAAATAAAAGCTTGTAAAAACAATCGAACACGATACTAACATCTTCGTTCTCAACCATCGGCACTAAACACTCCGAAGGTGCCAACTGCACAGTAATGGTCTCGAGCTCAGTCAGAAGGTCGTCGTCAGTGAACTCCGTCACGGACATTTGGTAGTCACCAGCCGTTATGCACGCTACCCCAAGCAACCGGCCCTGAAAAATGGGAAAGTTTCACAACAAATTTCACAAAAACACGCAGTTTTCATACTAAATAAATGTATAGAAGTGTCGCGATCCAAAGCAGACAGAAGAGACGCTGCCTGCAAACAAATGACGCGGACTGCGACGCCCCCCGTCCCACGTCTCTTCTTGCGCCTAAACCACTAACTAGAAACCCCGCCGTAGTACTTACCGATAGGGTGTACTGTTAATCTATATGACTGCCCAAGTAACAAAAACTTCTATAACCAAGGCTTTTTATCACTAAACAGTAATATAGCAGGCCTATAATGGTAACCATTGTGACTGCTTGTACTATAAAGGTTTTCAACAGAGCATTTTGGTTCTTTAAGATTAAGTTCTATAATTTAGCTCTTAAAACGCTTACAGGACCATACAAAAGAATATTTAAAGTGTTGCATTGTAATAGATATCAATAAAGCGATTATGGTTTTATTTAGTACTATAGATGACCTTGCTGACACTTTTATGTATCTATTTTGCACTAATAATGCGCCAAAATAACTTTTACAGTTTAGTATTGTAGCAGCATCGAAATAGTTATTTGTTATACAAGGGGGAAAAGTTGTATTTTACCTGCGAGTGTCCATTTGAAACACAAGCTATCGATAGGATTCTATGATTGACCACGAGCGAAGCGAGTGGTTCAAAAATAGAATCCTTTCGATAGCGAGTGTTTCAACACACGAGACGTAAAATAACTTTTCACCCGTGTATAACACAAAACTTTTCACCTCACTACAGCGAGGAAAATAAGAAAAAGGGTTTGTACTATCAATTATTATTTATTTATTCACTCAAAATAATTAATTGAAAAGTTTTGACTTAAGTTTTTTTTTTATTATTTCGGATGCGTTTTGTTCGCACATCGACTTACTTGGACTGTCAGAACATTTTATCCGTTTTTGCAACAAGAATGAAGGTTAATGTTGAATGCTGATATTTATGAATTAAAATAAAGTTGTAAGACTGTATTTAGTGTTTTTTACTCGATGCAATTCATTAATTGTGATGTTAAAAATTCAGCACTTTTAACGTTTTACGTTTTGTTAGCTGTCAAATATCACGTAAGCTGCCATCAAATGTCAAAATTCTTTCTTCACATGTGGATAAAAAGCGATTTTCTCAATAGATGTCAAACAAATAAAAAGGGCTTTCCGAGCTAGTGAGGTGAAAAAACTATTACAGGATTAATCTGCACTATAAAAGTACCTTGCACGACCATTACGTAACGTGTTAGCTTCATAAAAGCTCCCTCAACATCGCTATGGGGCTTGTTCTGTAAGCGTAATGAAAACTCTTCTATAATACAAAATAGTACCATAGCTACTCCTGGTGCATTGCTAAATAGCTTAAATTCTAAATATTTCTAATATGGCTGCTGCTTTTGCTATAATAGCATATTAGCAGCACGTCTGGATCCAATGTGTACTATAGCAGCGATAGTCGAGACTATTCTTTAATTTATTTATTTAATTTTAATTAAAACATGAAAATTATGAGGGCGCATTGTCAAATTTGAAATCAGCATAATGATTTTATCGATACAATTATTTTCGCAAGTGCAAGTTACGGCAGAGTTACAGTCCTTAAACGATCAACGACAGCAAATGACATAAAGCATAAATTATATATATTTTCTTGGCAAATACAACACAAAAAAATGGCGAACAAGTGTTGATAAAAAAATCACTGGAATCGGTGAAAAATAGCACTATAAACAAGTTTTGGTTACTTTTATAGAGCACATTTGTGACATAAGCGTTGCAGACAGCACTATTTTAGTACTAAAATAAGTTTCTCGACACTTTTACATTTCAACTATAGAGTTAATTTATCACCGTGAACCGTTGCCTCATATCCATAATAGAAGCTTTGCTTACTTTGGGCTAGGTCAATTGGTGTGAATTGTCCCGTGATATTTATTTATAAAGAATAGTTTATCCGTTGCCTAGTACCCATAACACAAGCTTTGCCTAGCTTACTTTGGGACTAGGTCAATTGGTGTGAATTGTCCCGTGATAAAGAATACGAATATTTGCTCTCGAGTCTTGGTTATTTAATATTGTATTTAAGTACGTATTTACTTATATAAATATCCTTCCTTTGCTTGGTGGTAGCCACAATACCATGATTACTTAGTTCAGGACCAGGACTCAACTGTCCCATGATATTATTTATCTATTCATATTCTGTGGTAACTCTTACCTTGGTAACAGCATCAGTTTTGATATTCACGGCCATCAAGCATGGCGTGATATCATCAGTAGCCCCCAGGCCTTCCCCCAGCACTTCCTCTAGCTGCGAGAGGCAGCCTGGTGATCCTTTATATTGGAGCGCCCACTCGCCACTCTTCACTGAGCCTTCCGCCACGTATATTTCTACTCTATATCTTCTCACCTAGAAATGAAAGTATGTTTTCTATAGTAAAATTATTTTAGGAAGATTTGACGGTACTTCGAGATCAGGTTCGACATTACACCTCAAAATGTACTCACAAGATTTTGAGCAAAGACGATTAAAAATATACGGAGTTAAGTTAAATACAATTTAGTAAAATTGGCCGAAGTATGTACAGTCAAGGAAAATGAAAAAAAAATCCTGAAATTGGACCATTTACCTGTTCTAGACTTAATAGATGTTAATATGGGGGAACAGAAGAGACATCATTAGGAAATGTTTGTCTAACCTGTATGGAACCACTTATGAGTAGTTTTCACATATATGAGAGTTATTTCTTAACTGTGAAAAAAATGCAGGTTAATTGATCATATCGTTTTTGATGTTGTTTAAAAACACACAATGAATTCAGACACGTGTTTGTTTACATTTACTATTAATACCGTGTATCAATGACGATCATAATCCAATGTAGTTTAAGGTCAATATTCCGGGTTATCTCTAGTCAAGTCCATGCTTTCCGGAACGATGTAAGTAAGTACCTACAGAAGCAAGTGGAGCACCTATCATCAATTTGTAGTAAACATTTATATTCTTCGTAAATTATATGACGACACCACCGCAATGACAATATTTTTCAGCTGGTTGCAAAAAATAAACAAACTGTTAGTAAGTTCAAGTAACATTGATAAAAAATATGATTGTACCGATGGATATACTACACAAAACAAGTTTTTGTTAAAAAAAATCAAGCTTTTGCTGATCACACTTTTTGTTGGCTGCACTGGCACTATCATCCAAACTACATAAACAGTACCTAATTTGAAGGAAATAGCCACTAAAAGTGGGTGAAAATCGACCTGCAAGATTAAACCTCACTAAACAAACAAACATTGATTACAAGATAAATAAAAGCTTGCAACAACTATTATTATACCTACTTAGTTATTTCATTTCATATCAGAAACCTTCCTGTAAAATATTACAAAATATTTGATTAGGTTGTGAAACTGAAACACTTAATTAAGAGGAAACAAAGCAAATAAACAATTGGCAATTCTAGTAATGAGTAAGATTGCAATAATTGTTTTGTTGTAAATTACGTAATTCATTAGATTCGGTAGGTAGCAACTATTTTGAATATTGTACCGACTTCCTGTTTTTGTGCGAATTTTCAGATTGATTTTAGCAATTATTCCAGTAATGATCAATTTAATTAATTTTAATAATTCTATTTCGGATTAAGATAAATCCATTTAGGTGCACACGGATCGAAATTATCATATTCTTTTTTGGTGTTGATACACCCACTTAAGATAAGGTGGCATATTTATTTATATTATCATTTATGTTCCCCGCGATTCCGTCTGCAAAGAATTCATTCGTCGCTATCCCGCGGGAATTATGCAACTATCTCTGTCCAAATTTCACCTAAATCGGTTCAGTGGTTTAAGCGTGAAGAGGTAAGACAGACAGACACACTATCTATAAACGAGCGGTCCACTGATACAAAAATCAATATTTGAAGGTTCTGTGCACTTGACACCGACCAATCTAGTAACCGCCACTATTGAAAGAAAGAAGAAAGATTTATTTACAACATCACAAGACATCATCAATATTTTTAGAAAACAAAAGACAACACAAAAGCTTAAGATAGAATGTGTCATTGCGGTTACAATTCGGACACTGGCTCAGCATAATGCTGAGGCGTTTATAGCACCCCAGCGCTGATTTTCAGCCAGCACCGTTGGTGACACCCGGATCGCTGTTTAGATAGATAAATATTGCTTGACACATGCACATTTGGATCTCGATCTTTAGGTATATTCTATCGAGACCTATCCCTATTAGGGTTGCTATGACAGGTTATTTAGTTGGCTTGTATCGCGAGGTCCTTTTGAGAACTTCGATATATTGTGTCACTGTCTGTGTGTGTGTTTATTTATTTATTTTATTTATTTATTTATAATTGAGCCAATCGCAAGCAAGACTGTAAATTCAAACGGACCTTGCAATACTACCGCCATCTAGCGGTAATCCGCATGTCAGAAAACCCTCATTGTAAAACCCTATAGGACTTCTTTAAATTTTATAATGACTGATGTCGACGTTACCGAGAGTCGACTCGGGTCACACATCCGAGCCCGCCTAGAATCTGTGTCATGCAAAATGTGCCTACATTCTCGACTAACTACGAGTATAACATTATCATCCTATTCGTGCATTCTATGTATGTATATACCTCCCACTACAGAGCACAGGCCTCCGCTCAGAATGACAAACAGTGCGGATTGGGAACTTCACACAAAAAAAAATTTAAATTCCTCGCAGGTGAGTAGGTACACGTGGGTCGCGTGGGGACTTGAGCGGGGGGCGGGGCTGGGATTGGGCTGGTGGCGGAGTGGAGTGCGAAGGGGTGGCATACTTCCTGTTAGCTCTGGCGCCTTCCTCTCGACTGGTCCATTTAGTATTAGACAATTTTTAATGGACTAGGCGGGAGTAGAGGTGCTAAGGGCTGGCAGGGGGTGTGACATTCCGACGCGTTCAGCTTGGTCACTGATCAGGTGTTGGCCTTGCACCTCGTTCAATTACAAACGTAGGGGGGCCGCCTCCTACGCATTCCTTAGTTATTATATTACTCAGTTATAAAAATCTTAAATATTAAAGATTGTAACTAAATACTTATATGAACAAAAATTTGTAACACTAATTTGCAATAAACAGATTAATTATTTTTTTTACTACAGCCTTCTTTCTAATTTAATTGCGCACATAAATTTCGTTTTCTTTTGTAACATCAAGCCCTTAATTCGCCCTCATTCGGCGTAAGTTAAGTTAGTAGATAAGTTATATACCAGTAATAATTTCTTGATAAGGATCTCGAAGTTTCCTTTGGATAGCACGAGATAGTCAAGTTTATTAGGCTGGAGGCCCATTTTCTTGATATTAGCGATGGATGAGAAAACTTCTCTGGAGCAAGTGGTGGCGTCGACCCCGTGAACGCTGTAGTAGTCATTGCGGTCAAATATTCTTACTGTAGTAGGCGGTTTCTGTAAACGAAAAGTCATTTTGTAAATGTTTTAATTACGATAATATAGGGTTGCCGTGATTATATCAGAAACATTTTTTTTTATTTGGTTACTTATCACTGCAGAGACACAGTGATTCATTACTACAATAGTGTCGCTTAACTAAGTGACATGTTTTTTAGGGTTCCAAACCCAAAGGGTAAAAACGGGACCCTATTACTCAGACACTATAACAACAAATACTAAAAAAAATACAATAAAATAAAAATTTAAGGGGGCTCCCATTCGACAAACGTGATTTTTTTGCTCGTTTTTGCTCGATGTTGATAACGGCAACAGGTAGACGCTTGAAATATTCTCAGAATAATTAGTTATACATTAACTTTAAAAATAAATAATTAAATTAAAATAAAACAAATATTTAAGTGGGGCTCCCATACAACAAACGTGATTTTAATCCCTTTTTATTTTATTTGGTTACTTATCACTGCAGAGACACAGAGATTCATTAGTATCGCTTAACTAAGTGACATGTTTTTTTTCTTTTTTTTTCCAGAACTGTTATAACGAACAGAATTTATTAGCTGTGCAAGAACGTGGACGGGTGAAACATTCCCTCCTTTCTTTGATTTTACACACTATAGTGGGAGTCACCTGCACGTACAATCGACCAATTAACACTATCACGGTACAAGGGGTGCGTGGCGAGATAAACATTTCAACTAATGCGATTGGTCGATTTTGCAGCTATTCACTCCGCCCCGATAGAAGTCCACCTTTAAATAACTTTTTTGTGTTGCCGGTTAAAATTAAGCTATCATAAGTTTATTTTTTTACGTATTAAACACTATGTAATGAAATATAATACAGAGAATCAGCTTATTTCCGTTTATTTATAACTAACTTATTTTGTTGAATAAACTTCTAGAAGTAGGTGATAAGTATATTATGAAATTAAAACAGCATGAGTGTGTAATTAATTAGCCACAATGAACACTCATACATATCTTGTAACATTTTTTCTGCGTATTCGTTTAAGTATGTCACGAACGCAACTTTTTCCTCCATCCTTGTCGGTGTCCTATATTTTGCCAATAAATAAGAGCAATGTCAAGATATCTTAAGTCATAAATATACCTACTATCAAAAGTCGGTTTTTATCAAACACCGTCCGTTGTTAAACAATAACAGGAAAAAATAAGCATTTTATTTTATTCGCTTATTATATCTAGGTTTGCTTGAGTTCGTTTAACTTTTACCGTGTCTGAAAGCCAAGCACTAAAAAGGGTCTTGACAAAGAGACAGAGCAAATACTAATAATAATAATAATTTATTTATTTCAGATTTACATCTATAATTTGTTAGTACCTACCTAACTAAAAAGTAGTAGTAGTAGAGTATTAAAAGTATGTTAGTTAGTACACATTAGTTGTTACTTACTTACATCTTACTTAAGACATATTGTATTAAAATTAAAATTATTCATTAAAATGTCAACCAACCAAAAACACTAAAAATATAAAAAACGGTTTACTAATGTTTCGGCGAAAAACTTTTCGCAAAATGATTCATTTGGCAAATGTTTCATTTCCCAAATGTTTATTTTTTCTGAAACTGTAAACTTTTCAGGATTGTTATAAAACAAACCTAACCTAACCTACAGGATAGACCTGAAATATATCCTGAATAGTTTACAGTTTCAGAAAAAAGTAACATTTGGGAAATGAAACATTTGCCAAATGAATTAGTTTGCGAAAAATAATTCGCCGAAAAGGCAGTACACGATAAAAAACATTAAAATTCACAATACTAAAATAAATTTACATCAAAGGGCCAGAGAAGATTGGCGAATGCATGTTGGCCCAGTGGCGCAGAAACGGACCTTACGGACCGTCTGTCCTCTCAGCCACCTTCTCCAAGAGGCTGGCAAAGTGATGCTACAAGGGCTCATTTTTCTTTTTGAGATAAGGAACCCTAAAACCTACCGTTCTAAAATTAACACAATCAGGGTGCATAGAGAACATTATCTTATTAAGTAGATTCCAAATGAACTTGAACTAAAACTTGAACTCGTATCACATCTTTTGTGTCGTGCTCATAACTAATAGATAAGCTATACGGACAATATTTGTTTTTATTAAATATCGAAACATTTATTTTCTCAATGAAATCATTTTTTTTATTGGGAGTATCATTTCTTTCACCTTTCCAGTGCAATTCGGACTGTAAGTCACGACTTATGATAGTTGCAATAGATGGCACCACGTGCCACTATTGGTGTATGCAAGCGATTTATGCTGGCAACACACGTTATGGTCTGCCGGAGAGGTCTACCTGTGCAGGTATACCTACGCAGGTCGATCGGATCATGTGTGGGAACCGACCTGTGCAGGCGACCGGAGCAAAACCAAAAAACAAATCTTTCGAGTGACACCGTACGGTCCTGTACACTAGAGCGTCCCCACACACGCTGGTTGACTGTGCAGGTCACCTACGCAGGTAACATCTCCGGCAAACCGTAACGTGTATGGCCAACTTTACGTTTTCGGGTGGGTTGACGGAGTTGACGTGGTGAAGTTGATAGCATACTCGGAGTGTATAGCCAAGAGATCCGGCTTCGAATACTGTTTAGAGATAGCGAAAACTTTTCGTTTAAAAAATCTTACACGGACAATCGAATGCTTCATTTCACCAAAGCCTGGAAGATAACTCTCAAAACAAAATTTAGGTTGACGTCAGTAAAATTAACTCTCAGGGGTCAGGGTCAGGGACGTTCGGATGACGGTTACACCACTCTAATTTTTATACCATTAAAACAACGGAAGACACTTACAATGAGATACAGGTATCCCTCAAAAAGCGAGGCAGTGAAAATCTTTTTGCGTTTTACCAGGCAGGCAACTTTGACCAGTCTATTCAAGATACAAAATCATTGCATGACGCAAGCAAAGTTTCCCATCTTGTAGAAGTCTTTTTATCGCAAGACCTGTTGCGAGAACGTTTAACAAAGCTTTCCGGTGCACTCATTTGTTTTTCTGGAAGAGGTCTTTACAGGGTCATCATCATCATCATCATTTCAGCCGAAAGACGTCCACAGCTGAACATAGGCATCCGAAGTGTTCCCGCAACCTTAACTACTCGTAGGTTGTCGCTCCATCTTACAGGGTGGGTCGCGATAAAGTCTAAATTATTGTGGAATATACACTTGGAAAACACACACTTCAGTTCTCGGTCTGTAAAGTGTGACCACGTTTGAAAATAAAACCTTTCCAATTGTCAAACAATAACACAATTATAACCTTAAGTGGGTTCCACATTAAAGCTTATAAAGGTAGGTAGGTACATCTTAATTTCAAACCAAAAAGACGACTTACTTGCATTGGTCTACTTGTAATGTACATAGCTAAAACTTGTAAAAGTCTAGGTAATTTGGACAGTATTTCATTTCTCGATTAAGTCCTGTGATAGGTAGTCATGCCTGAAAAGACGAATTGTCAGACAGCTCAGCACTTTGAATAGACTCACCTTTATTTTTAATGGTCTTTATTTAATAATAAAAAGCAGAGTAAATCTTATAACGGGTTGACAGAAACATAGGTCGTCGGTGAGCTTTTTGATAAAAGCAGTCGTTGACCCGTAGTCAACTTTTATCTGCTAAAACTAGTGATAATTACATGCTAAGAAAGAAGAATGTAACTAATATTTTCGTCATAATTAACATTACAAATATACGAAAAAAATTATTTTGTATCGAAAAACTTAAAAAATAGATAACAAAGGTACAACTAAAATTTGACAGTAATTAATGAGTACCCTTCTAGGATCACTTCGCTGTCTATCCGCCTGTTCCGTCTTTCGAGACTTTTTTTCTCGGGAGAGAAGGTATTAAATTGAATCAATATCACATGCTACCTAATCTGCAAATTCAGGGAGCTCTGAAAAAATCTGCTTTCTAAGTGAAACTATTGAAAGTGTATTGTTAACCAAAGCATTGCAGATAGGTACATGGCATGGGCAGCCTAAAGGACTAAGGTTGTAACGGCTATCTTACTCTCCATGCCGGAACAAAGCACTTTTGCTTAACTATTATCCACCATCATCATTATCAACCAAGCATATAAACGTCCCACTGTAAAGCAAAGACCTCCTCTCAAAATGTGAGGGCTTGCCCCGTAGTTCCCGCGCGGGCCCAGTGCGAAAAGGAAACTACACACACACCACTGAATTCCTAACTCCTAACGATATTTTCTTTCCTTTACCGTAAAGCTTATGGTGAATTTCAAATGTAATTTTGCACATAAGTAAATTTCGAAAAATTTAGAGGTGCAGGTCCCGACTTGAACCTACGACCTTGTGCGAGAGGCTATAGGCCAAACCACCAGGCTGCCTAGGTTGTCAGAAATACTGCTAAGTAAAAGATACACGTAACAGAGGAGTAACTTGAAAATTAAGTTTTTTAAATTAATTGAAAAACCATAAGTTAATAAATAATTAAGACGTTATAGGTGAAAAACTTAAGAAGATGACCTGTTGTATGTTATAGTAGTGCACAAAATTGATATGGAGCTTAAGTCATTTTTTACAAGCTTTTATTTAGCTCACCCCGTTTGTTTTATTCTTGGGTCAAATCTTAGATGTCGAATTTGACCCCCTTCCAGTGGTTGGATTCACTTGAAATTTGGTATACTTATGTAGGTTTCCAAGGCCCCAAGATACAGGCTCTGCCTAGTTTAGGGTCTGCCAGATAGTCACCTTGTATACTGCTGATGTATGTTTTTGGATATAAAAATTATTATTATTATTATTAGGTTGGATGACAATGCAAGTACAGTCAACAAAAAGTACAGTCGGCTAAAAAGCTTGCTTTAAAAATGAATTTTTTAACAAACCTTATTTATAATTTGGAACGTCAGTTTGTTTATATGGACACGTTACACTACATACAACAGGTCATCTTAAGTGTTTCGATACCTTTGTGTAATAGCACAAAGAATTTGGTTCTTAGTGTCTGAATCCCACGCAAAATATTTGAATTCAAAATGAAGTCATGACTGATTCACTAAACATCACATAAGCAGTAACTTAAGTGACAATCACTAATATAAATAGAGATTGGTCATTCCGTCAGGTGGCCAATTGTCTATTAGTTTGTGAATTTAGTATATTATTTTGCCGGGCTGCGAGCGGTTCGCGGAATTGTGATGACCAGGGGTTATCGGTTGAGATACTATATGACTTAGTACATAAATGGGAGTCTCGAGAGCTGGCAATGTCAGTAAGCGGTCGGGAAGCGAACCGAAGACTTGTTTAATTAATAATTGTTTTAATTTGGATATCGACGCCTGTTAAGTTAAAGGTAATTGAATTCCTTATGTTTTCGCAAAGCTTTTCTTCAATTGTGATTTATTTTACTTTTAAAATTTTCTCAATTTAGTGAGTTTGAAACTACCAGTTTATGGTGTAGTCTCCACTAAACGTTTTATAATCGTAGGACTTTAATTCATGAGCCACCATGAAACCATTTCACAGTAAAGGCCATAGTGACATAGCATTAATTAACAAGGAAAATCGTAATGAATGACTTTTCCTTTGAAAAGGTTTTATGGTGGCTCATGAATAAAGTCCTTGACTGGACATTTATTTTTCGAAATTCACCCTCAATGTTTATTACAAATAATTATTTTAGTTTTTATAGGCACTAAGCCCCATAATATAAGATAGTGGAATAAATAAAGCCATAAAATTAAATAGCGCTTCAAATGCAATGAAATAAAAATAAATTAATTTTAGAATTGAACTAAGTCATCCAATTTTTTTGTTTGCGTCTCTCCTGTGGGCATGGCCAAAGTTAAGGGTCTATAGCCAATATTTTTAGTCAAGTCTACATCAGCATGTGGGGCGCCGGGACAACTTTCGCCCCGTTTAAATAAATACGATGCGCACCGTTTCTCCATACAAACGTAGTCCCCTGTTTCCTCCCTGGATAATGGCTTTAGAGGCATTTTTATTTTACTGTGTAATCTGTATCTACCACAGCTATGCCCCTATGTTTCGTTTTTTTCTATATTTCAATTAACATAAGAAATATGAGCTTTGAAAAACTGAAGAAATTGCCCAATTTCAACGTCATTTTCAGACACTATCAGAAAAGAATCCCTCATATAAACAAAAAAAGGAAAACATTGGGGCATAGCTAAATCTGTCCTCTAATTATTTTTGAAAAAATTATTTTATTGGTCCAGTTTTCGAGAAGAAAACAGGGGACTACGAAATGCTATTTTGATCAATTTTACGCGCCTATTAACGGTCTGAGCTGCAGTTGTCCCGCTCTCGTTGTACTGACGCGGAGGAGTCCGGGCGAGCATGATACTTAGCTAGACAGTTCACAGATCGCTATAATAACAAATACTAAAAATAAAATAAAGCTAAAAATTAAAGAGGTTCGTCATACAAGAAACGTGTTTTTTTTTTCAACATTTTTAACTCAGTCTTCCTAATGGCGTTAGACTCTTGAAATTTTCACAAATTATGAATTACTGTATTCATAAATTAAACGTTAGCGAACAAATATTTTATTAAAAAAAATACTTCTTGTAGCTAAAGTGATAATGCTATTGTAATGTGACAGTAGACAATATATTATCAATATTATCATAATATTTATAATAACTTTTTGACACTGAATTGTTTGCCGATTAACTCGAACATAAATTTATGTGCTTACGTTTGTGTAGTAAGTAGGTACCTATTGTTTATGATTTCGATAAGTGAATTAGTTTCATACCCAACACCATCTATGTACACATGGCGAAATTTTAAACCAGATACAAAAAAATATTTATTATTATTATTTATTTCTCGTTCAACATAATATTTTTTATCAAAAAAATAAATAAATAGATATTAGGGGACAATCTTACACTAATCGACCTAGTCCCAAACTAAGCAAAGCTTGTACTATGGGTACTAGACGACGATAATCATACTTATATAGATAAATAAATACTAAAATACATAGAAAACATCCATAACTCAGGAAAAAATATTCGTGCTCATCACACAAATAAATGCCCTTACCGGGATTTGAACCCAGGGCCTCTTGCTTCGTAGGCAACTAGGCTAAAGCGGTCGTTATCAGGTTTAAAATTTCGCCATGTATAGATAGATGGTGTTGGGTATGGCTACAATTGCGAAATTGTTGAATTGTCTATCCTGTGCTATAATTAAGTTTACAGAGGGCAGGGCGCTGTCAGTCTGTTTGTTCTTCCTTTCAATATCAAAGTCTGTCAAATCGTTTCAAGTATCAATCTAATATATTCATTTTTTTAGCGGTTATTCTGACAAAATTAAATAACAAACAGCTCAATCAATATCGGCTATTTTCCATATCAAACGATTTTTAATCAGTACACAAATGTTAATTGTATGTTATTCAGTCTCCGTAAAAGAACCTACGCAAGTAGATATTTTAAACTTTGGGTTGTCCTTTGTCATTCGAACAGATGGAATAGACGAAGATGAGAATTACAATACCGAATTTAGGTAGGTACTGATTAAAAATCAAATTAAAAAATATCAAATTATCAAGAGAGTTGGTAACGTGCGTGTTTAGGCCGTTTCAAAGGCTTAGTTACCAACAGATATAAATGTAGTGGCTACGTTACATATGGTCGTAACAAACATTAATTAAAAAAATGTAATGGTTGTTTTGAAATCGCCTTTCTTGTCCGTGCTAATAAAAACCAATAAAAACCAATCAAATAACTATGTATCATTTATTCATAAATAAATAAACGCAAACTAATTATTTACGATGAATACCAATGTAGAAACAGGAAAAAGCGTTAGGTAGGTAAACAATAATTTTCATGCTTGTTTTTTTAAGACATAACATCACAAAATAAAAAGCAATCAACGAATCTAATGTTTTGGTGGTTTTAAAACATGCCTTTTTATTTCACTATTTCAGAAGGCGAATCAAAGTAATTCACAATGAGGAGGTTGTTCCTCGTAGCTGCTATCTCGGCATTGGCCTGGGCTAGGCCTGAAACCTACAAAGAAACGGAAGATTTCCAGTACTCAAGGAGTGGTTCAGATGAGGGAACTAAATCTGGATTCTATGGAGCCCAAAGAGGCAATGTGGGAGGCAACTACGAACGAGCACACAACATGGACTCTTTAGCTCAACACCAAATGAGTGGCGCCGTGCACCAAGTTGAAGGGGAATTAGGTGATGCCTCAAAAACTAGAGCAGGAAGCGTATACACAGCAGCTAATTCACGGGGAGTTTATGGATCGGGACAATTCGATTTAAGTAACCTCCAGGGTCGGAACTTCGGCGAAGGTGTTTCGTCGGACACTTCTCACTCGTCTTTATCGTCGGCATACGACCAACACTCGCAGAACTCTGCCTGGAGAGGCCACGGCCAACAATACACCGGGTCTGCATCAGACCAGTTTGGGCAGTCATCTTTGCACTCGGGTAGCTTGCAAAATGTAGACAGCGCCAGTAGCATCAACAGCCACAGGCTAGCAAACTCCGAAAATCAGTACGGATACAGTTCTGGATACCATTCTCAATCTAGGTACCAAGGTGAATCGGATTCGGCTTATAATCAGAGACTTTCGAACTCTCATCTTTCCAGTGGCTATGGAGCACAGGCTGGTGATCAAACCCAAAGCCGGTATGTAGTAACCCCAGTCAGAATATATGGAAGACCGGGAACTCAAGTAGCCATACCTGTATTTGCACAGAGCTACAACACACATAGAGATTCTGCATTTGACCAGAATGCCTTAAATAGTGAGGCTGAAGTTTTAAATAATAATCAACAAACTATTAGCACCGTTCCGCAAAATAATGCAAAGCATTACGAATCATCCTACAATTATAGAAAAGCGTGGGAAAGGCACAGTGAATCTAATCCTTCTATTGCCCCATCAGTAGCGCCTACAGTGAACCCCTACCCTAAAAATAGCGAGTTGTATGATGAAGGTCAAGTAGCCAGCGGATCAAACAGCCTCCAGCAAGCTAATTCTCATAGTTTTAGCTCTGGTACTAATGCTTATAATGCACAAAGCAGCATCGCACACTCAGCATCTCAAACTCAACATCAAACAGATTACGGTTCCCAGCACAAGACCGGATTAAACTCAAATGCTTACTTGTCAGGAACTCATGGAAGTCTTACCGGAGCTTCCCTTGGAACAAACATTGACTCTCAGCCAAAAAGCTATCAATCTTCTTATTCCTATCACAAATCATGGGAAAGGCAAGGAGACCCTTACGTTATAGTCCCAGAGACAAAAACTGGTGCGTCGTCTTCGCAACGTCACAGTTCACAATACCGACAGTCAAGCCAGCATCATTCACAAGGCAGTGCTTATGATTGCGACTGTGATGAATTTGGTAATGTCCGAGCTAAGAGATCTTACAATAATTTTCAATATCAAGAAGATCTAGGACAGCAAGCACAAACCGGATGGGAAGAAAATTTGGGACAGCAAACACAACAGTCTTGGGGCAATTTTCAGCAACAATCTCAACTTGAACAACTAGAAGATCAAGGTCAGCAAACTCAAGAATCTTGGGGTAACTTTCAGCAACAGAATAAACCAGAAAAACTAGAGGACCTCGGGCAGCAAACGCAACAGGTTTGGGGCGACTTTCAGCAACAGGCTAAGCCCGAAAAACTAGAGGATCTGGGACAGCAATCAGAGAATTGGCGCGAACTAGGTCAACAAGCAGAAAATCAATTAAGTCAAAGTCAACAAACACAGCAGGCATGGGATCAAAGCGAACAGCATGTTAATTCACAAAACTTGGAAGAGTTTGGCCACCACGATAATCAGCAAACTCAACAGACATTTGATGATTTAGAAAACCTTGGTCAAGAATCAAAAAGTAAGTGGGACTTTTTTGACTCTTCTCCACCACAAACACAGCATGTTTTGGATAAAACAGACAATTTTGAACAACAAAATAAACCTGAGACCATTGAAGATCTAGGACAACAAAATCAAAACAAATGGGATAACATAGAAAACTTAGGGCAACAAGTCCAAACTGAATGGGATGACAAAAATAACATAAATAAAACACAACACCTAAACACGATAAACACAGAACAACAAACTCAAACACAAATTATAGTTGACAATCAAAATAAACAAGACAAAGAAATACCTGGAGATATATGGAACACTCAACACATTACGGGCTATACTGATTCGGTACGAAATTATGAAAACTCATACCATAATAAACCAATGTATCCCGGACTATGGGGTGCTACAAACGATAACAGACATCAAACCAGTTTTTACAATGAACAACATAGCTATAATAATTTTAATTCTTATTTCCAGAATCATGGCGCTAATTGGCAAGAACAAGTCAATCGCAATACGTTACAAACCTCAAGCCACAACCCTTTGCAAAGTTTATGGGATAAAATAGATAATCTTGAAGAGCAAACTATTCTCTCGGCTAATGATAGACAGAAATTTTCTGAAGGGTTCACAGGTTATGAAAATTCGCAACATTCTTACTATGGTCAAGGAAGCACTAACCACCATGAAAGTAATTCAGAACAAACTATCAACTCTAATCATCAGAATCAGTATGAAACTCATACCGGATATCAACCGACTGTTACGTTTGATGGAACCGGTATACCAAATACTAGTGACAAATCAAAGAACGAGAAAGATAATACTTTTGAAAAGCCAAAGGATACGGTATTCACAAACAAATTACAGCCGACCGATATTGGCCGTGGGGATATTAGTGCTGAGGAAGACAGTCTGACTGAAATAAATACACCAAAGAAAGAAGACGATTTCCAAACTTATTCAACCGATATTAAACCTGAAAAGACCCCTGAAGAAATTGAAGCACTAAGCTTATCTAGAGGAACTGATGATGATAAAACTAAAAATATAAGTCAGAAAGATACACTAAATGTTCTGAGTATAAACCAACAGCAATGGCTTGAAGATCAAAGGCAACACGAATTCAACGATTTACAAAAGTTGCGTGGTTCTAGTACCACTAGGAAACCTTACACAAATGAAAACTCCGGAATCAACCCCAACCCTAAAAACCCAGAGCTAAGTATAAATTCTGAGCAGTATTCTGATAATTCTCAAGATCACTCTACCAGCAATTCGTATGATCATAAGCATAAGCAAGTTGAAACTGAATCGAAATATACTTTTAAAAACAAAGAAGAAATTAATAAACAGCAACAATTCAAAGATTTCGATCACCAAACTCAAAAGTTGGACCCTAATCATTCAGGACGTACTGATAGTCAAAAGGAAAATAAGAATAATTATGGGCACGAAGTGGAAGACTTAGGCCAGCAACAGAATACGGAGCAACAATTTGAATCAAAGAATGAAGGTTTGGATCAGCAAAATTTAGAATCGTTTGGTAATCACAGGCAAAATATAGATCAGCAAAATACAGGACAAGAGCTGGAAAACTTTGGACAGCAAAGCCAAGATTTAAATCAACAGAATTTGCAACAGTTTGAAAATTTTGAACACCAAAGTCAACATCCAGGACAACAATTACAAGATTTTGGACAGGAAACCCAAGACTTAAATCAACAAAGTGTACAAGTGTTTGGTAATTTGGGACATCATAGTCAAAATATAGATCAACAAAATACAGGACAGGAGCTGGAAGACTTTGGACAACAAAGCCAAGATTTAAATCAACAGAATCTTCAACAATTCGGAAATTCGGAACACCAAAGTCAACATTCAGGTCAACAATTGGAAGATTTTGGACAGCAAACCCAAGACCTAAATCAACAAAATTTAGAATCATTTGGTAATTTGGAACATCAGAGGCAAAAAATAGACCAACAAAATACGGGGCAGCAATTGGAAGACTTTGGACAGCAAAACCAAGATTTGAATCAACAGAATCTGCAACAATTCGAAAATTTGGAACACCAAAGTCAACATTCAGGGCAACAATTGGAAGATTTTGGACAGCAAACCCAAGATCTACATCAACAAAATTTAGAATTGTTTAGTAATTTGGAACATCAGAGGCAAAAAATAGACCAACAAAATACGGGACCACAATTGGAAGACTTTGGACAGCAGAGTGAAGATTTAAATCAGCAAAGTCTGCAACAGTTTGAGAAATTAGACCAACAAAGTCAAAACTTGGAGCAACAAAAGGCCTGGGAACAAATTGGTGAATTGAAGCCATTAAGTCAAATCCCAGTAACTGTAGGTAAATACAATCACCAAGGCAGGGAATATGATCCTAAGTCGAACACACAAGAAATTCAGGAACCAATGATTGCTAATGTTGAAATATCAAAATCAGAAAGTGGTCCGAAAAAAGAAGAAACACCACCCCAAGAAATAAGTACAACAGAAAAACCCGGATTCTGGAAATCAGTAGGAAATAAATTTAGTAATGCCAAAGATTCAGTAGCATCATGGTTCAAGAGAAGTTAAGCTGTTAATATTTACCAGCATGTATTAATTTTTAAGAAGTGAAGATTACTAAGATTATTTTGTTAAAACTAGTCAACAATGCTTAAATTGCAAATTTAATAAAAAAATATTTAATTCATTTTATTTTACTTTAGTCTAATTCCTTTCAAACTTTTTATGCAGTTATAGCCTGTATCATATGCATTATGGAAACACCAGTAATGAATCATCATAAAAAAGAAATAAGTAAAAGCAACCAATAGTGATGCAAACCAAATATATTTGATGTGTGTTTACATACATGCTTTGAGAAATTTTTGATTGTATATATCGGTTTTTTTTCATAGTACTTTGCAAGCTCTGCATTTTGACATTTGAAATCTCAATTTTCAAATTAGACCACACAACTATCGTAAAACTTCTTCAGCTCCATCTATATGATGTATATATATAATAATATGTTTATACATGTATATACAAGTGTATATATGCATATAAATGGAGCTGAAGAAGTTTTACTTCAGTCGTGTGGTCTAAAGCACACTAAGGTTTTTTGTCTGCAATAATAAATTAAGTAGTTTTATTACAAACACTTCCAAATAAATAAAAAAATGAAACCAGACGGTCACCCATCCAAGTACTGACTGCACCCGATGTTGCTTAACCTCGGTGATCAGACGAGAACCGGCGTTTTTGTCAAATATCTTGAAAGCGGTGCATCCTACGGCAAAATCAATGAAATTTTCATCCCCCCTTTTTGTTTCGAGGTAGCCTTAAGAGATTGTCTGTATTATGCCATGACAATGTTGCACTGCACTTTCCCAAGATAAAAAGTAGCCACACATTAATCAGGGATAGCATAACTTTATAACAGTGAAGTTTTTTAAATTGGTTCAGCGATTACCCCCAAAATAATAACAAACAAATATACAGAAAAAGTTAACCTCTTTATAATAGGTACATACAGATGGTTATAAAATTAAAATATAAGTATGGATATTTAGGACTAATTCAATAATGCAAACATTTCGGGTTTCGCAGTTCTAAGATATAATAAAGTGATAATTAAGACTTCGGTGATACTCACGTCAGGTAACGAATTGTAATATTTGATGAATGTTTGCTGCTGCACTGAATCTGAAAAGTAAAGCGTGCTAACAAGACATCGAAACAAAACAAGGCACAAGGGTATGAGAGATGATTTCAGTTGTTACGATATTAATTCTTACCGAGGTTTAAAGCATGAATAGGTTGTAGTGACGACATGTTTGATTGAGTTATGTTTTTTATTCTGCTTTTGGAATGATATGTATTAGGAACAACTAAAAAAAAAAAACTATAAACAAAGAATCTTCACTCTTTTGTATTTTTTTTTATACTGGCCCAATGAGAGGAGAGTGAGTGCCGTGCCAAATTGACATCTGTCAAAATGTCCAAAATAACGCGCCAAAACGCCAAATTGTTTTTTTTTCTAATTCATCCCATTTTGGATAGGCAAGGATCAAAAATCATACGGTCAAAATAAAAGCATAAAATTTTTGATAGACATTGTCCAGTTAGAAAGAAATTCTAATACCGGCACCACATTTTGCATCGCGTTATTCGATTTCATTTTGCGGTCTACCCTAGATAATAATCTTATAAACATTTTAGTAAATAAAATGCAAGACAAGAATAAATGACATTTCTTTAAACCGTAGAGAAAGCAAATGAGGACGCCACAATGTTCGTAACATACATTTGAGAAATGGTTGATAAATTCAGGGGGTTCTTTGCAGAGGCTTATATCAATAAACCACAATATTATTACTCTGTTTTTCTGCTATAACAATAAGAACATTATTATGGAAAAGCAAAGTAACAAATTGTAGTACGGAGAAATATATTGTATGAGCTATTGTCCTTTGCCTATGAGGAGGGGATAAACTTAGAACTAAACAGTCGGTCGGATACATTTACACTATCTACTAAACACTTTAACAAGCTAAAGTTTAACAGTAGAAGTTTTACAATACATTTACATTGCATCAAAATATTTAAATATGGACCAGTATTAGATTTATTTGCTATTAATATTTATAAGCAATTGACAAATAGCGTTCATGGTTTCCTCATGAAAACGAAATTTATTAGTAAACGGATAACTGTCTATCCGAAACCGATTTTAAAGTGACAGTGACAAGTTTTATTTTTTTTAGTAAATATTAGTGACTCAATTCTGTAAATTATCCTTTGCAAATTATGTTGTATTTTAAATGTGGGCTGGTTATTTTATCAACTACGTATATTCTGTCGTAAGTACAGTTCATATTTTAAACAATTATAAGACTAATCTATGTATTTTGTCCAAGGTAGTACACAGTGGCCGAAGTGAACGTCTCTTGGTAGTTTTTTCGTGTTTCCAATATAAATAGCGCAGGGAAACTTTAGTACATGCATTTATTTAGTGAAAAAACAGATCGTCTAATTATACTTTGTGTTTAGACCAGACTAGACAGATGTAATCATTTGTTATTACTACTTAGCTCGTTACATACTTTCACCAGTCTTGACATTCTTTAACGGCACGTTTTAAACTTTTTACATTTATATTTTATTTATATCTTTATTCCAGGCTCTGTTCCCAAATTGCGAAAGAAACAAATTCATTAGATGCAGGCTTTGCATTACTATATGTGGCCAGCGGAGCAATAGGTGAGAGGCATTTTTTTTTGTGGTGTTATGTAAATCTTGCCGAAATGCTATTATGTTACACAACTATTGCATTCCTTCACTAAGTACTGAGTCATACTTTATCATTGCAATTAAACTCAAATGCTCTAGATATACTGTTGTGTGTAACTTTAGCGGACTTTCAAGGTCTATTTATTGTTATTATCATTATGATTTGCTCATGCGCTAACATTTATTTAACTGTGTTAGATAACTTAATATTTTTAGACCTTGGACTTCTAAATAGGAAATTGTTTCAAAGACAGAAATCACTTTAAAGCTTAAAGTCTGTCCAAAATTTATAAATAATATTGTGAAACCGTTGTAATATTAATATTACCTTCTTAACATATCTTTGTTTTAAAACGGATGCAAAAAAGAGAGATGTTATAAGTTTAAAATGTTTTTAACTGCAACAGAATGGCGTAACTCAAAGTCAAGGGTTTTACTTAAGTGTAAAGGGTTCTTCACTTCATATTTTTTTAGAAAGAAGTCTTTTAATTCAAATTAAAATTCAAATAATTTATTTCGGACTTTGAGTCCATAGTACTAACTATTAGTAGTATCTATTTAGTAGTGTTATTTAATGCCACTGTTCTGTAGATGCATTTTCGTAAAAATATTCATCAAAGTTGTCTATGTCTTTTTAATCTTTAATATCTTACCATATTAATATTTAGCTACTGCCTGCAACTTTGTCTGCATCCTGTAACTTTCTAGCAGTGAAAGTTCTTTTTAAATCTCACAGTCGTCTAAAGAATACTTTCTATGTGCAAACAAAGAAATGCACAAAATTGAACTCTTAATTATATCACCAAAGATAATTATTAAAATTATTTAGTTATACTGGTATTAGACCATAACTAGAGTTTGAGTTCAGACTAATCTGATTTAAAGTCTAGATTCTAGCTATGATTGATTTTGATTTTGTGAGGATGGACTGATTTGGATATTATTAACCTTTTCAATGCTTTGTCAAATACAACAGCACTTACTAATACGCCATGACATCCGAATGTCAAACACAAAGTTGAACCCTACAGAAATGCATGTAGGTAGATATCGCTCTGCTCGCCATAACTCATATATCCGTTGTTGGCGTTGAACCTGCGGTGCAGATATATGCGTTGTGGGCGTCGAAAAGGTTAAAGGATAGAACTACTTAATGGATATTTTTTTTTTTAATTTTGTTTTACACATTTTACACATAGCTTTAAACCCGGATTAATTAAGTCATCATAGACAAAGTCATGGACATCAGCTAATCATTTAACAATAATGGGTTGTATGTTTGAATGATTGTTCACTGTTCATTTTATTCATAATCCAAACATTTTTTACTAATTCATTGTTTTGTGCTAACAATAATTTTTTTTTCAGCTGGCAAAATCATATATGACCGTTACCGACAGATCCATATTCTAGGTGCACTAACACCAAACCCAAATGTGACTTCCTTTGCAAATAAGATATCTTCCCTGTCCGCCTTATTTTTGTCTCTGGGCTTCCTGGTTTACCTGTTTCTGTTTTTACTAAAGGTAACTAATGTTTTTTACTAACTGTAGAATAATATATGGGTCGCTTAACTTCAAAGTTGAATAAATCCAATTTGAGAATTTTTTAAATGTTTGTATTAGGAAAGGTGAATAAGGTAGATAATAGAAAGAGGGTAGTAGATTTATCTAAATTTAAAGTTAAGCAACTCATATGACTAACTACTACACTCAGACATGTGAATTAAATTTGAAGAGGGTTCATAACATACATACATATTTTGTGTTTGTGATAGTTGGTTCTGGATATGAAATGAAATGAAAAATATATTACTCTTGACATTGATTTATGTGGAAGTAGAGGAAGGTGAGTTATGCATGATCATATAATACAATGTGGCTCAAAGTAACCTGACAGATTTAAAACATAGATTCAAAGCCAAAAATGTAGTATTAAGTTGGTTTAGTTTGGAAGATTTTTGTAAAACTTAATTTTGAATAATTCTGCCATGAAACACACCCTAATAATAGACAATGTTGCCACTCTTCAATCCTAAAAAGTTTTGTTATAAAAACAGATAAAGCCATAAAATTTTGTAATGTGTTGCCAGCTCCTTCTAAAGCACCAAACGCACTGAAAACGATAGCGGGACGGCGCGACGCCGGTGACGGTTGTAATATTCTAACTTGTATGAACGGTTATGCGGTACCGTACCGCGAACTCGTTCATACAAGTTAGAATATTACAACCATCAACGCCACTAATGCCTCCACTGTATGTGCGTTTGGAGCTTTAGGCATTGTTATCTTGAAGTTCGAAAGTATTGATAATTTTTTGTTTGAAAAAAAAGGAAAGTTATGATTGCCGATTAGACCCCAGGTTTATATAACATTTTTTACTTCTGAGGGGCTCAGAACTCTGTCTTATGACCAAACCCCGCAACGGGGGTAGTAAAACCGTAGCATATGACTTAACTGCTACAGATTTGCTAGTACGATTGCGAGATTGCCTATGACTCTGGTGCATAGGCGTACACACGGTGTATGTGTCGTACAGATGTAGCGTTTGAGAACGTGTGTTAGCGGAGAAACAAGTTAAAAGGATTGTGGGTTACTCAAAATTAATTATTAGGCAGAGGCGTATATCGAGGGGAGTCCCTAAGATTGGGATATCGACTCTGCTTCTCCCTTACGACCATAGCATCTTAGCGGCCAGGCACGCCCTGGAAAATAACTCTAGATACAAGTGTGTGTTAGGGACACTAATCTTGTAAACCTTTTTAATAGAAAATTGTCCATATTAAATTACTATTGACTGAGTGTAGTGGTAAAGTCAGCAGCAGAAGTAATGAGCGGTTCTGATGCTCCAAGTGATCTAGACACGATTCTATTTCCAAGCTGATGAGAAAGTGTGTTGATCATTTTCAAGCACCACAATCGCTTATCCATTTCTGCTGCTGACTGTACATGCCTAATGTATTTCTGAGCCAGCCAGAAATTCTCCAAATCATTTATTTTTCATGTCGTGTCACATTTTAACCACAAATTACCATTGCTTTTGTATGGTTTCCGAATGTTGCTAAGAATTTCTAACGCCGGAAAAAAAATGCTATCTCGTATTTTAAGACGCCTGTAATCCCATTAGAAAGTGCCACTCGTGGCTACCCATTTGCCATTATGACTATGTTAAATATTCTTAGGCTTCATAGCTGCTTGTCCTGGAGTTGCAAAGGAAGTAAAAAAAATCATATAAAACCTGGAAGCGGAGAGAGAGAGGATGAGGAGCGCAGAATTTCAACGTCTCGTTATTTGCTAATTGCAACTGAACGATGATTAGTAAAGAGTATTTTACTAATAGAAGATAATAGAAGTTGCTTTGCGTGTTTAGAATAATTGCCGGAACACGCGACTGACGTGTAACTATGATAATTATGTGGCAAGCACCGTTTAAAGAATACCAGCATCTTTATAGAAAAATAATTGGTGCAAGAGTATGTCAGACGAGTTTTTTTATTAATCTAATATTTGAACGAGGCTTAAGTACCTAGTTAGTAGGTACACCAAATGTGGCTATGTCAACCTCACGGGGAACCTCAGATACATGTTGCGCTGCCTTGCAGAGAAACTAAGTTTCTCTCTAATACCTATAAAGTAGGTTGTTCTGAAATTGGTCGACTTAAAATCATAGTTACGCCTCCGAGCGGCTTGGCGGTGCGATTTGCAGTCGAAAGCATAAAAATATGTATACAGTCATCGCGTCAAAATATGTTAAAATCAACCTTATGGTCAATTACATAGAGTTGTATAGATATTTTGACACCTTGTTATCGTAAGTATATATATTTTTGCACTTGACTGTACAGTGAAAACGCTCGCTTTTAATCTCGTGCTGTATCATTACAAGTAAAGCTAGGTATAGTCCTGAAATTCATGTGTAAGATATTTGAGGATTCACTCTAGTGACAAGTGTTTATCGTAACACGATTACTTGTTGTTCGCTCGATAGAAAAAAAATCCAAAGTCGTCTCTAAATAAAAAAATAAATTCGTATTACGACGTAAGTACTGCACGGCAGGACATGATTTTTTGAATGTTGATAAAACAAGATGTTTTCTAGGGCGTAGTTTTGCTACATTATTAAAATATGTATTTGTTTTGTAATAAGATGAAAATACCCAAAAACACGCGCAGTCCAACCAACCTATCTTGAGCCATCGTGCCTCCCCCACGCCCGAAATCGCCCACCCAAAAGTAGGCCCTTAAAACTTATGAGAGATTTAAGCGTAAGCCCTTGAAGTGCAGGCTACAACGATGAAAACTGTAATGTGATTTCTCGAAGTAAAATGGAATACTTTTTCATTTTCAGGTTGACAACTATTGCCTTACGGCATTAAGTATTTTTGTATGTGGATTTGGCACGTTATACATATGGATGCAGGTGAGTTTAATTTTATTCCCATCAAATATTCGAAGGTAGGGGTTTTAGCGTTCTACTGACAAAATGGTAATAATGACTCTTTATAGTCACCATGCCCATCTGTATCTGTATACGCGTCGTATTGTTAGCTTAGAGACTCTTGTTATTGGAAAGCTGTAATTTGGCATGGGTGTAGGTACAATGTAGGTACAGTTACTCAGACAGAGTAAGTAATAGAATAATATTTTTCGCATAATAGTATGGTACCCTACACTGTTATTAGCCGACAGGAACTTTGCCGGTGTTTATCGCTTACTTACAAGGATCGAATTGTATTTTTTTTTATACTTAGTTATTTTCATCGTCGAACCATTTAGCATTTTGTTTAAAAGTTTAATGTTCAAGGGTTAAACAGAACAAAAGGTTAAAGTGTCGTTTAAGCTCTCATTTTCGATAGCGGTGTCGCCATCTAGGAAACCACACTTGTTATTTTGGTTCCATAAACAACTTTTCAGTGACTTCATTTTACTAGCAACCGCTAGATGGCGACATGCGGCATTGCTATTAGAGGAAACAGGAAACTTCTAAGTTTATATAGGGACAGTTAGCTGATAGTTATACTTGACTTTTGTCAGGACACGCCTACTTTCTGTCATTTTACCTACCGAAATACTAACATAAATAAAAGTATGTTGTTGTCATCACTAGTAATTTTCATATTTTACCTCATTTAATCACTTTTCGTTTCTTGCATGTATTTTTACGGTTTTCGAAATTAAAATACAAAAGTCAGAAAATATAGCTGGAGCTGGGAATCGAACCAAGTTCCTCATCACACCTACTTGTTAGTAGGTTAGGTAGGAGGTGGTAGGGTAGATTGGAGTTGTTACTCGGGTTAGTGTATATGGAAATTGTACATCGTCACATTTTTTTTTCAGTGTCTCATCACGACTTACCTTTCGACGTTGTACTATGACAAACATTTGACGACACTCCGGCAATATCTAGCCAATGTGAGCTTCATCGTTTTGATTGTTATGGCAATATTGGGAACGGTGGCCTCTTTTATACCTAGAGGTAAAGTTTATATACTTACAGAATATAAATTTAATTTAAAGTAGTGAAATAATACGGATTACTCACGTCTCAAATCAAGTTTAACTCGACATGTTTCGGGCTAATCCGTAGCCCTTTCTCTCGAAGCTACGGCTGCTACCAAACGCGCACTACGCGCCACCGCTCTGCTCGCGCGGCTGCTCGATAAAACTAATACTGGTGCACAACTACCCACGTTTTCATCGTCATTTTTATTAGCTCGAAACATGTCTAGTTGAACTCGTTTTGAGATGTGAGTAATCCGTATTATTTCACTTTGAGCGAGTCTCGCGATAGTTTAATGTTTAAAGTCAACTTAAAGTAATTATCTATACACATCGATATAGATTATACATTTTAAATAAAATTGTTAAAAGGCAAATTGATTCAAGCGCTATCCTGGGCGATTTTGAAGTTATATCTAATTAGAATCAGTATAATGTACTCGTATATAATTCTATATGACCCAGGATGGCGTTTAAATCAATTTGCCTTTTAACAGTCGAAGTAATACTATTTGTATGGTAGGTATTGTATTTAATTTATTCATTTGCAGGTGGTACACGTGGTATCTATTTTTGTCTGGTCGCCACATCTCTGTGTAGTTACGTTTTAACTGCAATATTTTGCGTCTTTATACTGTCTTTTGAAAAGGAATACGAATATTTTTCTGATGTAAGTATGATTAAACATTTTTTTTCTAATTCAAATTCAAATTACTATAATTTCACAAGACAGACCGTTAAAATGATAATATGCGTTGATTCGTGGTTTCCTAATGTCTAATAACAACAAATCACCATTACTTAGAATAAAAAACTCGTATCTATAGCGAACATGTAAACGAAACTGAACTTTGAAGCGCATCTGATAAAGTTCACTTAGTAAGATTATAGATTATGTGATACGAGATTTTCTCAAAGTAGTAGTACCTAGATTCATGTTGGATATTGTGTGTTAAAATTTTGAATATTTGTGTTTCAGGGTTTACGGTCGGAAATGCTGCTGGACGATGCGTGTTCATTGACAAGCGCGTCTTTCTCAGATATGGATAGTATATTTGGGACCCAAGAATTAAACTCTAGTACAATCGTCAGTAAGGGTAACATTTCTTCCTCTAAGGCCTCTTGACCCGAGGCCGTGCCTCCAGCAGGCACGACCAAACCA
Organism: Archips xylosteana; assembly: GCA_947563465.1. Taxonomy (NCBI): domain Eukaryota; kingdom Metazoa; phylum Arthropoda; class Insecta; order Lepidoptera; family Tortricidae; genus Archips; species Archips xylosteana. The sequence continues at coordinate 11,175,179 of OX387356.1, forward strand.
CCTACCAAGGCTCCGAAATCGCTAATCTACGGCAGCTTTGGTAACACAAACATTAATATTTTAAAAAAGTTAAAAATTAATGAACAACTATCCCCGGATAGCGTTCCTGTCGACAACGACAGTGGCATGTCGTCGGAGGAAACCGACGAGTCACTGAAATACGATCTAAGTGCTAATCTCAATAATAAAGTAAGTAGCCCTAATAAGATAAGCAATGATGTAATAAAGTGCCTAACTACTGAACCTCAATGTGCTGCGAAATGGAATGAGATTCCATGTTGTTCAAACAATGTTAGTATAAGTGTTGTTAACGAAGAGGACACCTCAGGGTTGGATTTGGACGACGCAGCTGACGAGGCTACCGACACCCAAGTCTCAGACTTCATTGTGATAGATGTGGCATGCGATGTCAACGATCCAGGATCTGATTGCGGAGAGAAGCTATTAGGTACAAATTCGTATAATGATTGTGATAATTTAAGCATTCATAGTGTAGATTCGAGCCAAATGTTAGTTCCTGTTGCTAACAACGAATTGATGACGACTGAAAACCAGAAACTGGTCAGTCTTTCCTTGTCGATATTGCTGGCCGCTCTGCTCCAAGCGGTGCGTTGTTTTGCACAGTTCTTAGAGGACATTGTTGTACCGCAGCGGTAATATTGTGTTCCATTGCATTTTTTGGTGCAGCATTTAGTTTTAAAATATGTATTATTATATGATTATTATAAATTACGTACCTAACGTCAATATTATCATAATTGTACTGTATTATCTCTGGTAAGTATTGTTTTGTTTATTGGAATAAAGTTGAATTATCTTTGATCTAATAATGTTTTATTGACTTTATGTATAAAAATGGCTAAAATCCTTTCTTGAATTGAATAATGGGAAAAGAGTTAGTGGTGTGAAATATCGCCCGAAAGTCGTGTATACCCACTGCAGTTTTTAAGGCTGGCGTGACGCAGTGCAGTTGGGATTGGACAGTAACTGGGAAGATTCACTAAAATTTCAGTAGTTATACTTAGGGGCTGTTTCACCACCCATTGATTAATTTTAACTGACGGATAAATGTGATGCCGTCTCCGTGTATTCGAACAAAACAAAGAGAGACGGCATCACATTTATCCGTCAAATAAATTTGATCAACGGATGGTGAAACAGGGGGTTAGTTTCTTAATTTCCTTGTTCCTAACATTACAAAGTGGGAAGCCTAGGCTTTAATTATCCCTTTTCCCGTCTATTTGATACCTTATACTGCTACGTAATACTTACATTTTTAGGTCCCTTTCCATCCTTTTTCGTTATCTTTCGTACGCATTAATAGTACATTACTGCAGAGGCCGGGACGTAAGGGGTTGCCGGCCAAGTATCTAAGTTGACGGCCGAGTGCTTTTCTCAAACATGCACCATCACCATCAACATCATCATCATCGTCGTCGTCATCATGATGATGATGGTGATGATGGTGACGATTATGATGGTGGTGATGGTGGTGATGATGATGATGGTGATGAATGATGATGATGCTGATGATGGTGATGATGATGATGGTGATGAATGATGATGATGATGATGGTGATGAATGATGATGATGATGATGATGGTGATTAATGATGATGATGGTGATGAATGATGATGATGATGGTGATGATGATGATGATGATGGTGAAGAATGATGATGATGATGATGGTGATGAATGATGATGACGATGATGATGATGATGTTGATGGTGAAATATTTCTCTAGGCAGATCACAATTACCATCGCCATCACCCTACCTTACCTTAAATAAGCGAAGTGGTAGAATGTCATAATGAACAAAAACGCAAATATTGCTTATAGTTTTTTTTTAAATGGCTGAATGCTATGATGCCATAGACCTATAAACATCATGGTGCTGTGTGACATGAAACAATAGACGATCGCATTGCCGGCCTAGGCCTGCAACGGTGTATTTTGAAGCCTGTTTTAACGAACACAACGTTAACATTACATAGCATGTTTGAGAAAATTAATTTTTCTCAAAAATATCCGCAAAAGTTGTCATTGTTCTTTACATATCAGAACGTGAAGTGCATAGTTTATGGTCAGTAAAAAAATTAAAAAGTTAATAACATTGCAGGCTCGATAAACTCGACAACAATGTCGCATACAAATTCCATTATTGTCGAGTCTCAAACTTTTTAAAAAGTTAAAACGGCCATGGCAATAAGTTGGCACTATTCGTATACAGCCATCTCAAATGACCGGTATCAGTTGTTTTATTGGAACTCCAGACTTTTTTATTGTGTTTGAAACAGCTTGTGGTGTTTTCGGTAGAAAAATACACCTGCAGTTTTTTTTGAATGAAAAAAGGCGGGAAAGGGTTTAATGACATTTAATTTTAAGTGATTTGCAATTATTTGTACCTATTTAAGGTAATAAAAGTTTATTCTATTTTTTTTCCTGCACCATTTTTGAGAAAAGCTTAGAAGGTATATTAGTCTCGGCCGGAATAGCAATTGCTGGCTTCGTATTAGTTAAACGGACTCGCAAGCTCGTCCGTTTAATACTCATACTCAGCCAGCAATTGCCTACTTCCAGGCCACGACAATAATGTACTAATTTTGTATCGCATTCATTTTTGTGGGACCTGCAACGTTCTAAAATCACTTAATTTGCACTACGTATCTTCACGCTATTAACACTTCAAATCGGTGTTGATGGGTTCTACCATTCTAGCTCTTTTATTCAGTTCTCTCAAACTCTTACTAACAACCTATGTCGTTTAAAATTAAGCTTATGCATGAATAATTTTAAAGCAGAGCACATTTTAAACAAATCCTATTGATTTTCTACCATATTGTGAAGGGAGCAAGGTCGAATCTTTGTGTAGATTTATGTGGTCGCTATATGCTATGCATGCACTCTATGACTGGCAAAGGGTTATTTCCGTGTTCAGAGACAAAAAAAAAACAGCAAATCAACTATATAGTTAATAATAATTTAATAAATTATACAGATCAATACACAATACAGCTATTCACACACATCAAATAAATTAATGAGGTTATAGGTCATAATACACTAGTCGATATAACTATTTATTGTCTGAATACTATTCACTAGTCGCTCACAGTGAGGCTTCATTTATCACTGTGATAAGTCTATTGTTGGTATTATGGCACTTTTTCTTCCATTTGATTGAGTTAGAGTTTTTATGCTCTGGCGTGAGGGGGCGGTCCGATCCTACAGCGTGAGAGGGCGAATTGGACACGACGATGGACCAGCGGCGATTGCGACGTTCATTCAAGTTGGGTAACTCCGCTATGAGGTTGTTCTCATATTCGCTCAGCATTAGGTAGTTTTCGACCTGAGGAAGAGATTTGTTTCGAGATGAATTAAGTTAGAGGAATTTGTTAAACTATGCAAGATATTGCGTGATTATCGTGGACATCTTGATGGCATGATAAGTAAAATCAAAACCGGCCAAGAGCGTGTCGGACACGCCCAAGATAGGGTTCCGTAGCCATTACGAAAAAATTAAGTAATATTTTTCTAAGGATTTCGTATGTGTACGGAATCTTACAAGTTAGGCATCGTCAATACTTTGAAAAAAGCTCGTATCTCAAAATCGATAATCTGGCAAAGTGAACTTTATTACGCGCGAATCAAGGTTCAGTTTTGTTTACATGCTGATTTGAGATACGAGTTTTTCAAAGTAGTGACGGTATGTTTTATACCTTAGGCTACTGTTTACTCTTAAACTACAAATAATTCCCAAGCAATCTTAGCCGCTATAATTTTTCCTTGTAAATTAAATATATTTACTACCATTTTGAATTTTTTCAAATTTTTCCACCCAACAGTTTAGATTTTAGAGGGGGGGGGGAACGGTCGATTTTAATGAAAATTTTCACTTTAAAGTTGAATATTTCGCAAACTAATCACTGAATACAAAAATCATGTTAGCAACCATGGTTTTAAAAGACCTATCCAACGATACCCCACACTATGGGGTTAGTTGAGAAAAAAAAATCACCCCCACTTTACGTCTATGGGGGTACCCAAAAAAATTTTTTTTAGTTTTTTTTATATAATCACTTTGTCGGCGTGACTGATATATATATTCATGCCAAATTACAGCTTTCTACTACTAACAGTCTCTGAGCTTAGCCGCGGACGGACAGACAGACAGACGGACAGACATGGCGAAACTATAAGGGTTCCTAGTTGACTTCGGAACCCTAAAAAATGGTGTCTACCTTAAAATAATCAATTTGATAAATCGGCGGGGACAAGGTAGGTTGTCATACGTATTAAAGATTTTTTAGTAATTAAAAAAAATGTAAATTGGTGCCTTTGTGTAACGAAAGTTACTCATATAATTTGTACGACGAACTTTCGTTACATAAAGGAAGCGATCGTGATTTTGTTTTCATTTGTCGACTGCCTGTTGCCGGCGACTTCGTCTGCGAACCTATTCGTTTATCGTTATCGCACGTTATCGCATGGAAACTTTTTGCGTGAAGAGGTGACATTAGATAGACAGTGAATATGGATGGATGGTGGCAGACGATCAGAAGTACCTACCTACCTGCCTATTTTATTCATAATCTTGGACACAATTTTACGCAGAACTTAAGTAAACTAAACAGATTAATTTTTTTTAATAATAATTCCTACTAAAAATATTTTTCATTCTTGTTTGGTCTTTTGATATCAATGTAATGACGTAGTAGCAGTAAGTTATGTTTGTATGACCCAGTGAACAACTATATAAAGCACCCATTGATACTCGGATTCTTTTCGGGAAACTTTGATCGTTTACATACGTAGAGTGCCGCGTAGTAGGTAAGTACCCAAGAAAACAACAATCAATCGGACACTGACATGACCTTGTTAGCAACGAGTACTCGTGAGCGTGGACAATAAACAGATATTACGATATTTATTGTGAATTCAAAATGTGTAGTAAATTGCCTAATGAGAATTGATGCAGAGAAGCTGTGAGATATGAGGCAGTATTGTTTCACCTTTTAAACGCCAGCGTCGTCTATAGCTGACACAAAAATTAACCTACCCGCATCCGCATAAGGCTGCGTTTCCACCAGAGATGTGCGAGGATGCGTTGCGAGGGATGTGTGTGTCATGAACCAATAGAAACTGAGGACCTTTTAAATGAAGTGTTTCTATTGGTTCATGACACACACATCCCTCCGCAATATCTTGTCATCCGATATACCGCAGTGTCTCAAGTCAAAAGTCTTTGACCGGTGTGTGTTGCCAGTGATGACTTATGGCACTGAGACGTGGCCGCTAACGATGGGTCTTATAAGGAAGCTCAAGGTCACTCAGAGGGCGATGGAGAGGGCTATGCTTGGAGTTTCTCTGCGGGATCGCATTAGAAATGATGAAATCCGCGCAAGAACTAAAGTCACGGACATAGCTCGAAGAATCGCTAGACTTAAGTGGCAGTGGGCAGGGCACATCGCCCGTAGAACTGACAGCCGATGGGGCCGAAAGGTTCTCGAGTGGCGTCCGCGGACCGGAAGACGCAGTGTAGGTAGACCTCCAACAAGATGGAGCGACGACCTGGTGAAGGTAGCGGGAACGCATTGGATGCGGATGGCGCAGGGCCGATCTGTTTGGCGAGCCTTGGGGGAGGCCTATGTTCAGCAGTGGACGTCTTTCGGCTGAAATGATGATGATGATGATGACACACATCCCTCGCAACGCATCCTCGCACATCTCTGGTGGAAACGCAGCCTAAGAATCAATTTTGTTCGTTGGAAAATCCCACAAAAGGTCACGCGCGGACGCTTGCAATAACATTCACCATCTCTTGCTCCCCACATCCTTTCCCGGGTGATAGAGAAATTGGGATAACTATTGTGATTCCAAGTGAGTTAGACAAAAAGGAGAGACCAAACGAACGTCATTTTTTGAGTTGTGTGTGAGTCACGTATCGCGAAATTTTGTTTCATCCAAAAGTCCTATTTGTAACGCATTTTCTGTCGCCGTGTTGCACAAACTGGACTTGTACAACCGAATGCAGCAGAAAATATACGACTCTCAACTCAAAAAACGTTATTTTGGCTCTAAGGCTTCAGGTAAGGCAGGGTTTCTTAAACTTTTTGCAGTCACGGACCCCTTTCACAATTTAAAGAATTCCACGGACCCCTGTCAAAAAAATTTTTTGGCAATTAAAGATAGTCCGGCACCCCGCGCCCCACACCACACAATTTCCTAACAAATATATTTACAAACTGACCTACTGCGGGTCCCTGATACACATGCTACGGATCCCTAATGGGTCCGTGGACCCCACTTTAAGAAACCCCGAGGTAAGGTAAGGTTACCTTGTTACAACTAGTAATACAATCCCCGCCGCAGTCCAAGTCGTCGAGCAGATGCTCCGGTATGTCGAGGTCGAGGTCCAGGTCGAGACCGCCCTCCTCGCTGATGCAGGTCAGCTCCGGAGGCACGTTGGGCGGCGGCGAGCCCAGGCTGCCTGGCCCGATGCTGTCGAGGAGGAAGTCCCGGCCTGCACGCCCGGGCGCCACTAATTCTGCTCCTAGAACTGAGAATGGGTTTGATTCAGCAGATTTACGAGTACAAATGGCTATTAAATTTTTGCTCCTACTAAGTAAACGTTTTTTATACAATTAAGGCTTGCGTTTGACTACAATCACGCCTGATGGAAAGCGAAGGTGAGGCCTACGATGGAGCACGCTTGCCTATTAAATGCTCATTCACCTAGACTTGAAAACGTTCAAATTGCCCAACTCTTTATTTGGCAAAATTTCAAAAAGTTGGTAATTCAAACCTCGTCTTAAATTAGTAGGTCTCCTGAAAATTCTATATTCAAAAAAAATACAAAAAGATGGTAGGGTCCTAGTGAAAAAGAGGTTAAGTTTGCAGAAATTAAACAGCTATTTTCTATTTTATGTGTAAAGGGGTTAAGTCGAAATCAGCTGTTCAAACTTCTGCAGAATTAACCACTTTTTCACTAGGATCCCAGGTATTAGGTAACGTATATTGTGGTATACATTTCCAAATAGGTAAAGGGTTAAATACCCTTAGATTGTAATATTGAAGGGATTGTAATATCAATAAAAAGTGTAACTACCCTTTAATTTTGGGGTTTTCTTACTCGGAATCAAGACCGCTATTGATTGTGATAGTTAAAAAAATGACCCTAATTTTCCATACAATTTGTTGTGTCAGTTTTGTGACGGGCCATATACATATTAAACTAGTTGAAGCGAATGCATAGGTGGATTACCTAAGGCGGTGGCGGCACCAGTAGCGGTCCGCGGTTCTCGGTCGCGGCTGCGGCTGCGCCGAGACTGGCCGCACGCAGACTCGCAGGTCACCGCTGTACCGCCATTTTCTCTGAAAAAGAAAATTTTACACAGTGAAATATTAATGCACTGTGATATAAATATTAATAGGTACATTGGATTCAAAATCACAATCGTTTTTATCACATTCTATCACACGGTATAAGATAAAGATAGAAAGAAATGGTGATTGCGATCGAGAAGGCCCGCGGGTTAGACCTTTCCATCAGATACCTATTCCATCATTATCTACGCTACAAGGATGTGAAAGCTACGCTATGAAACTATGTGTCCGTTTCCACTAATGCTAAGCTACTCAATACATAATAATAATAATGTAGCCGCTCGAGAAACATCCAGAGCCCTCATCCACAGCGCGCATCCAGAGCACACATCTTTCCATGTAACTAAAAAACATGAACGTTTCCTCCAGTGTTATCCTATGTGGAGTGTGGACTAATGAAGACGATTGGTGGATATCAAACGCATCAATAGCAACGTAGCATAGCATATCTCCTTTGGAAAAGCACCCTTAGACAACACGGCCTCAGGTTTGTTCATCCAATATGTACTTAGTCTAACGTAAAGGAAAATGTGAAATGTCAATTCAAAAAATGCAAAAAGCAAAGCGGTTTGTATTTTAAGAGTCGAGTCAGTCGAGCTTGTTATTTTAAGCAAAAAAGTGTGACTCAAGAATTTTAATGTAACGGCTAATTCATGCCATTCATTATTAAACTGCATGCGATGTAAAAAGATGTAGTCAGATGCTCTTTACTTCAAATGGGGCTCTTCGATCGCAGCATGACATCCAATTTGTAAGTCATGCCGCATCTGGTTAAACTACTTGAGTAAGCACTTAGCAGTCGTAAAATTAGTAGGTATGTTTTCCAAATGGACAATACTGATAATGAGAGCTACTGAATACGTAGTAGAATTGCAAAAGGGAAGAAAACGAACAGGTCACACATAAAATCACCAAAGCTCATAGTAAATTTCGAATTTCGGAGGTAAATTATGAAAAACTCAGTGGTGCGAACCCGGACTCGAACCCACAACCCAAGTGGTTTGACTTAACCTACTGCCGCCCAGTGCCTATATATTGGACTTATCGTAATGTGACATCGAACTAAGATAAAATTAAAAGTTCATTGAAACAAAATTTGACGTGGGCGGCAGGAGGATAAGGCCAGTGTTGCAGAACTATCGATAGTTTGACTATCGATCGTTGACCTCGCAAACTATTCAGGATATCGATATTACTATCGATAGTATCGCACATGTCAATACTATCGATACTAATATCGATAGTATTGATAGTGATTTATAAGCAATACTATTGATAATGGCAATATTATCGATAGTTTTATGTCCAATACAATCGATAGTATCGATAGTATTGATAGTTTTTTACAATCGATAGTACAAAACTATCGATACTATCGATAGTATCGATTGTATTGGACATAAAACTTTCGATAGATATCGATAGTATTGCCATTATTAATAGTATTGCTTATAAATCACTATCGATACTATCGATAGTATTGACACGTGGTGATACTATCGATACTATTGGTTTTGTCTTAACTATCGATAGACTAGTCTATCGATATTGGACTATCGGTAGGCAACACTAGATAAGGCCTTTCAGGCAGAGGGGCTACTTCGGCTTCTAGTGAAGATTACTCCATAGAAACTCACTTGGTGTGTTTGTGTGCAACGCTACGCCGATGCAGATCGATGCAGAAGAGAGACAGGGAGCCGATGATTGAACACGTCGAGCTGAAGTAGTAACCCGCCTTGCCACCGCACCCCACGTTTATGTACCCTGGGGAAAGAAATAGTTCTTTAGGCAGAGACCTAATTGTGTAGAACACAATGGTAAAGGGATTTCGTTTGCCCAATAGTTAGCAGCACCCGCCATGAATGTTTCATAGGACAAAGAAAGTTGCACAAAATCGCGTCGAACTGCGATGCGAACTCGTTTTCGTAAAACACGAAAACTCTTGAGATACTTACTCATTATCCGTAGACAAATTTGATGTCGCAGCGATTGTGTAGATTTAGCATCATCAATGACGCTTCCTATAAAATTTGTAGATAAAGTTTAAGTTTCGTTTCCCCTAAAATTTTATATCCTTTTCTGACGGTCGGTCTCCCTTTACTACCTAACGTCGAGTATCTCACCTCAAATTCCCATAAAGAAACCATAACGGGGACATTTACCAACAAAATTCTAACGAAACGACACTATGATCGTTATTCTGAAAACACAATTTTGGTTGGGTACATGGACAGCGTTAAAGCACAGAAAATCTGTTTATACTTATTTTTAGTGATAAGAGTGAAAGTGTGGTCGGCAAAAAAACGTCACAAGTATTTTTAATCTTTCTAATGCATAAAAATTTTGTGTCACAGTTTTTGTTATCGAATTCCTTCGAAACCTAGACCAATTTTTATGATTTATTTTTGTCATCATTTTGTAGGTCTCAGAATAGGTCTAACTACTTAATCTCCTGTTTACCTACTCTTTTATTATTTTAGTAATAAAAATAACAATGACGCCAAAACGTGATCCACAAGTACAGTCAAGTATAAAAAATATGGGTGCACACAACTTGCTCATAAAATATGTCCCATAGCTCTTATGTCGTCAAATTAAGGTATAGGTATATAACGATGGGAGGATTAAATCGATACTTATTTTTGCACTTGACCGTACCTATACGTACTTATACCAAAAGAGTGGGTTATCTACATGAATACATCAGTGGTGTGGAGTGAACTTTCTCGTTAGGCAATCCGAAGTGTGAGTTAAGAAGAGTCGTCAGATGCAACACCTCGCCAGGCCTCATGCATGCCATGTACTTACGCGCGATATTTACCTACCGCGGGGACGATCTGCTAAGATCGAAATTCCAGTAGGTTGTCACAAGCGCGCGCCGACGCACGTTCATTCGTGTTCCACGGAAAAAACATGCCGCCTGGACTTTTATAAGTGAATGGTGAAACAGGGGGCAAATTTTAATATGACTATGCTAGAATTAATAGCTAATATAACAATTTGGAAGTTCGTATCGTGCTGTCTCTCTTACTCTTCTATAAAAAGCTATAAGCGTGAGCGGGATGGCACGATGCGAAGTTCGAAAGTTGACCTTCGTATTTAGTATAATGCTAGGGTACTGTGAGCATGGCAATGTGTTCTGCGCATTACAATAAATATCCTTTTTTGTTAGGATTCCAGAGCTAAAATGGCAAAAACGGAACCCTTATAGTTTCGCCATGACCGTCTGTCTCTTTGTCCGTCCGTGGCTTAGCTTAAAGAATATTAGTGCTTGAAAGTTTGCATGGATATAATATATAGCAATTATCCCGACAAAATGGTAAAACAACATGTAGAAAAAATTTTTTAATCCAAACTGCCAGCCCTTGTCACTGTCGGCACGCACACATTCTTAAGGAGACGGAATCTGTGGCTACAATCGCGGTAAGTACCAAGATTTTGTACGGGATGCAGTATCTGTTACGAAGTAACTATTAAGTAATCTGTGACCTCGCAGTTAATGCACACAATCTTTGCAACACTTGACATCACTGACGTCACGTAGAAAAATTAGGCAACCCGGTGAAAATGTAGTTGTTACGGTATGCAACTGGTATACATACCTGAGAGCGGCACTCCGATGGCGATGGGCACAGCTTGCGAGCACTGCACGAAGCCCCAAGTACGCGCGAAGTTGCGTGAGCGTACACGTTCGTAAGTGTACATCTTTAGCGAATAGTGGTAGCCGCCGCAGAATATACCTGTAATATACATATAGACTACTAGTTGTAATCCGCGATTCCATCTGTGAAGATTCCTTTTAGTTTATCTCTCTCAATTATTTCCTTCCCAGGGTCTCAAATTATCTCCATACCAAATTGTAACTAGATCGGTTCAGCGGTTTAAGCGTGAAGGGGTAATAGACGGTGAGGAACAGAGTTACTATCGCATTTATAATATTAGCACGGAAGTCGTCACTTTTCGAAGATTCATTATATATCTAACTTTTCCGCGAACAAATCTGTAGGTAAGAACAAAAAAAATACAACCGAAATTGATTACCTCTTCCTTTTTTTAAAGTCGGTTGAAAAGTAGAAAAGGCCCTGTTGAAAAACGCCTGCCAATATGATGACAAGAAAAAATAAGTATAGTTGAAATCGATTATAATTTTTTTTTTAGCCTCTTAAAGTGTCCCACTGCTGGACTTGGACGCATATCAAGTAGGATTATAATATTTAAAAAAAAAATTGTATTTACTGCTTTAAAGACATTTTCCATCTTTACAAAATCGAAGAACTCCGAGTTAATCGACCATATATTGAATGCTAAAATAATAAACCAAATCTATCTGAAATTTGGCAAAATTCCATCATTATAACGCGATATCATTTGTCTATCGTTATTTTATGACAGTATTTCGTTCATTTAGATTCTGGTGCTTCCGGGAGAGACATCTTGCTCTAGATCTCTACCGTTAAATGTATCAGAAGCAACAAATGCCGCTTAACGTAGATATTACGCCAAAAACTTGACATACGTCTATTGCCATATACATACATATACGTTGGTCACTTCTGTGCAGTGTAACTAAAGTAATATCCAAAATATGCTCAAAAAAGTGATTAAAAAAAAGAAACACGAATTTAACAAATTTCTAATGTTTACTTATATGTATCCTAGGATGTTTGTAAAGTGGATGTCATAACTCAGTGGAACCTTCACATAACCCAAACAAAGGAATCAGTTTTATCGACAGTACCTACTTTTCGTTTTATCTGTACAACGTTAAAAGCATGGCTACCAATCGATCGAACATTCTATTGGTTCATTAATCACCCAGACAACGAAACAATTATCATCACAGTTCACTTATATTTTAAAAATGTGTTGAGACCTGTTGATCTTACAGATGGATCATGCGTATTTCATTGTTTGCGTCTCTCTCTCTTCTGTTAAAGTTCTATAGCCAATATTTTTAAATTAACTCTACATCAGCGTGTGGGACGCCAGGCCAACTTACGGCTCATTAATTAAAATAAATGTTAAGCTACCTGACCCCAGCGAACCCTGACCCGAAGTTGCTAATTTTATATCCACAGGAGAGACAACTTTTATTTCTTACGTTGTGTATGACCCAAGATCGAGCTGGTTTTTTTGACATCCAGTTGAAGTGAGTGCCAAATGTGCTTACCATAAACCCAAGCGAACATGACGTATCCCCTATAAGATCCCTCAACCGCGGTCAAAGCCATGGTGGCCAGTGCACAGCCAAAGACCGCTGCCTGAGTGAGGTATTGGCGCGCAATCCGGCACTCTGCAGAGTTCTGACGCACCAGCAGCCCAAAGGCTGCACAGCCCACGGCCCAGGCTAGGCCGAGGTAAGCCTGGAGAAGCTCCGCTGTGTCACCGAGTCCTGGAAATGATACGTTAAGTTACAGATTTTGAAGTCTATGTTTTTTGGCAAGCAGATGTGTTCTATGTTCTTGTAGAGTTAACAAAAAAAAAAACGGTTGGTTTTTTTCAATTGTTTTACTTGTAATGAGTAGATAAGACAAATAGAGATTATGTACACGAGCACGTGGTATACTCAAGTGCAAAATTAATATGTACGTATCGATTTAATCCTCTTAATTCGACGATATAAGAGCTATGGAACATTATATATTTATGAGCAAGTTGAATGCACCCAAATTTTTACTCTTGACTGTATGTACTATAGGGAGTTGGGTTAGTAGGTACCCAGCAAAAATAAACATACTTACTGAATCCGCAACAGTATGCGTTTAACAGAGTTTATATAACAAAAAGTTTTTGGCGAGGCAATAAATTTCAGATGGGGTCAACTCATGGGGAATAAAACGTTAATTTCATCAGATACAAATCCAACTTCGCAACAACATAAACTTTTATCAAAATCATGCGATCCGCCTATAGCTGAGTAGGTAAATGTTATTTGTTTTCCTTCCTCGACAATCTCAAGATCGTAAAAATTCTGTGGCGTCATACTTGCTTTTGTTGAGAGACAAACTTTATGGTTTCAAAATAGGAAAGTTAATTGAATAGATTCAAGGTACGAGGTCAATTACCTTCCTCTTCTGCGTGGTAGGCTAAATAAAATATAGGTGTGTTGATCCCAAATGCTGATATTCCGGTTGACATGAGCAGGATGCGGACGGTTTTGGATCGTAATGTGGAGAAATCGAAGAAGGGTTGTCGATCGTCGGACTTGTTCCTGTCTTTCATCTTGCGTTTGATTTTAGTTTGATTCTTGAGATGCAGTATGGCGCGTCGTTGCGGGTGATAAAGGGACGCCGAGCGATAGAATGTACCGAGGATGAAGGTGACAAATACGACTCCTGTGACGGCCTGTAAACCTAGTCGCCAGCCGATCGCTCTGGAATCAGAAAAAATGTGTAAAAGCTGAAGAAGCAACTACAAAAATAAGCATGTAAAACGGTGGTTTTGGTGGTGGTTGCAGTGGTGACTGCACTTCATAGAAAAACTAGGGCGGTCCTTGAAAAAAATTATATTTTACCATCTTTTCTTCTGTTAAACGGGTTTTCATGCTTTAAATAAATGAAATGAAAAAGCATACTTATGACTTTCAACTTACTTGATAGCACCCTTTATGAAAGTAGACATGACGGCAATCCCGAGGCCGCTGCCGCTGACTATGAATATTTCCACAAGCTCCCTTCGTCTCTTGAAATACTGGGCCACCATCAACGTTGAACAGTCCCGGGTGAGCCCCACGCCCACGCCCACGACGGTCCCTGGGGACAGATAACAGGGAATTTATGCATACGGACAGTAATTTGTGTATTTTGCCAAAGTGACCGAAAATGTGGTAGCATACTTCGCCATCGCTATTCGAATTTGGTCTTTGCATCACAGTCGTATTCATAAGATCTAACCAATATTTAAGCTCGAGCTCGGGATCGCAACTCTGAGTTCTTTCGAGTTTATGTGAGAGGAAATTACATTTGAAATTTACTATGAGCTTTACAGCAAAGGAAAAATATCATGACACCTGCGAAGAAATTCAATGGTGAGATGACGATCCAAAACGTGGTAGCACACGTCGCCATCGCTATTCAAATTCGGGTTGCAGTCTTTAGATCTATCTGTACTTATAAGCACGAGCCGAACATACTTGACTCGGCAACCGCTGGACAGCCAAATCACTGTTAAGTAGTGTGCCTTAAGTAGCTTATTTGACTCTAGCAACATTTCTTTGTGAACATACGCCCTTCCGGCGCTAAGCTCCTTTCTTTCCCTTTTTACAACGACCGTTGCCATGGCCGGACTGTATTTTTTAAACTATACAGTGAGTCTTTTTTCTTACTACGACTATTAATTACATAATACAAAAGTACCACGAAGTAACGCCACTTGTTTTCTCGCCCTGTGCCTCTCTCCGTTCAAGTTCCATTCCAAATATAGTTCCACAAAATCTAAGAATCACTATAAATAATTTGCATTACATACTTGTTATCCCAACTACATAATTGACGAGCTAAAAATATCGGATCGCTATCTATGGAGATTCCTATACGATGTGACCCTGCATTTTTGTTCGTTATTTCGTGTTGTATTTTAGAATCCTATTTAACATACAACATCAAATAACCAATATCAACTTATTTACTCAAAATTATTTCGTAAGAAATCGTGCTTTTACCTTATCTTAATCATTTTAGACTAGGTAATATGGTCCACATAAAGACACCATTAATTTTGTAGAATAGAACTGAACTCAGCGGCTATGTCCAAATAATAATATAATATGGGCTTATTAAAACTACTACCTATTGGAAACGTCATCATTCAAAGTCAGTATTACTGTGCTTTCGACATAGTACAGGACATTTTAAGTTTAAAGTGAGCGTATAGGAATTGTCTCATTTAAAAGAGGGAGGGAAATGGAGCTCACAATCCAAATTTTGCTGACTCAGTTAAGATTGGGACGGCGACGTCAAAATGCTTGTTGGAATGTTCTTTTCAACTCTACCAAGAGAACGAAATGTTGATGTACATCTGAATAGCATTTAAACTTCGGTTCTCCTACTGTAGCCCGAAAAATTTTAATCCTATTTTCACTACCATTACTTTTACTAGCCCAAAAATAAAAAAAAACCGTTTTTTTTATTTTCCTAACTATTCATTAGCCCTAATTTTAGTATCCCGAAATAACGTTATACCTATTTCCTTAAATTCGGTTTTTTAATAGCCCTATTTTTACTTATCCGGTTCTTCTGAACACCGAATATTATTGTTTTGTACTAAGTATTTAAGTCTGATAGGGCTAAACGACCATAATAAATGTTGACGGAGCTCCACTACGCGGAGCTCCTATTCCGCGTAGTTGTCGCTACTCTAACCTAAACTATGTAGATATAATTTGCCTAATTGAGTATTGGTTTTTTATGTATATTTCATTCAAACAACGATTAGAACTTATGGCTATTAGGTCTATTAATCATTAGGAATAATATTACTTGTTTCAGTAACATTTGAGCATTTAATGTTTGCAACAAGTTAACACTTGGGTATATCATTTTAGGTCTAGTAATTAATTAGGACCTACAAGTTTAGCTGTCACGACATAAGGTCTAATGAAAATTATATCAAACGTTGGTACCTATGCCTAATGAAATTAGCTTTTATGATATTCGGTCTAGTGGAGGTAGACCTTAAACTTCGTATCAAAAATAACTAGCTTCCGACGTACATTATAGATTTTCTTAAATAGGCATATTTTTCTCTTTTGGGAAGTGGACAACGATCAAGCTGGTTACAAGATGTTATCATTATCAATCATCGCCGTCATATTAGCAATAGAAGGTTTTTGGCTTTGTTTAATTAAGTATTAAATATTAACTGAAAACAAAATAATGAGCATCCAGTATAATTTTAATTTTAAACAACATTGTTGAACAGTACAGTTACATAATCAAGATAAGTAAGTCATATATGAAATAAAATAATATCTGAGAAATTAACTTTCACGACATTTTATGAAAAAAAATATAGGTATACTTCATTTAATTTAGAATTGAAAACCACAATATAATGATATTGCGGCTCGTCAACTATTTCTTACCTAGCAAATAGTACAGCACAATAGTCTGGGAGCCGCAAAATAAAATTGTTTTAACGTCACTTTATTTGCGTGTCGTCAATTGTTACTCTAGTACAAATTGTAAAGAGGTTACAGTTCACGAGCCGCAATATAATTTTGTTGTGGTTTATAATTCTAAATTAAATGGAGTAAGTATAGTTTGAATAAAAATTTCTTTGACTCGATCAGTTACAAATTGCTGGTACATTTTTAAATATTATCGGGGGACGATGTTGACATGGAGGTCTCCGGAGGGGCTCAAAAGGAAGCGGTATGGGTCAGATTCCATGGAGCGGACCGTAGTCTTGCTCGGCTCAACTCTGAACTTCGATAGCAGCCTGATGACGCAAATCCGAGACTGCACTTGAGCAAATTGCACACCTGTAAGAAAATAATTATATTCACGTGCAATCTGTGTTTTTGCACGTTGATGTCAGAATACTGAAAACAACTTTTGCTTATTTAGTTCTGTAGGTAATAAAATATTGTTCGTTTGTAAAGCAATTGCCATTATTTTATTTTTATATAAGGTGACATTTTGAACGTGATACTAAATTAGTTTCTACTAACTCAGTTAATGCATAATGCATAAAACAATTATTAAAATTGGTCTGAAAAAATTTAGTTAAATTTAGTTATTTTTGAGGATTAGGATTCTTTGTTGAAATTAAATAAGACTAATTAAAACAATTGAGTAAACGCCTTATACTGTCCACCATTAACTGAGTTGCAAACACAAATTTTATATCACCTTGTATTATGAAAATAAGCTTGTAATTTTTAAGAAAACATTGTTGTTATTATCACTTTTTGTTACATTATCGTATTAGGCATTGCTAGTAATCATGATTGTGTGTTGGTGATATAAAATAAATTATTACTTACCTACGCAATGACAGGGACCTAAGCGCATGGGAGTCTAGCTGCCACTTTATCTGGTGTAAACTTCTCTGGATCAAATTTGCTGGGATTGACATCGCTTATTGTTACATTACAGTAACTTAGTACGACTCGCACTTAGCTGGCAATTATCTAGCAGTGCTATCCGTTTCATCCAGGATATCGCAGCTTATCTGTAGGGTCCTGTGACACTAACGTATCACTCTCACTCCGTATCACCGACAGTGCGAAAGCGGCTTTAAATTGCCTGATAGCCCTGATATATCTATAGCGGTGTTTCAAATTTAAATTATCTGTAACGTCGGAGAGCTGTTAATGTGACTGTCGGGAATACGCTGATTGGTGGATATCAATGGGTTGATTGACTTTTTGTATTCAAATTGTTGCGTGTGTATTTTTGTGGAATACATTCTATGCATGCAGAGGTCATATTGTCTATTGTTCTGTTACCATATGTTACCATCTTCTTCAATTCTAGCAGGGTAGCGATGAACGAATTTGTTCCAAACGGAATCGCGGGCAACAGCTAGTAATATTACAAATGTGAAGATGACATCCAAAATTTGTTACTCAACCAAGCAAAAGCCGCTTAAGAGATTTTGCTGAAATAAGTAAATAGTTTATAACTTGGATTAACTTAGGATATTTTATCATACTAAATACGAACTAAAACATGGATGTACAGAAAAACACATAAAAAGACCAGCTCGTCGTGGTCAAACCACCAGTGGACAAGTTGTGGTGTAGGGGTAAAAAGCACGCAGCACGATATGCTGAGGGCTTGGGTTCGATTTCCAGAGCGGGTCCTTTTATGTGTTTTCACTTCTCATGCTCTTAAAATGTTACTTTAGTCTCTGCATATCGGGACTAAAGCTCTTTTTTGATCTCTAGGGATTGAAGTAATTTTTTTTTAATTTACTTTGGAAACCCCTAAACTGCCAATCACTGTGTTTGTGGATGGAGGATTATTGCCATTTTCAGTGACTGGGCATAAACAATTTTAAAGCTTTCCACAGACCGCAGCGCGCTGCGGACGCTCCGAAGCGCTCCGTAGCGCCTTGCGCTTCGGTCTGTGGAAGCCTTTAGGGCGTGGAAATAACCTCAAAATGACAACTGTATAAAAAATATTTAAAAAAATAATAATTTCGTGAAACACCATGAATATTTACGAATATTAATCCATTTAATTATCATCATCATCATCATCATCATCAGCCTATAACAGTCCACTGCTGGACATAGGCCTCCTCCAATGAGCGCCATTGCGCCCTGTCCTCGGCTAAACGCATCCAGGTTCCACCAGCAGCCTTTCGCAGATCGTCACTCCACCTGGCCGGAGGGCGTCCTACACTACGTTTGCCAAGACGCGGTCTCCACTCAAGAACTCGTTTACTCCAACGGTTGTCGGTTCTTCGACAGATATGACCAGCCCACTGCCACTTCAACTTGCTAATTCTCTGAGCTATGTCGATGACCTTAGTTCTGTGTCGGATATCCTCGTTGCGGATTCTATCTTTCAGAGAAACTCCGAGCATAGCTCGTTCCATAGCTCGCTGAGCGACCTTGAACTGGTGAATTAGCCGTACTGTGAGTGTCCACGTTTCGGCTCCGTATGTCATGACGGGTAGGACGCACTGGTTGAAAACTTTCGTTTTCAGACATTGCGGTATGGATGACGAGAAAACTTGACGCAATTTTCCGAATGCTGCCCAGCCCAGCTGAATCCTCCGCTTGGCTTCCTTCTCAAAATTGTTAATTGTTAATTGTTAAATTGTGTTGTTGTTAAAATTGTTGTCCACTTAATTATATTATAGATGAATTCATTTTATTATGCATAGGTACTTAGTCCAATTAGCTATGAAATAATTTCAAGTTTGAATCTGTTGGCTAAATATGCAAACATTTAAAGCGTCACTCAACAACAAAAAAAACCGCGGAACAAATTTAAATTGCTATTTGAATTCTGAACAGACGTCCATTGCTCGTATTGAGCGTACGTAGTATAAAAGTAATATTGTAGATTAGTATACCTAAAACATCGTTTTTTTCCTCGCATTCAAAGTGAAAAGTAGTGTTTAACGCGAGAATAAACTGCCATAATGACATGCGAATATCTTGTGTCATTATGGCTTGTTTTAGTCCCTTGTTGAACAATCTACTATTTTCTGTGCATCCATGTTTCAGTTCATATTTTATTTTATATAGGGATTTCACGGGATAACCGTAAAAGTAAAAAAATGGAGTTGAAAAATGAAAATGCAAAAGATACTTCATACCAATCTTGAATAGGATATTTTTATAAAAAATAACTGTTGAAAAGCAATTAAATTAATACTAAGATTACAAATTAATAAAATACACGTTATAAAAAACCCTACCATACAATTAACTCATTAACTCCCTAGGCACAGAGACTGCGCAAAGGCAATATAATTACTCAATAAAACAGTCCACTATGTTCAAAGGTTATTTGTAACTCATTATAAGTCCATTGAAGCCTTCCTCATTCAAAGCACGGAGCTAGGATCCTTCGGGATTGCAAACTGTATAATGCTGCAATTTGCTGCCATTTCTACAAGTGCACCATGCAGTTTCTGCTGAGGCTACTTTACTTAACTTACAGGAGGACTTGACCAATTTGAGGCTTTGTTACTGTCTAGAGCCCTTTAACGAGTGCTAGCACTCCCAGAGGAAGTAAATATATGGATTAATCCGAAACAGGTCGTGCTAAATTTTGGTATACATGTATGATTCGTTTATTTCATTGTATCTTTTAACTATACTAAGTAGCTGTTGTCTTCGATTCCGTCTGAGAAGAATTTGTTTATTGCTGTCCCACGAGAACTATGTATTTTTCCGGGATAAAAACTATCCTACATGCTAATTACAATACTAAACGGGACTTATCACGCCATTAATATTTACCTCGACGTTTCGGCCACATTGCAGCAGCCGAGTCGAGGGAAATATTAATGGCGTGATAAGTCCCGTTTAGTATAGTAATTATGAGTGAAAATCACGAAAGTTTAAAACAGTATATCCTACATGTTCATTTATAGTAGATTGTTCAACAAGGGACTAAAACAAGCCATAATGACACGAGATATTTAGCCACCCGAGCGATAGCGAGGGAGGCTATAATTCGAGTTGTCATTATGGTAGTTTAGTCTCGCGTTAAACACTCTACTTTTCACTTTGAATGCGAGGAAAAAAACGACGTACAAAATTACTTTTTTACAACGTATGCTCAATACGAGCAATGGACATCTGTTCAAAATTCAAATAGCAAAAAAAAAATTCCGCTGTCTTTTCTTTTCTTTTATATTTTTTTGTAAAGTGACGCTTTAAATGCTTGCATAATTAGCCAACAGATTCTAACTTTCGTAAGAATGATAATTGTTCATTCATTAGAATCGGCAAATAAATTACCCTAATTGATCTAACTAAGTTCACACACAAAATATATTGTTAACTGAAATAAGTGTTTAGTATGTACCCGTGAATAAAGAAACGACATTTTAAGTTTATTTTCTATATGCCAATTCTTTGTTAAATTATATCTAATTATACTTTCTATTTACTATTAAATGCAACTGACATCGCATTATTTTGAAGTCACGCCATATTAACTTTCAAACGTAACTGCTCTATCTACCGTACACTACAGCACTGCTTTGCCTACAGTGCGGATTGCTATTTTATCGACAGAGCAGAGAACTGCTTTGGTGACAGCGCTTTAAAAAAAAAACAAATTAAAAAACACCTAAGCTAAAGGAAATCTTTCTTTACATGCAGAATAAAATGAATTCATCTTTAATATTTTATGATTAAATAGATTAATATTCGTAATTATTCATCGTGTTTCACGAAATTATTATTTTTTAAATATTTTTTATACATTTGTCATTTTGAGGTTATTTCCACGCCCTAAAGGCTTCCACAGACCGAAGCGCAGGGCGCTACGGATCGTCTGCAGCGCGCTTCGGTCTATAGAAAGCTTTAAAATTGTCTATACCCAGTCACTGAAAATGGCGATAATCCTCCATTCGCAAACACCGTGATTGGCAGTTTAGGGGTTTCCATAGTCAATTAAAAAAAATTTACTTTAATCCCTAGAGATCAAAAAAGAGCTTTAGTCCCGATATACAGAGACTAAAGTAACATTTTAAGAGCATGAGAAGTGAAAAAA
This sequence comes from Archips xylosteana, assembly GCA_947563465.1. NCBI lineage: Eukaryota > Metazoa > Arthropoda > Insecta > Lepidoptera > Tortricidae > Archips > Archips xylosteana. The sequence goes on from OX387356.1 coordinate 11,196,758, forward strand.
ATAAAACATTTTCTTTGACATATTCCAGGGCCCGAAAAACCACTTGTATTAACTGAATTTTAACTAACCACATGTTAATCCAGGTTCCACTATGTGTATGCCAAATTTTGTCCAAATCCATCAAACAGTTTTAGCGTGAAAAAGTAACAAACATCCATACATACAAACTTTTGCGTTTATAATAAGTATTTAGTAAGATGAGATATTTTACACAGCATAGAACGGCATCCAATCTTTTCTTCCTTTGATATCCTATACACTGGCTACATGTTTATGCAATGGCTGGACTTTACTGGGATAAACTGCATTGAATTGCGATACGGGCTTAAGCTTTCTTTCGAAGATAAAAGTGTCGATTGCAAAGTTTTATGTTCGATGCCAGCAATAAATCCTGTGGCGATAAACTCTCAAGTTCTCATTTGTTGTGTTTTATAATACTTTATAGAATATACTTAACAATAACTGTCACCGTAAATAGGCATTTTCACTTTAAAATGTGCTATTTATTTATTTTTTAATGGGGAAATTTTGAGGTTTTCTTATTTAAAGTCATGAAGTAGGCATTATTTATTTTCATAAATTAAATTGTGTCTTTATTTTTTGTGACTTTTTATCATACAGTTTATATATGGCTTGTCAGAAAACTGACACAATAAATTTTTATCGATGGAACGTTAGGACCATTTTTTAACCGACTTCTAAAAAGGAGAAGGTTCTATGCTCGACTGAATGTATTTTTTTTAACTTTTTTTTCTATTATATTCATCGATATCTCCGCCAATTGGGACTGATTTTCAAAATTCTTTTCTTGATTGAAAGAGTATACATCTGATGTTGAATTAAAAACTAATTCAACCACCTGCTGAAATATTTCGGATCAATTTTAAAACACCTGGTTTAAACATAGATTAATTGTTTAACTACGTTATTTTACGATTGTGCAGACTCAAACAAAGTTACTAGTAGTGATACCTTAAATGAACTCAAACGTGTGTTTAAATAGTTGACATTTTACTGCCCTATTGTCCTAATGCCCATCCCAAACACTTGATTAGACATTCACATGGAATACAAAAGAGCCCGGAGGGATTAAATGTAATGTATGCAGACTTAATGGTGTTTTCACAAAGTCTTACTCAATTCAAAATATCAAGCTCCAAATTTCCAAAAATTAATCACAGCAAATACGTACTTATTGTAAAGTTCATTGCTAAATATAAAAATACACAATAAAATGGCCACTTGCTGTAAATTTTTAATCTAAAATCAGGTTGAAGCTTGACATCTAGATTTTTTTTCAATCAAGTGACCATAAAAGACTAGTAAACTGCATCCGATGTCATGTATTGCCTTAAAGTTTCTTCTACTTCAAGTGTAAAATTATTAATATTTTCCCTAAGTAAACAGTAGACTTGACACAAATCTGTCTACTTACTCAAATTTATCTGGAGTTTGCCTACGCGAAATGAGAAAAGTTAAGGGAATACATTCTGAAACATTAGCTAGGATAAACAACTGTTCAGGTAAATTTTCTCGCTCTCAAACATAAACATACTATATTTACTTCTACTTATGTATGAGTAAATGTGTTTGGACCGCAATAACCAATCTAATTTTTTACTGTGTAAAATTAAGAAGAGAAAGCAACTATAATTAAACCTTAACTTGAGCTAGATGTGTCGTGGGTGTTGAAATGGAGTAAAATCGTGCTTGAAACTTCCAAGTTATCCTGCTAGCACGCGTCCTAAGCACCATAGGTAAGCAAACTCACTCGGTGTCCCGATTTAAATGCTAATACTTGCTCCGATAGGCGGCCTCACCGAGCTCATATCCTTGAAGATAGAACCAGCTTAGTGAGCGCATAAATGCACTAAACGACCGGTTTATTCAGCTTTATTTTTGTACAACTCCATTATGAGGCATTCGTGCACGAATGAAATCACCACATTCACCACTTTAGGTATATGGTCAGACGACTAAATGTTAAAGGATTAAACGTTTCACAGCCGGACGTTCAAAAAACATCGTCTAGCGCTCATTATGAATGCAACTAGATCTAAAGTAAGTAAAGTAACTCTTGCTACGAAAACTCGAGCAATAACATTGTTGTCCTGTTTTGGAAAAAAAACAACTGCGTAAAAATATTTTCACTTCTCATGCTCTTAAAATGTTACTTTAGTCTCTGCATATCGGGACTAAAGCTCTTTTTTGATCTCTAGGGATTAAAGTAAAATTTTTTTAATTGACTATGGAAACCCCTAAACTGCCAATCACGGTGTTTGTGAATGGAGGATTATCGCCATTTTCAGTAACTGGGTATAGACAATTTTAAAGCTTTCCACAGACCGAAGCGCGCTGCGGACGCACTGTGGCGCCCTGCGCTTCGGTCTGTGGAAGCCTTTAGGGCGTGGAAATAACCTCAAAATGACAACTGTATAAAAAATATTTAAAAAATAATAATTTGAATAATTAATACACAGACACATTGAATAATTACGAATATTAATCTATTTAATTACAAAATATTAAAGATGAAGTCATTTTATTTTGCATGTAAAGAAAGATTTCCTTTAGCTTAGGTGTTTTTTAATTTGTTTTTTTTTTAAAACGTTGTCGGCAAAGCAGTTCCCTGCTCTGTCGATAAAATAGCAATCCGCACTGTCGGCAAAGCAGTGCTGGAGTGTACGGTAGATAGAGCAGTTACGTTTGAAAGTTAATATGGCGTGACTTCAAAATAATGCGATGTCAGTTGCATTTAATAGTAAATAGAAAGTATAATTAGATATAATTAAACAAAGAATTGGCATATAGAAAATAAACTTAAAAAGTCATTTCTTTATTCACGGGTAAGTGTTTCAGTTAACAATATATTTTGTGTGTGAACTTAGATCAATTAGGTTAATTTATTTGCCGATTCTAATGAATGAACAATTATCATTCTTACATGCATAGTCCAATTAGTTTTAACATAGTCTTTAAGTTAGAATCTGTTGGCTAATTATGCAAGCATTTAAAGCGTCACTTTACAAAAAAATATAAAAGAAAAGAAAAGACAGCGGTATTTTTTTTTTGCTATTTGAATTTTGAACAGATGTCCATTGCTCGTATTGAGCATACGTTGTAAAAAAGTAATTTTGTACGTCGTTTTTTTCCTCGCATTCAAAGTGAAAAGTAGAGTGTTTAACGCGGGACTAAACTACCATAATGACAACTCGAATTATAGCCTCCCTCGCTATCGCTCGGGTGGCTAAATATCTCGTGTCATTATGGCTTGTTTTAGTCCCTTGTTGAACAATCTACTATTTCTTATTTACAGTGGCCCCCATGTTTAAAATATATCTATTTACGTTACAGCTCCGTCTTTGTGTCACCGACCTACATATGAGTACTAAATATCAACTTAAATTCAAAAGCAAGTTTGGAAATCGTATAAATAGTATCGGAAATCCGTGTTTCCTGTGTAATTCCCGTTTCCACGTGAATCCTGGGAAAATATATAACTTTTGTCACTCTCGCAACTGAGACGAATCTAATGACACCTCACACTTTAAAACCCATCGAGCCGTTTAGGCTGCAGTGCGTGCCAAAGAATAAAACATACGTTCAAAAAATATAACCCTCCTTCAGCAGTCCGTATAAATGAAAGTAAAGCGAAGGAATGGGTCAAACTTTTTTTACAAAATGTACTTTTTCCGGTGACCGGAAATGACATTGCTGACCTTTATGCCAGGGTCAAACACATTGAATGTTTGCGAATAGCGCATGTTTTTGGTGGCTCACGTATCTACAATGAAGCAACGTGAAAGCTCCATGGGGTTCATCGTATTGAATGTAGGTAGAGTCCATTGCATAATATAGTACTGTAGATATTTTGTTCGCAATGAAATAAAACATGAATCCGTACATGCAAACGTAGGTAGTCATTAATGTACAATCAGCTTCAAAAAGAAGTGACCCCCACTGCATACTTTTTTTTTATGCAGGGGGTTACGTTTCTCTGCAGCTGAGTGTATCTATTTAATACCTTCACAAGTATTTACAACGCGTTTGCCCAAAAAAAGGTATTGTATTGTATTGTATTGTTTATTAAATGCAATTCACATGTAAATAGGTAAAACTCAATCATATGAAACCCTGAAGGGCGCAGCATTTTTGAGTGAGAGAGATTAATATAATAAATTGATATTCTAGAATGAAATGAAGATTTAACAATAAAAGGAATCAAAACATAAAATTACACAATAATTAATAATAATTTACAATTAAAAATAACAATATTTAACTACAGAATAATAATCATGCAAGTAATATAATGTCAGAATATTAGAATTTTGTTACAGGTTACGGTAACTTTCGCTCAAAGCACAAAAATCGCTCGGACAACGCCATCAATTCGTCATTTAAGTTAAAAAAAATCTGGGGTCATACAGCTATTTTTCAGGAGTCCATGCTTCCACTATGGGTTCACAACTTCAAAGTTGAAGCACACTTGGACGTGTGACATTTGTCTAATAATTTCGTATGGGGACTGAATGTGTTAAGTATCCTATATCTTAACCCAGATTTTTGGCTATCTGTGTGTCATCATTATCATCATTTCAGCCCAAAGACGCCTATTGCTGAACATTGGCCTCCCCAAGGTTCGTCAAATAGATCGGTTCCGCGCTATCCGCATCCAACGCATTCCCGCACCTTAACCAGGTCATCGCTCTATCTTGTTGTTACCTACAATGCGTATTCCGGTCTGTGTCCAGTCCGGTCTGTATGCCAAGTTTCATACAAATCCATTCAGCCGTTATTACGTGATTGACTGACAAACATTCCATCCAAATATTTATTGGTAGGATAAGCTAAGGTAAGGATATGTATGTATGAGTAAAGCACAGTGCACGTTTTATTGAGTCCAAAGATTCAGTTTATTCTCGCCTTTAGCACGCGGTTATCGAATATCTGCTTACTCGTATTTATTCAGCCCTGCCAATTAAAGAATACCTTTGAAGTTTGCCAAAACGAGTTTCGGATACGAATCTGACGAAATAAATTGAGTTGTCAGATTCAGCCCTTTTAAATCGTGCAAGTTGGTGCAGTTTCCGAGTGCATTAACGTTTCATGTCAGTGAGGATGTGAATATTTATTTTATTTTTATTTTAATGCAGCGAGAAATCGCATGAACAGTAGCGGGAATCATGTTTTTCGCTTAAGTGTTTTGTTTCGTTTGATTGTTATTGGTTTGTCCTCGATTTTAGGGTTGCATATCCAAAACACACTGACAACTACTTAGGTAGGTACATTAAATATTGAAAATAGCACATTATATGTAATATACGCATTATATGTATTAACTAGCTGTTGCCCGCGACTCCGTCCACGAAGAATAGGGGTATAAAAATAGCCTACGGGCTACGACCTATTCTCACATCTACCGAATGCAGTGAATAAAGTTTCATAAAAATCGGAAAAGCTGTTTCGGAGGAGTTCGATAACAAACACAGTGACGCGAGATTTTTATATATTATAAGATTATGAAATTATAAAACAGGCTTACAATATTTTGAGGTTACCAACCTGGTGCCTAGATTGTTAGGAATAATCTAATATTACTTATTAATATTTGCCATTTGTCTATTCTCAGACCGTTGGACAGTTCCTGGACCTTCCTTTGAGTTCTTAAAACATCCAATGTTACGAGCGATTGTCGCCGGCAGCGAACTCCCGCCCATATGTATTTTTGATGAACTAATAAGCAAATTTGCTGTAGAGCCCATGGATTATGGACCCCGTTTCGCTATAAAGGCAATAATGTTGGGGCAAGAGCATCTTCTTCTTTAGCTGTAATTTATTTATTTTTATCGCGGCCTTTTATTGGAGCACATGAAATGGACTTACCGTAACTGAAGAACAGCTGATGGAACTGCGTGGCGAAGGAGGTGAAGAGGCAGCCGAGTGCCGCTACCAGCCCCCCCACCACCGCCGTGACGCGTGTGGACTTGCGCACGCACAGCGCCACAGTCACCGGCGAGAGTGCTAGGGCCACGCCCGTTGACAGCGCTCCTAGGCAGCCTGGAACAAGGTAGACATGTTAGGTCTTGTCGAGACAACTCGCTAAAACAGTAAGAGCGGTCTGGAGTTCCGAGTTCAGAGTTCTGCGTTCTTTCGAATGTAGTGTCTTACGATAGTCGATAACACAGCAGGTGACTGGAACTCTCGAGCGGTCAAAACACTGAACTCTGAACGCCGAACTCGGAAGTTCAGACCGCTCTCGCGCGCTGCCCGCTCTAAGGGATTCAAGAATTTCAAGATCGCGCGAGCTTGAGGATAAGCTTCAAGCGGAGCTCACATCGAGTTTTTAGTGGACTGTTTTGCATATTCTATTCCCATCTCTGAAATTAGCGTAGAGGTACCTACGCTAAACACTAAGGCCGGCTTGCGCGGACCTGGGTTAGCTACTTAAGTCCGAGTTAGCTGCTAACCCAGGGGTAACAAGTGTCAAAATGCATGGAACTGTCATTCTTAACCCAGGGTTACCGATTTTTTAACCCTGAACTGTGCAAGTGGCCCTAACAGTAGTTCCAGCATAAATTTAACCATATATGTACAAATGAAATGATAAAATATGATTGCCTTATGTCAACTCCGTTTGGTTTCCAGATCTCGAAAATATTCCCAATAAAAATAAATCCACACTAATATCCATATCCATACTAAGTAATATTATAAATGCGAAAGTGTGTCTGTCTGTCTGTCTGTTAGCTCTTCACGCTTTAACCGCTGAACCGATTTAGACGAAATTTGGTATGAATATAGTTTGAGACCCCGGGAAGGACATAGTATAGTTTTTATCCCAGAAAAGTGCATAGTTCCCGCGGGATAGCGATAAACGAATTCTTTACACACGGAGTCGTGGGCAACAGCTAGCATAAAATAAAAGCTTTTTATTTAGTAGGTACTAGCTGTTGCCCGCGACTCCGTCCGCGAAGAGTAGGCGTAGGTATACATAAAATAGCCTACGACCTATTCTCAGACCTACCAAATGTAGAGAAAAAACCGGCCAAGAGCGTGTCGGACACGCCCAAGATAGGGTTCCGTAGCAGGTACGAAAAAAATCTTTGCATACATTATTAATGTGGTTGTTTTGGTCCATACTCCCACCGCGGGCAGAATTTCAACATCGGCGGTACAGCGCCATCTATCGGCGAATTGGGTAACTACCTAATCTAATCTGCAGTCTACTAGCTTAGTATTGTATGTTGATGGTTTTTCAGATGTAATTCTTTGTTATATGAACCGATTTCAATTTTATTATTTTTATTTGAAAGAAGATACTATTAGCGTGATCTTATAGGCACTAAAGAAAAAAAAATGCTTGCAATGGCGGTGAAATTACAATCTTAGTTTAGAAATATTTTTTTACAAAAACTTAAAAACTGCTCAACTGATTAAGTTGAATAAATTTTCCTAGAAAGTTTTTATTGAGTTTAACTTACGTGATTTTTTCATATTTTTTAGACTTGCTGTTCAAAAGTTAGAGGGGGGGACACATTATTTTGAACTTTCGGAGTGAATATCAAAAAATGGTTTTAGCAAACCCCTGTTTATTTTCAAATACCTATACAATGATACCCCACACTATAGGGTTGATCGAGAAAAAAAATCACCCTCACTTTGTCTATGGGAGGTACCCTAAAAAAATTGTTTTAGTTTTTTTTATATAATCACTTTGTCGGCGTGACTGATATATATATTCATGCCAAATTACAGCTTTCTACTATTGACAGTCTCTGAGCTTAGCCGCGGACGGACAGACAGACAAACAGACAGACAGACGGACAGATATGGCGAAACTATAAGGGTTCCTAGTTGACTACGGAACCCTAAAAATCGGTTAAGCCGTCTCGTCGCGGTACTTGATATTACATATTATTAAAAAGAAAACCCCCATGCGTGGTAGGTACATGAAAAAGAGTCCAGTTCTCTTATCACGTATAACAGATTCATAATACACAAGTAAGTATAAGCTTAAGTATCTTAAGCCTTGACCCATCGAACCCCAGTGGGAAGCTGCTCATGCCTCAGTGTTTTTTGCTTACCTACAACACAAACGGCAACAAAAATCGTGATGTTTTATCGCTGCCCCTAGAGGATAAATTTAGTTTCATTCTCATCCCAAATGTCGACTAAAAGCTTGAGGCATAAGACAAAATTTTATGTGAGTACCAAAACGGAAATATGCTTTTTGAACATTTAGCTCTTGTTCAGATCTTGCGTATTTTTGACATAAGTATGAGAACAGTGTGAGGGATTGTCGTGATTACTGATATGTTATCAATCACTGACGTGTAACATTTGGCATTATCATTCTAAATAAGTATCTCCGGCCTACATACGAGGCATTTTAAAATTAATCTGGAATATTAATTTCATCAGATGGGTTAGTGGCGGATTTACACAATTGCCACCGGTAGGCTATTACATTTTTCCCGCCCCTACCCTAACCTCTTCAATTCGATAGCTTAAATTTAAATTGTAATATTGAAACGCTATTGAAATATTATAAAAATTCCTGTTCACAAAAACATACATTACAAAGCGCTTATTAATTTTCCACATACAGACGTTGGAGTATTCGGTAAGCCTCTCTACAGTTTGTAATTTACCCAGACCTAAGATTTCTTTGGCCACAATAATGTGTAGCAATTTTACAATCCAACTAAGTACTTGTAACTAAATATAACAATGACATTTTACAAAGTACATTAACTCAATGCAATTTACTCGGACAAAGTAAAGGATATACCTATTATGGCGCCGATTGTACCCTTGGGGACAGGCTTTATCGGAACAATCTATATTTTGACATCCCATTGCTGATTCAGTTTACTTTTTTTGAGATTAAACATTATTGCGAAGCTTTTTAAACAACCGTTAACCGTAAATAATTACTGTTATAACAAAAACAAGATAAAAAGCCGCTATTTTTAATACAAGCCAATAAATATTAATTTAGCAACCGCAATATACCTTAAATTGTAACAAATCCACGTAATTAAACCAAGAAACAGAATCACGTTTACCCAATTAGTAAACTCATGAATCTAATTAATTACTTAAACAGTGCTGAGCTCCGCCTGAGCGGTTTGCCAAGCAAACGCAATTACTCGTGAGAGTACCGAGCATTGAGCATTGAGCATCGAGACTTGGTATGCGATGTAGCGACGGGTGGTGTAAATCATACGAAAAGCTACGGACCTATCTATACTTACTTCGTTTTTTTTTAGCATTAGAAATAAGGTAAAACAATCTCGACGAGACTTTCTATTGAAAAACTCTTTTAAAAAAATAACAACTAGGTACCTACTTAATACCTATGAAACCAAGAGAGTGTAAACGGCCATATTTCCTTTCATATTGTTACATATTACTGTGACTTATTTTTCAAAAGTGTCTTTCAATAAAAAGACACGTTACGATCGCTTATTTTCTTTCTAAGGCTGCGTTTCCACCAGAGGTGTGCGAGGATGCGTTGCGAGGGATGTGTTTGTCATGAACCAATAGAAACACTTCATTCACTTAGGACTTTTAGCCTAATGCTAAAAAAAAACGAAGTATAGAGAGCTCTTTTATAATTAATCAAAATTTTAAGATAACATTTAAAAAAAGCGTGTTAAAAATACGTATGAAGTATTGCTAGAGAGTAACTAGATCATAATCCTACTAATATAAATGCGAATGTTGTAAGTATATTTATGTGTGTGCGTGCGCGTGTGTATTGGTCCTTCCTTCATCTAAAGTGGTGGGGCGGTTTTGAATAGAACATGGTCTGCACAGTCGAAGAAATTGAATCACGTACCAGGGTGAATCCTTTTCATTGCAAACGTCATGTTGACATTCCATACATTTGCCAAAGAAATCATCGTGAAATTGGTTGAGAAAAGGTTCCACGTTGTACGCAATTCAATTTCCTTGACTGTACAGTCGAGCTATCTGATTTCTGACCCATATCGTAGAACGTTTTCACAGTAGATAAGATAGAGATAATTTATCCAAAAGTTGCATGCATGCATTTGAAATTTACCATAAGAGCTTTACGGCCAAGAAAAATATAGTGTGAAGAAATTCTATGGTGTGTGTGTGAAGTTCCTAATCCGCACTGAGCTCGCGTGAGAACTAGGGTCCAGCCTTCTCGTTCTGCAAAGAGGCTCTGCAGTGAGACGTATATAGGGTGGAATGATGTTGATGATGATGAACTGTGAACGTGTTCACTTTAACCACAATCATAAATAAGACTATGTCGGGGACCTTCGGGACTTAAGTACACACCGGACTTGGTCTGAAAAACACAGCCATTGAAAAACTTGGAGATTTTCTGACGCTTTTGGAAGTTCGTCGACATTTTAACTAGACGACCACACATCTGGGGATAGATTGGGTACATTGTTTGCTGCTTGGAGATTGATGCTGCTCTCTAAGCTCACTTGTCTCGACTTCGTCGTAAATATAAATGCTTGTTTGAAAGTAAATACCGTGCTAGTGAAATAAAAGAAAACTTTAGAGAATTGTTTGTATGTACCCAACGAACAAATTGTCTGATTTCATTAATTATGAATGCTGAGTGTATAGGTAAGTTGGACAATAAAAATGCTTTTTTAACACGTATTTTTTTTAAATGATTTTATTTGTTAAGTATCTTTATGATACCTATCAATATTCTCAAGTAGGTAATTTTGATACTTTCTTCTCTTCTTCTTTTTCAACCTTTCACCACCCAATGCTGAGTGTAGGTCTCTTCTAATGCACGCCATTCTTCCCGGTTTTGCGCCCTTCGCATCCAGTCCTTTCCGGCCACTCTAACAAGGTCGCCGGTCCAACGCATCGGTTGCCTGCCCACATTTCTATGCCCTACTCTAGGCCTCCACTCAAGCACCCGACTACCCCACCTGTTGTCCTGTCTACGGCATATATGGCCCGCCCACTTCCATTTTCTGCTAGCGATCAAATGCTATGTATTTTGATACTTTGATAGTTTTAAATTTATATTGTCCATCTAAATTTTTGACAAAGAAACGAAAAGATGGATGAAGACATCAACTGAGAGTCGCATAATTTGAAGTTACCCCGCAGTCTAAAATCATCCTCATCATCAACATCCCATCCTATTTACGCTCCACTGCAAGGCACAGGTCGCCTCTCAGTCCGAGAGGGTTTGAGCCGAAGTTCCCACACGGGCCCAGGGCGAATTGGGAACTTCACACACATCATTTACTTTGCAGGTGCGTGCAAGGTTTCCTCACGATTTATTCCATCATCTTAAAGCTCATGGTAAATTTTAAATGCATAAATTCCGAACAACTCAGAGTACAATCCGGACTCGAACTAACGACTTTCTGCTAGACAGGCCATAAGTCTCGCCACTATGCTTCCACTACTTCAAAATAAATAAAATCACCATGGGTTACGGTAATTGAGGCATCAGTACGCTTCGATAAGTACGAAGTTCCATAAGTACTACAGTAGCCAGAATAATCCTTGGCGTAATTTGTCGCAGTTTAATGGTTCAGATACGATTAAACTGATCAAGTGTTGCCATATATACTTCCGCTTTGTATGTACCTATTTAGGTTTTGTTGCGAACTACACTTTCCGATGGCGTTCGTGTCATCACAATGACATGTGTTTGTGTTTGTTTTTTTTTTGTGTTTAGTTTTTAAATGGGTCCCACTTAAAAACAGCGTTGCGGCTTGCCGCAACATTATGCTGAGTGGGGCCCAATTTATACTATTCGATGATTTTTATTTGTATCTTTTCCTGTCAACTGTATTTCCTTTGTATCGAATATGTGTAAATAAACACCTCTCTCTCTCTCTCTCTCTTTGATAAGTTATGAATATTGTAAATGAACCCCTTTGAGACTGAATTACAGCTCATTGTTTTTGTCTCGTATTATTTCACCGTCGAAGTATCCACTTCATCGATATCACTTTGCTTTATAGTGATGGAGATCTCAAAAAGATTCTACATAGCATGCAAACCGATAGAAGCATAAAGAAAAGATAGCCATATCCATAAATTTGCTTCGACGTCTTTACAGTATTCCCTTGAAAGAGAATTTTGAAAACGAGGTTTTTATGAAAGTGAATGGATGAGAGTAAAAGCTATGTTAAGATAGCTATGTTATGAACTGTACGAAAACGCTTATTTATGTGAAACCGAAGACTTTTGGGCAATTTTTTTACTTTAACGTCTTAGTAGCGTAGCATTTTTCAACTTTAAGTAAATTGTTTTAATTAAATGACTAAATATTTATACTTTTGCGAAAAATGTCAATCCCGTATTCATGAAAGTATTTTTGCTGCATTAAAGTTATTTGTTTTTGAAATGTAGTGTATTCGGTAATGATTTATAATTTCTATTATACAGTAGAGTTGCCACGACCTATCTTATACCGCTTTCCTGACTCTTTGGACGATTATTTTGTCAAAAACTGTTTTAAAGCTGAAAAATATAAAATTTTAACTGCTCCAGTCAGAATTACTTTATACTATCGAGCTATATCCAATACTCATCTCTTGTCACATGTAGTCAATCAAAGCTATTTGGACCATCGACAATTTGGATTCAAAATTACAATCAAACAGTTCGGTGCAGTGCGCGAATCCATTGACAAACGTAGCCTTGTTTTAACGAGCCGGTCTCACTCTTCCAACTAGTATTAATGCATGGCAACCTCTGATTCATATAGAAAATAACAAAGGAATTTTATTGCAATGTCGTGTATCGCTTTCGCAAAATCATTTCTGTGAAAATTGCATTCTGTCGAGTGAATGACTGATCATAGGAAAATTACTAACAAAAGCTAAATATTATAACACCAGTCTCTTGTTCTCTACCAAACCGTGCTCACTCTTGCAATCACATAGCGTACAATATAGACGTCATTCTCAATAGAATCGAAATAAAGAAATTGTGCTGCCTCATCGTCTTGTAAATATCTGGCAAATTGTCTACTCCTTCTATCGCCTCATATTATCTACCAAGTTGGGTTTTCGATAAAATAAAATAGGGAACGTGCTACTGACTCCTAATCGTGCTATCTGGTACTTTGTGTAATTGCTTGCGTTTGGAATTGGATAAGAGTGGGAAGTAGATTCGTAATTTTGTATTCAAAAAGGTGCTTCGGATGTTGTTTTATTCCAGTAATGTTTGTGTGAAACTGAAAAGAGAGCGAGTTGTTTAATTAAGCGCGTAAGTTGAATCGGTCGCCTCTAAATAAATTTCCTAGCTAAATTCAGAATCAGTTACCTCCCCGCAAAATTTATTTTATCAAAACAATATCTCGAAAGTAAGATCGCAAGAATGTGAAGAAACAAATTGCACGTTCTTTTGTTTACATTCATTTAAAAAGAGAATTTACAATTTTTATGTGACAGTTGTAGTGTTTATGGAGGGAATAAAAGTTGACAGTCGTCCTTCGGCTTAACGGCGCGGTACAGATGGCGTTGACAACCTTTTTGTTTACGGTTATAGTTCCGTTTATTTCACTGCAAACATTTGTGAAAATAAAGTGCTAATTTTTTTTGAAGTGTTATGGCTTGGAACACAGCTGAAAGTTTTAAGTGTTTACCGTAAACAATCGATAGTCTCGCAACTAATAATATAGTTATAGTGAACGGAATGAGTGCATGATTTAGTTTATATGATGCATGGCGCTTATTATTGTAATTGATCTTAATTATACATCAAAAATAAAACATTATGTTATCTTACGTTGTCTTACATTGTAGGAAGATGGATATCCTTTATTATGTTAAGCTGTCTTAGAGATGGCTGATTGATAAGGGACAAAAATCAGAAGGACGTATGGCAGTGACCTTAGCCTTTCTTTTCCGTACCGAATATCTGATAACAGGATTTGGAGGACATCCAATTTACTAACTGGTACTAAGCCTGAATAATTGATCAAGCAGAGTGATTGATTTGATGTTGCTATAACGCGTCAGATGCTATTAGTTCTCTACCATGCCCTTTCTATGTTCTGTGAAGGACCAATGACCAGTCTTTGGTTTCTTAAATATTTGTAGCATGACAGTGATTTGTGGGGGCAATAAATAAAACACATTTTATTTACTCGCTTGCAAATCACGACAGCCACGAAAAATCCCTCGGAATGATCTAAAAATCCGCTTTATTGAAATCTTTTCAAGTACATAATTTATTACGGCGAATTTTGCCGCTCCCTTATAAATCTTCGCTTAGCCTTTTTAAGGCGGTGCTATGGAAATTTGTGCTAAAAATATGTATGTAATCATCGTGCGGGATCAGGGCTGCGTTATCATGGGTTTGTGACGTGCTGTCACCGAGGCGAAACATATTAAACGTCCTTTTAGGTGATAAATGTGCGGTGAGTTGGTCGGGGCTGTATCGGGGGCGATGCTAATAAACGATTGGGGATGATTGGCAGCTGGGCGGGAGCGACAACGCCAAACTCTGCCTGTAATCCTTTAACGACTATCCCTTTCGATAAACAGACATCGAAATGTATGAGCAAATTCCTAGAGATAGACGAAACACTTTACAGACTTTTTTGCTTTCGGTTTTCTTTTTCGGTTTTCTTTATTAAACGGTAAGAAAGTGAAAGAATAGATTATAAGTCAAAATCCATTGACTACGGCTTTACAATTAGATGGGTCATACACATTGATTTGTTCGCGACTCTCCTGTGGACGTAGCAAGCGGTGCCCCTTTTCTCCCATAAAATTTTAAGTCATATTGTTTATGTTTATTTCTGAAACGGTATTTTTTTCAGGACTTTTTTAAATGCCATCTTATAGAATGCAGTAGGTTAGGTTAGGTTTGTTTTATAACAATTCCGAATAATAAATTGTTTCAGAAATAAATCACTGTATGACTAACGTTGATTATGACTAATGATACATTATGACTTAAAATTTTATGGGAGTCATTATAGACCCACGTGGCAAGAATTGAGTCTATAGCCAATATTTTCTAGTCAAGTCTGCATCATCAGCGTGTGGGGCGCCTAACCAACTACTGGCCCGTTTAAATAAATCTTAAGATGGCTGACTCAGAGTCACTAATCGTATGACCACAGGAGAGACAACTTTTTTCTTACGGTGTGTATGACCCAGATACTTCATGTCTAGACTTACTACTAATTAAATGACCTGCAGTCTACTGTGTTACCTACTTGAAGTAATCATAGAGCTGCAGTTTCAGTTTTGCTTTATAAACTACCGCTTCAGTTAAGATTTTCCCAGTAGTTTCCTTTAGATAAAAATAAATAAATATCACGGGACAATTCACACCAATTGACCTAGTCCCAAAGTAAGCTTGGCAAAGCTTGTGTTATGGGTACTAGGCAACGGATAAACATACTTATATAGATAGATACATACTTAAATACATATTAAACACCCAAGACCCGAGAACAAACATTCGTATTTTTCATACAAATATCTGCCCCGACACGGGAATCGAACCCGGGACCTCAAGCTTCATAGTCAGGGTCTCTAACCACTAGGCCATCTGGTCTGGTCGTCTGGTCTGGTCTGGTCGTCTTTATCTCATGTCTCCAATGTTTCATGTTAGAGAGTTATGTACCGTAAAAAAAATTAACCTCATTCATTCTAGTAAATAACTCAGTTTTGTTTGTAACAAATAAAAGCTTATCACAAGGCATTTACTCCAAAGATTATTCACAAACATACCTAAACTAGACCAATGTTAGTGCAAAAATTATTGGTCTTTATGCTACATTCTTATCAGAGCTTATACATTAACGAATAACAAGCCTGGGCGAGAGTAAAAAGCTGGCAGTTATGAAAAGACGTCATCATAAAGAAATTGCAAAAAACTCAATATTTTTTTTTTATCGTATCGGTTAAAAGTTCATTGGCGCGTTCATAATTAATATGACTCAGCTTCTATTAGTTACGCAAATAATCAAAAATTTGCATCAAAAATTAAATTTAAATAGATTTTAGGCACAAAAAGCTCGTATCTTTCGCTAATAAGAAAGGAAATTCCGATTCATGATTTAGTAGATACCTTTTTAGATGGGCCCGACATGGCATTGCTACCTTGGCTATGTTTCTAAGGGTTCTATTATGTGATTTTATCTCCGGAAATAGAAGGCTTTTATCCTCCGGGTGACACATTGTCCGGTCTTTATCGTAAGATAGAGCACATTAGGTAAGCACGTAATGTTTGCGCAAAAGAGAGAACTAATGCCAAGTTTTGGATAGGTTATTTGGGTGAAATTTATCTAATGTGATTTCAATTTCCCAAAAGCCGGAAGTAGGTACCTAAACAATACCCGTACACTGTTTGTTTTTGGTGTGATTTTTGCTTTTATCTTAAATAAATGTTTATTTAAGATAAAAGCAAAAATAATAATAAGATTTTGCCAATTGTTGATTATTAATTATTCGGAATTGACTGAAATAATTACGATCCGTATTGGCGATCTCTGGCTTCAAATAGTGTGTAACTAACTATCGTGTTAAATATTTTAGTTTTGAAATTTTGTTCACGTTGTAACGTATGTTGCATATTTTAGTTTTGTTAAATACTTAGAATTTAATAAATTAATAATAAAGAACTGTTTTAAAAAAAAATCTCGCTGAGTTTCTTACTACTAATCAAGTTATTTTGAATCTTATTTCAAACAGTTTAGAATTCATGTTAGGGTAAGCGTACTAGTGAATGAACAGTACCCAGTGAATGAACAAAACGATAATTTTTTGAAATAAAAAGAATTTGGTACGTTTCTACCACGCCTCGTATTTTTTTTTCGACTAGCACCTTTACTTGTCAGGATCTGGTAAATTTGCTTCGACTCCTAAGCAACAGTTTTGAAATGGCGACGATGTAAAGTGGACGTACGTCTGTTGTACATTTTTTCTATTGAGCAGTATTAAGGAAGAACGAAAGCTACTATACTTCTGATGTGTTACTGCATTTGTCCCCGCCACCTATCATTCATTGGGTATGGTTTTTTTAAGCTTTAAAGACCTGTTAGTGCTATTCATATATAGTTTAATGTAATTTATTTACAAACAATACCTTTTAATCCAGTGTTTTTATACTGGAACCCAAAATCGCCTAAATCCAGTGAATGAACGGGGGTGTTCATTCACTGGGACTGCAGGATTTTCTATTTGTGCAATATCTTTCCTTCTAGTAGTCATATTAAGATTTCGTTTTCAGTGACATTGATCCAAATATATTATCTACGGAATGGCCAGTATTGGAACAAACGTAAAATATAGGTTCATTAACTGGTTCAAGTTTTCCAGTGAATGAACTATGTCACTTATAGCTAGTTCATTTACTAGTTTCCAAGATCTAGTGAATGAACAATACTCTTATTTTTGTATTTTAATTGTTTTAGAACATGGAATCGACCAAATAAGTATATTGAATGTAGTTGTATTAATATAACTTCGCTTTTGTATATTTATAGTATAACAAAA
The DNA here is from genome assembly GCA_947563465.1 of Archips xylosteana. Classification (NCBI taxonomy): domain Eukaryota; kingdom Metazoa; phylum Arthropoda; class Insecta; order Lepidoptera; family Tortricidae; genus Archips; species Archips xylosteana. The sequence continues at coordinate 11,214,247 of OX387356.1, forward strand.
CATCATATTCAAAGTTGTTCATTCACTGGTTTCATTTGTTCATTCACTAGAATTTTGCGTTCATTCACTGGTGATTTTACATTTTTTCACTTAAATAGTGATATATCTTCAAACTGTGCAGTAATACTGTTGAATAATGGTGATTTAAGCCAACTAGAGTAGTTGGTTGTGCTATACAAACAGTAATATTTTAAGTAAACTGTGCCCAACTGCCTAAAACTAATTTTCTAAGTCGAAAATTTCCTTAAGTGTTCATTCACTGGTACACTTACCCTACTTTATTTCGATACCACGATGCAGCGACGTGCCGAGGGATGCTGCGGTAAAATTCGTAATGTAACCTGCCGTGCCATGCCGTGCCATGCCGTCAGTGAGCGCCGGCCCTTACCAAGTATTTTAACTGGTAGTACAATCTTAGTCAAATAAAGGTGAACGTACATTTTCAAATAGACACATCGATGTTAATTCATATTTCAACAATGCACGAGTATAGTTTATTTTTGACTGAGTAGACGCCATTGTCACGTCTTAAGAAATTGAGTGACTGTTAGTTTGACAAGAAAAAGTAGATTAAAAAAAGGCTTGATTAAGATATTTCCCAAAAGCAAGCAAAGCCGAATAAGCTCGCTAGTCAAAAATACCTTAGGTCAATTAATTTAGGTAAAACCATTACACGGTCCAAATACGGCAAGGCGAAGATTGATGTTTAAAATGGCGTTCGACATCGCACTGACATGTGTCAAACGCGCTACATGAATGATGAACTTTATCTCCTCTCTGGGAAAATGTATCAGCTGATGTAACCGTAAATAGAAGGCTTGAACTTTAAAAATAAAAAACGCGTTAATAAACATGATTTGTCAGGTCTTAAGACCTGTCTTGACAATTTAATTCTTGACTCAAGAATCTTGAGGCATCTCCCCTACACGTAAAGTCAAGATGATTTTTTTTCCTTTACACCTATAGTTTGGAATATAGCTGAATAGAACTTTCACCAACATTATAAGTTTTTTTTATGATTATATTTTGCTTTTGTTTGCAAAATATTTAGCTTTAAAACGCTAGCTTTTGTTAGAGTCAAATGTCCCCTAATTTCAAGCTAAGCCGTCGGCCTAAAAATCTGAAATAAACAACTTAATATCACTACTTACCTACAAGTTAACGAGTGATAGTTAATTAATACTTAATGTTGAATGGTCGCATATTAGTCGAAAACCCTATAAAATTTGGTCGGATTTTAATTATACTTAAACGTAAATTTCTCGATCGGTCTGTATACGTATACTACCGAATGTATTGATGAATACAAACGATTTTCTTTTACTATTTTTTTTACAAATTATTAATTATTTATATAATTGCCTTTGGTTAGAAAAAAAAAATGTATTTTTTTTATTTTTTTCTTACAGATTAGGCCAATTTAAGAAACTAATTTGAATATTTTAAAATTTGGTCGCGTATTTTTTTTAAAATTTAATTTGTTAAATACCGGATATGGTTGACCGGATATACGTCATCCAGTATCTCGAAACTCTTGATTTCCTTTGCCCATTTGCTTAGAGAAAAAATACTGTTATCTGTCATTCGTACGTCGTCATGTCGTCAATACGTTTCTAACCTTCTGGTTCTGAAAGTCTATTTTCCACGATAATTTTTGAAAAAAATGCTTACCAGTGGAAACTCCGGTGAAAAATTTGTCAAGGCTGACACGCTCAATCTACCCAAAATGTGAAATAGGTCCATTTACATACATCAATATGATCTTCGCAGCAGTACAAGAGAGATATCCTAAAATATTCGACATTTGTAAGACGACACCAGTTCTCACGTAGATCTTCCCTAACACGGACGAATATTTTGCCGGGGCTATTCATGGAGTCATTTGAACAAATAAAACACTTTCTATAGGTAATCCATTTTTTAGTTTCAAAAATGAAAATATCCTTTTTGTTTTGTTAAAAACCTATCCTATTGACATCAGTTAAATTTAAATGACATTATGACAGACATTGACATTTTTTTTAAGTGAAGCGTGAGAGCAAAGGTAAAAGAAAAATGCCTTTGAACCTTTAATGACGTTATTTGAAGATCAAATGAAAGATATCAGTTTTTTTTGGAATATTTCCGCTATTAGCTGTTTATTTTTAAGTCCGACTACAGAAAATGGTTGTATAACATTATTCCTCAATGATAAAAATATAAAAAAAATACAAAAAAATATTTAACCAAAGGGAATTGAAGCACTAAGTGCTACAGTCACTTTAACTAATATCTCCTTAGTACCAAAGGCAAGCATAATTGGAAAAACAGTTGCAGCTAAGACTAAACGTTGTCAGTGCCCAGACAATAACCATTTAAGTACCATTTAGTGTGCCTTTAAATGAGCCATGTAATAGTCTTTGCCTCATTTAGTGTTTTAAGAAATTTAATTTTAATTTCGTTAAACTGTAAAGCTCATGATAAGTTTTAAATTTAATTTCCCTCATATCTGAATTCAGAAAAACTCAGAGGTGCGAACCCGGGCTTAAACCCACAAACCTCTGCTTGAGAGGCCATAGCATAAACCACTATACTCCATTTAATTTAGAATTATAAACCACAACAACATTATATTGCGGCTCGTGAACTGTAATCTCTTTACAATTTGTACTAGAGTAACAATTGACGACACGCAAATAAAGTGACATTAAAACAATTTTATTTTGCGGCTCCCAGACTATTGTACTGTACTATTTGCTAGGTAAGAAATAGTTGACGAGCCGCAATATAATGATGTTGTGGTTTTCAATTCTAAATTAAATGAAGTATAGGCTACCACGACTATAAATCAAATAGAACATTATAAAACAGAAAAGCATAGTTGGGGCTCGAAATCGAATGTAGCGTTCCTCGAACCTATACTCCAATCCGAGCATATCCGATAATATTAATAAATATTTATCAGATATTTTAACCCTTCCATTACCTACTAAGTTGTGAGTTATGTAACTAATAATAATTTTACGATAACTGTCAAGGTTTCGCAATCTTGATAGAACTCTGGCAATCAAACAGCTAAACATCACTCGGAAACGGTTACGTTTGACAACCCTAATGCCGTGAACTCACATCTGAAACAAGCCTACTATAGTACATTGTGCATCTAGGGCCGTAAGTAGAATATTACTAACGAGGGTCTATTAGAAGCCCGACGCCGTAGGCGGAGGGCTTTTAATGACTCGAGTTTGTAATCCCCTTACTGCCCGTGATACACACAATGATTTTCATCACACTGCGAGAAAAAAAAATCCAAAAATAAAATTATTTTGTCTCTAAACACTTAAATTGAATAAAATAATGGCTACCCGCCAATACAGATTGTCACTTTTTCGAGTCATCTACCATAGATAATGTAAACTGTGTTTAGTTTAGAATTCGAAAGGTCATACGGCCAGATTCTACCAACATTTTAAAAAAATATTACTAAAATTATTGCAAAACTATTTGTTGTAAATTTAAAATATAAAAATAACGAATTTTCATGAAGCGTAGATAAGTTTTGTGTTGTAAAATTTGGGTTATAGCTAAGTTTTAAAGATAATAAATAAAACGTTGGCTGACTTGAAACCTCCTTTGCCTGAAATTACTTGTTTGCAAATTTTAAAACTAAAGTTAGAACTCCCTTGGGTAGAAAAATTGTACGTAAATCCATAACTCCCTTAAGAAAAATTTAGGCCTTTGACATTTAGTATACAGACATGGAATAACACCATTGACGAGCAAGTGTGATGAAAAACACTTTATTATGTACATACATACAATACTTAATTAGCTAGTCCGAAAATTGACAAATAAATTAAAAATAAAAACGGCTTAAAAATCATGTTTGTTGTATGAGAGCCCCCTTAATTATTTTTTTATTTTAATTTAATTATTTATTTTTTAAGTAAATATATAAGCGTCTACCTGTTGCCGTTATCAATATCGAGCAAAAACGAGCAAAAAAATTACTTTTGTGGTATGGGAGCCCCCTTAAGTATTTATTTATTCTGTTTTTTAGTATTTGTTGTTATAGCGGAAACAGAAATACATCATCTGTGAAAATTTCGACTGTCTAGCTATCGCTATCACGGTTCATGAGATACAGCCTGGTGACAGATGGACAGACAGACAGATAGACGGACGGACGGACAGCGGAGTCTCAGTAATAGGGTTCCGTTTTTACCATTTGGGTACGGAACCCTAAAAAACGTATGTAGTATGTAAACATTTAATTGAAAAAAAGAAAGAAACACAATTGACAACTTGAGATACCTACATGTACTTGCTTAAAAATGTTAGAAAAATCAAAATTAACTGAAAAAATTATGGTGTAAAATTATGACTCTTACTAATATTATAAATGCGAAAGTTTGTATGGATATTTGTGACTCTTCCTCGCTAAAACAGTTTGACGAATTCGGATGAAATTTGGCACACAGACAATTAATTTATAACTTGGATTAATATTTATCTCGTAAAATTGAATAGTTGCGATAAAATTAATGAAACCTTGGTAGATGGAATCACGGACAACATCTACACATAATAGTACCAAAATAAAAAATCTTTTTCAATGTATTAAACAAAGTAAGAATACATTAAGAAGTAGTTTCTGACGACATACAAAATAATGTTTATTTTTCAAATAGCTTGTTATTTATAATATTGCTTGAAGCGTAAAGATGGGGATTGTGTGTCCTCAGTACAATTTGAAGAGGCTTGATAGTCGAGACAATCGCAATACAAAGATAACGCGTCTGTTTTGCTAGATAATCGATTCTTGACGACCATGCGACGCGTCCATTCCACCCTCTTCCTAAGTCCATGTCAGTTATTTTAACAACTAAAGTAACCTATGAGTGGATAGGCTGAAAATTTATACAATGCGATACGATGACTATTATACACCACAAAATATGAAAAGAGTATTTCACGTTATTTTGTGAGTAGAAAAAGCATTATTATTGCACGAAAATGTCCCTTCCAAACGGTTTTCATGAAAAAAGAATAGCAGCACCTATGAGCAAGATGACTATAAATCATACAGAAAGTTATGGCGGTGACATCCGAGGGTATAGTACCCTCATTTCGTCGCACCTACTTAATGCAGCTCCTGATTTCATTATATTAAATACACAAAAGCAGAGAATCCGTAAAAACAAAATATGACGCTGTCGCATTTGTAAATTCGCAGACAATTTTAAGGAATGAATAACATTCACGTCTTTACGTTCGTACTCAAAAGAGCAGTTTGCAAAACGTCCCCACAAACGTGTTGAAGATTTATCTTATTACAGTTGGCATGTGTAGTTTTTTGCATTCACTCCACTTTGCAAGTTCCGAATTGCCCCGATGGCATTAAGCTTAAGCGGATATAGGTACAATAACAGTTGTGAGAAATGTCCTCATTTTTCTCCACGTAAAACGATCCTACGTATTGTCAAAGTTTGAAAGGTACGTGATTCACTCCCTTCAGTTGAGTGTATTTACATGCGTAGGGGAAAATATTTGAACGTGGAAAATCATAAAAGCGTCTGCCGCGACGTGCGTCGAACCGAACGCGGCTTCTGTGAAAAAGGAGTGAAAAAAATGACTTGCAGTAATCGTGTGTAATCTTTCGAGAACAATGTAACGTTTACAAATGAAAAGTTCTCACATTATAAATAAGAGCATTTTGTGGGAAATATAATTATGTATATCTCTCAAAAACGCTAGTCACATCACGATTTTTTTTTCTCCACAAAGCTCATGGTAAATTTCAAATGTCATTTCGCACGTTAATTCCGAAAAACTCTGAGGTGCGAGGCGAGCCCGGTAGTTACATTTTTTAAAGGGGATTCTTTGTCCATTATTGAATAAACTTTTCAAGAGGTATGCAAAAACACGATTCAAGCCAAGAGAGATGTCTCATTCCCGACTCACGAAGGTCATTTATGCTAATTAGGACAATAATTATTCAATTTCGGGTCCCAAAGTTAATAAGACTGGTTAGAGACTAATTATTCTTTAGAGAATACGCCAAGAAAATACAATGTCGAGCAAAAACAAATATACATATATGTAATTAAGTCTCAAACAGCGTGTTTAACTGGAGGAAAATAACTTTGACACCAAATTAATAAGCCTGTTACAAAGATATTCAAGATGGTAAGATAAGAAAAAGGATGGTTAAGAAAGAAAAAAATAAAACGTAACAAGTATAAAGACAAAGATAAAACGCAAAACGTATAAAAGATAGATAGCTAATAGATTAATATTGTTTATTTCGTTTCTTTATTATAACTACTTACACTTTTAATTCCCTAAGGAACGGTAAACAGACAGTAAATCCTGAGTTCCGACCTTTTCTAACGGATGTATTTATTCATTGATTTCTTCTTTATAAAGTACGTTAGAATTCACGATGATATTTAAAGTAATATGGACACTTTTCTGAACTGTCTTCAATTGAATCCGTGCGAGTTTACAACTTTGAAGACATTTCTTCTAAAAACGTCTAAACTTGATTATGCAGAAAGCGCCATAAAGTTGGTAGGTACATACAAGTGTTTGCTAGAACGTCGCGTAAAACGACAGAGTTTCGGGACTGCCATTGTCTGGGCCATGATTTTAAAATGATTAAATCAATGAAGTGGAAATATAAAGTATACATTTACATATAAAACATCGTTCCAATAAGCTTGTAAACTAAGCATATCTGAGATATTAAATACGTTCATAAACACTGAAATAACTGCTACTTTTATAAAAATGAGCAAAAACGCAGTCAGTGGGAGTAAAATACATGTTTGGCAAGCGCTGGTTAATTTTCTTGCTCGTTTGCCATTTTATGTCATAAAAAAAAACGCAGAACGAGCATCAGGATAGGAAGAATAGCTTCTGCTTACTCTAACATAATATGATTGCGTCCTGGCTTTGGCGACTTAATTTTCATTTACTCAAAAATTCTGAACCATCGATCAACTCAACACTAACAAAAGATTCGAATTAACGGAACAAAATGCTGTTCGCACTAAGACCCGTTTTTTGCTGCGACTCAATTCATTAATTATGCATTCGTTTAATTGGAAAACTGGCTCCTTTTTACTCTGCAACCACATACAGCTGCTCAGCGGTCATTAGTGTCAGTGATAAAACTCAGGCCCGGGAGACGACGCACGGGAACTGCCTTGGGCTGGGACTTACAACACTGAATTTATACAGGCCTTTGAGCAAGCTTGGAGTTTACGGAACATTTTAGATTCATTAGTGAAAATGTGGCGGAAGAAACTGTACGAGTTAAGGAATTAAATACACTATAATGTTAAATATAATTCACTAGTCGAAACTGTTTTGGCTTATGTATTATCTAAATGTCTGTTATTTTTCGCTGCTTGTTTCCCATTATTATAATAAATAAAAAAAAAACAAGTTACGTGAAAAACCAGAGTGCATTATTGAATGTTTAAATACCTTCATAGTAATTTTCCAAATTAAAGTGGCTAATACTTAATCAATGTAAAAATAATTTATTGAATCAGGCGTTACTTTGCGGAGGTCCATATTAATGAACTAAAACAATTACTTTGCTCACCCGCGACCTTACAATAGTTACGTTTATGCAAGAAATGCGTGTTCATGCAGTTCCTCCACCTCCACACTGTACGAACACACACAAATCACATAAACACAACCATCACCACCACCAAGCTACACTGACGCGTTTCGAACTCAACCAGAGCTCATCTTCAGATTAACCACAACCGTATGCTATGCTACCAAATGTTAAACTAACAAATGTTAAACGTAACTATTGTAAGGTCGCGGGTGAGCAAAGTAATTGTTTCAGTTCATTTAGTTCAATGTAAAAATTTAGAGATTTTTACTCATAATTCCCGACACACTCGGGACTTCAGCGCGCTATTTTTATTGCTAAAACTAAGTCGATGTTTCGGCCACATTACACTGATTAGTCTATTCATCATTATCATTTCTCATTGATATCCAAACAATACGGTTGGATTTGAAGCGGCTTGGACCTGCGGCCTTTACGAAATCATCCGTCCATTTCGTTAGTGTATTAAATATGTGAACAATCAATGCTCAGTATGTTTTCGTCACGAACCGCGCTTTGCGTGAAAAGGCAACTCACATGGCTTAATAGTGACTGGGTTTGGAGTTGATCGACGCTTTATGGTTGTTAATGTATAATACCTGCTTGCATCCGAAATTCCGGTCCGAAACGCTTGACAGCCTCGACGGCGAGCACAGCGGCGGCCTGATGCAAACCGTGGGCGAGCATCTGCGCGAGCGTCGCGGCCGCCGCCACGCCCCAGCCCCATCCCCCTTCGGGGTAGTAGTGGCGCGTGAGCGTGAGTAACTGCCGCGGGTCGAGCTTCGCCTGCCGCGTCGGCGCCCCGCTCGCTTCCAGCACGAGCGGCAGAGACCGCGTGCGCAGCAGCGGCGCACCGCCGGACGACCATGACTCTTCCATCAATGCGCGCGCCGAGCATCGTGCGACGGCTGCATCACCGGTTCACTCTAGAACGTGCTCTCATGTCCGGCGCATCACTTCACTTTAACCCCCCTTAAAACATCAAGTACGACATAGATGTCGATATTATCGATGCTTTTAAGTGCTCTGGAAGCTCACCGATCAAATACTGAAGTACTATTGAAGTACCCTAGAGATTGTAATAGTAGTTTTAAACCACTTCAAAAGTTTTAAGTGCGCAATAAGAACTGAATAAAGATGCTTAGAACTTTTTGTGCACGTGTTTTCAATAAACTTTAAAAATACCATAAGCAGTAAAGGAGAAAAAGAATTTTGGTAAAAAATATGCTTAGTTTGCGTTTTCTCCACGTCAGCTAGCAAGACAACAAATCAAGAAAGCCGATGAAATAATGTTCCGCCCTTCACGATACTAGTTCATCTTGTCCTCGACAAACGTCAGAGAGCGTCTGGTCTTTGTACCTTCATAAATCTGCTTAGAGTTTACTGTCAGTGGCCAATCCGTACTAAATTCTTATAAAGTGGCTTACAAATCAAATCATTGACCAAATGCATCTGTCAGACGAGTACACGACGAAGCCACTCGTAATATGACTAAGCATGTTATGCTTGACAATCCATTAAGCATACCTACCCGCCCGACAGGGAGGCATGTCAGCCTACTAAAATATATTTGTTATCTGAAGAGCACGTGAGACGTTTTAGCTTTTATAGGGCCAATAACCTGATACGTTATAGTTATAAGATTTTTCGCATTACGTCTGCAGATACAATACCGTGTTTGTCCTAGGGGTTGAATATAAACGAAAAGCTTTGAACGCAATCCAATACCTATGGTTATGTTTACGAAGGACTACTATTAGATACGTGGAAGTAATAAAATTGGTTGGTAGTCGTATTTGCCATAAACCGCTGGGCAAAATACGAAGCGCGTATAGAAACCCTATATTTATTTCATGTTGTGTCGTATTATAATAAAACACGCATAAGGATCATAAAGTAAAAAAACCCGTAATAAATGTACGTCATAAAAAATAATGGTCTTTAAATTCCTATTTAAGAGACTACATCAAAGGATTCAATTTGACCTGGGTATAAATAAGATGAATGTCATTAAATTGTCGGAGTTCTTCACGAAGAGTTAACGCAGCCTGCAGTTCCAAGTTAAGAATCATAATTAATGTAAGTACGTAAGTAATCAACAGCGGCAGTGTAATAATTTAGACTGATTACCGACCTATGTACGAGTATGAACATAACTGAGGGTTTGAACCTGGTGATTTTGATTGGAAATGAAGTTTCTGGGTGATGTTTTTAGTTACCATCCAAATTTTGATACGTGAATTTGTATTGATAAAGAACACTTTGGGTTGTCCGTAGTAATGATTCAAACCATAATTATTAAGTAGGTACTTGTTGAATGACACTAAATGGTATATCAAAATTCGGATGCAACTGAAAAGTCACCTTGCAATCAATCAATCAATTTATTGTGAAGAATTTAGGTACAGCATATAGAATAGAAAAATAATATGAATTCAGATAGGGTCTTTATTTTCTGGAGTCAAATTAATTCTAGGCGCTTTTGTGGTTAGCATTATATTATTATAAATAATGTCGGCGTTGTAAATAAAAACAAATAAGTATCTTACTTTCATCATAATATTACCGCAATGCTATATGTTACAGTTACTAGTTAAATGGCGCAGAAACTGTGAAAAGATGGTTGATAGGCACAAGTCGACTGCGATGTAGGCCCACGCGGGCAATAGATAGCGGCTTGTTTGTTGTAACACAATTTATGGGGCAGCATTATCGGGGGAAGCCAAAAAGTTGCCTTACGTATTTACCCCTAAAGAGGTTGTTGTTTCTACTTATGTTTCGTTGAAAGGGGTTACATATTAAGGTATTGGGAAATTACGTATGATGCCGCTTTCGATGTTCCTTGTTTGTTGTTGCGTTGCTCTAAGTAATTATTGAATTCTAACATTGGAGCTTTGCTCGCAACTTTATCTGCATCACCTCCTACCGGAGCCAACACGATTCCATCTTTCAAGCCAGAACATTCACAAAACGTCACAAATTGGTTGCATATATTTGCAGATTAGCGTATACGAACTTTGGTGAGTCGTTATTTTTACGTACATTCAAGTGCAAAAATATAGGCGCATACAACTTGCTCATGAATATGTCCCGTAGCTCTTATGTCATCGAATTAAGGCATCGGTACAAAATGATGAGAGAATTAAATAAATACATATTTTTGCAACTGACCGTACCTTTAGCACACAGTTCTAATAATGAACTAAAACAATTACTTTGCTCACCCGCGACCTTACAATAGTTACGTTTATGCAAGAAATGTGTGTTCATGCAGTTCCTCCACCTCCACACTGTACGAACACACACAAATCACATAAACACAACTATCACCACCACCAAGCTACACTGACGCGTTTCGAACTCAACCAGAGCTCATCCTCGGAGTTACCACAACCGTATGCTACAGTTCTAATGCTATAGTTCGTATGCTGTAGTTCCGTACAGTTCTAATAATTGAATTTGAACTTAGTATAATAAATATGTATTAAATCAATTGTTAACCATCTAATTTTTTTCCCTATATATTTCTGTACGAACGAAAATCTAGTTATAAAGTCTCCAATGTGTATATGTCTTTCGACTAGTCTAGTACTTAATAAAAGTTGCATCTTTCGGTGTTCGCTGATAGTAACTATATAAAATATTTTAACATTTTATTAATAACTGAAATGTAAAATTTCTCTGGGAATTATTTTCCACAAAATCCACGAGGCAGTATAATATATTTTACAAAAACACGATAACAAAAACTGAAGTGTCATTCGTAACACCTATATCGCGCCAATTGACATCACACTCCGTATCAAATTCAGAGGATTACAATAATAACTTATTATACTTTCTGACAGCGGCACGACCGTCTTCAAATAATAAACCGAGCCCTTTATATCTCGTATCAAGGATTTCTGTTATTGGCCTCAGAGACAGCGGTACCCGTGTTACAATGACATCTGATAATACTTTTGTTTTTAGGTCTACGAGGATGACGGCTCTATTGTTACGTCTACCACTCCTTATGAAAAAGATTTACGTCAGAAAATAATCATCCTTTATCGAGTTTATATTTTGTAGTAAAAGTTAATCATTTGTAAAAAAATATTTTTGACATATTTGTATGTATAAGCTCGTGGATTGTGGCAGCTTTAGATTGGCATGGTTGTAAATTTATTTTAACGTTGATTAGTAACTAAACTGTCTAATTTCAGAAATTTAATTTCCTAATCTTTGTATAAAATTTAATTTATGTATTTCCTGTTAAGAGTTATATTATTTGATTAATATTGTAACTAGATCTCATTAAAACATAAAAAGAAAATGCTCTGGGTCCGGGGATTGAATCCAGGCCTTCTGATAACCCGGGACGCGTGCTGGACATTACATAAGCCCAAGCATAGAGGTCCTCTACACGATGGACCATTAAATGGTCGGTGCGATAGCCCAGCGATAGCTGCAACGCATCTACACTTGAGGTCTTAACGCAACCTTTGATGTGCGGCTGAAAAACCCATCCGTCCCAGCCGTCCCATGACCATCGCACGCCCATACGCCATCCGACACCACTACGCCCTCCGAACGCTGGCCCATCATAGGTGACCATCGCGATAGCGCATCGTGTAATGCAGGCATTACACGGCGATATTTCCCAATGAGTTACTATTTTTTATGTGCGATTTTTTTGTCGCCAAGCGCCTTCAGGTTTCAGCTTGATCCCTAGCATTTTCAATTTTTTAATTATTTCAATGTGTTTTAATTACCTACATTATTAATTATTATTAAAAGAAGATCATAAATATACGTCTTAGCCTAGTTGGTAGTGACCCTGCCTACAAAGCAAGAGGTCCTGGGTTCGAATTCCGGTAAGGGCATTTATTTGTGTGATGAGCACGAATATTTGTTCCTGAGTTATGGATGTTTTCGGTGTATTTAAGTATTTATTTAACTATATAAGTATGTTTATCGTCGTCTAGTACCCATTGTACAAGCTTTGCTTAGTTTGGGACTAGGTCGATTTGTGTAAAAAAAAAAACAAATATAACGCGACTCGCAAGTGAGTACTAAAATACTTCTAAGTACTTTCCTGTTTACATTAATTACCCATTCTAGTAATTAATGAAAAAATCATGATAGTTTTTAATCACGCTAACATTAAAACATGAAGCCAATATTAATCACTTAGACAATTTGAATTTCATACTCGTAATCTTTGATCAATTATAACTGTAGATCCACAGTCGCGCGCCCGAAAATGTCCGAGCCAAATGAGCGCCACTTTGATAAAAGTGGCCTTCTTTTTTATCAGTACGTTGCGTGAAATTGTCAAGTTTAGCTGTCAAGCGTCAACCGAAATTCGACTGTAATGAAGTAAAGACTAGGTTCAAATTTCTGTGTAGGTGATGATTTTAATTGTTATGCAAACAAATAAAAAAGTTCGGACATTTTTTGAAGGGGATTTTGTTCGGCAATTTGTATCTTCAGTTATAATTGATCAAAGCTCGTAATTACACTTCAGACTGCCTTTACAAATGGTCAATTTTGGCGTTTATCTAACCCTATCATCAAGCAATAATGGTGCGTTTACACATAAGCACGTAATAACAGACTTGTCATTGTACCAATGGCCTTGACGTATCGAGAGCACCTATCATCAGATTGATGAGATAATAGCTAAGTGATCGGGAACACAGTACAGACCAGTAACCAATCTATGAACAACGCAACTTGTATTACTGTATTTTAAGAGCGTTTATACCTGCTGAGCTGGCAACGTTGCATTTTTGTTAGTTTTTCTCGATTATTCCATAAAAATTGAATGAAAATTAAAAATGTGGTGTATACGAATTGTTCTAATACATAAGTTAATGTGTCTACTGCAATAATTATTCGTGATAGACTTTTATTTTCTTTAAAAACGAACAAATTATTACCAAACGGTTTTTAAAGAAAATAAAAGTCTTATCACGAATAATTATTGCAGTAGACACATTAACTTATATATTAGAACAATTTGTATACACCACATTTTTAATTTTCATTCAATTTTTATGGAATAATCGAGAAAAACTAACAAAAATGCAACGTTGCCAGCTCAGCAGGTATAAACGCTCTTAAGATAACTTGCGGAATTTGCACTCCATCAAGTGCGGCCGTTCAGTTTCTCCTGGCTATCTCGCCTGGGTCATTATTTGAGCGTTTCAACCGCCTCACTTTTTTGGTCACCTTATCTACGAATTGGCTATAGATTTTGATGGCGTTTTCGGTTATTTATTAGAGGTCCTGTAATTCTACCAGATAACTGGAAATTGTATCAGAATCTTCTGTCTTCTGTCTGTTTCTATAAAAAAGTGCCCACAAAAATAATTCGAAAGAAACGCTCAAATCATGAGCCGCCTACTAGTCTGGGTAAGATCGATTGAAATTCGATGCGCAGCATACTTCTTTGCGAGTGTGAATTCAGGTTGTTGTTCGTAGATTAGTTACTGAGTTTGTACTGTGTCGGGAGGTGTATGAATTCCACCTACATCCTACATCCATCACGATTCGTGTATGAGGTGGCTATTTATTTGTAAACTATTTATATGTTCTTTTAGACCTGTGTTTTGTGAAGGAGTAAGGTCCAGTGAAGTTTTACGTGTAAATAATTGATTTAGAGTTTGAAGAAGTTCGTTATTTAGATGCAGAAAAAAAAAGCTGATTTCAACGATATATATCTACTTAGGTCATACTGAAAGTTTCTGGATTCTAAAAAATAAGACTACGCATTATCGTTATGACACATTTATTGTTTTTCAAAGTATATACCCTCCCTATTTACACACTTTTGCATTCGCTGGAACCATTGTGAAAAGCAGTGGGTCCAGTCTTCCTTAGGGACTTCTTCGATGGCCTCGTGGAAAGCATTCACTGCCATTTCCGGACTTGTAAACCGTAAACCTCTAAGTTTATCTTTAATCTTTGGGAACAAAAAGAAATCGCATGGTGCAAGATCAGGGCTGTATGGCGGATGAGTCATTAATTCTACATTTGAGGCCTCCAAATACGCATTCGTTGCTTTAGCGGAATGTGCCGACGCGTTGTCGTGATGAAGGACTATTTTGCTACGGGGACGCTTTTCACGAATTTTTTCAAACACTTTGGGCAAGCACGTGTTCACATACCAATCTGCAGTTACTGTCTTTTGGTTTTCAAGTGACACAGTGGTGTAATGTCCCGATTTGCCGAAAAACGAAGCAACCATTTTCTTACCTGTGCTTCGACTCTTTTACTTTCGTCGGCAAGTCTTCAAAAGGAAAGACCCATTCAGCCGATTGACTTTTTCTTTCCGGTTCAAAGCAGTATACCCAGGTTTCGTCACCTGTCACGATGTTATATACAGCCATTGATTGTCCTCCGTCAAATTTTTTTATCATTTTGCGGCACCACTCTACACGCAGTCGTTTCTGGTCTTCCGATAAATCATGCGGTATCCATCGGGTGCAAAGTTTCCAAACCTTCAGATGCAAATGCAATATCTTTTGGACCTGGCTCATTCCAATTCCTAAGGTAGTACGAATTTGCTGACATGTAATTTTTTTGTCAGTTTCAATTAGTTGTCGTACAGTATTAATATTAATATCGGTAACCGCAGTTGCTGGCCGGCCTTCACGTTCATCGTCATGGAGATGGTCACGTCCTCGTCTAAACTCACTAAACCACGAATAGACAGAGCTACGACATGGGGCTTCATCACCAAATGCTAATAGAAGTCTTTGACAACTCTCTTGCTGACTTAATCCACATCGGAAATCGTAAAAAATCATGGATCGAAAACTTTCACGACTTAAATTCATTGCAACAGCGACACACAAATTTCAATCCAACACCACGATGAAAAAACAAATGACAGTCTCGTAAATTAAAAATGGCGCATTCATTAATTTATACTGCCAGAGAGTTATTTTTTCAAATCCTATTATTGCTTTTTTAATTTTCTTTTTATAAGTGGCCAGTTCCAGAAACTTTCAGTATGCCCCACGTATTTCGTCCAAAATGTCGCTTAAAGTGTTTCTCATTTCCACCGTCGATATACATAATAGTCATCTTGTGTTTTCACATTAACTTAATTGTTGCTTCTAAGTTGGTTGACAGTGCTAGATTTGCAATGCACGAGGTCTAGTTTTAATCCAAATAGTAAATTTGGTGTATACTGTAATAAAATACCTGTCGCATAATTGGCCATTTGCATAGTACCAGCGTGTAATTTGGTGTAGCATGTGCAATTAGCAAATGCAGTGGGACAGTGTAACCACCTGGTGCCAGGCACAACATGCACTATTGTACGAATTAAATGAAACGACATAAACAAACAAAAGGCAGTAAATGGCGGAAAAAAGTAAAGCAGTGGACTTAAGAGTTGAAGTTTAGAAGTATGAGAAAATTATTGGCTCCAAAATTGGAACCAAATATCTCAACCGACCATAAGGCGACGATGTACAAAAACCATAAATTTTTACTTGGGCTCCCGCAGTTCCTCTGAAAATTGGTAGAATAAAACACATTTAGGCCTAACGTAAAAAAAGTAAAATTACGAGACATTTTTCCCCGTTTCTTAAATGAAATGTTTACCATCCGCAACCAAAGATTTTTTTCTCATTTGGTACGGAAGACAATCTCAGAATGTTATTTCAGCAGGTAGAATTTTTACGGATAGCTATAACTCGGAAACGACATGGTTCTACACAGGAAACTATATCGCTACTGCAGTCGATTGGCATATTTTTACAGGCAATTATGACACTATCTCCGTCCGCAATTGATATCGTCGAGATATATTTCCGAGAGGATTAATTACCGGAGCTGGCCATTAATGTCACTTTTATTGCACACATATCATTCGAACAATTACGTAACACTCTGAAAGACCCTAATTCTTTAAAGAAGAGGGCGTTGTTACCTACCGAACGATATAAACAACGAAATTGTTACTATATTCCAGAATTTTACGTTTAAAACGTAGCAGTTATAAAAAAATGGCGCATTCATTAATTTCTACTTTTTCATATCGTGCTCTACCTAGTTATTATTTTGAGAAATTGACAGTTATTGAACCTTTATATACTTGACCTTTTTAATGGCCAGTAATCACTAAACTATTACTTTATTAAGGCTACCTTCGTCAGCGAACTTTTACTTTAATTGGACTTCATATGTCAATATAAATGTCGATTGGGGCGTTTAAATTCCAATATATGAATTCGATTAAAACCAGCTGTGTAATTTTAGCAAGAAACAATGAAAAAACATTAAGTTTATTTCTGAGTTGTATACAATCTGAGTGAAGTTGGGATGGGACGTTTTTAAAGAGTTTTATTACCACTAATTTCGGTGTTTCGTTTTTTATTACGTGTTCCGATGAGAGCCTCTTATGAGTGCGACACGATGGCATTTAATTTGGCTACCACTTTAACTTCACTGTACCATGCCGATCCGTTCAAATAAGGAATTGAGTTTTTTGGCAAAAAAGTAATATGAACATTTCATTGCCATTCCAAAGAAAACATATTGCGAAAAAAATGTCTGGTGTACTTAAGTACTCTATAAAAATAATGACGCTACCTTCATTTGTAACAATACAAAGCTGCTCAAGAACACTTGAAGTAAGTAATTTGTTCTGTGAACTTTTGGTTCCTTAAATTGGAAAGGGCCATTTTTCTTCACTATAATAATACACTGGAATTGAGCAAAGAGTTACCTACATAAGTCGAGCGTTCTCTTTTACACATCTCTAAATCTGTCTGCATTTCCTTTAAATATAATGGTCCATTAAAATATCTTAATGGTCCTGTTCTAATTTGTACCCCATTCAAACGTCAACTAAATAAACTATTCAGTTAATTAACAATGCCGTTTGACCACACATAAATGTCAGTTTCACGTGCAATATAATTCTTTCCACTAAATGAAATGAAATTATAGGAACCAAAGGGATCCAACCGAATAGCAATGCTTGTAGTTGTTTATTTCACATATAAAAAAGTTTTCTTCTGAGTTTATACTTTTGAAACAGTGGTCGTAGTTCTCGGTCGAGGATTGACAGTAAACCTTTATGCACACTTTTGGCAAAATAATGAAAAAAAGGTCAATGCTTTACGATTATAGTAATGAAATGTTGCTGGGCCAAAATATTCAATCTTCATAATCAAAGTCGCGGGCAAATTATTACAAAGATGTCTAATAAACCTAGCACTAATAAACTACACTTTAAATTAACTTAAAAAATTTAATGTCGACTTTACTGCAAACATTTAGCGATAAACGTCCTTGTAGCGGAATTAACACATGACAGTTAACTCGCTCCGATTTGTGCTAAAATGGCACGTTTAATTATACTTAAAAGAAACCGTTATCCACTAACCATACAATCCACTGTAAATATTTATCATCATCATCATCATTTTAGCCGAAAGACGTCCACTGCTGAACATAGGCCTCCCCAAGGCTCGCCAAACAGATCGGCCCTGCATCATCCGCATCCAATGCGTTACCACCACCTTAACCAGGTCATCGCTCTATCTTGCTGGAGGCCTACCTACACTGCGCCTTTCGGCCCCATCGGCCGTCAGTTCTACGAGCGATGTGCCCTGTCCACTGCCACTTGAGTCTAGCGATTCTTCGAGCTATGTCCGTGACTTTAGTTCTTCCGCGGATTTCATCATTTCTAATGCGATCCCGCAGAGAAAATAGTAAATATTACAAATGCGAAAATAACTCTATTTCTCTGTTACCTCTTTACGCTTAAACCACTGACGACTACGACTGACTGACTATTTAGACTAAATTTGGTACGGATATAGTTTGAGCCCCTGGAAAGGACATAGATAGACCGTAGTAGATTTAAATATTTGCCATAGAGCTTGTCTAAGCTAAAATGACGCGCCCCTCTATCAGTTGATTTTGACGTGTGCGTGCAAATATACGACTCTTCTTCTGTTTGGGAGCGTCGACAATTGCGTGAACTATGATCAGTGACCAACATCACGATCGACAAATCGCATGAAAAAATACTATGCGTAAATTCGGTGGGAGGGCGCGTCATTTTAAATTAGACAAGCTATACATTAGCATGGAACCCTATCTATACTGTTTGTGGCCCGACACGTACTTGGCGGTTTTTATTTGTGTGGCAGCCGTTTGTCGACCATTATTCTTCTAAGTGTCACAGTTGTTAGTTGAATCATCAACTTGGTGACGGAATAAGTTTTATAATTAAAGTGTCAGCTTTTATGATTTTTATGCCAGAAAGATACCTCGGCGTAATTTCCACGTAGCACGCCAAGTTCACCAGTTAAGCGGTGCGGTATAAAGGCATTGATTTTTAAATTACAGTAAGTAGAATACAGCAACGTTTTCATACTAATTATTATTAATTATTCGTACTAAACTGCAATTAATGTCCATGGGATCATGATGGATGCTCAGCCTACATTGCCTTAATGTAAGTGATTTATGGGTAGTGAAAATGAAAAAATTCCGCCGTCGAATTCGTTATCCTTCTGCGTGAGTGAACTGAAAAGAGACTACATCATTGTTTGAAGAGATGAATGGGCCATGTACACGGTAAAATTTATCTTCCGTAATTACGTCTTTGTTTCAGAAAGTCAAAGATTAACCCTTTTCTTCATCAAAGTTACAACAGACATGGCTGTATGGGTGATATTTCCTGTGCTTATCTCTACAGGAATGACTAAAAAATGGCGATGGCAAATGTCAAACTGACAGATAAAGACAAACGAATGTTAAATTAACAAAAAAAAAAAATGTTAATGTTAAGCTTAACAAACGTTTATGAAGAATACAGCTATACGCCACGCCATGAGTTTTGTTATATAGAACAAAGAAATAGGAAGACTTCTGTCAAAATTGTCATTAGACACTGTTTTCTTTCGCAAACAAAAGAAATAAAACTAAAATTATAGTCATGATGCCATGATGCCTGGTCACAATTTTGTGTGGAATGGAAATTAAAAAAAAACCGGCCAAGTGCGAGTCGGACTCGCGCACCGAGGGTTCCGTACAAATTTATATGTATCTATGAACATCCAGTCTTAGCAGACCCCTGCTCCTAAGCAAAATGTGAGCAGTGTGGGATCATTGTAGATTGGTTACTGATATAGACAGACAGACAAAAAAAAAATTATGCTTTTCGCAATTTTTCCTTTATCTGTGCTATAAGACCTTGCTTCGTACCAAATTTCAAGATTCTGAGTTCACGGGAAGTACCCTTTAGGTTTTGATTCCCTTGCGAGTTTCGAAAATATGCGGAAATTTGCGTCATAAACGGCTGTATCTTTTGATTGCGTTGGCTTAGAAGTTTGATTTTTTCACAGCTCCAAGGGACAGTAGACTCGAGTATTTGATATAAATTTCAGCTTGATAACTCCACGCGTTCCTGAGAAAAAGGGTCTTGACAGACAGACGGATGGACGGACGGACGGACAACAAAGTGATCCTATAAGGGTTCCGTTTTTTCCTTTTGAGGTACGGAACCCTAAAAAGAAAGTACGGATATTAGGTAAGTACTGATAGGTATAGCGTTGATTCTGCTATGTTTTCTTAGGCATATAATTCAGAGTGAAGGTATTATTGGGTGAACATGAGATAGATACATACTTAAATACATAATATTAAGCACCCAAGACTCGAGAACAAACATTCGTATTATTCATACAAATATCTGCCCCGACGCAGGAATTGAACCCGGGACGTCAAGCTTCATAGTCAGGTTCTCTAACCACTTGGTCGTATGAAATTAAAATATGTCGGTTGTCGTTTATTGCGGATGATGCGCGCGACAGACGCGTGCCGGCTAACGCATGTATTTGGGTCGGTGCATTTGCCCATAAGGACGCATTTGCATCAAATGTACTGGCAGCCGACGGCGAGCAGACTCGCTGTGTTAAGGCAAGTTTATCTGAATTCAATTAACTTTTGGTATAAGCAAAAAAAAAACAAACTTATCGATGCACGAAATGAAGGAACTGGTGATGCGATCGCAAGTGCCCTGACTTGTTAGACAATACGGCCTCAAATGATGCGCAGATGTGGGAATGTGCTTTAAATACCTATTTGAAAATTTCAGCTTATTTACTTTGAGCTGCGGTAAATATGTACCTATCCTTCATTTTGATAAAACAGTTTTAGTTAATAAGCCATTTTTTGGATGATTGTTCTGAAACTTGCGACAAATATATAATTGTACAAAACTAGTGGCTCTGTGAGCTGTAGAGATCGCAAAATGGTCGAAATATGATATTTTATATGTTTTCAACCCCCGTGGCTCAGTTGGCACTGAGAAAAATTCAAAAACTGAATCGACAAAATATTCCATGCAATTATTGAATCTGTTCACAAAATTACACGAGTATCAGTTGAGAAATGCGATTTGTAAAGATAGTCGGTCATACACCGGACATTCGCTGGACTGAAATTTTTGCGTTTTTGAATTTTTGTATGGCATTTTGTCCGAGCTGAAACGGAGGCGCTTCGCATTCGCTCGGTCAATATTATCAAGAAATAGTAAAAACCAGCCAAGTGCGAGTCGGACTCGCGCACGAAGGGTTCCGTACCATTATCTATAAAAATGGCAAAAAAATCACGTTTGTTCTATGGGAGCCCCCTTAAATATTTGTTTTATTTTAATTTAATTATTTATTTTTAAAGTGAATGTATAAGGAAATATTCTGTGAATATTTCAAGCGTCTACCTGTTGCCGTTATCAATATCGAGCAAAAACGAGCAAAATAATCACGTTTGTTGTATGGGAGCCCCTTATATATTTATTTATTATTTTATTTATTTATTTTTTATTTTATTTATTTGGGGCATCAACAGCAATACAATACATTATAATGAGACTTAATTCTGTTTTTTAGTATTTGTTGTTATAGCGGCAACCGAAATACATCATCTTTGAAAATTTCAACTGCCTAGCTATCACAGCTCCTGAGATACAGCCTGGCTGGTGACAGACGGACGGACAGCGAAGTCTCGGTAGTAGGGTCCCGTTTTTACCCTTTTGGTACGGAACCCTAAAAAGCGTTGTTAGAAATTTATCACCAATTTTTATACACCACCTTTATTTTTATGGGTATGGACGACATTCAACGTCTTTATACCAAACGGCTTCCATCCACAATCGAATCCCATTGAAAGTTAAGTTTTATACGCCATTATCAGAAATGCCAGTGTCACGTCTTTATGCTGAAACGATTCAATCCTGGGTCGCAACGTTTTGCCTTAAAAGGCTTCAATAATTGGACGTAGTTTAACGAAAAGGATCCAACCCTCAACAAGTCGCTTTTTGATTTTGGATCTATTTTCAGTACCAACAAAAGATAAATTAAAGAAGAAAATGTCAGTGGTTTGGATCCTTTTCGTTAAACTACGTCCAATTGTCGACCGACGTACGTTCTTTAGGGTTTCTGACCTCAAAAGGATAAAAACGGAACCCTTGGCTCATTATAATCATTTAAAAGCGTGCGGTAGTCTATCACCACTATTTTCTTAAGGACTAGTAAAAATATCAAGTTGAAATCTACATAAAGTACTTCTATTCATTTTACTATTAATTATACTAAATATCCGTATTAAACAGGCAATATTTTATAGGTCAGGCTGCTATTTAATCTTAAACTACTAATAACTCTCAAGCAATCTTAGCCGTTACCTATAGTTTTCCTTGTTAATGTGACATAGCCGTTTGTTTGCGTCTGGGTGCTAGAGCAGTCAGTGTCATGTCATCATGTCAGTGTGGAAAGGTAGGTAACATACAGTTGTGGCCATATAATTAAGAACGATTATTTATTGAGATGATTTTTTCAAAGTAACAAGTATAACTAATTGCCCGTATTTTTTTTATTTCTCTCGGTATTGCGAAACTTTTCCGTACTACCGGTACATTCATTTATGCAACATAGTTAGTTAAAAAATTAATAGAGAAACTTTATACATTCGATCTGAACCTAGTATTAGTACTTACTGGCTGGTCACGTAATTAAGAACGCTGAATAGTTTATTATTTTTTCAAATTTAAATAGAGAACACTGTGTGGCTCTGTGGTTGTAGATTATTATTCGTATAATTTTGGCGCCATTTCGTGCTGTTAAAGTCTTAAAAGTGATTACTTCGTATAAAAACAATGGGGAAAAATAAAAGTTGTGATAAATCTACAAGAGAAGTAATAATAAAACTTCGCGAGAAGAATTGGTCGTATAAAAAGATAGCCGACCATCTGCAATGTTCAAAAACAATGGTTTTCCATGCCGTAAAGCATTTTTCCACGTATCAAACTACTTCAAACGTTCCACGTGGACCTAGACAGAGAAAGTCATCTCGTCGAGATGATCGAAATATCGTTCGTTTGGCAAAACAAAATCCTTTTAAAGGGTCTAATGAGTTGAGAAAAGAATATTTTGGCGAAAACAACCCTTCAGCAATCTCTGCACGCACTATTCGAAGGCGTTTGGTAGAAAATAAGTTGAACGGAAGGATAGCAAGGAAGGTGCCTATGTTGAAACGATGTCATAGGCAAGCCCGACTTGCATTTGCAAGAAGGTATGAAAACTGGACAGTCAGACAGTGGAAAAACGTTCGTTTTTCTGACGAGACAAAAATAAATAGGGTATGTTCTGATGGAAAACGATATGTACGACGCCCTCCGAATAAAGCATTCGACCCAAAGTACACAAAAGTGACATTAAAGCATGGCGGGGGAAATGTGAAAATTTGGGGGTGCTTTTCTGGACATGGCGTTGGACCTGTTAGGCTGATAGAAGGAAACATGGATCAATTCCAATACAAAAATATACTGCAAGAAACAATGTTACCATATGCCGAAGACGTGCTTCCGGTTATTTGGACATTCCAGCACGACAATGATCCAAAGCATACTGCACGCACCGTTAAGGAATTCCTCACATCACAATCAGTTTCTGTCTTAGATTGGCCAGCCAACAGCCCAGATCTTAACCCAATAGAGCATCTTTGGTGCGAAGTCAAGAAAAAGGTTTCATATCGACAGTGTGGCAATTTGAGAGAGCTGTACGACGTTTTCTTAGAAGAATGGAAATCTATTTCTCTTGCGAAATGTCAAAAATTGATAGATTCAATGCCTCGCCGGTGTAAAGCCATAATTAGAAGCCGTGGACATGCTACTAACTATTAATTTTAATTCAAATGTATTAAATAGCTTTTTTTTTCTATACCAACTTCACATTAATATGATTTATTTAATCTAAGTTTCATTTAAAACAACTCTCGAGCAGTTTAATAAATCGATCTTAATTATTTGTCCAGCTTCATTACTATTTGAATTTATTAGTATAGAGAACAAATAAAATTTGTAAAAAAAATGTTAGCAATTATACACTATTATTCTTAATCCCGTTTGCTCTATCCATGTGGCTATTTTATAACATAACTTGTTACTTCTAAGAAGGAACACAACTAGACATATGACATGATTTAGATAAAAAAAAATCGGAAACTTCAAATCGTTCTTAATTGTATGACCACCACTGTATATGTATGAGACACTAAAGCGATTAGTTACCGTTAGGGTCTAGACTCTAAAACAAATGCTCAAATCCATACCAC
Source organism: Archips xylosteana (assembly GCA_947563465.1). Lineage (NCBI taxonomy): Eukaryota > Metazoa > Arthropoda > Insecta > Lepidoptera > Tortricidae > Archips > Archips xylosteana. The sequence goes on from OX387356.1 coordinate 11,238,491, forward strand.
GTGCGAGTAGGTACCTACTCAAAGCATTAACGTCTGAAATGAGAATAATGAAAAACATTTATTTGTCACGAAAAACTACCTACTATAAACAGAATGAAATTAAGTAAAGCTCCTTCAGGCAAAGGGGTAGCAATTAAGTTTCACTGTAGCAAAAAATAATCCCTTAGGCTCCAAGAGCAAGCGAGAGTTCACGATCATCAATCTTAAAGCTCTTAAACGTCCGAAGTTTGACGCTACTTCATTACTCTTCAGCATACCATAGGTAGTAATGCCTCATTGGGATATAGCGTAGCTCAGACACCAATTTTATGATCAAATGCCTGAAACATGTTTGATGTGAATGCATACTGCGGTCCGGAAAAATATGACAAATACGATTGATTTCATACCAATAATCATCATCTATTTAAATCTACATTGATAATCTAAAGAGATATGATTATGTGTGTATTTGTTTGTTTGTTATGGTTAAACATATTCTCACTTCAAATAATGCTGCGCTAAAGATGGATACCTTAATTAGACGTTTTTAAAAGCTTTCTTACTCATAAGGATATTTAGTAAAGGTGTAAATTTTACGAGTGCCATGAAAAAACTTAATACGTAATTTAATTAAAATGCAGGCCTGTTTTCTTTATCGTGTTATTTTTAATGAAAAATAAACCAACCTTCAATGCATCATACCCGATAAACTAGATTTAATTAGCTCACCCATTTATAATACTTAATGAGTGGGGAAGCGTAATTAGTTTTTAATTTTACATTACATACAATACGACTTAAAAAATAATGTGGTGGCTTTAAAAAGCTCTAAGTATATTATTTACACTACCGAAATCTATGGTTCAAATATTGGCCGTTTTTCATTTAGTCAATGGATTGAATCAGTTGTGGGCAGTGACATCTACTTTAATAAAGAATAATAGAATTTCCAGAATGGCAAGACCATGCAATTTCGTCAAATGGCGTACTTTACTTTAGCTCTGAGCGCAGCAAGTCTCGAATTGGCCACTTGCTCTTTTTGCGTGTCGCATATTTTTATTTCGAGTTTATAATCTGCCAGATAAAAATGCACACTCGCACAATTTATTTGGCGAGTGGCAACCATTATTAAGGCCAGCGTCACACGCAACCGACGGTCATATGTATTTATTATGATGTTTTTGTGTCAATGTTTACAATGCTCGTATTAAAATCTTACTGGTGCTGTTTAAATAAATTATTACTTTTCGTGGACACAAAAGAATGTTTTTGGAAATTTATGTGGTACTTTCGTTTTAATACGCAAATATAGAACTTCGGAATAAAACTTTAATAAACTGTTACAATAAATGATGTAAGAAACCGTGGGATTTTAGAAATTCGCAAGTTTCTATTCCCAGTATCGGTCTATTTATGGGTCGATCGGGTTATAGTTATAGCTGTAATAAACGACATTAAATTTAATAGATACCATTCGATCTTTAGCAACCGAGTTCACTTCACATAGTAAAGCGCGTTCAGTGTTAATAGTTGACTCTAAAATTTAGCTCGAGCTCCAATTAGTTTTGACTAAGGAGGTATTTTAACTACTGTTGCCCGCGACTTCGTCTGCAAAGAATTCGTTCATCATTCGTTCATCAGAACATCTTCACAAACTTTCGCATTTAATATATTACTAGAATTACGACTAAGAAGCATGAGACTTAGTTCGGTAGGTACCTTAAAACATATTATTATTTTGGAGTGAAATATTTGTTTTATACATATGTAATCAATTAGTATGCGCGACCTTTTGAACTAGCTTTAAAAGCTTTCAGATTGTACATTTTAGGCACTACAAAATATTAAACACGTAGCGAAATCAGCTTACTATCGAATAAATTAAGCTACTCTTTTATTTAAAAGAGAAAAATAACGAGCTCAATTTCTCTGATTACCAAATTCCGATTCTTTGAAACAATTGCTGTACGACAAGTTTTTAAATTTACAGCACGTAATAATTATTGCAAATGAAATTTATTCCTGTTTAATGATGACAGCTTATTTATTATTATGTGCATCTGTATATCATAAAGCGTCAAGGGATGAGTTATGATTTTTATTGCATGTCGGCTGTTCGCCGCGCGTTTCCATTATCGAATGTAATGGAATTGGAGTACTAAACTGAGAATTGGTAAGGCGTGTCTGTTTGACCAAAATGCTGTTAATTTATGTACTGGCCGTAATGTGTGGTTAACGAAAATCTAGTTTTAGTATAGACGTCGTAGCGAGATTTTTATTTAATGCGTCAAGCAAGAACAACCCTGTAACTGTAGTTAAGTCTACATTACAAAGAAAGATTATTTACTTATTAAAATACAATGTACCTACCTAGTTTGAATACTACAAACGTTTATAACACTTCGTTTTTAAAACAATTTAAATTGATACTTTTATTAAACATGAAGATGGCTATCGGCATTTATTTAATTTAAGATTATTGAACAATTATGAGAAAGAGAAAGTTTTATTCTAATCTCTTTAACTTCATAACTTATTTTGATATTTTATGCGAAGTAGTAAGACATTATTAGGCATATTATTGTTAACTTTTGCCAATACTCTAGATTATATTAAAAACTTTTTGCTTCAATAGCAAGCTGTCATACCACAAACAACTACAATAATGTAAGTAATAAGTTTCCAAATATTACACAGTCGTAACAATATCAGTCAAGTAAATAAAATCCAACAAAAGCTCTCAGAACGTATAAGTTTAGCTCTTAATGCGGTGTTTCAAAAACTTTGCTCGTGTTTTCAATTTTTTTGCCGTTCGCAAAAAAGTTTATACGGAAAGAGCATCAAATCAAAGTTATGTGTCTCCGCTTGGCCGAAACCCAAAGGACAGGACGTGATCGGAAATACTCGGAATTGCCTATTCATGATTTTCTCACATATGGCTAACTTTGCACTGGATCGCGTGACTTCACAAAAAACTTTTGAGTAGTCTTTGAACGGGTTGCCCGCGCCTTTTTGTTACCAACGAGCCGTTCGGAACTAATAGAAAATTCGACAAACGTATTTTCCCGTTACGACTTTTCTCGGGTTGACTTCAATATTTACATTCGATCAGAGTATCGATATCGATATGTCAATATACAGATCCTTACACTTACGGGACACCATTATATGTGTAGTAAAGTGCTGTAGTGTGAAGATTCTCGTTACTAATTAGATAAGTTCCATAATGATTCTGTCTTTGCCCGAGCAAACTTAAGTTAACCTTAAGTGATTCTGGGAATTTGGATGATGAAAGTAAAGATAGATGCACGCTAGATAATACAATACAGTAAAACAAGTACGCGGACAAAAATATATAAGGTAAGTAAGCCATTTCGCTTCGAACCGATCTTTTCCAGGCAACCTTTAATAGATAACGATAAAGTTGTAAAATTAATACATGCATAATTAAATATCATTTAAGAAACATAATAATATGTACTGATTGAAAATGCTGTAACGTTGCTAAGAACCAGCTTAAAGCTCGAAGGGTTTGTGTAAAATCTGGTCTAAAAATCTTTTATCCGCATGTTGGATCTCTACCGTGAATAGATCAAACGTGACTTCAGGTGAGATCTATGACATAGTCCATATCGGGTTGCATAAAATTATTAATCATCATTTGGCATAACTATTTTTTCTCAGAAACCATTAATTATTCAGAATTGTTATAAAATAAATCTAAACTAAGCTATATTTCGATTCTACAAGATGACCATTTAAAAATTTATGAAAAATTGTCGGTTTCCACGAGATTTTTTTTTATGAAAAACATTACATTATGACTAAACGTTTTATGCCACCAGACGCGCTCCCATGAGTTAGACAATAACAATGTCGAAGAGAGGCTCTACTTATTTCCAAGATCACTAGAACCTAAAGTCAATGGTTACGCATTTTTGTTAAATGAAACATTCCGTGGCTTCTAGATCAACTAATTCAGTAGGAATGCGCCGAGCTCCGACAGAGCTAATTATCTGTCTCGTAATAGTGCATTTTTCGTCGCCCGTCGCCCGCCCATCATTCAACTGCCTCAGTGACACTGGTTAGTTCCCTTTATTGTTCTAAAAAGGAAAGCTTTCATGTATTTTTACTTAGTTACGTTGAAAGAAAAAAATTAACTCATTATTAGCAAAGTTACTTTAAATAGTTTTGATCCTGTTTGATATACAATGCTTTGATCATATAATTTTTTGAACAGGGTAGGGGCAGATACGATGCGGGAAAATATGTAGGTTGTAAACCATTTATTGCTTAAAAGTATCTAAAGAAAAAAAATACAACCGTTGAGATATATGTATAAAGGCGAACTTTAAAGGGTCTCTACCAGTCGACCTTTGAGTGGATGAGAGGACCATTTAGCAAGAGACCGACAAAGAGCAAGTTGAAAAGTCAGAAATTGTGAAAGCAACAATACATACGAATACGAATGTTAATACCTGAGTTATGAATGTTCTATGTATTTGAGTGTGTATTTATCTAACTATTTATGGATGTGTATGGTTATCCATTGCCTAGTATACATTGCAACATACATAATAATATATATTATGTATATATTATTATGTATGTATGCAAAACTATTTATTGTACATAAAACACATGAAATTAACAGATAACAACTAACTAACTAAGACTGTTGTAAAATAATGAAAATATCCATTAAAGGGATTTCTTCCAGTTAAACTTTGAACGATTGACAGGACATCAAAAACAGAAGTAGACATGCAATAAAAAGTAAAGAGAACCAAAAGCCCCATACTACCTATCCATACCTAGTACCCATAGCACAAGCTTTATTGCTTACCTCTAGTTTGGGACTAGGTCAATTGTCTATAGGTAATTGACTAGATCTATTATTTATTTATTATTCCTAGAAGATTAGCAGTTTTGGTGTCTTTTAACTAACTTCATAGGATAATATAGGTATTCAAATAATATGCTTTGTAATAGGTTAGTGGGGGTAAGATGGTGGTAAGATGAAAAGCAGTGTAAGATGAAAAACACTTGGGTGCTACGAGTAGTTTTTCATCTTACACTGCTTTTAACATGAAACTACCGTGAGACTCACTCATAGTGAAAATAAACGGATCACTCACGTCTTAAAACGAGTTTAACTCGACATGTTTTGGGCTAATTCGAAGCCCGAAACATACGTATTCGTATTTCGTTTGAGCCGCCGTGACGTGCGACTCCGAGAGGAAAGGCTACGAATTAGCCCGAAACATGTCGAGTTAAACTCGTTTTAAGACGTGAGTGATCCGTTTATTTTCACTATGAATAACAATAAATATTGAGCAGTGGGTAACGCAGTAGGCTGTTCGAGAAAAAAATATACGGACATAAAGAAGTTGAATTAAACAGGCCTTTTTTAGGGTTCCGTACCCAAAGGGTAAAAACGGGACAACGCTGTCCGTCCGTCTGTCCGTCTGTCTGTCCGTCCGTCTGTCATCTGTCACCAGGCTGTATCTCACGAACCGTGATAGCTAGACAGTTGAAATTTTCATAGATGATATATTTCGGTTGCTGCTATAACAACGGGTATGTATTACAATACCGAAGTACGAAAGACCGATTGTATCAAAACATCGAATGGGTCAAAAGACCGACACGATTTTTTTCTGAAACCGTTAACTTTATAAGATTGTTATAAAACAAACCTAACCTAACCTAATAGGTTCTGTATGATGCCGTTTTAATAAATTCTGAGAAGTTTACAGTTTCAGAAAAAAATCGTGTCGGTCTTTTGACCCATTCGATGTTTTAATACATTCGGTCTTTCGTACTTGGGTATTGTAATACACACCCATAACAACAAATACTATAAACAGAATAAAATAAATATTTAGGCGGTTCCATAAAACAAACGTGATTTTTTTGCTCGTTTTTGCTCGATATGGATAACGGCAACAGGTAGACGATTGAAATATTCACAGAATATTTAATTATATATATATTCACTTTAAAAATAAATAATTAAATTAAAATAAAACAAATATTTAAGTTTTTTTTTTTATTTTTTTTTTGCCGTTTTTATAGAAAATGGTACGGAACCCTTCGTGCGCGAGTCCGACTCGCACTTGGCCGGTTTTTATTAAGATCATATTTATGAAATACACACTGGTTTGAAGAATGAACCACAACTAGCTATTGCTTGCGACTCTGTTCATTTGAGAAGAATTAGTTTATGGCTATCCCGTGGGAACTATGCAATTTTCCGAGATAAAAACTGTCCTTTTCCGGGACTCAAACTATCTTGATACCAAATTTCATCTCAGTCGATTCCGCGGTTTAAGTGTGAAGAGGTTGTTGCCAGACACTTTTGCATTTATAATATTAGTATGGAATATTGACTCAGACAATCTAATGTAGAGTTTTATTAAAAGAAGAAAGTGTAATTGCTGTTTCTAATTTTCAACCGCTATTTATTTTAAGACTGACAAGAAATTATATGGTTTACAAGATCTCCAATTAGTACAAATGAGCGAACCCAAAATCAATTTACTATTAAATGTTAACTGTACCCAAAAAACCGTGCAAACACATGAATCAAATAAAACTAGTTTTACTAACTACTTTGATCTTAAAACTTGAATTGTTTCCGTTTGTTTTGTCGTAAATTTGCAACTTGATTGTCTTGTATAAATCATGTTTATAATCGACATTAATGTTATAAATGGGAAAGTGAGTGTTTCGTATATCTGTCACAATAGAATGAGAACATTTCTCTATTCTATGATAATTGTTCAAGTGTTTACTTCATGTACAAAAAAGTTTCTATTAAATTCTTATGTTTATCTTCAAGGGGATCTACTTTGAAAGTGAAAATAGTATTCGACAGTTGTAAAAAATTCTATACAAAAAAATCTCGTTCTTAAAACTAAATTAAAATTTAAAAACAACCCTTGCTTTGAGCGTTAGTTTTGAAGCAATCTTCAGAACTAACGCTCAAAGCAAGGGTTGTTTTTAATTTTAATTTAGTTTTAAGAATGAGATTTTTTTGTTTAAATACTTTAGTTTTAGTTTAGATTTACAGTTTTCTCAATTATCATTAGTTCTAAAACTACAGAAAACTTTTCGTAGAATGCTATTTCGTTACAAAAATATTTCTCTACTCAAATAAAACAGAACGAAGAATAAAGTAAGTAACTTGGTAAATGAGCACAATTGCAATTGGCAACTGGCTTGTGGTTGAGTAAATCCTTGCTAAATGTCCACACCGTTTACCTATACCAATGCATGAATAGAATTAGGTACCTACATATCGTAGTATTTACCGTTCGATTTCGGTTTGCAATTAAGTAAGGTATAGATAGAGCTGTGCGAGAACGTATCTTGGTGTTTGGTCACGAATGTATGTAAATAAAGAGCGCTGCTTTATTTATTTAAAATTTGTAGAAGTTATTTAATGTTATGTGGTTTAAGAGTGTAGATTCCAACCACTTGAACGGATATTTATTGTAAATAGGTTAGTACCTACTTTGATGTATTTAAATTACACAGTGAAGACAAGAATGGATTACCTGAGAAACTCCCGTGAGAAAATAATTTGCAACTTTTACACAGGATCGATGAAATCTTGTCTTTTATTCCTGTCTTAGTTTGAAGATTTTCCTAAACAGGTGTTATAGTTTCTAGGTGTAAAGATGGCAGTCAGTTTTACCAATGAGTTTGACAATGGCGCTTCTCCACCATAAAATGGAGAGCGTGATTTCAATAGAGAACAAACTATAAGCATGTACTTGTGCTTTGAAATCTAAACACCTTTGATCAAAGCTAAACACAATCAATGTTTGATGTACATTCAGCGGCAGAAAAAAGTACCCTCCCTGTTACGGCGTTAACTACACCGACGGGTACCTTTTCTGCAGCTGACCGTTGTATCGAATTTTGATTCCTGACTCATTGAAAAACAGTCTCACACTAAATTTAATCATGAATTCCCTTGTCAAGGAATCCGAAGTCACTAGGACTTCTTCTGTGACAAGGTTCCACAGAGCGTCACGATTCAGTTTTAACGATAGTGAGTTAAACCTACCTACCTACCAATAACTGACAAGGATTTACAATCGAAACATATTGACGCCAAAATCTGGATCCGTATATGTATGTAGTTCCAAGTTCAAAATTCAATTTGAGTAGTTATTAATATTAGAAGTAATTCGTAAGCAGGTACGTACTTGCTAAACAATGCATGTACCTATGGTATTTTAATTTATAATAATGTCATTACAAAATCCGAAATGACCACTACCTACACCAATATTTGCCGTACCATGTATGTACTGGAAGAGTACGGTTCGTCAGTTGTAGAATTACCACTGACCTTTAACTACAATTAAAATTGGTAAGCGGTCAAAAATAATTTTAAAAATTCCGTGAACTAATTTCACTATACAACATGCTTGCCAATACATGACTACGAGTACTAATCGATTAATCGATTAATTTGTAAAGGTCAATTGCTGACAAAATTACAGCAAAATCTTTCATTGCTATTGAAACTAAATAATCTGTCTTTATCCCGTAGAAAATAGTAAGTATTAAATGGCATGGTATGTAATAAATGGCGAATAATTTCAAATTTAGCATACGCACTCAAGTGTTTCCGCTAATCTTGATTTATAAAGAAAAGAAAATTAAAGAAAGGCATTTATTTGTGCTCTTACAACAAAAACGCCAAGCGCAAGGAACTCGCTAAATATTATTTTTTTGCTGTTTTAGTCATTTTTGTACTTTCTTCTATAATTATTGTCAACGAGACATACGTTATTTTGGTTCCCGCGCGTTTTTGCATGAAGACACACTTAAAAGGTTGTATCTTTTGATTACAATAACTGTGATAGTTAAAATATTCACGGTTGCAAGAAACTTAGTGTTTCATATTAATTTCATTTCGATATCTGCATGTGGTCCTGAAAAGAAGTGTCTTGAAGAGAAGAACAGATAGACAGAGACGGAAAACAAAGTAATCCTTATAAGAGTTTTTTCTCTTGACGAAACCCTAAAATTAAAGGAAAAAAAGCATAAGCACAGATATTTAGCATTTTTAAATCAGTAGGTGCTCCTAAAGTGCCTTATCTCGTTGTCTACTAATCACTGATAATAGCAAAGCTCGGTTGTAGGCGGTACAAGTGATTTAGTCAGACTAATAAAGTCCGATATGAATCTGCGGCAAAAACCTAACAGCAAGGGCGTAGGGCCGGTGACTAATAGTAGAAACATTGCAGGTTTGAGACGACTAAATAGGTGAAGTGAACGGCGAGCCTCCAGAGGCAATAGCACACGTGCTTAGTCGTGATTCTATCAAGCACGACCATGCCGGACCCCAGGCCACGGCCATATGTCGCCAACTTACGCACCAATATGACACTTTTCACTTAGGTAACACTAGGATAAAATACTCGAAAATGTTGTAGAGTCTCGCGGAGTTGAGGGAAGTTAGTTCGGAAAGTTGTACGAACGGTCCCGCGTGCGAGCCGGCTTTGGAAGCGAGCGCGCGACTGTGTCCCCTACGCGTGGAGCTTACACTGATTTTTTGTCGGAGGCATCGCCACTCCGCCTGCTCCACATTCGACGACCGGTGTAGCTACACGACTATTATCCGACCCGACATATCACGTACAAACTTATATGAAACACTTAACAGCTAGGTAACCACTTCAATCAACTGTATTGCCTCACTTACCTGCCGGGCTACGTGTCTACCACAATTACGTACCTATAATAATTTCGCAACGCAAGTGTACATTGCCAATATTCGATTATTAGTTTTGTTATACAAATTGTGTGCCGTATTAAATTAGCTTACTTGAATAGGTTCAATAAATTAATAAGTAGTGTTACGTACTCGTACATAATCAGTATAATCACAGAATTAATAATAAAATGAATAGAAATGTTACGCGAACTAAAAGCGTGAGGCACCCATATGGCTAAAAAGCTATATTATTTATTTTTCGGCGTCTCTGTTACGAATCACCCACTCAATTTAATTGCTCAAGAACTGGTTTATCGCAGAGAATATGCTTCAAAAATTAAATTTCGCTGGTTAGTAATAAAATCAATGAAAAAAAAATTGATGAAATTTGGAATTTATGTGCGAAACTAAATTTGAAATTTAACATGAGCTTTACAATGAAGGAACACATCATGAGGTAACTGCACATACTTGCGAACAAATTCATTGATGTGTGTGAAGTTCCCAATTCACACTGGCCTTGCGTGGGAACTAAAGCCCGAATCCTCTCACTCTGGTTAGAGACCTGTGCTCTGCAGTGGGACGTAAATAGGCTGGGATGATGATGAAGATGACGATATTGATAAAAAAGCAGGAAAGGTGTAAAAATGGCGACTTCGGTTCTGGAAGGAAATGCAGAACACTTTTAACCTTATTCTTCTTAGTATTAGTTTTGTGTACGGTCAGCTGAAGAGAAAAGGTACCCCTGCCACGGCGGTAATCACACCTACCTACCTACCTTTACTCCGTTCCAGGATGGTACCTTTTCTCTGCAGCTTACGTACCTAACCTTAACCATTTCTGACAGCGATAATGATGAAATTAAAATTTCTGTAGTGGCATACTTATAATGTAATCATTGAAACTCAATTAAGCTGGTTTCATAATTACATCTTTAGCCTTGTAAGTCGGGATCTATGGTTCCCTTAGTATGGATGACTTTGAGCTGTGATGATTACTTACTACCAAGGAACATACTACTCGTTCAGCTTCCTGGCTTCAAAAATAAAAATTAGACCACTTTTGTAAGTTAGTTTCTTAAAAAGATGACAAGATGAAATGCGCAGATGAAATTCCATCAGTTGTTTTCGTAAATTAAATTCTGATGCTACAGTATAGATACACAGTAGGATAGATAGTATTCTTTCTTTAGTTTTATTTCAGTTATAACACATTTATATTAATTTGTCTCTCTAATCTTATGATAAATACCGCGTCAGACGAAGCGTCAAAGATAAATTAAAGTATTGATGCCGTCATTAATCTTCGGGCACAAGTTATAATTAGTTGGCTCCATAAAGAAATCATTTCCGTGAAGAAAACAGAGAAAATAAACATAGAACATAAAACTCTGCTGGGCTGAATGAAAGTGATCAATTGTAGGTAGGTATACTATAAAGTTACGGATACACTTGTCCAAATGATTTTTAGCATCAGCGAAATATTTTACCGCTTTCTTTATTACTTACTCTCTACTTTGAATGAATAGGCTAGACGACTAAAAAAAACTGTTTAGTCCGTCAGTTAGATTATTAAAAAATATTGTACACGTATTTTTTCCTTTGTTTGACAAACAAAAAATGAGGAGGATACAGCGCTTAGAAGTTTCGAGTGACGTCACTATATGGTACAATTTTTACCTAAGGGTGACGTCACAAGCCCCTACTCCGGAAGTTTGATGATCTATATCTATGTCGTTTTTTAATAATTTGATAAACCAAAAAATACGTGTCCCATATTTTCCCATAATCTAAATGACGGACTAATTAGAATGACCAATTTTTAACCCAGTCGTCATCCCTATTGGTGTTGCTTTAATAACTTACAATTTCTAAAATAAGGTCCTAAAAAAATTTCAAATAGTACTTACTTTATTTCTCTTCAGTTTTATGTTAATTATTACAGAATAATATATGATAAGGCAAACGTACCAATGCTTGACACCTCAAAGCCCAGAAGATGACACCCATCTGTCACCTCTCTCACTATGACATAAGATTGAAGGTGTCATGTATTGGGTCAGCGTCGAGCACAGATACGTTTACCTACTGTTGTCCGCAACTTCTTCTGCATATAATGCAATGCAATTTAGCTTGTTGTTAAGACAAAGTTAGATACAACACATAATTCAAATAGACAAAGTTACTTCCTCATTTACATTCATATGCAAGATTTTTAAAAGAGAAAACGTTTGTATGGCTTGCTTCCTGGCTTAGGCCCGAATTTCTTAGCTCTCCTGAGTGTTATAGCAACAATAAGTACAATATATGTTCTCAGCATATTCTCAGCAAATCCCTCCGAATAACTCGACTTATAGTAGGTATTCGCTATTTGGTAGCGTGTGTGTGTATCTATCGAAACCATTCCGGATCCCACTTACTTTTCGAATTTCTTAAAACATCCTACATTTTATTGAGCAGAGCTCCGTAAATATCTATAATTTTTTTCTGCTTAAAGTTACATTTAATAGCCTTTTCTTCTAACCGAATACTTGTTCATGCTTGTAACATCTCAAACCTGACAGCTTGTCAAACATGGCGCAACGCTGCTTACGACCAATTTGTGGACGTCTTGTAGCTGTCTAGTGTAAAGATGGTCTAATAAATCTCATGTGAATCCGACTTAAGCATAATTTATTTCAACAACTTGTCTGTGAATGAAAAATCTAATTCTTTAGCGAAGTCGATAAATTAGGAATTAAATTAATTATGTAAAGAAAATGTTTGGTGCTAGTAACTAAATTAAGCAAGTACTCGTACCTATAAATAACTTAGGTAAGTAGGTAAATTATTTGAATGCCGCGCCCAAAAGATCGAATGTTTATTCAACACGAATTACAATCGTATGAAATCAGAATATTTTAGGAAAACAAAAACCAGCAGAATGTGTAAAATTTATAGCCTAGCCCTTCAACTCGACTGATCTTCATATTTATCATTCTAGGATTTGATTTGTGATTAATGTTAAAGATTAGCTTTATCAGCACATTATTTTGCACAATTAAGTAAGTATTCGGCTTTCAATTTGATCTAGTGTCATCTTTTAGTAGCGTAAAAGCAATTTAGATAAAATCAAACGCGGTCAGATATTTTTAATGAATCCTGCTGGTATTTTTGTAATGATGCGTGTCTCCTTTATACTATAGATTTTGCTATCTAATTCTTAATTGGCTTGTCCTATAAGTAACTGAATAACATGTCATTCATTCCGTAAATAGATGCCGCTTGACAGAAGTGGATCCAGTTTCAAAGCTTTTAAAATTTAATTTAGCAACATCCGGACATTATTATTGCCAAATTTTCATTTGTTTGTAAACATTCCAAACACTCGTAGTCGAGATTGAAAAATCAGATATTTTTAATGGTAGACATCTCGTTACACATTATGATATTCCCCGATGACAAATTTATTGCAGTGGCAAGTAGATCCTTTGATCAGATGGCAAACTACAAGATGTAATGAAGAACTGATCTAACTTGCTTGCTGATAATGGATGCAGAAGGTTAACGACCGTTACCGTTTCATTGTTTTTGAACGATACTTTGATTCGACACTGTTAGTTCTCTACCTTGATATCTAATAATAAGGAGAATGATATTGACGTAGTTGAAGTTTAACAACTTCTGAATTGCTATCAACTATGGTGACGAAACTTATACTGCTTTGATTGAGAACAATTAACAAATTCAAGCCAGCTCGAGGCAAGAGTAAATAAGAAGTTAATCTAGAAAACCTGCAGTGAGTCGTACATAGCCGGAGATGATGAGATAACACTATTTTTTGAATGACCATAAATTGGCGTAACTAAGTCCCATTGGACAAATAAACAAGCATTCACGAATTAGGAGATCAGTTTTAATATGATTGTTTTCATTATTTAATTACTTTTAACACGAAACCCCTAAAACAAAACCATGAATGATAAATCGATTTTAAAAAGCTACAACTTTATTGCCGAAGTAACAAGAAGAGTCGCAAGTAATAAATTGTGATTTAAACATTCACGAGATGCGGCCGCGTGATTCCCGCATTGCACGGCAATTACAAATTATCTTGTCAAAAGAATATCAAGGGTTCGCCTTAAGGCGTGTGAGATGAAATTTGAGTCGTCTGGTTATGAAGCGACACTGATGACATCAACCTTAATGCGCTTTTAGCGATCCCAAGCCGCCAATTTGTTCCAAGAAATATGTTGGCGCAATAATATTTTCAAAGATTTTTGAGGAATTTGGAAATCAATAAATTTGGATCAGGTAATGAAATAAGAGGTATGTGGTAAATATCACTGTTGCAAATGGCATAGTGTATAAATATTTTAGGACTCTATTATGTGCAAATACGTAGAAATGTTATGAAAGTTTATATTAACTAACTGTTATCCGCGACTTCGTTTACGATGAATTCATTTATCACTATCCCGCGGGAGCTATCCATTATCCCGAAATAAAAAGTATGCTATGTGATGGATAATTAACCAATACTAACATAATTTAAGCTTCATATTTAGTAACAAAATATGGAACGTTATATTTAATGCATTTTGATGTCTGAAATAAATGATAAATATAGTAAAAATAATTAAGCCATTTTTGCGTGATGGAGTACAAATCATCCATACATCCAAACAAAAAAAAAACCGGCCAAGAGCTTGTCGGACACGCCCAAGATAGGGTTCCGTAGCCATTACGATTAAATTAAGTAATATTTTTCTAAGGATTTCGTATGTGTACGGAATCTTTCAAGTTAGGTATCGTCAATACTTTGAAAAAAGCTCGTATCTCAAAATCGTTAATCTGGCAAAGTGAACTTTATTACGCGCATATCAAGGTTCAGTTTTGTTTACATGTTGATTTGAGATACGAGTTTTTCAAAGTAGTGACGGTATGTTTAATACCTTAGGCTACTATTTACTCTTAAACTACAAATAATTCCCAAGCAATCTTAGCCGCTATAATTTTCCTTGTAAATTTAATATATTTACTACCATTTTGAATTTTTTTAAATTTTTCCACCCAACAGTTTAGATTTTAGAGGGGGGGGGGGGGGACGGTCGATTTTAATGAAATTTTTCACTTTTTTTTTTTTTTAACGACCGCTTTAGCCTAGTTGGTAGTGACCCTGCCTACGAAGCAAGAGGTCCTGGGTTCAAATCCCGGTAAGGGCATTTATTTGTGTGATGAGCACGAATATTTGTTCCTGAGTTATGAATGTTTTCTATGTATTTAAGTATTTATTTATCTATATAAGTATGTTTATCGTCGACTAGTACCCATAGTACAAGCTTTGCTTAGTTTGGGACTATGTCGATTTGTGTAAGATTGTCCCCTAATATTTATTTATTATTATTATTATTTATTTATTTTAAGTTGAATATTTCGCAAACAAATCACTGAATACAAAAATCATGTAAGCAACCCCTCAATGGTTTTGGTTTTAGTCGAAAAAAAAAAATCACCCCCACTTTACGTCTATGGGAGGTACCCTAAAAAAAATTTTTTTAGTTTTTTTTATTTAACCACTTTGTCGGCGTGACTAATATATATATATTCATGCCAAATTACAGTTTTCTAGTACTAACAGTCTCTGAGCTTAGTCGCGGATAGACAGACGGACAGACATGGCGAAACTATAAAAGGGTTCCTAGTTGACTACGGAACCCTAAAAATGATCAATTTGTGGGATGTGGAATCATCTTATTTTTTAATTTTAGTCATATTATATGAATTGTATTTGTAAGAAATAGTCATTAATAAATATAGTAGTCTTCCATAAAACTATAAATACTTATGGTAAAAGATTACCAGTATGCAATCAACGAATCTTACCTGTATCAAAAATATACAGAAAATATACAATTGAGAATTTTAATAGTACACTATTGCTACTAGGTACGTTGATTGCTTACAGGTAATCTTTTACCATAAGAATTTATAGTTTTAAGGAAGACTACAATTTTATTAATGACTATTTCTTACAAATAAAAAGAAATTATCGCAACATCTTTTAGTAGAAAGATTTTTTGTGTCTATGTAAAAGAGTATACTGCGAAAGTGCCAAATTTATTGAGAATATATTTATTTTCAAATTGTTTATAAAATGTAACCGAATCATAATGATTACGATTAAAATAACTACCTAATCTGACAGATAATAAAGTTAACGTAATACGATTCTGACAACGTTATCGAGAAATTTCAACAGCATTCCAATGTCTATAATAATATCGTAAAATAAATTGTAAGTCCAAAGATGAAGCGAAATCTCATTGCAATAATAATAAAGCTATACTTTTGCGATGTGCCTGCTGAATTTAAACTCGTTTGGCTCACGCCACGCGCGTGTCTGCAACTTTTATTAAACTGACGCTGCGTCAAATGGTGCAAATCTCTTTCGAATGTGTTTGTGTCATTTGCAGAGATTACGCCTAGACTCGAAACCACTATAAGCTTGTAATATTGCCAGTGTGAATAACATTCAAATTAAAGTGCTCGCTCGAAGAAAACGTTCGTGATATTGCTATCGTTAGCGTTTGATATTAAAAGTAAGGACTTAATCCTTGCACCTGTTCAAACATGGAAATAACAAAAGCGTTATACCTATAAGTGTCACACCATGTTTTAACAAATAATGATAAAACAAGTTATTCATATTAAGCCCAAATCCTAGGCGCTTACTCAGCTGTTTAATATGAGATTTTATATTATAATTGAAAACAGAGCACAACGCTCTTTTCTGACAAACTTGACCTGACCAACGTCAACAAAAACTTCAACGTTACAACACGATTAATTTTGAGTATTTTTGTCTCCATACTTTGTTGCAGAGATAAACGATTTAATTCCGGCTTAGTCCCGACATGTCTGCAAGTGAATGTCTACTTAATATGACTGTTATAAATGAGGTGGTTTAAAATTCTACAGAGAGTAAGACAGAACCGTGTGATTAATACCGTACGATTCTTTGTACAATAAGGGTTTTGTAGAAATATAAGTGAAATGCTTAGTTCAAAATGTAGAAAATATACTGTTACAAAAAAGAGATGTACCTACTAGAGATAACCTAACCTTTTGCCTTTTCATTACTGTTAGACGCGGACTGTACAAAACAAAACTGTACCTAAGGAATAAAAACAACATTGCATTTGATTACGAGCCAACAGACAGAGGTAAAAGAAATAAGTTAAAATTGATTATTTATTAAAACGTATACTAGCCACGTGCTTTCCTCAAAAAATATAAAAATCATTTTCATTATACATTTATTAGGTATAGTACGTTGAATCTTCTAATCTAAATAGTAAAGTTGTAATTATAGTCAATATTGGCAGCTCAACTATTGTTTTTCATTTATCTGCAAAAACAAATTGTCACTACGTTCCAACAAATTGCACCTGTTATTATCCAGTGCACAAGTTTCACCTACGAGTTCTGATTACAAGTTCGAAACATAAGAAAAGTAATAAAAAATAATTGATTTAATTTGCACGGGTACCTTTTACTTAGACGTAGCAAATTACGTTGAAAACAGAAAAAGTTGATAAGTACCTTACTCATACGCCTCGTCGTATTTTTAGCATACCTTTTGAATGAATAAGTTTGATGTTAGAAAATATTTAACTGATTACAGTTCTTGCTAGGTTAGGTAAGAATATTGAGAATTGTAAATTTTGCAAATGGAGTTTATATGAACTTACATCGCCTCGCGTAGCTAATATTTCTTCAGTAGGTTTAATTAAGGCAGCCAGGCGAGGATTCAAATGTTCTTACCTATTAAAGCATGAGAAAAGACCGTCTATAATAAAAAAATCCAATTCAATCTGCTCAATTGTTTGTAATAAAGTGATTGGACAACCTCAATGCACTCTTATAAATAAGCTGGTCAGACGTTAAGATTTATTACATTGAATGCGTTTTACCTTCTGTTGGTTCAGTGTTTTAGGGAAGTAAAGAATACGTCGAAATATTGCTTATACAGCCTACCATAATTCTTTGAGGGCATCGGATACGTATGAGGATGCAAACTATTAATCACGCTGTGAAATACCCACGAGTTTAGCAGTAAACATTGGACACACTGCGGGGTAGCAATGGAAGCGATTTTTTGAGCATAAAATGTTGGATGTGCTTTTTAAAATGGTTTCAAAATTCATTACTTCAATGGAGACCACGGAACGCCAAGCGTAGCGTGGGAGGTCCACCAACGAGATGGACGGATGATGAGGTCACGGTAGATGCAAGCTGCTTCCAATCGTAATGTTTGGGTATCAACGACGGAGGCCTATATCCAACAGTGGAAGTTCTACAGCAGCTGAAATGATGATTATTTCAATGAAAATATGGGTTTTGTAAGATTCGGTCCAATTGACGGATCTGTTACTACTTATCATGTCGTTCATAAGTGAACACATTGGAATTAAAAGGTTTTCTCTTCAATTCTTTGATAGAGATCGATCCTATTTATAAAGAAGTGCGAAGAGTCCAAAAGAGGCATCTGGGCCGAAATTTATAGAACTAAAAGCTTCAATATCAATAAGTTTTTTTTTTATATAATAACCACCGACCGCGTTTGACCACAATCACGCCTGTGGTGGAGAGTGATAGGATTCGGAAAGCACGCGACCGCACATCATGGAGGGAATTAGAAGAACTGATGAATCTCTGAAATAAAAGAACCTATTTATAAAAAATCTTTAATCCCGAGAAAGAGCAGAAATTTGCCAGGCGTAAACAAAATCGCGGGTAACATCTAGAATGTTAACAAAACATCTGAAAAAGTTACTCAAAATGGGGAGCTTGTTAAAATTTTTGCAGCTAATTGCAGTCGAAGGTAATATAGGAATATTTGCCGAACTGTAAGTCTGTAAGTATTTTGCACACATCCAATTAAGATTATTCGATACTTTCGCACCAAAGGCTGTGCTTGTACCTATAAGAAAACATAAATCATTGTGGGACTGCGAACAAAGTAATTTGTTTGGATGGCGTGTTTAAAGCGAATTACTCATCCAGCATAAAATTCTTATACCTAACGTTTTTGTAAGTAAAATTATAAAATTAAAAGAGCTTCAATCGGTTAGTTTATTAGAATTTTTTTTCAGATGATGTTATTAACAGTGAACAATTATTTTAATAAGGTATACTAGCCGTGAATTCCGTTTAATTCAAAGAACACTGAATAGTAATCGCGTTCTGAGAGGAAGCCTATGGCTAGCAGTGGGATGTATATCGATAGAGATGAAGTAATCGCGTTCGATTAGTCGTGAGCCACAAAAAATCTCAAAAGAAAAAAAATGGAGATAGACAGATAAACGGACAGGTGTCAGTTTATTAAAATACGGAGATATAAATCGCGGTGGGTATTAAGTTAAGTCATGGTTATGGCGTCCAGTAGCCTCTACCCATTTAGTTTTTATCATTACAAGTATGGTATCTTTGCTAGCCTTGAAAGTACTTTCCTGGTAGTTCCATGGCGAAAATATGTATAAAGTAGTTTAGAATCCTTCCTACCAATATTATAAATCTATAAATTTGTGAATAAGAGTGTGTGTGTGCGTATGTCGTCGCACGACTGTTATACGGCCACATCTCAAAAAAGCATTTTTTTGAGAAATCGCGTGTTAAAGTTTTAGCAGCTTAGTTCGTAATGGTAAAAAGGGTTTTATTCCTTTAGTTTTGGGTCAACGCATTTTAAATTTAGCTTGTATTACTCGGGATGACATAATGCATCTCATGAATATGTCACCTTTTACAAAACGTCAATATGTTTTAAGATACAAGGCCTTTATGACAGGTACTTAGAATTGTGGCCGTATTGCAGAAACATTTTGATGAAATTTTGAGATGCGTCCAAAACCGAACATGAATTATAGAACAATGGTAACATGAAAATATAAATCCAAACACGAAAAATAGTGAAAATATTTTATTGATCAACTTTGTTGTACTTAAGATATCAACGTATACTATATAGGGCGCATGCACAAAGATATGCCTCGTACGGTGTCCTCGGGGGCCACGCAGACGGTTCTTAATACGGTGTCTCAGCCATCGCTGTCACAGAACTGCAAAAATGTAGGTTTAAAAGACTTAGAATCTTTGAAGCGGTCAGTTCGTGGGCTTCGTCATATTCACAAAGGAGCGCGAAGCCTGGCGGCGGGGAAATTGAGCGACCTCATCGATAGATGCATCGAAGCTAATGGGGTAGCTAGTGGGCTGCTTTGCTCTCTTTTGCGTACTCGGCTCTTAAGGCTGCGGAAAGGACAAGCTCGGGTAACCTTACTACTAAGGTGAAACGTAATGTCGACGCACCCCCTGGGTCACTGGCGGAGCATTTGGACAGCGAAAACGCGGGGTTTGTATTCTTGAGGCCTCCTTCAGTTCTTTGGACTATAGATATGTACAGTCTAAAGTTTTTGAGGGGGACTTAAAGGCAACCGTCAAGGAGCTTATGTTAGATGGTGGAGTCACTCTATCCAACCCTGACACACTTGCTGCCTTGCAGTCGAAGCACCCGTCACCATCTCGCATATTATCATTTCCACCGGAAACAGATAGAATTTGCGTTGGAGGTAAAGGTGAAAGACGTTACGCGGGCACTTGACCCCTTCAACAGCGGCTCTAGGGACGGTTTAGATGGCATTCGCCCAGTGTACTTTAAGAAGCTTACGTCTGACTCAGCAAGTGATAACGGGGTACGGTTGCTCGAGAGCCTGACTAAATTATGCAACTTTCTACTCAGTGGTAAGTTAAATACTGTGATCTGTCCTAATCTTTACGGAGCATCCTTGTCCGCGCTGTCAAAGAAGGGTGGCGGTTTAAGACCCATTGCTGTAGGTAGTACTTTTCGTCGCTTGACTGCTGAGCTCTGCTGTGAGAGAGGAAATGGGTTCGTACCTGCAGCCTTACCAGCTGGGATTTGGTTATGCTGCGAGGCAGCTATTCACGCGGCTCGAGCGTTTTCACTAGACGCAAGGAATTCGAACTGCGTAATTATCAAATTGGACATTAAAAATGCCTTTAATTCGTTCAACGGAGTGTGTTCTCCTCAATGAAGTCAGGGAGAGGGGACCTTCTCCCTATCCTTTCCTTTTTCAAGCTTACTGGTCGCCTTCTAATCTCTTCTTTGATCAGTCTTTTATTCTTTCCCAGGTCCGTGCACAACTGGGGGATCCACTGGGTCCTCTAGCATTCAGTCTCACCATCCATAAGGCCATATCGAACTTCTGATCTCCCTATCGTGGGACGTTGTGGGGGTGAAGCGGGTCTTTAATAGTCTGCTAGAGCGAGGCGTTGGTGTAGATAGGGCGAGGCTTGATGCCGTATCTAGACCGGAGCCTGGGGCGTGGCTACAAGCGCTTCCTTCCCCACACCTGGGAAAACTCTTCGACGACGACTCTTTGCGGATGGCTGTGGCGCCCTGTTTATGCTGCTATGTTTGTGAACCTCATTTGTGCATCTGCGTTACGATGGTGGAGAGCAACGGCCACCACACTTTGAGTTGTTGCCGCTGCGCGCCATCACGCCCTGATCGACATAATCTGCAAGGCTCTGGTTTCAGGGAACGTGCCTTGTATTTTAGAGCCTCCAGGTCTTAGCCGGGCAGATGGCAAAAGGCCTGACGGTTTGACCTTGGTAACATTCACTTACAAGCCATATTAAACCGCACTAGTAACAAAACAAAGTTGAAATTTGTTTAATTATCATATTGCAATGTGTGAGTTTCGAAGGCGGCCTGACGATTTTATAATAATAAATTTAATATAATACTTACTGTTGTGACGCAATCAAATGACGTTTGTTTCACTTATATTTATAGGCATTCACCGTAATATTACTCGAATAAACTTTATTCTTTTAAGACGCAACTCAAAAACTTGATTATAAATTGATGCTATACGTGCTATATTTGCGTGCGTACGCAGGCGACTGACTGGGAAGTGGCTGTCTTGTACGGAGCCGATTGACAATTTTTGGACAGATGCATACGGCCACTTGTGAAAAAAGGCACTTAAGGACACTTTTTGTTATGGCTCTCGAAATAAGGTCGTAGATTAAGCTATCCTGAATACGAATCTGCAATAATCCGAAAAATGAAAAATTTTGAGATGTAGCCGTATAACAGTCATGCGACGATGTGTGTGTGTGTACATACGTGCGTACGTACGTATGTACGTGTGTACACATTTGTAAGTGTACGCGTGAGTGCGCGCCTGTGCTTGTGTATTTGTAGCTCTATGATGCTGAAATGGGTGTACGAACTGGTACGAAACCCTGGAAGAACACATAGCCTTATAGCGTGATTGGCTAGCAAACATTCAAACAGCCAAACATCCAATTATATAATCCAAACATCTTCACAAACTTTCTCATTTATAATATTAGTAGAACAGTATAGGATTCCAAGTCCTCAAAGACCAAAAGAAAAATCTTAGACTTCTAGGATAACTAACTTCTCAAGCAAAATTTTCAGCTTATCGAAATTCTGCCTGTTAACTACGTTTTTTACGAGTCACGCTAGGTTTTTATGGAGCAAGTTGTTTAGCACCTGTAAATTTCCAATTTTATCGCGAGCAGATAAGATGGTCTTTATGAAAACTATGCCCATGATTTGGTAAGTTTATTACTCGGTTGTCAGAGATTAAAAGACTTCGAACAATAAACGGACTGTTCAACAGTCACATTTCGGGAGAAATACTGAATTGTCATACTTTTATTTGGTAGGTATTATATTTGTTTCTTGTTTAACGTTTTTCTCAGAGATATCTGTCGCCTCCAAATTTTTAGATTATATTCACTGTGCAAACCAGTATTTAATCTGGAAATATAACAACGGAATTGCATTTTTGCTGCAAATGTGCACTTTCCGTACATGTCTAATAATAATAAAATAGTAGATAAGTAGGTAGGGTCAAGTGCAAAAATAAGTATCGATTTAATCCTCCCATCGTTATATACCAGTACCTTAATTCGACGACATAAGAGCTATGGGACATATTTCTGAGCAAGTTGTGTGCACTCATATTTTTACACTTGACTGTACATAATAATAAAACATTTATAATGAAAAGGAGTAGGTATCCTTAGGCAAGGTTCCGAAGATACTGGCAGTATTCTCACCTTTGAAAGGCGAAAAAAATTTTTTGTCCGAGGTAACTGCTAGTTCTTCGGGCTAACCTCTACCCTAACCTAAACTCTTTGCTATTTCTTTATATGGCTTCATAGCGTTATAATTGATCAGCTCTATTTCAAGTTCCATGGAGATAATTATAAGCAGGATAACATAGGATTCGAAGTCCTCAAAGATCAGAAGAAAAAGCTGAATATGTTATAGTATTTTTTTTTCTTTTTTAATAAGGAGAATTTATATTTTGTGTGAATAAATATTTGTAATTAGTTGGATGATAATAATATATGCACCAAAATCACTTTATACGTTTTTGCTCGATCTCACCTGAGCACTTGTTTGCGTTTGCAAGCTTATAAATTATGTACTGGTTTATGCGCTATTTTGTATCCTGCTCAGTTGAATAAGCACAAAAACAACACTAACATCGAAACTATAAACACTTATAATCTTAGTTCAGTTCAACTTTCCCTATTAGTAGTTTGTTTAAAATCGAGAGTCGGGTGCAATCTCGGGATGTTGCTTTCGATTGCCTTTTACAATGTTATTTTATGAACTTCCTTAAGCAAGTTGAAAGTCCTGCGTTCAACTTACTATTGTGTGGCTGCGCTGGGGATCGCAAATATTATTGTACCTAGTTAATGGAAAATGATAAAATTGTTTTACTCAGAAACGTGCGTTAAGAGTATTACGTACGTAGTCTTGGCTACATGTAGGTTTAAACCCAAAAAAGCTCCCGTCGTCCCTATTTCCAGATATATGTATGTATACATCCTAGGGCTTTTTTTCGTCACAATTATTTTGCTGTGGAGATAGGCCTCAATAGTACTCTCATCTGTCTGTCTGTATTTTCATCAGGTGAGATAATTACGATAATTTTGTTGTGGAGGCAGGTCTCAATACAAATCTGTACTTTCATCAAGTGAGATAGAAAGAAAAGAAAAAAGAAAGAAAAACATTTATTTATAACAATAGGGGTCAATTACAAGTCAAAATTATGTAAAAAAATAAAATTATATTATGTAGTCACTACAACCAACGCAAAAACTAAAAATGTAGGTAGGTACGTTGTGTTTTTTCTCAATTAGTGTATTCGTTAATACATTTTATTTTGTCCGTTTAAGTGTTTCCATATAAAACTAATTTCGGTTATAGTAATAATTTATAAATTATTGATTTGCTTTTGATTGGCAACCGAGCTGACAGCAATAAAAAAATTGGTCATAAACGGTTAATGTTTCCCAAAAGATTAATTTAACCCATTTTCCAACCCTTGTGGAAACTTTTAATGGCTACTTTTCGCTTTTCCTTCACAATCTTCTTAAGTTTCCTAGTTAGTTAACTGTCTCTGTTTTAATAAATAAAGTGTAAATCGCTACCAATTAACGATTAAATATCTTAATATCCCGGAGTATTAAATTACCATGCCGATACACGACATAAAATGGCATAAAAAATATGCGTCGGCCGGGAATCGAACCCGGATCAACTGCTTGGAAGGCAACTATGCTGACCATTACACCACCAACGCACCTTACTAGGTCTTGCATAATTCTCAATTTAACTAAGACATGATAACAATATCTTAATTTTGTTTACACAAGTGCGCTTTGCAGACAACTGTAACACTCAATAGGTCGTATCTGCTTTGCGATCTCAGACCAAAAAGCGACCACACTAGGATTACAAAATTATAAAAATAAAGCCGGTGAAAAAATTCAAGTTTCTTGCTATTATGGTTCAAGAGATGGAGCCCAGTGACAGACGAACTGACGAATGGACAGCAGAGTCTCAGTAATAAAGACTTGGCAGAATTCTCTTAGTAACTTTGATCGGGTAAAACTATACTTCGCCTTCGACATTAAAACAATTTTATTTTGCGGCTCCCAGACTATTGTACTGTACTATTTGCTAGGTAAGAAATAGTTGACGAGCCGCAATATAATGATGTTGTGGTTTTCAATTCTAAATTAGATGAAGTATAGTTAGCTCGGATTGATCAAAGTAGCTCGGCGAATATCGGTTACGCTTGTTTAAAATGTCATATGATATTAGAGATCAAGGTAAAATTACAATAATTTCGCAAATCGCAAATAAAGTCCAAAAAACTCAGAGGCGGGTTCCCGATTTTTAATCCACAATCCTCTGCTGGGGAGGCCATTGATCAACCGCTGCGTTACTACGGCACTTTTTATAAAATTTTCCATGAAGACAGTAATTAAATAATTGTAAATAAAGAGTAAAGCAGCGGACTCACGGTGAGTATCAATATTTATGTAATAGTAATAATATTTTGTTAATAAACGCTAATCATCATATCACGTCAGTAAATTAATTCCGATAATTCATATCACATCCGCCAAATATTAACAGTATAATATTCATAATGTATAGACATGCTTTCAAAAACTTTGTAGTTACCAGAATAATAGGTAATGCGTTAAATAATAGTATTTTTTCTACTCGTTGATTTTAATCTGTCAATTATGTGTTTATAGACAAAATTGCAATCACATACTTTTTAATCTTGGATAGTCTATGGCACTTCGGACTCAAGTATAATGATTATTATACAACGCTCTAGACGACTATAATAATTTCAAAATTAGAACTTAGTACTTCGATTGAGCGTCGTGAGCGCTTAGTGGAACGCACTCAATGTAAAGTTGGAAATATCAGGCAAATTTGCTTCCATTTGAACACACTAACTTTTTTCTTCTGTTTTAGTTTTTTTTTGTGCTATGAAAATTTAAAAGTTTTGTTTGTTATTTGACGCGAAACAGACTCGAACCGACTTGAAGGACTTTAATCGACTCGAACCGATTCGAATCAACTCGAACCGACTTTAATCGGTTCGAACCGACTTTAATCGACTCGAATCGACTTGAATCGACTCGAACCGACTCGAACCGATTCGGACTGACTCGAACCGACTTTAATCGACTCGAATCGACTTGAACCGATTCATACCGATTCGAACCGACTCGAACCGATTCGAACCGAATCGAACCGATTCGAACCGAATCGAACCGACTCGAACCGACTTTAATCGATTCGAACCGACCTTAATCGACTCGAATCGACTTGAATCGACTCGGACCGACGCGAACCGATTCGAACCGACTCGAATCGACTCGAACTGACTTTAATCGACTCGAACCGACTCGAAACGACTCGGACCGACTGTCTTATATGGGTTGTTTTATTTGTTTTAATTCATAAGTGGAAGGTACTGTTTTCAAACTTAACCCAATGTATAGTCGGGGTAAGAAAAGGTTCGTCACTTTTCGACCTTAACTCGTTGACATAGAGTCGAAAAGTGACGAACCTTTTCTTACCCCGACTATACTTTACAAAAGGTTAGGTATGTATGTATCTCGATAGACGATGATGATGATGACTCGTAGAAAAAGTATTGTATACAATAGTTACATAATTAGCTCTTAAAATCTCGTACCTTACTTAGGCCACTCGGCAAGCCTCGTGGCCTAAACACGGTACTCGACTTTAAGAGCCTTCATTACGCAACGATTGTGTAAAATACTATTATTCAACTGTATCGTAATAGGAGTCCTGAAAACACGAGTGTGGTTTCATAAAGGGTCACATGAGTGTTTTAAGGCCTAATTAGGTACAATATTTTATCTACAACAATATATTAAATCCTCTATCATGCTTTCAAGAACCATTGAGAAATGACCTGCACTACGAGAACTAGGTATGTTTGCCCCACGACCTGCGCCCGGTGCGCGCCCGAGGACCTGCGCGATGTGATTGCGCGCTCCTCCTGCACCGGTACTGTACGTATAATTATAATGATGTACGAAATCTCATTATGTTAAAGTTTTCTGTATCGTAATGACCATTACGATACTGCCGTGTTCATAATAGAATCCCATGTCGTAATGCTGGTCATTATCTATGGTTTTTGAACGCATAATAGAGGATATACTATATGGGTGTAGATAAAATACTATTATGTCACTTGACATTCATTTACTTCATTGTAATTTAGACTTGACGCAGTAAGCTCATTCTTACTTAGATCCGAAATCGAGTCACGTTTGAGAATGCTAATTTCGACTGACAAATCGACTTTAGTGTAATTTTCATTTCCGGCTTTTCAGAAGCTGAAGGCACATCTAGTTGATCCTAACCTATCTTATTTAATAATATAAAAAAGAAACTTTGTGCAGAATAGATTTTTAGATGTTGCTTAAGACGTATTTGAATGAAACTTGTCGTAGAAAAATGCAAGGATCTGTATTGAGACATGGTGTACTAAATATCCGGGTAATGCAATCACGTGGGATCATATTTGAATTTTAAACAAAGATTGATGGCGCTATCCATGAACGTTGAAGTACATACCTCGGCTTTCAAGATGGCGTGTTGACGTCGTTTGAAACTAATAAAGCCCGGCGCAAACCGGACGTGTGCGTGTCATGTCACGCACGAGCACCGGTTGTAGCGAGTGGAGCTGTGGAACGGATGGCACTCTAGATGTTTGCATCTCAACGTGTGAAATTGTGTTTGTTTCTTTATTTTTGTACAGTAAAAAATATACATACCTACATACTTATATATAGTGCCACAATCGCACACGATTTTCACAGATCGTATTTGTGTAATTTACTTCAGATTTTTATGAAACACGAAATACCTGAAACTGGCTATTGTTTTTCACAGTTTACTCCACACTTTCACACAAACCGAAGGTCAATTTATATAAAATGTTTTTGCTTGGCTTGTTTACTTACGGAAAGAATTCGTGGAGCAGAGTTCAATGTACGGTCGAACATGCGATTCTTGAACCAATAAATATGATTGGAATGCATTTATCATAACATTGGTAATTATAGCTTAATTTTTATAAGACAATACCAATGTGTCATCGTTACAAGGTGTCGTTAAAATTTTACCATTTACGAGTAGACCCTGGATGGTTTTCTAAAAGATATAAAAGCGAAAAAATATATTGAGTAGCTCATAATAATATTATACTGTTATAGAGTTGTAAGTAGCAATTTTGACTGAATATATAGTTGAAACATCATCATCAACATCCCCGCTTATATAAGTCCCATTGCAGGGAACATGCCTCGTCTCAGAATGAGAAGGCTAGCGCGGTGGTGCCCACACTGGCCCAGTGTGGATTGGAAACTTCAGATACACCACTGAATTGCTTCACAAGTGTGCGCACAGGTTTCCATACGAGTTTTCTTTCACCGTAAAACTGATGGTAAATTTCAAATGTAATTTCGCTCGTAAATTCTGCAAAACTCAGAGATGAGAGCTCGGGTTCGAACCCACGACCCTCTGCTTGAAAGGCCATAGGTCACACCGTTAGGTTACCACGTCTATACTTTTGAAACATCCGAACCATCAATTATGCTGTTTAGTGTACAAAATAACAAGCTTAATCAGTAGATCATCATTTACTTTTAACTAAAACTGACCATTATCAATAAACCGTGGTGTTAGGAAGTCAAGTCTCATATATCAGATAAACGATTATTATAAATGAGGCGTTCATTGGAATTTGAAGGCAGCGATTTTAAGATGATGTGTTACAGTTATTTGGCTGATAGCATCTGGACCTCGGCCGCACGCTGTTAGGTTCTGTTTAGAGTAATGTAATGAGTTACTTAAATTGATTGGTTTAGGCGTTATTTCGCCGAGGTCCATAGCAATGATCTACAATCTATAAATATAAAAGACGCATTAAATTTTCATGTTATTATCATTATGAAGTTAATGGCATTAATTTATGATTCTTGAACTTAGTAATGAACAAAATAATAAGTACCTAGGTTCCTTTAATAAAATATAAGTAAAAAATGGCCTTGACTCTAATAAACTTACTTTAAATGATACTAAAATAAGTGAGTGTCAACTCTGCTTTAAAATTTATACATACTCGCACATGACATACCTCTACCTTTTTGTAGTAATGATTTAGCGAAGATAACACTATATTTATGGAAATCGTCTATTCACGAATGAAACTAAAATAGCACATGGAAGAAATACTATTTTTAGTCTCTGTCCATCTCATTAAACCCTATTAACTTATTTCTAGCGTTTCGCGCATGACTCATCAATAGCATTCAGACATGGACATCAAGGACATCTCCATTCATATAAACAGGGGCTTACGAATTGCCCAGAATCACTCAAAAGGAAAGGATGAGCAGGATATCCTGCGAGTAATATGTCGTTGGGCAAAGTCATAATACCTTACAGGCTTTGGTAATCGTTAACCTTGCAGAGGACGGTTCATTGAACTCATTGTTTTATAGATTCTTCTAATATTGACGATATGGTAAACAAACCGCA
The DNA here is from genome assembly GCA_947563465.1 of Archips xylosteana. Taxonomy (NCBI): domain Eukaryota; kingdom Metazoa; phylum Arthropoda; class Insecta; order Lepidoptera; family Tortricidae; genus Archips; species Archips xylosteana. The sequence goes on from OX387356.1 coordinate 11,267,712, forward strand.
AGTGTATTCGGGGTCAAGTAGGGAGATCGCTAAATAAATTATCATTGGCATTTGGTCCCGCCCCAACACTGTTTAGTCCCCATTGACGATGCTTCCGTTAGCGAAATGAATGGCGCGGCTACGCTCCGAAGTCTCAAACACTATTACGAATTTTAAGGTAAGTATCAAATCGTATAAGTATAAATCCATTTGAAACCAGTCAAAACTTACATGTGCAAATGTGTAGCGATCTCACACTCACAGATACAATGTTGCTGTTTTAGTGTAACTTTGACAAGATAATAATATCTTGAAACATAAAACACGTTGATCCGTTGGACCCTATAAGTTTAATAATGCTGGCGATGAAGCTATCCGAGTACACAACCTTATAATTAAAGCCAGTTCCCATGGTCCTGAAATCAATCGGCAAGGTTATAATATAAGGCTCGACAACCATACCTACCCTTCAAATTTAATTTTAAAGTTTCATGAGTTATTCGCAGAAAGTGGGCGAATGTTCAGGCAGTGAAATACTTTGAAAGATTTAAGTGAAGGTAGGAGTTATCAGTTATCACCTTCGATCAACAATACAATGTAGTATTGTACCTATACAATGTAGTAGTATTGTTGATCGAAGGTTATCACACCCACCCAGGCCGTTTGAAAATGAGAAGCGACATTCTTTGTTTTTTTTCTCTTTTTACCCGACTGCGAAGAAGGAAGGGTTATGTGTTTGACCCGTATGTATGTATGTATGTATGTATGTATGTGTGTATGTATGTATGTATGTATGTCCATTCCTATGTCCTCTCGTAACTACACAACGGTTGAACCGATTTTGATAAATGATACGTCATTGGATTCGTCTTGATAACGCGAGTAACACTGGATACGTGAAATTCTTGGAAAATCAAAATGGCGGATTTTGGCGCCAAATTGTGAGTCTTCAAAAAATTTTTTTATTCAAACCTATCGAGTAGGGTATCAAAATAAAGGGATTTTGAAAGAGAATGCAAAATATATACCAGTCATGTGTTTAAATTTAATTTGGAATAGTAAATTGGCAATCAATGCATTAAAACGACGACGTACCTACTTACTAAGATATCTTTAAGCAATCATTTTCTCTATGAAACCCATGTGGAAAATTAAGTACCTACATATTTCAAAATTGGTTTTGAACTTTAACTAAATAGCAACGGATTCCTAATTCAAATACTCAATAATTTATCTGGGTCTAAGGAGGTTACACTAAAAAGCAAGAAATAAAAAAGTAATTAAAAAAACTGAAAACCCGCCTGCGGTGTAAATAAAATAATAAATTAAAAAATCAAAAACCCGCCTGCAGAAAAACTGAAAAGGTGGAAACAAGATAAAATGTTCAATATCAATAAAACGATTTTAAAACACGTCGATGGCAATCTTTCAAAATTTAATGCGACAATAAAATGCAGTCGGAGTCATGGGAATCAGTGGCTGCATGGGATTTAATGTCACTTCATGCATGCCTCCGACTGCATTTTATCGTTGCATTAAATATTGAAAGATTGCCATCGACGTGTTTTAAATTCGTTTTATTGATATTGAACATTTTATCTTGTTTCCACCTTTTCAGTTTTTCTACAGGCGGGTTTTTGATTTTTTAATTTATTATTTTTCTACGTGCAATAGTAATCTATTCTCTACTTCTAAATACGACACAAATAATTATAAAGCCAATAGTAACAGTCTCGAGTCTTGCTTTGTTCATGGGACCCAAGTCTCGGTATCATCGAGAATAATCAGCAATAAACGAAAAAGGAAACGTAGACGACAGTTGCTCCTGCTTGATGCTCTTGCTTTAATATTAAAGAGACACGAACGAGACCGATTACCGAATATCAATACGCATCTGATTAGTTTATTTAGGGGTTTTATAAATGTAGCTTTTAGTTCATTACAGTGTTTCGCTTGCGTGACATTTTTTATCTCCCGCCAAAGATAAGGACGGTTGCGCCGAAATAATGCGTTTAAATTCTCGTTTTAACGAGGCTCGCCTTAATCGACATGTAGGATGGGTATTATCGTAGTAGTTCGTCGTCGTGTCGTTGTGATTTTACATACTTATTATAATATTTGATATAATATTATTTAATTCTATAATTATTATAGAGCTTGCTTTTGCTAGCGTCTTTTCGCCCGTTACAGTTCTATTTTAACCAAGTTGTTTACATTTTTGCAAGCCTACTCTTGAGGAAATACAAACATGGTAGTGAAAATGAGCATAATTCTATTAAAAATCGTATAGGCGCCGTAGTATTGCACGAGCTTAAGCGCTGAGGAGAAGAATTTTTGAAAATTATATGGGAGGAAAATTTTCTTTTCCCCTCACTAGCTCGGAAAGCCCTTTTTGTTTGTTTGACATAGATGTCAATAGAATTAAGAAAATCGCTTTTTATCCACATGTGAAGAAAGAGTTTTGACATTTGAGGGCAGCTTAAGTGATATTTGACAGCTAACAAAACGTAAAACGTTAAAAGTGCTGAATTTTTAACATCACAATTAATGAATTGCATCGAGTAAAAAACACTAAATACAGTCTTACAACTTTATTTTAATTCATAAATATCAACATTCAACATTAACCTTCATTCTTGTTGTAAAAACGAATAAAATGTTATGACAGTCCAAGTAAGTCGATGTGCGAACAAAACGCATCCGAAATAATAAAAAAATAACTTAAGTCAAAACTTTTCAATTAAATATTCGCATGTTTTTCTAATTATTTTCCTCGCTGTAGTGAGGTGAAAAGTTTTGTGTTATACACGGGTGAAAAGTTATTTTACGTCTCGTGTGTTGAAACACTCGCTATCGAAAGGGAATAATTGTATAACAATAGTTATTTGTTATACAAGGGGGGAAAGTTGTATTTTACCTGCGAGTGTCCATTTGAAACACAAGCTATCGATAGGATTCTATGATTGACCACGAGCGAAGCGAGTGGTTCAAAAATAGAATCCTTTCGATAGCGAGTGTTTCAACACACGAGACGTAAAATAACTTTTCACCCGTGTATAACACAAAACTTTTCACCTCACTACAGCGAGGAAAATAAGAAAAAGGGTTTGTACTATCAATTATTATTTATTTATTCACTCAAAATAATTAATTGAAAAGTTTTGACTTAAGTTTTTTTTTATTATTTCGGATGCGTTTTGTTCGCACATCGACTTACTTGGACTGTCAGAACATTTTATCCGTTTTTGCAACAAGAATGAAGGTTAATGTTGAATGCTGATATTTATGAATTAAAATAAAGTTGTAAGACTGTATTTAGTGTTTTTTACTCGATGCAATTCATTAATTGTGATGTTAAAAATTCAGCACTTTTAACGTTTTACGTTTTGTTAGCTGTCAAATATCACGTAAGCTGCCATCAAATGTCAAAACTCTTTCTTCACATGTGGATAAAAAGCGATTTTCTCAATAGATGTCAAACAAATAAAAAGGGCTTTCCGAGCTAGTGAGGTGAAAATAACTATTAACTGATTTGATTTTGTAAGACTTCCTTACATATTTCCAGATCATTTCACCGTGCGGTCGAAATCCTAATTGCAGCGTCATCCCGTGCTTTCAAGAACCAACAACATTGATTTGGTTTGGCACCACTAATAAACAAACAAGCTTACACAAGTCCTGTTGTGTCACCATTATTCCTCTTATTGCCTCTTTCCTCTCGGATTGATTAGACAGGGATGTAACTAACGGCAAAGCGAATCGCTGTATGCAATAACCGAGCAACCAAGTGCAGGGCAAAACGGGAAGAGGAAGCCAGAACGGTAGTTTTTGTCGTTCGTTTATTACTATTGTTTCCTTGTTTGTGAAATTCAGACAGGAGGGCGTGTATTATGCGAGATTCATGTCAGGAACGTTGTCCACAGTCAAACCACTCAAAATCAAAATAGTCGTCATGGGTTTCACCATGGGATCTTGAATGAAATATAAAATTGAAAATAATATGGAATGCCATATAATCATTCTTAGAAATAGATTACTTTGTATAATTATTAATAAAAACCTTGACTGTATGTTACACAAAAGGACTTCTTAACTCAATAATCTTTTTAAGTTAAGATTAAGTAGTTAAGATAATGCATGTAATATTGTATTTTTTTTTAATGAAATAAACAGTCTAAATTTTTTTTTTATCCGACCAAAAATACTTAAATCGGATTATAAATCTTAAATGGGTAGGTACTTAATTGTTTATAATCTTTACTTTATTTTTGATGGTGCGTGAATTCGATTAATAGTTTGATTGATTATCGGAAAGTTATACGTAAAAGATTAAGTTTTGTTTCCAGTTCTTTACACAATATTACTTATTTTCGGTGCATAGGTACCTACTAAAATTATAATATCAAATAGATTACCTACTAAATATTATATGATAAATGGAAAAATAACGCAATATCATCATTCATTAGCATGACTTTGATTTAAATGCTTCTTATCTCGCCGAGTTTGTTGTGAGCTGATAACGTTAACCATGTATTTTATTTCTTCTTCAATAATGTTCATTAAGTTATACTTTTTCTCGCTTATTTTTTTCTTTGTTTTACTGATTGTAGCAAAATTTGTATATAAAGCCAGCTTGCCCAAGTAGCCCTACTTAAAATATTAATTGTAACTGCTTAATAGACGGAAAACACATCGCCATGTTTCCTGCTATCCTGCTGATAGTTATAATTCTTCTGACTCTTATTTACCTCATTGGTAAGTACAATGAAAACTATTGGAAGAAGCAAGGCGTCATGTTTTACCAGAAAAACAAAGTATTGGGTCCGTTTTGGGATTTCTTGACCAACGACCGAGCATTATTTGAGATTATGGGAGATCTGTACAAAACATATGAGCATTTGCCGGCAGTGGGGATGGGTTCTATATTGACGCCAACTTTGTTTGTCATTGACCCTATGAATATGCAGTACGTCCTTCAGTCGGACGCTCAATCCTTCAACCACAGAGGTGTTGCCGTCAACGATCACGACAAACTGGCTGACAGCGTTATTTTCATGAACGGACCTCGTTGGAAACTGATGTGGCAAAAGATGACTCCACTCTTCACGGCAGCTACGTTGAAAAAAATGTTCTACATTATGGATAGAAGTGCTCAAGATTTTATAGATCATCTTAAAAATAATCCCAAAAAACTAATAAACACGTATGAAACTATAAACGAGTTCTGCTCCGCCGCCATCGCAGCCGCAGTGTTCGGTATCGGGACGGAATCCACATTTGAGTCACCGTTTCTAAACATGGCCCGTGCAGCGGTTGCCCAGAATTGGAAAACCGACTTCCGCTTTACTGTTGCGAGTCTTAGTACGAGACTATCAAAATTTTTAGGAATCACCTTATTCAAAGAGCAGGAAGACTTTTTCATTGATGCAGTCAAACAAGTACTGAGAGCCAGGGAAAAGGAAAATACGAAGAAGCACGACTTTGCTGATACTTGTGTGAACTTGCAAAAGGCGGGTACAATGAGGAATGATGAGAGTGGATTAGAACTGGAGCCTACAGACGAGCTGCTGGCTGCTCAAGGGTTCTTCTTTTTCATAGCTGGAGTCGAACCTGCAGCTTCCGGCATGTTTGGAGCACTGATAGAACTGGGGAAATATCCAGAAATCCTCAAAAAGGTTCAATATGAAATCGACGAAGTCTTCGAGAAAAACAATGGCCAACTTTCATACGAAATCGTCAGTGAAATGTCGTATCTAGACAAGGTTTTAAGCGAAGCACTAAGGATACACACTCCGATTGGTTTCTTAACTAGGCAGAGTGTCAAGGATACTGTGTTGCCGGTAGGAAACATCAGGATTTCGAAAGGTACAAGGATTATGTTGCCGCTGTTTGAAATGCACTTTAATTCTAAATATTTCCCAGATCCTGAAGTATTTGATCCAGAAAGATTTTCGCCGGAAAATCGAGCTCAGAGTGAAATCACGTACATGCCATTTGGGAAAGGCAACCGAATCTGCATAGGGGCAAGATACTCGCGAATTCAAATCTTGACTGGCCTGATTTACCTGCTCCGACATTACGATATAAAATCTATCGTAAACAAAAATTCAAAGAAATACAGCAAAGCGCAGTTCCAAGTCCGCAGAATTGATACCGAAGTTCAATTTACTTTAAGACAAAATATTAAATAAATTACTTAGGTTTTCGTTTCAATGTCGATGTCGTAGTTTGTTTGACTCTTTAAAATGATCAAGGCAATGTTTTTCTAGAAATTTGATATTAATAAATTATCATTTGAGGATTAGACTTCGTTTTACTTTAATCCCAGATTAACTAAACAGAAGTGTTTTATTTTTATTAATATTAGTCTAGTGATCGTTATCAACGTGCAGTTTTCGTAGCAAAGTACGGTTGGCAAAAAAATACACAAGTATTTTTAAAATTATATATTATTCAGACTTATTAAAATTAAGCCGAATAAACAATCGAAATCAGTTCAACGTATGGCTGTCAGTTTTTCACGTCGATCAGAAAAGAGCTAATTTTTAATAGAATTGACTTTCCACGTTGACGGAGGCTACAAGAGGGTAATTGAAGTGTTTAAAATGTAGCACAAGAGAAAATTTTTATTATATTCTGAAGTAAATGTTTTACAGTAAAAATGAATATTGAATTGTCACAAGTATTGATTTTTTTTGCCAACCATATACTTTGCTACGAAAACTGCACGTTGATAACGATCACTAAATATAACAATACCTAACTATACTAGTAATGCTGTTGATTTTTTTAAATATGTATAAAACTTAACATGTAGGTAATTGTCCTAGATTTTATACTTCCCAGTATATGATATGAATAAGCTATTTTTTCGTCAAAGTAAAAGAGTTGTACATGCCATTGAGTTGTACTTACTTATTGTGCCATAGTAGGCGACGGATGCACAATGACCGCAAAAACTGAAAAGTAATGTTGACAATGCATATCTCTAACCATTGATTGTCTCTCAACACTGTGTCAAAAAAAAACTTTAATTTTATTTCTTGTGCAAATTTATAAAATTACTTAGTTGTTATTTATTTTATTCCCAACTGAACACTTTGTTTAGTACTCTTGCATATTGTTACCCAAACATACTTATACAAAATTTCAAATTATTCGACCATGGAAGTGGGTTAATTTCGAGTTCCAAGATTTGACCTATAGATACGAATACTAACAGGGCAAGTTCAAATAAAAGCTTGTAATGAATCAGATAAATACAAACACAGCGCCATCTATGATTCATCCAAATAACTACAAGAGTCCAGCACAAGTTTCAACGAATGGCGAAGCTTTCTTTGCTTGGGCACGCCACTTTCTTTGTTTGGCTCCGAAGTTTACTGTTTAGTCCGGGTTCTAGTACAGCGCTACAAACACAGATGGCGTTGTAAACACGCAAAAAAATAGAGTCTCTTCATGTATTATAAGATAAATCAAGTATAAGACTACACAGGTACCTATATGTAACATATTAGTTTGTATTTAACTTTCCCATGATTACTTATAGCCTGAAATTACCGAAACTAGGTGGTATTTAATGAAAAGGTGATAAAAAATACACAACTATTAAGTGTTTTCATTATTTTCTTTAAATAAATCAAGTAACCTCTACACTTAACGCTGCTCAATCTAATTTAACTTTAAGATAAAATCCTTACATAGATTAAGCACCTTGATATGAAATCTAATTATGAGAATTTAACTGCGAATCTTTTATTTAATAAGCAAAATAATTTTAAATAGAAAACTATCATGAAACTCGTATATAATCAATGAAAAACACTGTAATCCAGAGTTTTTCATTGATTATATTCACGTATTAATATATAGTCATCATCATTATCATTTTGGCCTATATACGGATCACTGCAGGGTACTAACCTCCTCTCAGAATGAGAGGGCTAGTGTTCCCAGTGCAGTTTGCGAACTTCACACATTCGCAGGTGTGTGTAGGTTTCATTACAATACAATACAATTCAATGACTCTTTATCGTACACCACAAATAATACAATACACAAATAATGAAAAAATATGCGTATAAACAAGACAGCGCTTGTTTATACTTACCGAGTACTCGGCCGAGAGCACTGTCTCGCCCGTTTACTCGGTACGTGTGATCAAGGCATAAGCAATGGGCGGCCTTATCGCTAACAATTAATATACAGTACAGAACCTATCATATGAATTTGCTGTTTACGGGATTTCGTGATGAAAAATAGATCTAGAAAGGTTTTATCTCTGAGAAAAAGTATTGTATGTCCGATATTACAAATACCAAAGAAAGCTCGGTCGGCCAGGTACTTATAATTATCTAAAAGTGGAACTAAGAAGTATAATCGAGACGCGGAAATCTAATTTCCGCACATTTATATTTCATGATTTCCCTCCCATTATATTTCATTCCGAAGCAACAATGGGAATTCATGAAATAAATTTCGGAGAAAAAATCTATTCATTGATATTAATGTTTTGTGTTGAAAAAAGCTTGTAAAAGAGACTGGCGCAAGTAGAGCTTGCGTATCTTTACCTAATAAGAGCCAGGAAGTTGAACTTTTAGAACAACGTTTAGAATTAGGTTAAGCTAGCTTAACTTGGTTGGCACTCCACCTCGCTTCGCTTTATACCTAACTGGTTTCATTATCCCAATCTACGTGAAATTTGGGCGATGAGGCCAAAAGGTTCTCGCATGGCGTCTACGGACTGGCAGTGTAGGTAGGCCTCCAACGAGATGGAGCGACGACCTTGTTAAGGTTGCGGGAACGCGTTGGATGCGGATAGCGCAGGATCAATCTGTTTAGAGGACGTCTTTCGGCTGACACGATGACGTGAAATTCGAGGCAGATTTTTAATTTCTTCTGAATTTGATTGTATTTTTTGTTTAATCATTTATTTATTGATTTGTAAATTCTTGTTTTTGTTTGAGATGTTATACCTGTGCTTGTTCCCGTTTCAATTTGAATGATACCCGCAAGGATGTTCTTTGAAATCGCTTTATTCGTCATTTTTGCGTCGCTGAAATAGATTAGAACGTGTTTTTCCATGAGAATCAAATATTTTCCCGTGGTAAAAAGTAGCCAATGTCACTCCAGCCATTCAACTATGTCCATACAAAATCACTGTAATCCGGCCCCCAGTTTCGACGTGAAAGAAGGACAAACAAGCAAACACACTCACATTTATACTATTACTAGCTGTTGCCCGCGACTCCGTCTGCGAAGAATAGGGGTAGGTATACAAAAAATAGCCTACGACCTATTCTCAGACCTACCGAATATGGAGAAAAAAGTTTCATAAAAATCGGTCAAGCCGTCTCGGAGGAGTTCGAAAACAAACACCGTGACACGAGATTTTTACATTATTAGATGTACCTAGTATGAATTAGCTCCTGCAGGCGACTTCGCCCATGCCATCGACTCATGAATGGACCGAATGTGCCTAATGCATTGTTTTAGTGACTTAAAAGCTTTGTATTAATTTTCCGTTTGAGGCACATTGGTTGGATCGTTTCAGAGTCTATGATAGATATAGCTAGCAACATTTTTGTGTTACATTAGACAGGATGTCCCAAAATTCAACGATACCTGGTGCAGGATGAGAGGTCAAGTTACTTTGGTAAGCGATAAATACTTAGAGTTAAGTAAAAAACCTATCACTTTTAGCTTTTTTATTTTCGGAAAAAAATGTCTATTTTAACGTCGCTTAACCAAGTGAAATGAATTTTTATATTATTTTTTCCAGAACTACTTATAATTACGTGGCCTTTCGCCCGGCAAGTTATCATTGAGTTTTGGGGCAGGCTGTACATAGGTTGTTAAATGCTTGACTTTTACTTTGGCTTTCATTTTCTTGCCTTCGCGCAGCACTGCTTGATATTTGTGGACTTTTTCTTCACACACCTCTCCGCTTCTTCGGGCGTTTCTGGTAATGCTCTAGATACAAATGTGTATGCTAACGACCATATTACTTTAAACATAAAACTCGAAGCTTATTGGTTTAGGTTGGTAGGAAGTAACAGCTGTCATTTCTGTACCTAATTGAACCATTTAAACGAGCCCAGTGGCCGGATACAATCGAAATTGCAACGCGTGCTGGAAACGGCCGCCGTAGCAACAAATATTCTATAACTATCGGTTGGTAGCTCTTGATTTCTTAATACAGGTCACACTGGATAGAAGCATATATTATTAAGAAAAGTGAGTACATAAAATTTTTTTTTTTTTTTTAAATAGCCTATACAGTGTCCCACTGCTGGGCAAAGGCCTCCCCTTTCTTCTTCCACTCATCCCTGGCTTTTGCAAAGTGTTGCCAGTCCGGCTGGAATCGCTCCAAATCGTCCCGCCACCTCCTTTTAGGCCTACCTCTGCTCCGGTGCCCGTCGTTTGGAACCCAATCAGTAGTGAGTTTGGCCCAGCGATCCGGATGCATCCGGCAGACATGACCTGCCCAGTCCCACTTGAGTTTGGCGGTCTTTGTCCCCACATCAACAATTCGGGTTTTGGAGCGCAGTTCAGTGTTTCTGATTCTATCAGCTCTTCGAACACCTAGGATACTGCGCTCCATAGCCCGCTGGCAAACCTTGAGTTTGGACTTCTGGGCCTCAGTCAAAGACCAGGTCTGGGCACCGTAGGTTAGGATGGGCAGAATGCACATGTCAACGAGCTTGCGTTTTAAAGCTAGGGGAAGTTTACCCTTCATTAGTGCTTTCATGGACCAGTAGCTCCTCCAGGCATTTTCGATTCGTTTGTCGACTTCTTTGCCTTGTCGGTTTTCGAAGGAGACTATCTGGCCCAAATAAGTATACTCGTTGACATATTCAATCACATGCCCATCTACCATTACCCTACGTTTGATGCTATTCGTCATCAACTTAGTCTTTGACCGATTCATCGTAAGTCCAACTTCAAGGCTTGCTGTGCTTAGTTCTTGAAGCATTCCTTGTATTTCGATTGCCGATGTTGAAAAGAGAACGATGTCATCAGCAAAACGAAGATTTGTCAACTTCTTGCTTCCGACATCGATTCCCTTGTTTTGCCAAGAGACCGCCAATGTCCTGAACACTTCTTAGAGGCAACTGGTAAACAGTTTGGGGGAAAGTGGGTCACCCTGTTTTACTCCTTTTTCCACTGCAAACGAAGGGCCGGGATTATGGAGTTTTATGCTGGCTGTGCTATTACGATAGATTAGGCCAATGAGCTCCACATAGGTTGAATCTATCTGTTGACTGCGCAGTGCGGATAATATTGCACAATGCTTGACACTGTCGAAAGCCTTGCTGTAGTCAACGAATGCCAGATAAAGTGGCTTATTGAACTCATTGGCCTTTTCCATCACTTGATTTAGAGCATGTAGATGGTCGGTCGTAGAGAACGAGGGTCGGAAGCCAGCCTGTTCAGGTGGTTGGTGCAAGTCTAGTTGTGGAGAGATACGGTTTTGCAGAATTTTAGTAAAGAGCTTGTACAAGTGAGATACCAAACTAATTGGCCTGTGATTGTTAATATCTGTTTTGTCACCCTTTTTGTGCAATAAGATGATATTAGAATGACAAAGAGTTTGGGGAATTGAGCCAGTCTGTAGTATGGAATTAAATAGATTTGAAATATGTGGCAACAAAGTATCTTTGCCTATTCGCAAGGCTTCTGTCGTAATCCCATCACCTCCAGAGGCCGTATTGTCTAACGCTTTTGGCGCTTGCCTTCGCTTTCACTATCTCTTTCTGTCAACGTTTTATACCGTTTGACAGAAAGAGATAGCGATTGCGAAGGCAAGCGTCAAAAACGTTAGACAATAAGCCTACAGGGCTCCGTTGGTACGGCATGCTTTTTAAGGCATTACTGATCTCGTGTTCCGTTATTGGAGGGATGTTATCAGAACAGTGGAAGTTGGTATTATCAGTATTACGGGATGGATCACAGTACAATAATTTGTAAAAGTTTGAGGCAATCTGTGTGACTTTATCTCTGTTGGAGTGTTTTACGCCTTTCTCGTCTCTTAGTGCGGTTAGCCAAGGTTTTTCCTTTGTTATTCCCTGCCGGGCAACTCTCAATGACGTCTGTTTATTTATTGCTACCTCCACTAGTTTCGTATTGAAATTTCGAATATCTTTCCTTATACTACGCTTCACCTTCCTGTCAATATCCCTATACAAGCTATTATTTTTTCTAAATGATTCCCTAAGTTCTATTAGTTGCAATGATCTGTCAGATAGTTTTTTGGTTTTGCGCTTGGTATGTTTGATTTTCTTGCTAGCATTTGTAATACTCCTTAGAATGTGATTGTACTGATCTTGAGTATTTGGTAAATTATCTCCATCGGTGGTTAGAAGGGCAAAAGAATTCTTCAGCTCCAAATTGAATTGTCCAATGTTACTGATTAAAATGTTTTTATCCAAAGTTTTTATTTTATTTTTAAATATTTTCTCTCTATGAATTTTGAAATTGAATAAGAGTCTAGCTCGAACCGGTCTATGGTCAGAACTATATGATATTTTATTTATAATTGAGACATCCTTTACTACGTCTCTGTCTGATGAGAGAAAGTAATCGATTTCGTTTTTCGTTCTCCCATCTGGTGAAATCCAAGTCCAGCGCCGTTGCTGTTTTTTGAGGTAGAAGGAATTACCAATGCTCATGCACTGACCAAAGGCAAATTGAATAAGACTGGTACCTCGCTCGTTCCGATTTCCCATTCCATACGGCCCCAGTATTTGGTTGTTATCCAATTCACCTCTAGTCCCGATTTTGGCGTTAAAATCTCCGAGTACCATATTCCACGTTCCTCGGTTTTCATCACATGCTTTGTTTAGGAGCTCATAAAATTCCTCCACCTCGTCGTCGCTGTGTGATGAACTTGGCGCATATGCTTGAATCAAGGTTAGTAATCGTGTTTCGGATATACGAAATATTAATACCGCGATCCTATCCGAGTATCCTTTAAACTCTACAATGTGTTCTTTCCACTTCTTTGCTACGAGGAAGCCAACTCCGTTCAGACCGCCAGCTTGACCTATGTGGTAGAACACATTTGAGTCTCTTTCCACTGTTTCTTCACCCTCCCTACGCACCTCCAAAAGGCCCACTATGCCCCATTTAACACTGGATAAAGCATATTCCAGTTCTATTAGCCGTTCTTCCCTCATAAGGGTACGCACATTATAGGTCAAGATGTTCAATGTATCGGTGTCCATACTGCTAGCTGTGGTCGTTTGACGGCGGATCGATTTCGCCCGGGGATTCTTCGCACCCCGTGCTCCAGGACTGGTCCGGCCTCCGTCAGGGCCGGGGTCGCTGGAGCGGCCGGGCACTGGGGGCCGAGACGGGGAATTGTACATTGCATAAGAAAGGGGGTTTGGACCATAAGCCCACCACGCTGGTCCAGTGCGGGTTGGTGGGTGGTTCGCCAGAGCCTCGTTCGTTGTTTGGCAGGGTGCACCGCGAGCAGGTGAGGTTGGCTTGGGGCCCGAAAGATGTAAAATGAGACCCTTACACCCCTAAATAGATTCCGAAATTATCTGACTTCCTTCCTGGATAACACCCGCGGAGCGTTCAATGTCAGATACCTATTTTTTATACGTTCTAAAAATTACCCAGCGGAAGCTTCATTCTAAAACGAAGCCACAACAACCGCCACATCTAAACTTTTGAAAACTCAAACAATCACGTTCCGTTAAAACTAAAATAAACATACACATTTCAAAATCAGGACACATTAAAATTGCTCTCGATATTTTTTTCAATCTGATTGTAACAACCGCAACGAACGTGAACAAATTCGTTACAAAACTGTCTCATTTATCATAAACGGTGAGAGAAGAAGTCAAAATGCATCTCACTAGATGTCAATTGCAATGATTTACTGATTGGCACTTAGGGAGCTACGGCCGCTGAAGCATTTTTCAGATTTAAAATGCGATATTTCATATCAAACATTGCAGAATTTATTACAATAAGTTTGTGGTGAAGCTCGTTTCGAACCGAGAGACTCTGTGATAAATTGCCCATCATCTTCAAAGTGCACTGCGACTAGCCACGGACTGATACAAATGTCACTCTTTAAAGACTTTTAAACGGGAGAAATACGCTAAAAATCACTGTCTTTACCTCTCTTGGCAAAGAGAACGGTTTCAGGACACGCTTAATTATTTTTTCTTTTCTCATCATTTATCATATTATTTTGTTGACGAGCGCCTCTGTGTGGCAATTTGTGTATCTGGCTGATAAATTGAAGAGCATTATTTTGACTGAACCGAGCATTGACCTAGGGGTTTGTGGGTTTAGGACTTTGTTGAAACTGTCGTGTCCGCATTCCGCTTTTTCGTTTCTATAAAGCAATAAAAAAATATGGCGGAAAAACATCGAGAATTCCTATTTAATTTCACTGTATGCAAACAAAAGGATTACTTTTTTGAGCGTGTTTAATAATATTACGTATGAATAATATTGCATGCCTACGCAATATATCATGTAATTTCATTTTGTGACTCTTTGGCATACACAAGGTTTTATTGTTTCTATGTCAACGTAAAAGAAACAGACTTTCTCGTTTCACAACCAACCCAACCATCCATTTAAATAATTTTAATAAATAAAATGGCCGCGTTACCTCTCTGAATTGCTATTCCTAATCTTTGTGAGAGGTAAGTGCCAGCCCTTATCTATACATATCGATACCTTTAGGTTCATTTGGCTTAAAGGACAAAATTACACTTTTCAGGAGAGCCAAAAAACAATTTTTTTTAGAAAAACCTTTGTGACTTTTTCTTTGTTGACCTATATTTTCGATGTATATGAGAAAAGTGCTTAGAATTCTTGTCTCTATTTAGTAATTTGATACCTGTTACGTTAAATATAAAACTTAAAAAGTTAGTGTCCTTTACACCACGGTAAAAAGCGTTATAAAGTCACTTAGGACTATACGATTTTAAGAAATTTAAGATTGTTAGGGCCGTAAAGGTCATTTTTGTAAAAAATAATGCAATTTTTGGGTGTATAGACCACTATAACTTACTAAATTTATTTTGTTTTCTTTAGATTTATGTCATTACAGGAATGTATTATGTGAAAATATTCATCATTTGATGAAAGTATACGTTAGTAGTTACTTACTAATAATTAAGTAGTTGGTAGTAGCATAAAATATCTTTAAATACATGCAATAAACATTTTACGCCATTGAAAATATTAAAATTACATCTATGCAATTTTATTATTGTAATAAAACAGGTATATGTATGTACATCTAAGCCGTGAATGAAAGGATGGAGCCATTAGTCTGTAAGAAATCGCTGTAAAGTCAACTTTGGTATTCGCTAAATGCATTTTACTAAAGAAACTTTACACAATATAGGTTCAAATAATTTATTGAATCAGGCGTTACTTTGCGGAGGTCCATATTAATGAACTAAAACAATTACTTTGCTCACCCGCGACCTTACAATAGTTACGTTTATGCAAGAAATGTGTGTTCATGCAGTTCCTCCACCTCCACACTGTACGAACACACACAAATCACATAAACACAACCATCACCACCACCAAGCTACACTGACGCGTTTCGAACTCAACCAGAGCTCATCTTCAGAGTAACCACAACCACAACATACGGTACACACACACATTTCTTGCATAAACGTAACTATTGTAAGGTCGCGGGTGAGCAAAGTAATTGTTTTAGTTCATTAATATAGGTTCAATCACAAAATTACTTTACCTACTAGGAATTTAATAACGTCATTTTCTTTGTGTAAGAACTAATAATCACACATGTTGTACCTACAGCTCTAACGTAACACGAAATCTTCCAGTATAAATCAATACAAATTCTAACAAACAAATCTCTCCGGATAAAACCATGCTAATTATTATGTTTCGTAACTTGATATTAATAAACTGGTTCTCAGAAAAGACTAACTAGCTTTAGGTAGACCTTAAATTATAAACGAGTTAGTATCATGAAGGTAGTAAGAATAACGCAAAAATCCTTTCAAGCAACTCATCAGAAAATAATTATTTCGTCTACTGCAATGTCACTGTAGATGACTGCTGACGACTTGCCTCAAAAGTACTACTCGATACTAATTCAATCGAACAGCGTTAGAAAATAATCATCTGATCTGTATGCGTATGCATCGGGGACTAGGTATAAGTCCGTTCCGTCATTGATACATCACCTATCTTGCTCTTAAGGCCACCACAAACCGCAGCACGGGGCATGCGCGCGACGCCGATGGAGCGTGCCCAGCGCGGTCTATAACACTGAATCATATATACGGTGACATACACAGGCAGTGTTATGCAACGCGCTGGGCGCGCTCCATCTGCGGTCTGTGGAGGGCTTTAATATTGATAAAAAACAAAATTGCGAGGATGGCAGAGACAACCGGCATGAGGAGTTTTTTACCGCGCAAAACTGTCGCGTGTTTTGTTACGACGCGAACTGTTATTAGCAAGAAAAGGACAATTATAATAAAAATAGAAGAACATCAAAGGTTTAAAGTAACTAAACCTATTAAAACTTGATTTAATTACATTATGATATCATTACAGGAATGGAAAACTCTTTTACGCCTTTATTTTTTTTATCAAGTTCACCAATTTACAGAAAAAAAGAGTAGTAAAGCATTAAAAAGTCCTTTACGCTGCATCATAAATATACCTTAGCATTTATGTAAGTCCTTTAAACCACGTTATATAATGCTAGGAAAAAAAAATACGTCCTTTACGCCCATAGTTTAGCTACGCTATGAAGTAAATGTAGTACGTAAATGAAGAACAGTAAAGGTCGTAAAGGACAGAATAATAAAATAAGGTTCCAAATGGTAGGTCTTAAAGGGCAACGTGTATAATACCAGGACTTTACGTCGTGGTCTAAATTTCATGACATCCTTTACATTCCATGTGATTTCGAGTGTGGTATTTACACCCACTAAACAAAGTAGTTTTGATACTGAGCTATGAAAAATACTGGGGTGTAAAGGTCAAATTTTGCGAGATATCAAAATTTTAAGTATACAGATCGATGGAGCTTAAAATTCTGAACAAAACTGTATATATAACTCATTTTCGGCATTTTGTCCTTTACGCCAATTGAACCTAAAGGTATATAATAATATTAAATATGTATCTACTCATAAATTACAAACTGGCTACTAACGGATCAGTTCTTAACGCACCAGCTTTTTATTCATTTTATCGTTGACTATCGGTCCAGTAGTTTCAGAGCCTATTCAATGCAAACAAACAAACAATCAAATCTTTTCTCTTTATATTATTTATTAGTATAGATATAGACTAATATTATTTATTTTATTAGCAGTACGGCTGCTCACCGAATCTAAGATTATTTAAAAGCGAAAAAGTTTTTCGGGTGCGCTGGTGGGATTCGAACCCACGTCTCCTGGGTATGCGCCCCAACGGGTGTTCTACCAATTGAACCACGTCACATCCAACCGACTCCCCGAAATTCTTAATCGCTTACATACGCCAACAGTGGCGTGTGGTAACATCCATCGCAACTATTAGAAGCTACGACTCCTACGTTCCAAATTACATTGGGAATACAGTACGGTTGCTCACCGAATCTAAGATTATTTAAAAGCGAAAAAAAAGAACACCCGTTGGGGCGCATACCCAGGAGACGTGGGTTCGAATCCCACCGGCGCACCCGAAAAACTTTTTCGCTTTTAAATAATCTTAGATATAGACTAGTATAGATTACTTTCTGAAAGCTGCAAGTCACACCCAAAAAACTTGATTCGTACCTAAAATTAAAGAGTTACAGAACTTTCCTTGCAGCTAATGGTTTTCCTGTGATTTGCACGACTCATTATGTTTGACTGCTCTTTGTCCTTAGCGTTATTTCCATGTGAGTAAGTTTGATGTTTTAATACTGCAGACAATAACGTTTTGTAACAAAAGCGTTACATTATATATAATACCCAGAACATAAAGTAATATCTTGTTATCAAAGTCTTTCGAATGTGATTTGAATACGGGTATTTAAATATGAAAGGATCTATGATAAAACATATTTATAACACATGTTTTTTTTTGCTGACGATACTTGGTTATTACTCGTATGTTATCTTACTTATCATTGGACCTTTATACGTGGTACTGATTTTAAAGTCAATCCTACACTGGGATGGAGTCGCTTACTAAGGAGGTATAAATCGGGCAACTTATTTATTTACATTCATACAAAAATTACAAGTTAAATAACAAGTTTAAAAAAATCAAACCAGCCCAGACGTTAAGGAATGGCTTTAGGTCGTCAATTTAAGACGCAAAATAAATATTTTGAATACAAACAGAAATCCGTTAAATTGTAGGAAAAGAAATCATCCAGTCGAGGGCAATAAGTATTTATGGCTTCTACTCCAATAATTAAGTGCCAACCTAACTAATATTCATTCGGGTGAAAGTACAAACACATAGAGAATGTTGTGTTTCGCAAGCTAATAAATCTCTAAAGGTATTGCTACCGAGTTGTCTACGCTAAATAAACGGAATAAATAAATACATCCATTTGGATCAAAAGCCTATAAATATCAAGTGATTTTTGTCTGGTTTTTATACTAAGTTTCACATGGCTCACAGACATTTCGCAATTAAGCCTCAGCTGACGGACACATTTACGAACTAAAAAAAATCTGTGCGCTGCGAACGTCTAAGTAATAACGAGCATTTCTCATTTACCTAAGCGAAATTGTGAAATTGAATGAAAAATTTGCCGTAGGTGAACAAAGAGAAAAATGTTCTATATCACTGACGTCAAAATGTGATTGAGTAATACTCTTTCGCAGGTAAATTTTTATGGAACGTGCGATTTAAACTTCGCCCTTACCGTAAGTGCCTACGTCAGGGATTGTTATTCTGCTCGATGAGGTTTTGGCTTCATACGTTGGTAGGTAAGTCAAAGTGGGTAGTACTACTAGCGTTTCAAACGCAATCTGTATCCTGTCGCATGTTTTAAAGTAATGAGCCACACCTTGCGGAAGGTTGTTATATAAAATGATAGTATGCTTGCAGTAGAATTTAAATGTGTTAAAATATATAGTTGATTGAAGGATCGCCAAACAGACCGGTCCTGCGCCATCTGAGTCCAAGAAGTTCCCGCAACCTTAACTAGGTCGTCGCTCTATCTTGTTGGAGGCCTACCTACACTGCGTCTTCCAGTCCGTGGACGCCACTCGAAAACCTTTTGGATCCATTGGCCATCAATTCTTCTACGAGCATTGTATCCTGTCCAATGTCACTTGAGTCTGGCGATTCTTAGAACTATAACTTATATTATAACTTATTTATGATGAACTGATAGCAGTTGAAACACTCGTAGAACCATGAAACACGATTCAATATGCCGTCCTTCAAATTTTTCGTAGAATTCGGTATGGATACCCAAAAACGGGCATAATGGAATGTAAACAATCTCCAGCGCCTTATAGAAATACTTGACACAAAAGATGCAAAAAGTAAGTAAAACTGGCTCAACTCCTGGTAGCTGATATCTGTTAAAAATCAGCCAAGTGCAAATCCATATCTCTATACATTTAAAAGAACAACGTGACTGATTGACTGACTGAGGAACCTAAACCACTGAAGCTAGATACCTGAAATTTGGCAGAGATATTCCATGACGGTAATAAAGGTATAATGATCCTGTTCGTAGTTTTTTATCGAGCCACAACTTCGGACAGACGCTAGTCTAAACTAATATTATAAAGAGAAAAGTTTTGATTGTGTTTGTTTGTAATTGATAAAACTAAAAAACTACTTTAAACGATTTCAAAAATTCTTTCAACTCTAGAAAGCTATAATATCTTCTAGTAACATAGGGTATATTTTATCCCGGGAATATATAAAGTTCCTACAGGACGCAGGGAAAGTTGAGCGCAAATAGCTAGTCACAAATAATGAAACCTTTTTAGGCGTTGCAAAAAATCTCAGAGAAAAATGTCTAAAATCGTGTCAGCCAGAAAATGGCAACTCCTAAGGCAGTCTTAAGTACGCTTTTCCATCAGGTGCGTCTGAAGGTCAGATGACCCCAGAGACTGTGACTGAGGATTGTAAACTATATTTATGACCTCCTAAATATCTCCCGCCTCCAGGGTCTCACAGGGTCGGGGTGGTAAAAGGGAATTAAATTACAACGAGCGTTGAGAAACATTATAATTAAAAATTGTGACTGAGTTGCTCTATTATTTTTAACGCAATTTTAGCGAAGCATGAAAAATCTGGCTAGCTGTTGCTCGCGACAACTTTCAAGAAAATTTCCAGAGCACTAATAGTCTAAGATCCGTTCTAAGTAGAGGCCAGGAATTTTTTAACCAACCCACTGGAGATATGTTTTGCATTATTGCATTAAATTTGAGAGAGAGAGAGAGATGTTTATTTACACATATTCGATACAAACACAGAAAAAAAATACATATGAAAGGAAATATGCAAATAAAAAATATCGAATAGTATTAAATTGGGCCCCACTCAGCATAATGTTGTGGCAAGCCACAACACTGTTTTTCAGTGGGACCCATTAATTTGATAAGTATACAATTAATTCATTTATTAAATGGTGGTGATGGTCGGCTTTAGTACGAATACTAGGCTATATGCGTTGCCTGTAATAGAAACAAAACAAACATAACAAAATATCTTAATGTCCCATAAATTCGGAGAAAATAACGTCTCAAATTGAACTTCACAGTCGCACACTTGGACCCGTTTACAGAGATAATGTAAAATACCTATACTTCAGTCAATTCCCCTCCTTTCGTTCTTCCTGTTATAGGCTGTATACATCTCTCGTCAATACCGTGTTTAAATCAATAACTCAATATCCAGGCTTATTAATTCTTTAAACTAGTATATATTTAGGTATAATAGATAGTCAGTACAGAAGGAAGATGGAGTAGAAGTAGATAAACGATTGTGGAGCTTAATATGATCTATACACCCTCTTATTACCTTGGCAACATAGTCGCTGCGTAGATCATTTTGAGCACCACTATCGTTCATCCCTTTCTGCCGCTGAATATACCTATAGTGTCCTAGATCGTCAGGTGTTAAGAGGATATGACGCCTGGGAGATTATAGTGAAATTAAACGGATCACTTACGCCTTAAAACGAGTTTAACTCGACATGTTTCGGGCTAATCCGTATGTCATTGTCAAATGTAGGGTAGCACACAACACTAACAACATAACTTTGTAAAGGTTCGCTCACACTCCCCGTAGACGCAGTACGAACATTCAACACTGTTTTCCAACTCGGGGGTACTGACCAACCACTATCCCGGTTGAAATTTGGATGACGACCAATCTCAATGGCTTCACGCACCTTCTACTGAATGAAAAACTTTTCTCTCGCAAGTACGGAAGCCTTATCAAAACGAATGTACTTAGTGCGTCGAGCCCGAGTCCATTGAGTGTTCGGCCACCGCAGACCCCTTGTTGTCTTGTTTTTTCATACTGCGTATATGTGCTCCGATAGCCTTGTGTAAACATTACGTCCAGTCTCTTCGATATAATTCTTGCCACAGGAATTTGGAATTCGGAACCACTAAAGGGCTCCCTATCCTTCAGTGAACGCACCAACTGCCTGAGCTGCATATTTTTTTTTGTTTCATGCCTGGGAGATTTTTGAAAAATGGGTATTTTAATTAAATGTCACTGTCTCGCTGCAACCCGCCCGTATAGGTACAGCAAGAAAGGGACAGCTCTAGCTCAGAACGTTAATAGGTACAAGTATTGAAAAAAACAGCATTTCGTAGTATTTTCTCTTCAAAAACTTGACCAATAATGAGATTTTTTTCAAAAATATTTAGGAGAAGGCTTTAGCTATGCCCTATATTTTCGTTTTACTGTTAATATTAGTATTATTTTATGAATGTCTGAAAATAACGTTGAGATGGGGTAATTTTCAATCGCATGTCCGCGGTAGATAGATTTTACGGTAAAAATATTTGATCTAATGCCATCATCCAAACAGGGAACTACATTTTGTATGGAGTAATTGTTCGCATCTTATCCTCTGAACATGGCTTGAAAAGCTTTTTTATTCTTCAAACGAATGACTTAATAGGCCCTTAACTTTACTTATTAAGCTTTTAATTTAAAACCCTTGGACCCTCTCAAGGGGTACAATTACAGTTATAATCAAATTAACTCTGCTGCTTTTTGACACCTTTTTGCTTAGTCCTTCAATTATTTAATTGAAAGAGAAACAGGTGTCTAACGGCACTTTGGATCAAAGTTAATTAACCTTAACCCAACTGTTATCAAACTATATCAGTTAAGGGTAAAAGGTTGTTCATAGTTGAAAACAATTAACTAGCAGAACCCTTACCACCCTTTTGTTTTCACGAATAAAGTTGTAAACGAATTAATTTACAACAATTAAAATTAACTAAATACCCCCTTTCGTTGAAGTGTAATATTACACATCAACGAAAGGGGGTATTTAGTTAATTTTAATTGTTGTAAATTAGATTTCGGTTTTTTTCGCTATCATAAAGACTAACAAGAATATAAGAATCTTCTATTGAATGATAGGGATCGTGAAGTGATTGATCAAACTTGGGTCGATAAAAAAGGCGTGTAAATGAAAGGCCATTTTTTCTAGTGTAAAATATTCCTAGATATTAATTTTTTGTTGCGCCGCGTATTCCTTTTATGTCATCATCATCATCGTCCTAGCCTATGGATATCCCAATGCAGGGCACAGACCTAATCTCACAATGAGAGAGGGATTGGGCCGTAATTCCCACATTACTCCTATACTTCATTTAATTTAGCATTGAAAAGCACAACAACATTATATTGCGGCTCGTGAACTGTAATCTCTTTACAATATGTACAAGAGTAGCAATTGACGACAAGCAAATAATGTGGCATTAAAACAATTTTATTTTGCGGCTCCCAGACTATTGTACTGTAGGTACTATTTGCTAGGTAAGAAATAGTTGACCAGTCGCAATATAATGTTGTTGTTCTTTTCAATGCTAAATTAAATGAAGTATAAGTCCTTTTTATGTAAGTAGATGCAATTGATTAGACACATACTACATCGTTGCATCAGAGACCTACTCTAGATAATGACACACCAACATGACGAATAAATACAATCAGAAATATACCTACACAATACTCAGTAATTTAGAATCAGGGGTCCTCCGTGCTGTGTGTTTGCTTCACCACCTAAAAACCTACGCTAGCGAGTTTATTTTGCCTTAAGTGCTAAGTTCAAAAGTTTACTAACTCACGAAACATATTGATATTTGTCCACAGTTTAGGTCTTTACATTATGTCATAGTAAAAGATGAAAATGTTTACGTTATTCGCAAAATTTAGAGATCTTGGATGTTACCTATTTGTTTTGCGTCCGGTAGTATAAACTACCCAGTGTTAACGCCTATGCACCTGTGACTGACCACTTTAAGAAAAACATTGTCAAGTGCTAACTGACATCATTTGCGTTTGATTAGCTACACATCTTGCCTATAAAGTAATCACAGCAC
Organism: Archips xylosteana; assembly: GCA_947563465.1. NCBI lineage: Eukaryota > Metazoa > Arthropoda > Insecta > Lepidoptera > Tortricidae > Archips > Archips xylosteana. The sequence continues at coordinate 11,291,249 of OX387356.1, forward strand.
CATTTAGTGAATGCTAATCAAACGAAAATGATAGACAGTTAGCACTTGACAATGTCTTTCTTAAAGTGGTCAATCACTGGTGCCAGGGCTATACCTAACTGGGTAGTTAGCTAGCCGTGGTGGCCTAGTGGTTTGAACTATAGCCTCTCAAGCAGAGGGTTGTGGGTTCAAATCCCGGTTCGCACCTCTGAGTTTTTTGGAATTTATGTGCGAAATTACATTTGTAATTTTATTTACCATACCTAACCTGACCTTTGCGGTGAAGGAAAACATCGCGAGGAAACCTGCATACACCTGCGAAGAAATTCAATGGTGTGTGTGAAGTGCCCACTCCGCATTGGGCCCGCGTGGGAACTACGGCCCAAGCCCTCTCGTTCTGAGAGGAGGCCTGTGCCCTGCAGTGGGACGTATATAGGCTAGAATGATGAAACAACGAGAAAATCTCCCCCGGATACTACTTAAGATCTAGGGTTTAAGTAAATAGGGTATCAACATGTGCCTACTTACTAGTCCAGTAAACTGTCGTCCGTTTTTGTTTCTTTAACCACAGCCTTAAAGGGGTAATTTATAGCGGTCTTAAGGGATATGCCTCAGGCTCAGCTACAGCACAAATTTGGTCCTATTCATTGTTTATAGAAAAATTATTCCTCCATTACATACGAAATCAATTTCGGTCCGACGTGGGCCATTTCCTATGGGTTGCACATTACCTTAAATCTTGGCCGGCCTCTCAAAGTGGAAGTAAATCTTGAAATAATTCTGGGAAAGTTGGAACTAATGTACTTAAGGGAGCTTAATACAGACATTTATGTTACAAATGAACACTTAAAGTTACATTTTCGCACTACTAGTGACAAATATTGGTTATTTATTGACACCTAAAATAATACGAGCACTTCATGAGAATAAGATAATAGAAAAGTGTTATATCACTTGCAACCATTTGAAATTTACAACCTCTATCACACGACCTTAAACTGCACCACTTAAAGACCACGTGTCATCTATCTATATCTATCTATTCTATACATATAATAAATCTGTAACATGTCTGTACATTGAAGATATTTGAGAAAAACTGTCACTAGGGCTATTTATTAGCGCAATAGAACCCAAAACAATGATTTTTAGAATTATTGTCTGTTTATCTGTTTGTCTGTGCGTTTGTGCGCGCTAATCTCAGAAACGGCTTAACCTAGAAGCATGCGGTTTTCACTGGTATGTTGGTATTTTCTTGGATTAACATTTAGTGTTTGTTTCATTTGAATCGGTTCACAAATAAGATACGTCTATTTTAAGAATTTATCGAACAGTTTTTAGAAGAATTGACTGACGATCCCCGAACGCAGTCCCAGAGAGCCATAATTGATGAAAAAGCAAATTGGATAAAAAAAATAAGCTGCCCAAATTACTAATTCCACGCGGACGGAGTCGCGGGCAAAAGCTAGTTTTATAATAAGCTTAGACGCAAGTAGTGGAGGTGTAGTACCTTCTAGTAATACGAGTTGTACAACTAAGTATATGTCGTCTGAGTTTAGCTGTCTGTTTTACCTACCCAAAACTTTGCTAAATTATACAAACTCTAATCCACACTCAGGCCGCCTAGGGACCATACCCTGATGCCCTTACATCACAAGCTTGTGATAATTTCAGGGCTGAATGTAGATAAGCCAAGGGTAGTATTCTTTTAAAGTTGAAACTGGAAAATAGGTAAAGTCAGGTTAAGAAAGGAACGCATATACCTAGTACAAAAAATGGAATTGATGTATGTAACAATCTCTATCGACCTTAGATATTTCTCTCAATTTGGCTTAGACCTACCTAGTGGCTATTCCAATTATCTTAACGCATTCGCTACCGGCTGTCATACTCGACATTACTTCAGTACCTCTACCATGAGTTACACTAGTTTACAGTGACCGTACTCGCTAGCGACGGCGTAAATGATTTGTATGGAGAATTGTACTTCCGTAAGTGACCGCTAGAGGCGCTGTATACAATTCTCCATACAAATCATTTACGCCGTCGCTAGCGAGTACGGTCACTGTAAACTAGTGTAACTCATGGTAGAGGTGCCACAAACGCTCATATTGTGTGTTAGGCCGTTCGCACATGGAACTACTCAAAAAGAAGTGAATTGAAGTGAAGTGTTAAAGTTTGATTTTTACAAGTTTTCATACTAAACCACGCAACTGTTCTGGATCGCACTGACGAAGTTTTAACATCCGTTAATATATATATTTACAATGCGAACGTCTCGCAAACGTCAACTTGCGTTGCGTTGCATTGCGTTGTAACGCAACGCTTGTTGGAAGTCGCATTAGAAGTTTCACTTCAAAATGTTGGCGTTGGGATGAATGTTCGGAGAGATCGTCGGATGGGGTGAGTGTTGTGTGTTGGTGTGATGGGGTGCCGTTAAAAAAATCGTGATCAAGTGCGGGTAGTTCGGATACGGGTGTTGATTCTAATCGGAATCAAGTGCGGGTAGTTCGAAAGACTCGAGCGGCTAAACGCACTTGACACCCTACATTTCGGTTAACTCGTGACCACGGCTGCTGTGATGTGGCCGTAACGTCGAGGTAAATATTATTGAGCGTGATTAAGTCCCGTTTAGTATAGTAATTTTGAGTTAGGACAAAGATGTAGCAATTTTTGACAGAGAATCTTTAACCCTTTCACCGCCGCGCCTCGACAAAACGTAAACCTGCTTTGAATCTTATGTCATTGTGTCAAGGTCACTTTGACACTGTACTTTGTGACCTATATATGTGTCGTTGGCGTTGAAAAGGTTAATCTAAATACATTTAGTTGTTATTGCGGGATTGAGTTACAAACATCTAAATACTGGCATCTTCACAAACTTTTTTTACGTCGGTGGCTAAGAACTACACTCATTCTCTTAACAATTATTACCGTCACAAACTTTGATCAATTATAACTGAAGATACACATTGCCGAACAAAATCCCCTTCAAAAAATGTCCGAACTTTTTTATTTGTTTGCATAACAATTAAAATCATCACCTACACAGAAATTTGAACCTAGTATTTACATCATTACAGTCGAATTTCGGTTGACACTTGACAGCTAAACTTGACAATTTCACGCAACGTACTGAGAAAAAAGAAGGCCACTTTTATCAAAGTGGCGCTCATTTGGCTCGGACATATTCGGGCGCGCGACTGTGGATCTACAGTTATAATTGATCAAAGGTCACAAACTTGAAAGTTTTATAACCTAGGTTGCTAATCTTCACGTAGAGATATGGAAAAATAAAATCAAGGTGTTTGTGCACCATACTTAAGTAACCATTAAACTTGGCGTACCTACAGATAGAGAAATATCTGGATTGAGGCATAGAATAGGTACTTATTTGATATCCCAGTAATGCATTCCCGTGGGATAATATTTTAACTTTAACAAAACTAGAGGGCGCTGTCTAAGAACGTTGAAGTACAGTCGCGGAATGAAAAGGTTCGTCACTTTTCTACTCTATGTGTTGACATAGAGAAACTCGTTGGAGTTTAGATCGGAAAGTAACGAACCTTTTCGTTCCGCGACTTTACCTCGGTTTTTCAGATGAGGTATTAACTTCATCTGTAATCAATAGAAAGCGTTGTCCCATCAAACGTGGTTAAAAATGTTAGAGTAACCTGTTTTCATGTGCACAACGCGGGCGAAGCTGCAGGTTGAAGCTAGTAAGTATATCTCAGACTACACAAACAAGATTTTCCGGGGAGCAAAAAATTCGATCATCATTAACCCTGGAATCTCGGGAACATAGTGATGGGAATCTATTAGACGTTATCTATTGAGAAGGTGAAGGAATGCTGTAATCTCGTCCCTGACTAGCCTGCGCTGATGGATGGACGGACGGTTTTGCGTTACGCGTAAATCCGATTCGTTATAGTAAAAGGTTTTTTAAAGCTTTTGCCATCAATTCTGTATTCGAGCACTTAAATTGTTGGAGATAAATAAAACATCTTGTCGGGATAGTGCAAAACAGACTATACTGGCGTTAGATAATACCGCGTTTGTGACAAATTTAGCGAATTAGGTACTAATTTTTACTCCAAATTCGTTAAACTAAAACAAATATCAAGTTAAAACCATCCCCTGTAAATAGTATTAAGAACCTGTATATACTAACTCACAATCTGTCAATAAGTACCTATTTGTACTTTGTAAAACTATATGCAGTGCACATTCCGCGGTATGATAAACATGCAGCTAGATTTCCACTAATCCCCAACGATCTACATTGTAAAGCGCTCTTCTTTACGTTTTATTTCAGTCATTTGTTTATAATTAAGGGGGTTACCTGGATAGTTTTCCGGGAATTTTGAAAATGAATGTTTGCCACTTGCGCTGCCATATTGAAAAAATGGCGTCTAATAGCAGTTGTTTCACGATATCTCCTTTCCGACTACGATAAAAACTTGTATGGACAAATTAAACTAGAAAACATTTCCTACAATTTATGTTCTAGCAACTTTTTCGTAAGGTATAATATAGTTAGGTAAGTTAGGTAAAAGAGATAATGACAGTAAATCTATACTAATATTATAAAGCTGAAGAGTTTGTTTATTTGGTTGAACGCGCTAATCTCAGGAACTACTGCTCTGATTTGAAAAATTCTTTCAATGTTAGATAGCCCATTTATCGAGGAAGGCTGCTATATATCATCACGCTAACACTAATAGGAGCAGAGCGGAGCGGAAGAATGTTTTAAAATCGGGGGTTTTTGAAGTAAAACTTCTATAGGCCCGCTTGACTCGGGAGTACGGTGGTGAATAAAAAAAAAAAATAAAATAAAAATTTAAACTGTTTATTACTTTCAAAGAATACAAATAATTATTAATATTATTAGTACAATCTTTTAAATTTTAAGATTATATACTAACAACTTACTTTCATTAACACTACATTAACTTATTATAATTAGTTAATATTTGTTAATAGGTACTTTTTTACAATACTCTTAGTCTGCTGTGTTGGCTTATTAAGTATACAATTTATGGTATTGTTAGGGAAGCTGTTTAGGATATGTGGCAAGTAATTTGACCACACTCTTTTGCCATATTGATTTATGCTCTTAGGTATCTTGAAATAGGATTGATTGGTTAAGTGCCGGAGGTTGGCTGGTCTAGTATACCTATCAAGTTTCTCTATTTGGTTCTTATACTCTAATATCACAGCTAATTTTACCTTATCAAATACACTCAGGACTCGACAATATTGGAACAATTTATTATAGTTATTTCTGTGTAGGTATTTAACTTTGAGTGGAACTATTGTTTTCAATAATCTTATTTGCAAGTTACGCTGTAAATATGTTTTGTAGGTTCTACCATAGCTAGAAATACCATAACTTAATGAATGTGAACATGGGTGTGCGGGGGGTTCGGTGGGGAGGGGGGGAGCGGAGCGGAAGAATGTTTCAAAATCGGGGGTTTTTGAAGTAAAACTTCTATAGGCACGGTTGACTTGGGAGTACGGTGGTGAATGTGAACACGGGTGTGCAGGGGGTGCGGGGGGAGGGGGGCAGGGAGCGGGGGGAGGGGGGTTAAAAGCTAGTAAATTATATTTTTCCGTTAAGTCATACCGATTGGTGGTAAATTCAAAGTTCGCAAACTTAACACGACTCAAAAGTGTTCAAGTATTCTGAAAGTATGTCGAACTTTTAAAAACACATTACTTTTAAGTTAGAGTGAAAAAGTGGTAACTCAATAAACCTCCAATCGAAACTAACTAATGGGGCTAAGACTCACTGAAACGATTAACCCAACGTCGTAATATCTGTAATGGAATGGCAAGTGATGCGGCAGATTGTAGAACGCGATATTTCTTCGTCTACCCTTTACTTTCCTAGCTTGCAAAAACACAAATCGGGATTCTAAATCGAGTTATCTAGACATGATAAAGATTGTTTACCAACACAGTTTATGTATGTGCCAACAGACGTCGGAGTGTTATGTTTACACGTCAACTTTAGCGCTTTCGTAGAATTATGCGTAGTGTTATGTGGATAGAAACCACATTTCTCAGTTAATCTGATGGTTAGACTGTTTATTTTTATCAGCTAATGAAAGGTAAATGAAAGTATGAATTGAATTCAGAGAAATAATGTCTACATTGAGAAAATTTACAAGGTAAGTAATGGGCAGTCATATCGCTACGAGTACATATGAATCTTCAGGAAACTTTTGAAAACAGAAATGAGAAAGTAACAGTTTAAAGTAGGTGGTGCAATTATCAACATAAAGGAAAGATAATGAAACACACAAAATAACCAAACACACGATATACTTACAAAATTATTATTCAAAGTCTACCTCAGTTTTTGAATAAGTAAGCGTATCAATCATAGTATCAATGGTGTGTGTGAAGTTCCCAATCTGCACTGGGCCCGCGTGGGAACTACGTCCCAAGCCCTCTCATTCTGAGAAGAGGCCTGTGCCCTGAAGTGGGACGTATAAAGGCTGGGATGAAGCGTTTAACGAGTACCTAACTTCGCCCATTAGAAAATACATCTTTCCGTCATTCTGCTTATCTAAACGTTTAATAGCTGAAAAATAAATCTTGATTAAATAATCTTCAATCGATATATTAAAGTCGACATTGTACATATGAGGTAAATGGTTCACATGTAGACAACTAATAGTAGTTCGATCTTAGATTATTTATGCACTAGATAGAGTGTCAGTAGCAAACATTGCGATACAAAACGTCCACAAATTTCTTTTGACAGCTTCATATTACGATCGCGTTACGTCATTCAAACTGAAGGGAGGCAAATGACATATAAGCCAAGTTGGCTTATATTTTTCGGGACGTTTTCATGCCGCCGAAGCTCTATCTAGTGTATAAATAATTTAAGAGTTCGATGAAGACATTGACAACGAATAGCAAATGCTAACAAAAATGCGGTAGTTAGTCGGCAAACTACTTTTTAAAGACGTCCCGCAGTTTCAAAGTCACTCCGGTTTACGGTAACGTATTAATTCCATCTAAATCTGTATACTAAGCAGATTTTATATAACTCTTGTTTTTCAAAAAACAAATAAACATAAACACAATTTTTTTTAGTCAATCGTGCGCGTTTGGCAGCCGCCGTGACGTATGACTCCGGGAAGAAGGGCTACGAATTAGCCCGAAACATGTCAAGTTAAACTCGTTTTAAGACGTGAGTGATCCGTTTATTTACACTACATTTATTGGTTATTGTCATATTATATCATCCATGCCAAATTACAGATTTCAATTATAGTCCGACAAGCTCGTGGGCGGCGCTCGGCGGAACCCTGTCGCAGGGAGTCTCTGCTGTCCTTAACGAGATTGTTTTTAACAAGTGCGGCAAATGCTGACTGTGACAGGGTGCCGCGGAGAGCCGTGCACGAGCTTGTCGGACTATAGTCACGGCGTCATATGACAAAAATATAAAAGTTCCGTTTTCTCTATTTTTGACAAAGGAATCCTAAAAAGGTGTTCTTAAGTAAATGGAATGAGCCTTTAAGATGTTTATCTAAGTAAGCGAAAGTTTGATCAACCTTTTAAACATTTGCTATTCGCTCATTATTGACAATGAGCTGCGGGGTTGTGATCGCCGTCGTTTGCGAAGAAAATTGTCTCAAAGCCTTGAATCCATTCAAGCGTGAAGCAGATTTGGATACAAAATTGCCGTATCTCAATCCTTTGAATCAAATTTCTTTGATAAAATATGCCTTTTTTCATCACTTGAGGTATGATGTTTTAACATTCCGAGTCTTCTTCCCGAAAAACAAGTCAAGTCGAAAAATAAGCTGTTTCGAATTGCCTTGAAGAAAAAAGTGCTTTAAAAATTTTAATAAATACAAAATAGCAATGATAAAACTTCAAAGCAGTTTCAATTATGGCAATTCCGCTAGATGAGTCTACAGAAATTAATTCTAAGAAAATATGGTTGCTATGTTATGAACGCTGAAAGCCGTTCGCAGTTAAATGTGCCTCGGCTGGTAGCATAACTATTATTTGCATTCAGTCTGCCTTTTGCTTTGCTCCATACATTTTTAGTTATGTGCTTGTAGATACGAGTAAAGTCAATTAAGAAATTGCTTTATCAACGTGAGCAGCAAGACCATTTATTTATCCACTTTTATAAAAAACATTCAAAAAACAAAAATGAAACCAGGCGGTCACCCATCCAAGTACTGACCGCGTCCGACGTTGCTTAACCTCGGTGATCGGACGAGAACCGGTGTTTTGTCAAATATCTTGAAAACGGTGCATCCTACAGCAAAATTAATGAAATTTTCATCCCCCCACAACCCTCCCCCCGCACCCCTCACTTAAAAATTACCCGAGCGCTAGTACTAAGATTGTATGTACATCCTGGCGCGCGCTATAAGGTGCGATGACGCAATGTAACGTACATGTACGTTACATTACGTCATACTTTTTCGTGCGTGCAGACGGCGTTCATCGATTTATTAGACGTTGTCACGTCAAAAAGTCCTTATAGCTATTTTTCATCCCATTCTATTTAGATTATAAATACACACCGTAAGAGGATCATACAGCGTAAGAAATAAAAGTTGTATAGGTATCCTGAGGACAGAAAATTCGCGACTCCGAGTCAGCAAACTTAAGATTTTTTCTAATGGGCCGTAAATTGGCCAGGCGACCCCACGTCGATGTAGACTTAACTAAAAAAATATTGTTTATAGATCCTTAACTTTTGCCATGTCCGCAGGAGAGACGCGAATAAAAAAATGTGCATGTCCCATTTACGTCCCAACAGCCCGCTTCTCAGAATTGTTATTCAACTTGAATTAATTACTGACTTATGTAGTAAGAAACAACTTACGTAACACTTAGGTAGGTAATCTAATATATAAAAATCTCGTGTCACGGTGTTTGTTACCGAACTCCTCCGAAATGGCTTGACCAATCTTTATGAAACTTTTTTTTCTGTATTCGGTAGGTCTGAGAATAGGTCGTTGGCTATTTTTTATACCCCTAGGTGATATAAGGCAAAACAACGTTTGCAGGGTCAGCTAGTATTTGGAATTACATTAACTACATTGCAAGTTAATAAAAAGCATTCAAAATGCAGGGCATCGTGGGAAAAACATCCGGAAGACCCAGGAAATGAGGTGCGGAGCGACAAGCTCGTTGTCGTTGCTCATCGGCGCAGAGGGGGTGGAGAGAGTCCACAAATTTACCTACCTCGGTAGTGTGGTGTCGGAAACAGGAGGGACCGAAGAGGACATCGCTTCGAGGATCGCCAAAGGGAAAGCAGCCTTCGCGCAGCTCCGTCCTGTATGGCAATCGCGGAAGTTGACCAGAAGAATTAAGCTCAAGATCTTCCGGTCTAACGTAAAAACCGTGTTGCTGTACGGATTTGACGTGGAAGGTGACTAAGGACATCTCGCGTCGGCTCCAGGTTTTCGTCAACCGCTGTCTTCGCCGTATTATCGGCGTATACTGGCCCGAGAAAATCTCCAATGTAGATCTGTGGGAACGCTGCGGTGAGACTCCGATCGATCAGCAGATCAAGCGCCGCAAGTGGAACTGGATCGGTCACACGCTCCGGAGGGACCCCCAGCACATACCGAGGCAAGCCCTAGACAGGAATCCCCAAGGGAAACGGAAACGTGGCCGCCCTAAGCAATCCTGGCGGCGAACGATCGCCGCAGAAGCGAAGGTGATAGGGTTGACTTGGAGCGAAGTAAAACGCGAAGCTCAAGACCGTTCGAGATGGCGACGTACTGTGGACGCCCTCTGCCCCATCCAGGGGATATAGGACACTAAAGAGAGAAAGAGAAGTTAATAAAAAGCATTCAAAATGACGGGCATCGTGGGAAAAATATATCCCCCGCGAACCCAGCGTGGACTGGGAACTTAACACACGCCATTGAATTTCTACGCAGATATTTGCAGCTTTCCTCAAGATGTTTTCCTTCATCGTACTAAGAGGCAGAGGTCACCAACGACTCGTCAAATTATTGTCACTTTCTAGTATAAGTTAATGTTACAATCAGCCTTATTTTTTTCGGCTCTACGAGTTAAGTTTCACAAAGGAAGTAATTACTTACGTACTGCGTAGTATCTTTATTTCCCGTTCCAATAAAGTGACCTCGGAGTAATCTGATTGAATATTGGTCGTATTATTTCGGGTTTACACAGTACGAGTATATTAATGAGAACAGCAATACAATGCGGGGTTTGAATGGTCTATCACATCGTACCGACTTCAGTAATCCGCAATCTATGGGACCTCTGATGATTTTACTGTACTGCAAAAGTCCGGTTTAATTCCGTGTCCCGTAATTGGGTCGTTTGAGAAGATTTTTTAATCAAGCAATTACCAAATTACCATTTTGTAGCCAGTTAATGCTTCAAAGCCTTTATTGACTTCATTGCGCATTGGCATAAACAAATTCAATGTACGATATTCGCCTTACAGTTTTTTTTTATCGGTTTTATCAAACGTATATATTTTGTGTAAATCTTTACTTCTCAATTTTCGTTTCTGTGGCTCCTCAGTGAAGTTCAACCCCCCTCCCCTCTTTTAAAAAACTTATGTTTTTCTATATTTTAGAGGTAAATGACGAATGTATGAAGGTGATGAATGACTAAGAGTTGGTATATTTTAGCTAACCATACGAAACGGCTAACTGGAAAAAGTTCAGTTGACAAAAACTATCCATACAGTTGTAAAATGTCATGACTGTCACATTAACTTATGTTAAAATGTGATAGTAATTTGAGACCTCTCAAGCAGTTCGTGGGTTAGTTGTCGGAATTTACGTGCAAAATTACTTACATTTGAAGTTTACCATGAGGATTACAATGAAGGAAAAATCGTGAGGAAACTTGAGAACACCTGCAAAGAAAATAAATGGTGTGTGTGTGAAGCACTGGGCCCGCGTGGGAACTACGACCCAAGCCATCACATTCTGAGAGGTCTGTGTCCTCCACTGGGACTTATATATATTATGTAGGTTGGGATTGCTTACCTTACTTTTTTTTAATGTACTTGTTTTTCTGTATTGTTTTATTTGTGCTGTACAATTCATCATTGTATTGTATTGTAATCTATTGTATTGTTGGGATGATAATGATGACGATGATGATTGTAAATTAAGGAAAAAATCGTTTCGTCATTTCACTGCGAGTTTGTTGTGTTTCAGTTGTAGGTATGGAATAAGTAGTTAGTAGGAGACAACTCCGCTATTTGCACTTGTCTCATTTGCCGCGGGTCAACGACTTCTTAAGTTTTCCTGACGCTTGTTACGGGTTTATTTTTAGATTCCACTGTAGCTATTTTTATAAGAAGTGATTTAGGACGAATCTAATGAAAAGTATTGTTAGAAGTTTAAATTTAGCTCCGTATAAGTTTATCTTGTCTAAGTTTTTGGTAAGTTTTTTGCTGTCTAAGCCAGTACTTAATTGAAGTCGAATTACGTACTCATTATTATACAAAATAGTGCAGTTCAAGTGGCAGTGGGCAGGGCGTATCGCTCATAGAACTGATGAGCAATGGGGCCAAAAGGTTTTGGAACCGGAAGACGTGTAAATAGGCCTCCAACAAGCAAAAACGAACAATGGAGCTACGACTTGGATAAGGTTGCAGGGACGCGTCGGATGCGGATGACGCGAGACTGGTCTGTTTGGCGAATCTTGGGGCAGGCCTATGTTCCGCAGTGGACGTGAGATCATGATGATTATGTTATGATACAAAACAAGGTTAGGTTTTTGAAATGATGGACGTTCATACGACCCTCGCCTGTAATGTTATCCTGCAAAACTTGTCAAATGCGAGCTGGACTCGCGCATTGAGGGTTCCGTACAAATTTAAAAGTCAGCAAAAGGTTTGTGCTTTATAGTATTAAATTACTTGCAGTACTTTGGTCACATAATGCGCAATGATAAATATGACCTGCTACAACTCATTCATCATTTCAGCTGAAAGACGTCCACTGCTGAACATAGGCTTCCCCCAAGGCTCGCCAAACAGATCGGCCCCGTGCCATCCGCATCCAACGCGATCCCGCAACCTTAACCAGGTTGTCGCTCCATCTTGTTGGAGGCCTACCTACACTGCGTCTTCCGATCCGTGGACGCCACGCGAGAACCTTTTTGCCCCATCGGCCATCAGTTCTACGAGAGATGTGCTAAATCTCATTATGCAATGGAAGAAGGCGTGCTTCGTGGCTTAATAATCTCCGGACGTGGTTCAGCCTTAGCACAAGATCCTTGTCCTGGGCTGCTGTGTCAAATATGAGGATAGCACTAATGACAGCTGACCTCCGGTAAGAGACGGCACCTCAAGGTTCTGACGTGGGATGGCCCTCAACAAGATGGACCGAAGATCTGGTAAAGGTTGCAAAGACCACTTGGATGTGGGCAGCGAACGATCGATTGATGTGGAACCCATTAAGGCTGCGTATCCACCGGAGCTGTGCGAGGATGCGTTGCGAGGGATGAAGTGTTTCTATTGGTTCATGACAAACACATCCCTCGCAACGCATCCTCGCACTTCTCTCGTGGAAACGCAGCCTAAGGGAGGGCTTAGTCCAGCAGTGAAAGTTTTTTGGCTGATGCTATGATGATGATGACACTTTCAAAAGGTTGAATTTCAACAGCCATGTACCTAATAACTTCGTTATTGTCAAACTAATGAGAAATTAACACCTCGATTGTTGTGGCTAGACATTTGAAACTACGTTACATGTGTTACATCTATTTTGATCACAATCCACCTTTGTGTGGTTGGGTCCTGAAAGCAATTTTACCCACAATTGTATAACATTATGTCATTGTTAAAATTGTGTAAAGGATCAATCAAACTGGTAATTAAATACGTTCATGAGCCATTGTCACATTGGCGATTTGCGATAGCCCTCTTTTGCAAAAAGTCCACACATGAGGTCAAAAACCAGTGACACACCGTCAACGCAGTGAAAAACAAGCACGAGACGCAAACAAAAAACGCATCGTAAAAGCAAAAATTTACATAGTAGTGCCATCACTGCGTTTACGCTACGTTTAGCACAGGGTGTGACAGGCATTGTGTTAAATGCATGGCGTGCCTAAAAGTCACTTCATGGTCTGCATTCACATTGAGCAAGCTTATTTTCAAATTCAAATTCAAATTCTATTTATTTCAGACAACAATACTGGTCCAAGTTGTTAGTAACATAACATAAATATTAACAAAATTAAAATTACAAATTATTTTGAGCCCCGAATATTGTCAATCCTTTAACTTGCTTTAATTGTTTAAAGATTGATTTTCCTGATCTAAATTAACCCCTAGTATGCTTAGGAACGGATCCGTGTCAACTTTAAGTCATTCTTTTTGTAATTTTATTTTAATTTGTAAAATTTGTTTTATGTGAAACAGTTGAGACACTAGAATAACGCTTCGCGCATAAGTACGAGGGGTTCAACAAAAGTCAATAAAATGGGTAAGTGCACAGAAACAAAACCTTACATGGCATGTCATGATAGTAATGAAATAGCACTTTAAATTAAATATTTTAGCACTTTAAATTAAATATTTAACGCGATAATTTTGTTCTTTCAAGGGAAATTTAATTCGTCCAAATCAGTATAAGTTTTTAGCTTAAAACATCATAATAAATAAATAGAGGACAAACCATTAATATCCACACAATTGAGATATACATATACAACCTCGGTCCAATGTCAAATATAACATAATGTTTAAAGGTAATATGAATATGTCAGCCTATCGATAAGTTCACCCTTGTACATCTGCTTCACTTGTTATCTGCTGATTTCCTATGTTTTATGTACAGTAATGAGTTATACAATTATAGGTACATTTCAAAAAAAACCAAAATGATTATATTTAACTAGCTGTTGCCCGCGACTCCGTCCGCGAAGAATAGGGGTAGGTATACAAAAAATAGCCTACAACCTATTCATAGACCTGCGGAGTACAGAGAAAAAAGTTTCATAAAAATCGGTCTAGCCGTTTCGGAGGAGTTCGAAGCCTACGACCTATTCTCAGACTTACCGAATACAGAAAAAAAAGTTTCATAAAAATCGGTCAACACCGTGACACGAGATTTTTATACAATGTGTCCCTACCCTCTGGACATAGAGAAATAGGACGTGTTGATTAGGATATTTCTAAGCTATGATCAAAGTCTCACACCAAACGCATTAACAAAGAAATTACTGATTTCAGTTTTAATACTTTGGAACAACCTGTATGTAGATAAATGGTAATTAAAGAGTATTTCAACTTGATCGATCAACCTCTAAACCGCAAAACTCATTGCGAACAACTGATACAGTATGTTCCTTCTTATTGGTTATTTGATTATGGGTATTAAATTTTTTTGATTTTTTTTTATCTAATCTAATAATTTTACAAAAGTAGAACATTCCTGAGAAGGAACTCTACTCAGGTTTTCGATCTGTGTCTAGAGAGTAGAGACACGTTGTATATTAGATTTAAAATGTCTTGCAATGCTAGCTTGCAATTTTCCGTGACAATAAAAGTTCATTGACCCATCTGTCAACTATATCTACTAGGTATGTACATACGTCATTAATTGGATTTATTTTTCTGCACGTTGCCTTTCCTCTAGCTCACGATTCATGTAAATTGAATCCTTCTCGCAGGCCATCAATGTTGAGCATGTAGCGGAGGGAGAGGGAGGCTGAAGTTAGATTAATTTCATATACGTCATGCATGGGCTTATTTAGTGTCAGACTGCATAAGGCAGACAGCATATTTTGCCTAACTTCATCTGAAAGTCAATCGATATATCGTAGGCCGCGACGTTCCAAAGAAACTAAAATTTTAAGTTTAAACTTTATTACTGGACACCCTGTATAATGTTATTAAATTACATACATCTAAAGTATTTAACACTTTTACTTTTTTATCACAAAAGATATTTAAGACTAGGAATGTTTGGAATTATTTTCAAAGATTCCTGTCCATCGAATAATCATTAATTTTAAAGTAGGTACGCTTTAGAGATTAATATTTTATCTCTCTCTGATTGACTATTGAGCTCTGATTAAAAATGAAATATTTTCACATTTTATTCTCAACTCTGAGTTTTATGGTTATCATTATCAAATGCGATTCCCCTACTCATAGATTGTCTTGAAGTCATAATAATTAGGTGCTTAATCGTAACTTTAAGTAACTTCCAAAAAATCATTTTTAGTACTCTTTTTCGCTGAGATATTTTTTATTGCATTGTTAATTTGTCTATACTTGGCTTAACCTTCCTGCTTAACTTCAGTTCCATATTAAATACTAAAATGCACTTTGCCGTAAGAAGATGATAGAGTAAATATTATGAAGGTAGTAGCCAACGTCTTGAGTTGAGACATAATTATCACAGTGTTAATTAAATAAAAAATAAAACCTCCTTCAAAAAACATCCAAAAAACTATGAAATAATAATTGAACCGAACCGACCACAATAAGCATGAAAATATCTTTCTTCTAATCTGTTTGAAGTTGGTGCCTCAGCTCGAGCCAGCAGGAGTGGACCTAGTAATCTAACTTACCTACATAGCTACCTACTATCTATAGGGCTTCTATATTCTGGCTCGTGCTGAGGCACCAACTTCAAACAGATTAGAAGAAAGATATTTTCATGCTTATTGTGGTCGGTTCGGTTCAATTATTATTTCATAGTTTTTTGGATGTTTTTTGAAGGAGGTTTTATTTTTTATTTAAAATTTTTATTTTTTGCTTTTTAGTTGTTTCTGTATAAAATAGATGCGTAGGATAAAATCATCAGTTTGACTTCGAAATAAGTTTATGTTAAAAATTTTATTTTTAATGATCAACGGGGTTGTGTCGTTTTATTACATAGTTCTATGATACTTTTTGAATGCAAGTGTTCGACTTGTCACCGAAAATACTAAAATCGCTATACATTTCTCTTGAATTTTTGAGGAGTTTCGTCAATTCCTCATGGATCCCATCATCAGAACTGGATTCTGGTAACAACGGGACCAACCTTGAAGCAAGTGCTTTCAAACAACGAAAAAAATTTCCAAATCGGTTCATAAATGACGGAGTTCTGAGGTAACACACGTTAAAAAAAAAAAAAAAAAAAAAAAGAACATACAACCGAATTGAGAACCTCCTCCTTTTTTTGAAGTCTGTTAAAAATAGACGTAATGTTATGAATCATTCTGCCTAGGTACCTACTGTTTTTTCAATTTCTAAGAATATTCATCGAAAACAATCTGAATAAATGCACTTTGATTCTATCAATATTTTAAACAGGTGTGCGGGGCAATAATACTGTATTCCTGGACCGTTGGCAGCCGTTAGACGCCATTACCCATCTCGTTCGGAATTCAAAACGAGTTGGCTCCGACCTCACATTGCCATCCTCCTTCCCGAACATGGATGCAATAACCTATCAAGCCGTGATAAAAAATGCCTTAGGGCTAGGAAATGTTTTTCGCATTTTTTTAACGGAAGGTGGAACAGCTTTGTTCAGCAGATCGTGTCGCCTGCTAATGATAAAGTACACTTCACGGACTTTATTGGGACTATAAATAAAGTTCGTATTACAACATGATTTACTTAGACCTCACGTTGGTTAGAAGAAAACCTCTAACTTGGAAAATAAAGCTAAAAAAATATTTCTTTCTTTCTATCTAAGCTTTGCTTGGTCAAGCAAGAATTGAATTTGATTTTCAAATGTAGGCTATAAACAATCACCTTCAATACAACTTGGTGTATTGTATAAATCTATTTGACATTTGGAAATGTCTTTGTTCGAAGCAAAACAAGACTCGGAGTTCTCAAATAAAATTGAATAATTAAATAACGTATCGACAAAAACAGATCGATCAGCGAGTGGTAAGGAACAATAAGGTCGTCTAAGTTTTCGCTGCCGAACCATCAATCATTGGAATGTAGCCAATCATTGTTTTAAACTCCCTATTCAAGTATTATCTCCACAGACTTTAGATATCAAACAACAAAGTATTCCCTGAGGCAAACCCTGAATTATTTTTAATCATCTTATCTTTATTAGTTAAAGCAGATGCCTATGGTAATGAGGGTCTGAGTTAACATCTTGCTTCAAGTTCAAGGATGAGATCTGGTCGAATAAATTAGGGAGTCGTTAACTTAAAGTGTCTTACTTCATTTAAAGGCACCGGTAAAACAAAAAGCCTACATTTTAACTCAGAGTTTAAATTATTTAAAGAAGACCAAGTAACTCTTGAATGCTACTCACTTAATAAATATGTAAAATGGACAATACTGCTAAAATATTTAGAAGACGAAGTGGCAGATACAGCACAATCAATCAATCAATCAAGTCAATTAAAATTTCATACTAATTTAAGAGAAGCAGGTCAATATTAATAAGATTTAGTAAAGGCCTTTTAACAACTGTACATTCTGTTGATTGCATCCAATCTATTTATATATAGAATATTTCAAGTAAATTTGACAACTAGAAATAGGTAGAATTTGACCCACGAAATTAGATTACAGACACAGAAGACACCGAGACAGATGAAGCTAAAAACTGTGTACAAAAATTGTGTAAGGTAAAACCCTACCTTATATGATTGCCTATTACGATCGACCAACAAACGATTATTTTTATTCGTCTCTAAAATCTATTTTTAACCCTAACGTCATCTTCGCTCGTTTGCAGCCATTGTATGGGAGACAATTTTTCACCGGCGATAACATTATCGTTAGAGTGTAATGAGACGCGTGTCAGGGTTCACTTTGGTATTCTAAGCGGTATAGCTAAAGGAAAATCATAAATTATTATCGTGACTAAGTTTGATCCACTTTTTGGATTCGACTAGTCACCTGATAGTGAAATAGCGCGAGGTAGAAGAAAATATTCTGAGAGGAGGCCTGTGCCCTGCAATGGGAGTATATATACTTCGTTTTTTTAGCATTAGAAAGAAGATAAGCGATCTTGACCTGTCTTTTTATTGAAAAACACTTTTTAAAAATAAACCAAAGCAATTGAGTAATAATTAGATAGGTAGGACTAATGGTCATTCACATTGTTTCGGTTTCAAAAGGAATAGTTACTTACTATTTTTTTTAAAGCGTTTTTCGATTAAAAGATTCATCCACATTGTTTACCCTATTTCTAATGCTAAAAAAACGAAGTATAGGACCAGATGATGATGATTAGAAGAAAATAACATAATTGTTTTGCATTTTCCTGGATACCTACCTATACTTACAAACGAACGCAGTTGATGTCATGTTTAGCCGCCAATCTTAAACGAAACGTTTTTGATAAATACTACATAGTAAAGCGTGTCTTTTTTCCCAAGATGAATGTTCGAGAGGCTATACCATTAGGCAGATATGCCAGTGTGTTTCAGGCTGAAGTGTGCGCAGTGTTGAAGTGCGCTCAGATTATTCAAGCGAATCTGAGTGACTATCGAGGTGTAGGAACAGTGGTGATTTACTCTGATAGTCAAGCAGCGTTAAAGGCATTAAACAAGCCGACAGTTAACTCCTCTTTGGTAAGAGAGTGTAGAGATGCACTTAATAGACTAGGGGAGAGTACGAAGGTTACGGTGGCCTAGGTCCCAGGACATCAGGGAGTGACAGGTAATGAGAAGACTGACGAGCTAGCAAGGGAGGGAGCGGATACGGGATTCATAGGTCCTGAACCGGTACTTCCAATATCTGCAGAAGTCACCAAGGGGGTAATAGATAGAATGAAGGAACAGGAAGCAAACAGTGAGTGGAAACAGGCTGTAGTGTGCAGACAATCGAAGATGATGCTGGATCACAGAAGAACTAGGTATCTCCTAAATCTAGGTAAGAGTAGCTTAAGAACTATAACTGCCATTATTACTGGCCATAACTTGTTAAATAGACACTTAAACGTAATAGGTATAAAAAGTGACCCCTCCTGTCCACATTGTAGTGAGCACATCCTAGCCGAGTGCGTCATGTGCGCGGCAGCGCGGCGTGATGTATTCGGGAGTGACGAGCTGAGGGAGGAGGAGCTAAAGGATGTTAGTCTCAAAGATGTCCTTATGTTCAGCAGGAGAACGAGAAGATTCGAGGAGAGATGCTGTGTGGGAGCACTGCTGGGACAGTAACCGTCGGCTCCAACCACGGGGAATTTGGCTGAATGACTGTGCACAACGATCGACAGCCCGCCTGACTCAGCAAGGCGTCCCCATACATCATCAACATCATCAAAGCGTGTCTAGCAAAGCAGCTGGGTGCTCAACTTGAAGTATAGTTAAAAATTTAAATAAACAGAAAAAAAATGACTCAGTTCTGAGTGAAAATCACGTTAATTTAAAACAGTAAATTATTTCATCTTCGAAAAACCACTCACAAGCAAAAGTTGTAAAAAAAGTTGTGAAAATGTTGCCACTAAATAAGCTTAGATACAATCCAATTCAATACAATGACTATTTATTATTCAGTACCATGTAAGGAATAGAGAAAACAAAGTACAAGTATAAAGAAAAAAAATTACAAGGTACAGTAAAATCAATATCGGTAAATTGTAATTTTGATAATAGGCGTACTATTCCTCGCAAAAATTGTACCTAACGAAAATATAGTCGTTTCCTAGTCGTCGGATGATGTGATTTGGACTAAAAGCAGAGATTAAAACCAAAAACAATACCTACACTAACGGAAAGTTCAGATACCAAAAAGAACATTTTGAAGTTAATATTATGACGCTGTAAAAAGGTGTTATGCGCCGTCAAGTAATACGAGCTGCCTTGCGAGATACCAATAAGCTTGCCACTGACATGTTATGGAAATATTGTACGACAATGTCTTATTAAATGTGATATGGTAATTTTGAGAGCCGATAAAAATAAGTGTGTTATAATGCGATCGATAGCGATCATTGAATTGGCAAATAGGACAATTAAACGGTAAGATTTGATATAATAATCGCAAAAAAAAAAATAATTTTTCAAGTCATTTGCATTTTTACTCTAACTAAAGTATGGTACCAGGGCAGCCGAAAAAATTGTTATTATTTGCCCTTATGTCAAAACAATCAATCAAAGATAAAACGATTTTTATGAAAAAAAACCAGACTCACGAACCTAGCTTTTACATTGACTGACATAGACCATAGGAATTAATAACTAGAGTAAACAGTCAACATAATCATTCAAGGCGGGAAACCCGCAGGCTTATTGTCTAACGCGCTAACGCTTGCTTTCGCATTCACTATTTCTTTCTGTCAAATGGTAAGAGGGTGACAGAA
Organism: Archips xylosteana; assembly: GCA_947563465.1. Classification (NCBI taxonomy): domain Eukaryota; kingdom Metazoa; phylum Arthropoda; class Insecta; order Lepidoptera; family Tortricidae; genus Archips; species Archips xylosteana. The sequence goes on from OX387356.1 coordinate 11,311,495, forward strand.
AGAGACGGTAAAAGCGATGGCAAGCGTTTGCGCGTTAGACAATACGGCCTCCGTTATTGCCGCTTGTATGAAAAGGCGTTACTACCTACTCAATGATACCGACTCATCATAAGCTTTAGAAAGAACACAATATACCTAACCCATATTGAAATGGACAGCGATGCAGTGCTATTCATACCTGCTGCGTGTAAAGTTATTATTTTCTTTTTTTGCAAAATAAAAATATCTATGTCACATCACGTCCCTAATATTCGCACAGACGGGATAATGCCAATATTGGCAAGTTTGATTTATTTGTTGGTTAGACGCGTGTGTTTTGGTGGATATTACAAGTTTTTGGGCGGCGGACGTGTGCCTCGACTAGCCAATGCGCATGCCTATATCTCTATTATGCCAATTGAGATATTTCATGTAATACGAGTAACAATGTAATTTTATTTGTCATTTATAAAAAGTTAATATACTTAAAAAGTGCCAATGGAAATCTATAAGTAAGCTCGGCTTTATCATTTTAGCTTAAAATATAATTATTTTAATTACATAATAAAGATTTTTTTTAAATGTTGTCACGGCAAGAAAATGTTTTATTTTCAGCGTTAAAAGCTAGATCTTAAAAATAGCATTTTTACGATCTACCAAACCCTTAAAGAGCGCCTCTGACTTGTACTTGGTCGCGTTTCATTTTGGATTATGTTTTACTATTATTACACTGTAGCTAGTAATCTTGATATGTTTTTCTGAGCTTACTATATTAAATAACAGTCATCGTAAAGTGCATATCACTTATTAGTAAAACACACACTGCTTGTAATTCAAATAAAATACAAAAAACTCTTATTACCAGTGTGTTAGGTAAATATGGTAGGTTTCCCAGAGACTACAGTGGTCCGAAATACCCATTAGTACCTGTTCATCCATTACCCTACAATACCTCCAAGCAGTCTGTAAGCCACTCACTCAGAGGGCGATGGAGAGGGCTATGCTCGGAGTTTCTCTGCGAGATCGCATTAGAAATGATGAAATCCGCGCAAGAACTAAAGTCACCGACATAGCTTGAAGAATCGCTAGACTCAAGTGGCAGTGGGCAGGGCACATCGCTCGTAGAACTGATGGCCGATGGGGCAAAAAGTTCTCATGTGGCGTCCACGGACCGGAAGACGCAGTGTAGGTAGGCCTCCAACAAGATGGAGCGACGGCCTGGTTAAGGTTGCGGGATCGCGTTGGATGCGGATGGCATGGGACCCATCTGTTTGGTGAGCCTTGGGGGAGGCCTATGTTCAGCAGTCAACGTCTTTCGGCTGAAATGATGATGATGATGAGTCTATAAGCATTACTGTTTCGCTGAACAAATCTTCAGCACTCGTTACACTCGTTGCCCACTCGGGTGCAATCCCACACCACATTAAAACTGGATTTACGCAAAATCAAAGCCAGTTTCCGTTTTTTCTGTATTTGAATACCGGCACTTAACTTTTATATCACAAACTGCGTACAAACATTGTTTTTACTCATTTTCAGTCGCTAAAATCGTACTATTGTTATAATGGTTGTACTAGTTTTGAAAAATGTAGGTACTTAATTGTTAAAATCGAAGGCCATTCGCAATCCATAATATTGTTAGTCATAATGCAATGTTTGTCATAAAGATCATTCATTAGAGCCGTAACATAACTCTTTTTTTTCAGGAACATTGAAGTGGTCATCCTGTAAAACTGTATAGGTTAGGTTTTTTATAGCAATTAATAGATTAAAAAAACGCATGGTACATGATCGTTTTGACAAACATCGCATTATGGATATCAATATTTATAGTTTCCTATATAGATCCATTAAAATCAAATGAACGTTATGTGGATAGAGAAATCATCGTCTGAATTAGGATTAACCAATCGAGTGCAAACATTCGAACAATGGGCTTAATTGAAGCCTATTAAGTCTCTATTAATTTGCATTAGCTACATTTATAAACAAAACAAATATTCCATTCACCGCTTGTATTAAGCTCTTAAGTTATCAGCTCCGGCAATTAACTCGAGTAACCGAGCGAGTCTCTAAATTCATCACTTTCATCAGTACCTCTACCATGAGTTACACTAGTTTACAGTGACCGTACTCGCTAGCGACGGCGTAAATGATTTGTATAGAGAATTGTGTACAGCGCCTCTAGCGGTCACTTACGGAAGTACAATTCTCCATACAAATCATTTACGCCGTCGCTAGCGAGTACGGTCACTGCAAACTAGTGTAACTCATGGTAGAGGTACTGAATCCCAAGCGCCTTTAGTTTGATTTAGTAAACCTTCGTAGTTAAATTAAAACCTATGCTTAAAAAAACAATTTATTAACCAGTATCATTGCGTGGGATTGGGCTTCCTTTTATCTCGAGGGAGCTTCGTTATATTATTTTTTTACTGAGACTTTATGCTTCAATTTGACTTTTTTAAACTGAAATTGGTTAAGGTTTTATTTATATATTTACTAGCTAGTGCCCGCCAAGAACTTGTTTATTGCTATCCCGTGGGAGTTCCCACGCAATTTTCCGGGATAAAAACTATCCTATATCCTACCTAAGGTCACAAATTATCTTCATACAAAATTTCATCTAAATCGATTCAGCGGTTTAAACGCGAAGAGTTAACAGATAGACCGACAAACAGGATTTATGTGACAAATTTAATTATGATAAAGTAACTTAATAGGAACATGAGGCACACCGGGGCGATAAAATAATGGTGCATTTAACGTAATAAGTCCTTTCAACCTTTGTCCAGGTAAATTTAGGACATTTTCAAGTATTTTTCAAACCGTATTGAATTAGAGAAGTCGTAAAAACATTTCAGAATCGACATAAAAACTTTACCGCGTAAAATTCGAGAATGGCTTGCACGCGCATTGGGTTCCGTCCTGCTTTCAGACAAACGTAGATCCTCTGAACATCCAGAGTCGACAAACAAGGTTTTATTTTGTAGCTGGTTTTGTTACTTACATTTTTAGGAGAACATTTGGATTCACTGAACGGAAATTTCAATGTATTGAGCTATTTTATGATTACAAAGAAAAATCTAAAGAATTTCACACTATTAAGATAACAACTGAAGAAGATCAATAGTTTTCTAGTTTCTGACATCAAACAGATACTGCCGTTGATTTTATACATAGAACACTTTTGTTTCGTCCTGTCATAGCTGTTGTACAAGCGAGTTAATTTAGACACCACTGTGTATACTGTATAACTATAAATTAAAAATTTTAAAAACTCCCAACGCAATTATGTCACTCGTATGTTTGAACATTAAGTCAATGCTTTGATCAATTATAACTGTAGATCCACAGTCGCACACCCGAAAATGTCCGAGCCAAATGAGCGCCACTTTGATAAAAGTGGCCTCCTTTTTTCTCAGTACGTTGCGTGAAATTGTCAAGTTTAGCTGTCAAGTGTCAACCGAAATTCGACTGTAATGAAGTAAAGACTAGGTTCAAATTTCTGTGTAGGTGATGATTTTAATTGTTATGCAAACAAATAAAAAAGTTCGGACATTTTTTGAAGGGGATTTTGTTCGGCAATGTGTATCTTCAGTTATAATTGATCAAAGAGTCAATGCCCATTATGCGTCTAAGATCCCTTCCGCAGCTAACAAAAGAGCGGATAACTTTGAAACAGCTTAACTGATTTTGATGAAATATATCTAAGAACCATCGCCAAGAAACCTGCTTTCTATTAAGAAAAATCGCATCCAAATCGGTTCACCCGTTTAAGAGCTATGATGCCACAGACAGACAGACAGACACACACACACACACACACACACACACACACACACACACACACACACACACACACACACACACACACACACACATAGCGGTCAAACTTATAACACCCCTCTTTTTGTGTCAGGGGTTACGAAGTAGCATGTTGTGAAAATTACTTGTAGAGGATTGTCTTTATACTTAGTCGTTAAATGTAAGCCATGAATATTCTCGAAGGTGTATTTGTCATTGCCATAATATAATAGAACCTTTAGATTACTCATATTACCTACTATTGTAAGGTCGGGGTCATCATCATCATCATTTCAGCCGAAAGACGTCCACTGCTGAACATAGGCCTCCTCCAAGGCTTTCCAAACAGATCGGCCCTGCGCCATCCGCATCCAATGCGTTTCCGCTACCTTCACCAGTCGTCGCTCCATCTTATTGGAGGCCTACTTACACTGCGTCTTCCGGTCAGGTCGGGATACTTTGACCCAATGGGGAGTAGTTTCACCTCGTATGAAAACCGTAATATAGAAGGGTTTAATATAAAACACAAGAACTCTCATTCTACAAAACTGTTTTTAGCTCAAGAGTTTTAAGTAAAAATAACGTGTGCAATCTTTCTTACAGTTTCATTCATTACAACTGTTGCGTGACACGCACACGCATCTGGGGCTAAATTTAGGAAATTCAATCGTATGGGAGAGGATAAGAAGAGGCTGAGCTTGGGATGAGCTTTATTTTCCTGTTATTTCGCTTTGTAAAAATAAATAAATGAATAAATAAATAAGGCTCATCCCAATCTTAGCCCAAACCTCTCGCAAACCAGTGATTATTGGCGTTCCTGAATAGCAGTTCATCCCTTTCCTCTCGCAAACGATTGAATTAACGCTCGCAAACCGTGTTGGGCCGTTCCTGAATTTAACCCCTGTACGCTTAGTATAAGTTTTACTTCACCAAAATACTTCTCGATCGCGTTTACGTAAAAAAATCAATTACTATGGAAACATGGACAGCGCCTCCGCGCGCGCGCGTTCATGTTTCCATAGAATTGAAATTTTTACGTAAACGCGATCGAGAAGTATTTTGGTGAAGTAAAACTTATACTAAGCATACTGTACGCTTAGTATAAGTTTTACTTCACCAAAATACTTCTCGATCGCGTTTACGTAAAAAATTCAATTCTATGGAAACATGGACTCGCGAGCGCGGAGGCGCTGTCACATGTTTCCATAGAATTGATTTTTTTACGTAAACGCGATCGAGAAGTATTTGGTGAAGTAAAAACTTATACTAAGCACTCTGGTCTGCGCCGGCCTTAAAACCGGATACCGTATTAGGTACCTAAACCACCGGCGCTCGCGATCGCTGTCACCGTATCTTTCTACGAGTGCAATTATCCTCTATAAATCATATTGTTATTGTCTAATGCACTTGTTTCATTCTGTCACACGATATAGGATGAGGGTAGAAAGAGATGGTGAAAGCGATATCGCAAACGCCACCGCGATAGACAATGCGAGTCAAAGGGGAAGATTGTCAATCGAGTTGACAAATAATTAAAGTCACAGATCACTGGTTGCTATACAAAGCCTTTGGGGAAATCACGTTTTGACATTCCGTAAAAAGTACGAGAATTTATTGGTTGTATGAAATACCCTATAATATAAAACCCATTGAAAATACCGCTAATGCGTTACGTTATATGGGCATTTCTATTTCTTTTTGTACCCAATTAAGAAATTGTTAACAGGGAGTTAAAATAAAATTAGTCCGTTTGGTTACGCACTTTTTCAAGCAAAGGCTAAGGGTTTTTTTTTAATGTAAAGACATTAAAAAAAATACTTTCTTTCTTTCTTTCTAAGTGAAGAATTGTCTGTTTTGTTACGTTTTTTTTTTATTGTAAAGACTTGAAAAAGTGCGTAACCAAACGGACTAATTTTAACTTCTTGTTAACAATTTCTTAATTGGGTACAACGAAAAATAGAAATGCCCAAAAAACATAATTTGCTAGGGCATGTGTTCACATTCTGTTCAGAATGGAGCCTTTTTCTTGGTCGGCGCAGTAGCATAAACTTCTCTTGTCAGGCCAATGGACGAACACGGTTTTCTCGCATCGGTCTAGTCAGCCACGAAAGACGTTGAACAGGCAATAAGCCAAAATTCGCTGAATCAGACGCATAAGCCTGAATGAATGAGTGTGTAACCGTAAAATAATTGTCCTAATCTCGGAAAAATAAAACTTTTTGATATGGAGTGTAGCGAAGTGGGCCGGCGCTCACTGACGGCATGGCACGGCATGGCATTTTATTACTATCAAGTTATTTTGAATCTTATTTCAATGAGTTTAGAATTCATGTTACTTTATTGGTTATGCGTTGCGTCATCCCTCGGCATGTCGCGGCATCGTGGTATCGAAATAAAGTAACATGAATTCTAAACTCATTGAAATAAGATTCAAAATAACTTGATAGTAATAAAATGCCATGCCGTGCCATGCCGTCAGTGAGCGCCGGCCCTAAATGGCTTGAGGAAATACAGTGTGAGTATGACGTATACAAGATCCGGGTGTACTTAACCTTTTCAACGCCAACGACACATATAGGTGTCGCAATGTATATTGTCAAAGTGATCTTGACACAATGACATAAGATTCAAAGCAGGTTTACGTTTTGTCGAGGCGTGGTGTTGAAAGGGTTAAGCGAGCTCAGCCACGCGGATGCGTCCGTCAACGCGATAACGAAACTTTATGCGTTACTGCCGCTGTCGAGGCAGGCTCGCGGCAAATCTGATGGACGACCGAGTTGTCTCCAAAACAACCAGTCATCTCACACTTAGAGACGCCATTTTCTTACATCGTATCGTAAAACTTAATATCAGAAATAGTTCAGGGAACATGACATGATACAGGCTGTAATTGCTGTAAAGTTAAATATAATCCGTTTCTTGGGGCTGATAATTTTAGTTTTAGAATATTGTTGGAATAAGCACAACAACATACTATCAAATAAAACTGTGGTAAGAATTGAAAATATTTACTTATTTCACAATAAATTTTAAATCTCAAACTAAACAGAAAACAACTAACACTACTCTGTAACTGTAATCCAATAGGAAAAGGGCAACACGACCGAAAATGTACGAAGTGATAAAAAAATAAATAAAATTATAAAAAGAAAACAATGTCTAAAAGATCTGCCCGTGCGGCGGTGTCTACTAACTGGGATATCAAATCCGTGGTAACTCCAAATTGGTCATATTCCTGCAATTTTTTCGATAATAATGAAAATTTCAAATTTGCTGAAGTAGAGTTCGCTTTATTCGAGTTCTATTCCATCGTTAAACACTTACGAGTATGTCCACACAGTAATGAAACTGACTAGTTAACGAGTATTGGCAAAGTAAACTGGTAAATTCACTGTTTATGTTGATAGTAGTACTGATTTCGCATATCGAATTTAGGTCAATGTACAAGTATTTGTAGCCTACGTGTGTGTGACATTTGAATTTCCATTTTACATTTAAATCACGTGCGAATGTTTACTGCCGTTATTTTCAAGAATGAATCACAAAGGGAAGTGAATGTTTAACCCACAGATCTAATAATAAGTGGAATAAAATTTCACACTTTCAATTTCACGCGAGTTAAAAGCGCGAGGCGCACATGTGGCTAGAAAACCATATATATTTTTCCCCATTTTTCGTAACGAAAAAAGTAAGCAAATTATATGTGGGATGTATACAGGCTGGGATGATGATGATGATGGTTATTTTACTGCGAAGATTGCGGTACAAAAAAAGGTGTGGGTAGGTACATCTCATTGGTGAACATCATAATTTACTAAAACCCAAGTACTAAAACCAAAGCGCATTAATAGTAGAAGAAACAAAAAAATGGCGGCATTGATGCTGAATGGAAACATACAACAAAATATTTTTATTCCTATTATTATTTTATTAGTTACGTGGTTAGACCATATAATGGTAAATATCAACTTACCGTGTGTGTAGAGAGGAGGTACGCGATACTTGGAGGCAGCCGTGCATGCTATCGCACCAGTGCCGCCTCCTAACTGCAGGCCGTGGGATATCACTTGAACGATAGTTCCCACTATAGTTATAGTCCATCCCCATCCTCCTTCGGGGTAGTACCGCCGGGCGAGGGTCAGGGCAGCTCTGGCACGCAAAGCCGCCGCCGTCTCTACTCCCACCGTGGCACCGGCGCTCGCGCACCTATTACACCACAACACTTTAGCGAACTCCATAGGAAGATTCATCTACTGCTTCAATTTTAATATCTAATTTAAATTTTGATAGAGCAGATGAGTCTTCCTTTAAAGTAAACGCATCACTAACCGTCGGAACCTAGTCACTTCACGAGCCGCTTCGTAACCAACACTTTTAGACCGGCCGCGTTCAGCATATTTATTACACTTGGCCGGCTTATTTACACGGGTGTCACAACATGTACACAGGTTGTTTTGACGATACGGTCTCGGACAGCGTTCGGCGCAGTCGCACTCAGGAGTCCGCCAGGAGAGAAGCCGCTGCAGCAAAGTCCGGCGACGAGCCCTACTCGCGCCCAGTTCCGTCGAACGGACTTGGCCAGTATCCAAGGAAAATGACGAGCAACGCTCGGCCACTCGAGGGATGACCCCTGTCTGACGATTATCATAAGTGATTCTCCGCGGCACGTTTTTATTGTTGCACGAAAAAGCAGGAATGAAATTGTGCGTAATGGATTCCTTTTTGGCGGCTCCATGATTTGGCAGGTCGTTTGCCGGAAAACCATTTTTTATGTTTTTGATGTCCGTGTAAAGGGATTTCCAAGTGGCGATAACCTCTTTGCGTTCTGAAGCTTCACAGAAATTAGGGACTGTGTTTGAATCGGGAAGATGATTCTGCGTTGTTTGCCTGGGTTCGGTAGGGACCGGCACCTCCGGAAGCCGCGTGGGCAAACTGTCACACCGGCGAAGCGTCATTGTCATTCACATTGTGCGGTCTCATTTTTAAACTCCAACGCACGACTTTTCTTCATTTATATTATATTTGCAGCATATCTGGAACAATAAAGCGATAAGGATTATTAACCAGTAGAGATTGATAACTTTAAGGAACAACATACTACCGACAAGTATAATCTACGCTATTGCCGCTAACTCAAACTATCCTCAAATGTGTTATGAAAGCTGTCCTGAAGTAGAACACGCTCTAAAATTTAGAGGCGTTTACTTCAGGAAACTGTTATGTAAATCATGAGATTTAGGTAAATTTTGGCCTAAGGTAATGTTGAGCCTATAGATTACTTGAGAGGCACAATATCAGTAAAATGATTGTGTAGAATAAGCCGTAGCAATCCCTGGCCTTGAACCGATTCGGGATGCCGATCTTCCGAGGTATAAAGTGAACAACAGTTATCTGCCACATTTTTAACCCAGTATTGCATACTGATTATCCTTTATTACTTACTCCCTTGAGGGTAGGTTTATTTTAGGATTTTACATTTTTACCCTCAGAGAACCATAAATAGTTAAACTGGCATTTCTAATGCGATATAAAACTAAAAAAAAATATCGCTACTGAATGCTAGATTTAACAGTAGTTAAAATAATACATCAGACTATTATATTATATACAGTAACGCAAAATATTTTTATTTTTAATAACAAAAAATTAAACCGCCGAAAAAACTGAAAAGCAAAAAATTATACCTTTTTTGTTTGACCTTAATCTAAGTACCAGTTTGAAGTCGGTGCCTCAGCACTTAGCCAGGAGGAGTGGACCTATAATCGTCTACCTGATTGGCTTCTATCACTCCTCCTGGCTCGTGCTGAGGCACCGACTTCAAACTGGTACCTAGATTAAGGTCAAACAAAAAAGGTATTATTTTTGCTTTTCAGTTTTTTCGGCGGTTTAATTTTTTGTTAAAAAGTTTTTATTTTATACTTTTTTTCCATCCTTGGGGTAAATTTTTTTCCAAATTTATAATACCAATTTCAAGGTTTACCCTATCTATCCAATAAAAGGGAATTATGAAAATCAGACTACTCTGTAAAAAGTTAGTCAATCAACCCCTGTTTTCCTACCCTTAGGGTAGGAATATTATTTCCAAATTTAAATGGAACCACCCTTGGGGTATACGCTTTCCAATAAAAAAAGAATCATCAAAATCCGACTACTCTGTAATAAGTTATGCGTGGTCATATAGTACAATCAGTAACTGAACAATCAATCATCCCCTGTTTTTCTACCCTTAGGGTAGGAATATTGTTTCCAAATTTAAATGGGACCACCCTCGGGGTATACGCTTTCCAATAAAAAAAGAATCATCAAAATCGGACTACTCTGTAAAAAGTTATGCGTGATCATACATAAAAAAAATATATATATACACGTCGAATTGAGAACCTCCTCCTTTTGTTTTCGTCGGTTGAAAAACAGTAAAATTAACCGGCTCCGAATATTACGAGTACTTAAATTATAATTGCTTAACCGACTATGATTACATTTATATGAAAGTTATAAAACCAACTTTGACACATAATGTAAGGTTTGTACGAGTATGTGACATATTATGTGATTTCTTATCATATTTTTATTAGATAGCGTAAAATAGCTTCACATGCTTAAAACTATCGATGTCCATTTAAAAAATATTTACAGTATGTATAAAATAAACAAATAAAATCCTCTATTTAGGTTGTTCAAAAACTTTTAACTTAAGTAAAAATGGAACGCTTTTAATAAAACTCGAATTGTATTCATTTACATGGGTTATTTATTAAGTATGTTGTTCGGACTTATCAACAAAAATAAGAGTTAGATGCCTTAAGTTAGTTGGTGATAGCAATCTGATCACAGACGCTGATTCGTGGGCGTCTACGAAAATAGCTCTCCTTAAATCTGGCGGGAACTTTAATTGCTGATTTGCCTTTAGCTCATTGGGAAGATTTATAAAGCATCCAATCTGTTTAAGACATGTCTGGCTTGTTTATACCACAAGCTTTATCTGAAACTTACAGGAGCTTGTAGGTACTGATAAAGAAAGCCACAAAAACTTTTGATCATAAAAAACGGCAACTTTACCGAAACAACACATTTTTAGTGACGGTTTTGAAAACTTTCGAACTGTGAAGTTTTGCAACAGTTTTCTATGAAAGAAACTCGCAGGGAACAAAACAAAGCTTTATCGGTAGTAAGTTTTTAAAACTCCTTGGCAAATTTCTGAGCATAATGAGATAAAGCTGTTAAAAATAATTGAAACAATTCTAAAACTGAAAACGAGGTTCTCAAAGGGATTCTCTGAAAAAATTCGCGTCACTTGCAGACTCTCTAGGTGTGAATTATTTAAATGGGAAAATACAGTCTGGCGTTAAAAAGGGGTGAAAATAATCTGTAACAGAATTGAAACTACTATATTAAGAAGAGAGTGAAGGCAAAACACTGAAGTTTTCAGACACCATTTCATTCCGTTGGCCATTCATAGCCCGTAATTACATGCACCGATTCCTTTGTTGCCTCATCGCTTTGCAGACAATTGAATTTCAAATCCATTCCTTTTATTATCCACAGCATGATCCCTAAACTTACTTCTATCAGCGCCTTCCATTTTTGGTACGTATTATATTGGCAAGTCTGAGAAAATGTTTTCGTTATCCGACCACCGGCTGATATGAACGTTGACTTGCCAATAGATGGTTGTTGTGCTATGTTGAGTTAGATCTCTTTTCTTAGTGTCTGGTTATAAAGAGAATAAGATCATATCTATCATAGATGGCACGCTATCTTTCTAGTACAATTACGACGTTTGGAGTTCCATTTTCTTATAGATACAAAATTGTTATTTACGTTTTTAGTGTCGCATCTTAAACGTAATACGCACAAAGTCTGAAACATGCACAAAGCGTATATTAAAACGCGAATTTATAGTTTATACGAGTATAAATTGTATGTCTCCCAAAACAAGCTAAGTACTTGCTAAAAGCAGTACTTCCTGGGAAAGTATAATGCACCTTTGAATTAAGTTTTGCAAGCTTTTGTTTAACTGGTTTTTCACGGACAGTCGAACACAATGTCATAATGAAGTTAAATGTTTATTCTAAATCATACTCAAACTAAAACACAAAAAAATCAGAGAAGTATTGCTGGGGCTAGGAATCATTATGTGTCAATCATTTTAGGCGGGAGTATGTTTTGGGCGCTTTTTACTTTACTGATCGACAGGTGTCGCTATATTTAAAACGGATCTAGGTAACGCTCGACTGTCTGTAAATCTATAAAAAATGTGCATACTTGTCTTACTTGATATTAAACGAATTGGGATATCAACGATGTTTGATGAAAACACGGCTTTACTATAATAGCAGTTAACATGCATAATGCATACCTACCTAAAAGGGGAAAATTTTCAATGTTTTTCTCAATAAATAAGAGCTATTTATAATTACTTTGCGAATTACTTGTCGCCAAGCGCCATCTACTTATTAGTGCGAAACTACATTTGAAATTTACCGTGAGCTTTATGGTGAAGGTAAACAGCGTGGTGCTTCACTATGAGCCCGATGAATAGGCTCAGAGTCGCTCAGCGAGCTATGGAGAGGCCTATGCTTGGAGTTTCTCTACGGGATCGAATCAGAAACGAGGAGATCCGTAGAAGAACCGGGGTCACCGACATTGCCAAACGGATTAGCTCGTTGAAATGGCAATGGGCAGGCCATAAGCACACAGAACAGATGGCCGTTGGGGCCCAAAAGTTCTGGAATGAAGACCACGGACTGGCAAGCGCAGCGTGGGACGTCCACCAACGAGATGGACGGACGATTTGGTGAATGCCGCAGGTTCAGGGTGGATGCAAATCGCTTCCAATCGTAATGATTGGGCATCAATGAGGGAGGCCTATGTCCAGCAGTGGACGTGGACGTCCTACGGCTGAAATGATGATGATGATTATGAAACAGCGTGGAAACCTGAATACACCGGCGAATAAATTCAGTGGCGTGAATGAAGTGGGCCGGCGTGGAACAGCCCTAGCCCTCTCATTTTGAGAGGAGCCCTATGGCTTGCAGTGGGGCGTATATTACATCCCGAAACGATGATTAAAGCACAAACATTATTATAGCTCGCCTCGATCGCGAAGCGTTTAAAGGGTATTCAAATTGAAAGGGATCTTTCAAGTGTATATACCTGGAGGTCAAGGGACCTATTTCGGCAATTTTGCGTACCTGGCTAATCAATCACGGGGCTCCGTTGACGTTCAGCTGCGAATGATTGAAGGCTTGTAACGATTAAATAATGACGTTTGACAATTACTTAACAATTTCAAGATGTAAAAATTGAATGATTCAAAAGCTAACTTGCCAAATGAGACAAATCATCATCATCATCATTTCAGCCGAAAGACGTCCACTGCTGAACATAGGCCTCCCCCAAGGCTCGCCAAACAGATCGGCCCTGCGCCATCCGCATCCAATGTGTAGCATGTAGTTAGTATTACGAAATAACGCTGCAATTAGGGCAACGAACGGCCCGCTTACTCCGCATTTAGGCATTATAATAGTGACGTAGCTTTAAGTAACATTAAGCATAATTGTATTAGATGATAGACATTCTTTATACGACAATCATGGACATAACAAGTGTTTGATCTTCTCACCTATCTCCTGAACAAGACATCCACCAACATATATTAGATGGCGACCCTGCCTAAGAGCCAAGAAGCATGAAATACTCAATACCAGAAAATTGGAAAAAAATCGACTATTAAGAAATTATGAAGAAATAAATAAGGAAAAAAGAAGAAATGAAGAAAAAACGCCGCGAAAAGAAGATGTAAAATCGAATATGAAGATATCAAGCAAATAATTATGATATGAAACACAGACATCAAGCTACATTACTTGTATATTACGCGAAGAAAGAAGAAATGCAAATTCAGAAAAAGAAATTACAATAATAGAAGAGCAAGAAACAAATGTTTTTAAAATTGAAATAACTCAAGTAAGAAGATAGAAGATTCAAGAAAAAAGAGCGTTGTCCAGGGATATCCCGGCTCGCAATTCAAGAGGTGTCCAGGGTAAGCCCGGCCCATCTCAAGAGGTGTCCAGGGAAAGCCCGGCCCATGTTCCGGGGAGTCCAGGGATAGCCCGGCCCACCAAGTTCTACAGTATGCAGTAACTTGCAGCCGACGCGTCAGCAGTACGAGTTCAACGCTCCTATCAGTGTGTCATCGCGCCACCTCCAGCTGTTTAGTTCCGCAGCGCGTAATGTACTTATGTCAACGTAATAGTAAGTTAATATATTGCCTTTATTTTTTTTTTTAGAAATTAATTGACCTTTTTTTATGACCGTATTATGACAGATGAGATAGATAGTTTACAAAGCTTGCGCGATAACTTAAAATATATTCTAGAGTATTTAACTAAGCTAGGTCCAGAAAGAAGGTCACAGCACCTCGGTAAAAATAAACTCGAAGAGGCAAATTTAGCATATTCAAAATTGGAGGGTATTGTGTCTCAGATAAATAATCAAATCGTAAAGTCACAGATAAACACCGATGACTATGCTGTAATTCAGACATTACTTAAAGAAATAGATTTAATTTACGGTAAGATAAAAACATTAACTTGTGTGGAAACTGTTAAGAAAACTGACTCGCCAACAGAACTAAAAATGGGGTCAGACAATAAATTTGATTTAAAAACCGCTATCGCCTTGTTACCTGTCATGACAGGACATGAATCCACTACTAAGGCATTGATAGACGGAATAGAATTATATAGCTCAATGATTGATACTGACTCCCATAAACAGTTAATAAATTTTGTTTTGAAGACTAGGTTGTCATCGAGCGCCAAACTGCGTCTTAAACAAAAGTATGACGTTGTTCAAGACTTATTAAGAGATATGAATAAGTACCTTATACAGAAAAAATCTGCTGTTTCCTTGCAATCAAAACTACTTAACACTTGCCAAGGGAAAAACCGGTCAATTGAGTCATACGGATCCGAGTTGGAGAATCTTTTTGTTAATTTAACAATAGCTCAAGCAGATAATGATGCTGCCAAGTTTGATATTTTACGGCCGATTAATGAGAAGGTAGCAATCAAACGGTTCGCCGACGGTTTAGAAAACGCGAGATTGAGTACAATCATAGCATCTAGAACATTCGAGTCCTTGCCTGAAGCGATTAGATGCGCTATCGATGAACAGAACCAGTCTTCAAATCACCAGGAAGTTATGAAAATTAGGCGTTTTAACCCATCTAATCAGATGCATCATAACTATCGTCAAAACAATAGCCGCTTCAATCAGCCGCATACATATAAACGACAGCATACCTATAGTCGTGGCGACATGACACCAGCGCATGCGTCACGTGAACCGCTGCGTGGACACGACCCGCGGCGCGGCGCAGCCCGCGGTCGCGCACATAGATTTCGCGGTACTCGCACATATTTTCCACGAATTCAGCATACAAGGTACAATGATATGAATTCAATGGCCTCATGGAATGCCGCACCACAAGCTAGTTCTAGCACTAACCAATCTAGCGACATTAACAATGAGCCTAGAGAATTTTTTCGTTCCCAATGAGAATTTTATTTTGAATTATAATAACAGTAGTACCGTAACTTTTAACTTATATAGTAGCGACATTAACCTTTTAGTCGATAGCGGAGCCAGTCTTTGTGTTTTGAAATATGAGTGGCTACTACAAGAGAACCCTCATTTACTGAGCTCGCTAAGTAAAGATCAGATTATTATAAAAGGTGTTAGTGGTAAATTACAATCAATAGGATCGATTTATTTAGATTTAATGTATGATGGAATAATATTTAGAGAAAAATTTTACGTTTTTAAGAATCTGTCTTGTTCAGTGAACGGAATTTTAGGTGATAACTTCTTAAGTAAATATCAAGCTATTATTAATTATGAAAATAATACCCTACGATTAACTAACAATAATGATAGAGTTAACATATATATCAACTGTCAGGATAGGTATAGGTACAGGCATATTGTCCCACCGCGGTGTGAAGTGATAAAATACATACCTACCTCCTTACGAGAAGATTGCGTAGTATTGTCGAACGAAATTCAACAAGGAGTTTTTGTTGCGGGATTAATTGCGAAACCTAAAGAAGGTCGCATCCCGATAAGAATTTTAAATACTACTGATAATGAGATAACTATTGATTGTTACGATCTGCAAATTCATAGTCTTTGTAGTTTTAATACATGTCGTTTCGAGCCACAGAAGGCTACAGCTGATCGAGTTAAAACTTTATTTGACTTACTGAATGTATCCTCACTAAATAAAGAGGAACGTTTGAGTATTGAGAGTATATGCGCTAAGTATGCAGATGTGTTTCATCTGCCCGGCGACAAGTTATCAGTAACGAACTTAATGTCGCATAACATCACTTTGAAAGATAACACTGCACCAGTCTACGTTAAGCCATATAGGATCCCACATGCTATGAAACAAGAAGTCCAAAAGCAGATAGATGATATGTTAGCAAATGATATCATAGAGGAAGCAACATCAGAGTGGTCTAGTCCAGTATTGTTAGTACCTAAAAAGACAGACAGATCTAGTGAGAAAAAATGGAGGCTAGTCATTGATTACAGACAGTTAAATAATTGCATTCAAGACGATAAGTTCCCTTTGCCTAATATCACAGATATATTAGATTCACTATCCAATAGTATTTATTTCTCAAAATTAGACCTCTCGCAAAGTTATTATCAGTTAAATTTAGATAAAAAATCCAGAAAGTACACAGCATTCACTACCGACGCAAAAATGTACCAAATGAAACGCTGTCCCATGGGTCTCAAAACATCACCCAGTGTATTTTCACGACTTATGACTATAGCCATGTCTGGTTTAAATTATAAACAAGCATTTATTTATTTGGATGACTGTATCGTCATAGGATCGTCCATAGAAAACCACAATAAAAATTTAATATCAGTTTTAGAGAGACTTAGGCAAGTTAACTTAAAATTAAATCCTATAAAATGTGATTTTTTACGCACAGAAATTGTTTATTTAGGCCATAGAATAACTTCACAAGGTATATTACCTGACGATAGCAAAATTGAAACGTTGCGAAAGTATCCAGTGCCGATGAACTCCGACGAAGTCAAACGTTTTGTCGCATTCGCAAATTATTATAGACGTTTCATACATAATTTTGCAAGTATTGCGTACCCATTAAATAAACTTAGTAAAAAGAATGTAAAATTTGAATGGACTGACGAATGTGAAACAGCTTTTCATACGTTGAAAACCGCTCTAATGAAACCACCAGTTCTTCAGTACCCAGATTTTTCAGATGATAACGTCTTTCAATTACAGACAGACGCAAGTAGGACAGGAATAGCTGCTATCATTTCAAACAAAAATGGCCAGGTTATAGCGTATGCCAGTCGAAATTTAAAGCCAGCCGAAACCAGATATCCAATAATTGACCTAGAACTTTTAGCTATAGTTTGGGGTGTACGACATTTTCGACCTTATTTGTACGGAAGAAAATTCAAAATCCTTACGGATCATAAGCCTTTAGTTTATTTATTTAGTTTAAAAGATCCATCAAGTCGATTAACGAAATTTAGACTTTACCTTGAGGAGTACGACTTTGAAATCGAATATGTCCCGGGTCGAAACAATGCAGCTGCAGACGCGTTGAGTCGATTACCGATGACTAGTACCGATTTAAAGTCTATAAGAGAACAAGTAGTTTCGGTCCTTACGCGCGCACAAACTAGACAACTTAAGCAAAACCGAACTACGACAAATACTGACGTGACAACTGAGATCCCTACTTCTTCCAGGCCTGATCAACCTGTGGCTGTAGAGATTCTCAAAAGACCAAATGACGTAATAGAACTTTTATTTGTTCTTCATAACTTTGATAAAATTATTTATGGTTGTAGAAAAGATAATATATCTAATAACGGCGATTGTGTATATGCGCCAGCGCAGTCAGCAATTTATCTAAACTCTCGATCGTTATCTACCCCAGAGGTGTTAGCGAGAGACTTAGAAAGTTTATGTAACAGATTAAATATTACAGAGCTTATAATTGCTAAGAATAAAAGCATTGAAGGTTACATGAAAAGCCTTGTGCGAGCTATGAAATCTCTAAAGATAGGTGCACCACGTTTATTGATTACGAAAAATATTATTAGAGTCACTGATAGAGACGAAAAGACAGTAATTTTAAATGACTTTCACTTGCTACCAACCAGCGGTCATGCAGGTATTAATCGTATGCTAAATAACATCAAAAAATATTACTTCTGGCCAGGTATAAGTAATGATGTTACTCAGTACGTTAAAAAGTGTAAACAATGTCAGATACAAAAGTATACAAATAGGCAAATAAAGGAGCCAATGACTATAACGTCGACAGCCACCTCGGCTTTTGAAAGAGTAAGCTTAGATATTATGGGTCCAATAGATATAGACGATAGTAATAGTAGATACGTTTTAACTTTACAGTGCGACCTAAGCAAATTCGTAGAAGCTTATCCACTACAAACTAAAGATACGGTTTCAGTTGCACGAGCATTTGTAGACAATTTTATCTTACGATTCGGCATTCCAAAGGAAATTATAACCGACCAAGGCACTGAGTTCATGTCCTCTGTTATGACTGAATTATGTAGTTTACTAAAAATTAAAAAACTAAACTCAACTGCGTATCACCATGAAACTCTAGGAGGTCTTGAAAACACTCACAAATCACTCGGTGCTTATCTCAGAATACAATGTCAAAACAACAGAACAAACTGGAGCAGTTGGCTCCCATACTGGTGTTTTTCTTTTAACACATCTGTACATACTGAGACCAAATACACTCCATTTGAATTAGTTTTCGGAAAAGTTTGCAACTTACCTAGTAATTTAAATTCGTCTGTTGACCCTTTGTATAATTATGATAGTTACCCTCAGGAACTTAGATTTAGATTACAAAAGGCACAGTCCGATGCAAGAAATAATTTAATTGTAAATAAAGTGCAAAGAAAAGAGATTTATGATAAGAAAATGAATCCAATTATGTACAAAAAAGATGATTTTGTATTATTGCGAAACCAAATAGGAGATAAACTAGATAACATTTATAATGGTCCTTATAAAGTAATTAAAGATATCTCACCAAACGTAAAAATTTCGAAAAATGGTAAAGAAATTATTGTGCATAAAAACAATACAAAATTATTTTTTTTATAGCAAATTTATTATTTTGTTATTAGTAATTAGTTTAAGTACCTACTAATTTATGTGTAGCAATGTTTTCGTACCAAATTCTTGCTTTGTATTAAGTAATTATATAGTACTAAATATGATGAATAAGTTTAAGCTAGTTGTTATTATTTCCTTGAGAACTATAGCAGAGTTTTTTTCTTTTTTTTAAAAAAAAAAGGGAAGGTGAAGTAGAGTTTTAAGGGGAGTTGTAGCATGTAGTTAGTATTACGAAATAACGCTGCAATTAGGGCAACGAACGGCCCGCTTACTCCGCATTTAGGCATTATAATAGTGACGTAGCTTTAAGTAACATTAAGCATAATTGTATTAGATGATAGACATTCTTTATACGACAATCATGGACATAACAAGTGTTTGATCTTCTCACCTATCTCCTGAACAAGACATCCACCAACATATATTAGAAATGCGTTCCCGCTACCTTCACCAGGTCGTCGCTCCATCTTGTTGGAGGCCTACCTACACTGCGTCTTCTGGTCCGCGGACGCCACTCGAGAACCTTTCGGCCCCATCGGCCGTCAGTTCTACGGGCGATGTGCCCTGCCCACTGCCACTTAAGTCTAGCGATTCTTCGAGCTATGTCCGTGACTTTAGTTCTTGCACGGATGCACCGCTGCACCGCTGCAATAGAGGATGCGTTCAAGACTCTGAACTGTGAAGGGCGTGGCATCAATGTAAATGGCGAATACTTCACTCACCTTCGATTTGCCGACGACGTGGTGCTTATGGCTGAGACCTTGGAGGACCTCAGTGCGATGCTCGCTGACCTCGGAAGAGTCTCCGAGAGAGTTGGTCTTAAATTGAACATGGACAAGACGAAGGTCATGTCGAACGCCCATGTATTACCAACTCCCGTCGTAATCGGAGATACTTTGCTCGAAGTTGTTGACGACTATATCTATCTGGGACATACAATCCAATTGGGTAGGCTCAACTTCGAGAAAGAGGTCAATCGACGAATAAGACTCGGATGGGCAGCGTTCGGGAAGCTCCGCAATATCTTGTCATCCGATATACCGCAGTGTCTCAAGTCAAAAGTCTTTGACCAGTGTGTGTTGCCAGTGATGACTTATGGCACTGAGACGTGGCCGCTAAAGATGGGTCTTATAAGGAAGCTCAAGGTCACTCAGAGGGCGATGGAGAGGGCTATGCTTGGAGTTTCTCTGCGGGATCGCATTAGAAATGATGAATGAGACAAATGACTCGTATGATTTACCGACCGCTTTTTTTTAACGACCGCTTTAGCTTAGTTGGTAGTGACCCTGCCTAAGAAGCAAGAGGTCCTGGGTTCAAATCCCGGTAAGGGCATTTATTTGTGTGATGAGCACGATTATTTGTTCCTGAGTTATGGATGTTTTATTTATCTATATAAGTATGTTTATCGTCGTCTAGTACCCATAGTACAAGCTTTGCTTAGTTTGGGACTAGGTCGATTTGTGTAAGATTGTCCCCTAATATTTTTTTATTTTTTTTATTTATACTAACCTTAACCAGCGGCTTCGCCTCCATGGTATAAAAATAACTAGCTCTATATCAAGTTTGGAATTTCGCAAAACCGCTTTTAAGTAAACCCCTATGACCCTCAAGTTGATGCCAAATTTCATGTCTCATTTCTATCGGTTTAAGCCGTGCCTTGTCTGTCTGTTGATCGCGTTACTCTTTTTTACCGATATAGGTAAAAATAAAGGTAATTTATTGAATCAGGCGTTACTTTGCGGAGGTCCATATCAATGAACTGAAACAATTACTTTGCTCACCCGCGACCTTATGATAATTACGTTTATGCATGAAATGTGTGTTCATGCAGTTCCTCCACCTCCACACTGTACGGACACACACAAATCACAAAAACCCAACTATCACTACCACCAAACTACACTGACGCATCAGTGTCAAAGTAATTGTTTCAGTTCATAGTCATAGGTTAAAAATTAGGAAGTAAAAATAATACGGTTTAGCGCCATTAAAGAGATCTCTGTTTGTTGAGAACATGCGTCGTGCGTTAATGCTGAACAAAGCGAGCGTTTTACTACTTTCAATTTAGAGAAGGACAGAACTTTGTTCGCGGCAAGAATCCTTTCCTAATTACGTAATTCTATTGTGACTATGCGCGGCGGTAATTGCTTCCCATCAGATGACCCGCCTGCTCGTTCGACCCTATCTTTAAAAACAATACTCTATTCAAATTAAAGAGCTAGTACCGACAGCGTTCTCTGACCGATGATTCATGTGGTCTTTTAGCACTATCTCGACTCGATAACTTGAATAAAGTATATAGGCGCAGTGTTATAAAATTAATTTGGAACATTTCAACAGGTAGTTGGGCAAGTTTAACTGAATGCCCTAATAAGTAAAAAAGTAATTTAATTCAGTATTCACTGATGTTTCAATATCCCTTCCGCTGGCAGCCGCCATTTTGCACATTTCTTCTTATCTGGCAAACTCCCGCTGCTGCCAGACAAAAAAAAAACCGGCCCAGAGCGTGTCGGACACGCCCAAGATAGGGTTCCGTAGCCATTACGAAAAAATCAAGTAATATTTTTCTAAGGATTTCGTATGTGTACGGAATCTTCCAAGTTAGGTATCGTCAATACTTTGAAAAAAGCTCGTATCTCAAAATCGTTAATCTGGCAAAGTGAATTTATTACGCGCATTTCAAGGTTCAGTTTCGTTTACATGCTGATTTGAGATACGAGTTTTTCAAAGTAGTGACGGTATGTTTAATACCTTAGGCTACTATTTACTCTTAAACTACAAATAATTCCCAAGCAATCTTAGCCGCTATAATTTTCCTTGTAAATTTAATATATTTACTACCATTTTGAATTTTTTCAAATTTTTCCACCCAACAGTTTATATTTTAGAGGGGGGGGGGGGGAGACGGTCGATTTTAATGAAATTTTTCACTTTAAAGTTGAATATTTCGCAAACAAATCACTGAATACAAAAATCATGTAAGCAACCCCGAAATGGTTTTAAAAGACCTATCCAACGATACCCCACACTATTGGGTTAGTCGAGAAAAAAAAAATCACCCCCACTTTACGTCTATATGAGGTACCCTAAAAAAAATTTTTTTAGTTTTTTTTATTTAACCACTTTGTCGGCGTGACTAATATATATATTCATGCCAAATTACAGTTTTCTAGTACTAACTAGGTTACTCTGTTTTGAGGTGAATTTAAATTTCTGGCCAATGTTCAGTGTTACGAACGCGTCAATGATGTGACGTCGAATGAAAAGGCCCAGCGAAAAATCTCTACAGGTCTATTCGATTAGGCTATCGGTGTATAATAATATTCCAAATTAACATTATTGTAACATCCTGTGTACAAAATAGCATTCTTATAAACTTTAACAGCGGAAAGCTGTGGCCAATAAAAAGTACAAAGACGATAGCAATTTGTTAATAGACCGCGAAGTGAGTAATAGGATATAAATATTTGCCATTTCGTATATATCTTTATATAAATTTATGGAATAATTATTAACTCTGTTCCCATTCTCATCATCATCATAGTTCATAATCAAATCAAGTTTACTTACTTCTACCATTTTTATGACAATATTTATTTATTTATTTATTATGGTTTGCCAACAGGTAAAATACTATAAAACTTGCACTACAACATATTAATAAGAAATGGAAGAGTATTCACCCAATTACAGGCAAACACAGCAACATACGCATATCGCAAAAGACAAATTACTACAAAACAACACTTACGACATGAGCTAGTAACCATAAAAATATGAAGAAACAATATAATATATAATAAACCTAAGTGAGAACAAAAGTGGACCTACGAGTACAACTATAACTATACCTACCACAACCAGAAGCAGCGGCAAACAATAAGAACTAAATCGTTACCCAAGTAACCTGCTACAGTTTTGAAAGCGTAAAACAATTACAACTACTGGGTCTCGATCCTATGCTAATTATTTATTTTAAATTTATACAGAAGCGTCTTATATTTATTAATAGAAACGTTTAAAACATCGAGTCTTGTATCCTTAAAAAACTCGTTATGATTTCTGCAAATCCTTGGAATAATACTATGAGAGCCAACTTTGGTCCTGTTAGTTTTTGTAGCAAATGGTCGAAAATTTGCCACACGAGCGTGCTGCCTCGGAACGGTCATATTATTTTTTTGTAACAAACGGGGACAGTCTAAGACTATTTTATGCAACAAGACTTGATCCGAGACCCAACGTCGATCTTCAAGGGGTTGCATTTTAAAGTGGGTCAATCTTTGTTTATACGATTACATCATCATCATCATCCCAGCCTATACACGTTCCACTACAGCGCACAGGCCTCTTCTTAGAATTAGAGGGCTTAGGTCATAGTTCCCAAGCGGTCCCAGTGTGAAATGGGATTTGCATACATTTCTCACAATGTTTTCCTTTACCGTTCATGGTAACATTGCAAATGTAATTTCGCACATAATTTTCCATAAACTCAGAGGCACGAACCCGGGCTCGAACCCAAGAATTTCTGCTCGGGAGGTCAATTCAAACCACCACTAGACCACTATTTATACTATGCTACCACGACTAGGCTACGCGACAAGTATTTATGCACATACATTTTAATAAATTTTATTTTTCTTTAAGCTCCCTGTTCTGGTATTCTCGTGTTATATCAGATCCATGTATTATTTTTACGGCACGCTAACCCACATTCACACTATTATTTCTATCATTCATCCGTACATTTGCTGCATGAAATAAAATGTTTTATGTTTACTCATTACTCTTGATATGTTTGAGTGGCTAGTCGAGAATAAGAGCAGTTATTTATTTACACATAACATATCTATTCAATGGTGAATTTTTTATTCAAATGTTACATTTATTTTGAGTGTTTTCTTGCACCTTGCCGGTTTATAGAATTTATGAGTTTTTTTTTAATTTTTCATTTACCGCTAGCTTTTGTATAGTTTGTGTGTTGTGGTGTTATTGAGGGTCGTAGGTTTGAGCCCTGGCTCGTACTTCTGAGTTACATTTGAAATTTACCATGAGCTTTAAGGTGAAGGCAAATATCGTGACAAAAACTGCACAAATGCGAAGAAATTCAATGATGTGTGTGTGGAGTTCCCAATCCGCACTGAGCCTGCCGCGTGGGAACTACAGCCCAAGTCCTCTCATTCTAAGAGGAGGCCTATGCTCTGCACTGCAACGTATAATAGGCTGAATAATGACTAGTTGTGAAGAATTTCTTTATCACTATCCTGCAGGAGCTATGCATTTTTCCGGGACAGAAACTATCTTAATTGGGAAGGATCCCAGTGTCTCAAACTAACACTTTACACTATATCACCTATATTATTTACTTTATCACTATTGGCCTATATGACCAATAAGGACAAGCGACACTGGATAGCTTATTCTAAGTTCTAAAACTTTTACTATGGCAGGTAGTCGGAAATCTTTGTGAGAAAACAGTTATCGCTGCATAAAAGTAGTATGAATTGAAACTATGTATTATGTAGGGTTGTGTAACTGTCCTTTAGAACTAAAAATTGGTGTGGAAATAGTATTAGACTCTTGGAAGGGCATGGGTTACTTCTTAATATTAAAGGTTATTCGAATAAATAGAATTGTAATATACTTAAATAAAAAACTATATACCAGTATGTAGGTATTTTAAAATATAAACATTTAGTCCTTAATGTAATATACAGTCAAAATCATTTATAATACATTCAAGGGACAGCAATATTTGGTCGTCAAACACGGTTGGTCATTGTAACCAGTGTTATTTTGGTATATAAGATCGTGTTGGGTTTTTGTTCTTGGTCGTTCCATCCAATATGTCGTTATAGTTGGTGTCGCTATGAAGGGTTTTGACTGTATTAAGTAATTATAGATATAACCCACAGATGTACCCACTATCACCTAGTATCAAATTTCATAAGTACCCACCTGCTTTTTTTTATATAACTCCAACTATGCATGCAAATGTAAGCTAAGATTTTTTTTTCTAGGTTATGTAGTTAGTTATATAGTTTTTGCACAGTATTATATGGAAGTGTTTTGAGTGTTTCATTTCGCCAACAAACTGTCATGCAGTTTGGCGAAAAATGTGTTAATGTATACGCTGTGTAATTGTTATTTAAATAAATAAAAAAAAAAAAAAAAAACCCCTACTCGGGGCAACGTGCCTAGCATGCCTGCGGCGCTCACTCGTTGCAGAGCTAAAGTAAAATGGCACATTTTATACTGAAAATGCAAGTGCAAGTGCAAATCATGTTTGGTGAGCAAACATGATTTGCACGTGAATCTTCAAAGATTTTGAAAATGCATAAGACACAACCTTACATTATAATTATTGTTTCAGTGTTATCAAAACTAGATTTCTCCCGGCTCACCATTAATCCATGTTAGCGCTATGTGGGAAGTAGTGTTTAAAGAAATAGCGACTAATTCATCTCGGGGTTGCTCAGTTGAGATAAATCTATTTATTATGCCGAGTGAACGAGCTGTATTCCGCAGTGACATTCGGACTGTGATTAATTTTCATATTCAAATTACGGACCGCGGTGTTGATTTTCTTTTGTTGAGAGGGCGCAGTTTTGGCGTTCAAATAATTAATTAAAATTTGATTTGTTCGCCAATGTTATTAACCAATGAAGTTATACTAATGCGCGAAATTAAATACTGCACATTTACTGACTTAATCTTAAGCAGGAGTGCCAAATAGAGTTCTAAAATGCAAAAAAAAAATCCTAGGAAGTTAGTTAATGTGGTATGTGTCCGTGCGCATGTGAAGTACTTATATTAAAATTTAAAATTTATACTCAATAACTTTTCCATTATAAAATGTCAACTGTCATTTATCATCATCATCATCATCATTTCAGCCGTAAGACGTCCACTGCTGGACAAAGGCCTCCCTCATTGATGTCCGCCCAATCATTACGATTGGAAGCGATTTGCATCCTCCCTGAACCTGCGGCCTTTACCAAATCGTCCGTCCATCTTGTCAACTGTACTCCAATAAAATTTCTTTGGAAGCGATCATATTTCAACAAATAGTACCTACCCACTGGAGCGACCAAGCTTCGCGAGAGCTAAAACGTAAAACCACTTGTTTTCCCAAGAGATACGACCAAACTAGATCGATTGTTCACCCTACAAAACCCCCATAGAGCAAAATTAATTGAAATCGTTGCAGCCGTTATGGAGATCCCCAAAACAAATAAATATAGAAGAATTGCTCGTTCAGAATTTTAAAGGTGGTAGATAGATAGGCCGAAATAGGTAATTAGTAAAGTTACAGCTTAACATGCAAGCAAAAACCAGTATATGTATATAGGTACTTGAGTACCATCGAAACTGGCTTAGAGCCAACACCGAAACTGAAACCGGAACATATTCGAAGTTCCCGTAAGTTGTTTAATATTACTTAATTAAATATACAAACGAGTTACAAAACTCTTGTTTTTCTTATAGTCCGTTAATTATAAACTGAACTAAAGAATCCTACGTTATAATGAATGATTATCACGAAGCTTTCATAGGATTAAATAAGATGTGAAATATTTATACGTTTGAACATTTCTTCTAAGAAATAATATCGAAGAACAACTGGCGACTACGTTATTTTAGTAACGAAACGTTCAAATCAAGAACCAGAGATAATAACGAAGATGTTAAGACGATACTTCACAAAACAAGCATATGTTCATAAAAAAATACGATTAATTCCGCCCAGGCTGCGTTCATTAAAACACAAGAATATCATCATATAATCATATACACTAGTAAGTGTACAAAGTATTCCTTTAGAGGATGGCAAAAAATTTCTTAAAATCTGTGCCTCAAAAATGACAAGACTTTCAAACCAGAAGGATGAAAGAAAATACTTGATGGTTATCGTTAATGAAACCGAAATAAAAACTACTGATGATACCATAAAATTGTACTCCGTGACGAGGCAATCCATTTAGCTCTTAAAGCAATAAAACGCAATTAATTTCATCGTTAACATTGCACGGTTCTGGCTCCAATGGCGCTCGAGAAAAAATAAACAAATAAATGCTCACTTAGTTCACGCTGATCTGTCTTAGTTCCATTTTGTATCTATTACAAAATAGCACCATAAACAAGATATTACGAAACCTGATCTAGGAATAGATGGCGGTATCTACTAGTTAAGAATTCAATACAGAAACCACAACTAAATCAAAAACATCCCGCTTAATATCGAATTCGTGCTCCACATTGACTTCAAAGGATGTTTTAAATCATTAGTGGGACATAAAAATTATTTAAGCCATTGCTAAATCTGGCGCCATTAAACATTTTCAGCATCATGATGTATTAATGGCACTCTTACAGAAATAAAGTCAACATAATCCCTACATGGACAAAGTTCACGGCCAAAAAAGAGAGGGCAATTTATCTCCACGCGCTTCCCATTACACCAACAAATTATGTTATGGCAATTTTAGCCAAAATTGTGAAAAGCTTTATCCACATGTCTATCTTTTTCTTGTTTGTTAAACGCTAAGCAAAGTGTACGCATTCCAAAAGTTTAATTCTGAAATGTAGGCTATACATCCTGTTTACGAAAAGCAGCAAGTTTACCGCTTAGATTTCATATTAGTAGGTACCTAAATAACATAATTATTTAGATAAGTACATGTTCCAACATTTTTTACTTCTAAAAAGTTATATTAAATAGGTTCAGTTTAGATTTAAAGTAATTGATTGAACCTAAAATGCTTTGAAAGTGAACGCAATCCATCAGTCGGATAAATGTCCCAACGAAATCTTGAAAAGCGACAGACTCGCAAAAGAATCCGAGGATTGCCGGATCAGACTCATTTCCTCGTCCAAACTCAGACTAACTCGATGAATTCCCAGAAGATTGTTCAAGTTTGACGCGAGTTGAAGGACATCCAGAATTCAGATTGGATTTAGGTTTCAGGTCCTAACTGTAATGAGTGCCTCCTTGTCTCTGTCGTCGTGAAAGTAGTAAAGATAATGGTTTTAGATTGGTTTTTACATTTTATAACGCATTTTGTTTACTTGTTTGTTTGACTAAACTATTATGATAATAAAACTGTAAACAACAATGTTGTTTGACGTCTAAAATTTGTGACGCGATGCATCAAACCTGAGTGGATGGTATCTGATATTTCTCACTTCAGTTTTTCCATGTTTTTCTAAAATTTTGGTGTAAAATATTCCAATAACAGTAAGTGGAGTTGTCGCACAGGAGTAAAGACGTATTTTCTTTCAAGTCTCAGTACAACTTGTTAAGTACTTGGGTATTCACACTTCAGTGTAGGAGGAATAACACAAAGAATTATTTATTTGCATCGCTCACTCCCACACATAATTATTTGTTACAGATTACTTTTTTATCTGCCTTGTCACTGATGGATATAATGTCCTAAGAAGTCTTATATATAGTCTTATTGTTTTATTTACAAGAAAATAATCCTGGTATGTTCTAGCGTATTTTATAAAATACAAATCAATTCTACGTAAATGTAGGCACTATGTGGAGTACGATGAAATAAGAACTCAAAATGTGTTGAAGTAATTTCCAAAATCTCAAAACTAGGAATTCTTGGCCCGGTTCCGGCACCATGTCTGTTATGAAAAGTCAAGACCTACGAAACTAGTTGCCTCAAATAATTATAATTTTTAAAAAGTTTCTCATCGCATTCCTTTAAATAATTGTTTATTTTTCTCTGCACTGGGGTAACGTTTTCTGAGCAAAGAATGTCGACTATTTCAAACAGCAGCAGTTTGAGGCAAACACTTTTGCTCTAATGAAGAATTCTACGACCATCTCATGGTATAAGTACGTTAGGTACGTACAAACTCACGTGGCTTGATATGCATTAGGTGCCAGAGAACTATAAATAGAATATAATAAAACACTTTAAAATATCCAATTGGATGCGGATGGCACAGGGCCGATCTGTTTGGCGAGCCTTGGGGGAGGCCTAGGTTCGGTCTTTCGGTTGAAATGATGATGACTTTAAAATATCATAAACACATTCAATTCAATATACAAGAGCAATGTGGCTGACGTACAACACACAACCTTAAAAACTAGGGCTAAAAACTTAGTTTGGCACAAATGTACCATGTAAAAGTGTAAAGTGGAATTAGCCTTTTATCTATCCTTCACGGGAGCGAGGCCACGGGCTTAAGTTAGTAGAAAATAGAGAACATAAAGCTGTAATGGATACACCATTCTTCAGAATATTTAATGTCGTAAATATACTCGAAAGAAATCACTACGATTCGTATCATTTTTAGGGTTCCGTACCCAAAGGGTAAAAACGGAAACCCTATTACTGAGGCTCCGCTGTCCGTCCGTCTGTCTGTCTGTCCGTCCGTCCGTCTGTCACCAGGCTGTATCTCGGGAACCGTGATAGCTAGAGAGTTGAAATTTTCACAGATGATGTATTTCGGTTGCCGCTATAACAACAAATACTAAAAAATGGAATTAAATAAATATTTAAGGGGGATCCGATACAACAAACATGATTTTTTTTGCTCGTTTTTGCTCGATATTGATAACGGCAACAGGTAGACACTTGAAATATTCACAGAATATTTAATTATATATATTGACTTTAAAAATAAATCATTAAATTAAAATAAAGAAGATATTTAAGGGGGCTCCCATACAACAAACGTGATTTTTATAGATAATTGTACGGAACCCTTCGTACGCGAGTCCGACTCGCACTTGGCCGGTTTTTAAACAATATGATCGTGGATGTAACCACAGCTACAATTATATGTAGATACACTGAGTATCTTCCTTCCTACATGTATTAGAATTGGAGCCTTTGTTCCATTGAAGAAGCCGACTAAAACGTTAACGTGGGAGTTGAAGATACCGATCGTCAATAGAATCCCGCATCCACGATAAATCTTTAAGCGTTTGTCGTATGCAAGCAACTTCCCTATTCTTCGAGAATTTATTATGACGTTGCTGCTTACCAAACTTAAGGATTACGAATTTATGTACCCAAGAGATTCTGGAATAATCATACAATGCTCAAGAAAGAGTAACTTTAAGCTTTTAAAATCCAATTACGCTGAAAAGTACTTAAACGAAGCTCTTTTCTGAAGAGAAATGTGTTACCTGAATTGTTTGCGTGCAGCTAGGAGTGCGTTTCGGTTCTGGGATTTTCTTCGATGTTCGAACTTTTATAAGTGGTTTAGTTTTACTTTAACGCAAGCGATTTGCTCATACCAATATTTTGTGTTTTGTGTTATTTTGCAAGTACGTAAATAAATAAGTTTCGGTAAACTAAGAAAACAACAAAAAAAGCAAAGCTACAAAATAGCGAGGAAAATATGGTTTGATTTTTTATGTCAAAGTTTGCAATATATTGTAAATGTAGGTTTTTAGGTTTAGGATAATGTTCGGTTAATTTTTTTATATTGTATGAAATGTATTGTGTGTTCAATTGGTAAATAAACATTCATGTACGAATCTAGTGGTCGGATTGGCTATAAATTTGGTACTTATGTATGTAGGTAGGGTCAAGTGCAAAAATAAGTATCTATTCGAACCACTCAAAAATATGTTACTACGGCCTTATTGAGTCGGAATAAGAGTCTGTTGTACTTATTTTTGAAACTTTCACTAAGTACATATTTTTGCACTTGACTGTACGTATGTGGATTTATTTATTGTGGACTTCGATCAACAATTACAACAAGATTCAAGTTCCCATACAAAATCAAAGCGAAAAAGTGGCTGAGTTGCTTATACTTATAGCTATAATCTGTTTTACCTTCTAAATTAGCTTAAAATATACCTTAAGTCTAAGCAACAAAGATCCAAATAATAATAATTGTATATAATACTTACTACGTTTCGTCACAAGACGAGCAAAAGCGTGCAATAAACAAAAGAACTTTCTTCGTTTCAAAAAGATGTAATTCTATTTTAGGAACAGGGTAATAATGGAGTCGCAACTATATAACACAGACATTTTTTTATTTGACAGAGATATAACACAAACAAATTTTCATATACAAATATTGACATGAAATGAAATATGTTCTTATAGATAATTATCTAAATTAAATTATTAACTAATTATTAAATGTATAATATATTTTCATACTAAATATAAACTGAAACATGGATATACAGAAAAAATATTGCCTGAGGCCTTAGTACACTCGTCTTTATCGCCAAAATAAAATAAAATAAATCTTAGTCACGACCATGAACTGTTATTATTACAACATTGAACCTTTTTTATTATTTGGTAAGGAGAAAAAAAACAAATAGTTTTACATAAAGACAACTTAAACGTTTTACCAGATTTGACGTCGTCGATTCTGTTAATACAGTTGCTTGCACTTCTGTTGTTTGACGTGAATCTGCAATCAACGGCAATATTATAAATATTATACGGCTTAAATGTAAAGCTTTACGTCTTCTTTAATAATATAGCTGGACTTAAGTGATAACTCATCTGCTCCATCTCACTACAGTTAATCTTATATTATTTTAAACACGTTATGTAACTACCTGCAATTTGGGTATCGCCATTTTCTTTAATCTATGCCTTTGGCAATTTCCAGTTACGTCAAATTTGTCAAAATGAATCGAACATAGTCGAATTTTTGTAAGGCCTATAAAATTCTTCTTCTCTTTCTTTCGCGACAATAATAGATAATAGATATCCATTCCGCACTGCAAAAAGGATAACTAGGAAATCTACAAAAAAAAATAAAAATAAATATTTTATTTTAAAATGAGAACTACTCCATGAATTTCTTGTTCCAGAACCACCGATTATTTGGCAACAATAAAAATTTTGATTTTTAAATGTAAACTGCTAATTTTTACGTACTTTAAATGAAATACTGACTTGTACTTACTTAAAAAAAGATATTCCTTCCGAAAACTTAGTGTTACGGTGGCTGCTTCCGCAATTTTTAAACGCACATTGTGGCATTTTATCACGTCCTCACGTTGGCAGTGGTAGGCGCATACTGTCAGAAATAGAAGCACAAAATTAATTTGTGCTTCTGTTTCTCGGGCCGTTTTCAGAGCTGTCACCTTGAATCTAGTATGTATTGTTGATCGAAGATTGTGGATAAGATGACAATACTATTTACTGTCAACAACATCTTAACAAAAAGAGAATCACAATGTCAGCATGTACATACGTACTTACAATTCAATTTAACGAACCACCGCTTCAATTTTAATTTTGAACGTATTTTTATTTATTTATTTCGAAGGGCCAATGATATTCAAAAAGGACAATAGTCTCATTGAATTGGTTTCTGATTGAATTGGTAAAATGTCACGGCCAATTTCCTGCAACTGGCCAAATGTGGAGCGCCTCCGTGACTAGCATCACCGAAACATGGAGCTCGAAAGGCCTCGAGCTGTTTTATCATTACGTGCATCCCTTTCTAAGTAACGCAGTAGGATAGAGATACAATACAATGCACGGCAAACAGGAAAATTACAGTTTGTTCAAGTGACTCCAAAAATGTGTTCTTAGATTATAAAGTCGTCTTTAAATACACATAATCACAACACAATACCAACGGTCAATTTTTATTTGAATATTGAGTGGAAATGTCAACGCATAAAAATAAATAAAGAGTTAGGTAAAAATTTGGATACTTAGTGCCTTTCATAATGGGAGCAGAAGAATATAAGGTGCTGCTGCGTTAGGAGCATGTTGGTGGTATGGATGATTCCGCCAATGTCAAGTGAAGGTAGAATTTATTTAGCCGTCGATCGATAGCTACACATACCAACGAGTATCTATATCTCAAATTGGCCCACATTCTTTGACAACTGACAAATTACTGTCAACTTATTGTCTCACACATATAATAAGCAAGGCCTTCAATCTTGCAAGTTTTAAGACGCCAATTTGTAGTGTGATAGTGGGCGTCTGTTAAGTGACATTCATCTATTCTATAGTAAAAATCTTTGAATAAATTCGTGGCAGTTGTCACTGACAATTGCAGAGGTTCGAAATTACGTGGCTTTGAGTGACCTGCAGGCTTATCGTCTAACGTTTCTGGCACTTGCCTTCGCAATCACTATGTATTTCTTTGTGTCAAACGGTATAAAATGATGACAGAAAGAGATGGTGAAAGCGAAGGCAAGCGTCAGAAGCGTTAGACAATACGCCCTCTGGACTGGTTAAGCTAAATTACCCGACGAAAGGCCCCTTTGTATACACACAAAGGATTACCTATGAATATTTCGATAGAGGAAATATTAAGATCGATACGTCGACTCAGCCCTAGTTAATTATAGTTCCGACAATATTTCATGACTGGAATATATTAGGTGCTCCCTCTTAAGACTATACAGAGCCTAAACGTCAATCACGGTAAGTTGGTCAAAGTTAACTTGCGAACTTTAATTTAAAGTAATAGTAGATTGTGTATTAAGGGCGGTAAGTAAGGAATCACGATCGAGGCTTTAGTAGAAGCCCGAAGTCGAAGAATGAGGGCTTTCTGAGTTGAGGTTCGTAATTTCCGTACCGCCCGTGAAATATACAATGTTTTTCATCACATTTACGAGTAAATAAACAAAATTATACGGCAGTAAAAACTTATTTATTAAGTAACATGTAGCGAGATTGCAATGAAATTCGTGTTTAGATATAACATTTTAAGACAATTTTTTAATTGCGAGCATGTAAACTCCTTGCTCGAACATGAAACCTGCATGATCTGTGTGCAGTGATATAAATAAAAAAAATACTTACCGACCTTAGGTTTCATGACAAGAAAAAATCTCGAGGGTTTCATATGGGGCAAAACGGCCAAGTTAACCTGTATGTTTTGATGGTAACCTATCTGAAACACTAAAAATCATTGCCCGAATTACATTTGTCCGAAAACTATTTACTAGTTATTTTTTTTATGACCATCCGGAAAATATAATTTGTTTGATAACATTTTGTATATTTAGGACTCAATATTTATTATTATTTATAATACTATTCAGTATATGTTTTAACACTTTTAATCTTTTTATAAATTTCTATAATGTAAACAATTAAATAATTAAAATTTGAAATATTTTGCTAAACTTTTAATACCTATATTGAATTTCGGACAATTTATCTTTCATGTCTATTAATTTCTTCAATTTTTCTTCTTTAATAACATACATTTTTCTTTTCTTGTCTGGGGGAGCGCCACAAATCATCTTTTCTATGTCATCCTCGATATCCCTATTAAAGGGATACTACGTCAAAAAAAAGTCAATTTAAGAAAAGCCGAAAAATTAAAGAAACGAATCGTTACATCGGACAAATGAAATCAAAGTAAATCAAAAAATGTCGTATGAATAAAAATCGAAACGTTACATCGGATAACCGATATTACGGACAAATACGATTTAGGGTAAAACATAATTTGACGAATGATCACAAAAACAAAACAATAAATGCCTAATAGTAAAAATTCGAAATGAATTTTCGGACAAACGAAAAAAAAGTAAAACGAAATTTGTCGAATAGTTTTTGCCGAAACGAATTTCGGTCTATCGTTTTTAGTGTTTCAGATAGGTAACCTGTTTTGATACTGTGGTAGAAGCCTCCTTTCAGAATGAGAGGGCTGTAACACAATAATATCCAAATCTGAGAAATGCTAAAAAACATTTTCACTTCTATCGCTCGTACCCAAATTTCATATTTTGGTATACCGTAGGCTGCATAAAATCTAGTGCATAAAGTAAAATCTTCGTCTATGACCAAGGCAATCAGACGCCAACAGCTACAAACAATAAAAGTTAACAAACTGAGTTTTATTTTAATAAATAAACGAAACTAGGCTATTTTATTTAATTATTTTACAAATAGAAATACATGAAAAATTACAGCCAGTAAATGAACATTTACGTGGGACGTCCTCAGACCCGGTGGAGCGATGATCTTCGCAAGGCGGCTGGCAAGAGCTGGATGAGAGTGGCCGAGGATCGTGCTCAGTGGCGTGCCATGGGAGAGGCCTATGTCCAGCAGTGGACGAGCATAGGCTGATGATGATGATGAAATGAACATTTATTTGCAGTATTGCTGTTTAATTTCCACGCAATCAATGTGAAAAGCAGAATGTAGTGTAGAACTTCTTCATAAAACCAATTTTACCCTCGACTGCGGCTTGAGCAAAATGGTGTGTTTCCTGAATTTGCTGCGCAATATACCTACTATTTCGTTGCCCACATCAATAGCTACAGGCGCTACAGCCACACTTAAAATCGGGACTACATACTTAAAAATAGGATAGTTAAATTATCTCGCCTTTGTATTTCTTATCATTATTAGTTATGTGCCATAACCCATATCACGGCACATCCGTTTTATGTATATTATGTAGATGGTTATTCATTAACTTTTATTTCCACGAACCATTTCGTTAAGAATCGCGGCGTTTTTAATGTGACATCAAAGTAACGCCTGTAATTAAACTAATAAGAAAATGTCATTAGCATTATGTAATGACAATGGGTTGTTTGGAGTCCAAGATGTTTGATGTTGGGACACTACATTTTACTACAAATGCGAAATCCAGTCGTTTGTCTCACATTACCTAAACTAATACAAACATATCGTAAAAACGGACTTTCGGATCCATCAGATGTGTACCTTGATTTACGAGTACTCGTATTACATCGGAATAAGTACTTGGGTGACCTAGGGGTCGATGAACTGCTTAACAAAAAATACAATAAGAGTTCAGAAAAGTTTTCTAAATAAAAACTGAGTCTGTGACCAGGCCAGTTTTTGTTTGATACAGTTGACTTATCGCTGACGCGAGTAGAGCTAAAAGCTATAGAAAGAGCAAAGAGTGCATTACCTAGTTCCAACAGGCTAAATAATATAATATAATATAATATAATATAATTTTTAATTTAGTTTGTAATAGTATTATTTTGTTTGTTTAGATCTAGTTTAGTTTTTAATTTAGTTTGTAATATTTAGTTTATAGTTAAGTTTTATTCTTTGTTATTTTTTCTTAATTGTTATAGCTTAAGTTATGCCTAATTAAGTATTCCATGTTTTTTGTACCTTTTCTTCCAAATGTATTTATATAATATAATATAATATAATATAATATAATATAATATACACTACATTCTGCTTTTCACATTGATTGCGTGGAAATTAAACAGCAATACTGCAAATAAATGTTCATTTCATCATCATCAACTCTTTATAAATAATTCCAACTTAAATATAAATGACGTAAAGCAAAAATTCAATATTCTTGCTCCAAATATTAAAATTGTAAGCAGTAATTCCCTTTGCCTCTTAGGGTCCCCAATATTTGAAGCGTCTATTCCTGAATACATTAATAATTCTATTACTAAATTTCAAAATTCCGCTGACCGTCTTCTTGAAATTAGTTCGCATTATGCACTTTGCATCTTAAAATTCTGTCTTTTCGTCCCAAAATTTACATATGTGCTCCGCTGCTGTCCCTTTTGGAACCACCCAAATCTTTTAACTCAATTTGACGACTTAATTAAAATTAGCTTAGAATCGATCCTAAATATGCAGCTGAACGAGCAATCTTGGACCCAAGCATCCCTGCCCATCCGTTATGGTGGGTTAGGGACTCGCAAAATTTCCAGTGTCGCTTTGCCAGCCTTCCTATCTTCTGCCTATAGTTCAGCAAATCTCATAAGTAAAATTTTAAGGGCCAACCCTTCAAACTTTGAGATTGCTGGCTTGGAAGAAGCTAGAAAGGCTTTCTTAATTGCATGCCCAGGTCAAAATTTTCCAGTTTCTACAAATTCACAGAGGAGCTGGGACGACATACACTGCAAAATTACCTATGACCATCTCTTGAGCTGTAGTACAGGTTCGGCACGAGCTAGGCTATTGGCTGTGGGAACGCATGAGGCCGGCTACTGGCTTCACGCGTTTCCATCGTCTAATACTGGAACCTTTCTTGAGCCTGACACGCTCAGAATTGCAACCTGTCTACGGCTCGGGGTTCCGGTTTGCGCTCCTCACGTGTGTCCCTGTGGCAGTGACGTCGACCGGCTAGGACATCACGGACTGTCATGTCAAAAAAGCGCCGGCCGCTTCTCAAGACATGCTGCACTAAACGACATTATACGCCGGTCCCTTGCCACCGTCAACGTGCCAACGTTGCTTGAGCCCACAGGCATTGCAAGAGACGATGGCAAGAGACCGGATGGTATGAGTCTGATTCCATGGAAGATGGGTCGGGTGCTGGTATGGGATGCCACTTGTTCAGACACGCTGGCCCCTTCCCATCTCCATGGTACTTGCAACAGACCTGGTGCAGCTTCAGAAGCGGCTGAAAAGGCGAAAAGACTGAAATACAGGGGTCTAGGCAGCGAATACGATTTTGTCCCATTCGGTGTCGAGACCCTTGGTCCGTGGGGTCCTAGCGCCTTAAAGCTCTTTAAGGATATTTCTAAGAGGTTAGTCGACGTCACAGGTGACCGAAGAGCTGGCAGCTTCCTCGGACAAAGAATTAGCTTAGCTATTCAAAGAGGAAACGCTGCCAGCATCTTCGGCACCTTGCCTAAGGGGACTAGCTTTCAGAATATGTTTTAGTTATATTTTATATTTTTGTTTTCTTTTTTCTTATTGTACATACATTTTTTTTTAGTCTAGGATAGTTGTACATATGTTATATATTAGTATAAATGGTCAATAAATTCTATTATACTTTCATCCAAAAAAAAAAAAAAAAAAAAAAAAAATATAATATAATATAATATAATATAATATAATATAATATAATATAATATAATATAATATAATATAATATAATATAATATAATATAATATAATATAATATAATATAATATAATATAATATAATATAATATAATATAATATAATATAATATATCACGGGACGGGATATTTAGGCTAAATTTTCATAACAAATGTCAAACGTCAAGAGGGATTGACCATTGTGTTTTATCGACTATCGATAATTAGTCACGTAGCACGACAAAGAGGTCAAACGTTACAGAATAATGTTTAAAATCGATAACATGTAAAGAGATTCGGTAAAATCGATAACTGGAATAGTAGATAAAACATAATGGTCATCTGTCTTGACGTTTGACTACTGCTATGAAAATTCCCAGGTCTAATTTAATTAGCTCAAAATCTGTAGTGCTAAGTGACAGTGAAATTAATCATCGATAGTCCCTCTTGACGTTTGGTTTTCGTTATGAAAATTTGGCCCTTGAATGTCAGTGAGCTCTTGTCGTTGCGAGAAATTAGCGAGGAGAGAATTCTCGCTGCGCTGGCAAGGTGAACAGTCAACGCTCAACAAAGTTTTTGAGTATGCACGTGCGTGCGTGTGCATGGGTGGACGATTTTGGATGACGTTTGGTTTGTAGATAGTTGAATTTGTGGAAGAACACATAGGCTACTTTTAGTCCCGATAAACCCATGGGAATGGAAAAAATCCAGTAATCTCAACTGCTGATTTTAGAGACATAAAATTTGGCACGGGTGTTTTGCTTGTCTTGGTAATTTAGGGTTCCGTATTAGGAATTTTTGCGGGAATTTGGAAAATGCCGGAATTTCAATACGATTCCCACATTCTGCTCAAATAGGTTACCGTTAAAAGGAGTCTGAAATGTTACTTACTTTAAGTAGGTATCTTGTTATAGTTCAGGAAACAGGAAACAATAGACTGAACGATTATCTTAGTGAAATAAAGGAAACTTCCTTTATTTCACATCAAAAAGGCCTGTTAAATCATTAACCCTTTTCTTTAAATTTACAATTTCATGATTATACAAGATTTTATTTAACTTGCAATGCATTTTTGTAGGTACATGTCGGGTTCAGTCAAATACCTATTGCAAATAGAATTTCGCCACTTCTGTTTTGATTTGATTGGTACACCAACTACTTCTATTTTGATTTGTTTGGTATATTAATAAAAAATCGTAATAATAATGTAGATTGGATGCCAATGCCATTGAA
Source organism: Archips xylosteana (assembly GCA_947563465.1). Lineage (NCBI taxonomy): Eukaryota > Metazoa > Arthropoda > Insecta > Lepidoptera > Tortricidae > Archips > Archips xylosteana. Next base: position 11,350,508 of record OX387356.1, read on the forward strand.
GTCAGCAAAAAAAAAACTTTCATTTAAAATGAATTATAAGTATAGTCATAGATACTTAGACGAAAATATATATATTTTTGATATGTAGAACAAAACTGTTAATCTTCGTTTTTACAGTAAAATTAACTCTCGGTGACTATTAACTTGTCTAGTGAAATCCTTTTGAAATTGAGAAAAGATCCGAATTCAATTGTTCAACTCTCTGGCATTAAGAAATTACGTATTCAACTGAAGAAAACACTTTCAGTCACAGCCCGTCAAAGTAATAAATCAAATGGAAAGAAACAATTTAAAGCCGTCTATTTCAATTTACGCGTATTAAAATAGTTAAACGGTGAGGCCTAATAATTTGCAGAGGGCTGGAGTAAACAAAAGAATCTGGAGACCCTTGTAAACGGCCAAAGTTTAGTCCGATACCGGCTATTTATTATAATTTAGTGCCGCGACTTCGCGAAAAAGTTTACAAGAACTCTATGCGTAGACCGAAATTTATCGTTTTAAGTGACTGGTCAGAAAACGGCCGCAGTTCCCGCACGCCGTAAATACAGTGTTCATTACACTGTTAAGACATTTGGCACGATTTAAACAAGATATCTAATAACTAGAACATTTTTGTAACGTCCGTTTTTCGTCGGGTAATGAACGTATTATTTCTTTTAAAAGCCAACGATCTGTCAGTATGTTTAGATGTTATGATTTTAAACGAAAAACACAACAAACTTCACACAAATTTGAACCTAAATGACAGATCTGTCGACTTGGCCAGCACAAATGATAGTACCTAAATACTGAAGTATCGATTAAAATTAAACAAAATTTGACGGATAGTAACACTCACTTTAAGAAGCTCAATCTCGGCTTAAATCTTCATGCGATTCTGAGACCTTTAAATTGGATTTAAAGATTATTAAACGCCGCCTTATCGTAAAAACAGAAGAATATAACGTTACTTGAAATTAGCAATTATACAGTACAATTTAATTCACTGGATTACGACTTTCAATTTCGAAGCATAATCTAACAACGTGTAAAACTCTAAAGACATTCTTGTTTTCAACTACGTATACTAAACGGCTAAACGAACATGACACCCTACACTTCAGGCAACTCGTGACCACGGCTGCTGCAAAGTGGCCGAAACGTCGAGGTAAATATTGTTTCCGTGATAAGTCCCGTTTAGTATAATAATTATGGATGGAAATCACGGAAGTTTAAAACTACGAATTAAAATAGGATCCTGTCTTTTTGCCGATTTTTTTTCCCAACTGTTTATTTTTTTCTGAAACTGAAAAATATTCAGGATAATTATATACCTACCAGCACCATCCTGTAGAAATCTACAGGTTAGGTTAAGTATAGTTTTATAACAATCCTGACGTAAGTACCTACTTACAATTAAAAAAAAATAAACAGTTGAGAAATTAATCAGTAGGGGAAAAAAATCGGCGAAAAATTTGAGAACCAATTAAAACACAGGAATTATAATAGTACAGCAATGTTTTTCCCAAACTTACCTTAGTAAAAGTTGCGTGTTTTGTTCGCGGTCGCGGCGCTACGGCCAAAGCGCGTGCGTCCCTTACCGGCGTTGGGGCGACACTGGAGTGATAGCACTGATAGCGAGAGAAAGCCGGCTTCTTTACGGAGTGCAACAAAGCCTCACCCACCGCCCTGCAAGATGCGTATAAGGGTGCATTCATGATAAACGCCTGACGTAACGTTTGACTGAAAAAAGAGTGCGTTGCTTCAAAAACTAAACGTGAGTAGTTTCCAAAAAAAATATATAGTTTGTATGACTAACTTTCGTTACACAAAAAACGCGGTCGTGATTTAGTTTTCATTAGGCTTTTAATGTTTGTACATTTTTAAATATCTTGTTTTGTTCCTTGTTTCTTTATTAAATGTTTTTAAAATAAGTGGAAAACTGACAAATGAGGAATTCGGGAACGTATCAAAATATATAAAGTTTAAAACGAATAATGGACGAAATACATAATGGTCATAATACATACTAAAATTTACCATGAAACTATTGATTAAACAAACTTTTTTTATCGTGTAATCTACAGATTGGTTTAGGTTAGGTTAGGTTTATTTTATGAAAATCCTGTAGAGTTGAGAATTTCCAAGAAAATTGTTTTATATCAAATGACCATTATATATTTCGTCCATTATTACTTTTATACTTTATATATTTTGATACGTACCCGAGGAGTTCAGTACAAAGGCAAACTTATGTCTTTAACGGAATATTATCAAGTTGGTGGTAGGATCGGGATACTCTACAAGGTCGCCTCCCTCAGAAACAGTTTCAAGTTGTTACCCACCGTGTGATGAGATGACTGACTGATGCAGATAGGGCCAAAAGGTTCTCGAGTGGCGTCAACAAAATGAAGCGACGACCTGATGCCGTATTGTCTAACGCTTCTGACGCTTACCTTCGTTTTCACCGTCTCTTTCTGTCATCATCTTATACCGTTTGACAGAAAGAAATAGTAATTGCGAAGGCAACTGTCAAAAGCGTTAGACAATAAACCTGCTGGTTAAGGTTGCGAGCACGCGATGGATGCAGATGGCGCACTGTACCGGTCTGTTTGGCGAGCCTTGGGGGAGGCCTATGTTCAGCAGTGGACGTCTTTCGGCTAAAATGATGATGATGATGCCCCTTGTGAATGGCCGGCCACTCTAATCCAAGATTTGTACTAGACATTAATGAGCGAGGACACTTTCGTTTAATATTCCCGAGCCGTTATGAGCCGCGATCAGCCGGATTGCCTCATTCCACTACCAAGGTCAACGACGCATTAGGGACATTCGTATCCTGTTTTGAGAAGGAAATTAAAGATCCTGTCGCGCTGATCTTAGATTTATTTGAGCATTTCTCAAAAAAATTATGTCACTTTTATTTAATTTTTTTTATTTAAATTTAGGAGAGAAAAAGTTGCATTTATCATACATTTTATATGCTCTTCCTTTTCGTTAAGCCATACAAAGTGTATGGAATAGTAACAAAATATGAAAAAAAAACTTAGGAACATTTTTTGTCATATTAAGATTGAAAGAGCTCGCGATTCTGAGTAGGAATATAATTAGAATTTAAAAAAAGTGTCATTTTTGTTTAGAAATACTCATTTTCTCTTAATACGTTGGTCTAATTTTAGACTACTTTTTACAGAGGACTTTTTACTTAGGTACTTTTAACGAAAGACGATCATCAGCCCAGTATACGTCCCACTGCAGGGCATAGGCCTCCTCTCAAAATCAGAGTGCTTCGGCCGTTGCTTCCACGCGAAACTAGTGCAGATTGGAAAACTTTACACACACTGTTGAATTTCTTCGCAGGCGTGACCAAGTTTCCTCACGATGTTCGTTCTTGTTGTGGTAAATTTCAGCACGGGCTTGAACCCACCTCCCTCTGTTTGAGAGGCCACTATGGCTACCATGTTTAAGTTAAGGTCGATATACCCAACTTTTTGCCGCTCAATCACTCACTCAATTTATCACTTTTAATGAATATAGATTGTCGTATGAACCGTATCATCAACTGCAGGGTTTAAAATATATAACACGGCGAGATTAATTAAATGATTTTTGAGGGTATTAAATCATTTAAAACCTCGACGCGCCACATCAACCGTGCTGTTGCGGCCAGAAGTAATTAAGTTCGAGTTGTATCGCTCGTTTAGCACCACCCAGGGGTCACATGTAGGGTCTCGAGGGTAAACCTACGGACGCGAGCGATTTCAACCCACAAAAGATGTGATAAGTGAGAGTTTTTTGCATTGCTCATTATGTAGTTTATTGTATAGTACTTTAGGTGTAGAAACAAAATCATCTACTATAAATCAGAAGCGAAGCTAATCGACGTTAACAAAACGAAGTGATGCGCGGTAATCCAATCAAGCACGATCCATTTGCAGCCTCAGCTTAATCGGGACTATATTATAAACCTTTTCCATGAAAAATACACACCCGATCGAAAATTCATTTAATGGAAGTAAATATTTGAAATTAAACGAGTTATATTGCTACCTATTGGCTACAAAGAGGCAATGCAGCCAGCGCGGTGGGAAGATAATTTTTTGGTTAGTCTTCTTTGACGAACCTTACTGAAGATACTTTTACTTGTGATATTGTGGTATCGTATTAGTGAATGTTTAATCATAGTTCCTATTGACGAAACCTAGTGCTGATCTTTAGTACGTATTTTAATTATAGTTACGTTTGAAATGATTTGTTAAATGTGTTTTTCTTTCCACTAACATAATTTTAACAGTGCTATTACTGTTACTTACCAATTTTGGATGTATCTTTTATTCTTTACTTACGTATTGTACAGGTGTAAGAACAATTTTGTAGCATTAGGAAGCAAATTGGCAGCTACAGAAAGAGCCTTAAAGTGCTCAATGTCATGTATTGAAATTTATAATTAACGGAGTGTCCAACGGAAACAAAATAAGCAGCCGAAACCAAAACCGAAAATAAAACAAAAAAACCGAGATTTATTGTAAAACTCAAAATGAAAATTTAATTTAAGTAAATAGGTAGCATAAGTAGCACGAAAGAAAATTAAAAAAAACACAAGTACGCAACAAATTTAGTTCTTTGATTGATATATTAATCATTATCATCATCGTCAGCAAAAAGACTTCGTTGCTGGACGTATTAGGCATTCTCCAACTCGCAACCTCGTTCCTTCACCAAAATTACATGCAGCAATTTACAAATAGAGTGTCCAACGGAAACAAACAATTTCGGCCGAAACTAGCCGAAACCGAACCTTAAAATTCGGCCAGACACTATAATAACAATAACGTAACTCTCAGAGACTCAGCGATAGGCAACTCCTGTTTTTAGTGCTTTGTGGTGCCCAGCATTAATAAGACTCTCCATAAATTAGTGTTTCTTCATATCAGAAAATTGCTTTCATTGTCCAAGCTTAGTCTTTATCGACTAGAGCTTTCCGTTCCAATTTTTATAACCATTTCATTACAACAATATGTGCGACAATTTCTTTATTTTACTTAACAAAGCTGACAGTAATTTGGCAGGACCCTATCTCGAGCCACCGATGGTTGCCAAAAGAGACCGCGGAGCAAACTTTATAACAAAAGAAAATCGATATCTTGAAATTGTAAACAATGTAAGCCGGAGCCAAATTGTATTTTAATGTCATGAATCTTCTTTGGTAGTCGTAGCGGCCTAGTGATTTGACCTATGGTATCTCAAGCAGAGGGTCGTGGGTCCAAGCCTGGGCGCGCCTGAGTTTCATGGAATTTAAGTGTGAAATTACATTTAAAATTTACCATGAGCTTTTTCGGTGAAGGAAAACATCTTGAGGAAATTAATGGTGTGTGTGAAGTTGCCAATCCGCGCTGTCATAAGTGATCCGTCGATCTGAGTGCGCAAACGTTTTCTTTTTTATTTGTAACTTTACCTATGCATGTTTATCAGGTGCGAGCTTTCGCAGTACTTTTGTTAACCTAGTTGGTGAATAGGCGAGACACGAGTGAGTAAAATATTAATTTTCGCGGTTTTTATTCGCACCCTTTTATCTGGAGTACCGCAATCTGGTTGCAATCAACTCTATTTGCGCACCTCTGTCGCAGTGTAATATCAGTATCTGATCTTCAAAGAGTGCGCTGCATTTTACATTCTACACACTAAAACGCGTCCGGTCGCTCTCATCAGAATCTACGATCTATACATAGGTGCCAGATAACGCTGCCTAAAAGTTCATTACTCCTCAAGTACTTGTATGTTATCTCAAGTTTGAAAACGACTGTCGCTAAATGTATGAACATTATCGCAAAATCAACTTTACGCGGTTATCGTAACGACCAAATGGCCTAGTGGTTAGAGAACCTGACTATGAAGCTTGAGGTCCCTGGTTCGATTCCCGTGTCGGGGCAGATATTTGTATGAAAAATACGTATGTTTGTTCTCGGGTCTTGGGTGTTTAATATGTATTTAAGTATGTATCTATCTATATAAGTATGTTTATCCGTTGCCTAGTACCCATAACACAAGCTTTGCCTAGCTTACTTTGGGACTAGGTCAATTGGTGTGAATTGTCCCGTAATATTTATTTATTTATTTATCGTGGTACAGGGTTGAGTTCATTTGCGGTCATTGCAGAAATTGACAGCATTTTCTCACTATTAGATTACACATATTTAAGTAAAACGTCTATAGCTATACGTATATATGTCTACAGTAATATAACAAACGTATCTCTCTCTCTTGCTATCTTCACCCCCTCCCCCTCCTCAACCCCCCCCCCCCCCGCTAATCCCACCATGTGTGAGCAGGGCGCGGCCGTATTACATCAGCAATAATTCAACTCGACGAATTAACAAACTGTTAAATTAAACATTAAGTTTAAGAATGAAAATGGTTGCCAAAGGTTCTTTACCTTTTCGTAGCAATGAACTTTTAGGCAGCGTTATCTGGCACCTAGTATAGCCACTGGCACATTGGCAGAACGGCAAGTGATTTCTTTTTTCGCGCAATGAAGGCAAATTAATAGAGACGCTCACATTGCCCTTAGTTTGAGGTCGTACCATTGTGATTGACTGGGTACGGAACGGACTGCGGGCGTTTCGGCAAGTTCTTTCTGTTATTTGTAGATCACATATTGGTTTATACTGTGCTTCTGTGCCAGCTGTACGGACCACGTTTCAACGCAAAGCGGAGTAATGGACGCTATGTTAAATAAATACAACAGTTTTAGCTCTATGAAACGGAAGTTACTATATTACTCGCAAACAGAATTCTTTAGCTAATGGAATATCGTAGGTACAGCCAAGTCGTCTGAAGGTGCTTACAGCCGTTAAAGATCTTCAAAAGGTAAAATTTTAAAGGGAACCCTGTGGTTATACGTTCCCTAAAAAAGCTAAATATGTATGTATATATATAAATACATGGTATTTATTCTTTAAATACTCAATTACATTCTGGATTTTTTTTATTGTGAGAGGGAGGCAAACGAGCAAGCGGGTCATTTGATGGAAAATGATCCCCACCACCCATAAATATCAACAACTCAAAGAGAGTCACCAATCTGTTGCCAACCTTTAAAGGAAGTATAAACCCTTTGCGGATGATTTTATTTTGGTATTATAGTATATTGGTTGCAGTAATCTTTAATTTGAGTTTTTTTTTAATACTATTAGATGTATTCTTTGATTTTCAAACTAGATGATCACTTTTAAGAGCAAATGACATTCCCTTAACAAAGTATTGAGGAAAGGGGTGGATACGCCGAGAGAGGTGACCTTATCGGCTAGTACGCTCAAGGAAGCACTGGGAACAATTTTTGCCTTAGGGCCACTTGCACAGTTCAGGGTTAAAAATTTAAATCGGTAAACCTGGGTTAAGGATGAAAGTTTCATACATTTTAACACCTGTTAACCCTGGGTTAGCAGCTGACTCGGAGTTAAGTAGCTAACCCAGGTCCGCGCAAGCCCGCCTTAATTGTGACCAGCTGACATTACTATTATAAGTAAGCATTTTTTATGGGTCAATTCACACCAATTGATATAGTGCAGACCAAGTTTTGGATCAATGGACTGTATAGGATAAAAGTGGCTAAGTTTAGAAAAGACCTTAAACAACTGGACTTAAAAGGATGGGCTTGCGGTCTATACTGCCTTTAGCATTCCAGATTAATTACAAAGAACTCATCTTGCCTTTCCTTGCGATAGCGAACCCGGTAAAGTTTTCTGCTGTCCAGGCTCAGGTCAGAATCCAAATGTCTTAAAAAGTCACACGTACGCACGCATCACAATAAATAATATTCTGTAGCACATAACACTCAAAATCTTCTCTTGATATAGGTAGTAGTTTTAAATTAATTATTAGAAAATGTTGAAGTAAAATGGGCCTTCTTTTGGCGAGTTCAAATTGACACTAATTGCGCGCGCAGACCATAGCCAATAACTCCTTAAGCAGCGTTTCGTTTCAGTCAGACTTAGCGCAGCGCTTTTGTAAATTAAAACTAAAATGAAAAAGGCAGTAGGTATTATATCGAACAACCGAGGGCCTTGTGCGTGTGAAGCACATAGTGATTTAGTCCCAAAGTAAGCAAAGTTTGTGTTATGGGTAGGTTGAAGGCAACGGATAAACATAATTATATAGATAGATACATATTTAAATACATATTACACACCCAAGACGAGAACGAACATTCGTATTTTTCATTTGAGTATTCAACTATATTTTTCATACAAATATCTGCCCCGACGCAGGAATCGAACCTGGGACTTCAAGTTTCGTAGTCAGGTTCTCTAACCACTAGGCCATTTGGTCTTTATTGGTTTATCATTTAACTAATTCTTGCGAAGAAGATGATCCTCAACGATGGAAAAAATACCATAAAAACGATCGGAGTGAATGTAATATATCTACGACAGACGATTTGCCTAAATCTAACCTAAATGGCCGCTCAAGTTTATTGAAGGATTTAATCGAGCCTAAATTTCAAATATTTGAAGTTATAATGCTAAAGGCTTTGCCTAGTGGGTTTTACTTAGAAGGATAAAATAAATGTAAGATAGGTACCTATTATCTGATCATATAGGTATTTATAACTTTCATTGAACATAAAAAAATGAGGTTACATGTACCAAGGCGAACTCATCTCTTAATGGAATCTCTTCCAATCTGATTGTATGGAAGTGCACCCTGATAATAGAGCTGTATGTTTTTAAAAACATTATTTCAATTTGGCGAAGAGTATAATTTTTCGGCACATTTACTTAACCTGTTTGAAAGGCTTTTATTATTCCATTAAGTTAATTGATGGTAAGCGTTGTCTCTTCCAGACAATATTCCATTTTCCATTGTGTATAATAATTAAATTTTGATGGACCAGTAATTTGCATACTTTGTCATTAAACTAGAGTTTAGCCGAAACTAAAAACGTTATGGAACGTGTAATCAATTATTTTTACAAACTTTTAACTTGCAATGATCGTTTCTATGTAGAAAACAAGCCACAACAACGTATCCCCCGTTATCGTGGCCCTGTTATTGCCAAGTGCATAGAAGGAATCTGCACTGTAGGCGTACCCGTCCGCCAACTGGGGCACTAATAGACGATAACAGTTACAAAGGCTGTTGTCTTAAGATTTGGCGCAAAGCTCATCATATCTCATCCATTCTATTATATCTCATCGCTGCTATTGTAGCAACAACGTGGATCGGCTGGGTAACCACGATTTAGCTTCGGCCAACGACATAATCCGCCGGGCTTTAGCCAGTACCAACAAATCATCAACTTTTGGCAGTTGGACCGGCTCGTGACGATGGCAAGGAGACCCGACGGCATGACGCTCGTACCTTGGAAGATGGGCTTATTTGGGACGCCACATGTGTGACACACTGACGCTGTCCCAAACGCACTGACGCTGTCGCTGTGTCGCTGTGGCTGTGTGTCGTCGTAGCAAAGTTGCTACGACGTATTGATGGCAGGCACGGCAGCTGCATCGACCAAAACAGCAAAACGCCACAAATATGCTAATTTGGCGGAGAGCTACTTATTTAGCTTTTGATATTGAGGCTTAGGCCGTAGGGACTGCATGAAGGTCAAAATCTCTTTACATTTTTAAAAAGGAAGGTTGTCCGAATCGTAGGTGACCATAGGGCTGGGAATTTCCTCGGACAATGTATTGGCATTAGAACGAGACCACACTACCTGCCTTATTTTGCACCCTGCCGATTAACAACGATCTGGATAATCGGTTTTCATATGGGGCCAAAGTTACCTTTGAGCCTGAGGCCAAAGTCGAATTTGACCCATGCTCAATATAATAAAATATGGATAGGTTATGTAGATAGGATAACAATGAATGAACAGTCAACAAAAAATAAGATCAGCAAAATATCTTGTAGGTATTAAAAATGAAAATTTTAACAAGGCCTTAGGTCGTTAAAAGGATTTTTAAGTTCAAAATTTAATTAAATAGTTATTCTGGCCAGTTTTGTCATAACATAAAGGTTGGTTTGAGAATTCTCAGGTTACTAACCCCAAAATGTTGGACTAAAATGAAAATTAGACTCTAAATCTATTTCCAGGACACTTGAAAATTACGATGCGGATGTTTGTTCTTTAGTTTCAAATTAAGTATGTCTAGTTCACACGTTCGGTCTTATTTATACTTTCCATGATTATTTCGAAGCGAAACACGTCACAGTACATGATAAAACAATACGATAATAATGTTACCGTAGGTAGTGCTTATTATTGTACCAAAATTATTGAATTATATTTTTAAAACCGTTATTTTGTTAATGGAAATCTAAGATTATAAGTAGCAAACCTTTTAAATGTACAATCAACCAATTTGATTCCTAGGCCACTATAGGACCTTATCATAGTAAATAATTTTATTTATCAAAAACAATGCTCAACGAATGACTTAAAATGTCACGACGACAAGGTTCTGTGGTGACTTAGGAATCAAATTAGTAGACTATTTAATACATTACGTAAATCAAGGCAACTTATTGGTACTCACTCGTGCCACGCGTCATTCACACGTGACGTTAAGCTATGTATCATTCTTTGAGTCAGTTTCAAGCAACGTTTTGTTCTTTGAAGGCGCTAAACATGTCCGTAAAACTGTGAATAGATTTATTTTTCACTATTTTACCTTTGATGCATCTCCGTAGGCGAAATTGTATTTCTTTCCCCAAGTCTTATTCAGAACTCTTCCGTGGGTGCATATTTCCTTACAAATTCTTTCCTTTGAAATGTCTACCGAGATTTTTGCACCCACGCGGTTTAAACTTACCGGAGATAGTGAATCAATTTTATCTAGACTATACTTCCGTGTTGCAGCTTCATTCGCTGTTTTAATTTTAATTTTAATGTGCGGTTCGCTTCACCTTTCCTAATGTGAACTACTAAGGAATGGAATTTACTACCGTCGTCTGTATTTCCAGATACAACCTAGAGCTTTTCAAGGCTAGAATGAATAGGCTGTTACTAAACCAGTGAGATACACCCTTGTCTCATCTGCACTTTTCATGAAATGGACAATCAGGGGTTAGTTTCATGCAAAAAAAATTTTTTTTTTCTTAATTTTTTAGGTACCTATTGTCTACGAGTAAATTAAAATTATCTTTGAAGTAGCTACTTGATTGACACTTAAGTAGTAATAAAAGGGCAAAAAAGTGCATGTATAGCTTGGCAAAAAGATTTTTTCAGGAGCTTATAGTTTGTTTTTTGCGAGGTGGACGGATGTGTTGGTAAAGGCTGCAGGTTCACGGTGGATGCAAGTCGCTTCCAACCGTAATGATCGAGTCGAGTATTAGGTAATGAGGGAGGATGTCGAGCAGTGGACTTCCAACGGCTGAAATGGTGATGATAATGATGATGCGTCATAAGACCGACAAACAAACGAACGTTTGTTTTATAAGTAATTTAAAAGAGGAAATGAAAATGTGCCACTGCCAGTGGGCGCTACTATGGAACTTCTTTGAAATTGCTTAATATTTTGCGAGGGTGTAATCGTTATGTGTATTCCGTAACTATTACAGATATCAAAAAACTTATAACTGGTATCGGAAGTAAGTTACCTAATGAAGAAAATGACACCAATAACTTGTTAAAAATTAAACGAGAAATGTCCAAAATTTTGACATTAAATACTCCCATACATTAAGTACAAGATTAGTAGAAAGGTTTTAGTTTTATTTTAAGGGGTCATAAGCTTACTGATATTTAAGGAAACTGTTGTTAACCTAACAAAGTAATAAAACTATCTTTTAAGTGAATGATATCAATATTATTTATTTCTTAGTAAGTAAAACATTCTGTACGTATTCAAAGCAGTTGTTCGAAGTGACGTTCTTGTTGTCCTTGCTTACTAAGAAATTAATAATATTGATTTCATTCCTCCTGGGTCCCCGCGTACTCGTCTGAGTACATATTTCAAAAATTGACATTGAACATTAACTAAAAAAAAAAAAAAGTGTTCTTATTTCAAACACACAATATTTATTCTGGGACCCCGGAGGATAATAGGTTATGTATCGTAATAACATATCAATAGCTGCCTTGAAAATCATCAGTCTATTTTTCGCGCAACGGTTTCAAAGCATTCCAGATCCCAGTGTCGTCAACAGACATCTACGTACATTTGTGTCCTATACAATAATAAATAATCAACTAATCGTCTCTGTGTTACTCGGAAACAGGATGAGACATTTACTCGATTATGTTTGTTATGGACCGTAAAGTTTAACGCCTCTTCGATATCCAGGTTATTGCTTTGTTCCCGTTCTATAAGCGTTAGTGGTATAGTGGTCATAATTATTGGAGAGCATATTAGTTTCGAAATATTATGTCCTATTGGTATGAGTGCGATTAATTCACCTGTATCTACATAATATTTAAGAAGATAGACGCTTTCGAAATAATCAACTTAGTGTTCTTCTTTTGTCACAGCCGATGCTAATTTCTTGAAAAAAAACATGCGACGGAATTGATAAAGTCAAGTAAAATTTTAAAGTAGGTAAGTTTAAAATTTAGTCTAAATATCTGTAATAGGTTAAGATTGAAAAGTTTTTATGATATGCTGAATGGGACTTGAACCCACATCTCTACTGTACCAAGCTAAGCGCTTGCATACGCCAATAGTGGCGTGTAGTGCCATCTATCAAAACAATTATAAATATCACCTCCAAGTTTCCAAATTGCATTGTAAGAAATTAATCCAACTTCTTTTTTTTTATTAGTATAATGTTGGTTCAATTCGTTACGCAAACTTTAAGCTAATAAAGAAAAAAAAACAAGAATTGATTAGGATCACAGACTTAGAATATAATAGCAGACTTGACATAACTACGTGTGTGTGCGTACATATTTCCTATTCCCTCACGCTACAATGATCAGGAATATTGTCATCCCGTTTTCTCATGTGTCGCAACACTGTCCAAGAAACCTTAAAAATTGACACATGCTATGTTTTGAACGTCAGTCATTTAAATAAGCTGCCGAAGCTGCAAGCGAATTTTTTGGTAAACTGAGATTTTTTAATGTTTTTCTCATCAAAATTAGAACTGATTTAGATTTAAAGATGGTGAAATGTAGTGCCTACCTTTGTGAAAGTGTTACATAATAATATGGAAATATACCAGGATTAACCTTTCACCGGTAAGTGTTTGTGTGATGGAGATGAGTGCGTTTTTGCCATTATTTGGACTCGTTATGTCAAGTCTGCTATTATATTCTAAGTCTGTGATTAGGACACACCTGAGAAGAAATTCGATGGCGCGAGTGAAGTTCCCAATTCACACTGGACCCGCGTGGGAACTACGGCCCAAGCTATTTCATTCTGAGAGGAGGCCTATGCCCTGCCCATGATGTGTAGAGAAATCTTTCACGTTGTACGCGTGTTGTCACTTTTGCTCCTCCACCACGCCATATCTAATTCCGACTCTCAATTTCAATATAATTGTGTCTAAGTATATTGAAATTGTCTGAAGACAAAATGAATACATTTTAAAATGGAGGTCTAGGAATGGCGAAGTGTGATCGGTAAAACTACGCCGCACGTGTGCGTGTATGTATGTTGGGTTACACGCGCACACGCACAACTATACTGCGCCAAGCCAATTAGTTTAGTTTGAATTTAATGTTACTTAAATCGTTTTCTCTTTGGCTGTAGCCTTGGAAAGTCAGACGAAGAAGCGACGGATTATTTTAATTTCTTAATTGAATAGTAAACGGTCCAAGGTTGATAGAGTAGGTTGTTTGGACTGACAAAAGTCAAGAACAAAGGTTTTTTTTGCCGGGTAACTTTTGTAATTATTTTTAAAGTCGGGGTATTTAGTTTATAACCTTTTCAGTAATTAACAATACAATGACTAAAAGATTTACTTTTATGTTTTAGACTTTCGCGATACTCACTAATAACATAAAGAATATCAACCGGCAGGCTAAATTGTGTAACTCCCTCGCAATTGCCATCGCGTTAACTTTGACAGTTCTTGTATGGGGTGGCAATTGGTATCGGAAACAGCCAACTGTCACAGCCATACAAAAACTGTCATTTCAATCCGATGCCAAGTGTTAAAAAAGCTACACAATTACCCCGCTGGACTCAATCGCAATCATCTCAATCTTTTGATAAAATTATCTCGACGTTTTCCACGTTTCGACGCAGTTCCGGGTGATATTATATATATTACAGTTTTTTCTACACGTATTCGTATGATCGTTTGGCAAAGTGTGTTGGTGTGCATGAGTCACAGAATGACAGGAAACAGAGTTGAACAGAGTTTGATCCCCAGCTGGAGCTGGGCTTAATTGTTCTGTTGTTTTCTGCTACTTCTGCTGCTGACAGCTAAAATTATATTTCCTAGATTATTCGGATACGAAAAAGTATCCGAAATTGAGAATTGCACCCGCTGTCAATAAATACATCTGCTCAGCCGTTTCGAGTCTCTGTTTATCGAAAATATATCTGAATGAAATTCCAAGAAATGGATGTTTTCTGTTAATTTGCGTTGTCAATCAAAGTTTGTTGATAGCACATTATTATATTAAGTTACTAATTTAGCCAAAGAACGTTTTGAAATTCAATACAAAATATATATGTTCGATTAAATAAATAAAGGGACGTCTGATATTGCCCGACTAGTTTCAATAAAAATACTTTTGTAAGAAATCGGATCGCTGGCTACGACACGTACTAATATTTGCTTTTTTATTGGAGAAAATTCGCCATCTCAATATAAATTGCCGAAGGATTTGACGTGAAATTTTCAATATTTTATTATAATCCTGTCTCGACATGTCGGCCGTTACTTGTTTCACTATCCTTTCGTTTTCAACTTTTCTGAATAATTCAACGGACGGGGATTTTTCGATTTTATTGTGAAAATGAGTTGTCTCGTTAGTATACTTTGTGACACGAAGAGTGAGACTTGCCCCGATGCTTGCTTGCTTTCTTGAAGAAAAAATAGAGTTATAAAACTCAGACCAAATAAAAGTAAAGACGGGATGATTGTGAACGGCAAAGTCAGGCCGGTAACTAAACCAAACTGCATACGCCTCGAAGTCGGCACAAAGGTGCACGCACATCGGGCAACCAAACCTACCTACACTAATTAAACTAGTTGAGCTACGTATACCAGGGGCTATATTCAGGAACGGGCCTTCATGGGTTTGGTAGCGGAAATTCAATCGTTTGGGTTGGGTTTGGTTTGAACTGCTATTAAGGAACGCCAAAAATCACTGGTTTGCGAGAGATTTGGGCTGAGTTTGGGATGAGCCTTATTTATTTATTTATTCACAAAGCGAATTAACAGGAAAATGAGGCTCATCCCAAGCTCAACCCATTCCTATCCTCACTTACCGCTCGCAAACCGAGTTGGGCCGTTCCTGAATTTAGCCCCAGGCGAGACGTAGTTCTAACCGGCCTCACTTTGCTGTTCGCATAATTACTTTTGTTTAGTCTGAAGTTAAAAACATTAATATCGAGATAACGTCACAACTAAAAGGTTTTTGGAAAACCCTCTAGCTCTGTACTTAGTAGATAGGTCAATCAACTTTTTTTTGTCAACGATTTTGTGCAACTTTCTATGAAAACCGAAATAATTAAAAAACTAATTATTTTTCCTTATTTAAAGTATACTTTTCAAAACGCTAGATTTTTGTAGTCAATAATGGTATAATTGCCATATTTATTTTATTTTGTTTAGCTTCTATTTCGTTGGTGACCCAGGGGACAATGATGTCCCCGAAATTTGTATGGAAATAGAGGTATGTCCCCTGGGTCACCGGATTTTTTCATAAAAATACTTATTTTTTTTGGTTTTCACATACGCACTATGATAAACAGTTTATCTAGTTACTACAAAATCATGGTTTCACTAACCAGAGATTACAGAGTTACTTGTAAAGGAGTAAATAGAAGAAAACAAAAAAAAGTTGATTGGCCCAGCCTGTAAACTATGAATGGAATTTGTGTGCTAAATGCATTTCCAATCTTTCGTCCCGTAGGTTTTTGGGTGAGGACACTTTCATTTTGGCTTTAGATCCCTTTTACTATTAAAAATAAATCAATTATTATGAAGATAAAAAAATACCCGTTGCTGAATGATTTGCTTTTAACTCTAGCTAGAATTTAAATTTACGGCTAGGAAAAATATCAATTTATAAGGGCTATGTTACAAATTGTACATGATAGAGTATCTACGCAAATTTGTCAAAAGTTTTTCGGGACTGTTTGTATAATTAATTTAATAAATATTAATATTTGGAACCTCGATGTAAATCATGCACCTAGGACGATTCGATAATTCACCAGGATTATTTATTATCTAGACGTGAAGGACTGCGTACACATGCAAAGTTGTGGCTTTCAAGCAAATTGGAAGAACTCTATTTGGGTGCGGTTAAAATACGACCTGTAATTTTCGAATTTTGTCATTCAATAATGACAATAAACGTATGCACGTTATTAATTAATTAAGGTTTTCAATTATCGGATCGTACATTAATCGCGCCCACTCTATTTTTAACCGACTTCAAAAAAGAAGGAGGTTCTCAATTCGGTTGTACACCTATGTTTTTTTTAAAGCGTGTTACCTGAAAACTTGGTCATTTATGAATTTATGTTGTTTGAAAGCATATGTTTTAAGGTTGTTCTCTTTGTTACCAGAATCCGGTTCTGATGATGGGATCAATGAAGAGCTGAGGGAACTTCTCAAAAATTCAAGTAAAATGTATAGCGATTTTAGTATTTTCGGCGACAAGTCGAGCATTTGCATTCAGAAAAAAAAACCTTTGGTGAAGAAGAACTGATAAAGAAGTTCACTGATAGTCATAAAAAACTGATAGTGTTTCGTGGGTGGCGCTGAGATATTTCGATTAAGATACTGGGGCGACTATGACGAAGCCATTTTAAATGGTCCTGATGAAATGTTACCATTAACCTGATCTGGTGATTGTTTCTGGAAGGTGGGCAACGGACCTCCGTGATAAAAAAACAGTATAGCGTAGCCGTGTTTGGGCTTAATGGAATTGTCATGAGATGCACTCACTAAAAAGTGTAAAATAAATGAAATGTTAATATATAAAAAATCGCTTTCAAAAAACACCCAGGAAATAAAAGTAAAAAAAAAAATTGAACCGACCACAAAACATCATGAAAAGGCAGTTTTTTAATTATTCAAATCTTTTAATCGTCTTTATTTGATTTTCGCGAATATTCGCACGATTTTTGACATTCGTATTCTCTAAATTTATGCGGACATTTAGCGGATATCAATGACTGAAAAAAAAGATTAGTTTTTATGAGAAAATTTTATGTTACAGAGTTTGCACCAAGTTCGTTCAGCATAATCAAGCGTGAAATGTCTATATTTCACAAGAAACTGATTTACTTTTGTTAAACAATTATTTACAATCAAATTATTATTCGCACAACCTCAAAATTCACTTGTTTTTGTTTACGAACTTTCGATAAGTAAACAATTATTGATCAGCTAATTACACGCTTGCGGTTCGCGCGGTAAGTCAGTTGTCAAAATAGAACGATAAATAAATGGCGCTAAATTTAAAACTCAATACCTGCTCGCATTCGTATTTGCATTCGGGTAGTTTTACGAGCGTTTTAACCGCTGTCAGTACCCTGTCGTATGTATTGAAGAAACGAGCTACAGTTAGCATGAAATTTTAACGAATTGAAATTATACCGCAAGCACACTGTATCTAATATGTAAAAATCTCGTGTCGCGGTGTTTATTATTATCGAACTCCTCCGAAACGGCTTTAACGATTTTTAGGAAACTTTTTTCGCTGTATTCGGTAGGTCTGAGAATAGGTCGTAGGCTATTTTTTTATCTTCGCAGACGGAGTCGCGGGCCACAACTAGTCATTTTATAAAAACCTTTCGCTAGCTGTGGCTCATTTCTTCAACAGTTTATTTTAAAAATCATTACGCAGAATTTTAAAAACATCACGTGCTTGCATCGTTAAGTTGGCATGTGTAATGCTTGTCATCGATGTTTACAGTCTAGACGCTCCTACGAGCAGATTACGGCTAAACCCATGTACGTACCCATTGAACACGTGCATTGTGTACATGTGAGACGTGGAAAGAATTTCAAATAATTGAAACGCACTTTTAAATGTCTTACTCACACTTTGAACGCTTTTTTGAGTTCGCTAGATTGAATTGGTTTGCAGAGAATTGAGAGGGTGCGATGAACTAAGAAATTTGATGAAAATCGTAACCCTGAGCAATAAGAATGAGTTTTTTTTGCGAAATAGTTGGTAGGCCGGAGAGTGACGTTTACAATAAACTTTTTGTCTCAATAAAAAAACACGTTGCCAGACTTTGTCAAGACTATCCATTTTTCAGGCCGTCTATGTTAGTAAGTTACAGCGGTAGGTATAAACAAGGATGATATAGACTGGATTAGCAATCGCCATAGTACAGATCGGCCGCGGAAAAATAGTTCGATTATTAAATCTAGATGGCGCTGACATATAGCCCGAGCAAAACAATAAGACTACAGATATTTCATATTACTGTAAATGTATTGTTATGCAATATTTTTGAAAAATATTACATTCGTAGTAATATGAAACATCTGTAGTCTTATTGTTTTGCTTTTAAAGCTTCGGGCTATATTTCAGCGCCATCTAGATTTAATAATCGAACAATTTTTCTGCGGTCGATCTGTACTATGGCGACTGCTAATCCTGGTATAAATAACTAATTGATTCAGGTGTTAGATTGCGGAGGTCCATATCATGAACCTTTTAGGTGCTGCTCCACAACTAAAAGATTGTTGCGGAATGCGGAGTAGCGAAGTAAAAGTTGTAGTGTGTAGTTCACTGTACTCGATCGTTTATTTATATTATAATTAGGCAATTAGGCCCAGTTTAGACCTACAATAAAAATTGCGCAAGCTGCATTATCTCAGCCTATATACGTCCCACTGCAGCACACAAGTCTCCTCACAGAATGAGAGGGCTTGGGCTGTAGTTCTTACGCGGGCCCAGCGCGGATTGGAAACTTCAAACACACCATTGAATTTTGTTCGTGGTTAATTTCAAATGTAATTTCGCACATAAATTCCGAAAGACTCAGAGGTGCGAGCCTGGCTTTGAACCCACGACCCTCTGCTTGAGAGGCCATAGGTTAAACCACTAGACCACCACGACTTTTAATTCGGCCATAGCATTACATTGCGAGGCTGTAGAGCGAACGAGTTTGAAGTGGTCGATCGAGCGCCGTAATGTAAAGCAACTTGCGCGGTTTTTCTTGCTGGTTTAAACTTGCCATTATATTGGTCGATAGCCGTATGTAACATGTAGTGACCGGAACAGTATAAAGAACACAGTAATCGGCCACATTCGGCGAACAACAGCTGCGGCTGCCTTAATATGGCCGCCGCAGTAGGCGAACAGTCTACTCTGAAGACGATGTTTATTGGCCGAAGTAGTTTGAAAGCAGTTCGGCGAACACATTAGGTGAACAAAGTAGTGTAGTTGCCGCATAATGCTTAAATACTGTAATGTGAGATGCTTTAAAGTGAGAAAGCCGCCTATCGCTTACCTAGTAAATTTCTCAATACTTAATTTAATTTGATTTTGTAGAGTCGCGGAATGAAAACCTTAACCGTTGACATAGAGCCGAAAAGTGTGAACCTTTTCATTCCGCTACTATACTTACTGATGGAGCTCATTAAAGAGTATAGATCGCGTCATTCATAATGACACGTGACGTGGCTCTTATTTCAATGTCATTAATGTTTAATTTTGACAAATTCGTGCGTCTTCGTGAATGGCATTAACTATTTTTTTTTTTATGCTAGTGAAACCAGACAAACGAACTAGTGGGCCACCTGATATTAAATGAACACCACTGTCCATAGACACTCGCAGCGCTTTACGCGATACCAGTGCGTTGTCGGCCCTGCAGAAAATTGTACACTCGCCTCTTAAAGGCACCCAGGTCGTAACTCGATGGGAAGACCCCAGCGGGAAGCTCGTTCCAGATTTTGCAAGTTCGTGGCAAAAAAGACCGCTTAAAACGCACCGTCGAAGACTGCCATTCATCAACATGATGTCAATGAAATGAACGCTTACGACGGGAGGATTTAATTGTAATAATTATGTAAATTTCGCGCAACGCTATCGCTGGATTGTCCGATGTGATTCTAATCGGCTTCTTAACATTAAGTTTACTATACTAAACTGATGGTTTAGTTTAGGTTATATTAAATCTAGTCCCTGGTTCTTATAGGTAGTATATGAATAAATTTTAAATTTCACTTTTTTGGAAAAAAATCTCACGTTATGTGTCCACACCTTAAAGCAATCCGTCTACGCGACTCATCACCGCAATGCGTTTAGATAAGACCAAAATTTAGACTCCTTTACGTAGCGCTCAAACTTTGTATGCACGTCTTGATTCGTTGTTATCGACCCCGGCAACCAAATAGGTATGTGATAATTCAAGAATACGAAAAACATGGTAGAACGTTGAAAGAAAGAAAGAAAGAAAAAACATTTATTCGTGACAGTTACAACAGGCATATGAGATCAATATGTAAGGCAACTACAACTATCACGAAACGGACCCACCTCAGCATATGCTGGCTCGAGAGCCAGCGCTGGTCTTCCGGTGGGACCGTGAGGCCGTCATTTGCTCGCTGCACGTACGACCGGACCGTGTCTAAATTGTGAACGCGACCATTTTAAGCTCAGCGCTACCACTACCAACACAAGGGCGTTATATTTGACATGGCGGCGTTGACTTGACATTGACAAATGACAGACAACTGACACGGCCAACCACACGCGCAGCAAGCAAGACGATGTATGTTTAATTATTCTAATTATTGTAACATGCACAAATTAATAAAGAGTGACAATGTGAAAAGGAAATGAAAATGAAAATGATAGCAGTGATATTTTTAAAATGGATTGGAACAATACAAATGAATGAATGAAAGAATGAAAACAAATACCTGGTTGTAAAACAGTTGCTTAAAAATAATTAAGACACGCACAACACAAACAAGATCAATCAGTGTCATAAAATAAAACAATAAAAAAAAAATAAAAGGAAAATTAAAAACATGTAACACAATCGATCGAAATAAGAAAGAAGACAAAAAAATACTTTCCAAAGTTGAAATATTTTTGTTGATTTAATGAAATAATTCCATAGTTTTTAAGAAAAGGAGACACTGAACACCAGCGCTGCGCTTGTTGTAGCATTATGTTTATTTGCGCTTTTCGATAACGTAGAAGTTAAAATAATACAATATTTATAGGTTTTTGACGTGACAACGTCTAATAAATCGATGAACGCCGGCTGCATGCACGAAAAAGGACGACGCAATGTAACGTGAATGTACCTACAAAGCAGTGAAAGCCAGTATGTACAAGAGAGCAGCGAACGCCAGTATGTACAAGAGAGCAGTTGCGGGAGGCGAGGGGGTTGAGGGGGGTGCGGGGGGAGTGCGGGAGACGGGTGCGGGGCATTAAAGGGGGGATGAAAATTTCATTGATTTTGCCGTAGGATGCACCGTTTTCAAGATATTTGACAAAACACCGGTTCTCCACGTCGGGCGAGGCGAACATTAATTAATTAGTGATTGCCAAAAGAGATTTTTAAAATATTCATATTAATTAAGCTGCTACGGGGTTATCTACTCATATATAAATAACTAAGGTATAACACACTGACACTGACATGCAATTAATATAATGGAGGGCGCTGAAATTTCAATTACGTTTTCAGAGAGTAAATTGCTTCGACAATTGACAACAAAACAAGTTCGTCGCTTAATAAAGTGACAGCTCTGTTATTCAATCGACTAATTTAATTACTTTATTAAGTTTTGGCGATCGGATAGCCTAGAGCTAGTGGTTAGTGACTTTGACTACGAATCTGGCTGTGACTAAACCGTAAAGCTTTGAAGGCGATGAAACGTTATCCGCTCTGCGAAGTGCAACCTCCCTGCCTTGGGTTCGAATCCTGGTATGATGCATACGAAGGTTTGTAGCAGGACACGGGTTTTCTATGTATTAAAGTACATATTGTTTTTTTTTATAAAATGTATTCGTTCGCAGGAGAGGTGCAAACAAAATAATGTGTGTGACCCAAGCCTTGTGCAGTTTGAGACAAGATTAAATTGTATTTTTTATGTATAAAATTGTAATTTTATGTATAGTGAAGTGAGGTCTGTTTGACATTTCACTTTTACTCTAACAACTTCTTAAAATTTGAAAAAAAAATCAGCAGTAATCCACTTGGATGGATATGTAAGAAAAGATTGCGTTTTTTTTTTTTAATTTTTAAAGTTGTCTGAGTGAAAGTGACTTTTTTTGATGAGTAAGTTACGCTCTGGAAATATTGGTAATATTGCTAATAAATTAAATAGGGTGCCTATTATCTTATACTAACTACATAAATGAGCCAATCGTAATCAAGACTGTTACATCAAATGGACCTCTCGTCAAACTCTTATCATTAAAATATTTTAGCTCTTGGTACAGCTAACCTCAAAAATAGCTGAATTCCTTAGTAATTTTTCACTGCACTAATTTAATTATTTCAAACTGTCCCGTACTCTATTGCTGTTTACTGCGACAAAGTACGTGCTCTAAAGCTGAGTACGTATTCAGGATATTTTTATCACTTCTCGTGTTGATGTTTTGGTCTGAGACGTAGCTTTGGATGATGGTTCTATCGACAGTTTATATCTGTCATAAATTCTATATTTGCATGATCGCATATAAATTGGATAATCTGGTACGATGCATCTATATTTTGAGAGCTTGGCGTAAAATTTATGTTCACTAGGCAACATTTATTTTGAGCTTTTCCTTTCATTGAATCTTTGGGAGACGAAAATTTGTTTAGTTTTCGGAAAGCCAGAGACATCGTTGTGTCTACATTACCCAGTTGCAAAAAGATGTGAATTTTCCGTACAATATTCACGACTAGATGTGTGAAAATAAACAACAATAGATACCTTTTATTTTTAAGCTCTATCACGAGCACAATTTTTACAATGAAAAACGCAATTTCATATCTGGAACTGCGTTGCAGAGGACACAAAAAATAGACTAATATTTTTCAAAGTGGATAACACGCGTTTTACTCTAGTTTCGCCTATTGCGTCTCTTTTTAATCGGTTTCAAACGAAAGAGATATACTGACTGGTTAACGAACGAAAAGTTGCATGCATTAATAGTCCAGCAGTCATAAAACTATGTACCTAGAGCGAATGCTGCACGACAGCGCATACAACATGGGGTCGTATCGCGAATACACGCGGCTCGCATGCGTAATTCCTCGCATGCATATGCAATATCATGCGTCTATGAATGAACAATGCCCTACTTCAAATGTCCCACTATTTTAGAATGATGAAACTATCAGCTCACGACTTCGTACGCGTATATAAATAAAATTTGATCCCCTCTTTCCTAACTTCGAAACTATTACGCTGACATTCTATCCCATCCCATTATATTATCATCATGTTATTTATTAAGAACAAAAACTTAAATTTTGACATATATTTAAAGCTTTGACGCTTCATGCTTTATTTCTTCTCTTTAGGGGTTTAATAGGGTAGGACGTCCTCAGATTTGGTGTAGCGATGATCATCGCAAGGCGGCTGGCAAGAGCTGGATGAGAGTAGCCGAGGATCATGCTCAGTGGCGTGACGTATCAAAATATATAAAGTTTAAAACAAATAATGGACGAAATACATAATGGTCGTTTGATATAATGTAATTTTCGTGGAAATTCTCAACTTTACAGGATTTTCATAAAATAAACCTAACCTAACCTAAACCAATCTGTAGATAACACGATTAAAAAAATTCGTTTAATCATTAGTTTCATAGAAAATTTTAGTACGTATTATGACCATTACGTATTTCGTCCATTATTTGTTTTAAACTTTATATATTTTGATACGTACCCGGGAGAGGCCTATGTCCAGCAGTGGACGAGCATTGGCTGATGATGATGATGATGATGATGATGGGGTTTAATTTAGAAAAACCCGAGATTTGTTCACCTACGTAATGTTAATGAAAGAAAGCTCTGTGCAAAATTTTGAGCTCCTTAGATCCGGCAGTTTGGGCTGTGTCGATATGTCAACCAGTCATTAATTCTGTCATACCGTCAGTATCTCCTTTTGTACATACAGATAATAAAATTGAGAGTTGTTTTAAAATCCCGCTGTCACGGCTGCAAACTAAAAAAAACCGGTTGTCTGTAAAGTCGGTTTACAGACGATAGTTTAACGTGACAACGTCATAACAAAACATTCAAAAACCAAATAGAAGCCAAATAAAGTATAACCGGTTGTCTGTAAAGCTGGCTTACGGACGATAGTTTAACGTGACAACGTCATAACAAAATATACAAAAAACAAAAATGAAACCAGGCGGTCACCCGTCCAAGTACTGACCGCGACGTTGCTTAACCTCGGTGATCGGACGAAAAAAAAAAATTTCAAAATTTAAAACTGTTTATTTCAGAAAAAAATACACTTTATACAGCATTAACTTTAATCCTTAAATTGTAGGATTGTTGCAGTTAATAATAATAATATTAGTTACCTACTTAGTTACTTACTTAGTTACTTACAGTTTGGCAAATCATCACTACCCATTACCCATTAATAATATCAATATACGAGAACCGGTGTTTTGTTAAACATCTTGAAAACGGTGCATCCTGCGGCAAAATCAATGAAATCTTCATCTCCCCTTTAATACCCTCCCCTCCCCCTGCACCCCACACCCCCCCCCCCCACTAAAAATTACCCGAGCGCTAGTACTATTGCCTTGATCACACGTACCGAGTAAACGGGCGAGACAGTGCTCTCGGCCGAGTACTCGGTGCGCGCGCATAAGCAAGCGCTGCCTTGTTTATACGCACCAAGTACTCGGCCGAGAGCACTGTCTCGCCCGTTTACTCGGTACGTGTGATCAAGGCATAAGATTGTACATCCTGGCGCGCGCTGCTCTCTTGTACATCCTGGCCTTCACTGCTCTCTCTTGTACGGGGCATGTACGAGACATTGCGTCATCCTTTTTCGTGCGTGCAGCCGGCGTTCATCGATTTATTAGACAATAGACATTGTCACGTCAAAAATGTTGTCGGGTTAACATAATTATTACGTTGCTTCAACAAACAAAAGACAGCAAAAGTTAAACGGAAATGTTTGTTCAGAGTTAATTGCTGAGCCAGCAGTTTGATGCAGGTCTCGGTCCCGGTTTTGTTTTGACAAAATTTTGGATGGTTTCTTAACTAGACTGTTTTTAAATCGAGTCTGAATACCTATTCGAGCGTTTTGACCGCCTCACTTTTGTAGTCACATTTTTTATAATAATAATAATAATAATATTTATGTGTTAAAAACAGGTGTACGTACATAAATGATTTTAAACTAGCCTGAATCTCCACTTTCTATCTAAAAATATGCGTACAAAATTAAATTCTCTATAATAGACCTACAAATAGCATGTATATGTCATGCATAATAATAATAATAAATATCAGTTATTAAGTAGGTATAGAATATGTTCATATAAAATAAATTAACGAGATTTAGCTGATACAAATTGAATTACATTATCATTAGAATAAAATACATTAATTTTACGAATTGGCTATAGATTTTGAAAACGTATTCGGTTATTATATGTATACAACGACGGCAGGGTTAGGATACCTATTTCTTTAAAAAAAGATCTTAAAGAATCGCGTGTCCTTAAGATAACTTAAGGAGTGATATATAAATATCGCTCTGATAGGCCCTCTTTTGCAAAATAGAAATTGATTCCAAGTCTGCAGCAGATCCCCATAATCTCAATGATAACAACAAAACTGAGTGAGTAAGAACACTTAATTGAAAGTGCGATGACTTAATAAATATAGTATAAGTGGACGAGGAGCAGACTTAGCACGCGAGACTCAGCGGACTCATTAAGTGCACTTGGCATTGTTATTGCACCCCGAGCCCCGTTTACCATGTGAGAAATTCGTCCAAGCACTTGCATTACTTGATCGTCACAATATAGAAGGTGTCTAATTGTGGTTGGATAATGTTTCCATAGTTGGTCGATCAAGAACATTGGACAAACAACATTGGATTGATTGGTTGGTTACAGAAGCTCAAAAGTCCAAACTCAAGGTTTGCCAAGGAGCAATGGAGCGAAGCACTTTTGGTGTTCGAAGAACCGACCAGATTAAAAACACTGGGCTGTGCTTAATGTTTCCGATTGCCGTCGTGGGCGTAAAGACGGCCAAGTTGCAGTGGAACTGGGCTGGACATGTTTGCTTAATGAACCCAAAACGTTGGGCCAATGTTGCTATGAAATACCCTAGAGATTAAAGTCCGATGAAAACCGGTTGTCTGTAAAGTCGGTTTACGGACGATAGTTTAACGTGACAACGTCATAACAAAACATTCAAAAAACAAAAATGAAACCAGGCGGTCACCCATCCAAGTACTGACCGCGCCCGACGTTGCTTAACCTCGGTGATCGGACGAGAACCGGCGGTTTGTCAAATATCTTGAAAACGGTGCATCGCATCCTACGGCAAAATCAATGAAATTTTCATACCCCCTTTAATACCCCCCCCCCCCCCTATTGGACTTTTATAGATGTGGCCGTTTGTAACGTGGGTATATTTTAATATATCTACAAATATGTATGCGGATGGCACGGGTCCGATCTGCTTGGCGAGCCTTGGGGGAGGCCTTATGTTCAGCAGTGGACGTCTTTCGGCTGGAATGGTGAAAAAATGTGCTACGTATCATCGGTGGGGAGTCCTAATCAAAAATTGGGTTTCCGAAGTAATTTGGCTACCTATAGGGATCTTCCAAAATTAAAATTAAGGGCCGGCGCGGATCAAATGCGAGAATGTGTATGAGTGTCAGACACCAGTAATTAATGAAACTGTAAGAAAGATGGCACACCATGTGCACGCATCTAGTGCACCATCTTTCTTACAAATTTCATTTATTACAACTGGTGGGTGTGCGTGACATGACACGTAAATACATTTAGGTTACGTTTATATTATAACGATTTAGTAAAATTTAAAATTTCTGACGAAATTACATTTTTATAATTATTTTTTGATACGTGTGTACTCAAATCAATTCATGTTTCTCGTCTTTCATTTATCAAATAGCAGCTATTTTTCAAGGAATACAGTTAATTCACTCAAATGTACGAAACACTTTGGTAATTGAAATTGCTAGGGCATATGCAAATATCAGATCAGCATAATCGGGGCTGCACCTGAGGTAGCTTGGTTCCGTTCACTTCATTCAATTAGTTTACTTCCATTCATTCGTTTAACGTAGATAATTTAAAACACTTCTCAAACACAAACACTTATACAAAGATTAGTTGTATAATACCTTGACTACGATTCATTCAACAATATTTTGTTAGAAGGACTAAACTAACTCCTAAAGAGGGTTTTCCGAGTAGGTCGAAACTAGTCGAAGTCGAGGCCGTTCGAAAACTTCAAATATTTTGACATTGATAGATATATGATAGTACTAGTGCTGCCCGCGGCTCCATCTGCGAAGAATTCGTTTATCACTATCCCGCGAGAACTGTGTAATTTTCCGGGACAAAATATATCTTATGAAAAAATAATGAAAAATGTTTTTAACAAAATAGGGTTGTGATCTCTTTTTAAGCAAAAACAATGCTTGTGCCAGAAGACCCCGCTCCTCCACTCAGAGTATTCATGAGTATTTAAACCAAATAACTAAATTAAACTTAAGGTAAGTAAGATAACTTAAAATTAAATTATGTTAATCCAGGTTATAAACTATCTGTGTGCCAAATTTCATCAAGAATCCGTCAAACCGTTTTAGCATGATAGAGTAAAAAAGTAACATCCATACATCCATACAAACTTTCACGTTTAAAATGTTAGTGGAATATCGAAACAGTCGAAATGCACTAAGTAAGTATTTTTATCATGATCATGCATGAGGTATATTGTAACTTAATTTAAAGCGTTGTATTATAGATTCTAGCGCCAATACCTGAAGGAGACTGTATCTGACTTTAAGTACCTACCTACTACTGCACAGTACTTAATTATTACTTTCCTCACAAGTATTGAGGCTTTTTCCTCTAACAGACTTAGTGCTACGTGCTACAGACCGAGCCGAGGGTACTCAGATTTCTGATTTTAGAGATTATTTTGTAGAAGTTTAAAGTTCACACACATTTCACTGAAAAATTTGTACTCCACATATTGCATTCGGTAATTATTCTTACGATGGATTTGTATTATATAAAATATCCGAGGACTTAAGAGGTTATGATAATATTTCGTTTAATAATACTAGGTGTCCCAAATGAGCGGTGGGTAAAAATGTTTGGAAATTTAACTTGTATTTTTAGCAGAAAAATACTCGTGGTAGATTGTGGTGTTGTATCAAAACAAAAATATTATTCTATGTCCTAGGAAGTATTGTTATTAAAAGTAGGCAGGTGGCTTAAACTTTTCGTTTGTCAACAAAGTGTTTACCCATTAAAATTGGTCTACTTCAAAAAATAAGCTTCCTGAAATACTTAGCCTAAAATTGTTTATCCAAAGTATTAAACGGCTATTTGCGATATTTATTCCTTTCTAATTTGTTGAAATATTATCGACACCAGAAAGTTATATTATTCTATTAAGTAAATAATACTTAAACTTGGGTACATTACTTGAGGATTGGAAATCGTAAATATTTTATAGGACACATCTCCGCCACATAAATTTACTCAAGTAAATCGCTAACTTTGTTATAATAATAGTAAACTGTTTTCAAATCTGGAAACATTTCTAAGTTAATAATTTTATTTCTAATTTATTTAAAATTTTATTAAATATAAAATTTCAGTAGGTATAAGTATGACTTTTCAAACTGGTAGTTACCAACATACATAAATAAGACTAGAAGACATACTGTCTAACGCACGTGTGTTTATCAGATATTTCGTAATTCATCATATTTTCCTGTCACCATCAATATACCGTTTGATAAAAAGTTTGATATTCTTTGGGAAACCTCCCTCCAGCGTGAGATATTGGCTAAAATTTGGCAAAAAAGTATTTTTTTGGAATTATGAAAAAGTAATCGTAATACATATTTTTTTTCAGTATCTGTTTTTGATATGTATACCAATAGGTTTTAAACCGTTAAATAAACAAGACAGCTTGTTAAACTACAACATATATGTAGGTATTTTATCCGCTCAAAAAAAAGATTTGAATAAGTAAGTATATAAAGCTGAACTAGGGATGAGCTGAGTTCGATAACGGGCCTCAGTAACAAATGTGAAAAGCAAGATGGGCCAATTTTTAATTTGCTGTACCTATGTTTTGACTTTTTTAATTTTTTTTTTTTGTGATTTCTGCTCAGAACAACGAGCTTCTATGAGATCAAAAGTGTGCCAATTTTTTTTCCGTTGTGTTACCATTTTTCATAGACTTTATATCATCATCATCCCAGCCTGTATACGTCTCACTGCAGGGCTCAGGCCTCCTAACAGAATGAGAAGGTTTGGGCCATAGTTCCCACGCGGGCCCAGTGCGGATTGGGAACTTAGAACTAATATGACTCTAACTAAATGAAAAAATCGAAAATTATATGGAAATTTTTGGACACTTTTTTTTTTCTTAGTAGTACTGAAAAAGCTCGTGATTCTGAGCAGAAGTCACATACAATTTTCCAAATAAAAAAAGTCGTAGCACACAACAACCTATTCCTTCTATTTTTCATTACAAGCATTCTTCAGAACCACAATAGAACCTCATTAGAAGATAGCTGGCATTCGAATCCCACTATCAAATGGTTTGTGCGTCAGTTTAGAAACAGCGGATGACGATAGTATTTTATGTCATCATCATCATCCCAGCCTATATACGTCCCATTGCAGGGCACAGGTCTCCTCACAGAACGAGACTGCTTGGGCCGTAGTTCCCTCGCAGGCGCAGTGCGGATTGGAAGCTTCACACAGACCATTGAATTTCGACTCGGGTATTTGCTGGTTTCCTCACGAAGTTTTCCTTTACCGTAAAGCTCATGATAAAAAAACTCAGAGATGCGAGCCCCTGGCTTGAACCCATATTTTGATTACTAAGCAAAAATTGTATTAATTTTGAAAATAGCTGTTCATTCGTAGCCGGTATAATCCTAATAGCGCTAGCTGAACGAAGCTACTCCCCCTCCCGTTTTAAATCAATGACAACTGTCTTGCATCTTGAAGGATTTTCTCAGCATTTATTTATTAGATACCTATACCCAGATTATCTACAGCACGATATATTGGACCTGCCTCAAATAACAAGCGCGCTTATTTCGTTTCAAGGTGGTATTAGGGCTGGACGCTGGCTCGACGGGCGACGAGTAACGAACTTGAAGCACGCTAGAGAAAACCCTTTTAAAGATTTAAAGACGAAATGCGGCCAAATAGATTTTCAAGTAAATTTGTTTTAGAGTATAAGTAGTTGGGTTTGTCTTTTTTTAATTAAATATAATTAATAAGGAAATGACAAACTACCGCGGTATATCGGGCCGGATAGCCTAGTGGTTAGAGAACCTGACTATGAAGCTTGGGTTGCCTGTTTCAATCCCGTCCAGGCAGATATTTGTACAAAAAATATGAATTGTTCCGCTCAAGTTTTAATTAGTATTTAGATGGCTTAGATTACACACTAGATAGAGTGTCAGTAGCAAGGGTCGGATAAACGCCCGTCATTTTGAAAACATAACCCTGTTCCGTGCAGTAGAGACTTCCTTGTGATGTTACGATATTATATTTTATATTATTTATTTATTAACACCTCTACACAAAATATCTATTGGGTGTAGTTTATCCCATTTATCGACAAATTACCTATTATTAATCCTGATTATGCTACCGTCAAAGGAATACAGAAAAAAATTAACGCCGAGCCACAAGCATATTGGAAGAATAATATACCAATGTCAACTATTAGATATGCCCCAATGACGTCCGTAGACTGTGAACAAACTTTTTTGACTAATAAATGGGTGCTAAATTCACGTCGCTATAACACGTCGCCTCGCAAGTGAAAATTTGGAAAAAATTATGGTAATTTTTTTGATTGGCGAAAGTGATTTTTACCCATAACCGGAACACGGACACCGGAATATCAATCATTACTAAACTTGTCGCTGTAAACATATAAATTCTGGTAAGCATAATAAATTTATAAAAATTAAATACCTAATAATATTTTTATTAATATAAGGAAATCTCTACTGTACGGAACAGGGCTATGTTTTCAGAAAAGCTTTAGTAATACTTACGCCGGGTCGACTGGCTCTCAATGATCCGAGGATCGGGAACCTCATACACATCACAGAATTTCTTCGCAGGTGTGTGCAGGTTCATCACGAAGTTTTACTTCACCGTAAAGCTCGCAATTCCGAAAATAAATTCCATTAAACTCAGAGGTGCAAGCCCGGGCTCGAACCCACGACCTTCTGTTCGAGAGATCATGTCCACACCAGTGCGCTTTCACGTTCATCTTGCGTTTTCCTTTGACGCATGAAATTCTGCACGCCGATCTACCGGCGTTGGATAGACATGCGCTAGCGGCACGCGCTGCTGTTCAATTAATTTTGAGGCATGCGCTATTATTGCATGCGCTATGGTTGCTCGGGCATGCGGCAAAGGAAAACGCAAAATGAACGTGAAAGCGCACTGGTGTGGACATAGCTATTGATCAAGCCACTAGGCTACTACACATTTCTATCACCAAGGATACGCTTTAAGTACATAAATACTCGAAGAATTCATATTTGAAGGAAGAATGTTCTCGAGTAACGTACCTAAGCGTAAAAGCGGTAACAAAAATAACTTTAAAATGATTTTTAATGTGGATAGCTTGAAAAAATATACGTAACTAGCTTTTGCCCGCGGCTTCGCTCGCGTGTACCATGAGTATTCCAAAGAACCAAGATATCAAGCAAGCAAGCATACAGGCAAGCAAGCAAGCATGCAAGCATGCAAGCAAGCATGCATGCAAGCAAGCATGCATGCACGCAAGCAAGCAAGCGTGCAAGAAAGCGTGCAAGTAAGCGAGCAAGCAAGCCCGACTAAACTTCAGGTAGATACGGTCCTTTACAGTATTTCTTTATATACAATGTTTTTCACTAAGTATTCGAAAGCGGGCACTAAAATAACCAGGTTTGTTAATAATATAAAACCTATTATTAATTTCCCCTGTCTTGCATTAGGAATAATTCAATGTTTTCTTACCTTCTACGGAAACTTGAGTAACTGGAAGCGCTGCGTACCTACTTAGCATTGATATTATACATATTGTAGTATTTTGTTATGGTGTTGTGTGACCTAACCGTTAAGGAGTTATACCTTCCATCATAAGCTCATCTGAATAACCAGAAAGAATACAACTAAAGGTCTATACGTGCATATGATATTTAAAGAAACTTCCTATAACTCCTAACCGTTAAGGAGTGTAACCTTCCATCGTCAGCTCACCCGGATAAACTGAAAGAATACAACTATCGGTCTATACGTACCTATAATATTTGAAAAAATATCCTCAACTCCTAACCGTTAAGGAGTTTTACCTTCCATCATCAGCTCATCTACATGAGATGATGTCTACCAGACGCAAACACTTAAATAGCTTGAGAAAATATATGAAAAACGTAATGCGTGCCTACAAAATTTGAGGGTTGCCCTCGATTTCCCTAAGATCCCGACATCAGATCCTGATTTGGTGACAATGGAACCATCTCAGGAGTATATTGTATTCTTTGGAATAAAAAAATAATTTTTATAATCGGTCCACAATTGACCAAGAAATCGGCGAACAAACCTACATAAAAAAATACATGAAGTGGAATGCATGTAATCTCCTCCTTTTTTTGAACTCGGTTAAAGAGCCCTTAGCGGCATATTTACAGTGTGAACTTATGAATTTTGAAATTTTAGCTTTCTAAAAACCAGTAAAACGCAAAATCCCGTTTTTTCCCGTTCCCGTAAGAATTTCGGGAAATGCTTTCTTAGTGCTCCCCTACACTCCCCAAGGAACCCACTTGCCAAATTTCGTCTTTCTACGACCCGTAAAACGAAAAATCCCGTTTTTTCCCGTTCCTGTGGGAATTTTTGAAAGTCCTCTCACAATGCTCCTCTACACTCCCCAAGCAACCTACATGCCGAATTCAGCTTTCTACAACCAGTAAAACGAAAAATCCCGTTTTTTCCCGTTCCCGTGGGAATTTTGGAAAATCCTCTCTCAATGCTTCTCTACACTCCCTAAGCAACCTACATGCCGAATTTCAGCTTTCTACGACCAGTAAAACGAAAAATTCTGTTTTTCCCGTTCCCGTGGGAATTTTGAAAAGTCCTCTCTTAATGCTCCTCTACACTCCCCAAACAACCTACATGCCGAATTTCAGCTTTCTACGATCACCAAAACGAAAAATCCCGTTTTTTCCCGTTCCCGTGGGAATTTTGTAAAGTCCTCTCTCAATCCTCTTCTACACTCCCTAAGCATCCTACATGCCGAATTTCAGCTTTCTACGACCAGTAAAACGAAAAATCCCGTATTTTCCTTATCCCGTGAGAATTTCCAAAAATCCTTAAAACAGTTTTTTACTATTATAATTACCTACTTCTATGTCAAACTTGAAGAGTCTAGTAATTATAGTTCATAGGATCCCGTTGAATTGAATATATTAATCCCGTTTTTTCCTTATCCCGTGGGAATTTTGAAAAATCCTGAAATTAATGTTTTAACTAATATAATACCTACTTGTGTATCAAATTTGAAGAGTCTAGTTATTATAATCGAATTTATAAATCCCATTTTTTCCCGTTCCCGTGGGAATTCCCTTAGTGGATGCCTACATTGTATAAGGTATCTATGTGCAAAATTTCAAGTCTCTAGGCCCAGTGGTTTGGGCTGTGCGTTGATATATCAACAGTCATTTAGTTTATTTAGACATTTCAACCCCATCGCACCCCATCCAGGGAGATGGTAAGTATTTTACGTCTGCCACGTCGGATTTTAAAACCGTTGTTGTTTTCATAACCAGCGACCCGATAAACCATAGAAATAACACCCATGTTGATTTTCAGACTTTCTTACCCCTTTCCCCCCTTTTAGGGGTTGAATTCTCAAAAAACCTGAAACATGTGTTTACTCATTTATCATTAGGAGTACTTTTGTGAAGTTTCGAATAAAATAGTCGAACTAATCTTGTTTCCCCATACGAACTTTGGACCCCCGTTTCACCCCCTTAGGGAGTGAATTTTGAAAAATCCTTTCTTAGTGCACCCCTAGACCGTATATGGAACCTACATGCCAAATTTTGAATCTCTAGGCCCAGTGGTTTGAGCTGTGCGTTGATATGTCAGTCAGTCAGTCAGTCAGTCAGTCAGTCAGTCAGTCAGTCAGTTTCTTCTTTTATATATATAGATATATAAAAATCTCGTGTCACGGTGTTTGTTATCGAACTCCTCCGAGACGGCTCAATCGATTTTTATGAAACTTTTTTTTCTGTATTCGGTAGGTCTGAGAATAGGTCGTAGGCTATTTTTCATACCTCTATTCTTCGCGGACGAAGTCGCTGGCAAAAGCTAGTAATATAATCGTATTTAAAACGTTTGCAAAAACCCTTAATAAAGTTTTCCTGATCTCAGTTCTACCTGAAATTACTAAGAGAGAGAAAAAATCTGTAAAATAAAAAGAAAGCTATTTTGACTAAACTTTGATTTTCACGTAATTAGCTTTCACTAAGATACCGCTTTTGCGCTTACCACGGCAGCGTAGGTGTGTACAGATTTCCCCAAAACTTGCGAAAATTTATTCGCATTAAATACAAGTCATTTATTTAATACACTAACTCCTACGCTGTCACACGCACCGCCTTAGGTACGGCAACAATAAATTTTAGTTACATTTCATAAAAGCGAGACAAGCTCATTTCCACAATATGTAAGTATCGTATTGAAAAGGTCAGTCGGTACCCAGAGATATATTTAACTGACAATTTACTCGTAAGACGGAACTGTGACAAAAATTTGTATAAGTCTCAAATGATACGTTCTTGTTGATATTATGTTTACCAAAAATAAATCTTACATTGTTTTAGTTCTGACTAACTTTTTAAATGAATAATCAAATAACAAATCGCTGGCTCCGGGGAACAAAATGATAACCACCATTATCTTAGTTTTATTTTTATGCCATATTTGGAATCCGTAGGTGCCAATGCACCAGCTCAATTTTTTTCGTAATTTTTGTACGGTAAATGACAAAATTGAAACATAATACAATACTATTAAATTTTTTTATTTATATACCTTGTAACTAGAATAAAAGTGTGCAATAATTTTATCATAAAATACTGAAAGCTCATCGCATGACAAACATCTATATTATTATGTTCTCGTCAAAATTAGATCGCTAAGTAATGATATGCGCAGTTATCTTTTTATTCTCGTCGCAAACCGCTAAATACTGTTCGTGCAATGGCGCTCACCAAAACTACGCATTTGAAACGGAACTCTAAAACGTCTTGCCATATCCTTTTGTCACATTGCACGGGTCGAATGTAAATTGCAATGGTCTATATCGACATGTCAAGTGCTAAGGGTATGTGGCAATGTTTATTTACAATAACAAACTGCCTCTCAATGTGATCTCAAACCGGCTCGCGAAAACATTGTGTCGGCTTTTTAGTGTTCGATTTCTAAAACTATATAATTATTGGTGTGATTGGAGTATAAGTGAAGTGAGTGACAATGAACAAACAAAGGACATCGCGTTTAATGAATATTATGAATAAACTGCGACGGATAAAAATGTAGTGACTACGAATCATATATATGATTTAAGACAAATATCTAGAGAAAAAAAAATATTGCGATGAAAATGATTCTGAATTGAACCAAGATTTCTCACCAGATGTGTCTGAATATTTGCCTAGCCCAGAGAGATTTCAAAATTTACAGCGCAGTAAGAGTTCTTCAAGCATTGGAGGAGACTCAGATTATTTAGAAAACGCCTCTCAAAATATAATAAGCACTCCATCAAATATATCGAACATTTCCCTCGTATTGAATTCTGTGAATTTTATAGCATCACCTTCAATCGTTTGTCAACAACTTAAGGGAACTCCAGAAACAAACACTAATTGTTCTATTGATTTGACACCAACCTCAACACATGAATGTATAGGACCCTCTCATAAGAATTCAAAACGATGTCTGAGTCAAATATTCCTTAACGACGCTCAGCCGTCAACATCGTCTAATTCTATAGGTATTTTTGATAACCGAGAACAAGAACTAGCGTCGCCTTTTGACGGTAATGATTTAGATGAAACATTACAGAGGAATAGTAATTGTAGCAGTGTACTCTCAGATAAAACGATTATCGGTAATTCAAGCATGACGTATAGACCTGCCCACCAGAGTCCTGGTCCTCAGAGTCCTCCCTGTCACAGTTTTGGCAATGAGAGCCCGGTTCACCAAAGTCCTGTCCGTTGCAGTCCTGCCCATCAGAGTTCCGATCAGAGTTCAGCCCATCAAACTCTTGTCAATCATATTCCTGAGCAGTACACTCCCAACCATCAAAGTCTTGACCCTCAGAGATCTGCCCGTCACAGTCTTGACGGTGAGAGCTTGGTTCACCAAAGTCCTGTTCGTCGCAGTTCTGCCCATCAGAGTCCCGATCAGAGTCCAGTCCATCAAACTCCTGCCCATCATAGTCCAGAGCAGTACTCTCCCAGCCACCAGTGTCCTAACCCTCAGACTCCTGCCTGTCACAGTATTGACAATGAGAGTCCGTTTCATTAAAGTCCTGTCCGTCGCAGTCCTGCCCATCAGAGTCCCGATTACAGTCCACATCAAACTCTTGCCCATCATAGTCTTGAGCAGTACACTCCCAGCCACCAAAGTCCTGACCTTCAGAGTCCTATCCATCACAGTCTTGACAACGATGGCCAGAGTGAGGGAGACTCTGTGCACGCCAACATTGAAAGAGAATTAAAAAATAGAGTCGTGTACACCCCGGACCAGACGTACGCAATCATTATGATCGCGAAAGTCAACGGAGAAAAGTACAACGTTAAAGAAATGCTTCAAAATGAGTTTTATAACATAAAAGAACTAATAAATAATAAAAATTGGGTCAAAAATGAGGTAGGGCAAAAAGTATCATGGACACAGATAATGGAAGTGAGTCGCTTGCTCACAGCCCTCAATTTTACAGTATAAATATGATTTTGATTCTGGATATTCTCTAATGAACATAGAACCTGTCCAAAAAACAAAAAGCAAGCGGGGAACCAAGACAAACAGCAGTTCCTTAGTCAACCCAAATCCTGCCTCCAATTTTGAACATGCCACTCAGAATATATTGAGAACTCCGTCAACTATTTCAAATATTTCGCTTATTTTGAATGCAGCAGATTTCATAGCATCACCTTCACCGACAGTCGGTGGAAATAACAAGATTTGTACTTCTGATTTGACACCAACTTCAAAGCATGCGTTGAATGAATCTTCATTGCAGCGGTCATCAAAACGATGTCAAATCAAATATTCCAGAACTGCAACCAGCCCTCGACCTTTGATGCTTACGAAGGTGACAAGCACAAAGAACAAACAAGGACCCTTGATGCTACTGATTTTGACGAAACTC
The DNA here is from genome assembly GCA_947563465.1 of Archips xylosteana. Classification (NCBI taxonomy): domain Eukaryota; kingdom Metazoa; phylum Arthropoda; class Insecta; order Lepidoptera; family Tortricidae; genus Archips; species Archips xylosteana. The sequence continues at coordinate 11,388,250 of OX387356.1, forward strand.
TACAACCAGAAAATAATACAGAAAGTATCTTAACGGACGAAACGATGATCAGCAATGAAAGCACAACAACGATTCAAAGTTAACCGATAATAATAAATAATAAAATAATGAAAGTCAGTGTTTCTTCTGCAGAGCCGTCAATTTTAAAATACAAATTTTAATATGACATCGATTCTGAATATTTCCGAATAAACACAGAGTCAATCCAAAAATTAAGAAGCATGCGAGGTACCAGACAGACACTTAAATCTATAGTCAGCCCAAGCCCTGTCCTTGAAACCGAACTACCAGACCAGTATTATACACCCAGCTCTTGCCAATTATATTATACGACGACCTGATTAGCTTTTGTAAGGCAGGTGATATTCCAAGCTACTATCATGCTTTTTATGGGTCCTTGACTTATGTAAAGAACTCTGAAATGAATAATGATGATGAAGATGATGATCAAGAATAAGAATCAAGTAATAAGTACCTAATAAATTGTATTGTTTTAGTTTTTTTCGAGATTCTGTTAATTTAAACCTAATAATTGAAATAAAGCCAAAGTTGATTACCATGTTATTGTTTCATTGCAATACCAGATAAATTACATTATCATAAAACAAATTTCACAATATTAACGAGAATAAGATGATATGTAACTATTATTTTTACTATTCGAACCGTAAAAATAGTAGAATAAAATGATAAAACAACCATACAATACGTATTTTAAACCCTTGAAAAAGCGGGAATAAAATGATAATCGACTTTATAAATCACACATGATGATCGATTTCCACTAACTTCTAATTTTTTAAATAACTCCTTTATAATATGTATTATATAAGTGACACTAAAAAAAGAAGAATTCTTAAAAAATTAGCTTTCCGTAACGCTGACTATCATCAGTTTACGTCCACTTGTTTAGAAGTAATAGGCAAAAATGTGTTTTTTAATTTTCCTGAAAAGTTACGTTTTTGCGATTATCATTTTATTCGCCGGAGGCGGCGAAATATCTTGCAATAATTTACGCCAACCTAACTATTCAGTATTTATACAAAAAAACATTTCTTACAATACATATCTGTATAAAATTGTGCTCTGTTTCTGAAAGCTAATTGCATTAATTATTTACTTATAAATAATAATATATTAAACTATATGTATTTTTTACACATTAGCTACTTAACATAATATAACATGCGATGTAACTTAGGTAGAGCCTGTCTAATTTAAAATGACGCGCCCCACCACCGCATTTACGCACAGGATTTGAAAGTAGAAAATGGCCCTAAATACAGCTTCAATTGGTTCAAAATCCAGTGCGTAAATGCGGTGGTGGGGCGCGTCATTTTAAATAAGACAAGCTCTAATACAAGGCAGACTTCAAAATAAAAGTATACTTACATCCAGCCCTAAATCTATCCTCAAATTAAACACAGCTGGTACCTACTATGGGTGTTGTATGTATAGATACATATTGAATATAACATCCATAACACGCCCCTTGTCACTGCCCCTTCCAGGTTTCGAACCCGGCACCTCTAGCTCTATAGTCAGGGTCACATACCACTTGGTTATCTAGTTGTCAACAATCATCGTCATGAAGTAACTTTAACCAAGGATGATATAGACTGGATTGGCAGTCGCCATAGTACGGATCGGCTGCGGTTTTTGTAGTTCGATTATTAAATCTAGATGGCGCTGAAATATAGCCAGAGGCTTGGAAGGCAAAACAATAAGACTACAGATGTTTCATATTACTATAAATATATTATTTTTCAAAAATATTGCATAATAATACATTGGCAGTGATATGAAATATCTGTAGTCTTATTGTTTTGCATTCAAAGCCTCTGGCTATATTTCAGCGCCATCTAGATTTAATAATCGAACTACAAAAACCGCGACGGATCCCGTACTATGGCGACTGCCAATCCAGTCTATATCATCCTTGCTTTAACGTAAGATTAATCACGAAGACTGTGGTTTCAGTCCAGCGATTTGATTTAAAACTTTCTGAATCTTGTAGAAAATAGCATTAAGCAGAAGCCTTAGGCGCGACAATCCAACCGCGAGGAAACTATTCGACACAGCTTTGGCTTGGGGTCTTACTAAACTTCGAGAAAGTTCTACAGATATATTTACACATAATATAATACACATGTATTTTGGTAGATACATTAACATAAATTGTACCTATGTCTATCCTAAATAGTTATGTTTTTTCTTGGCATCGAAAGTAATTTTTTAATTATTTTTTTCCAGTGAGGGGTACATCAACATCATCAACATCATCATCATCATTTCAGCCGAAAGACGTCCTAAGGCTCGCCAAACAGATCGGTCCCGTGCCATCCGCATCCAACGCAATCCCGCAACCTTAAGCAGGTCGTCGCTCCATCTTGTTGAAGGCCTACCTACACTGCGTCTTTCGGTCCGTGAACGCCACTCGAGAACCTTTTTGTCCCATCGGCCATCAGTTATACGAGCGATGTGCCCTGCCCACTGCCACTTGAGTCTGACGATTTTTCGAGCTATGTCGGTGATTTTTGTTCTTGCGCGGATTTCTTCATTTCTAATGCCATTCCGCAGAGAAACTCCGAGCATAACACTCTCCAACGCCCTCTGAGTGACTGAGCTTTTGAGGGGTACATGAGAACATGAAATCACATCCCTCCAAAATATCATTTGAAGGTGGCAAAAACTTGTGGTGAATTTGAAATACAATTAGAGCAGTAAAAAATTACAGATGTAAATCTAATTTGATCTGTAGTGCTGATACCACTACAGATAAAATTGAACATACACAGATTATTTAACTTTTTTCTAATGCTCTAGCTAGGAACTTTGAATTAAAAAATCGGCGCCTAAGCGCTACTATATAGGTAAGTGTAACCCAGATAAAAATGATATCATGTGTACCCACGACCCTGCTATATTATTACTCGTGAATTTAATCAAACTAGCCGTTAACGAGTTAGTGCGAGAAGAAAAAGAAACCCAATTTTATTCAGATCCCGAATCCAGTTCAAGAATGATAAAAATTCACCGTCCCAAACTTGTCCGTCTATCTGACAAGAAATAACTTTTTTCACGGATTGCTTTTCTATTCGGGTTGTCTTCACTCATTCCGTCTGCCGCCACGGCCGAGACGACGATCGCAAAGTATGTCGTTTTGTGGAATAGTCCTAAATATAGGCGCGGGATTATTTCTGTGTCGCGCCACCGGCAAATCTAAACACATTATCCGGAGGCGGCTTAAACTCCAAACGTTTACAACGCGGTTCCAACGATAATCAATTAAACCTAAAGTAATTAGGCTAGCGGGAACGTAAACTCATTAAAATTTAAAGACTTTCAAAGTTTATAAAGATGTGATGATCGTAATTTGTCTGGTTTATTCGTAATTCGTAAGCTGACGTGGAAAATGATAAAAGTGTTGATTCTAGCAGTGTTGTCAAAATGTGTGTTCACGGAGGAGGGACAGTTTGTTATTGGTAGGTAAATATTTTTCAACGTGGATTCATTAGGAAACATTGTTATTTAAACATAAACATTTTCCACTAACCACTTGTTATTGTAATTTAATTTATTGAATCAGACGTTACTTTGCGGAGGTCCATATTAATGAACTAAAACAATTACTTTGCTCACCCGCGACCTTAAAACTTAAAACTTGTTATTGTGTTTACTTGCAATGAACGGTAAATAATTTTAGGAATTCTAGAGTTGGAAACCATACAGCAGTAATATAATATGTAGTTACTAAAAAAAATACTAATTCAAAAATTTTACATCAGAGCTGTGTGATTTCCTGTTCGATCGAGCCTATCAAATGAAACACTTTTGCAGAAATCACACAGTTCTGATGTGAATTTTTTTAATTCTAAAATTATTTCGGTAGTTATCATAATAGTAATCCACGTCCGTTTTTTGAGCCAACAAAAACTAAACGTAAGCTAAGTATTGTAGGTAGTAAAAAAAATCAAAATCCGCAACTGGTTTAGCGTAAGAACTAGGGCCCAAGTCCTTTCGCTCTTGAAGGAGGCATGTGCCATGCATGAAAAAGACTTTTCATCGGAATTTTTGATTCCAAATATAAAACAAGTAACGTCTTTGACTCCTTAAATATTAAACATCGACCAATCACGGAAACCATTTATCGTCCGGAGTAAAAAAGCTCTGAGAAACATTACAGGATCCTTGAAACAAACCAACTCTACCAAATGCTGAAGTTTTCTGAATTAGTTCTGATTGAACCATAAACAAATAAAGCAACTAACCAACATTTTTTCTCGTCCTATCCTACTAATATCCATAATTCCATACTAATATTATCAATGTGAAAGTGTGTTTGTTTCTTTCTTTCACGTTGAAACTGAGCGTCGGATGCCGTTATTTTTTGTATGGACTGTAAGTAGTTGAAGGGCTGAAGAGTAACATAGGCTACTTCATACCACGGAAAAATATTGCAAAAAAAAACTGTGAAAGTTTTAAGAGTTTTCTGTTTAATCACTAATCAATTTTGCATGTATCTTTTTGCTGACATTTTTTATTTAGAGTTTATATGTTTTTTTTTTGTATATTGAAGAAACAAATTCGTAAAACTAACATTAAATTTTACGCTTTTCAGGAGGTCTGTTTTACGAAGAGGATAGTGACTTAGAAGTGGCTCTGAACTCGAGTGCCAGCTTGTATAACTTCACAACGTCTGTCAAGACAGTGTCCAGAAGGGGCGAAGTACTAGAAGCGGGGGAACACGTGTGCGCTTTAGCTCAAGTAAGTGTCTCGTCCTAGCGCAGTGGCTCCCAAACTTTTTTGACCAGCGACCACTTTAATCTCATTGTCAGAATCAGTTTTCGGAGCACGTTGAGACGAAAGCGAGCAATGGAGTCGACACTACCAATACAATTCAAATCTTACTTTATATTTTCAAAATTTTATAATAATAATTATAGTACCTGTCGTGGAATTAGAAATGATGAAATCCGCGTAAAAACTAAAGTCACGGACAGAAGAATCGCTAGACTTAAGTGGCAGTGGGTAGGGCACATCGCTCGTAGAATTTACGGCCGATGGGGCCGAAAGGTTCTCGAGTGGAGTCCGCGGACCGGAAGACTCAGTGTAGGCAGGCCTCCAACAAGTTGGAGCGTCGACCTGGTTAAGGTGGCGGGAACGCATTGGAGGCGGATGGCGCAGGCCCAATATGTTTAGCGAGCCTTGTGGGAGGCCTATGTTCAGCGGTGGACGTCTTTTGGCTGAAATAATGATGATGACTTGATGTGGAACGGACTTAAATGGGCACGCGACAACCTAGGACAGAGCGTCCTGGTGCCTAAAGACGAGGAGGGCCGATCCCACCAAGTGATGGGAGAAGGCACAGATAAAGAAGAAGAAGAAGAATAATAGTACTTGACCTGATATTTGCTTACGTTATAGAAATGTATGAATAAGAACTTTATTTGATTTCTCCGCCACCAAATTACAATGTAAAGACTTATTTCATATAAATAAATAAATAAAATAAATAAATAATATTAGGGGACAATCTCACACAAATCGACCTAGTCCCAAACTAAGCAAAGCTTGTACTATGGGTAATAGACGACGATAGACATACTTATATAGATAAATAAATACTTAAATACATAGAAAACTTCCATAACTCAAGAACAAATATTCGTGCTCATCACACAAATAAATGCCCTTACCGGGATTTGAACCCAGGACCTCTTGCTTCGTAGGCAGGGTCACTACCAACTAGGCTAAAGCGGTCGTTAATATAATGGAGTTGTAGACTTGTGTGTGTGAGACTGGTGCCCGAACTATAAAAACCATTGCATCAGGTTACCAGGTACCTACCCTCAGGGGTCTGAAACTACTGTAAGTGTGAGGGTGCGTGCGTGGGCGTGTTAAAAATATAAGTAACTAGCAATGAAAGTTATGTCAGAAATAATGTTCATTCCATCATTAAATTGTAAAATGTGTGAATATTATGAGTTTATAATATAATAGAATTTTTATTATATTATTCATATATTTAATCTTTTATTACTTAAGAGCCAAGCTTTCTCTTGGACGATGATAAAACCTTTCGGAATTAAATAAATGAATGAGCGTGAGTATGAATAAAAGTTGAATTTTAACGTTAATATCGACTCCACTCCATAGATCGCTTTCGTCTTACTTACCTTGATACAAAAACCATGCTCGTTATTGTTAGAAGGGACCACAAGATTAAAAAAAAAGAAACTGTACCTAACTTTCAATACAAAAATTTAGTTTAATCAAAACATGCAACATAATCTATATGTATATATAAAATTGATCATAAAATTTCTTAAGTTATATTTATTAACAACTAGGTTTGCCCGTGGCTCCGCCTGCAAATAATTCGTTTATCGGTATCCCGCGGAAAACTTGTCCTTTCCAGGATCTTAAACTATTTCCATACCAAATTTCATCTAAATCGGTTCAGCGGTTTAAGCGTGAAGAGGTAACAGACAGACGTACTTTCACATTTGTAATATTAGTATGGAGTTTATAATTGGAAACAGTAATTTTAAATACATAGACAATTTTATTATTCTGTTTGCATCGATGATATTTTTGAGACTTTTCATTTTCTGTTCAATATTTCGCGGTGTTTATTTTACTTTCGCGGACCGCTGATGACCGCGGCCCACTGGTTGAGAGTCACTGGTTTAGTGTAATAACAACTAGAGTTGTAACCACAGAACTAATAAGAGAAATAGAAATGTCACTAGCTAAAAGTGTGAGGCGCCTATTATGGCTAAAAAGTCCTATATAATTTCCCTACTTGTAGCTTGCTCTGTAACGAACTGTTCAAAAATTCATTATTGCAGAGATTGCAGTTCAAAAAGCAATACACCACATTTTGTGAATAGAACACAGAAAAACGTGTGTTTGTGTGCGTGTCTGAGAGCAAAAAAGTGAAACCTAGACACCTTTCTATTCTTTTTATCATTAATTCTGTGATTGTAGCTCTAGGAAGCTTTGTGGAGTGTCAACTTGCAAAAGCTGGATGACTGGATAAATTATGTCGCACATTGGGGGGAGGTTTTTGTCCAACAGTGGTACGGGCTATGTATGGACATAGTAACCGATGATGTTGATGACAATAATGGTGATGATGATAATCCTGATCATAATGATGACGACGATGATGATGACTACGTTAATGATGGAGATGATAATGATGCTAATCCTAATGACGACGATGATATATGCTAATTATGATAAATAATGATCCTAATAACGATGATGATAATAATTTTTACTTTGGTTTCAGGAGGGTGTAATAGGCATAATCGATGGGACAAGCGGACGGACAAGTGCGCACGTGCAAGCAATATGCGATCTGCTGGATATACCTCATGTCCTCATCAACCACAATGACTTCGTCAATGAAAAGTGGCTGCACATCAATCTTAACCCTAGCCCGGTTGCATACAATATGGTATTAATTAGTTTTTTAATAGTTATTTATGTGACGGGTCCATAATAAGAGGCATTAAAACACTCGTGAGGTTTTATGAAACGAACCGAAAGTGAGTTTGATATTAATAATAAGATTCCACGAGTGTTTTATTTCTAATCATGTACAGTAGCAAACATAATTTTATCTACATGCATTTACTCTCCGTCATTATTCATTTTTTCACCAGATATTTCACATCACAAAGTACCTATAACTTTATTTTCTGTTCTTTTAGAGTTCGGATTCGAAACAAATGACTGACTGTCGTGACATCGACGAGTTGCGCAAGTACTTAGGTCATACTGAAAGTTTCTGGATTCTAAAAAATAAGACTACGCATTATCGTTATGACACATTTATTGTTTTTCAAAGTAAATACCCTCCCTATTTACACACTTTTGTATTCGCTGGAACCATTGTGAAAAGCAGTGGGTCCTGTCTTCCTTAGGGACTTCTTCGATGGCCTCGTGGAAAGCATTCACTGCCATTTCCGGACTTGTAAACCGTAAACCTCTAAGTTTATCTTTAATCTTTGGGAACAAAAAGAAATCGCATGGTGCAAGATCAGGGCTGTATGGCGGATGAGTCATTAATTCTACATTTGAGGCCTCCAAATACGCATTCGTTGCTTTAGCGGAATGTGCCGACGCGTTGTCGTGATGAAGGACTATTTTGCTACGGGGACGCTTTTCACGAATTTTTTCAAACACTTTGGGCAAGCACGTGTTCACATACCAATCTGCAGTTACTGTCTTTTGGTTTTCAAGTGACACAGTGGTGTAATGTCCCGATTTGCCGAAAAACGAAGCAACCATTTTCTTACCTGTGCTTCGACTCTTTTTTACTTTCGTCGGCAAGTCCTCAAAAGGAAAGACCCATTCAGCCGATTGACTTTTTCTTTCCGGTTCAAAGCAGTATACCCAGGTTTCGTCACCTGTCACGATGTTATATATAGCCATTGATTGTCCTCCCTCAAATTTTTTTATCATTTTGCGGCACCACTCTACACGCAGTCGTTTCTGGTCTTCCGATAAATCATGCGGTATCCATCAGGTGCAAAGTTACCGAACCTTCAGATGCAAATGCAATATCTTTTGGACCTGGCTCATTCCAATTCCTAAGGTAGTACGAATTTGCTGACATGTAATTTTTTTGTCAGTTTCAATTAGTTGTCGTACAGTATTAATATTAATATCGGTAACCGCAGTTGCTGGCCGGCCTTCACGTTCATCGTCATGGAGATGGTCACGTCCTCGTCTAAACTCACTAATCCACTAATAGACAGAGCTACGACACGGGGCTTCATCACCAAATGCTAATAGAAGTCTTTGACAACTCTCTTGCTGACTTAATCCACATCGGAAATCGTAAAAAATCATGGATCGAAAATTTTCACGACTTAAATTCATTGCAACAGCGACACACAAATTTCAATCCAACACCACGATGAAAAAACAAATGACAGTCTCGTAAATTAAAAAGTAATATACTGCCAGAGAGTTATTTTTTCAAATCCTATTATTGCTTTTTTAATTTTCTTTTTATAAGTGGCCAGTTCCAGAAACTTTCAGTATGCCCCAGTGCGCAACTTGAACTCACACCTCGGTAATTTTTAACTATTTAAGTATTGTTCTTGCATTTTAATTATTTTTTTTAAGGTTCTGAAGGACTTGGTGACACTGAAGGAATGGACAAATGTTACATTGTTGTACGAGAAAGGCTACAATTTGCTTCGAGCTAGCAGTCTGCTTGAAATGGCTACCAAGGAAATGACAGTTTCTGTGAGGGAACTCAGTGGAAATGATTATAGGTACGAGTACAATCCATTTGAATGTCATAATGGAACTTTCTTACAAAAAATATTTAATAAGAGTGAACACAAAGCCCGAGTGACTATTTATAGTCCCAACTCAGATAGTATGGAAATAAATTGCTCAGAACATTAATTATTTTAGAAACTGTGATTCAAAAATAATTAAATCGCACTAGCGAGTACCGTAATTTAGTAAAATAAATAAATAAATAAATAAAACCTATGAAAACACGAAAAAGTGCAAATCGGAAACTTTGCACACACCACTGTTTCGCAGGTGTTTGCAAGTTTGTAAACGATGTTTTCCTACACCGAAAAGCTCGGTAAATTCAAATCCCATCAAAAACATAAATGTTGAAAATATTAGCCAAGTTCAATACTAATAAATATCTACGCTTGTTTTGCTATACGAATTTCGCAAACGGATTATTCAGTTGCAGCGAATTCTAGAGTCGCATTTTTTAGCGAAAGCTTTATTATAATATAAAATTTGTTAGTCTTATTTTTCTGCGTTCATCGGTTTCTTGTGTTTGCTTCAGGAACTTTGAAAGTCGTAAAAATTTAACCTGGACACATTAATAAAAATTTCGCTTTTACAAATACAATTCTTAGAAATTGTTTTCCTTACATCCTCCTCTGTCTAGAAAAGTGAACATTCATGACACTAGGTAGGTTAGGTACGTTAGACAGCTTCTGATGCCTAAAGCGCTAACCGCCAAAGAACAAGAGCCCCGCTGCGCGGGGCTCCGTCAACTTGGTAGGCAGATGAGAATTGTTACGACTCAGAAATCCGCTGAAACTAAATAGGCGTTCGCAAAAAAATACATCCAACATGATAATTTGCTTCGCTAAAAATGCGACTCTAAAATTTGCTGCAACTAATTAAGACGTTCGCGAAATTCATCTAACTAATTCCTAACTCATCTACGTCATATATATAGAGTCCAACAGGATAACCATTTAAAATTTTCAGAAAATTTTACGGTTTCGACGAGGAAAAAAATTGTGACAAACTTACATATATGACTAAAAAGGTTTTGCCACCGCAGACACGCTCCCGGTGTAATAGTCTAACTCAGCCACGTGCTGAAATATTCTAGATTAAAATGGTAAATGTTATTTCAGAGATGTCCTTATCCAGGCAAAGATGAACGGGTATGTAAACTTCGTAGTGGATTGTCCTTCGAATAAATTGGAGCAATTTCTTACCCACGCCCAACAAGTGGGTTTGATGGCAGACGAGCAATCATACATCTTCCTTTCGCTTGATTTGTTTACTATGGACTTAACTCCGTACAAATATGGAGGGGTGAATATGACCGGTAAATAACACTTTTACTTTGGTAGTCATTTAAGATGTTCCCTGTGAGAGTACCTAGGGAAAAAAAATTATCAAATTTTTGACGTCACTCACACTTCGCTTCACTTCACTTGGCGTTGCGTGTTCACATTGCGCTATTGCCATCTCCGTCTTTCACGCTAGAATCGGCATAGTGCTCCTCTCTCGCACACGCAACTATTTCGTGAAAGACGCCAAGTGAAGTGCCAGCATAAGAGCTTAGCGGTTTCTTCTATGGCTTCTCAAGCTGAGAATCATGGGTTCAAATCCCGGACTAGCGCATCCTCGGGTTATATTACATTTGATGTTTACCACGAGCTTAATGGTGAAATATTAACGTCGTGAGGAACCTAATTCAAACATTTGCAAAGCAAGTTAATGGTGTGTGTGTGAAGTTCCTAATCCATGTGTGAAGGGCCCGCGTGAGAACTATAATCCAAGCCCTCTCATTCTGAGAAGAAGGAGTAAGTATATGTAAGATGAAGAAAGATATTTTGGTACTTGCCTCAAATACGTGCGGGTATAGGCGAAAGTTGGTAATTCATTCTTGATCAACCTACATAATATATATAGTAAATTAATTCTTAACACATTTGCTGCGGTATGGGGTTGATGTGACCCGATTCGTGTATGGTTAATTGACAAGGTACCTAAACTAATTTGGCATAGGTCACTTTTTACAATGTGGTCTAATTCCAAAACCATTTCGAGGAATAGGGTTATTAAATCATTTTATGGCATTTTAGTAAAAAAATACTAAATGATCGTGTGTATTTTTACAAAATAATGTTTGACCTTTGTTTGACCTTTCTAATGACCTTAAACTTTGAAATTTTTTGCAAGAAAAAAAAAACGGTCCGTCTAGTTTCTCTATACTATTCTCTGTCACTTCGACGTAGTTATCATTTTGTCAGAATAAGGATACTATTTTGAAAAACATTCTTCGCGTTTTTCATATTTTAATAATGGATTTATACAGGAAGTGTTTCATTCCTATTTGTGGGAATGATTCTGTCAATAGCCCAAACAAATTAATTGTTCGCATTAGAGAAATTTTACGAGAGAAGTGGTGCCGCTAAGTTATTGTGTTGTATTTCAAAGTTTACAAGATGTACTTATTGTTGCAAGATCATTTTAATGTAAGTATGGATTAAATCCGCCAAAGAACTTTCAAGGGAACACTCCTGACCAATTTATTTTATACGTACAAAAATACTATAGCTGTAAATCGTTTTTTGTACCTATTCTTTTGGAAGAATCGGCAACTTTAGTGTTATTGTTATTGTAATATAAAGTGACATTGTCAGATGACAACTAACCATCGATTATACACATTTTTTTTTGTCTTTATGGCTGTGGTTCAGACAGATTCAACCGCGGCATGTAATTTACGAGAAGTCGTATCTCAAATTTTCAATAAATTATAAAAAAATATTGGAGTGATGATTTGCTGAAATATTCAAATGAGTTTCTTAAAATGTTCTATATTTTCGATAAAAAAAATAAAAAGGGGGGGTTAGAAAAAATGAACAATCCCAGCGAACGCGAATGATATCAAAGATTTAACCAGTCACGGTTCAGTTTACACACTCACACACTCTCACAAACTTTCACATTTTTGATACTTATACTCGTATAATAAGCAAGAAAAATATTACAAGTTGCATTACATTGCACGATCGTAAAGCGAACAAGTTTGAAGTGGGCAGTGGAGTGCCGCAATGTAATGCAGCATGCATGATTTTTCTTGCATCTCTAACTAGGTTTTAACAGTGCATGTTGATAGGATCGGTCGGAATATACTGGAAATTAGTATGTCAAACGCTAAGACATTTACATTACAACGAGTAGGTAGTTATTGCATTTCCTTTCTAGTGTTTTCTTAAAAAGTTTCACTTGTGAAAATATTTAACAAGATTCAAATTTTTCTAGGTTTTAGAATAGTAAACATAGATGGAGAACAAAAACTTCTTCAGGATTTTCTTCAGGCAATGCCACATGAAACAAATGAGACAGAGTACGATCCCCAAGAAATGAATACGCGCTTCTTTCTAATACATGATGCAGTGAATATTTTTTATCAAGCGAGCTCGAAAATTGTCAATATGAAAGCAACAGCCGACGAAGTCAATTGTGATGATTACCAATCTTGGGAATATGGAACATCTCTCTTAAGTTTCATGAAAACTGTGAGTATACTGTTAATTCTAGATCAAAAACAGAAGTAAATTTATATTTTGTACTTCCTCGAATAGGTAAATACAAGGGGTCTCAAAATTGATCTGGACTATTTCAGTAAGTGGAAGGATTGGTATCCCTTTGAATCATCGACATACTTTGCATTGAATTTCATTTCATCGAATACTATTTATAGAATATTCAGTTCCTATATTTTTTTAGGAGTAGTCTGGTTTCATTGATTTAGTATACATTACAAGTTTTCTTAATTCCAAGAACATATGTGCAAGAATTATCATAAGCTATTTAAAGACAGAATAAACAACTAAATATCGAAGTTCATTTCATCGGCGTTTTATTACAAATCTAATGTGTTATTGCAAAAAAAAACCGTTAACAGCGAGCGAGCGAAGCGAGCAAGTAAGTGGGTCTGAGCGGTAGCGACTCGGAATGTTTAGGTTTAAAGGTTAATGCGGCAGCATGCGGGAATTCATTCAATAGTGAAAGACTGATGTGCGGACAATATCATGTCTTGTATGAACGTTTATGTCGAAAACCAGATATAGTCGTATTTCACAAAATGACAACCATTATATGTTTTTCAAGTCAAAGTCAAAGTCAAAATTCTTTATTCAATTTAGGCATCAATTGATGCTCATATGAACGTCGAAGAATCAACCACCGGTTCGGAAAAAACCCTGTTGAGAAGAAACCGGCAAAGAGGGTTTTTTTTAGTAGTGGTAGAGCCATGTTGTAGTTAGCTGCTGCATCACGAATGGGCCGGCTCGTCCGGGGCAGTACCACCCTCTCACAGAACACCGGCGTGAAGCAGCAGTGCTCCTGCTGCGTTTCGTACGGTCAGTGAGAGCGCCGGGGGCCCAATACCTCTCCCCCTCCTCTATTCCCTTTCCTTTTTCCTCTCCCTTTTAGGGCCGACAACGCACTGGCATCGCGTAAAGCGCTGCGGGTGTCTATGGATAGTGGTGATCATTTAACATCAGGTGACCCACTAGTTCGTTTGTCTGGCCTCTCTAACATAAAAAAAAGAAAAAACTCAACAAGAATTATTATATCTCGTAAAACCTTTTATTACTTAATCAAAATCCGTGATTGACTGTAGATTCCCTCGCCCCTCTCTCGCCGCGAACTCAATTCAGCCAGGATTGTGCGCGTAAGTCGGCAGACAACTCATTTTCCGTCGCCGTGTGAACGAAACAGAAGTTTTGTATTAAACCGAATGTGGCAACAATCATTAAAAAGCATCGTTGTCATACCTTGATTATTAAGGGGTGATCCATTTGCGGACTTAAACACCGTCGGATTTGCTCGCTGGCTCTTTATGCATGCTTGAAATTCTAAAGTCCGCAGATTTTTAAGTGCTCCATTGGTGGTTTAGACCTTTGGCTCGCGAGTTCGTTGGCGTACTGACCGGCGGTTTTGCTCGCCAATGGATCACCCCCTTTACTACAATGGAAGGACGAATTTTAAAAACTTTGATAAAATCAGATTTATTTAGCATCGCCGGCACTGTTTTTAGTTTCCATAAAAATTTGACCTTTAGGTTTAAAATCGTCTCTTTTAATATTTCACTGAGACGGTAATGAGGAAAAGAAAAAGTCGAAAAACGCTGAATTATTGGTTGAGTGCACATTTTTTTTCCTTAGACTAAGATGGAAGGAATCACAAGATCATTAAAGTTTGATGACTATGGACAAAGATCCGATGTAACGATGGAAGTCGTGGAGCTGACCCCAGCAGGCCCTCAAGTGGTGAGTCAACTTAAAGCACTTCATAAACCCATTATCATCAACATCATTTTAGGCAGAAGACGTTCACTGCTGTACCATCAATTCCACAAGCAATGCGGCTTAAAGTGTTTGTACTTAATTTTGTTGAACTAAGTATTCATGAACAGTTTTGAGCCAACAAGGAAAATAAAACTTATGAAGCATAAAACAATTACCTTTTACGTTTTGCCATTCTCAAGTTCACTTTTTCAAGCGCCCCACTCATTGATAGTCAATTATTCGTTTTTCCGAATTTAAATTCGAACTCGTTCGACTTTTCGAAAGACAATAATTTGAATGGACTACTTTAAATTACAGTGAGTGATCTCGGTGTAACGGTGTTCAAGGTGAAATTTAAATCATGATACAAAATTAGCATTTCTAACTCAGTTAATGCTAGGGAAAACAATGCATTAAATCAATTATTAAAATTAATCTGATAAAATTTAGGATATTCATACTTTTTTAAAATTAAATCACAAACTCAATGCATGGACACTTCAAATGAAATAAGAGTAACTAAAACAATTGAGTTAATTACATTAATAATAAATGAAATCGCAAACCCCCTCAATTGTTTTAATTACTCTTATTTCATTTGAAGTGTCCATACATTGAGTTTGTGATTTTATTCCAACAAAGTTGAGCTGGACAATTAGTCCAGCATTCGTTTTGTATTACGATTTAAACTTCACCCTGTTTACGTAAATTTTCGTAAAAAAAAAACATTACTGTCTTTCTATAAGACCTATCATTTGTAATTGTCTCTGGGATCATCATAAAATGAGTCTAACACATATTAATTTGATTTACTAAATGTGTGGTACACCATGGCTTGCAAATACGGAGTAAGAAGATTCGTAAGGAGTAGTTTGTTTTAGTTCATTGATAATAATATGAACATCTTTAAAATAACACCTAACACAGTAAATTAACGTTTTGACGACAAATTATAATTAATAATAATAAGTATGCATATTACTTTTAGTCTTACTTTCTTTTTTAGATAGGGGAATGGGAGTCTGATGCTCTAATAATATCTCGACCGTATGTGCCACCCCCAGAAGACAGTGATAACATTATGAAAAACAAAACGTTTAAAGTTCTAATTTCAATTGTAAGTATTGATTGAAAGTGTCTGCCTCGACCACCCAGGGGCATAGACATTTAATCGTTAATTAGCAACAACATTTAAGCTGTTTTGAGATCTGTTCCAGATAATTGACTATTTAAGACCTAATTAGTTAACATCTAAGCCTAATCGTCTTAACTAACCAACCAAATGTGGAACGTTTACAAAAAATAAAACTTTTCCTAGATATTGACTAGGTGCATCAGGTGCCACGCCACGGAAGTTACAACTGCTTTTGTCGATTTCGCCAATGGTGAGGTTCTCATAGCCTCATGTGTAAATTTTTAAGGGCCTACGCTAGCTGACGCGGACGTCCGCTGCCTGCGCCCGCACGCGGGTCTAAAATGTACCGAAAATCCGTCGCACGCGCCCGCGCCACTTAGCGCTGTTCATACAATTTCTTATTAGACGCGCGCACGACGGGCGTCCGTTCCGGGTAATCCGCATCAGCTAGCGTATGCCCTAATACAGAAAACCAAGCAAGTGCAAGTCAGGTGACGGCGTCAAATTCTCAACATCCATACTATTAGGTACTTCTTGATCTGTAATGCCTATGTACCTGAGATGATTTATTTAAATTGTTATATGTACAGTCAAGGAAACTGAATCGAGTACCAGGGTGGAATCTTTTCACAACCAACTTCACGATTATTTTTATGGTAGATGTATGGCCTTATAAAAGTGTACATCTGGAGCATTGCATTGTATGGAAGTGAGATATGGACTATGACTCAATGGGACAGAGAAAGGCTAGAAGCCTTTGCGATGTGGTGTTGGAGGAGGATGGAAAGAGTTAGCTGGAAAGAAAAGAAAACCAACGAAGAGGTTCTTACCATGGTCAAGGAAAAAAGAATGTTACTGAAGACCATAAATTGTAGAAGGGGACATTCATTCATTCATTCATTTATTTATTCAAGAACAATATACATTGTGTTTGAAATCATAATGGGTATTTGACCAAATTACACAACATTACAGCAGAATACATACAATAATTTAATAAATACAAGACAACTAAACAAAACAATAATAAAAACAATTCAAGCCAATTAAACAAAAAAAAAACACCATGTCAATAGTTAAATTATGTCACTAAGTATATATAAAAATTCAAAACACCATGTCAATAGTTAAAATATGTCACTAAGTATATATAAAAATTCAATTACTCAAATAATGTCACTAAACAACAAATGTTCAAAAACAAAAGCGAAGTAAATCAATATTTCTTTCTGAAGGTAGCAGAAACAAACAGTCAAGTCAAACAGTTCCATTTGCAGTAATATTCAACAGAGTAAAAACACTTTTCCAACAAAAATTTCCTAAGCCTATTCCTAAACATGTGTCCATCCACATCCACATATGACGAGACACTTAATACGACACGACAATTTCTTTTTAAACCTGCTAGAAGGAAAAATAGAAGGAAGACGAGGCAGAGGAAGGCCAAGATTGACCTATTTTAACCAGGTGAAGGAGAAAGTAGGTGTCGTGTCATATCAGGAAGTCAAACGGCTGGCCGAAGACCGCGCGGAGTGGCGGTTACTCCACTGACAAGAATGGATGTATGGAATGTCAACATGACGTTTGTAATGAATGGGTTCATCCTGGTACGTGATTCAGTTTCTTCGACTGTACTAGAGCTGTTTTTTTGCCAGAATCATAAAATAATCATTTAACTGGGGAAGGACATTTTAAAACGTAATAAATTATTTCATAAACGGAACCCCGAATAGATAAAGCACGGACGGATAAGACAGATGGACATGGCGAAAGAAACACATACAAAGCTAATACCGTGATACAACGTGTCAGACAAATTTAACGAGAGCTTAAGGGCCTACCGTGTTTTTGGCACATTCATTGCATTCATTTAATCTCGTGCTGTATCAATATAAGTAAAGCTATAGTCTTGAAATTAATGTGTAAGATATTTGAGGATTCACTCTAATGACAAGTGTTTATCGAAACACGATTACTTATAGTTCGCTCGATAGAAAAAAAATCCAAAGTCGTCTCTAAAAAATAAAAAATAAATTCGTAGTACGACGCTAATACTGCACGGCAGGTCATGACATTTTGAATGTTAATAAAACAAGATGTTTTCTAGGGCGTAGTGTTACTACATTTTTTAAATATGTATTTGTTTTAGTAATAAGATGAAAATACCCAAAAACACGCAGTCCAACCAACCTATCTTGAGCCAACGTGCCTCCCCCACGCCCGAAATCGCCCACCCAAAATCGATTAGCGCGAAAAGCTCGGTAGGCCCTTAACGACCTAACGACGAGTTATGTACAGTCAGCATCAAAAGTACCTGATCACTTTTGTACCTTGTCGCTCTACAGTTAGGTGCAAAATGTCATACTTGATTGACAATTTTATTGTGTTATTACGTCAAAGTACAAAAGTGACCAGCTACTTTCATCTTTCGCCGATCGATCTTCTTTCTTCTTTCATCAATCGATCGCTTATAAATTAATTTATGGCTCAAAAAAAAAATCACTACATACCTAGTATAAAACAAAGTCGCTTCCCGCTGTCTGTCCCTATATATGCTTAGATCTTTAAAACTACGCAACGGATTTTGATGCGTTTTTTTTAATAGATATAGTGATTCAAGAGGATGGTTTATATGTATAATACATGCATAATTGCACCCGTGCGAAGCCGGGGCGGATCGCTATAAAAAAAAAAGCGAAGAAAGCCTAAAATTTCTTGACGCTGGAAAGAATTTTGTCAATGTATTTTCTTACTGTTTTCAGAAAGCAGCACCCTACACGTATCTTAAAGAATCTACCGATGCTCTAGAAGGCAATGATCGATATGAAGGATATGGTATTGATTTATTTGAAAAATTAGGTGATATGTTAGGATTTAATTGCGAATTTGAAAATAATGAGGTTTACGGCGCTTATAAAGATGGAAAACTTACTGGAATGGTGAAAGAAATTGCTGAAGAGGTTAGTAATTGTTTTAATACTAGGTAGATACTACTAAAACACATAGTGTAACCAACATAATCGTAAAAAAAATCACAACTCAGAATCGATAATCTTGCGAAATAAACTTCCACAATGTAATTTTTTATAATTAAATAAAAATAAGACAAATGTAGCTTGATTTAGTTATTATTTGTATGATTGATTAATAATGAATTCATATAGGTACGCTCATTCACTTTCACTGTCCAAATTAGAGATATTGATTATAAAACTGTCACTAAATACATCCAGCTTTCTTCTACAGTTAAAAATTCGTCGTCACTTTGAATGGCATGATTGCAACCTTCCATCCATTCTTCAGGTTCCAAAGTATGTTTTTGATAGCGGTTTTTAACTTGTTTTATAAAGCAGGGATTGAAAAATGTAAAATTCAGATAATTTAATTCCCAGCAAATTATTTTATTTTGAAAGCTAACCCGTCACATATATTATGTCATAAACGCTGAATATAGTATATTTAATATTTCGAATATTAATGAAGTTTCTATGCTTAGTTTGAGGTTTTACTATTACTTATATGAAATAGAATGAATATTCGACGGTACTCTGACTCAATCTCGTATATTAAATTTTACTAAATTGGAAAAACCACTTTAGATACAAGGCTTAAAGTGGTTATTCCAAATTCGTAAGATTTCATAATACGAGGTTGAGTCAGAGTTCCTTCGAAATATTTTTATGTGAGTAAGTTCTAGATTTTTGCATACTCTATGTTTTCACATAGAGTATGCGTGTTTTCGCACGAATCTTTACGATTAAACCAATACCTACATCCCGAGTGCCAATGTGGAAGTAATCGTATTCTACGACATTGTAATTGATGGGTACTCGGAAAGAACATAACAGTCACTTAAGCTACTTTTGAGTTAAAGCGGTATGAAAGTTAGTCATTACGAACAATAACTATGGTAACTATTTCTTTAAAAGAAAAAATATATGTATCACATATTTTCAGATATCCATACCTACTTAATCCAATGGTAAGGTATACTACTTCGTGAGCTCTACATTTTGAGATTAAAATCTAACTTTTCCAAACCATTGAAAAATGAGGCCATGTACCATTCGGGTCATTGTCATAACCCTAAAAAAAATTGTTATTACGTATCATAAAGACACTATTAATGATTGCGTTTTAATAATATCATAACGCCGGCCCCGGAGAACAAAATGATAACCACCATTATCTTAGTTTTATTTTTATGCCATATTTGGAATCCGTAGGTGCCAATGCACCAGCTCAATTTTTTTCGTAATTTTTGTACGGTAAATGACAAAATTGAAACATAATACAATACTATTCAATTTTTTTATTTATATACCTTGTAACTAGAATAAAAGTGTGCAATAATTTTATCATAAAAACTGAAAGCTCATCGCATGACAAACATCTATATTATTATGTTCTCGTCAAAATTAGATCGCTAAGTAATGATATGCGCAGTTATCTTGTTATTCTCGTCGCAAACCGCTAAAAACTGTTCGTGCAATGGCGCTCACCAAAACTACGCATTTGAAACGGAACTCTAAAACGTCTTGCCATATCGTTTTGTCACATTGCACGGGTCGAATGTAAATTGCAATGGTCTATATCGACATGTCAAGTGCTAAGGGTACGTAGCAATGTTTATTTACAATAACAAACTGCCTCTCAATGTGATCTCAAACCGGCTCGCGAAAACATTGTGTCGGCTTTTTAGTGTTCGATTTCTAAAACTATATAATTATTGGTGTGATTGGAGTATAAGTGAAGTGAGTGACAATGTACAAACAAAGGACATCGCGTTTAATGAATATTATGAATAAACTGCGACGGATAAAAATGTAGTGACTACGAATCTTATATATGATTTAAGACAAATATCTAGAGAAAAAAAAATATTGCGATGAAAATGATTCTGAATTGAACCAAGATTTCTCACCAGATGTGTCTGAATATTTGCCTAGCCCAGAGAGATTTCAAAATTTACAGCGCAGTAAGAGTTCTTCAAGCATTGGAGGAGACTCAGATTATTTAGAAAACGCCTCTCAAAATATAATAAGCACTCCATCAAATATATCGAACATTTCCCTCGTATTGAATTCTGTGAATTTTATAGCATCACCTTCAATCGTTTGTCAACAACTTAAGGGAACTCCAGAAACAAACACTAATTGTTCTATTGATTTGACACCAACCTCAACACATGAATGTATAGGACCCTCTCATAAGAATTCAAAACGATGTCTGAGTCAAATATTCCTTAACGACGCTCAGCCGTCAACATCGTCTAATTCTATAGGTATTTTTGATAACCGAGAACAAGAACTAGCGTCGCCTTTTGACGGTAATGATTTAGATGAAACATTACAGAGGAATAGTAATTGTAGCAGTGTACTCTCAGATAAAACGATTATCGGTAATTCAAGCATGACGTATAGACCTGCCCACCAGAATCCTGGCCCTCAGAGTCCTCCCTGTCACAGTTTTGGCAATGAGAGCCCGGTTCACCAAAGTCCTGTCCGTTGCAGTCCTGCCCATCAGAGTTCCGATCAGAGTTCAGCCCATCAAACTCTTGTCTATCATATTCCTGAGCAGTACACTCCCAACCATCAAAGTCTTGACCCTCAGAGATCTGCCCGTCACAGTCTTGACGGTGAGAGCTTGGTTCACCAAAGTCCTGTTCGTCGCAGTTCTGCCCATCAGAG
The DNA here is from genome assembly GCA_947563465.1 of Archips xylosteana. Lineage (NCBI taxonomy): Eukaryota > Metazoa > Arthropoda > Insecta > Lepidoptera > Tortricidae > Archips > Archips xylosteana. The sequence goes on from OX387356.1 coordinate 11,409,681, forward strand.
TCCCGATCAGAGTCCAGTCCATCAAACTCCTGCCCATCATAGTCCAGAGCAGTACTCTCCCAGCCACCAGTGTCCTAACCCTCAGACTCCTGCCTGTCACAGTATTGACAATGAGAGTCCGTTTCACCAAAGTCCTGTCCGTCGCAGTCCTGCCCATCAAGTGCCGATTACAGTCCACATCAAACTCTTGCCCATCATAGTCTTGAGCAGTACACTCCCAGCCACCAAAGTCCTGACCTTCAGAGTCCTATCCATCACAGTCTTGACAACGATGGCCAGAGTGAGGGAGACTCTGTGCACGCCAACATTGAAAGAGAATTAAAAAATAGAGTCGTGTACACCCCGGACCAGATGTACGCAATCATTATGATCGCGAAAGTCAACGGAGAAAAGTACAACGTTAAAGAAATGCTTCAAAATGAGTTTTATAACATAAAAGAACTAATAAATAATAAAATTGGGTCAAAAATGAGGTAGGGCAAAAAGTATCATGGACACAGATAATGGAAGTGAGAGTCGCTTGCTCACAGCCCTCAATTTTACAGTATAAATATGATTTTGATTCTGGATATTCTCTAATGAACATAGAACCTGTCCAAAAAACAAAAAGCAAGCGGGGAACCAAGACAAACAGCAGTTCCTTAGTCAACCCAAATCCTGCCTCCGATTTTGAACATGCCACTCAGAATATATTGAGAACTCCGTCAACTATTTCAAATATTTCGCTTATTTTGAATGCAGCAGATTTCATAGCATCACCTTCACCGACAGTCGGTGGAAATAACAAGAATTGTACTTCTGATTTGACACCAACTTCAAAGCATGCGTTGAATGAATCTTCATTGCAGCGGTCATCAAAACGATGTCTAAATCAAATATTCCAGAACTGCAACCAGCCCTCGACCTTTGATGCTTACGAAGGTGACAAGCACAAAGAACAAACAAGGACCCTTGATGCTACTGATTTTGACGAAACTCTACAACCAGAAAATAATACAGAAAGTATCTTAACGGACGAAACGATGATCAGCAATGAAAGCACAACAACGATTCAAAGTTAACCGATAATAATAAATAATAAAATAATGAAAGTCAGTGTTTCTTCTGCAGAGCCGTCAATTTTAAAATACAAATTTTAATATGACATCGATTCTGAATATTTCCGAATAAACACAGAGTCAATCCAAAAATTAAGAAGCATGCGAGGTACCAGACAGACACTTAAATCTATAGTCAGCCCAAGCCCTGTCCTTGAAACCGAACTACCAGATCAGTATTATACACCCAGCTCTTGCCAATTATATTATACGACGACCTGATTAGCTTTTGTAAGGCAGGTGATATTCCAAGCTACTATCATGCTTTTTATGAGTCCTTGACTTATGTAAAGAACTCTGAAATGAATAATGATGATGAAGATGATGATCAAGAATAAGAATCAAGTAATAAGTACCTAATAAATTGTATTGTTTTAGTTTTTTTCGAGATTCTGTTAATTTTAACCTAATAATTGAAATAAAGCCAAAGTTGATTACCATGTTATTGTTTCATTGCAATACCAGATAAATTACATTATCATAAAACAAATTTCACAATATTAACGAGAATAAGATGATATGTAACTATTATTTTTACTATTCGAACCGTAAAAATAGTAGAATAAAATGATAAAACAACCATACAATACGTATTTTAAACCCTTGAAAAAGCGGGAATAAAATGATAATCGACTTTATAAATCACAGATGATGATCGATTTCCACTAACTTCTAATTTTTTAAATAACTCCTTTATAATATGTATTATATAAGTGACACTAAAAAAAGAAGAATTCTTAAAAAATTAGCTTTCCGTAACGCTGACTATCATCAGTTTACGTCCACTTGTTTAGAAGTAATTGGCAAAAATGTGTTTTTTAATTTTCCTGAAAAGTTACGTTTTTGCGATTATCATTTTATTCGCCGGAGGCGGCGATAATAATAAAGTAAACGAAACGTACTAGACTATAATATATCAGATTTATTTATTTCTTTATTTATTCACTGTATAGTCATGTACATTTCAAAAGATGTTATAGTTGTATAAGTCAGTCCACGACGCCCTGCAAGGGCACACAATAATACTTAGAACTAAATTAAACATTTCATTGTATCGTATTTATATTAAAATCATGCATTTACATTATAAATTCATTATGATTATGTTATTTCAATTTTCAATTTAAGCAGGTGTACCTATTTAATTATTTATACATGTAATGCCCTGTAAGGACAAAGCAATATCAGAGGGCCAAATTGAGTATTTTGTTTACAATTATATTAGACACATTAACTCTATTTAAATACAATTATTATTGTTATAATTATTATATTTTAAATATTTTTTACTATAAATGTATTTATTTTTTACTTTATATCAACACAATGTAACTGAAAGTCCACTTCGGTGGACTGTTCGGATTCCACCTTTTAATAGAATGTTGCTTTAAAAAATACAATGTCTGTAATTATTGTACAAAAATGTTTTTTCCGCTAATCTACGTATGTTTTCCATTTAACATTAATAGTATTAAAAAAATAGATGGAAATTAAACACACTTTTTGCATCATTGAATCTTGTCACAACATTTTTTGTCTTTCCGGTGGACATTAATTCAAATTCTGACTAAATTAAGGAAATGGCTAAAGAACGTAAAATTGAACGCATCCACTATCGCACTATCCCTGTTAGCGGCCATTTTGCTGTGACTCGTGCGCAGAAGACGTTATTGTTGTGTTAAGGTCATGCTCTAGGCGCGAAATTCAAACTTTTTAATGTTTTTAATTTATTGTGGGTAAACGGTGTAACTGTTTAACTTCATATAGTACTTGCGCCTATAAAACAGTGTTCTTTATATTATTGTGTAAAGTTTTTCAAGAATAAAGCTATTAGCTTGAAATACAAGTTGTCAAAACGTTCAAAGTCCGAATTTCTATGTTTGACAACTTTTATATCAAGCTAACAGTTTTATTCTTAAAAAGCTTTACACAATAATATAAAGAACACTATTTTACAACTGCAAGTATCATATGAAGTTAAACAGTTACACCGTTTACCCAAAATAAATTAAAACCTGTAAAAATTTTGAATTTCGCGCCTAGAGCGTGCCGTTCCACCTTAAGAAAAATATTTAGTGGTGTCAAAGTTGAGTTGTCTTTCCGGTTACTGCTTTATTATGCTAAATAAATCACTATAAATTCATCAATCATTTTTAATAACTAGTTAAGCAATTAAACTTTATAAATATACCTTGGCTTTTGAAATAATCTATAAACGGCCGGTGGTGTGAATGATTTTGCGAGAAAAGTCCATTCGGTGGACGTCTTTTTGGTGGAACTTTTCCATATAAATCGTGTTTTTAAATTGTTGATCTCAGACAGATACACAGTTTTGTTGTAACGTAAAGTAAGAGTCGTAATATACCTTTGATTTTTATAAATCACGTGTTTCATTTTTTGGCGAAAAAATTTCCAAGGCTTGACAATGACCCATTCAAATAAGTTACCATTCTTTACAAATTCAAAATTGTAAAAAGTAAATCTTCATCGATATCTAATTGCCTCAATTTTATTTCTTGTCTAAACATGAACGGGTTTAAATATACGGCAGTCGTAAGTTTGCGTACCTGCTAATGTACAGTGGGCTTCAAAAGTGCATGGACATCTCGGGGCGATAATCGCGTGAGCAGTGTTTGATCGTTTGTGTTCATGTTTCGATGAGAATTAACTAGATGGCGTTGTGAATTGATGCAGCGAAGTGGCCGTTTTCTGCATCTAGTTTATGTAGCAAACTAAACCGCTATTTCGAACCATCTTCTAATAGCAGCTGTGGCTAAACGGTTACACGCATTAGCCAAGTAACTGGTATATGGAATTGGTTTATGGTTCGAATCCCAGATCAGAGTGCTATTTTTGTTTTTCATTTACTTGTTTTTTTTTTTTAAATATATATCAAATATGTATTTTATTATCTGTGTAATTAAAAAATATCTTTGATCAGAAAATAAAATAATACAATCTTTTGATATCAAAAATTTTATTTAAATCCATAAAAGAGCAATTTCTCAATAATATTATTTCGTTTTCACCGATGTAAGGGAACGTGCAGAAACTATAGGCGGCAGCACTAATGCGACAGAAAAACTATGCGGACAGTAAAAAAAACTTATCAAGTCAAAATTGATGGCACCAGTTGGCAGCACCGTCTATGTGCACGTTCCCTACAGCCATCTAAATAATTATTGAGGTATTATTAGCTTAAGTATTCGTTTCCAAAATTGGAAAGAAGATTGAAGCTTCACCACAATAAAAATAAATAAAATTATTAGCAACTAGATCTTTAAATTGGAGACCGGGTTAACATAATTAATGAATGCATAATATTAATTATGTAATTTATGTTCTGTATGAAGTAACTTGTAACTTGGCGATAATTTAAGTTCGAGTAACTTCAAAGCATAGTGTGTTGTGTTTCAAAAATAGCAAAAAAAAACAATTTACAGTTAAAAAATAGGAAACAAATAAGTAACTCATAAAGAATTGAAAACTAAATTTCATTCAATTTTATACACTTATACCTACTTAACATAATGGCTAGATATTAACCCGGTCTGGTCAAATAACAGTTCACTTAATACTTAGTGTAACCTCCTCCCTGTTCAATAACAGCTTGCATGCGGGAACGCATGGAATTCACGAGATTTTCACACAAATTTGAACCTCGAATATTATCCCATATGTTAACACAATGAGCCATTAACGCCTCTGGCGTTCGCTCATTGTGACTATCCCAACGTTGGACTATAATTCCCCATAAGTTTTCGATGGGGTTCAAATCTGATGACCTAGCGGGCCAAGGAATTGCACTAATATTGTTGTGCTGGGCAAACCAGTTCCGCACAACACGTGAACGGTGAATGGGACAATTATCTTCCACAAACTTTACGGATGGTAATTCTTCCTCCGGATACACAGTTCGAACAGTGGGCAACATGGTTTCTTCGAGCATTTGCGCATAATCAGCACCATTTGCTCGATTGGGCAACCGCACCAGTTCTCCCGGCCCAGCTGCACTCATCCATCCCCACATGTTTATAGTAATACGACCAGATTCCGTATTGGGCACTATGTGGTCGCTATTATATCGTGTGTTGTTCCTACGCCATAAACTCAGACGCCCATGTTGGCTGGATTTAAATGTTTTTTCGTCGCTAAATATGACGGTACTCCAGTCAAAATCCAAATGCTCCATGGCAAATTCTAACCTTGCCCTTTTGTGGCGATCTGTGAGCAAGGGCTTAACTACATGCCTGCGATGATGAATTCCCTCGTTATGCAGAGCACGACGAACAGTGGCCACACTCGTGTCAAAAACACAGGCATAATGTTTGGTTGAGAGGAAACCGTTTTCCTCATAATCCGTAACCATGCCTTGACGTTGTGTTGAGTCTATGAGGCGTGGTCTACCTGATCTTGCACGGTGTAATAAATTCCCTTCGCTTTCATAACGGTGCACCCATAAAACAACTGTCTTCCTCTGTAACAAATATAAAAATAAATTAAATTAAACTATAAAGGTAGGTAAATGATTAAAGTATTAAAAAAATATTAATTTGACATAGTTAGTAGAAAAAAATACTTACGTTTAAACCAGTCTCTCTGGCGATTTCCGACAATGTTTTGCCTTCACCGTGCAAAGCAATAATTTGTGATCTTTTAACTAAACTGATGTTACATCGAGAACTCATGTTAATGAAATAATGGAGTAAGTGTGGAAAAATACAAAGAAAGCAAATCGAATTACAAATACCTAGGTAGCAAGCAAACGAATGAGAATAATTCTTTGTGGAAATTGGTCTGGTGTTAAGTAATTTTCAATCTACCCTCTTAGCAAAATATTAAAATTCTAATTATTCACATTTACACGTAAGTTAGACAAGGATACAAATATAAGGTAATATACAATTCTTAGTTTCACTCGTTAATCTAATGTCTCGATGGCCGAGTTGCTAACAGAGTGGCTGTATATGCTTACAAACGGCCAAAGTGAATCGGGTTCGATCCCGAGCTCGAGATTTGGCAAAAATATTTATTTAAGCTTTTTGTCAGATTTGAAACTTGGCTTGTGATAAAAAGCCGTGGTGGAAGAGTGGTTTCACTTAATATGATGGCCTCTCAAGCAGAGGATCGTGGGTTCAAGCCCGGGCTCGCACCACCGAGTTTTTCGGAATTTATGTGCGAAAGTGCATTTGAAATTTACCATGAGCTTTCTGCGAAGAAATTCAATGGTGTGTGTGAAGTTCCCGACCCGCACTAAGCCCGCGTGGGAACTACGACCCAAGCCGGTCTTACAATCTCAGATGAGCCCTGTGCCCTGCAGTGGGACGCATATGGGCTGGGATGACGATGATGGTGATGATGATGCGATGCTTGTCCATGCATGTCAATGTTTTTTCACGTGCGGCCTTCTGACATTTTCCATTGATATTTTTTATAAGTAGTATACTCGTATGGTAAGTGTATACCTATGTAAGTATTATATTTAATGTCGTTGTTTCATCATCATCATCATCATAATAACTGCCGGAAGACGTCCACTGCTGAACATAGGCCTCCCTCGAGACTCACCAAACAGGTCGGGTCCGTGCCATCCGCAACCAACGCGATCCCGCAACCTTAACCAGGTCGTCGCTCCATCTTGTTGGAGGCCTACCTACACTGCATGTTCCGGTCGGTGGATGTTTATTTGTTTATATATATTATATTTCTATTGTATTTAATATTTATTGCCTAATAGCTGCGTTTCTCCTTAAAAAAATTCGTTAATCGAACCTAAATAAAAACTTTTTGAGAACTTAGTTAATCAGATAATATTACGGTTGAGATATTTATACAAGAAGATCAGCACGTAACGAATAGTTTTGAAAAGTTAGTATAAAGATTACCCTCAGTTTAATTAATGAGGCACATCCAAGTAAGTATATTATTCAACATTCAACCTAATGTCGCAGTTCAATACAGCTGCCTTCAAAAAATCTGTGAAGTTAAATTACGGTAGTCCAACAATCGGCAACAAACATAATCTATCTAGCTGTATCTACGCATTAGCTAGACAAGGATGCAAAGATTAAGTAAAATATACGATTGTTAGTTTCACTAGTTATCATAATGTCTCGATAGCCGAGTGGCTAACAGAGCAGGCGAAGATGCTAACGGATGCAATTGGCCAGAGTGAATCGGGATCGATCCCCGGCTTGTGTGAGGTTTAAGAAAAATGTTTTTGTTAGATTACCAATGTTACAGATTCCAAAAAAATACAAAAAGATAAGCCTGAGCAATCCGCGTTCGGCATACGAGAGTTCGGTTATTTGCAGCGTTAAGCAAATTATTCAAATATTTGTTAAACATTGACATGACGAATTATTACAATATTTATAAATTAATATGAATTGTGAAGAAGAAAAATTCCGAGCGAACGTATTTTTTTCATATAATATGGTAATACAACGCCATCTCGTAAGATTCGATTGAACTAGTACGGCTTATATGGTAGCTACTGGCACTCGTTTTCCCTTCATAGGATTTTTGCTTTGCTTTGTCCATGCACTTTTGTCGCCGACCGTACACATAATAAGATCCTAATACTTCGTGACCTTGTAAACGTATTCTACAAAAAAGATTTACTTACTTACTAGACTCGAATAACCGCTTACTGACAAAAACACTAATACATTCTATATATTTTATCTGCTTCTGATAATTATTTAATCAGTTATAATCATAATTATATTTTGACATATTGCAGAGGGCAGATTTCGCAATTTGTGATTTTACCATTTTAACTGAGCGTCAAGTGGCCATTGACTTCTCTATACCTTTCATGTCTCTTGGCATCGGAATACTCTATAAGGAGCCCAGTAAGCAACCGCCAGAAATGTTCTCCTTCATGGCGGTCTTTGCACCGGAGGTCAGTAATGGTATTGGTATCTGTTGGAGTGTGAACGCAACCTCCTTAAATTAAGCCTAATGTTTTATACTACGCTTATGTTATGTATGACATTGCTGTAGGGCCTGTAGGTATGTGTCAAGTCAACTTTTACTTTTGGTAAAGCCTCCGTACCGACAACAACTCTCTGCTTTTTATTTCCCTACCTATACACTAACTTGTACTTTCCATTTACTTCCATTCAGTATCAATGATATTGATTGCTTACTAGCCATGTTAGATGGAAAGAGCGACATCTAGCAACCAGTTACACTTGGATCCGTTCGGGTTACTGCCACCATCTTCGTTCGCTAATTCGCTAATCCTGCCCCTAAGTGCTTGCGTATGTTTTCCAGTATGAAAAATAATAAATACAAACAAAATTAGTAGTAGTTTAGTTTTGCTTTTTGTCTTGTGTGGATTATACTTTTACCCACATTTTGAACTTCTAGTGTTGAAAAAGTACCTTCATGCCTGTTATTTTTCTAACAAGTGGCTTGCAAACGTTTTTAATTCTTAGATAAGTCTTAGGTCTTTGTATTTACCACATTGGTTTCTTAATTTTAGGTGCATGTACAAACATTATATAATATTTAGGTAGAACTTGGTCTTAAAATTTGCATGTTATAGAACTTAGTGTATTTTTCGGTGTTCGCTTATACTAAGTTTAAATTATTATGTTTTAGCATTTTTTCGATAAGTGAAATGTAAAATTTCTTTGAGAAATAAAGTTCTTTAACCACAAATACCTTAAAAAAACTGCCGTAAGAAGTATTATAACTTGATTATCTATGTTTGTAATGCATGCAATGGCTCTGGGGTTCAGGATTGTCTTTACTGAACCAAACTGAAACTGAAACGTCGAGGAAATTTTATCAATACGGATAGTCCTAATTAAATCCCGGATGTTACTAAATAAATATGAGTGAGAATCACGAAAATTTAAAACATTATATTGCTTACTATATTGCTAAAAATCACTAGGTAAAAGTTGCCGGCATTGAATGCTTAAATATACCTATAGGTTTTGCTCTTCTCCAGGTTTGGTACTACATGGTCCTTATACAGGCCCTTTTAGGAGTGGTAATGATCGTGGTGGGCCGGCTGTCCAACAAGGAGTGGCAGAATCCGGTGCCATGTATCGAAGAGCCAGAAGAACTCAGCAACCAATTCAGCTTTGCCAACTCTGTCTGGCTTATCATCGGCTCCGTCATGCAGCAAGGATCAGAAATTGCACCCATGTGAGTGGAAATGTTTCCTTCGTTTTGAAAATGAGTCATGCATTTCACCAAGTGATAAAACAGAGAGTAATTTCTGGTGCTAAGGTTGTCTGTCTATGACATTCAACGCGGCAAGGAGGCTAGTGTGATAGGCACGATTGCACCAGAAATGATGCAGGGCGGGTTATTTACTTAGTCAAGGTACCTAGAAATTAATAAATTAAATTGGACGTATGTATTTATATATACTAAATTGTTATTAAAATTATCTATCTAACAAAACCCACCTCTAATTTTTGTAAAGTTATCGAGCTATTTATTTATTTCGTTGATTTCAGAAACTTGCTATTTAGGGGTTTTCGGAAACGAACCATCGATCTAGCTTGATCTTAAAAATAAAAAAAAATAAATATCACGGGACAATTCACACCAATTGACCTAGTCCCAAAGTAAGCTTAGCAAAGCTTGTGTTATGGGTACTAGGCAACGGCTAAACATACTTATATAGATAGATACATACTTAAATACATATTAAACACCCAAGACCCGAGAGCAAACATTCGTATTTTTCATACAAATATCTGCCCCGACACGGGAATCGAACCCGGGACCTCAAGCTTCATAGTCAGGGTCTCTATCCACTAGGCCATCTGGTCGTCTATCTTACCTCTGGAAAATAAGATAAGTAATTTCTAATTTCACTTCTATCCTCTGCCTGGCCTGCGCTTATACAAAGCGTTGCACTTTCTAACTGGTGTCTTGGGTTTGAATCCGGGTCAGACGTGAAATATTTTTGTTTATCTTGATTAGGGTTGCGGAGCCAAAATGTCAAAAACGGAACCCTTATAGTTTCGCCATATGTCTGTCCGTCCATCTATCCGTCCATGAGCGGCTTAGCTCAGAGACTATTAGGGCTAGAAAGCTGTAATTTTGCATGGTCATGTGTAGCAATTATCTATATATTTTTATCGTTGCATAGGTCTTTTAAAATCATTTCAAGAATATGAAGGCAATTTTTCGGTGTAGTGATTCGTTTGCGAAATTTCAACTTTAAAGTGCTAATTTTTGTTTTTTCGAGCGTCTTCCGCCCCCTCTAAAAGCTAAAATTGTGGTATGTATAAAAATGTTGTAAAAATATCAGGATGGGAGGAAATATGTCAAATTAACACGGAAAACTATAGTGGCTAAGTTTGCTTGAGAATTATTAGTAGTTTAAAATTGTAAATAGCAGCCTGAACTATAAAATATTGCTTGTTTCATACGGACACTATAATTAATAGTAAAATTAATAAAATATACAAGGATTTTTCTTAACGGCTGCGGAATCCTATCCTGGGCGTGTCCGACACGCTCTTGGCTGGTTTTTATTTTTATTTTGTACTTATTAAAGTTTTTGATTTTCACAAAAAAACTGTATTTCATAAAAGAACTACTACTAATAATAAAGTAGGTAATGTATTTACGATGCAAAAACGTAAACTTTACTAGATGTACGAGTATTACACAAATAGATCATAACTAAACTAGACTACCATAAGTCAAATACTAGCTAAGTGTTACGTAATTTATGAAATCCTTAACATATTTACAAATTACTCACCGCAAACACAATCGTGGTAAGTTAAGGCTCCTTTCTTCAAAAGGCTTCTCAATTTAATGTATTGCATTTCAGAAGAAATTCCATAACATAGCGCCGGCAAAGCAAAGAAAATTTTACTCGATGGAGTAGGTAAAGTAAACGTCCCTCTGCTCGACACTCAACACTGACCCAATACATGGCACCTTCAACCTTATGTCATAGTAAGAGAGGTGACAGATGGGTGTCATCTACTGGGCGTTCAGGTGTCGAGCATTGGTACGTTTACCTTAATGTATTTTTGAGAATAAGATTGAAATTAAAATCAAACTTGACCATGAAGTTGACTGATTTAAGAGAGACGAGCCTTAAGGCTTACGTAAATGCTTGAAATGTGTAAAGTATTCATATATCAAAGGTGAATGCTCATAATTTTTGCTTTCAGTGCTCTAGCTCCACGCATGATTACCAGTATATGGTGGTTTTTCACCATGATCATGGTCGCCTCGTACGTCGGCACTTTAGTAGCCTTTCTTACGGTGGAGAAAAACGTTTTGCCATTTACAAACGTGAAAGAACTGTATGAACACACATCTCTTAAGTATGGTTGTAAAGATGTTGGTTCCACCAAGACCTTTTTCGAGGTACGTTAAATTTGTAAGTAGACAGCTACCCAAAGCAAATTCTGGAGTTTTCATATAACACGTCAAATTATCGTTACATATTCTTGATTATTGCTGGCTTATATTTGTTATGTGATAGGCATACGGTACGTCTTCTTATTTTTATCATCATCATCATCATCATCATTTCAGCCGAAAGACTTCCACTGCTGAACATAGTCCTCCCACCAAGGCTCGCCAAACTTACTTTTATAGGTTACTACCGCAACTCCGTCTGCGAAGAATAGGGGTATAAAAAATAGCCTACGACCTACTAGTATTCTCAGATCTACCAAATGTAGAGAAAAAAAATCATAAAAGTCGGTCGAGCCGTTTCGGTGGAATTCGATATTACCCGTGACACGGGATTTTTATATATTAGAAAAATAGGAGATCTTAAAGATAGGTATGCAAGGGCCCTGTGAAAAATATTTTTTTTTATTTGAGTTTTTTTTATATGAACTAGTCTGATTTTACGTATTTTTGTATCTAAATAGTCTTATTTGGATATAAAAATACGTAAAATGAAATGTTTAACTCTATTTTGTATGGAACCGCATCGGCTTTCACTCTTTTTGTGAAATAAAGTTGGTTGTCATTGTTACAAAAATAATCAAGTACCAAAATTGTTTTTTCGTCCTATTTTGTCAGAAGAAGAGTTTTTGTTAATTTATCGCTTTTTCTTATGTCACGCTTTCGTTACACTTTAAACTTTGACTTTCTATGGTTTTCAGTCATTTTTGTGGTAACTAACTCAAAGAACATTTGAGTTTAAGAATTTCATCAGTAAAGTATAACAGATTCGTATCTTTTGCATACGATTATACATTCGACATATTATTCTGAAAACTATACTTAAGCAAATTTATTTGTATGTCCAGCAGTGGACGAGCATAGCCTGATGATGATGATGATGATGATGATTCTGAAAACTGTCACTCTCGTCATAAGTTACCGAGAGTACCAGGACTGCATGAAAGTACAGTCAGTGTCAGTCGCTGATCACTTTAGTACTTGGTCGCAATAACCAGTTATTCTGCGAAGTTTGAAATAGGGTGACGGCACCAATCATTGACATGTTAAGCAGTAGTTCCCCAGTAATGGACAGTAAAGATTCAATGCTTTATAGCCCACCATACATGGACTTTACTAGTTATCTGAGCATAGTGTTGATAATTTAAAAATATAGTGTGTTAGTTTCTTGAAATTTGGGTTTACGGAAAAAAATGTTCATAATTGTGCCTTGTCCATTACTGGTGCGACAGTTGTCAAAACACTAAAGTTTTCAGCGACGACAGAGGCCGACCGTACTTTGATTTGGGGGAATAAAAAAACAAAACCGGTTTCTGGTTTGTAATTTGAACTTATTACGCGTGTTGCTGCACAAAAACATCGAACGTAATTAATTACCTATGCTTTTTCAGAGTCAACCACCAGGTAGCATGTACCGAAACATGTACGAGAAAATGGTTGCTAATAATTGGAATGTTGACGATAATGACAAAGGAGTTTACAGGTACATTTTAGTACGTTACTATTACTACAGAGGCCGGGAAGTCAGGGGTTGTTGGCCGAATATTTTTATACGGGCGAGCGTCAGCGAGGTCGCATAGTTTATGAGGCTGGCAACTCCATTTCCCGCCGAGGTTTGTTTAGTGCTTTTCTCAAACATGCAAGATGCAACGAAATAAATTAAAAAAAAAACTCCAAAAAAATCAAAGTTTTATTTAAAGGAAAATACAAGTAGGTACACTAGATAAAAATATAACTAACATATTTATTACTATTTATTTAGTTCCATTTCCAAATCGGATTTAATAGAAAACAGAGATAGTTTGTAAATATTTATTTGTAGTAAGCGTAGTGGTAGAATGTCATAATGGACCATAAAACAAATATTGCTTATAGTTTTTTTATTGCCATTGCGTGCGTGCGTGCGTGCGTACGTGCGTGCGTGCGCGCGTGCTTGCGTATCTGTTTGTCTGCCTGTGGCATCATAGCTTTTAAACGGGTGAACCGATTTTGATGAGGTTTTTTTTATTTGAAAGCAGTTTTCTTGCCGATGAGACATGTTTCATCAAAATTGGTTAAGTTGTTTCAATGTTATCAGCTACTTTGTTAGCTGCTGATGGGATCTTAGCCGCATAGTAGGCATTTACTTTATTTTCAAACATATATGTGACCTAATTGATTTGGGGATTTTTTTAATTTTTAATTTATAGTTAGGTATTTAGTAAATAAATATACCTTTTTAATATTCCACAAGGGCCGAGCATGATACTTATGCGTTATTTATGGAGTCCACGTCCATAGAATTTTATAAAGAAAGACATTGCGAGTTGATGCAAATTGGAGATCTTCTGGACTCGAAAAGCTACGGAATCGGAATGAAAATGGGTATGCAATGCATAATTTCTTTGTCTAAACTTTTAACTCTTTGATGTACCTATGTAGGTATAAGAATTGATAATAATATTTTTCTATTCTAATATCAGGTACGCCCTATAAAAAAATTATAGACGACGCACTATTAAAACTCAAAGAGAATGGCGAGCTTCAAAAATTGAAAGATCTTTGGTGGAAAGAGAAAAGGGCAGGGAAATGCGGGGTAATAATAACTTTATTTCAATAAAATCTCATTACGGTTTGTGAATAAAATTTTCAATTTATTACGGTGTAAATTCTAGCAACAAGAAGCACAGAAAGAAAAACCATTGGACATGAAAAATATGCAAGGGGTGTTCGTAGTGTTGAGTGCAGGTTGTGTGCTCGGGCTGATCATCTCAATACTCGATATGCTATGGGGAGTCTTCAAACGATCCGTCAAATACAAAGTACGTATATTTACTTGTTTATGTAACACTGATAAACTCAAGAGAAATAAAAACTGGTTAAGTTCTATACAACTCTGTAAAGAAACCGTCGTGTTTTGTTTTCTATACTATTTGTTACGTTTTTATAATTGCGTGGCAACTAATAATAACTAATGCACTTTTAAATGGTATAATATTTTTTTGGGTTTCGGCAAGGTAAATCCGATTTGATTGAAATTGCCTATTTTGACTTTGCTAACTAAATAGCGAAAAGAACCTCACTCACACCAATATATCAGATGTGTATAAAGAAAGGTTTATTTTTTACAGACGACCTTCAAATACGAATTGGTCGAAGAGCTAAAATTTGCTATCACGTTTAGCGGAGACATCAAACCTGTAAAGCGTCCTGCAAAGTCTGATGGTACGAGTAGTGCTGAAGCTTTAGCCGAGGCAGAAGCTGAAGCCAAAGATGAAGTTCGGTCCTTACGATCAGCTATGTCTGGTAGATCCACGGATTCCCGTAGAACGTGTCATTCGCACAGTTCACGCCACTCTGCTTCTAGCTTAAGCGTAGCCCTTGCAAGAAGACGTAAATATTCTTAAAACAGAGCTGAGAGTTTTAAAGAAATTTGACAAAGTGGATTTAACCTCTTAAGTTTTAAATACATCAGTGTTATTTAAATTAAGACATGTTTGCGTAATGAATTACCATCATTATGTTTTCAATTGAGAGAGAGAGAGAGAGAGAGAGAGAGAGATGTTTATTTACACATATTCGATACACAGGAAATACAGTTGACAGGAAAAGATACAAATATAAATCATCGAATAGTATAAATTGGGCCCCACTCAGCATAATGTTGCGGCAAGCCGCAACGCTGTTTTTCAGTGGGACCCATTTAAAAACTAAACACAGAAAAAAAAGAAATTGCGTGTGGCATTTAATTTTGTATTTCTACCTACCTAATGTTCTGTACGCCCATTGACAAGAAATAGAAGACCACATCATGTACTTAACAACTCTGTGTCTTACATTCTACCTTTGTATGTTCTACAAATAAACATTTTTGTTATTCTTATTGCTGCAAAATATATACCACGATGAAGTACCTATTTTTGTTTAGCTCTCGAAATTTTGACGCAGTGGCATGCATCTCTGGTTAACTGAAGAAGCGTCAAATTATCCGGAACTCGTTAAAAGTTATCACTAGATAGGTATCTACATCCCGTAGAAAACATGAAATGAAATGATTAGTTTTACTAGCATCTATCTATAAAAGCTGTAGCGTAAGGTGGTGTACTTACTTGGATATTTTCTACGGTTCAATTACACACCAAATCAAATAAATAGCAGACTTTTATAATTACGATAATGATTAGACATGAATCTTAACAGTTTTCCTTGACAATCTTCAATCTTTTCTTAGCAGATTGTTTCCTTTATGGTTTTGATACATGGAGCATTACATCAGTGTCCAACTCGCAACGGACACCGCCCTTTGCGACCGCGATCTCTCATGCTGCCTCCATTAGCCAAACAAATTGCCGGAGAAGTTATAACATTACCCGGCCTTGTTGAGTAAATCAATTTTTACCAACGTCATTTAATTTTGTTACATTTTACTAATATTTAAAACACGAAAGATTGTGCGTGTGTTTATGTGTGTGTACATTTGTTACTCTTTAACGCTAAAATGGCTGGACGGTTTAAGCCGCAATTTGGTATGTAGGTAGCTGGATCTTGAAAATAACACATCTATTGTCATTCTATGTACCATTATTTTATTCGCTTAATAAGTGTCGCTGCGTAAGTGACTATAGAAAAATAAACTGAAAAATGTCGATATGTATAGTAAAAATTTTGTTTCTAAACTCCTGACCAGTGGTGGTGTAGGGGTTTAGCACGCAGCACGGAATGCTGATGACCTGGGTTCAATTCCCAGCGCTGGTCTCTTTTTCTGAGTTTTTTCTGTGTATCCATGTTTCAGTTTGTATTTAGTATGAAAATATTCTTGATTACTATACTTAATTAAAACAGAAGAAACGCAAGAAGATACTAAATTGTTACATACGATATTATTATCATGTTCAGTAATTTTACGCAAAAAAATATAAATATTAAGACCTTTATGTAAGCGAAGTTTGTGTTATGGGAATCTACTAGGCAACAAATAAACATACTTAAATAGACATGTACTTACTTAAATAGAAATTAAACACCCGAGACTCGAAAACAAACATTCGTATGTTTCAAATATAATGTCTGCCCCGACCGGGCATCGAACTCGGGACCTCAAGCTTCGTAGTCAGGTCAGGTTTAACCACCACTGGGCTATCCGGTCGTCAACTCATATTATATGTATAAAAAAATGAGCTGTGAAAATTTTCAATGCATTGTAAATTATATTTTTAGTTAGGTACTTCAATTGAGTTGTCAAAGTAGTAACGTCACAGCTCACTATTGCCTTTCTAGGGA
This sequence comes from Archips xylosteana, assembly GCA_947563465.1. Classification (NCBI taxonomy): domain Eukaryota; kingdom Metazoa; phylum Arthropoda; class Insecta; order Lepidoptera; family Tortricidae; genus Archips; species Archips xylosteana. The sequence goes on from OX387356.1 coordinate 11,426,453, forward strand.
GGAATCACCTGTTGACAGCTTTTAAATTTACGAGCGTCTTACGTCGATTGATTGGTGGTGTCAAATACCCTATTTTACTGTGTTATATCGTACTCTACTCCCCTTGCAGACTTTGAACCCTCTGTCCGTGGTGACCTTTGGCCCTGGAACGGCCTTCATTACAGAACCCTCTTCACAAGAGAGCATGGACACTGGACAGCCACATTTCTCAAGCCACGTGCTAATTAGTGGGTGACGCGTGTGACGCATGGCATGCGAGTGACCGACATGTTTTTTGGACGCACGAGAGCTAATCGTCACTATTTTGAAAACAGCTGCCTACGAGTAAATCCTCAATGCACGGGAAATTAAATTAGCGTAGTAAGTTTAAAATGTTTGAGCTGCGAGATTTTTTTAAGCGGTGAGCATATACTGATATGTATAGCTAAACCGTTCTAATGAGTCATCGCGCGCGGGCCGTTCGCACCTCTCTTGGCCCCTTTGTCGTCATACCCCCAACCCCTGTGCCGCGCGGGAGAGGATTCATTTAAACAGTCTAGCTATAATACTCAGTGTTTTTGAAACCCGCTTCTTTTGAGAAAGAGAGACATTATGATGAGAAATTGGTTCCAATAACATCAAGAATAGGCCTTTGGGGTTTCAATCTAGTAATGATAATAAATATAAGGACAAAAAATAATACTAAGACTCCTTTATTAAAATTTTTAGCTATTTGTACTTAGTTGCTTTACTACGAGTAGCATTAACAGTTAAAGAATAATGGGCAGATATGTATGGAACCCAGCCTCATCAAGTCATCACCAATAGGAGTATAATTTAAGTAGAATTATCGATCCTACCATTTGCAATAAAATTGTTATTAAGACGACTAGACTGTGTAGGCGAGGAGAATTTACATAAATATGTATAGGACGAACGCAAAAAACAAATATTTTTAATGAAATGACTTGTAAACTCACGTATTTGAGGGCTGATAACTCGCTACTCAGTTGTTTTTGAAGTTTGTTTTCATTTTAGAAAATTAAGCTTAAATAACTAGCTTTCACTTGGTATGGATGCGGTTCGTATTGGAAATGCAGGCCAATTTTCCCATCATTCTTTAAAACAATGATAGCTAAAGATGGGTCCACAATTAATCTGTCAAATAAAATTATTTTCAGACGAGAATTTTTACATTTAAATTTACAATTTTATTGTTTCCTCCTTTACGCAACAAAATTTTGCATAGCCAAATCACTGGTGTATCGAGCGTTATTTATTTCGATATTGATAAGAACAGCACTGCATTGGTTGAACAGGAGCAACATTTTGTGCATATTTGTCAAACTAGTTCGGTTCATTTGATTTGTAATCAATTTATTGTACGTCAAAACCTTTTCGAACTCTTAATTATTAAGCATGTAGATCAGCTTCAAACAAGTGTTACGCAATATTTTTCTAATTAACCCTTATAGTAATGACGGTTCAGGCGTTTCAAAGATTTAGGGAATCCACCACATGATTAGTAGGTAGCTTTACTAAATTTTCTCATTCGTGCCATTTGTACCGCATTACTCTGCCTCCTACTATGCAGGGTGTGGCGAGAATGGTGGGATTGCGCCGACCTTTCAGATCTCGGCGTGGGAACAGGGTTTAATCGTTCATCGTCATCTTTCTGGGATTCTTCATCGTCAGCTTTGGATTTTTTTGATCCACCTGAGCCGCTGCCTGAGGGTTCTCTATGACGGACAGGCTTCGTTTCCGCATCGCCAGTAACGATAAACTTTATCTCTGCTTTCAACTCTTCTAGGAACGATACCTTAAAAAAAAACTGTTGTTTCATAACTGAATCTAATTTAGCTGGTCAAACATATCTCTTCTGTGTGTAAATCAAAGAAGTGTAATTAAAATATTTGGTACCTAAATAAGTATCAAAGTTATTACTTAAAACAAGTTGTTTATAAAATGTGGAATATTTCAGGAAGTGATCGTTTTAGTCTGACTGAACACCTCTGTAAATATTTTTTAGGTTTTTTGTGGGTGACAAATGTATACAATCATCGACATACAAAGCACCACGTTAAGGCGTGAGTCATACCAAAAAATCTTTCAAACTAACGTAACCATCAGCTGAAATATTCCTGAATAATTTTGAAACACCTTGTGTGAAACTATTGGACAAAATACCTTTTCCTGATGAGAAATTAGCCAAACATCGACGATCATCTCTAGGAAGGCGCAGAAGACTGCTAAGCCAGAGCCCGCTGCGAGCACGATGAACACACCACCGACATTCGCCAACACTAAGGGTTGCGCTTCTCCACTACTGTCATCGTCATCCTGAATAAAAAATCCGAGGAACTAGTTTTTATCTAGCATAAAAAAAGTTGCTTTCTGGTCTGTTTCTTTGTCTGTACATACGTTAACTCCTAAACCACGCAACGGATTTTGATGCGATTTTGTACGTATGTATGTGTGTATTTCGGGGACGGATCCCCTAAAACGAAGAAAGACAGATCTAAAAATTTATAAAAATTCAAAATTTGTTACCTATGTATTGTATGTGCTACCTTAATAACGAAAAGGATGATATAGACCGGGATTGGCAGTCGCCATAGTACGGATCGGCCGCGGTTTTTGTAGTTCGATTATTAAATCTAGATGGCGCTGAAATAATAGCCAGAGGCTTTGAAGGCAAAACAATAAGACTACAGATATTTCATATCACTGCAAATGTATTATTATGCAATATTTTTGAAAAATAATACATTTGTAGTAATATGAAACATCTGTAGTCTTATTGTTTTGCCTTCAAAGCCTCTGGCTATATTTCAGCGCCATCTAGATTTAATAATCGAACTACAAAAACCGCGGCCGATCCGTACTATGGCGACTGCCAATCCAGTCTATATCATCCTTGATAACGATCAGTTTGATATCTGTGCATTCCAATGCAAGAGTGGGGTGGAGTGAATGCACAGTAGTCACCATAAACATCGAAGCATTCAAGATATTCGAAATATCTGAACACGTCTGTATTGTCAATCGCATACGTGCCTGTTCAGATATTTTGAGCACCTTGATTGTACACCACATCCTGTGCTACAAATACGGCTTATCGTATCTCCTCCTTTTTTAAATCGGCTAAAAATACAATGTAACAATTATGCCCTAGGCCTAGAGGTAAAACTGACCGCACACGCTCCGCCGCCTCGTTTTTCCTTCCACCATTTATCCTTTATTCTCGTCAATTTTCCTTCTTCTTGTAGCTGTAGAATGGATTCACTCATAGGTTGCCGATACGGACTGTCTGCAAAAGAATGCGTTTGATAAATTAACTTTATTCCTAATTTCATGTCATTTTAAAAAGTTTTTTGAGTAAAAAAGTGCCTTAGGTAACATCGGTATAGATAGATTGTTATAAGTAGATATAGTCAACCAAAAATACCTTTACCAGCAGAGCAGCTAAGGTTCAATGTCAGTTGTCATCAACTAAATCTAAATTCAATAACCTGAGGGCGTATTGTCTAACGTTTCTGATGCTTGCCTTCGCTTTCACCATCTCTTTCTGTCATCATCTTATACCGTTTGACAGAAAGAGATAGTGATTGCGAAGGCAAGCGTCAGAAGCGTTAAATCTATATATATAAAAGAAGAAACTGACTGACTGACTGACTGACTGACTGACTGACATATCAACGCACAGCCCAAACCACTGGGCCTATAGATTCCAAATTTGGCATGTAGGTTCCTTATAAGGTCTAGGGGTGCACTAAGAAAGGATTTTTCAAAATTCACTCCCTAAGGGGGTGAAACGGGGGTCCAAAGTTTGTATGGGGAAACAAGATTCGTTCGACTATTTTATTCGAAACTTCACAGAAGTACTCTAAATGATAAATGAGTAAACACGTGTTTCAGGTTTTTTTGAGAATTCAACCCCTAAAAGGGGGAAAGGGATAACAAAGTCTGAAAATCAACATGGGTGTTGTTTCTATGGTTTATCGGGTCGCTGGTTATGAAAACAACAACGGTTTTAAAATCGGACGTGGCAGACGTAAAATACCATCTCCCTGGATGGGGTGCGATGGGGTTGAAATGTCAAAATAAACTAAATGACTGTTGATATATCAACGCACAGCCCAAACCACTGGACCTAGAGACTTGAAATTTTGCACAAAGATACCTTATACAATGTAGGCATCCACTAAGGAAGGATTTTTGGGAATTCCCACGGGAACGGGAAAAAACGGGATTTATATATTCGATTCCGAGTGACCCTATCTCAGTAACTATAATAACTAGACTCTTCAAATTTGATACACAAGTAGGTATTACATTAGTTTTCAAAATTCGCACCACGGGATAAGGAAAAAACGGGATTTATATATTCAGTTCGAGATCCTATGAACTATAATTACTATACTCTTCAAATTTGGCATAGAAGTAGGTAATTATAATAGTAAAAAATAGTTTTAAGGATTTTCGGAAATTCCCACGGGATAAGGAAAAAACGGGATTTTTCGTTTTACTGGTCGTAGAAAGCTGAAATTCGGCATGTAGGTTGTTTGGGGAGTGTAGAGCAGGATTGAGAGAGGACTTTCCAAAATTCCCACGGGAACGGGAAAAACAGGATTTTTCGTTTAACTGGTTGTGGAAAGCTGAAATTCGGCATGTAGGTTGCTTGGGGAGTGTAGAGGAGCATTAAGAGAGGACTTTCCCAAATTCCTACGGGAACGGGAATAAACGGGATTTTTCGTTTTACTGGTCGTAGACAGCTGAAATTCGGCATGTAGGTTGTTTGGGGAGTGTAAAGGAGCATTGAGGGAGGACTTTCCAAAATTCCCACGGGAACGGGAAAAACGGGATCTTTCGTTTTACTGGTCATAGAAAGCTGAAATTTGGCATGTGGGCTCCTTGGGGAGTGTAGGGGAGCATTAAGAAAAAAATTCCCGAAATTCTTAAGGGAACGGGAAAAAACGGGATTTTGTGTTTTACTGGTTGTAAAAAGCTAAAATTTCAAAATGCATAAGTTTATACTGTAAATAGGCCGCAAAGGGCTCTTTAACCGACTTCTAAAAAAGGAGGAGGTTATGCATTCCACTTTATGTATTTTTTATGTAGGTATTATCACCGATTTCTCGGTCAATTGTGGACCTGCTTGCTTGCTTGCCTGTATGCTTGCTTGCTTGATATCTTGGTTCTATAGAATACTTATGGTACACGCGAGCGAAGCCGCGGGCAAAAGCTAGTAATATTATAAGCCTGCAGGTCAGTGTGACAGTAAGCCTTATTACATTTTGATGTAGGAACTGTCATAAAAAAAAATGGTAAAGCATTTACTTGGACGACTATACATATATATGGAATACTATTCATTTGCTCACTCTAAATGTCAAGAGATTTAAAAGTACCTACTAATTAGCACTTTTAACGCTGATTGACTAAAGTACAGGCTATGTACATCTTATTAACTCGGTTAATACCACATACTGGCCACATACTGGGGCATGTTATACTTAATTTTATTTTTGTTTACTGATTCAGTACAATCACATATTATTGTAAACAAAAAAAAGTAAAAAAAAACAGACAGGGAATAAAAACATTTTCAGTGTCCGAAATACAATTACTAACACTGTACTCAACATTTGTGTCACACCAATTATTTTAAACTAAATTTGTATATAAAAAAAAACTTTGCTAAGTATATTTTAGCCTATTGTAATGATATTTTTCACGTAAATATGGCCAGTGTTTTACAATTAATTTTTTGTAGGTGTTACTCTCTGTAACAAGGGAAACCAATCTTTCTCTAATAGAAGGTATCCCCAATTAATTTAAACTACTTTTCATCTAGAGAAAGAACAAAGTTTCTACGGGACGAAGACGAAGTTGCGGGCAATAGCTAATGATTAATAATGTCGTAAAATAGCAAGGTAAGTAAGTGTGAAATTGTCATGCATACTTTTCTTCATAGCGATTCCATATCCTTTGCTGTCCAGTAAACCACCTACTTGTGCTACATCACAATTTCTTTCTACCATGTATTCAATCGATGTGGACTCCATTAGAAAAGCATAATTTTCGTCTTCTGATTTGACTCTGAAAAATATTTAATGAAAATTCTAATATATAAAAATCTCGTGTCACGGTTTTGCTATCGAACTCCTCCGAAACGGCTTGTCCGACTGTTATGAAACTTTTTTGTCTATATTCGGTAGGTCTAAGAATAGGTCAGAGGCTATTTTATATACCCCTATTCTTCGCAGACTGAGTCGCGGGCAACAGGTAATTAAATAAAATACAATTTTTGTCTTATTGGAATATGCGTTTCTTTGAAGTACATAGGAAGTGACGATACCTTTCCAATCCTTCATCATTTGAAGATGTCTGCAGGTCTGGATTATCCTCCATGTATTGGTACATTTTTTGATATAGTAAATTGTCAGATTCCTGAAAATATTTACATTAAAAATTATCAGTCGAATAGTACGCAAGTCTAAAATTAAAAAAAATCTAAATAATTCGTTACATACTTTGAAGAAGCCAAATGTAGCTCCTTTTCTTTTAGAACCGTACGTAATACCGTATGGATTACTTGCCAAATCCTGTACAGTCTTTATAGCATAGAACTTTGACTCGACTGTTAGAAATGCTGCCAAGTTGGCAGTGTAGGAAGACACCATAATGAGAGTAAAGAACCACCACATACTGCCCGCCATTCTCGTTGAGACGGCTCTATGATAAAAAAAACCATGGTCAAAAAGAGCAAAGCCCTAAGGCAAGACGCCTACTAGCACTACACGGCGGAAGTGGTATTCTTTCGGTATCTTAAATGCCGAGAAGAGGGTGCTTAAGTAATGTTCATCGCATATTGCAAGTATTACAATGCCTCTGTATGCGACAAACTAACATCAGATCAGCACCGCCTAATCTCACGACGTCCAGTAGGCGTCGATCGAGACCGTCTAAAAGTACACATTCAACTTGGAAACGGATCATCACCGTATCAACTCGAGCCGTTCAGTATGATTGATTACGTTACGGTTCCGATTAGTATGCGTTGCAGTAGCAGAGCAAGGAGGTTTCACTCCGCAGTTTAGGTATGTTCGGCCGGCGCACCTCCCGGGCAGGCGTATGAATAGCAGTACGTTGTCGCTCGGCTTTTATCTAGCCGCGTCGCGCGTAGTTAAGCATCTCTTATCTGCGATTTTTGTACTTTGCACTTCTAAACGATCTTATAATCCGTATAAAAGATGCTGTTGCATTTATAGGTCGTTTACTGAATTCATATACACTGTTATCTTTCTTGATTTATATACTTACCTAAATATCGGCGAGTGGGAACCCTGTGCTCTTGGTTTCGGGTCAGCGATGCCCTACGGAATATGAACGCTCGTATCACACGATAAGTTTCAATTTCACGTGCAAGCAGTTAACGGTCGTAAGAGTAGGCAAATTTTTATACCTAAAGTTCACTTTTGTTCGAGAGTGATTCTTCTGTACGCTTGTACTATTAGTTATTCTGTGGCAGTAGGGAGTTTCATACAAATAATACTGAACGGCTCGAGTTGACACGGTGAAGATTTCTTTCCGAGTTGATATGTGTGATACCTTAATAGCCGTTCGCTTGGCGTCAAAATAGTACAATATGTAAATCTTGACTCCGACCACGGGGTACAGCCGTTTCAAGGGTCTTGTAAATTACGGTAACGGTGAATATCAGGAAGTTTAGAGCGGCCAGCGCGCAGTCTGACTCTTCGAAATTTTACTTTAAGGCGAGGCGATGCCAATCTGATCTATAAAAACATACAGACTAATTGAGGACATCCTCCTTTTTTTGAAGTCCGTTGAAAATATTATGAATTCAGTGGGTCCCGCGCTCAAAAGCATGCTTTTAATCATTACAGTGGAATACAATTTCGTTATCGTCCACTAGTGTTACTCATGTAGGCATCTTGTCTACGAGTACAACGCAGACAATTATATTCTAAAAAAATTGTGTTTGATAAGTTACATAGGAGCAATTTCAGATCCTTGCGTAAGCACACTTCCTAAAGTAAACCAAAACGAATTGGCCATTGTGAATTGATTGTCCAGTGTTTCAGGTTCTTCGATACACGGGTACGGATTCTGCCATTCTTCTGGAGCTATCCTTCCAAGGAAAAATAACAAAAGTGACACGCCAACGTATGCTCCGGCTATCCAACCCCAAACCTGAATCAATCAAAACATTTTAGTTAATTCATACAACCACATTTATGTAATACAAAAAATATTATTTTTCTTGGAGACGTACCTCTGAAGAAAATGGTGAGATGAAGGAAAATAGATCTGGTGGTTGTTTAGTTGGCTTTTTGTACAGAATAGTTATGCCTAAATTCATAAAAGGACTTGTGAAATCGACTGCTTTTTGTCGTGCTGATGTTATTGTTAAATCGGTAATTGCAAAATCTGCTCTCTAAAAAGTGATAGAATACAAGTTAAACTCTTGAAATTAAGACGACGTATTTTGTGTTGGGACTTACATACACTAATAAATAACTTACTCCGTCCATGACTTTTTCCATCATACCGGACCATTTGCCAGTTGTCTTGTCCAATGCTCCATATACGCCGTCCGCTTGAATATCAAAGGTGTAATTGAATTCATTCATTATCGCCAATTCTTCGATAAGTTCTATTCCAAATCCTTCGTATCTATCATTTCCTTCTAGCTTCTCTGATGATTCTTTCAACATTCCATAAGGAGCACTCTGTTAGAAGAAAAAAGTTCATTGTTTTGATTCCTGACGGGTATTTAAATAATTCGTATAAAAATATGTAAAACATTAAAACAAGAACAATTTTTACAAGCTTTTATTTGATATCATCTGTTTCGTTGATTTAAACTCACTTCCAGAGGCTGGATTTACTAAAAATTTGCCTTTGTATAGATGAGATTTACAAGTTTATTAAGTACAGCCAGCGAAATAGCTCTTATACTGTTTCAAACTTACTCGAGCGGCTAAACGAACTTGACACACTGTACTTCAGTTAACTCGTGACCACGGCTGCTGCAATGTGGCCGAAACGTTGAGGTAAATATTATAAATTTGCGTGATAATTCCCGTTTAGTATAGTAAAAATAGCTCTTGTTTAAAATGAACTCTAAGAGTGTTCTAAGAATCATTCTCAGCAAACCGTTGCTACTTACTAGAGCTGTTAGAATTATAAAATGTTTTCCTTTCATCGATTCTGTTCCTTCTAATTCTGCTGGAGGAATAATTATTCTAGTTTCCTCGTAACCATCTTCAATATTCCACGAACCTACCTTTAACAATATTGATTAAAAAAACAATTAATACTGTACCTAATTTAACATTATTGTAGATTTTTTTTGACTAAATAAGGTACCCTACCTTTTCAAAACCGTGAGGCATAATTTCTAGTACCTCTATTTCAAAATCGGAACGGAACCCGTCGTCATCAAATTTAATCAATCCAGTCAATCCTTGTTCTTCTATCTGAAATAAATACTTATCAAAAAAAAATGTTTTTAGCATCATCAAAGCTCAGCATCTCAGTATCAAACTGTTGACATGGGTTATTACTATTTTTCGTAGTTTACAATAAATTACCAACCGCTTTTATAGTATTAAGAAGACTGGATCCATGACTCCAACTATGATTATCCTCACAAGTAACATTTGAACCATCCTCGAGAGCTATCGCCTTAATACCTGCCACATATACAGTTACTGCGTCATATATTAACGCTAAACTAAGCGTGAGTCCATTTTCAGCCAATGCATCCTCAATTTGCTCCTTAGTTAGTTCAGCTACTTTTTCATTTATAGATTTAATATAAGTTTGAATTGATTCCGAACTCGGATCAAAGAATCGAACTCCTGAAATACAAAAGTTACTATGTTTGAATAATTTTACTGTTTCTACTATTAGTGCCAGATCGCGATGTTTCTAGTCGGTACTTACCTGTTATGTTTGCACCTCCATGTTTAAATGGATCTATATCAATAGTTTGAAAGTCTGGATTCATTATAATGTAACTATGCTCATCAGACATTATTCCAACTTGTTGAGCTTGTAATAAGAATTCTGGTAAAGTTTCCTTTCTACAGTTAATTAAGTAATTTACCGATCCTGATTTTTTTACCGTTTGTAAATGAGACCTTAAAAATAAGAAAACTATCAGATAACAAAACTCTTACTTCTAAGAAAATTAAAATAAATTAACATGGAAAAATAACATAAAACTAACCTGTAATCATCACCGTCTGGCAACTGAACTACAGTCTTTAGAATATCTTTCTCCGTTTCAAAATCTTGTAAGGCAAGTATGCTATCGAAAAATGGTAAAAGTTCGGCGCCTTCATAAATCAGAGTAAATTCTTCCCAACCCTTCGCCTCAATAATGTCAGCGAAAACCTTAAAGTACATAAATTTATAGTTCGTAAACTTTTTATTCTATTTAAACCAATAAAAAAACTCTTATAGTTACTTACTTGTGAGAATGCAACATGGTTTGGATATAAATTAATTGCTGACCAATTACGATTTTGAGGTACAACAGTGTCTGTTAATATTTGTGGAACTTCAACAAAATCGACTATTGATTGCACATGTTTTAATGCGTTTATATTCGTCGGTCCAAGAACTCCGAAAACATTTTCCTGTTTAATTTAAGTCCATTATTATTAGGCTACTAACTTAAATCATTAATCTTAAAATTATGTATGTATGTAAGCTCTTTATTGTACAAAAATAAGGAAAAAAAAAAGAAGTACATTATTGACAACCGTTGAAATGCATGTACAAAGGCGAACTTATCCCTTTAAGGGATCTCTACCAGTCAACCTTTGAGTGGATGAAAGGAGCATTTAGTAAGGGACCGACAAAGAGAAAATAAAAATAATACAGTCGGACAAAGCAAAGGCTACAATACAACTTTTAGTAAATACAATACATAAACTCATAATATAAAGAAACCTAATAAAAATATACTATCATATACAACATATATATGCAAAATACATACAATAAATAAGCAGTGTTCTCAATATATTTAAGAGATATTTTAAAATTATAACCATTATCAACCTCTAAGACTGAACAAATAGCTGTGTGAGCCTCCAATACATCTCCCGGAGTAGTCCGCTTGACATATGCCTCGTATGGATCTTCTTCACTAGAAACAGCTTCCAGCGCTGCTTTAAAAGCAGCTTCCAGAAGAAAATCACCGTCATCACAAATCGCTCCTGCATTTAAAGTATTATGAGCCCTATTAATCTCATTTAATTCCACTGCATCACTCCTAATTATAATCTTCAAAATATTTTCTACTATACTATACGCTTTGTAAGCTTAGTCTAAAAACTTACCTATAACTTTTTGTGCTTTTCCGTATGTGTAATAATTAAACAGTAACAACGTTATACACAAGCTTTTAGGTAACATTGTTGGGATTCTGTCATCACAATAGTTTTACAGTAAAATTTGAAGTTATTGTTTTAAAATAATAAACACAGGTAGATACTATCTCCGGTAGTGGCTAAATTATGCCACGCGATGAAACGACTGCTGCTTTGTAGATAGAAATAGCTCGATGCACTTCATTACATGACTTGCATTCGCGATCATTCTTTAGGCCCGTGACACATTTGGCTATCATTATATCAATAGGCCAGTACCAGGTTTTGTACACTAACTGTAGCTAGGTTAGGATAATAAAATGGTAATAGTGTGTATGTTAATAAATAAATACATATGACTGTAGAAAATGTTTATCTTAAAGTTTTACTCGTTTATACGCCTTCCTCGTCTTTTTAACTACTCTTAATTCAGTACTGGATTATCTTGCCTAAAACTGCTCCGCTCTACTTATTTAAACATTTGTATATCTCTACTACAGTAGCGACCCCTATTGTAATTCTGTAATATCAGGCGGAATGTGGGCAACCTGAAGGGGCGCTAAAGTGAAAGTAAAACTTACTCCAGCTAGGCAGCATACAACTTGCTCTTGCATTTCCCCACAGCAACGATAGATGGCGCTTTTTTAAATGTTGATTCATAATTTTGGGATTTTCTGTCTAAAAGCTACATTAGTATATTATATATGTATACCTAACTCCTTGAAAATTTTGGATAGTGTAGTGAAACGATTGCAATGATAAGAAAATTATCATTGGTTGGTTTACTACAGTATTCGCTGTTTTTTTATTGCTGTTTCTTATTCTTATTACACCAGTTAAGAGTTTTCATTGGGGGAGCCCAAGTACGGAACTCAATAAGAAAATGCCTGCTACAAAGTTTAACGATGAATCAAAGTTAAATACGGGCATAGGTATTATATTTGACAAAGCGAGTTACTTTGAAAAAAAAAACATTATGAATGAGCACAGCCATGATAGCACAGCTCCCGGTCTGACTTTTGCCGTAGAGCTTCTGTTTAAGTTGAATTTCATATTTTTTCTGTCATTAATGCCCTCTCTTTGCAGACGTTCTTTGTAATAGTAATCTTTTGTGCACGACGTCTTTGAATATGAAACTTGACGGATACTTTTTTAAAGCGTAATTTAGTATGAACAATAATTTTCAGCACAGCTAAAGTTAGATAGATACACAGGCAAACCTACAGTTTTTAAGTAGATAAGCGTTAATTAATTTGCGTTAATTACTTTTCAAATAATTACTTTCTTGCGTATTTAATTGACGTCTTCAGAGATACACACACACATTTGTGTTATCGGCGACAGGATTAAAATTATTGCTATGTCGATATAATTAATAAAAAATGTGGAAGTATATAAGTTTTGCTTTACATTTACTCATCTAAAAAGGCCAGAATATTTGTGGTACAACAAGATCTAGTGCCTATAAATAAAATTCTGGGATTGGGTACCGTTATGGATAAATCAAAAGGGAAAGGTCAACAGGAATGGCGCGACACGTGACATCCTGGTTTACATACAAATGTCTCTGGGCCGATCGTTTGAACCCAAATATATCACATGTTTAGCATAAATTGTTATGTAAATAAAAACAACAGTCCTCCACAGATGCGAAGGGCCCGCCATCAAGTGATTTTATTTGTAGTTCAGGTAAACGACGGGATATAGAAAATTTATCGTAATACACACAAGGTGATAGTCGAATTTTGGACGTGATTGAAATACAATTTACATTGTAACAAGTTAAAATAAAAAAAGAAGCTCTGCATAAACGCATTCGTGAATGGAAAATATGTATTACAGGTAGTAAACGAAGTGTATGAATCTTCACCGTAAAAAGTACATAGGACGAAAAAATTTGGCTAAGATTTGTGACAGATATGTAGACAGACTGATAAATAGACAAGCACACGAGTGGCCCTATAAGTGTATCGTTTTTTCTTTTGATATACAAAACCCTAGTGATTGTTTCTAACCGATAAGATCATTATTATTGTAATGAAATTATAATTATAATGAAATTTTCGATGAAAGTATTATTTAAACGAACTTTTTTATCGTGTTAATCGTGTTATAATAATAATATAGCTTATGTTTATTTAATAAAAATTGTATAAAGTTGAAAATTTCAATAAAAATCGCATTAAATGTATTGGAAACGAGAGATTGAAAACTCGCGACATATTACTAGATAGCAATGTCGTGTCGATTTTTTCTATTATACATAATATATATAAAGATATTTTAAAAGGAATAGAGTGTCGTACTTTAAATTTTCAACTTTATCTTTATTTTGTAACTGTTTTCTGTATCGTTTACTATGTGATATTCAATAAAGAGTCGCTGTATTGTATTGTATTTTATTAGAATCTGTCCAGGGGACAATGAGATTTATTCCAAATGCCCAGGGTTTTAGAAATCTTCGTCCTGCGACGACAGTTTCGATGACGGCAACCCTAATCTTATACTAAAAGCATTGTCCCTTGTCTTGCATTTTTCAAATAGTTTAAAGACTATAACGACCCAAAAACTTTCCGAGGAATTTATTTTCAACTAAGCCTTCTTTTCATCGCGCAATGTCTTGAGGGTGAGTTAGTATTATAATTATAATTATTATGGCCTGAACCTCAAGTCAAAAAGAATGCTGTAATGTTGTTGTAAGGATGGGAGTATAGAAACAACGAGTGTCGCGCTAATACTGTGTATAATCAATAGGCTTAGATCTAACTTCTATAATGTATGTTGGGAGAGTGTGTGTGTGTGAGGCGCAACTCACACTACACCTCCCCCCTTGAAAAAGAAAAAAAATATGTATGCCAATTTTTATTTAAAAGAATCAAAAAAAAAAGTTAAAATGTTCAAAAACTAAGAATACAAATTTAGGATACACAAAAACTTTTACACTTAAAACTTTCATTTTAAACTATTTCACGTTATTAATTTGAATACTAAACATAACACATTTTTAAACTAAATACCGTTAACTAGTAGGTATTTTTTTTTTACTTCTAAATTTGCTCACTTTGCTGACGAGATATACCTAATATAAATTTTTCATAAATAAAAAAAACTACCATTATTTAATTTACCGTCATAGATGTGTACTGTGCCCTCTTTACCTATATATTTATCATAACATAAAACATAACATTTAAAAAAAAATACTTTTTTCTTGTAAACTCAACTTTCTGGTTTTAATTACTTATTCTTTAACGTCTTTTTCTGTACTTTTATTCTAATAAATTCATACTTTGCATATCTTTAACTCTACCTAACTCATTTCGTACATTTTATACATCTTATTTATAAGTGTGCTACTTTGGCATCACTAAATATCATCATCATCAAGTCAACATCATCAAGGGTCCACAGCACTTTTATATATTTCGTGTCCGGCCGGACTTTAATTTCATATTATTTATTAGTTCAGGATATAAGGATATTATTTATTCACTTTCGTGCGCGCACATTCATAATATTCATTTATACAAAGCTTACCTAGGTAGATCATTTAGCACTTCCTTTCTTTTTATTCATACCTCTTGTGTCCAAGAATTGTCACGAGTGGTAGCTCGACCGAAACATGATCCAATATCAAGGATTCAGCTACCTAGCCTTATATCCTGGTGGACCTTGGAATTACAACTACCGACTATCCTATACCATCTCAAAAAAAACGCATTCAAATATCTCTCAAAATACTCACTCAATTGAAAACTTCAACTCACAAGAATTCCATCAACTTTTAAGAGTGGCCTTCTTAACAGCTAATGAAAATCTTGATTGTTTCCGCTTCCCTTAACACATACCTTTCTTTCAAAATCATACGATAACCTAATCTGACAAAACCTTTCCTTTTCTAACTCAATATACACCCCAAATCCTATTTAAAACTCAATACTATACTACCGTTTCCTTATTCCCAAATTCAAATCTAGAAATCATATAACCATTTCGTAACTAAAAAAAACATCATCATTAAACTAACTAGCAGATTCCTTAAAAAAAAAACAACAACTGCGTACTTATATTTTCAAATATTGTAACTAGCTATTGAACTGGTACTAATAATTTGAAATGGAAGCCAGGTGATCAAGCTAGCAACAATAACAAATTATTTTCGGATCGTCCTTTTTATCCGTCTGCAGCTGAATAAAAGTGACAATCTTGGCTATTTAAATGAATCCTAAGAAAAAATTAAACATATGATTGTAAAAAAAAAGTTAACTATTAAGTTCATGTAAAATATATTTCATAACGATGTAATTAAAACATGACTTAAAGAGCGCACAGTACCTCATTTGCCTAGTGAAATGTGAGACGAAATAACACACCTCACATTCCGATATCTATGTTTGATGACCTACATTAGATCATCCTACTTATCGCGAATCTTTTGTATTCTATTTTTAGAATGAATTTACGACTACAATAAAAGTATTGTTACTAAGCACAAAATAACTCTAATAAAAAAATCTGAAATTGATGCAATTGTGAAATCTCGTCAACAAGCGGCATTGATATTATACTTAGATTAAATTTAACACATGATATAAAACAATTAATAAACTTAAAACCCTGAATTGAGTTGTAAAAAAAACGAAATATTGAAAAAAAAAATAGTGAGCAGAAAGAAAAACGAAACCTTCAAGAATGTTCTGTTAAAAGTTAGCCGAAAAGCAACATACCGTAATTATATATATTTTTAACAACGTTCTAATAAACAATTTTACACTGCACTGGTTAGGTCCCTCATCACAACCTCCCTGCAGCTTCTCCGATTCCAGCAGCTCGTCCTTGGCTCCATCAGCTTGTCCTTGATTCCATCTCCCTGCCGCATACCGAACTAAGTCCAACAACTCCTGGCAGCAAATCTCCTTATTCTTTCTGTCATACCTAGTTTTCTTTTTCAATTTCTTCATTCTTTGTCTTAGTTTTCTCTTCTGTTTTACTTAAGAGTATATTCTTCTTTCTTGATTATCATTTAATGTATCGTATTCTTCTTTCGTACATAAGTTTATTAACTTTACTTCTTAATTTTTTCGTTCTTCATTTTCATTGATTTTATTCTTCTCTTCTTACTTCATTTTCTTTTAAGTATTCTCTTCATATTTTATCTTCTTTCTCCTTTTATTTCTTCATTTTAATATATTCTTCATATTATGTTATCTTCATTTTTCTCTTGTTTCTTCCGTAATTTTTTCCGTGTTAGTTCTTCTTACATAATTGTCTTATTTTGTTTGTCTTATAACGTAGGTATTCTTATATTTATTTAAACATACTAACATAACTATTTTTGTTCTTTGAAACAACGAGTGTCGCGCTAATACTGTGTATAATCAATAGGCTTAGATCTTACTTATATAATGTATGTTGGGAGAGTGTGTGAGTGAGGCGCAACTCACACTACAATGCTCATCATTTTCATTTTTGGGTAAAAGGTATCCTCATTTCCTTATAATAACAATAGCTTCATTTTCCGAAAAGCACCACAATAGAGAGGGGTTATGCGACCCTCGCGGCATCTTCTACAAAATACTCGTGCTTTTAACAAAACAGTACCTAAGTATTTTGAATAATATTATCGTCCTTGATAATATGCTGAATGTTACTACAGTGAAAACAACATACGAAGACTGAGAGAAGCGTGAGTTTTGTATGTCTTTAGGTATAACAACTTCCAGTTAGTGTAAACAATCTTTGCCACACTGGTCATCACTACCGTCTCATAAAAAAATTAGGCAACCCGTTGGGAAGCGAGCGACTTCAGCACCACGCTACTGATACATATGTATTTAGTGATAAAGGCGTGTTCGTTTCGTAATTAAGTTTACCAGTTTATTGCATATTGCAGTTGCTTCGTTATCGTCTGGATAGACCAAACCATCCGATACGTAATCCAATAAACGTAAATTATGTACGAAATCCCGTTAGTCTCCATCGTTCCTGTATCAAATCATCAGACGATAATGCACTTTAAAATAAAACACTAAAATATCAGCAGTGTCTTGATTATCGTTATTATTAGATGTTTCAAGTACAAACAAATTAATAATCTGGGAGTTTCAGAAAAAAATGTACCCGTTTTCCATAATTAGGTATCCTTAATTTTTCCATACAAAATTTATTACTCAGTTTTGTGACGGTCCATACAACATGTATGGTAAACTGCGTCACAAAACTGACAATTAAAAGAGGGACACTTTTTTTTATTTCTTAAATCGATAGTGCTTCAAGTGATTCTGAGTAGAAATAACCCAAAATTTATCAGGTTTTTAAAAAAAGTACAGGGTACACTTTTTTCTGAAAATGCCCATCTATATGATAATAAATATACCTACTACGGGAGGTTATTCCAAGAGCAATATATCTATATCCAACCTCACGAGTCACGAGACGAAATTTACATTTCCGTGAAAATCTTAATGGACAATAATAGCATAAGTACCATTACAATGTTATTAAGATATCGTATTATATTGTTTTCATCTGTTCTTTTGATCTTATGATCACAAAGGTTTGAATTTTTCCTCCGTATAATGAAGTTATAAAATCTAAAATCTTGCCTGTGAGTTAACGTTAAGCATGTTAACATATTGGACTCATTTGTTGGTCGATTAAAAATTCATTGAAGTTGTTTAATGTTTCCAAACACAACACTGATCATTGCAAGCAACACTGATCAGTGCAACGAAAGCAGGTAAGTTATTACTTATAATGATTACACTTTTGGAATCGGAAGTAATAAAAAAAAATGGCAGCATGACGATCTAAAAACTTGTGTTGCCAGTGACACCTACATAATTAGTGTCTTCTCGGACGTTTTGTTACGAGTTAGGTACAGAAAATCGTACTCAAAATAGTTATTATGTGAAACGGCTTGATTTATACTTAGCTATTCTGCACGCGGACCCTCGTAAACGCAAAGTTTAGTAGTAGTAAAAAGTACATTATATTCCGCTGACAGAAGTTGCTGACGCTTAGTTTTAGCTTCTAAATTTCCACCATAAAACAGAGAATCCAGCAATATATACGAGTACCGTCGGATGAAAAC
This sequence comes from Archips xylosteana, assembly GCA_947563465.1. Classification (NCBI taxonomy): domain Eukaryota; kingdom Metazoa; phylum Arthropoda; class Insecta; order Lepidoptera; family Tortricidae; genus Archips; species Archips xylosteana. The sequence continues at coordinate 11,444,936 of OX387356.1, forward strand.
AAACACATTCAAGAGATGACTCAATTTATTCAAAAAATCTAAGGACGCTTTTGTTTTTGCTGCAGCAAGAAATCTAAAACCGGTTCGAAAGCGGGGACAAAATGACAATTAAGAGAGAAATGGATGCCAAATATCAGCAAAATATTAAATTACACGCTAATAATGTCCGGGAAACTCTGAATCTCGAACGTGGGGTTCTTTCCTTTAAATTTTTCAGAGCCATCCTTGACAAACCGCTGTGGAAATATACGGTAAGCAGCTGCGCTCGGGTGGGCACAATTGCAAGCGGGTGTATGGAGAAAACGAATGTGATACGTGACTGTGAGCACCGGCAGTATATCACATGCATCCGTTGATCTACCTCGGATGCAGCTCCAGATTTTCACAGTACAGATTCAATATTATATTTGTACAGTCGATATTTTACGTGTACCTAGTAAGCACTCGCTTCATCGATTGAAGATTTAAAAAAAAATGATTTGTGTGTCTTGGCACATTGCTCCCTAACGGTCGGTAATGGACTGGCGACTCTCTTTGGGTTGCTGGCTCTCACGGGTGTCAGTGGTGGTTTAATAGTAAGCGATCCGCTTGTCTGTTTTCCTGTCAGTAAAAAATATCTAGCTTCAATATTTAGGTACTAAATAATTTTGAATCAAAATTTCTGCAATTTTAAATCGGAGGAAGTGTTTCTTATTAGGCGGCCGCTTTCGTCATTATAATCAAGCTGTCTCTCGTAATAATTATAATATCTGTGAGATCCTTTCATTGGCTCTGGGTTACTATTCACGGCACCTATAGTTATAAGCCGTTTGGCTTGACTGATTTTTATGAAACTCTTTTCTCCACATTCGGTAGGTCTGAGAATAGGTCGTAGGCTATTTTTTTATACCTACCTCTATTCTTCGCAGACGGAGTCACGGGCAATAGCTAGTTTTCATTTATAATTAAGTCAGAGACATACATTTAGGTTAAAAGTCGGCTTCCAAAGACCCTTTTATATTGATAATGTTTTCATACGGGAATATAATGTTTCAGGTCCACGGATTCTACCTGTGAGTTATAATTTGTTTTTGCTGTTTCAAGCCCTTTTAATTTAGCGTGGCCCATTTTTTCGTAACGATAACCTTTCCGTTCGCCGTTTCCTCTCGGAACGTTTCGTATTGACCCGAATTTAATCAAGTTTGTGTTCTCTTCAATTTCATACGGGTTCGCGTTTCTAACAATTCTAAGCAATTAATATCGGTCAGATATCTGTTAAAACGTCAGCTGCGTTTAACGAACTTTCTTGTTTGGTAAACAACTTTATAAATAGGTCGTGTTCCCGTAACTGTCTATTATAATACTGGTGAAGTGTCAATTAGGTTGACAGATGTACTAAATAATAAACAATTGATAAAGAAAATATTTGTTAATTCGACTATAAAAGTTTTCTTTTGAATTGCAAAACAATTTTTCAATATTTCATAGCGATAGCGATAAATAAATTCTGAAAAGATGAAGTCGCGTACAAAAGCTAGTACTTTGTATTATAAATTCGTAGATTAAGGTTTACTAATGTTTCGCAAATTACGTTTCCCAAACTGATTCATTTGGCAAATGTTTCATTTCCCAAATGTTTATTTTTTCTGAAACTGTACTTTTTTCAGGATTTTTATAAAACAAACCTAACCTAACCTACAGAATAGTCCTGAAATATATCCTGAATAGTTTACAGTTTCAGAAAAAATAAACATTTGGGAAATAAAACATTTGCCAAATGAATCAGTTTGGGAAACGTAATTTGCCAAACGAAAGTACACCGTAAATTAACTTTGTAGCTTAAAAACTAATAAGCCCTAAGTAATATCAGAGAATATTTTGTTTGCACTGAAAATATCCGTTATGAATTAACAGCCAACCCAGCCCGAATATTCCGACGCTCATAGCCAGAGATAATCGTATTACCAAAAGCTGATGGTGCACTTAGCTTTGTATGAAATACAACCAACTATTAAATATTAACGCCATTTGCTACTGACAGTTTCACTCAATGGATTTTGTTATACACATTGCGAGCGCACCCGAAAAACCGTTTTATTTCAAAAAAATCGAGTGTGTTTTAAGATCACACGACTGGAGTAGGTAAAACTTCTTCAGCTCTATCTACATGATGACACTCGGTTTTTTATCATCAAAAAAACCGGCCAAGTGCGAGTAGGACTCGCGCACCGAGGGTTCCGTACAAATTTATATGTATCTATAAACATCCAGTCTTAGCAGACCCCTGCTCCTAAGCAAAATGTGCGCAGTATGGGATCATTATAGATTGGTAACTGATATAGACAGACAGAGAAAAAAAATTATGCTTTTCGCAATTTTTCCTTTATCTGCGCTATAAGACTTTCCTTCGTACCAAATTTCAAGATTTTGAGTTCACGGGAAGTACCCTGTAGGTTTTGATTCCCTTGCGAGTAGTTGCGAGTTTGAAAATATGCGGCTTAAATTGCTGTTTCTTTTGATTGCATTGACATAGAAGTTTGATTTTGTTACAGCTTAAAGGTATTATAGACCTGAGTATTTGATATGAATTTCAATTTAATACCTTTACGCGTTCATGAGGAAAGGGGTAGTAACATTAAAATTATTAAAAATATTTTTATTGTATGATGTAACTGAAAATTTACGGTTTTCGCAATTTTTCCTTTATCTGTGCTATGAGACGTTGCTTTGTACCAAATTTCAAGATTCTGAGTTTACGGGAAGTACCCTGTAGGTGTTGATTCCCTTGCGAGTGTCGAAAATTTTCGGCATAAATATATTGGTTACTGGTACAGACAGACAGACAAAAAAATTTATGCTTTTCGCAATTTTTCCTTTATCTGTGCTATAAGACCTTGTTTCGTACCAAATTTCAAGATTCTGAGTTCACGGGAAGTACCCTGTAGGCTTTGATTCCCTTGCGAGTTTCGAAAATATGCGCAAATTTGCGGCATAAACGGCTGTATCTTTTGATTGCGTTGGCTTAGAAGTTTAATTTTTTCACAGCTCCAAGGGACAGTAGACCTGAGTATTTGATATAAATTTCAGCTTGATACCTTCACGCGTTCCTGAGAAAAAGGTCTTGACAGACAGACGGACGGACGGACACACGGACGGACAACAAAGTGATCCTATAAGGGTTCCGTTTTTTCCTTTTGAGGTACGGAACCCTAAAAGCAAGCTCCATCGTAGGCTTCATCTTCTCTTTCCATCAGGCGTGATTGTGGTCAAACGCAAGCTCTCTTGCTCCTAAATTTTTTTTGAGTTTATAATTATTACAAACAAACGAAGAAATGAACACACATTTTGATAATAGTAGTTTAAACTTATATTAAAAAATCGTATAGATCTAGAATAAGTCGAAAATAAATTATTGAAGCATTCTTATATAATTAATTTCCTAATGGAATAAGTTCAAATTAAAATTAACTACTAATCAAGATTGAGTTAGGTACAAAGGCTAACCCCAAAATTTCACTCTCTAACTAGCCAACTTTGAAACTTAAAGATAATTGATTGAACAAAATATTCAAAACATGGGAATATATTTGAACATAAGGTAATAACACTCGACGCGGCTGGTTCGCAGATGGTTGCATCGTTAATACGTAGGTACGTATATTACTTAGTGTACCAATATTAAATTGCGAGTTCCTGTAATTCTGCTCTAAACGAATAAATACTATTAATTTGCGTTTCTAGAGAGCTTCTGGAAACCCGTTTTTAATGAGTCCAATGCTCGTTCACCTGCTAAAAACCACTTAGTCTCTGAAAACTGTTTATTATCGTATAATACAAAGCTATTCCAATGGCGAAATTAAATGAAAATTATCCACTACGTACGATGAATATGGTTGCTTTTGAGCAGAAGAGTTTGTTTAAAATGTAAACAGTACCTACTAGTTTCATCCCACGCTTATTTATTGTTGCGTGTGGTACCTAATAGTTACGCTTATTAAATTTATTGGACTTATTAAAGTTAGGTTTGATTCAGTGCATAGTATTTGTTTAGGGGTTGATGTAGTTTAAAAAAAAATAGAAATGTAGAAAAAAAGTGATATAATAAATCTAATTACAAAATTAGGACACAAGTAGCCGGTAACGATTTGAAAAAGAGAATGTGCTTTGTAATGACGATTTGACAGTTCTTGACATTTTTGACGGTTCTGTCACTCGCGGCCGCCGTCCGCTACTCGATCCTGCGTATCGATCCAACATGCCCGCCCACGTTGAAAGCAGGGGTTTCAACCAGATTACTGTATTTCTACTGGTAGTGGACAAATCTTGCTGAACGAACGACGTATAATGCCAGACGCTGTTCTGATATCGGCGACGCGGTTGATGCCATCTGCTCCAGGGATGACTGCGATAATCCTGCCGATCTTCCATTTTAAAGGAGGCAGGTTATCGTCTTTAATAAGGACCATTGTGTCATTTGCTAGCTGGCCCTTTGATTGCCTCCACTTGCTTCGCTCTTGGAGTTCCGAAACGTATTCTTTCTGCCATCGGTACCAAAAGTGTTGCTTCAGCTGTTCTATCCGTTGATATCTTGTAAGTCTTGACGGATTTACATCTGTGAGACACGGTGTCGGAAGAGCTGTAAGTGGTGGTCCGATTATAAAATGACCGGGAGTAAGGGGAAGCAAATCAGAAGGATCATTGGACATAGGAGTTAGAGGACGGGAATTTAATATTGCTTCTATTTGACACAAGGTTGAGCAGATTTCTTCGTAAGTTAAGTGACAGTTACCTAGGACTCTTACCAAGTGGTGCTTGGTCGATTTCACTCCGGCTTCCCATAAACCGCCAAAATGAGGTGAATATGGTGGCACAAAGTGAAATTGAATACCTATATTGGCTGCAGATTCTGATAACTCTTTCGCGTTACTTGCAAGAAACCGTTTTAAATCATTGTATGCGCCTACAAAATTCTTACCATTGTCTGACCAAATGTCAGATGGTAAGCCACGACGGCTAATAAATCGGCGCAAAACCGCCATGTAACCCTCTGCAGTCAAATCACTGCATAGCTCCAAGTGTAGGCACTTAGTTTTAAAACAAACGAATATAACAATGTAAACCTTAGTACAGTGACCGCCACGTCCTTTGCGCAAAGCTGCTGTTATAGGACCTGCGTAATCGACACCAGTGGTTTCGAACGGAAAACCTGGCGTTACTCGTTGTGATGGTAAGCTGCCCATGAGCGGCGCTACTGTGGCACCTCGCATTCGAGTACATAGAATACATTTGTTATAAACAAAACGAGCCTGTGCTCGGCCGCCTATAGGCCAATATATAGATTTTACATGCGATAACATAGACTGTGGTAAGGCGTGCAACAGATGAATGTGAACAAACTCAAAATATAGCTTTGTAAAATAATGCTTGTTGGGCAGGATGATAGGATGCTTGACGTCAAAATTGTATGGCGCGTTGTTTAACCTACCACCTACGCGAATAAGTCCATTGGAATCAATAAATGGATTCAACTTTGTAAGTGGGTCTTTATTACCGGTAGGTGCCTTGTTCTTGATCAAGTCATATGATGGAAAGCTTTCGATTTGTGCTAACTTCACTAGGACATTCATAGCCGCTTGCAATTCGTGAGTACTGAGAAAACCCGAATATTTATTGTTATTAATCCTAGCATTATTGATAAAACGTAAAACATAAGCTGTAACGCGTTTCAATTTAGAAAATTTGGAGAACTTAGTTAAATTCAATGCAGACATTGGAGCTAAACTTTCGTCCATGGCAACGTTTGAGACTATCTCAGCATTAATTTCTGAACTATTGTCAAGTTTATAGAGATTGTTTGGCCATTTTGTCTCTTCGCATAGCAAAAATTGTGGTCCAGTCCACCAAATATGTGCTTCAGAAATTGAATTGGCGTTGAGACCGCGTGACAATAGATCTGCAGGGTTCTCTTTCGTAGGCACGTGTCTCCACGACCAACTGCCGGTAATTTCAAGTATGTCGGCTACACGATTCCGTACGAACACTTTAAGCTGACATGGTACCATCCTAAGCCAACCCAATACTATCATGGAATCGGTCCAGAAAGTACAACTGTCCACTGTCATGCGAAGAGAAGTTTGAGCTTTTTTATATAATTGTGCTCCAATTAACGCTCCGCACAATTCTAACCGAGGTATGGTTACGGGTTTAATAGGGGCTACACGACTTTTTGACATCAATAACCTGGTAACCACTCCTTCACTTGTAGTAACGCGGACGTACAGACACGCGCCGTAGGCGGTTTGAGACGAGTCAGTAAAAATGTGAAATTCCCTACGTGACGCATTGCCTGTAACACAACGTGGTATACGTAACTGATTTAACTCTGGTAGTGTAGTTATTATGTTTTGCCATTTTTGTGCAATATCTTGGGGCACCTCATCGTCCCAAGATAATTTAGACAGCCATAGTTGCTGCAATAGAACCTTGCATTGAATAATTACTGGCGATACAAGCCCTAGGGGGTCAAATATTTTCGCAACTGTAGACAGAATGAGTCGTTTTGTTACCGTTTGGTCTTTATTGTTACCTAACTCGGTAGTAAAATATAGCTCATCTGTGCCGTTTTTCCAACCTAGCCCTAGCATCTTGGAGTCGTCCAGATTACTTAAATTAAGATTAGAGAGACCTTCATTAGACTCATTGACGAGACCTGGAACATTTGAGCGCCATTTGCGAAGGTTCATCCCGGCACCCTTGAGAGTGCCAGATACGCGACTAATAGTGTCTTTTGCTTCGTGAATAGTGTCAGATCCTGACAAAAAATCATCCATATAAAAGTCATTGGCAATAATTTCAGCCAGCCTCGGATCTGCACATTCTAGCGACAATTGTTTAAGACATCGAACGGCAAGAAAAGGCGCGCTCGCGGTGCCATAAGTAACGGTATTTAATTGAAATGTGCTCAAAGGTTCAGAAGGATCCGTCCTCCACAATATTTGTTGCAGATTTCTATCGTCTGGATGTACGACTATCCTTCTGTACATTTTCTCAACGTCGGCTGTGTATACAAACCGGTACTGTCTAAACCGTAATAGTATAGCTACGAGATCATCCTGTATAGTAGGTCCTATTAGCTGTATATCATTCAATGATACTCCGGTTGACGTTTTTGAACTAGCGTTAAATACCACACGTAATTTAGTAGTCAAACTCGTAAGCCGAAGCACCCCGTGATGTGGTAAAAAGTTACCTATAGTTTCGTTAACAGTGACCTTTGACATATCTCCTAACGTCTCGTACTCTTTCATGAAGTCTCGGTACATTGTCTTTATGGTACGTTCTCGCTCAAGTCTACGCTCTAAAGATAGGAAACATTGCTTAGCTCGCTCGTAAGAATTGCCTAACGCAGTAGTCGGCTGATTTAACGGATATTTGACCATGAATCTACCGTCGGGCAATCGAGTCGTATTTTGCACAAAATGATCCTCGCATGCTTTCTCCTCATCAGAGTAATACGCCGATGCGGGTTTTATTGCAGCTTCGTCTAATTTCCAAAAACGCGTTAACTCGTCATCCAAATTTTTCATTTGTACGAAGTTACAACGTACGCTGTTGGAATTAGGATTAGCATACGAACCAGACACTACCCAGCCTAACTTGGTTTCGTAGATTGTGGGTTTGTTTCGCCCCAACGTCAGTCTACCATTTCCTAGTAGGTCCCAATAAACATCGGCGCCGAGAAGAAGATCGACAGCTGCCGGTAAGTAGAACTTAGGATCCGCCAGGATAATATCTTTAGGTATGTCTAACATTGTAAAATTTACTTCACGTAATGGCAAGTTACTAGTTATTTCCGGAAGTATAAAATAGGATGTTTGTACACAATAGTTTTTATCACACAAAGATTTAAATTTAGTTTGACAGGATTTAGTTAGTTTTGAATTAACATTTGTTATTCCGGACACTGACGCGGTTACACTTTTAGTAGGTAAGTTAAGTTTTCTCCACAGGTTCTCCGTCATGAAGCTCGAGGTACTTCCGTTGTCCAGCAAGGCACGCGCTACGTGAATAGTATTATTATAGCCGTATATTTCTACTAAAGCAGTAGATAATAGCACTTGCCCCTGGACTACGGTGTGGGCCGGCAGCGTAACACCACTATTGCTACTGTAACTTGGACTAGCCACCTGCTCATCTAACTCATTTGAAGCGGTTATTTAAATCAACGGTACCGCCACTTGAGGCCCTGAAGAAACCTTATCTATATGTATAAGTGTGTTGTGACGTCCCGAACAAGACCTGCACGGGCCCCGTCTACAATACTTCGCTATGTGCCCAGGTTTTAAACAATTTAAACACAATTTCATTCCTTGGACTTTATCTGCACGATCTTTATTTGATAACGCGAGAAATTTGGGGCATTCGAATATAAAATGTTTTTGTTTACATAACGCGCACTCAGGTATAAAAGGTAGGCTACTCACAGTTTTATATTCGTGGGCGTCGAGCCCTACGTAACAGTTTTCTTTTACCCGTGACGCGGAGACGCGCGGCCGCGTCGCGGCGCCGGCGCCGGCGCCGTGCCCGCTCGGCCAGGACGCTCGCCTGTCCGCACTACTCATCGCCATCGTCTCCAGAAGGTCCGCACGATCTCTGAGGAAGTTTAGGAGTGCCTCGAAAGTAACTGATTCCAAACTGGGCAAATATCGTTCCCATTCACGCCTGGTTACGCTATCCAATTTTTGACAAGTGATATGTATCAACAAAGTATCCCAATGTTGGGTTGGTTCGTTAAGTGTCCTTAACGCACGTATATTTTTACATAAAGTGTCTATTAAGTATCGAATTGCTAACGCCGACTCTTTTTGTATAGAATTAATATTAAATATTGCCGATACATGATTGTTTACTAACAGCCTAGTATTATTATACCTATCGCAAATTAACTGCCAGGCTATTTGATAATTACTGTTAGACAACGCTAACGACTGTATCACTAGCGCAGCACTGCCCTGTAATGAAGCTCGCAAATAATGAAATTTGTTCACATCCTCAATCGACTCATCATTATGGATAAGGCTGTCAAACGTATCATGAAACTCGAGCCATGTATCATAAGATCCATCAAATTTAGGTAAACTAATTGTGGGCAACTTACATTTCACTTGCGAATGACGCCGTCCACTAGTAGACCATTCATCACCAGCACAATTGTTTTTAGTGTGCAGTGTCACCAATTCCTTAGCCGCCGCGACCGAATTATAGTACAAATCTTCAAAGTCTGATCTTTCGTCCAACAGTTTGTCATCATCGTCCGTCATAAACTCCAACTTAGACTGTATTTCGTCGTAAACGCTGTACAAACTTTCAATTTTAGCAAGACGAAGTTGAAGTTCCGTGACACGGGCCGCACACAATGATTTACCCGCTAATTCTTGCAAATAACCTGAAAATTTTGTCAATCGTGCCTTTATATGACCGCGTTTTTTGTTTAATTCTTTTATTTGAACCTCAGTCATTGCGAACGTTAATTACCTGCTCAAAGAATCAAACACTTTGTATCACCATAAACACTTACACTGATTGACTATCACTTAGGGAATAAACACAACTATTCACAAATAAAATAATTTTTAAACAAATTCAAGTTAATTACAACCAAACAGTATAGCATAAAATTACGTATATTATAATCAATTTAAACCCAGTTGTTTACAACAAGTAGGTCGGCTAGGGAGTGACGAGCCGGGCCGGGCGCAGTAGGCACTTGCATAGAACAAAAGATGTTTACAATCTCAGCGCTTGCGCCGGTTTTTAGGTATTTTTATGCAGTTTGTTGTTAACTGTTGATGAACTTACACAGTAGTGATTTATTAATGCAGTGCAAAGTGATAATTAATATTGAACTCGCTCCGCTTAATATTTTTGATGACTAAAGTAGGTACATGTACATGTAAGTAACTTAACCAATTTTTTGATCGAAAATGATTGCTAGACTCTGGTATAAAGTAAATATTGATCTATAGGAAATCGTTTGGGAAGATTTATTAAGGAACGGACTCACTGTTTGCTCTGGTTAGGTATCTCTCGTAATAATATATCGTCGTACGGTAGATCCAGGTTACTTCGTAGCTGACTATCTGAAGATTATCGCCGCACCGGGATGTCTCTGGCTGCACTCCTCACTTGATCAGCAGTCCAAGAATGTTGGTGATGCAGGAAATATGCCTCTAGAGTGCGTTTTCTTCACTTCTCAGCCGTAGTTTCTGTAGTTCGTCCTTAATATATCGCAACTCGCAGATTCGTATGATTATTCGGCATCGAAGACCATGTTTAGGGGTTGATGTAGTTTAAAAAAAAAATAGAAATGTAGAAAAAAAGTGATATAATAAATCTAATTACAAAATTAGGACACAAGTAGCCGGTAACGATTTGAAAAAGAGAATGTGCTTTGTAATGACGATTTGACAGTTCTTGACATTTTTGACGGTTCTGTCACTCGCGGCCGCCGTCCGCTACTCGATCCTGCGTATCGATCCAACAGTATTATACTTATAACTATCATATTCTTATTACAGTCAAAACTCATAACCGGTCAAAACCACTTTTGACTGCAAAAACATAGTAGCTTTAGGTTATGTCAAGTTTGCATCGGCCCGACGGGCCAAAAGCACACAGAAGAAGGAGTTCCGCGTTAGCGGAGCTCCGTCGACACTGTTTCTGTGTCAATATAAATTGGGAATCTTATATGCACAAAGCACGTAAACATTACACTATTGTTGTTATGTATTATAACGAACTAAAACAATTACTTTGCTCACCCGCGACTGTATTATAACTTTATACCACAAACTAAAGGCATCGGTCAAAACAAATTTTGCCTGTTTTTTGCAGTCAAAAGTGGTTTCGACCGATTATGAGATTTGACTGTAACATAATATAATATTACTTGAATATACAGTTCGACTCAACTTACAATTCCTCTCGATGTACCTGCGCAGAATGCAGATTTTTTTAGCGCGGGAAACTTCGATCTACCAACGGCAAAGCAGAATCCTACGCGCGGTAAAATCTTGCGCTGTCATTGGTTGATCGATTACCTACTCGACCAAATCGCGGCAGGCCGTCCGTCATATTTTCGATTCGTGTAAGTGGGACAGAACTAAGAATCATAACGCAATTTTCGACCATTTATCCTTACAAATAAAGTTCAATATAGATTATTTACATGTTCGACTACTATCGAAAACGGTCTACACTATTCAGCGCGAACGAAAACTACCGTGACAGTCTGAACTGAATAACAGTTCATTCATACAGTTCATTGAATCACGAAGGGGTACATTACCACTACCTAAATGTTCAATAGTTAAATAGAATCTCCTGACGACTTTTTAATAGATAGTAAATACGTATAGTATACCGAAGACACGAAAAATGACATCAGCACAAATTGACACTATAAAGAAGTTGTTTTTACAGTTCCTAAATAAAATAGGTGGCGTAGCAAAAGTTTTTTATCAAAGTCATCCCTTCAATTTGCGCGTGGGTGACCGGTTCGGTCCTAGATTGATGGTCTTATTTTGGCAAACTACGTGTAGCAGTAATGTAAAAATAATTCCTATCTTCTGCTTATAGTTATAATTTTTTGTAATAGTTTTAAAAGGTTATGTAAGTATATGACATATTTTTCGTGGAATGTAGAAAGCGAATACTTACCTTAAATTGGCTTCGGAAATTTCGACGCACCTACAAGCACAGGGACAGCTTATTAGGACCAGGGGCAACTCTGACCGATTATGAGTTAAAAGTGGGCCGAAGCAAATAAAAACAACAAAATAAAGCACTGCATACCTGCGAAGAAATTCAATTGTGTGTGTGAAGTTCTCAATCCGCACTGGTCCCGCATGGGAACTACAGCCCAAGCCCTCTCATTTAGCATGCCTGTGCTTTGCAGTGGGAAGTATAAAAGCTGGCATAATGATGATGATGATTGAAGTAAAGAGAATTCAGAAATTAAAGACGTTGTCTCGCCATGTTCCATACTCAAGCTCGTTAGTAATGTGTCATCTTTTATGCAAATTCCAGCATAATTTTATTTTAAACTAAGATTGAGTGTAGACGCGAGCAATTTATTTATTCATTAGGACTGCGTCGCACCGTTGTTCTCGCTGATATGAAATCTCATATTAACTTGTCTACTTCCACAATGGATTTATGTGGCGTGGAAAATTGTCCTGGCGCTCTCTGATGTATGGCTTTATCACGTTTTATATGCACAAAGTTTGTTTCCCTGCCGAGTGGAGCCCTAAGCCCTGGAGTATTTGTTAGACGTACAGCTTTAAATTTCGTTTCACGGTCCCACCTTTTACGTCTAGTCGAATACTTTGCTTCTTTATAAAATGTGTCGCAAAAACCGGCCAAGTGCGAGTCGGACTCGCGCACGATGGGTTCCGTACAATTATCTATAAAAATCGCGTTTGTTGTATGGGAGCCCCCCTTAAATTTTTTTTTATTTTAATTTAATGATTTATTTTTAAAGTCAATATATAATTAAATATTCTGTGAATATTTCAAGCGTCTACCTGTTGCCATTATCAATATCGAGCAAAAACGAGCAAAAAAACACGTTTGTTGTATGGGAGCCCCCTTAAATATTTATTTTATTCCATTTTTTAGTATTTGTTGTTATAGAGGCAACCGAAATATATCATCTGTGAAAATTTCAACTCTCTAGCTATCACGGTTCCCGAGATACAGCCTGGCGACAGACGGACAGCGGTGCCTCAGTAATAGGGTCCCGTTTTTACCCTTTGGGTACGGAACCCTAAAAAGGAACGACTAAGTGCGAGTTTAACTCGCGCACCGAAGTTTCCGTGCAGGACAGGCAAAAATAAGTTTATTTTTCATAATCTTCTTTAATTAATTTGTGCTGTGAGACTTTAATTCTGAGTTTCCCTGCGGGATCTAAACAGGAATGAGGAAATCTGCAGGAGAACCAGTCTTAAATTAAATTAAATCGCTCGAAAATAAAATCAAACAAAATTCTATTCAATATTTTTTATACAATATAGGCTTACGTTTGACCACAATCACGCATGATGGAAAGCAAAGATGAGGCGTACCTATGATAGAGCACGCTTGCCTAGTAAATGCTCATTCACCCTAGACTTGAACTAAGGGAAGTAAGCAGAAAGAAGGCAGTTGTCGGTGTTGCGCGTGCCCCCAAGCAGTGCAAACCGTACAACAAATACGAGACACTGTAACTGGTATTATCAAAGCGCAATCAGAATGGGACTGTCAGAACTGTTATTTCATACATATTTTGACGTAATCATATAGAATTACTGTCAACTCCAATCCCTTTCTAATCGCGGGCGAATAATATGCGCGCGCTGCACAACTACTCACCCTTTCCCCAGAATGGCTTCTATCTTGCTTCTATAGACAAAATTTAGGCATCAATTGATGCTCCTACGAACGTCGAAACACAATTTTCTGTGTAATTCCCTGAGAAACGATACATTAGGGTATTATGTTCATTACCATAGTCTTTCAAAGTTGGACGTGGGTCAAGCCTGCGTTAGCTAAAGGCGGTTTGAGTACCCTCATCTTGCAAACCACAAGAGCCCGGCCGCAACTTTCGGGACGCCGACATTGTGTTGCGTCCTGGTACATATGAAAGTTACCAATATCGATTTTCTTACTTCATTAATTTAATCTTGAGGCTATTTGTATATTACCTCTATTTACAATTATTTGTGAAGTCTTCTTCTATTATTCATATTATGAATCATAATTCTAGGGTTATTATGCCTTTGATCGCGTGAACTTAAAATGTTGGTTTTGCAGTTGACTAGCTTTCATTTCCTATTAATTTCAACTTGATACCTTCACGTGTGTTGCTTGGCAAATGTACCAGGGGGGTACCTTTTCTCTGCAGCTGACCGTACCTGAGAGGAAGGATCCTGACAACGAAGAAGAAGGGTTGTTGTTTAATTTTGATCCATGAAACCCGAAAAATACGACGACAAAAGAATAGACCAACAGAGTAACATTGTTTTTGTGACAAGTTTAAATAGATCTAACTCATGGACTTAATACCTAAACCAGGACTGAGTACTGCGACATAAAAGTGAGGCCGAAAAAAAAACAAGCCAGAGAGTTGCATCTCGTTCTAATTAGGGTGATCAAGTACTGGTGCGAGTGGGACACAATTCTCTAGTTTCTCTAGTTAGTATGTTATCTCTCAGACTGCTGTCTCTAGTTGCCATTATTAAACTGTATGACTTGTCTTGGTAATATAGGTCACTTTTGATTGACTAATATAAGTTAGTACTCAGTCCTGGTTAGGTATTAAGTCTTACTTATCTTACGATCCACGTAGACGAAGTAGCGGGCACAGTTTGTTTTCAATACAACTTTTTTTACGGAATGTAGGTACTTGCAGCATCATTCAAACGAGCGTCATCTGCGAGAAGTTAGTGAAACTCGTCTTGTAAGATTTGAGCATCACTTGCACACTTGCCTACATACATATTTATACAAACACTACAAGTTAAAAAAGTTTTGTAAGAAACGATTCAAGTGCTTTGAGTATTAGATAAGCAATATCACTAATCAACTGAACAAATCAATCAATTAAGTAGGGTATTCGTTACTTATTGTGTCGATAGACATAATTATTGTTACCAAAATTAAAGATTCAGATGTACTTCGAAGCACTTAGCGCTAAGAGCAAATAAATAGCCATCAAGAAGCAATCGCGTGGAACCGAACCGAGAGCTTTCTGATTAAATATTAAGTCATCGGCTAATGGCGGGATTGCGGGAATAATTAACTACACTAAGAATTATGTAATTATGTTAGAAATCTGGGATAAAATATACTTTTTAGGTTTCGTTTTGAGGGAAAAGGATCGCGCACTTTTCTAGCCCTCTCATATTTGAACATTAAAAGCACGAGTGTTTGAATAGCCGCATTTTGCATCATACGCCGTGACGTGACGTGTGCTCCGAGAAGGTCTACAGATTACTTATTAAACTCGATTAAAGACTCCGTATTTTTCTCTATCCCCTAATATTATTCAAAGAAACTACGCAACTATCTTAGAATTTTTCCTGTACGTGTATTACTGCTTTGGTTTACTGACAAACCTACATGACATACTCGTATACCTTACGGATTTTCGAGCACACAAATACAATACATAACAACTTAAAAGAATGTCGAAACGAAACGATTATCTTTGTGACGGCGGCCCATTCAACCTATTTCAGTGGTATCGTAATCTCCTAGTCTTCGTTTTCTCATTATTTATGTACTAATAAGCAACTAATATCCGGCCGGCTATAACGTCAATGCTTCTTAGTTATCAACTATTATAGGTAACGCCACGAGAGTTGAGGCTAATGATTACACACACAGAGCTACATAAAGTACTGATTGCAAAAACGATAGTGAATGAATGAAAGGGTATGTATTACAATACTGAAGTACGAAAGACCGAATGTATTAAAACATCGAATGGGTCAAAAGACCGACACGATTTTTTTCTGAAACCGTTAACTTTTTATGATTGTTATAAAACAAACCTAACCTAACCTAATGGGTTCTGTATGATGCCGTTTTAATAAATTCTGAGAAGTTTACGGTTTCAGAAAAAATCGTGTCGGTCTTTTGACCCATTCGATGTTTTAATACATTCGGTCTTTCGTACTTCTGTATTGTAATACATACCCGAATGAAATGACTGAGTGAATGAAAATGTGAGTTATATGATCTTATGATGAAATACTTACGCAATACTATGCATATTATATTTTTTATTTTTTCATAAAACCTTTTTTTGAAATAAAACAATTTGAAACTGACAAGAAATATTCCAAGAAAAAATGGGTATTTTATAAATAGCGAAAAATATGCTTATCTGATTTATACATATAAAATAGATCAAAATATTTTATTTTCTGTTTTGTTAGAAATAGGTTGAAGAAATTTTTAGTCAATCATGTAATTCTATGTTGAGTCTGTTGAACTTGCTATCGGTACGAATAAATGTCAAAATCAGGCTGTCATTACATGACGTGTTGTTGTGTGCGTGACCTCAACTCTGATGGCGTTACCTATACCACTGGAGCTGGGTTGGGTATCAATGAGGGAGGTCTTATGTCCAATAGTGGACATCTTACGGCTGAAATGGTGATGATGATGATCAATAAAGCTTGAAACATAAAAGTGACAGACATAGTATCGTGATTTTCACTCATAGCTACTGCCACTACCGGTACCTAATGACGTAATAAAATCTTGTTTTTACCTCGACGATTTAACGTTTCATGACTTCATGACAGACATGGTCAGTGCCTGGCAGGATCGCCATGTAAGAATGGTAGTAGTGAAACCACTAGAGTCGAGTAGATACTGTATATGTGTGTGTGTGTGTGTGTGTGTGGCGCAGCTCACACTACAGATCGACAGCAATATAGCCAGAGCCGGATTAACTATTAGAGGCCTAGGGGCCCCGCACCGCCAAAGCCCCGCGCGTGCAGCAAAGAAATTTAAAAAGTTTTCGGAGTGAAAATTTGATTGGGAAATTTGTATCCTCGATAGCAATTCTTGCTATTTTTCAATACATGCTACCAGTTGATTTGATTTGACTTCTTAAAAAGTTTGGTTGATATTTGGCTGAAAGCATGAAAATTGCCAGTCCGTGGTCTCCATTCCAGACGGCCATCTGTTCTACGTGCTATATGGCCTGCCCATTGCCATTTCAACGAGCTAATCCGTTTGGCTATGTCGGTGACCCCGGTTCTTCTACGGATCTCCTCGTTTCTGATCCGATCCCGTAGAGAAACTCCAAGCATAGCCCTCTCCATAGCTCGCTGAGCGACTCTGAGCCTATTCATCAGGCCCATAGTGAAGCACCACGTCTCGGATCCATATGTCATCACTGGCAACACACACTGATTAAAGACTTTCGTTTTGAGGCACTGAGGTATTTTGGACGAAAATATGTTGCGGAGCTTCCCGAACGCTGCCCATCCGAGATGGATTCGCCGATTGACCTCCTGATTGCTTTGATTGATTGCGATTGAGCGCAGCGTTGGACGTCCACCAACGAGATGGACGGACGATTTGGTGAAGGCCGCAGGTTCAGGGTGGATGCAAATCGCTTCCAATCGTAATGATTGGGCATCAATGAGGGAGGCCTATGTCCAGCAGTGGACGTCCTGCGGCTGAAATGATGATGATGATGATGATGATGAAAATTGCATTGCGTGGGGGCCCCAACATTGTTAACCCGGTTCTGAATATAGCCGCGCCTTTTCATTAGATATATATTTGCTATTTGGCGTCACAAATAGTGATAGAGAAGTCATGACAAGCGATTGGGAAGCGATGAGTTTGAGTTTGATATTCAATGCCGCAGCATTAGATCAAAGGTATATTTTCTTAATAATTCCTGAAGATTGCTGAAAACCGTAAGACTTAAGTAATTGTCGTGATTAATGTCAAAATTGTGACAATAACATCAGATTTACAACTTGGCAAAACTTACTTGAAACTTATTATGGCTTACGGAACTAAAGTACTGGATTTAGAGTAACCCCTCTTCGCCAAGTTTGTAATACTGTCGATGTAATATTGAAATTTAAAAGTTGGTTAGATATTTCTACTTAAACTTCTGCTGAATATGTCTAAACCTATGTTTTTTTACTTTTTAGAAAAGGTTAAAAGTACCTATATTTTTTTATATGGTAGAACAAGCAATTCTGTGTCGTATACATCCAGCTACTATCAGGGGTCTTTAATATACCATCTATCCACTTTAATGGCAGTACTGCCCACGCCTCCTCTTCGAGACGCGTTCGCCACTCGAAATGTTTTCTCCCAGAGGCCATCGTACTGCGACCGATGGGCCCCGCCTACGCCTATTTTCTTTCAGTATAGCTATGACGTACAATTGAAGAATTTGCAGAAACCTTCCGCAATTATATACATTGCGACATTGCAATGTATGGTAAGATCATCATTATTATTATCAAACTCCTCCGAGACGGCTTGACCAATTCTTATGAAATTTTCATATCTGTATTAGATAGGTCTGAGAATAGGTCGGCTACTTTTTATACCCCATTTTTTTACAGAAGGAGTCGCGGGCAACAGCTTTTCTAATATATAAAAATCTTTTGTCCCGATGTTTGTTATCGAACTCCTCCGAAACGGCTTGACCGGTTTTTATGAAACTTGTTTCTCTATATTTGGTAAGTTTGAGAATAGGTCATAGGCTATTCTTCGCGGACGGAGTCGTAGGCAACAGCTAGTACATTTATAATAGTAACGTAAGGACTTTTTCTTAGTGCAAAAGTTTCCTTGACTTGAAGATTGAAAAAGCTAAATATATTTTCACATGAAACTTTTTTTACATTCTTTGTAGTCAAAATGAAAAGCAGTACACTTGAATTATCGGCGCCCTCCCAATACTCGGGTGCCTAGATATCACGTGTGACATAGGTACTTTTCTTCCCTTGTTCAACAATCTAATATTGACTAACTAAAGTGTAGACGTTTACTGCAAGAAAATAAAAATTTCCAATTAATATTTTTTATAATAATGCCAAAAATATCCAAAAGGCAACTTATTACACCGAGTAGGTATCTTCTAATCTAATGGATATAATTTTCGATCCTTTTAAATCCTCATCAAGAACTAACGCAAGCTTGAGATTTGAAGTTCATAATAGTGGTTTTGTGGAAACCAGTTTTTCTAAAAATCGCTAATATAATAAATACCTAGTAAAATTGTATTTCCTCGGTGAAACTGCGGATACACTTATAGAATATTCTTAACATGAAAACGTCTATTCACGACTCGTGTACCTAATACTCGAATCGGATCAAATCGTAAACCACATCATGCGGCTACCAAATCATATTGGCAAAGGATTTTATGATGCAAGCGGTAAACATTTTAGCGGGTGCACTGCGCCGTCGTAAGTTGCCGAACAGGGACACTGCACCACTTTACAGCGCAGAGATGTTTATTACAACTTTTTAAATTCAAAACAAGTCTTTACCTATTAAATTTAAATTAGAAAATAGCCGTGGTAGCCTAGTGGTATGACCTAAACTATGGCCACTTCAGAGGGCTCGCAAAACTAAGTTTTTCGGAGTTTACGTGCAAAATTACATTTGAAATATATCACGAGTTTTACGGGGAAATAAAATATCATGAAACCTGCACACACCTGCGAAGAAATTCAATGGTGTGTGTGAAGTTTTAATACAATAAACAGGAATTTGAAAATATTTTCCTACAAAAAAGTTTATGTACGAATTTTTGCCTCGGATGAAGGAATTCAGAAACGTTACTATAGGAACGATTCGAGACGAGAAAAGTGCCTTTTAAACGCCGCGCTCAATAGTTAACCCAAAAACTTTCTTAGGGGATCTTTCGCATTTCTTGATTTACGTACGCCAATTTGCAATTTACGGTAATAAGCACGGCAGACTCGTTAAATAAGAAAGCGTAGTAAAACTCGCCAAGTCTGGTCTTTGTCGTTTGCTTTGAAATTCTGACGCTCGCTCGTTAGTGAGTTGCTGAGAGAGTTCTCATTCTTACCCTATGCCTTTGTGCCACTGTTTATTGCACTGGCGTACTTAACCACTTTAGATCCAGCTGTTAAATACGACTGAGCTAGTCTCTACTAATCAAGGTTTATTCGAAGTGCTAAAAAGCTGTTTTGAAATGAAATTATAATTTTACGGTGTTTCGATAGCTTCGTACAGTATGATTATTTCCATTTTGACTCTCGGGACGTCTCAGTTTTAACTGTAAAGGTTTGTGTTTTCTCATAGAGTACTTATATAAAAACTAGAATTTAATCACATAAAATATCCAAACCTATTTAATGTAATTAATAACAAAACCTTAGCCAAAGTATTGCACTTCCGATCTTTCTCGATGTACATAATTATTTCGAGAATTGCCGAGTGCCAAAATGGAAATAATCTTATTGTAAGTCTCGAAGTCAAGAGAATGAAATACATTAAGTATGTTTTAGTTTCGAATTGCAAATGAACAGTTGTGTGTTACCTTGGTGTATTCATCAATATTAGAAACCGGAGTAGGTATCCATAATTTGATCTAGTGAATAACCCATTTTTTTACTGATAATTGGTCAGGAATTTCCTAGAAAATGGTTTAGATTTACCAGTTTTTATTGAATATGAAAAAATGTCGTGTAACTTTTTAGCTCAAAAATTAAATGTGTTGAGCTGTGAAAGATTTAGTCGTGTCTTAATATTATCAGCATTCCGACACCGTTCTTGAGTGTTATGAGAAATAGTTGACTCAACATGTTGGAATATGAGCAGAAAGTAAACACACCTAAAACGCTATCAAAATTGAGAATTTTTACTCGCCAAGACTTCCTCGTCAATTCGTAAAGCACGCGTCACGAATTGTTGAAGACCCGAGTTCGATTCCCAGCCTCAGCCTCTCTTACCTGGTTTTTCGATGTGTTCTACCTACTTAAAACATAATTAAGATAGAAGCACTCCCAAAACCAAAAATTTGAAAATACCAATCTATCTTCTTTTATCTTCTATCTACCTTCTATATATATAAAATTCTAAACTGACTGACTGACTGTTGATATATCAACGCACAGCCCAAACCACTGGACCTAGAGACTTGAAATTTTGCACATAGATACCTTATACAATGTAGGCATCCACTAAGGAAGGATTTTTGGGAATTCCCACGGGAACGGGAAAAAACGGAATTTATAGATTCGATTCCGAGTGACCGTATCTCTGTAACTATAATAACAAGACTCTTCAAATTTGATACACAAGTAGGTATTACATTAGTTAAAACATCAATTTCAGGATTTTTCAAAATTCTTACGGGATAAGGAAAAAAACGGGATTTATATATTCAGTTCAACGGAATCCTATGAACTATAATTACTAGACTCTTCAAATTTGGCATAGAAGTAGGTAATTATAATAGTAAAAAACAGTTTTAAGGATTTTCGGAAATTCCCACGATAAAAGGAAAAAACGGGATTTTTCGTTTTACTGGTCGTAGAAAGCTAAAATTCGGCATGTAGGTTGCTTGGGGAGTGTAGAGGAGCATTGAGAGAAATTTCCAAAATTCCCACGGGAACGGGAAAAAACGGGATTTATATATTCGATTCCGAGTGACCGTATCTCTGTAACTATAATAACTAGACTCTTTAAATTTGATACACAAGTAGGTATTATATTAGTTAAAACATTAATTTCAGGATTTTTCAAAATTCCCACGGGATAAGGAAAAAAACGGGATTTATATATTCAGTTCAACGGAATCCTATGAACTGTAATTATTAGACTCTTCAAATTTGGCATAGAAGTAGGTAATTATAATAGTAAAAAACTGTTTCAAGGATTTTCGGAAATTCCCAAGGGAACGTGAAAAAACGGAATTTTCCGTTTGACTGGCCGTAGAAAGCTGAAATTCGGCATGAGGTTGCTTGGGGAGTGTAGAGGAGCATTGAGAGAGGACTTTCCGAAATTCCCACGGGAACGGGAAAAAACAAGATTTTTCGTTTTACTGGTCGTAGAAAGCTGAAATTTGGCAAGTAGGTAGGTCCCTAGGGGAGTGTAGAAGAGCATTAGGAGAGGACTATCCAAAATTCCCACGGGAACGGGAAAAACGGGATTTTTCGTTTTACTGGTCGTAGAAAGCTGAAATTCGGCATGAGGTTGCTTGGAGAGTGTAGAGGAGCATTGAGAGAGGACTTTCTAAAATTCCTACGGGAATGGGAAAAAACGGGATTTTTCGTTTTACTGGTCGTAGAAAGCTGAAATTCGGCATGAGTTGCTTGGGGAGTGTAGAGGAGCATTGAGAGAGGACTATCCAAAATTCCCACGGGAGCGGGAAAAACGGGATTTTTCATTTTACTGGTCGTAGAAATCTGAAATTCGGCATGAGGTTGCTTGGGGAGTGTAGAGGAGCATTGAGAGAGGACTTTCCAAAATTCCCACGGGAACGGGAAAAACGTGATTTTTCATTTTACTGGTCGCAGAAAGCTGAAATTCGGCATGAGGTTGCTTGGGGAGTGTAGAGGAGCATTGAGAGAGGACTTTCCAGATTTCCCACGGGATCGGGAAAAAACGGGATTTTTCGTTTTACTGGTCGTAGAAAGCTGAAATTTGGCAAGTAGGTAGGTCCCTAGGGGAGTGTAGAAGAGCATTAGGAGAGGACTATCCAAAATTCCCACGGGAACGGGAAAAACGGTATTTTTCGTTTTACTGGTCGTAGCAAGCTGAAATTCGGCATGAGGTTGCTTGGGGAGTGTAGAGGAGCATTGAGAGAGGACTTTCCAAATTTCCCACGGGATCGGGAAAAAACGGGATTTTTCGTTTTACTGGTCGTAGAAAGCTGAAATTTGGCAAGTAGGTAGGTCCCTAGAGGAGTGTAGAAGAGCATTAAGAGAGGACTATCCAAAATTCCCACGGGAACGGAAAAAACGGGATTTTTCATTTTACTGGTCGTAGAAAACTGAAATTCGGCATGAGGTTGCTTGGAGAGTGTAGAGGAGCATTGAGAGAGGACTTTCTAAAATTCCTACGGGAATGGGAAAAAACGGCATTTTTCGTTTTACTGGTCGTAGAAAGCTGAAATTCGGCATGAGGTTGCTTGGGGAGTGTAGAGGAGCATTGAGAGAGGACTTTCCAAATTTCCCACGGGATCGGGAAAAAACGGGATTTTTCGTTTTACTGGTCGTAGAAAGCTGAAATTTGGCAAGTAGGTAGGTCCCTAGGGGAGTGTAGAAGAGCATTAAGAGAGGACTATCCAAAATTCCCACGGGAACGGGAAAAACGGGATTTATCATTTTACTGGTCGTAGAAAGCTGAAATTCGGCATGAGGTTGCTTGGAGAGTGTAGAGGAGCATTGAGAGAGGACTTTCTAAAATTCCCACGGGATCGGGAAAAAACGGGATTTTTCGTTTTACTGGTCGTAGAAAGCTGAAATTTGGCAAGTAGGTAGGTCCCTAGGGGAGTGTAGAAGAGCATTAGGAGAGGACTATCCAAAATTCCCACGGGAACGGGAAAAACGGGATTTTTCGTTTTACTGGTCGTAGAAAGCTGAAATTCGGCATGAGGTTGCTTGGAGAGTGTAGAGGAGCATTGAGAGAGGACTTTCTAAAATTCCTACGGGAATGGGAAAAAACGGGATTTTTCGTTTTACTGGTCGTAGAAAACTGAAATTCGGCATGAGTTGCTTGGGGAGTGTAGAGAAGCATTGAGAGAGGACTTTCCCCGTATTAAGGAAGTATTTTCCGAAATTCTTACGGGAACGGGAAAAAATGGGATTTTGCGTTTTACCGGTTGTAAGCTAAAATTTCAAAATTCATAAGTTTATACTGTAAGTAGGCCGCAAAGATGTCGAAGCCCATTCTATTGCAGCGAGGAGTCAGACAAGGAGATGTTATCTCTCCGAAACTGTTCACCGCTGCACTAGAGGATGCGTTCAAGACTCTGAACTGGGAAGGGCGTGGCATCAATGTAAATGGCGAATACTTCACTCACCTTCGATTTGCCGACGATGTGGTGCTTATGGCTGAGACCTTGGAGGACCTCAGTGCGATGCTCGCTGACCTCGGAAGAGTCTCCGAGAGAGTTGGTCTTAAATTGAACATGGACAAGACGAAGGTCATGTCGAACGCCCATGTTGTACCAACTCCCGTCGTAATCGGAGATACTTTGCTCGAAGTTGTTGACGACTATATCTATCTGGGACATACAATCCAATTGGGTAGGTGCAACTTCGAGAAAGAGGTCAATCGACGAATTAGACTCGGCTGGGCAGCGTTCGGGAAGCTCCGCAATATCTTGTCATCCGATATACCGCAGTGTCTCAAGTCAAAAGTCTTTGACCAGTGTGTGTTGCCAGTGATGACTTATGGCACTGAGACGTGGCCGCTAACGATGGGTCTTATAAGGAAGCTCAAGGTCACTCAGAGGGCGATGGAGAGGGCTATGCTTGGAGTTTCTCTGCGGGATCGCATTAGAAATGATGAAATCCGCGCGAGAACTAAAGTCACGGACATAGCTCGAAGAATCGCTAGACTTAAGTGGCAGTGGGCAGGGCACATCGCCCGTAGAACTGACGGCCGATGGGGCCGAAAGGTTCTCGAGTGGCGTCCGCGGACCGGAAGACGCAGTGTAGGTAGGCCTCCAACAAGATGGAGCGACGACCTGGTGAAGGTAGCGGGAACGCATTGGATGCGGTTGGCGCAGGGCCGATCTGTTTGGCGAGCCTTGGGGGCCTATGTTCAGCAGTGGACGTCTTTCGGCTGAAATGATGATGATGAGGCCGCAAAGGGCTCTTTAACCGACTTCAATAAAAGGAGGAGGTTATGCATTCCATTTTATGTATTTTTTTATGTAGGTATGTTCACCGATTTCTCGGTCAATTGTGGACCGATTTTAAAAATTCTTTTTTTATTCGAAAGAATATAATATACTCCTGAGACGGTCCCATTGTCACGCAAGCAATCTTGCTTGCATGCTTGCTTGCTTGCCTGTATGCTTGCTTGCTTTATCTTGGTTCTTTGGAATTCTCATGGTACACGCTAGCGAAGCTGCGGGCAAAAGCTAGTACAGTATAATTTAGTACTAAAGTTTTAATATTTTTTTATAAACGGCAGGAATGCCTGCCATTTACGATAAAGGACGCATTAGTACCAACGTTCCTTGGCTGTTGGTGAAAATAGAACATTTACAAAAAAAACTTCTTGTTGTTTAATCTCGGCTATAATGTTTGATGTAATCGTCAATCCTGACTCCCGACTTGAGCCTTATTTCACATTTCATGAGCAAAGCGGTTAATGGTATAAAAATAAGTCGCTCAATGTATCCTCGTGAGACCTCGCGTAGGGGAGACTGAGGAGAGTTGTGACAGAGGAGAGTTGTGACATTGTCGATTTTTAGGGTTCCGTAGCCAAATGGCAAAAAACGGAACCCTTATGGATTCGTCATGTGTCTGTCTGTCCGTCCGTATGTCACAGCCACTTTTTTACAACTATAAGAACTATGCTGTTGAAACTTGGTAAGTAGATGCATTCTGTGAACCGCATTAAGATTTTCACACAAAAATAGAAAAAAAAACAATAATTTTTGGGGATCCCCATACTTAGAACTGAAAGTCAAAAAATTTTTTTTCATCAAACGCAAACCATAGGTCTTCAAAAATGATATTGAGGTTTCTAATATAATTTTTTTATAAACTGAAAAGGTAGTTTGCGCGAGAGACACTTCCAAAGTGGTAAAATGTGTGTCCCCCCTGTAACTTCTAAAATAAGAGAATGATAAAACTAAAAAAATATATATGATGTAGGTACATTACCATGTAAACTTCCACCAAAAATTAGTTTGAACGAGATCTAGTAAGTAGTTTTTTTAATACGTCATAAATCGTAAACCGCAATTTTTTATAGATAATGGTACTCGCACTTGGCCGGTTTTTAGGAACTTATTTACTGCTAACAAGCTCGCAACAGCGCGTGTTTGATAGCTCGAGACTTGAACTAAATAAAAATGCACGCTATTGCGAGCTCGCTAGCAGTTAATAAGTTCTAAATAATCGACGTTGTCACTACTTTTCTCTGTCACAACTGTCCTCGGTCTCCTCTACTTAATAACGACCAAATTAACAGAAATAATAACCACCGAATACTATCATACGAATATTATAAACGCGAATGTTTGTATAATGTATGGATTGTTACACTTGCACGCTGAAACGGTTTGACGGATATATCCTAAAAAATTGCACAGGTCCCGCGGGATAGTGATAAACGTGTTTTTTGCAGATTGAGTCGCGGGAAATAGCTAGTAGGGACATAATTTAAAAATATTAGATCATAATTTTGTTAAGTTTAAGCGGATAATAATCAAAGT